>OX411765.1:2963740-4243256 GCA_948252205.1 Orthosia incerta | reverse complement strand
CAAAAAAAAGTAATTAAAACTGTGCAGGACGTAGCGTGTTCATTGGCCCCGAGAAAAGAAGGGCGTAAACCTTCTGGCCATTGCCGCTGAACGCCCCATCCACATCAACGAAAATAAAGGTTCTTGGATGCCTGGCTGCAGCAGTGACGAAGGGTTGCAAATCGACTCTAACGATTCAACGATGTGTTGGCTGTACTTGAGTTATTTCCAGATTCTGGGTTGCCTACTTCTGGATCAGCACTCCTGGTGTCCAGGTTCCGAGGTTCAGCTCGACAGGATCGAAAAGGGATGTCTTCATAAGGGTTGAAGTTGATGAATTAAATGAAACACTAAGTTATTCAGTACACGGCACGATTCTAGGGCTCTCAACAATTTCTGAGACGTGATTCTATATAAGAATTACTTCTTATTTACTAAGACAAGTACAAGCGACTAGCTTTGGATGACTACAAATTCTATTTGGGCCCGGGGGTTCTTTATACCCTCGCATCGTGCCATTATTGAGAGCCCCGCAAATTCTCGCCGAAAATAATTTTTAATTATGTAAAAAACCCTTATACATATTTGGTAAATAGGGTTACCGCACCCCTTCCATGGTGCCATCAATAGCTGGATTTCTTCGTACTGTAACACAGTAACGCCCCCTATCTATGTATCTAATCAATATACCTAATTTCCAGGTATTGATAGCTTCCCTAGACTATTTACATGAAATTAAAGGACAATTCCCTTTATTTCCCAGTTAAAACCTTAATAGCTTTTAACCTAGCCTAAGGATATCTATAGGTTGGGTTGACCTGCTGGTGCCAATAGCAGGCTGTCTGTTGACGTCTAGAAAAAGCTTATTTTCGGGAATCTTCTATGGGATATCATCCCCTATGTAATGAATCTATAAATTCCTAAGTCATTTCACCGACTTTAGGACCTCCTACTTAGGCTTACCAGACAATCACCGCCTATTATGGGGATTCTGGTAGCCAATAGACCACACTTTACATTTCCAGTGCTTATGTAAGTCTATCTAGGTCATATGCACATAAGGTGCCTCGCTATGTACAAATTTGGCAGCTGGTCACTTTCTTTGCGCCCAGCTACCAGAGAAACTAGGTATAATAACACTAATAAGATTGGGACGACACGATGGTGCATTTAACGGGCCATCGGGAGGTCCCCAAAAATTCCTTATTTTCGGAATTCCCAGGGGTGTATAGTCCCAGGGAATGCCAAAAACTGACTAAAAATTACATTTCCAGAAACCTATTTTCTGGAATTGTACTTAAACTACTTGAGCGATTTTCGCTCCAAAGTGATGGCTTGGTAGCTAGTCCAGCAAGCCATCCGAAAGTACTTACACCATGAGTACATCTATTCCCTTCATGGAGTTATTCCACCTGAAGGGTCTACAAATTTCAACGTTTTACGTTGTTTACATTTTTCACGGCTGCCTATCTCGTTGACTATCCAAGCGATTCTTCCCATCTAGAAACCGCCTGGAAGCCCTTTTAGCAAGCTTTCCAATGGTAGTACTTTTACCAGTACACCTATATGTTTCTAGGTACTTAGGGCACCTAAAACCGAAAGCGATTACCAAAACCAGACAAACAGCAGTTTTTCTATTATATACTGACTTGATATCTCAAGTAAATGGGCTTTATATAAAAGACTTCGCTAACTATGAGGTGTATATAGGCTTCCTGTCTCGGTCTAGGTCCCCCATATACCCTAAAATGACCTGAAACCATATATTTGGTGTTTGAGATATCAAGTCAATATTCTTATTTACATAGCAGAAACTATGTGGTCTTCACATAGTTTCATCATTATGTACTGATTACATGTCCAGTACATAGGATAAGCCCTTAAAAACGTGATTTTAATTACTATAATATTTTCAAAAAACTCCAAAACTATATATATCGTGGTGCTCCATCTGACGGGCCATTCGGAACTAATCCGTCGCCGAGCACAGACGTATCGTATGACAGAAATTTATGTTTTTTACTATGATAACTCTTATCAGTATGCTTTCTAATGATTTTACTCTGTTAAGGGTGAACTATTGAACCCTATGACATACTGACAAATACTAAAAACATTATACTACTATCTCAAAAAATGTAGGTAAAATTTTAGTATAAATATAGACGGGCCTCTAAAATTCATTTTAGTATCAGATGGCGCGCCGTGGTGAGCAGACATGTCTACACATACAAACTTTAACTTTTTATGAACCATTTAGTATGGTTGATGACGCTTCGTCGCGAACATATCTCCCGCCGTGCAGTGCTGTGTCGACTCGCTGTGTCGACTCGAAGTGTTGTCGGCGCGGCGCTGCATTCCTTCGGTGAGCGACGGACGGCATTTCTCGGCTGCCGGCCAGGCCCACCGAGAGGACGGTCGCCGCTCCGGCATCTCTGGTTACTGGGGCAGTGGGACGAGTTTCTTCACCGGACGCTTCAAGGTACCGCCAAGTGTGCGTACCTCAGCAGTCCGGATTTCTCCGTCGATTCCTGGATACACGGCCACAATGCGGCCTCGCGGCCACGTATTGCGGGGCAGCTGGCCGTCGGCTATCAGGACAGGGTCACCCACTTTAAATCTGGGCCCACTACTATGTGGCTCCCGCCGGTTTTGGAGCTCCGGCAGGTACTCTCTGACCCAGCGACTCCAGAACATATCAGCGAGGATCTGTGATCGTCGCCATATTTTCCTGCTGTCTATATCTTGCTCAGTGAACGTGCCAGGTGTAGGTAGTCTGGCTGACCCACCGAGCAAGAGGTGATTCGGTGTGATGGATTCGTCATCATCACCATCTACCGACACGTGTGTCAATGGTCGGCTATTTACAATGTACTCTGCCTCACAAATCAGTGTGGACAACACCTCTTCGGTGGGGTGTTTCTCTGTAAGTACATTGCATAGTGTGTTTTTAACACAACGAACTAGGCGCTCCCAGGCGCCTCCCATGAATGGCGCTGATGGCGTTATGAAGCGCCATACGATGCCTCTGCGACTTGCCTCTGTTTTGAAGGCGTCTCGCAGCTCTCTGTCGGCGCCGTGCATGTTGGTGCCATTGTCTGAGTGTATCTCAGCTGGGCATCCTCTGCGCGCGGCGAATCGGCGCAGCGCCAATATGGCGGAGTCTGCGCTAAGGCTGGCGGCGATTTCAAGGTGCACCGCCCTTGATGTGAGACACGTAAATAGTGCTACGTATCTCTTCTGATGCTGCCGACCGACGGTGACGGATAGCGGGCCGAAATAGTCGAGCCCGGTATATGTAAACGGCCTCTTATGGTGAGCGAGGCGCGTTTTCGGGTGGTCGCCGGTCGCAGGTACTGGTGGCTGTGCCTTGCGTATACGGCAATGCAGGCATCTTGCTATCACCTTCTTCGCTGTTGGTCGCATCTTCACGACCCAGTAGTGCTGCCGTACCTCATTAATTGTGAGTTCGGTGCCACTATGTTGTAGACTGCGATGTGTCCAGTCTATGTACAACTGCGTTATGTGATGGTCGCCATGTAATATAGGCGGGCGCATCACTTCTTCAGCTACCTCTTGCGTAGCTGCTATGCGACTTCTTAGTCGCAGCACGCCGTCAACGACCTGAATTTGTAAAGGTCGCAGCGAGCTATTTTTATTTATTTCTTCAACGTTCGCTAACTCTGAAGCGAACGATTGTTGTTGTGCGACCTGGACAAGTATTTTCTCAGCTTCTTGGAGAAATTCTGCTTCTATAATTTGTCTGTTGACCTGGGTTGGTGCTCTGCATGCCTGCTTCTGCTTCTGTGCAGGTACAGCAGGCTTCTGGCGCCAGTCTGGGTCCTTTTCAGCGTTTTTTCTCGTCCGTTTATAGGACGTTATCTCTGTTCTATTTTTGCAAAGAGATATAAAACGCAGAACTGTGGCGGTCGCACGAAGCAGTCGCTCCCATCTGGAGAATCTGCCTGGCTCTGGAACGGCTTCTATGAAGCTCTTCTTGTCCCCTTCTGTGACAACGAAAGTTTTTTCTTCTCCCGTGTCGTCTATAGTCGGAGGTTTCTCTGTGGGCCATAATTCGGGCCCAAGAGACAAAAATCTCGGCCCGCAGTACCACTCGTGGTCCGAGTTGAACCGCAGTGGCACGTCACGGGTTGCTGCATCAGCGATGTTCATCTTGGTGGGTATCCACCGCCAATCTTCGACTTTGCTATTGTCTTCAATAGCAGCTATTCGGTGAGCAACGAAAGGTTTGTATACTCTCGCTCCTCTTCTAATCCAGGTCAGTACGGTCTTGCTATCTGACCAATACGTTACTGACGTGGGCTTGCAGTCGTGTTCACTCATCACTGCTGCGGCTACGCGGGTTCCCAATACCGCGGCCTGAAGTTCGAGTCTCGGTATCGAAAGCAGTTTCAGTGGGGCCACCCGCGCTTTCGCCATAACAAGGCTTATTAAGTGCTTGCCTTCCACGGTCGTGGCCCGCCAGTATACAGCGGTAGCATATGCCATCTCGCTTGCATCAGTGAACACATGCACCTGCATTTCTATAGCGTCGCTATATCCAGGATAGCATCTTGGTACGCTAACGTTTTTTAGTTGGCGTAAATGTTGTACCCAAATTTTCCATTGTAATGCTAGGTCAACATCTAGCCTCTGATCCCAGTCGACGCCTCGCCTCCACGCTTCTTGCAATATTTGCTTCGCCTTGATGGTTACTGGTGAGGCGAGTCCGAGTGGGTCGTATAGCGACGCTACTATTCTGAGCGCCTCTCGCTTGGTGGGCGCCTCTCGGTCCAAGATACCCTCAGGCAGACGCGCGAGTGTGAGGTTGAAACCCAGCGTGTCTTCGCCTGGCCTCCATATGAGGCCGAGTATCTTTTCCGACGTATCTATATCTCCAATGGATACCATCTCAGTTTGTATATGCGATGGGTCCATCTTTTCTAGGAGCTGCGAGCTATTTGAAACCCATTTCTTGAGTTCAAACCTCGCCTGTAGGTGTATTTTTCGCACCATACTAGCGACTTCTGCCGCCTTCTCGATAGTTCTATAACTATCTAGGTAGTCATCCATATAATGACTACGTAGTATAGCATTCACAGCTTCAGGGTGCTTTTCTATATATTTGTTTGCGTTCCAGTTCTTTGCAAAAATTGCTGTGCAAGGCGAACTGGCTGCGCCGAAAATGATGGACGTCATTCTATATTCTTCTGGCGCTCCTTCTCTGCGGTTTCCCCTCCACAGGTAGCGAAGCGCGTCTCGGTCTTGGCTCCGCACCTTCACTTGCATGAACATCTCCGCTATGTCACCGGTTATTGCAACGCAGTGACGGCGAAACCGCATCATTACGCCTGGCAGCGACTGTAATAGGTCGGGCCCAGTTAACAGGAAGTCATTCAGTGACATTCCTCTCGATTTGGCGGCAGCGTCATGTACGATGCGAAGTTTGTCTGGCTTCATTGGGTTGAAGACATCGAAGTGCGGGAGGTACCAAGTTTTGCCCGGCGTGCTAATTGCGGGTGCCCTTTCAGCGTACCCTTTCGCAATTAGCGAGTCCATCTGGTCTGAGTATCTTCTTCGAAGTTCCTGGTTCTTGTCCAGCTTCTTTTCTGTTGAGACGAGCCTCTTCAGAGCTGTCTCAAAGCTATCTGGCATCTCAGCATGCTCATTACGCCAAAGCATGGCGGTTTCGATGTGTCCATTCTCTAATTGGACAGTTGATCGATTCAAAATGTCCTCTGCCCTTCTTGCTGGGTCAGAGGCGGGTCGCTGTGGGTTTATGCACAACGATTCTATCGCGAAATGTTCGCGCAACTGATGATCCAAATTATCATCAGTTGTTATTCTATTGACATGATGTACTTGTTGTCGTAGTAAACTACTGTGCGCGCCATGTAGTGTCCAACCCATCGCTGTAAGTGACGCAATTGGTTGGTGTCTTGGACCTCTGCGAATCTCGCTGGCCAATAACAAATGCCAGTTGTCTTGGCCGACGAGTACTTTTGGCACGCCATTGTTGTACATCAACTCTTTTCTCAAGTCGGTTAAATGCTTGCAGCGTGCGACAACCCTATCGCTCACTGTTTGTTTTGCCAAGCTGAGTTTAGGTATAGTACGTGCTTTGAACTGTACCCTTCTGTCTTGCGGGCTAACCAGCGTCACCTTGACTCTTCTTGAGCATGGGGTGGTGAGCATGGTGTTGCCTATCGCACCGATCTTGAGCGGGTCCACAGGGCCCTCTGCCCCGACTTGCCTCGCGATGTCTTCATCCATCAGCGAAACGGTGGACCCATCGTCTAGGAGAGCATATGTTGCCACCTCTCCCGCCGGTCCGATTACCCGGACCGGCACTATCTTGAGGTACGCCTGGCTCGATGGTGACCCGAAACTGGCCACCGTTTCCTGAGGATCCTTCCGGGATTCAGGAACATCGGGCTTCTTGTTGGCTTCCCTCTGCTGTTGCTTCTTCCTATGAAGAAGCCGATGGTGCGTATCTCTGCACCCGTCTTGGCCACATTGTTTTTTCTTACAAGTGTGGTTGCCTTGTCGAAGTTGAAGGCAGCGATAACATAGATTGTGTTTTTTCGCTAGCTCCCATCGTTTCTCGACAGCTACGCCCCTGAATTGTGCACATCCAGTGGCGTAGTGATGTCCCACGTCGCAAACACGGCATTTTCCTACCGGTTGGTCCGTAGCTATATGCGTCCTTTGTGTGACGCGTCTGTTGGTGTTCGCCTCGGCCGAAGCGATGCCTTCGGGTGGGGCGAATGGACTACAGAAGTGTGCCTGTTCAGATATAAAATCACTGAACAATGAAATATCTGGCACCGATTGGTACTTCTCCGAATATGATCGGTACCATTGTGCTCGTAGCGAATTGGGTAACTTCTCTGTTAACAATCGCATAAGCTCCGCGTTCATAAGGTAATGACCCTTTTTTAACGCGCGGAGCGTGACTACAGCACCTCTTACGCGACTTGCAAACGCGCAGATGTCTCTTGGTGACTCACTGCAGCGCGGCAGTCCGCGTAATCTATCTGTTTCAGCTTGCGCTATGGAGTCTGGACGGCCGAACTGCAGCTCGAGTTCCTTCATGATGTCATCGGGCCTGGCATGTCCGATGAGTTCTGAGCTGACGGTTTCCATTGCACGTCCATGTAAGCTTCTCCTCAGCCTCGCTGTATTCTCGACGTCCGTAAAATACGCTCGAGTTGTCTCATATATGGCCCGAAATGATAGCCATTCAGTATGAGAACCATTGAAATTCGGCAATGTCATGACGAATTTCGACGCAGAGGGGTTCGGTTGGTCCCGCTGTTCTATTTTTCTGTCGGCTAGCGACGCTATAGCGGACGTCAACTCCGTCAGGAATGGACGGAGACTATCCCTCTGACCTCCTGTACACTCAGCTGACGCTGCAACTGGAGGTTTTCGCACTTCTTTTTCTTTAGGATGCTGACCTTCTATTTGCGATTTGGTGGCGGTCGCAGTCAGGGGTCTATGCATAGAATTTCTGGTTCCCCCTTCCACGACGTTATCCTCCTTCTCAGGCTGAGGTTCTGGTGCCTCTTCTAGCCATGAACGCACGTACTCGTCATTCGAGTTTCTGTCATCCAAGTATTCAGCTTCGGAACCCTCTTCCTCCGCTCTCTGAAGTGCAAGTTGTGCAAGCTCCAACTTAATTTTGAGTAAGTCTTCGCGAGCTTTATCTATATTTTTTCGTGACTGAGTCACTCTAGTTGACGGCGGACGGCTATGTTCGATACGGGCGTCACCCCGGGTAGTCATCGGCATCGCTGTACGTCTGTCTTCTTCGGAAATCTTCTCTTTCTGAGAAGGTTTCAATGTTGTGTCTGAAGCTCCTTCTAATCTGGTTAATCTGGTAGAAACCGCTTGATCAGTTTCTATTGGTTGATGCGTCGGAGTGCTTTCAGTTTGAGGCGCTAGATGGCGCTGCTCGTCCGACGGCTCGGTCCCTTCGTTTGTGGAAGGTGAACACGGCGGCAGCTCATGTCTGATGCCAGCTGGCTGATCCAACTCCACGGTCCATGCCTCCGGCGTCTTGCCTTTGGATCTGGTTATCGGCATTGTTGTTGAAATATTTTCTTTTGAAAACTCGAAGTTAGTTTTCAAAGATAAGTCCCAGTTCCGGGCTTCAGCGTTCAAACCGACGATCTCCAGAAGTTAACCTCCACTTCGATTGACTATAATTCAATCTTCAAATAAAATATCACTAAAAACTTACGGTCAGTGATAAGTCTTCAGGAAACTTCAGGCATTTGCTATACAAGTTTATTTTTCCCATAAACGTGTATGTTCTATTTGATTGACTATGATTCAATCAAATTCTAAATCACCGAAAAGTCAAGGTTACTTTTCGGTGGTGATGCTTCATGAACTGCTTGTCCAAAGCATCAGAGCCGTGCATCAATCTTCAGAGCACGTATCTTGCTCGATTGAAGAAAATTCAATCTTCAAATAAATCACCGAAACGTCAAAGTTATTTTCAGTGATAGTGCTTCAGGAACCGCGTAGTCAGTACATCCGAAACGTATCTAAGTCTTCAGAGTACGTTTCTTCCATTCACTGACGAAAATTCAGTCTTCAAAATTTTCCTGAAAACCTAGGGGTTGTTTTCAGTCATAAGGCTTCAGGAATTATTCTTCAATCATCAAGGATGCACATCAGCCTTCTAAAACGCACGTCTTGTATTTTTCTGACGGGCGCTCGTTTTTTAAACAAATCGCTAAAAACATAAGGGTAGTTTTCAGCGATAAGTCTTCAGGAACTATTCTTGGGGCTTCAAGGATGCGCATCAGTCTTCATACAGCATTTTGCGGCTCACAGAAAATTTTTTCTATCTTCTTACAATTATTGAAAAAATAGGGTATTTTCAATAACTGTCTCCAGAATTTTACCTCTTGGATCCAGCGGCAAATAGGGCACGTAGGACTTGTTCCCTGCAGTGCACGTCGATTTTTGGTTTATTTGTGAAATTAATTTCTCCAAAATTCGAAAAATTAATTCCACCACTATTTCTTCCTGACGTCCTGGGGCGCTCCAGACTTCGAATTTCGGCTCAAACGGGTCAACGTTGTGTTGCACGTAGCCGACTTAATATGCAGGCACCCAGTTGTTTTTTCTGGATCTGCTGTTCCCGACGTCCTGGGGCTCTCCAGACTTCGAATTTCGGCTCGCAAGGACCATTAAATATGTGTCCGTCGTCGAATTTGCCGGGACGCCAGGCTCCAAAATCTGGCTCGCAAGGACCATTAAATGTGCAGGACGTAGCGTGTTCATTGGCCCCGAGAAAAGAAGGGCGTAAACCTTCTGGCCATTGCCGCTGAACGCCCCATCCACATCAACGAAAATAAAGGTTCTTGGATGCCTGGCTGCAGCAGTGACGAAGGGTTGCAAATCGACTCTAACGATTCAACGATGTGTTGGCTGTACTTGAGTTATTTCCAGATTCTGGGTTGCCTACTTCTGGATCAGCACTCCTGGTGTCCAGGTTCCGAGGTTCAGCTCGACAGGATCGAAAAGGGATGTCTTCATAAGGGTTGAAGTTGATGAATTAAATGAAACACTAAGTTATTCAGTACACGGCACGATTCTAGGGCTCTCAACAATTTCTGAGACGTGATTCTATATAAGAATTACTTCTTATTTACTAAGACAAGTACAAGCGACTAGCTTTGGATGACTACAAATTCTATTTGGGCCCGGGGGTTCTTTATACCCTCGCATCGTGCCATTATTGAGAGCCCCGCAAATTCTCGCCGAAAATAATTTTTAATTATGTAAAAAACCCTTATACATATTTGGTAAATAGGGTTACCGCACCCCTTCCATGGTGCCATCAATAGCTGGATTTCTTCGTACTGTAACACAGTAACGCCCCCTATCTATGTATCTAATCAATATACCTAATTTCCAGGTATTGATAGCTTCCCTAGACTATTTACATGAAATTAAAGGACAATTCCCTTTATTTCCCAGTTAAAACCTTAATAGCTTTTAACCTAGCCTAAGGATATCTATAGGTTGGGTTGACCTGCTGGTGCCAATAGCAGGCTGTCTGTTGACGTCTAGAAAAAGCTTATTTTCGGGAATCTTCTATGGGATATCATCCCCTATGTAATGAATCTATAAATTCCTAAGTCATTTCACCGACTTTAGGACCTCCTACTTAGGCTTACCAGACAATCACCGCCTATTATGGGGATTCTGGTAGCCAATAGACCACACTTTACATTTCCAGTGCTTATGTAAGTCTATCTAGGTCATATGCACATAAGGTGCCTCGCTATGTACAAATTTGGCAGCTGGTCACTTTCTTTGCGCCCAGCTACCAGAGAAACTAGGTATAATAACACTAATAAGATTGGGACGACACGATGGTGCATTTAACGGGCCATCGGGAGGTCCCCAAAAATTCCTTATTTTCGGAATTCCCAGGGGTGTATAGTCCCAGGGAATGCCAAAAACTGACTAAAAATTACATTTCCAGAAACCTATTTTCTGGAATTGTACTTAAACTACTTGAGCGATTTTCGCTCCAAAGTGATGGCTTGGTAGCTAGTCCAGCAAGCCATCCGAAAGTACTTACACCATGAGTACATCTATTCCCTTCATGGAGTTATTCCACCTGAAGGGTCTACAAATTTCAACGTTTTACGTTGTTTACATTTTTCACGGCTGCCTATCTCGTTGACTATCCAAGCGATTCTTCCCATCTAGAAACCGCCTGGAAGCCCTTTTAGCAAGCTTTCCAATGGTAGTACTTTTACCAGTACACCTATATGTTTCTAGGTACTTAGGGCACCTAAAACCGAAAGCGATTACCAAAACCAGACAAACAGCAGTTTTTCTATTATATACTGACTTGATATCTCAAGTAAATGGGCTTTATATAAAAGACTTCGCTAACTATGAGGTGTATATAGGCTTCCTGTCTCGGTCTAGGTCCCCCATATACCCTAAAATGACCTGAAACCATATATTTGGTGTTTGAGATATCAAGTCAATATTCTTATTTACATAGCAGAAACTATGTGGTCTTCACATAGTTTCATCATTATGTACTGATTACATGTCCAGTACATAGGATAAGCCCTTAAAAACGTGATTTTAATTACTATAATATTTTCAAAAAACTCCAAAACTATATATATCGTGGTGCTCCATCTGACGGGCCATTCGGAACTAATCCGTCGCCGAGCACAGACGTATCGTATGACAGAAATTTATGTTTTTTACTATGATAACTCTTATCAGTATGCTTTCTAATGATTTTACTCTGTTAAGGGTGAACTATTGAACCCTATGACATACTGACAAATACTAAAAACATTATACTACTATCTCAAAAAATGTAGGTAAAATTTTAGTATAAATATAGACGGGCCTCTAAAATTCATTTTAGTATCAGATGGCGCGCCGTGGTGAGCAGACATGTCTACACATACAAACTTTAACTTTTTATGAACCATTTAGTATGGTTGATGACGCTTCGTCGCGAACAAAAACGATGCCCAAATAAAAATAAAACTGTTCCAATTTCAAACAAACACACGGTTATGAAAAAAAAAACAAAAGAATCTCGCTGTCATGCCGATAGTAAAAAATCCATAGAGTAAGCAATACCTGTTTATGATGGCGCGAAAGTTGTGACCGGTGTGGGAAATATGTCACTGTTACGCTAGGCATAGACTAGCCATCTTTAATTATTAATATTTATGCACTTTCTTGTAGCCTGTATACCTACATACATGCAATACAAATCTATACGAAGAGTTGAGAAAAATGTAAGCTAGGATTTTAGTTAAATATGTTTGTCAGTTGTTTGATTGAAGCCTACTCAAGTCTTTCTGAAACTAACAACTGCCAATCAAAAACAAGATTTAAGACGACGACTAACGCCAACGACCTTGAAGGAACAAAACGCGCACTTGTTTCACACCCGCGCGACCCAAAATTTAGTAGTTTTTTGTACTTTCCTTATTATTCTATGACTTTAAGAAAAAAGGCTCAGATCAAAATGTAGATAATTAAATTGTCTTTGAGATGGTGTCGATTTCATAAAAATACGCCCAGCGGTTTTAGTGTGATTGTTGTGTTTTTGTCCGTTTTAGACATAACTTTACAAATTAATTACACTATGTTATACGAATTAAACTAAAAATTTTCTCAGATCAAATTATTAAAAAAATAGTCTAATGTAACATTTACTTTTTTTTCAAAAAATTACGACTAGCCATTTTGACGTGATTCTCATTTTAAAATCAGCTACTCAAGGGAATCGGCGCCTTAACTACATACATTTCGAAGGAGTTTTTAATGCTCAATCTTTTAAATGTACTTGGGAGTTACTTGACAACAAAAAAAATCCGTGGACATGTCTGCGGTAATTTTCTCACACCTGGTCAAAATTACTCAAATCACATATTTTAGTTAAACCATTTAAAGGCACTTTGAATTATGAAGGAGCCGTTCAGTCCAAAATATCGAGCTAGTTGCATATTCCAAAGCGTAGATCAATTTATATTTAGAAGAACGTGCAAGAATCTCCTTGGACACTCTTTGGTTGTACGAGTACGTTGAGCAGAGACAGTGTGAGACCAGCTGTAGTGTTTGTAGAAAGTGACCTTGTGTGTAAACGTGTGGTAGGTATGTCAGTCTGACACACCCTCCCGCTTCACCCAGAACGAGAGAAGTCATAGGATGATTTCAGACCAAAAAAAAAAGGTTTGTCATCATTTATGCAACACAAAATCACCCGAATGCGAGCAGCATTGTTAAGATTGTTGTAACTATTAACAAAAATATTAATCGAAATAGTGAGCTTTATTTCCGTGGTCGACCTATTATGTATAGAAATAAAAGGTTCATGTGAACCTGAAAGTATGACAAACCTCTAAATAGAAAAAATAAAATCGTACTCGCGTCAGGGAACCGCCTACGCTTACAGCAGTTTATTTTATTTACAAAGCGGTTCCCCGACGCGAGTACGAGTTTTATTTTTTGCTTTTTAGGGTTCCGTACCCAAAGGTTAAAAACAGGACCCTATAACTAAGACTCCGCGATCCTGATCAGCGGATTGTGTGAATGATGATAATATGGCAAGAAAGTACTTTTGAGATGAGGAGAAAGGCACACAGAGATTTATGGAAGAAGAAAACATGCTTGCGGAGGATCATATATAGCATAATTATTAGGTCAGAGCAGCAAATTTTAACGTAATGTGGATTAACAAGTGTCTATCAGAAAGTGATAATCATTTGGCCAAAGACTACCTCAGTTATAACAGTTTTCTCCTATAAGACCAAACGGCACTAACAATAAACGAAGAACCCAAAACTGTGTCAGCTTTTCATCGCAGTAAAAGTCCTCGAAAATGAAAAGTCACCAATTTTGATTAACGCAAACATCAAGAAGGATACATACACGTAAAGGTTTTATACCACAAGCAATTAAATAGAGGTATATTCCTACTAAGATTCTCTGAAAAGAAAAACCGCAAACGGTACATAGTCTTGTGGTGAACCAAGTCGTTTAGCACATAGTGTGCTCAAGACTGATCACATAAGTCTTGTTTGTGTGTGGTCATGTGAATACCATTTGAAAAGGTTGAGAGATTGTTCTTAAAATATTTGACTGGCAGCAAGTTGGTTACGGTACTGGACAAGGTGCGATGTCCTTACTAAGTTTTATAATTAGGTATTCATTGTAAATGCCTTTTTGTCTAATTGGTATAGAGGTCGCAAGTTCTGTCAAATCGCTGAGTTTTTCACTCGAATTTTAGATGTTGGTGTGTAACCCCCTTGCCTCGGAAACGGACACTAAGCCGTTGGTTTTGAGTCTGATAATTGTCTAGTCATGTCATAATATCTCCCGTGGCGATGGTTAGTGTCCGCTGAGATTGGCGATCATCGTGAGTTCAATTCTGGGCAGGAAAAAGTGTTTAGCTAGCTCGCAGGGGCAAGTGAATTCTTTTTTTTTATATCCTGTAGGCTCGCGCTTGAGCACTATCTCACCTGATGGTAAGCGATGATGTGGTCGACGGTGAAACACGCTTGCCTAGAAATAGTCTATTCACTCTTGACTTAAAGACCCCTAGATTGTAGCAGTCGGGAAACACAGACTCCAGCAGGGAATTCCACTCCTTAGCTGTACTGTACTTTTCGCATAATAAAAGTGTTCCCAAAACGTTTTGTGCGTATGGGTGGGATGTACACCATGTATCGATGGCGCATCGCCGTACGTCTGGTAGTCCGATGATGAAACGGGCTAGGTGGAATTAGATCGTGCAATTCCATCGCACACTCCGAATAAGAGTATTAAATACATACATAAATACACATCTTTCCAATAGGGGTAGGCAGATAATACAGAACGTTATCCTTAATACTCCTACGTCCACTTACATATGACGATTGTAACGAATAACCGATGAAAAATCTGGTTGTACTGTTAGCGTCTGTACTCAGCCCTTCTGCGAACACTACCGATATAATAACCATGATTTCTCACTGCTTGTAGGTAATTTCAGTCTATTATGTCCCGGTTTTCCTATACCATAAGTAATTTGTATTATTAAGTTACAAAAAAGTAAGGTAGACAAATCATTATTGGTATAATAGTTGACTACAATGCCACTGCTAAGTTCCCATCCCAGAGTTTGTTCCAATAGGTGCTAGATATTTTGACGATCAAATCAACTACATTTTGGGAGGGAATTTTACAATGGTGAGTTTATTTAGTTTCTCCATCGGCTTCGCCCGCATTAATGTCGAAAATTATCCCAAGAGAACCGGGATAAAAAGAATCATTTGAGAAAGAAAGAAGAAAGAAAAATTAATTATTTGTGACCCGCACAGGAGACACGAGAAAAAGCTTAAAATTAAACAATAATAAAAACAAAAACCCGTGAGAGACCAAAAAGGCTCCTATCTCAGCAAATGCAGCGATGTCCGAAAATAAATAACGCTTCGCTGAAATTCTGATAGAGCCCGCTGTTGATGCCACGGACACACTTACGGAGACGGAAAATACAATAATAAAATAAAATAGATATAAATAACAAACAAAATAGAATAAACGCAGAAGGTGGGTCAAAGTATGTATAATCACGTGTAAGTATAATACAAATATATAAATAAAATATTAAATGTTGGTATACCTGAGTAGACCGACGACGTCCGTCATATGTGCTATTCCAGACTATAATCTATCTCTGTGCCAAATTACAACCAATTTCATTCAGTAGTTTTTGCGTAAAAGAGTAACAAACATACAAACACACACACTCAAAAACTTTCACCTTCATAATTATTAGTGTGATATATATATTCTACTTAACACACTAATTTATTAGTGTGATGAGTAGGATAGTAGTGGAAGGAAACATGATTAGTTCAAGAGAAAAACGAATCCGAAGAATTGAATCAATGTCAATTTGGAGTAATTTTTACCGAAAACACCACAGCACAAAGTAGCAAAATTCTGAACTACACCATTTCTTAATTTTTCGTAACCTCAACTCAAATTATGAATGCTGAATGATCAAACACAGACAAAAAAACCGGCCAAGTGCGAGTCGGAGTCGCGCACGATGGTTTCCGTACCATTATCCCAAAGAACGACCAAAAAATCACGTTTGTTGTATGGGAGTACTACTTAAATATTTATTTTATTCTGTTTTTAGTATTTGTTGCTATAGCGGCAACAGAAATACATCATCTGTGAAAATTTCAACTGTCTAGCTATCACGGTTCATAAGATACAGCCTGGTGACATACGGACAGACAGACAGACAGACGGATCGCGGAGTCTCAGTAATAGGGTCCCGTTTTTACCCTTTGGGTACGGAACCCTAAAAAGGAATTGGAAAATCACAATTATTTGAGTTATGTAGAACCTTAAGAAACTTTTATATTACCCTTTGAACCATCCAAACATTATTATCAACTATTATTAAGTACTAGCTGTTCCCCGCGGCTTCGCTCCCGTGGACCACTCCACAGAACCTGTTTTCAGGATTAAAAAATAGCCTATGTCACTCATGGTGCCTTTCTAATGGTGAATGATTTTTTTAAATCGGTCCAGTAGTTTCGAAGCCTATTTGGTACAAAATGTTTGTACCAAATAGGCTTCGAAACTACTGGACAAGAAAAAATCTTTCCTCTTTATAATTTTGGTACAGATTCAATAACTACATATCACAAAATTTCATCGATCACTTACTTCAACCATAAAAACCTCAATGACAAATGACACTTACAAAGTGGCAATTAACTGGCAACATTGACACATATCCCTATAAAGGTTGGCACTAATTTATCACCTGTGATTAACGGCTTGATTTACGAGTTGCCAGTAAAGTCGCCACTTTCTCTTCACTAGCTGATGCGTTTATGCATTATGGTAATATGTATATGGGTCTGTGGGTCAAATTGTTGGGCAGTTCATTTTGTTTTTCAAGGACGTTCCTGTGTTCCTCGACATTTATATTTTTTTTACAATCGTTAGAGTCTGACACCCAGATGGGTATGGTCTTACCCAGGCACTGGATTGTGGAATAAAAAAGGCAGTCAGTACGTAACATACAGAAATACAATGAGGATGAACTAATTAACGTCAGAGTTTTGGCGGGAACGTGATGGCGTCTATGTTGCTTCTCAGTTTTATTTTTCTAAAATTGTGTTAAATTGAATATTAATAGTGTATTTTTTTTTATTCTAAGTATATTTGTATTCGTGCACGAGTGGGCAAGTAAAACACAGCCGTAGAACTTGAGTATGTTCATGTTTTCGACAAAATTCCGTGGAAGCTTCCAATAAAGTTACCGCCATTTTACTGGGGCCAAACGAGGACATTGGACTAAAAACTAAAGGAACTAGAACTCCTAAACGTGTCACTGACTATATGCACAAAACTTTTTTGTTCTGTGCACAAAACGTACGTAGCCGAAAAAAAAATTGTGTCAGTTTAAACCACTGACTTATAAACCTATGGACTTGCCATTCCTACGAAATTAGCGTCCATACCTACAAAAATCGGGCAATTAAGATGGCTGCCCATTTGCAACTGTTTGACAGCACAACTACACAGATAAACGTATAAACGGCACACAACTACCAATTTTTTCGGCAATCAACATGGCGACCGGTCACGCATAGACATGATTTTGACGTCACTCAAAAGTGTTACCAAGTTTAGTCCTTGACAAACTTTTAGATGTCTCTCTTTTCATATGCAGCTCTTGGTTAGTTAAAAAGAGACAAAACGCTTTTTGACATGCGTGTGTCCATATTATAGATATTTGTATTACTATTCTTCATATAGTAGAATATGCCGTCTCCATAGTTTTCCTACCTCATTGGTTTAAACTTGGAACGTTGACTAAGGTCCAGAAGAATAGCTGTCAAAGTTTTTTAGCTATATTTCTGGACCTTAGTAAACGTTCAAAGTTTAAACTGACGTTATTTAGTTCTTCTTCATAGTATCCGGTTAGATTGGAAGCCTAGACAGATTGACAGTATCTGAATTACCGCTCGCTATTTGTCAAATGCACTTATTAACAAAAATACCGCCGAAGACTCTAAAACTTCTGTATTGGAGAGCAATTATTGCGTGATAACCGCTATCGTTTTGCTCTTGCAAGATACGTGATAAGCCTGCCAAATATAACATATTGTGAAACAACTAGAGCTCTTTGTGAATTCTCGTTGGAAGAAGATAAATATAGGCATGGTGCAACTTCCATTCATCCTTTGTAATCTTTCTTACAAAGAGACAGAAAATTTCAATTAAATTTGTTCAGCTGTTTCGGAATTATTGACTCTCACACAAACATAAAAACTTTCTCATTCATACAGTAAGGATGTTATTAACAATAACGAACCGTTACAAACGCACTATTACTAACTGATAATTAAAGTTCTCTCTTTCTTTAATTGAATTAATTAAATTATAAATACTTATTAATCTTTTGTAAGAGAGATTCAATCAATCCTTTTCAATATTAATTTGGTTTTGTATTGTGTCGTGTTGTGAGTAAGGTAATATAAAAGTGTTTAAAAGTCTACTTGACGTTAGATCACGGCGTAGATCTCCAATGAGATGGACTGTTCATATCAAAGCTGCAATTAATTATCCCATTCACAAACAGATCAGTTAGAGAAGAATGGCGCCACATGACTAAACGGGATACTCGTCGAAATAACTCAAATTTTAAGCTAAAGAAGATTGAAGGCATAGAAAACTCTTTTTACCGACTTCAAAAAAAGGAGGTAATCAATTCGTATTTGTACACGTATGTATATAATATTATTGGAACTGCACAATATTCACATATATGGGCTTCTAATCTAAACACGTGTGCCAAATTTTATAAGCGTATCTATGCTTGTTTATATCTTTGTATGTATGTTTCTCCACGCATTTCTCCAAAACGGCTCATCGGATTGTTATCATTCTTGTTGTGTTGGATTAATTATCTTTCAACTTAGGGAATAGTGCAAGTTTCATCAAAATCGGTCCAGCGGTTTTAAAGATATGGTGCATACAACTGAACTTAGCGACAAACAGCACGATTTTTTAAATTGAGTTATTATGGGTATTTTGTCAATCCTCTAGGTACCTTACTATAGAAATTGCTAATTTTTAGTGACGGTGTACCAAAACTAAAAAAAGAAATAAAAACATTTTCACAAAAAAATAAACCGACTTCAAAAGCAAAACACGAAAACGTGAAAAAATAAATCTCGTTTAGGTAGTCGGTGTCTTTGGTACCTCTTGTTTTTTTCATTTTTCGATACCGACTACCTAAACGAGAGTTATTTTTTCACGTTTTCGTGTTTTGCTTTTGAAGTTGGTTTATTTTTTTGCGAAAAAGTTTATAAACACCGGGATTTCGGGTTCAAAACCAATGTGACACTGACAATTTTATTTTTTTAATGTTTTTGCAAGAAGATATGACGTCAATGAATTACAGCATCAAAAAAAATTTGTAATAGTAGTTAACAAACAAATCCGTGACCTAAGTGGTCTGATATCGACAACACCCAACGATCATGGTGCAGCATAAAAACTTATTCCCTCTCTGGTATGAGAAGAGGCCTTTGCCCCGCAAAGACTGCAGTGGACAGGCTATTATTTATAATTAAATTCATTATGTTTAATTATAATCATAATTATACTGTGCAGGAAGTAAAGGAATACTTTACGCATTCCTTGCAATGCATTCAACTTTGAGGAATAGTGGTGGTTGTAGTTTCAAAAGTATCCTTTGATGAATGAAAATTGTTGGCTAATATCACCATTAATTTAAAACAAATAATTAGGTACTTATTTATCGTTTTCTTGTTTAAAAATTTATTTGGGATCGACGGCAAATGTTATTTTCTGCTATACTTACTGTTACTCCCGATTTCAAAATTGAAACATTTGAAGTTGAGTTTGTCACACATCACACATCATCAGCCTATTAATGTTCCAACTGCTGGGACACAGGCCTCCTCTCTATGTGAGGGAATGGGCCGTAATCCACCACGCTGGCCGAGTGCGGGTTGGTGGATGTCACATGTCTTCGAATTTTTGGTTCTAGGACATGCCGGTTTCCTCACGATGTTTTCCTGCACCGTTTTTGAGAGCAGTGGTAATGAAATAATTTACACAAAGTAAAGTGCCTGCCTGGGTTCGAACCCACGACCACAACTTGTACGTCGCGGCCGATACCACTGAGCCACCACTGCTCTCTCAAGTTTGTCAATCTCTAGTTTAACCTGAAATTCTGTATAAAATTTGTCTAACGTATATCCCTACTTAATAAGGATGTTTCCTGGGCAGAAAAATAATAATTCTTTTTTGTCCGTCAGTGATATTATCAAATAATATTAAAGCCTTATTTTTTTCATTATCATATAAATGATTTTATTTCTGTAAGCAGGTTTGTACAAACACTTTTACATGTCGATCATATTTTTAAAACTAGATGAGGTCGACGTTTCCTATCTGACTACTCTGAGAAGAAAGGCCAAAACAAAATCTGAGGTCACAGTCTCTTTTAAAGTCCAGACAAAAAAAAAACTTGGTTAGATCATGTGAAGACCATGTAGATTGATGTCTGAAATGGTTTTTTGAGGAAAGAACCAGCCAGATTGAGTGGACCTGTCCAGTCAGTGCACGCATTTGTCAATAACCGAGCAGCTCAACACAGAATTCAGCTCAACGAAACGACGAACAATACCAAAGAAAGGACATTCGGGTAGGCCGCATAAATTACTCAAACTGCCAGACCACGATTAAAAACTAAGATAAATTAAAAATAAAAACAAAACAAAAATGGTCCACATAGTCTTCACATTCACAATAATTAAAATAAAATAATATAATACTTTAAAAAGTGAAAAAGGTAAAGCGCATCAAAGTTCAGGAGTGGGGGCTTGTGACGTCACTTTGTCAGTATAAAGTGTACCACACCGTGACGTCACACGATATTTCAACGCACTGTATCCTAGTATTTTTTTGTTTAAGTGGCTATTGCTACGTAATTAAAAAAAAAACAATATTTTTAGGTCAAGAATAAGATTTATATATTACTTTTTTTTACTGACTAAATAGTTTTTTAAGGGTACACTAGTCGACGGCACGAACTATTTTGTGCGCGGCGTTAAAATGCATTTTATATCAACCGACAACACGTGCGGAAGAGATAGATGCTGTGATGACCATAAGGAAGTTCGCGTACGAATACACACTTTTGCAAATTTGTAGCGAAATGGATAATGATTTAGGACGAAACCGAGCGCGCGAAATTTTATAAACAGACCTTTGGCAGTCTAGATATTATGAAAAAACGACTAAATCTATATGTTCAAAATAAAATTATTTGCATTGTTGAACTACTAATCTATCCCTGTATGGAGACCGTTTTGCAATTTTCCGTCTTTTTATGGTATTTATTCGCGCCCAAAAATGCGTTAAAATTAATGTCGAAATGTGGAACTTTCGACGCTAATAACTTTCAAATATTTTCTCTTTTTACTTTTTTGCATCCATACAGGGCTAGATAATGATGAGACAAATTGATATCACTTTTTATTTTGAACGTACATCGTCAAACAGTGGAATAATTCCTAGACTACGTTTGTATGGAAGAATTTTCGACTAGTGTAACCTTAAGTCATCTGCCCTATTCAAAAAACTGCCTTTTGATCTCACTAGAAAGGGGGTAACCTCTTTTCTGCTTTAATAAGAACAAACTGTTTCACAGAGTCCACCCAGCGTTTCTTTGGTTTTATCCGTCTATAGACCATTCACTTTTTAACCGAATTTCAAAAAAGAGGAGGTTCTAGTTTCGGTTGTATATTTTTTTTTGTGTGTCTTTATCGATTTCTCCGTCAATTGTGGACTGATTTTGAAAATTCAGTTCATTCTGATACTCTCATTTCACCGGTAATGTTCAAGATTTATGTTATTCGAGTAATCTATTCAGGCATAACTTTGGGCATTAAAGGTACCTTACCATAAAACTTGCTAATTATGTATCAAAACTAAAAAGTAAAAAAAAAACAACCGACTTCCAAACAAAAACACTACAAAGTGAAAAATAACTTCAATTTCGGAAGTCGGTGTCAAACAACCTATAAAACTAAATAGGAAAACCAACTTCCAAAATTGAAGTTATATTTTTTTACTTTGTTGGAAGTTATTTGGAACTCAGTTGTATTTTTTTTTTGTAAAAAAGTTTTTGAATACTCAAAAGTTAATACAAAAAAAATATGTTGATTCAAGTAAAAAAATAAAATCCGATCAAAATTTTCTCGTACCGAATAGTCACATCACTATTCGGGCCGCGTCACCAAAAACCCGGTCAGGTGTGCGTACCGAAACTGGTAAACTGGTATCGGTACCGACCGGTCGAGGCTCAACACTAATGGGGCTACTTTTTCGTTGGCCCAAAAAGAGGTTGATTAATTCGAGTTAAGGTCGCCTCAGACGGTAACGGATAGCATGATGCAGTTTTTTTTGTGTTATTATACTTATTTATTTTTCTTGTGTTGCATTTCGCTGAGATTTATGTTAAAGGTCAGTTAAGGCGCCTCCCCGAGCAAAACGCCGCGCTAGTCAAATTTTGTGCAGTTTGTAAGAGCTATCTACTCTTTATTTAAAAAGAAATATCAATTAATAAAAATACTTTAAATTTCTACATAATTTTGGTCCTAAAATGGTAGTACACTTTTTTTTTTTAAAGAGGTATATGTGTCACTAATCTCCTTCCAACAAAACCATAAAAATGTGAAATAATTATTAATAGCATGCATCAGCTCGTAAAGTGTTCATTAATTATTATTTATACTAACACTAATGGATAGACAATTTGATAACGAACATTTTGTAAGTTTTATTTTTTTCAAAAGACCTTTATTCGATTTTATAAAGATTTTATTCTAAAATCTGGAGGTATTCACTACCGTAATTCATGCGCCACCAGTGCCGCTAGGCCAATAGGAATGCTCATATCTCATGCTGATTTTTTGGCCAGGGTACGGCCTTAATTTGGTTTGTAAAATTCAAAACTACCGTTTGGCCTGCCACTCTGATCGCTCTACCGCTCTAGACCCAGTTGTCATTTGTAGATTTTTCAGACGCCAGCAAATGTGACACGGGTATCGTGCTATCCAGTTGCTGGGTTGGGGAGGTCTAATACTGGTTCTCAGCTGCATTTGGTAAGTAGAGCCAACATAGTTTGGAAAAGTCTAGGCGTATTGTTTGATCAGTCGAAAGAGTGAAAGATTATATCTCTTACAAAGTCTTATATCTCTCGTATTGGTGAACACTGACAGATACGTTATTGGGTTTGGCCATTGATATACATTCAACCGATAGACAAGAAGAGTTGGTGAGTTAGAACTAAAGTTCGCTGCAGCGCTAAAATATTTATGTAGTCTAATCAAACTATTAAAACATGCAGCGCTAGAACGCTTTTAGAGTTTATTTACTCGCGATCAAAACGTCGTAATGCATTTTGTTCAACATAGTGTAAAAGTAAGGTGTACGGATTGCAGCACAGTTCAGTTGAACAGAGTGAGTGTTCGGATCGCCATATCAAGTGCGTAGTACATATATATCGACGGATTAGGCCGTTAGTGCACCTCTACACTGCATCGGAACACAACTTTCTTATTTATGAGTATGTTAACGACATTTTGTAAATTATTTTTATATTCGTTTAAACTACACATTGTAAGCTGAGCCGCCACACGGTACCTGTTATTCAGTCTGTCACTCAATCCGTCAGACATGCATACATAATACTTGCTTATTATGTATCACACCCTGATTTGAAGAGAGATGCTGTCAACGAGAAAGCTCGCTTGTTATCTATTGCTAAGGCCTTAGTAGTGCGTTACGTCGTCGCATGACGTCGCAACGCAAGAGGGTGACGCACGTTGTCACAGCGCCCGCGTCTTACTGTGTATTTCAGATTCTATAGTGCATCGGCACAAACACTGTACGTCGTCCTACCGGAACTCCGATAGAGCAGCGCATCACGCTCCCTCCGCTTCGTCTCTCGTCCGTCGATCCGTTGAAACGCATAATGTGGCATGTCACTAAAAATATAAATGTAATAAATTGTAGTTCTAAAAACTAAAAAACACGCTTTATTGGTAAGGATAATGGGACAAACTGTTTAAATTATTGCATTGTCATCGGTCCTTGATAAGTGTGCAAAGTTTCAAGTCAATCCAACGTTTTGAAGTGGGTGAAAATCACGTTCAAAGATTCCGTTACATTGATACATAGATACATACATACCAAGCTAATAAAAGCGTGTTAAAAAGACGCAGCGTCGACGCTGCGACGACGCAACGCACTAATGAGGCCTCACTGTATATAGTCCGTTCCTTTCCTAGTGTCTAGGAGTTCTAAGCAAAGGACATGTTTTCAGTGATAAAGATTGTGAGAGATGTGTTACTATAATAATCGATTCTATTATTAAAAGTCTAAAATGTTTGGACCTTTGAGTCTTCAAAAAAATACATTCTGTCCGTGCGAAAGATCGTAAAAAAAATATACATTATGGGCTTGGATGCGCCACCAAAAGGTCACTTGGTCCATTCCATAAATTTTGTTTTTTTTTTGCTTTAAAGGGTTCTGGTAACACAGAGATGACGTTGAATAAACAAGCAAAAAGTTTCACAAAAACTGTAACCCGCCTAAGGTTTTTTTTAGGGAATTTCGGTACGGAGCCAAAGGGTGAAAACGGGACCCTATTACACTCAGACTCCACGGTCCGTCTATCTGTCAGTCAGTCTGTCTGTCTGTCACCAGGCTGTATCTCATGAACCGTGATAGCTAGACAGTTGAAATTTCCACAGATGATGTATTTCTGTAGCCGCTATAACAAAAAATACTAAAAACAGAATAAAATAAATATCTAAGTGGGGTTCCCATACAACAAACGGTTTTTTTTTTTGGCATTTTTTGCGATAATGGTACGGAACCCTTTATGCGCGAGTCTGACTCGCACTTGGCCGGTTTTTTACCTTAGTTACCCGGGCCATAATAACGGATCGATTGACACCTCAAAAATCGGATGAATAGTTTAGGCACTACGTAAACACAAACATACATACATACACACATAGACTGCTAAAATCATAACCCTTCTTTTTGGCTTCGCCGTAGTCGGGTAATAAAATGAAGAAGTACTATTTTGAGACACCACCATCATAAGCAATGTTAACTTTCTTAATATTACAAAACGATAAGTCTAAATTGACCCTTATTACTTGTACATTTGAACTGATTGCTTGAGTATTTTGACGCCGATTTATTGTCATTGTTTACCGTAATGTTTCGGAAAATAACGGTTCCATAGTGAAGGAACAAAGATAGACTGAGATTGATCGGTTTTTAATACCAATTTTTTCTTTAACAAGCGTGTGGAAATTGAGAAAATCATACGGATTCCTGGGATCATACAGCTCGTGGCTAAATAAACAGCACTAGTCGATCATCAAGGTTAAGCAACGCTTGACGAGGTCAGTCCGTGGATGGGTGACCATTTCAACATACCGAGTTTCCTCCGTGCCTCGGAAAGCACGTTAACTCGTTGGTCCCAACTGTCATTTGAAGATCTTTGACAGTCGTTACGAGTAGTGAGAAGCTTGAGATCTGACACCAGTCTTGCCAAGAGGTACCGTGTTACCCAGTTACTGGGTTGTGGAGGCCAGACAGGCAATCGCTCCATGTAAAACACTGGTACTTAGCTGAATCCGGTAAGACTGGAAGCTGACCCCAATATAGTTGGGAAAAGGCTAGGTAGATTGATAATGCTTCCTGGGGTTAAATTCAAACACTAAGGTAGGCAACGCACCTGAAAACCGAAAAAATGTACCCATGGTATTGCGGATGTCCATAGGATGTGTCATCTTGTTGTTTATTTATTATTTATTTTATTTTATTTTATTACTTTTAAGAAGGCTTACAGTCTAATTACAATTATTAATAGGTAACTACAACACATTATCAAGTTGCTAATAACAAGCCTCCACAGATATACAGGGTGTTTGGAAGGGAGCTGTACATACGCCTAGGGTAGAAACTAGGGATAGTCTGCTACCTACCCCCGCCCATTATATTGACCTTGGCCTCAAGGTTTTTTTTTAATTTATTATTATTTTTTATTTGACTTTTTTATGATTTTTTGACTAAAACTACCTGTAGCTCAAAATCTATCCATGGGACCGGTCGGCTAATGGTCTTGTTTTAATCGTTAGAGTCTTAGGGTCCTGCAAAAAATTATTTTACACCAGAAAATTGTGGAGAAGAAAAGTTATGGGGCCTGAAGTACCGTAGTAAGGTAAAGAAATAATTTTAAGGGCAACTTTCTATGGGGTTTAAAAAAAAACTAACAGGGTTGGAGTTCTTCTGATTTTTTTAAAACATCCTCAGTCCATGCCCTTTCTAACGATATGCTAAAAGTGTAATTATCACTTTTAGTTTTAAAGTTATTAATTAATTTCCGCAACTAGGGCACTTCAAGCAAAAATTTCAACTAATGAAAATTAAATGTGTTCGATCGTAAAAGGATGGCAAATGAAACAAAAAATTTGGTAATGACTAATGTCATTAAATTACAAATTTTAATTAATTACTAATTTTAATTAATTACAAATTTTGTTCAAATTGATGACCATTGACCTGTAAACATGCTCGGCACCTCTTCCTCATCTCCACGGTCACCGTTCTAAGCAGCAGTTCCTCGCGCATTGTATCGAATGCGGCGTGGATCCTGTTAATTAGAACCTCCCTTGTTGGTACTTCTTCTGCGTACACCAACTCTTTCGCCCTTCCCCAGACGTAGAAGTCGAGTGGGGTATTACCACAATCTCCATCACTGGGCACCCAGAGATCAAAACCCGAGAGTCAAGAGGCACAGAGGTTTTCAACGAAGGTTCTCCGTGAACGTATGGGCAGGCGTCATCGGTAATCGGTTGATAGGGCCGCACTTTTTGCCAGACAACCTAAACGGGCAAAACTACTTAGATTTCCTCGAAAACGATTTGCCTGATTTAGCGGAAGAAGTGTTTGACGAAGATCGGCCCATAGTCTTCCAGCACGACGGCTGTCCTGCTCATTGGAGCCTAGCAGTGAGGGAGCTTCTGGACAACTGCTTTCCTAATTCTTGGATTGGTCGGGGTGGGCCAATTCCCTGGCCCCCAAGGTCGCCTGACCTTACCCCACTCGACTTCTACGTCTGGGGAAGGGCGAAAGAGTTGGTGTACGCAGAAGAAGTACCAACAAGGGAGGTTCTAATTAACAGGATCCACGCCGCATTCGATACAATGCGCGAGGAACTGCTGCTTAGAACGGTGACCGTGGAGATGAGGAAGAGGTGCCGAGCATGTTTACAGGTCAATGGTCATCAATTTGAACAAAATTTGTAATTAATTAAAATTAGTAATTAATTAAAATTTGTAATTTAATGACATTAGTCATTACCAAATTTTTTGTTTCATTTGCCATCCTTTTACGATCGAACACATTTAATTTTCATTAGTTGAAATTTTTGCTTGAAGTGCCCTAGTTGCGGAAATTAATTAATAACTTTAAAACTAAAAGTGATAATTACACTTTTAGCATATCGTTAGAAAGGGCATGGACTGAGGATGTTTTAAAAAAATCAGAAGAACTCCAACCCTGTTAGTTTTTTTTTAAACCCCATAGAAAGTTGCCCTTAAAATTATTTCTTTACCTTACTACGGTACTTCAGGCCCCATAACTTTTCTTCTCCACAATTTTCTGGTGTAAAATAATTTTTTGCAGGACCCTAAGACTCTAACGATTAAAACAAGACCATTAGCCGACCGGTCCCATGGATAGATTTTGAGCTACAGGTAGTTTTAGTCAAAAAATCATAAAAAAGTCAAATAAAAAATAATAATAAATTAAAAAAAAACCTTGAGGCCAAGGTCAATATAATGGGCGGGGGTAGGTAGCAGACTATCCCTAGTTTCTACCCTAGGCGTATGTACAGCTCCCTTCCAAACACCCTGTATAACATATCGATTAATTCAAGCCAAACAGTTTAAGTTCATTGTGTACTTAAGTAATAAGGTTATTCCTATTTATTTTATTTATCATAAAACAATCCAACAAAATATAAACCTCGTGAAACTCACTCAAAGTAAATAAATTTGATAAATTATTATTATTATATAAGCATTTTTCTTTCCAAGATAGTAACAAAAGAAAACTTAATAAAATTGGTAGAAAAAAGCAATTTTTGAAACAAAAAGTATCTGTCATCGCCCCTTACCATAGGCCTCCTCCAATCGCCTACAATTTTTTCTGGTGTTCGTCGCTTCCAGCCAGTCACTTCTTGCTATTTTTTATAAAGTCAAAGGCAAAGATATTTATATCAACTAGGCCATTAAGCGTCACTTTTGATCATCAACAATTAAAATTCACAAGTAGATAATAACAATTAATTCTACCGTCCATTCGAAAAAGTAGCTTGTTATGGACGGAAGAACGGACAAGAAACTCCACACATACTCTTAAAAAAAGTATTTTACAATATTTACATAAGTACATAAATTAATAAATTCATATATGTGAGGACAATGCACCCAGAATAGCACTACGTACAGGTACAAAGTATTAAAACTACTCACACGTCATGTGCTGTGCAGTTATATAATACTAGAAAAAATAGTTTATACAATACTAGCTGTTCCCCGCGGCTTCGCTCCCATATACCACTCCACAGGACCCGTTTTCGGGATTAAAAAAAGCCTATGTAACGCCGGAACAATGTAACTTTCTATTAGTGAAAGAATTTTTTAAATCGGTCAAGAAGTTTCGTAGCCTATTCGGTACAAACAAACAAACAAAAAAATCTTTCCTCTTTATGATATTAGTTCAGATGTACCACAACATAAAATTTAAAAAGTTTTTTTTTTTTTTTGATGTTGGTTGCATTTTTTTGTACATTTTTATTGGGGTCAGTGCAGCATACCTGATTGCTCCCAACCTTTTCTAGAAATATCATGGTTCTCATAATCTATATAGCATTTCTTTCATCTTCTCATACGTGCAAAAAATTCTACAATTAAGATCTATAAACACGTAGCAACAATAATCCATTTCACTTTTTAACCAGGCCAAAGACACGAAAAGAAATCAAAATGTTTACGGCACGGACACAATAAATTAAAGGTGTCCTTTTGAGGTCAGAGTACAGTTTAAAACATGCTCGAAATACCGCAGTTATCAGATCGCCCGTATTTTAAAACTGACTCAAACTGACTCATATCTAGGGCTGTCAGCTGGTGGATTCTGTAAAAATCTCACCGAACACAAACTCACTCACTCAATCTCTCTCTTTTCACTTCGGTTCTGCGGTGAAATGAACTATAGAAAGAAAGAAAGAAAGAAAGAAAAAGAAAGAAAGAAAGAAAAAGAAAGAAAGAAAAAATATTTATTTGTGACCCGCACAGGAGACACGAGATTCTCGAGAGCAGTCGCTCCATGTAAAACACTGGTACTTAGCAGAATCCGGTAAGACTGGAAGCCGACCCCAATATAGTTAGGAAAGGCTAGGCAGAGGACAGGAGACACGAGATAAGCAAAACACAAACAATAATAAAAAATAAAAATAAATAACCCTGTGCGAAACCAAAAAGGCTCTTACCTCAGCTTGTGCAACGATATTAAAAAGAAAACATCGCTGCGTTGATATTCTGATAGGGCCCACTGTTGATGACACGGAGACATTCACGGAAACGGAACATACAATATATAAGGTTCCATTTCTTTTGTCAGCTAACTCACTTCACCTTATTTGTTGAGGTGAAACTTTAACAGAATAGCTTTTATATTTTAAAAAGCCAAACGTACCAGCCAGCTAATCCTGTAATAGTTCAAGTGTCCGGCTGTTTCCAGCTAAGTAGTTCTAATTTCTAAAGTCGTGAAAAAAAAAAACTTCATTGTAAATCTATGCTTTATTGACCGTTTGTCAAAAACCTTCTTTATTAAAATGTGATTGGTAAAACGCATAAATCCTAACAAAAGCCAGATAGATTGAAAACCGTTTTATTTTGACGGACACGCATGCATAAACTCTATGGCCAGCTTTATTTGGAAGTCTGACAACCCTGACTGATTTGGTTAACGATTTATGAGAACCGATAATGAGTTTAACTACCCTTTGTACGGTATGTTTGGCTTCGAATTTTCGGTTACTAACTGATTTATGTGCGTCGAAATAATTCGGAACGAAGAAAAAAACCGGCCAAGTGCGAGTCGGACTCGCGCACGAAGGGTTCCGTACCATTATCGCAAAACACGGCAAACAAATCACGTTTGTTGTGTGGGAGTCCCCCTCAATTTATTTTAATTTTATTATTATAATTTTTTGAAGTGAATATACAACTAAATATTCCGAGAATATTTCAAGCGTCTACCTGTTGCTGTTATTAATATCGAGCAAAAACTGGCAAAAAAATCACGTTTGTTGTATGGGAGCCCCCCTTAAATATGTATTTTCTTTTGTTTTTAGTATTTGTTGTTATAGCGGAAACAGAAATACATCATCTCTGTAAATTTCAACTGTCTAGCTATCACGGTTCACGAGATACAGCCTGGTGACAGACGGACAGACAGACAGACATACAGACGGATCGCGGAGTCTTAGTAATAGGGTCCCGATTTTACCCTTTGGGTACGGAAACCTATAAATGTGATATTGTGTGTTTGTCAGCCTTTTAAAGTAATAATTTCAGGCTGTAACTGGTTTGAAAGAAGGTACTAAAGTAAAAAAAACCCGACACAAAATCCTCTAAAAAGCAAAAAATAAGCCTCGTACTCGCGTCAGGGAACCGCTAAGTAAATGAAATTAACTGCTGTAAAAGTTTTTATCATGCTTTTTAAACTACATATTATATACATAGTAATAAACACGGTTCAATCGACAATCTATCAAAACACGTAATTATGACATCATCAAAAACCCAGATTCAAAGAGTAAAATGCCGATAACTTTTAAACGGCTGAACCGATTTTAATCAAACATAGCTAAGAACACTCTCGACAAGGTCACCTTTCAAACAAAAAAACTAAATCAAAATCGGTTTATCCGTTTGGGAGTTATGATGCCACAGACAGGCACACAGATACACAGCAACACACGTAAAATTTATAAGATCCCTCGCTTGCCGTCGGGGGTTATAAAAGGAACTTCTGGGTTTGGAATTTTTGTATCACCCACTGAAATGCTGGCCATTTAAGGCTCAAGGTGTCCTGAAGCTCTAGGCGAGTGATCAATCCCTTTTATTTTGGTATTTCAACCATCGTCATTGCTGATAAGGTTTGTTAGTCAAAAATTCCTTGACATTGTATTTGTGAATCTGTCTGTAGCAACATAACTCCTAAACGGATAAACCGATTTTGATTTAGTTTTTTTGTTTGAAAACTGACTTTGTCGATAGTGTTCTTAACTATGTTTGATGAAGGTTCAGACGTTCTAAAGTTATGGGCATTTTACTGTTTGAATCGGAGTGTTTTCGCAAGATATCGTGTCATAATTACGTGTTCAATAAATAGTCGATCGAAGCGTGTCTAGATAAATTATTACAAGATAAATTATGTAGCATGAAATAAAAATGTTTCGGGAATTATTTAAATTTTTAAATTTTACTTGTTAATTAAGTAAAGCAAATCATTGGACATCCAAAGAAAGGCCTGTGTGTCCCAACAGTGATGATATTATAACTTACAGCATAGCATATAAAATATATGCTATGCTTTAAGTTGTAGGTCATGGGTTCGAGCCCAGGCAGGCGCTTAACTTTGTGTAAATTATTTCATCACCACTGCTCTCAAAACGGTGAAGGAAAACATTGTGAGGAAACCGGCATGTCCTAGAACCAAAAATACGAAGACATGTGACATCCACCAACCCGCACTGGGCCCGCGTGGTGGATAACGGCCCATTCCCTCTCACAGAGAGGAGGCTTGTGTCCCAGCAGTGGGAACATTAGTAGGCTGATGATGTGATGTGATGTGATATGCTATTCTGTATCATGGATTCTCACCGAGACACCGGTGTTTTTTTTATTATTGGTAGGCTTGCGTTTGACCACTATCTCACCTGATGGTAAGCGACGATGTGGTCGAAGCACGCTTGCCTTGAAGAAACCTTTACTCTTGACTTAAAGACTCCCAGGTTGTAGCCAACAGGAAATACAGACTCCAGCAGGGAATTCCACTCCTTTGCTGTACGCATAATAAAAGTATTCCCAAAACGTTTGGTGCGTATGGGTGGGATGTCCACCATGTACCGATGACGCATCGCCGTACGTCTTGTAGTCCGATGATGGAACGGGCTAGGAGGAATTAGTTCATGCAATTCCAACGCACGCTCCCCGAAATGTAACCGATAAAAAACCGACAGGCTGGCAACTCTGCGTCGATGTTCGAGGTGGAGGATTTGGAAGAGATGAGACGAGTGAAAATAATAATTAACGAGACATCAAAATAATCCAGGCATAACTATTAGATATCTTAGTAATAATCTAGACAGTTAGAAATCAAGACAAATGGATTGATAAATGTTTCCATCATGACATTGTCGACTTTCCATTTTCTTTAGAAAGTGATCCATTTACTTATGTTAAATGCTCAGGTATCCTTACCGAATGCGAAAGTTAGTCTGTATTTTTGGTACGTTTATATGGCTAAATGACTAAGCTGATTTGAATTAGACTTGGATTTCAAGTTGTATCTGAAGAAGAATACACCCAATGACACAGAATTTGACTTTGAGTGTTTGTAAAACTCAAATTCAGACTGAAAACTAATCAAACTTTGACCTCAAAGTTAACTTTAACAAGTTCTTAACTTTAAATTGTCAAATCAGAAACATGATGATAAGTAGAGTTATTTTCATCCCGAATTGAATCGTATTCAAAAGTTATTATCACTTGGAAATTGGTCGAAATTGAACATTCTAAAATTTCAAATTCAAAAATCTTGGATCCTTATTTAGCCTTATTTTCAACATTGGTACCCCCGAAAAATATACTAAAAATCTCGACAGAAAACACAAACGTGATTGCACTGCAGATTTTACCAAACAAAAGTCCTTTGACACCACTTTCTTTCCTACAAACAGAATCACAATCAAATCTTCAAATCGAATCAGATCACTAAGTTGGTACGGTACTTCGAAAGTAAGCGCGTGGGTCACCGAAAGTGAAATTCTCATAGAATAGAATGAAACAGGTGGGTCTGTGGGCAGGTGTGCAACTGGATTTATAGTGTCGTTTTAGTAGGTTATACAACGTTTTTTATCATCTCTGGTTGTTAATCGAGAAATGGGTCAGATATTATTTTGGTGGCTAAATAAAGCTGCATAGGTGAGGAGCTCGTGGCTAAATAATAACAGCCGCACGGGTAGATCATCAAGGTTAAGCAACGCTTGACGAGGTCAGTCCGTGAATGGGTGACCATTCCAACATACCGAGTTTCCTCCGTGCCTCGGAAGCACGTTAAGCCGTTGGTCCCGGCTGTTATTTGAAGATCTTTGACAGTCGTTACGGGTAGTCAGAAGCTTGAGATCTGACACCAGTCTTGCCAAGGGGTACCATGTTACCCAGTTACTGGGCTGTGGAGGTCAGATAGGCAGTCGCTCCATGTAAAACACTGGTACTTAGCTAAATCCGCTAAGACTGGAAGCCGACCCCAATATAGTTGGGAAAAGGCTAGGCAGATGATGATAGAAAGTGACTTGCTGTCTGGTGAGTCAGCCTGTTTACTTTTTAGCACCAGACAGAAAAACAGTTGTGTTATAATTTTGTCGTGTGTCTCTGTGTATCTATGTGTCTGTCTGTGGCATCATAGCTCCTAAACGGATAAACTGAATTTGCTTCAGTTTTGTTGTTTGCGAGGTGACTTTGTCGAGAGTGTTCTTAGATATGTTTGATTAAAATCGGCTCAGCCGTTTAAAAGTTATCGGCATTTTACTCTTTGAATCTGGTTATTTTTACAAGATATCGTGTCATAATTTAGGCAACAAGTTGTCGATTGAAGCGTGTCTACTACTAGGTATATTGTAATGTAGTTTAAAAACCGGCCAAGTGCGAGTCGGACTCGCGCACGAAAGGTTCCGTACAATTATCGCAAAAAACGGCAACACAATCACGTTTGTTGTATGGGAGCCCCAATAAAATATACATATTTTATTCTGTTTTTAGTATTTGTTGTTGTAGCGGGAACTGAAATACATCATCTGTGAAAATTTCAACTGTCTAGCTATCACGGTTCATGAGATACAGCCTGGTGACAGACGGACAGACAGACAGACAGACGGATCGCGGAGTCTTAGTAATAGGGTCTCGTTTTTACCCTTTGGGTACGGAACCCTAAAAAGCATGAAATAAAAATTTAATTTAAAACTTAAGAGACTTGCGACCCAAACACCTCTAAAAGGCAAAAAATAAGCCTCGTACTCGCTTTGGGGAATCGGTAATTTTTTAAGTTCATACTTTAAGGCCGTACCCTGACCAAAAAATCAGCATGAGATATGAGCATTCCTATTGGCCTAGCGGCACTGGTGGCGCATGAATTACGGTAGTGAATACGCCCAGATTTTAGAATAAAATCTTTATAAAATCGAATATTGGTCTTTTGAATAAAATAAAACTTACAAAATGTTCGTTATCAAATTGTCTATCCATTACTGATAGTATAAAAAATAATTAATGAACAGTTTACGAGGAGATGCATGCTATCAATAATTATTTCACATTTTCATGGTTTTTTTGGAAGGAGATTATTGAAACATATACTTTTTTTTTAAAAAAAGTGTACTATAATTTTAGAACCAACATTATGTAGAAATTTAATGTATTTTTATTAATTGATTTTTTTTTTTAATAAAGAGTAGAAAGCTCTTAAAAACTGCACAAAAACGACAAGCGCGGCATTTTTCTCGGGGAGGCGCCTTAATAGTGACCCAATTTCTTAAAATAAGTTTTCACTTTCTTCTTGGCTTAGTCAGTGGACACTTTTTGATGAATCCGATATTATGACACATGGTTTTTTTATTATGTTTTTTGTACAAAGTCCAAAATAACTTTCTATTTGGAAGTCGGTGTCTTTGGTAGGTACCATTATTTTTTTGTTATGGACACAGACTTCCAAAAAGAAAGTTTTTTTTCACTTTAAAGTGTTTTTATTTGGAAGTCTGTTTTTTTTTTGTAAAATGTTTTATTTTATTTTTAACTGTTTAGCTGTACCTAATATACAATTTGTTTAGTAAGGTAACTATAATGCTAGAATAGATTACTCGAATATCCTGAAACTTGAACATAACCGGTGAAATGAGAGTGTACCAAGGTGAACTGTATACATCTACGTACCCCTTTAGAGCGTACTGTTGTGATGTTATGTTATGAAACAGTGCAAACAATAAACAGACATGCGATTGCAGCAATCCCGAGAGATATGCCATCATTTATTGACGAGTTTTGTTGTATATCTCCGAAGTTCTTCATCAGATCTTCACTAAAGTAAAATGGGACGAATTTGGGAACAAACTCTTTAAAAAAACTGTTTTTTTTTATTGTCCTATCATTGACGGAGAAATCGATGAAAATACACCATGAAACAAACAAAGTCGAACATAGAACCTCCTGCTTTTTGGCAAGTCAGTTAAAAATGGTGTCAGTAAAACCGTGAGAGTTGATAGGACGTAGGACAGGAAAAAAAAAGTGTTGTGCCGACCCCACGTAACGTGGGACCAAGAACAGAAACATAATGAAAAGATGCAACTTATCACTACTTGAAGCGCACGTTCTTCTTCTTCGTCGTATCGATGATTCCAAAATTAAATATATTGTGACCAGAATTCAGCCACGCCAACAGCGTTGTCATTTGCCTCACTATGGTCTGTAGCGGTCTTTAGCGTACGTTAGTATAACAAAAGTAAAACAACGACCGGAACACTTTGAATTTATTTTATCTTTAAGAGGAAACGGGGGCAGAGAGCGCCGACTGAATTTCCTAAGTAAAAAGTCATAATTCGAGGTTTGGCTCTCGTCTTTTTTCTCCTCCAATATTGGACCAATTTAAAAGATATTCCGGAAACTGAGAATGAAAGATATATACTATGTCCCTATGTCTACAGTTACCTAAGTACAAACTGTGTGACACATGTCACACAGTTTGTACTTAGGTAACTGTTTTTGTTTTTAAGAAAAAAATGTTCTTAATTCAACCCGTTTCTTTTATGAACTGAGCCTTAATTTATTTTCCTCTTATCCGTCAATCTTTTACGGTTCTCTGGTAAACCGGTAGGATTTCGGTGAGAGAGAACTTTCACTGCACTGTGTTGCATTCCGTGGACATAAGTCATGCATGCATCATTCAAAAATTGGGTGAGATTTCTAGTTGAGTCAATAATTATGAAATCAAAAACCCGACTGCTTAAGAAGCGAACTAAAAAGAAAATCATGCTGTGCAGTCGGAGGATACATATTCGTGAGCTGGCTGACCAATACCAGGTGTCGGCAGTCGTTGTCTTTCGTTAGGTACTGTTTTTTTACGTTATGGACACCGACTGCCAAAAATAAAGTTATTTTTCACTTTGTAGTTTTTTATTTGGAAGTCGGTAGTATTTTTTTACAAAAAAGTTTTTTTAGTTTTCACTTTTTAGTTGTTGGTACCTTGGTACCTATAACGCCAGAATATATTTCCCGAATATCATGAAACTTGAACATGACCGGTGAAATGAGAGATCTGCCCTTAAGAGCGTACTGGCGTGATGTTATGTTATGAAATGTTTTAAAGAATAAACAGACATGCGATTGCAGCAATCCCGAGAGATCTACCGTTATTTATTGAAGAGTTCTGTTGAGAGAGATATCTCCGAAGTTCTTCATCAGATCTTCACCAAATTAAAATGGGACCAATTTCGGAACATACTCTTTCTAACAAAAAAGAATTTTCAAAATCGGTCCACAATTGACGGAGATATCGGTGAACATACATACACCAAAAAAAAAACATATAGTCGAACCTAGAACCCCCTCCTTTTTTGGGAAGTCGGTTGAAAAGGTAAAATTGTATGAGATTGACAAGCTATATCGAAAAATCACGTAATCAATCCCTTACATTTTTTCATAATTTCGACTGATGCCTTCGCTGACATCGAATGCCACTTGTATAGAGTTACTGCCTAATTCAAATCAATCTGCCTAGCCTTTTCCCAACATATTGGGATCGGCTTTCCAGTCTTACCGGACTCAGCTAAGTACCAGTGTTTTACATGGAGCGACTGCCTATCTGACCTCCACGACCCAGTAACTGGGTAACACGGTACCCCTTGGCAAGACTGGTGTCAGATCTCAAGCTTCTGACTACCCGTAACGACTGTCAAAGATCTTCAAATGACAGCCGGGACCAACGGCTTAACGTGCTTGCCGAGGTACGGAGGAAACTCGTGTTAAAATGGTCACCCATCCACAACCCGATCTCGTCAAGCATTGCTTTACCTTGACGATCGACCAGTGCGGCTGTTATTATTTTGCCACTAGCTCCTCAAGTCACCGCTTAATTAAGTCTTAAAAATTCCGACTCACTTTTAACATTTCCTTAACAAGCATAATGTCAAATGGTTTAACATTCAAAACAATGAAACGTATTGTACACTCACTAACTCACTAATTACGTAGCCATTCGTTCATTCATTCCTCGCATATTTTGTCGAGCACGTTAAATGTTTTTCTTAGTATTTGATGAGTTGAAGAACTCGTTTCATTTCACTCTTGTCCGTATTTCTTCTTAGAGACGTAGGATAGGAAACACCGATTCCTCCAGTTTTCAAATTAAGTATAATTTTTAATTAGACAATTGTTATTTATCTATTTATAATTTAAATAATATATACAGTTGAATATTTCTAATCTTATGACTAATAACAAAACAAACTTACATAAAAAATGAGAGAGGGAAAAGGGCTCATTGCGCATCAAAAAATTCGTCCACATCGATGTCAATGGGAAACGTGCCCAGAACGCTGGCGGCATTGCCACGTTGAATAACAATGCTGATTCTCTGGCTGAAGAAAAGGCCAGCCCTCTGGACACGCAAACAGTCGACTAAGCGTTTACTTATGTCTCGAACTACTCGATGAGCACTCGGACCCCATGGACCTAATGTCTCAACCCCAAACGGCTCAAACATAATAACTGCCTATAACGTATATTTGCGCCGTTTGAGGTTTTCTGAACCAGCAGCAGCCGCCCCAGTACAGCCCACCTTGCTATGAAGATGAGAAGGCGCAAGCGTATCGACACATGTTGCATCCCACATCAAAGGCTACCCAACTTCCAAGGCATTATGGTCATCCTGTCCGGTCTAGACTTGTTTATAAAAATAAATATAATTTTGGTATCATGCACTGCTTTTCAATGAAATTGCAAATTAGAACACACGTTATTATTTGAGTGTGGGGTTGGCTTTATTTATGAACTGTAGTGTTTTCTTGGGCAAATAATAACTGAAAAATCTTAGTGTGTACCGGCTTACTCATAGTTAAAAGGTCTATCAGTCCAACATGAGGCTAAGAATAGTTGGAATACCATTACATGTCTACTTAAGGCGATTCCAGCCCCCCTAAATGGGTCCAGGGGCGACGGACGTCACATCAGTACCCGAGGTGGCGGTGCGTCGTGTTCCACGCGCGCTCCTCTTAGACGTAGCGGGGGGAGTCTAACACCTCACTCCCCCCCAACCCGAGATAGAGGCCCGCAAAGGCGGGCCGGCACTTGTCGGGGGTAGCGGAAGTATTTTTGTGCCCGTGAACCTCAGCGTAGGTGTGAGATGGAACACCGGGGTGGTTTTTAGTCAGTACGAGTCTGACAGACCCCTCCACCCTCCCCAGGGCGGAGAACATCCAATGAGGATTTTCCACCCCGGAAAAAAAAAAAAAAGTACTGGCCGTGCGCCCGCTCGATGCCAAAATATCAATATTGAACCTCCTTTTGAACAGTTTTGTTTGCAAATTATTATTTGATTTACATATGCTATCTTAGTTATGAAGAAATTCCAGCCATCAATTTTTCTGTGTAAAAATATTTTTAAACATCCAAGGTGTTTTGGAGGAGTATGCAAAAGAAGCAACCAACCGAGGAGGCCTGTGTCCCAGCAGTGGGAACATTAATAGGCTGATGATGATGATGATACGAAAAAAAACATGTTTAACAAATAATGATGTACATTATTTATGAATCAATAATCTATTTTTTTTTTCAAACCTTTTAATCTAGCCTAGCCTTTAAAACTTTTGTGATTATTATGTTATGATTTAACTTATTGGAACTTTAGTGCGATTAAAAGTGTACCTTGTTCTTCTTTAAAACATAATATTAACAACAGCTACTAAGTTTTAAGACGTGTAACAGCCTCAATTTTATTTTTATGAGACTGTTAGTTGAACCACAACGGTTATTTGTTAAGACTGCAAACAGTTTCTACCAAATAAATATGAAAAATCGCACATTTTTCTATTTGTCTTAAGTCTGCCCACACTTAATTAAACAGTTCTACTTTCAGAAATAAAATGAAATTAACATGTGTTTAACAATTTTCTATCAATACAAATCTCTAGTGGAATTCGTGTATTCGTTCGCTGTAGGTTATGCAAATATTTATTTGTTCCAAGTGGGATAGGAACCATATAGCTTAGCAACCTATCGCTAAGCCACTGGAATATGTATGTAAAAAACTGGCCAAGTGCGAGTCGGACTCGCGCACGAAGTGTTCCGATACAATGTCGCAAAAAAACGGAAAAAAAGTATGTTGTATGTGAGCCCCACTTAAATACTTATTTTTAGTATTTTTTATTATAGTGGCAACAGAAATACATTATCTGTGAAAATTTCAACTGTCTAGCTATCACGGTTCATGAGATAGAACCTGGTGACAGACAGACATTTAGACGGATCGGACGTAGTAATATGTTCCCGTTTTTACCCTAAAAACATGAAATCAAAATCGGTTCATCCGTTTAGAAGCTAAGATGCCACAGACAGATACACTAATACATTAACACACAGGTACAATCACACATCAAACTCACCCGTTTTTTGCCGTCGGGAGTTAAAAAATGTATCTGTCAAACGCTATCGAAATATCAAATGACCCATCCCTTAAATTTTATTACGACCATCGTCATCGCTAATTCAGGCGCCGATTCCCTTGAGTAGCTGATTTTAAAATAAGAATCACGTCTTAAGGTTACACTAGTTGAAATTTTTTACATACAAACGTAGTCTAGGGATTATTCCAGAGTTTGACGATGTACGTTCAAAATAAAAAGAAATATCAATTTGTCTCATCTCACAGCCCTATAGAAGCGAAAAAGAAAAAAAGAAAATATTTGAAAGTTATGAGCGTCGAAAGTTCCACATTTCGACACTAATTTTAACGCATTTTTGGGCGCAAAACGGCCACCATACAGGGATAGATTATTAGTTCAACAATTCAAATAATTGCATTTTGAACAGATACGTTTAGTAGTTTTTTCATAATATCCAGACTCCCAAAGGTCTGTTTATAAAATTTCGCGCACTCGGTTTCATCCTAAATCATTATCCATTTCGCTACAAATTTGCAAAAGTGTGTATTCGCGAACTAGTTTCCTACTGCTCATCACAGCATCTATCTCTTCCGCACATGTTGTCGGTTGATATTAAATTGTATTTTAACCCCGCGCACAAAACAGTTCGTGCCGTCGACTAGTGTACCCTTAATGGCTAGTTGTAATTCTTTGAAAAAAATATATGTTATATTAGATTATTTTCTTAATAATTTGATCTACGCAAATTTTGAGTTTTATTTGTATAACATAGTGTAATTAATTTGTAAAGTTATGTCTAAATCGGACAAAACACGACGATCACACCAAAACCGCTTGGCGTATTTTAATGAAATCAACACCATCTCAAAGATAATTTAATTATCTACAGTTTGATCTGAGGCTTTTTTTTTAAGTCATAGAATAATAAAGAAAGTACAGAAAACTACAAAATTTTGAGTCGCGCGGGTGTGAAACGAGTGCGCGTTTTGTTCCCTCAAGGTCGTTGGCGTTAGTCGTCGTCTTCATGGGAGTAAGTATGGTGAATGTGGCGTTCGAAAGTAACGCCTAAATCGACGATCCAATTTTGATAGAGACAGATTGGACCTTGGAGACAAAGGACTTTTTTTTACCGCGGGGGTACGTTCGAATACGGGTAATTTCGACTTTCATGCGTGGGATTCCGTTTTCAAAAGCTCTCTGACGTTCCATCTGGACACAGATATAAATCTTACTAGACGACGCGATTGTATGTACTTCGCGTGCCAAAAAACGGAGTAAAGTTACGATCAATGATCGTAATCTTAGCTTTTCATTTAGCATTATCGGCAACGGAAATCTAGAAAATGCTTTTTATGCCATAATGAGCTGTAAAGAATTTATAGAAAAAGTTGGCCGAGGCATTGGCAACGTTTTCTTTCATTGGTAAGTAAATTTGTTTTTAAATTGTTTGTGAAATATTGGCTCGCTTGGTTTTCATACAGATAGAGGGACTTGCGTTATCTAGTTGGAATTATGTCTGTGGATCTGTTCTAACATTTTTTAAATATATATGTAATTTGACTTACACTAGCTATCAAAAATCACCGTACTTAAAAAAACTTTTTTGCAAAAAAATACTACCGACTTCCAAATAAAAAACTAAAAAGTGAAAAATAACTTTATTTTTGGAAGTCGGTGTCTTTCAAAGGTACAATTTTTTTTCGTTATGGACACCGACTTCCAAAAATAAAGTTATTTTTCACTTTGTAGTTTTTTATTTGGAAGTCGGTAGTATTTTTTTGCAAAAAAGTTTTATTAGTCGGTTGTATTTTTTTGCAGCAATCACGAGAGATTTGCCGTTATTTATTGAAGAGTTCTTTAGTATATCTCCGAAGTTCTTCATCAAATCTTCACGAAATTAAAATGGGACCAATTTCGGAACATACTCTCTCAAACAATATAACACACAATAATGTCGAACATAGAACCTCCTCCTTTTTGGTAAGTCGGTTAAAAAGTAAATGCAATGGTCATTCACCAGTCCATGACATTAACCGCTAAAGAGAGCGAATAGAAAAAAAAGCACAAAAAAGGCCCGTCTCCATTTACGCGCATTTCGTAAACATTATTACATGTTGACATTTATAGCAAGCGAACCGCGCAATATTTACTTTTGACTTCAAAGAGGGAAAGTTTTAGAAAATGTCGCAAACAAATTGAATTAGGTAGCTATTACCATGTGCTCTCGAATTACGACGGCTTTCCTTGTTACCCAACTGTGGAGAAATGGGAGGTCATGCGTTTGACTGTATGTATGTTACAGTTTTTTTTAATGTTATTAGATAGCAAACATAAGAGGCTTGTGGCTAAGTTCTTGCAAGAGCGCAATAATTGCTCTCCAATACAGAAGTTTTTCTTTTGGCGTTTTTTTTAGAAATAAGTGAATTTGACAAACAACGAGCAATTAGCAAACGATTGTGTAGGAACTACCATCACTGTAAGTAATGCCGACTTTTATGGCATAAAGCGTTTGATCGCGCGATGGTTGCTGATTGCTGTACGTAAGACGGATAATATGAAACTTAAAATGCCAATGCATTCCACTACCTTCCAAGACAAATCTTTTACTGTTCAGGCCACTCGTCTATGGAATGCATTGTCTGTGAATAAAAAACGCGCGCAATCACTGCCTGTTTTTAAGCGACTACTTGTCACTGTGATCATAATCTTGTATAAGCTGAATTGTTTTCTTGTCTGTATATTAGTTGTATGTATGTATTTATATATTTTTTACATGTTTTATTTATTACCTACTTTCTCAATAAACTAAAAATTTGCACCAAGTGCAACCCCATATTGTGTCCCAGGCTGTCTCTTTCCATTCTAGGTTACCTGGAAGAGATCGCGGCACGCGATAAGGCCGCCTGTCTTTTTGAATTATTTTTATCTTGGTGTACAATAAAGTATATTTATATAAATAAGTAAGACGTAATAAGCCTGCCTCTCGTGATTTATTGCCTAGGCACTTTTCGGCCATTGTTGATTCTAACTTTCAGGTGTTACAGTTGTTGATGATGCGATTCATCATTTCAGCCGAAAGACGTCCACTGCTGGACATAGGCCTTCCCCAAGCGTCGCCACACTGATCGGTCCTGTGCGTTTCGCATTCACCGGACGCTCGCAGCCTTGACCAGGTCGTCGGTCCACCTAGAGGGAGGCCTTCCAACGCTGCGTCTGCCGGTACGCGGTAGCCACTCTAGAACTTTTAGGCCCCAACGGCCATCTGTTCTGCCAGTAATGTGCCCAGCCCACTGCCACTCAATTGGCATTTCTTCGGGCTATATCGGTAATCTTGGTTCTCTTGCGGGTGTCTTCATTTCTGATTCGATCACGCAAGGAAACTCCGAGTGATTTTATTGCAGGTAACAATATCAGGCACATGAGACTTTTGAACTTTGTCTCACGGCTAGGGAAACCTTTAGTGATTATACGCTTAACTTTGTTAAAACTGTATTGTTGTCAAGTAATTAATTAAAAAGTAAGACAATACTTTAACTTTAATTAATCATTTGAGAGTTGAATTAAGCCATTTTGAAGGGAGTTCAAGTTCACGATTTCATCTACAAAATTAAAAATAACAGCCACTTTAAAAACAATATTAAAAAAACTTTTAAATTAATTATTTCCATACTTGAGAAGTATGTCTCTGTTACAATTATAGTAAAAAAAGATTCTCATGTCTATACAGGGGAATTTAATGTAGATTATAAAAAAGTAAGCCTATTGTAACAGACCTTGTTTAAATGTAGTGGTATAATTTACATATTCCCATGTAAATTAGTTGAGCGTTAAGCAGCTTATGGCCAATTAGTTTTCAAAGTCATCATCATCTTCCTGCCCTTGTCCCATGTTACTTGGGGTCGGCACAACACGTTTTTTTCTTCCATACCGTCCTGTCCCCCGTCACGATATCAATGACTCACTTTTTAACCAACTTTCGAAAAAGGAGAAGGTTCTATGTTCGGCTTCTTGTATGTTTTTTTGGGTTCCGTACCCAAAGGGTAAAAACGGGACCCTATTACTAAGACTCCGCGGTCCATCTGTCTGTCTGTCCGTCTGTCACCAGGCTGTATCTAATGAACAGTGATAGCTAGAAAGTTGAAATTTTCACAGATGATGTATTTCTGTTGCCGCTATAACAACAAATACTAAAAACAGAATAAAATAAATATTTAGGTGGGCTCCCATACAACAAACGTGATTTTTTTGCCGTTTTTTGCGATAATGGTACGGAACCCTTCGCGCGCGAGTCCGACTCGCACTTGGCCGGTTTTTTATATGTTTGTTCACCGATGTCTCCGTCAAATCTCGTTTTTTTGTTCGAAAGAGTATGTTCCGAAATTGGTCCCATTTTAATTATGTGAAGATCTGATGAAGAACTTCGAAGATATAGAACAGAACTCTTCAGTAAATAACGGCAAATCTCTCTGGACTGCTGCAATCGCATGTCTGTTTATTGTTTATACCATTTCATAACATAACATCACGCCAGTACGCTCTTAAGGGGTAAGCTGATCTCTCATTTGATCGGTTTTGTTCAAGTTGCATGATATTCGGGTAATCTATTCTGGTGTATAGGAAACTTACTAAACGACTTGCCTATTAGGTAGGTACAACAAAAACGTGAAAAATAAAAAATAAATACAAAAAAATACTACCGACTTCCTAATAAGAAAACTACAAAAATAACTTTATTTTTGGAAGTCGGTGTCCATAACGCAAAAAATGGTACCTACGAAAGACTCCCTTTTCTTTCATATTTTTTATCAATCCTCAAGCAATTTGTCCATAATCTTTGGCCTCTATCCACATTTATAATCATGATTCTTTTAGTTTTTTTTAAAGTTAAAGAATTCTAAATGTTTTTGATCAACTGTCAAATCTCATTTGTATTATCATTGTTTGGCTCTTAGCTATTGTGATTATTTATGTGATTTAATTACAGATTTTATAGTACAGCTGTATAGTCTTCGACATAATGTGTTTTTTATACATTTGGTTTTGGTCAGCCAGCTCGCGAATATGCATCCTACGACTGCACAGCAAGATTTTCTTCTTGTTTACATATTTTATTTCGCTTTTGAAGCAGTCGGGTTTTTAGGGTTCCGTACCCAAAGGGTAAAAACGGGACCCTATTACTAAGACTCCGCGATCCGTCTGTCTGTCTGTCAGTCTGTCTGTCACCAGGCTTTATCTCGTGAACCGTGATAGCTAGACAGTTGAAATTTTCAGAGATGTATTTCTGTTGCCGCTATAACAACAAATACTAAAAACAGAAGAAAATACATATTTATGGGGGGCTCCCATACAACAAACGTGTTTTTTTTGCCGTTTTTTGCTCGATATTAATAACGGCAACAGGTAGACGCTTGAAATATTCACGGAATATTTAGTTGAATATTCACTTCAAAAAATAATTATTATTAAATTAAAATAAAATAAATTGAGGGGGGCTCCCATAAAACAAACGTGTTTTTTTTTGCTGTTTTTGCTCGATATTAATAACGGAAACAGATAGACGCTTGAAATATTCACAGAATGTTTAGTTGTATATTCACTTCAAAAAATAATAATCATTAAATTAAAATAAAATGAATCAAGGGGGGCTCCCCTACAACAAACGTGATTTTGTTGCCGTTTTTTGCGATAATGGTACGGAACCCTTCGTGAGCGAGTCCGATTTGCACTTGGCCGGTTTTTTTATTTTATTAACTTTTAATTATTACTATTCATTGAATCTCTAAAGTCTAAATGCGTAACTATGGCTTTTTGGTTTTGGTTTAGTTGCCTTAGCGAAATAAACAAGTTATACTTACTACCTAGACATTGAAATACACGCCTATGTTATCTTGAATAACACAACTATTTATCTATTGGTACAACTAACCTAACCCAATGAAGTCAGCTACACAATTATGATCGTATCGTGAGACGCTATCGGGTATGCGTTTCTAGTACGCTCTGATTGGCAAATAGGTGCACTTCCGTCTGCTGAGAGTAGGGTGGGAGAGCTAGTTGTCATCCCTCTGGATTCTTTGTTGACTGAAGAGATATTTGTCAACAATAAAAATTGTGGTAGTGTAGAATCAAAATGAAAAGTTTTCACAAATTTAAAATTTTCTCTGTGGATTTATACCGGCAGAAATTGCAAGAACTTGTTAGTTTGGATTGAACAGGATCAGGGTCTCTTTAGCTATGCCTTACAAGGCTGCAGGGTGAGAGTGTTCTCATTCTGCTGCATTGTTGATTTCTTCTGTATAATTGGGCGCACGGTTGGCGCAGTGGTTGAGCGATTGATTGCTGCGCTGCGTGTCGCGGGTTCGATTCCCGCACGGAGCAAATATTTGTATGATCTAGAAATAGTTGCTCCGGCTCTGGGTGTTTGTGTATGTGAGTTTATATGTTTGTAAACGTACCCACGATACAGGATAAATGCCTGGTGTGGGGAAAAGTTACAAAAAAAAATATATATAAGAAATTACAAGAAGTTCTTGTTTTTTTGCAATCTGGCGCTTTGTATGGTTGTTAGCATACAGTAAGAATAGTAATAGGCTTGAAACTCGTATTTTAATTTTATTAATGTGTTTTCCTATTTTTTCCAAACACGCACTGTGTCTGCGTGGTGGATTAAGGCCCATTCCCTCTCTCACAGAGAGGAGGCCTGTGTCCCAGCAATGGGAACATTAAAAGACTGATTATGATTTTCCCAATTTTCGAACACCTTTATAGCATGGGAAATCCTGCCCTTACCTGCCTTACTTTCATCTATGAACCTGTATAATTAGCACCGTAAAAACTGAATCCCATCCGTACACTTTCAACATAAGGTACAGTTGAAAAACAGCGTCAGGCAACTCCCAGTTGTCTGGAATTTTGCTGAACTGGACCTTTTTGGCGCAGCCGCGGGGCACACTACGTATGTAATTGTTTTAAAATTAAGTTCCCTTTTATTTGTACCTACATTGTGTATGTATGTGTGTGCCAAATAAACTAGTTTTCTTTCTTTCTTTATTCCAATTTACTTGGTACAAGTATATTTCATGAGGAGCACTCGAACTTAAAAAAAAATTCTTTTAGTGATATTGCCACAATTTTTATTTTATTTTAAATGATATTCGCTGAAATTATGTATGGAATATAATTTCAGCCAAATGGCCGCCGCGACTCCGCTGTAGGTGGTGTATACTGTGGACCAATTTCGGATGTGGACATTTTCGCATAAATGGGGCTCAATTTCACGAAGAGCGCGAGTCATGTTAGCCTTCAGGGTGGCAATTGACTGTGGTTTGTCTGCATAGACTACAGACTTAACGTAACCCCAAAAAAAAATAGTCGAGCGGTGTTAAGTCACACGATCTCGGTAGCCAGTTGATGTCGCCACTACGCTAGACGACAAAGCGTTCGAATTCGCACAGAACGTTAGGAGAATAGAGCACTGATAATGATAATAAATTTTAACAATTCCTACGGGTTTTTGAAGCGTGTAGCGTTCCATGGTTAAATGTTACGACAAATATGTGTTCATGCCAAATTTGACAGCTATCGCTTTACCAAGATGGCCGCTATGCGCTGTCAAAGTTCGCGCGTCCCTATTGAAAAACCCTTATATCTCAATTAGCCGTTATTTCAGAATACCTAGAAAACACTTTCTTCCCAGCCCTATCATATTATGGCGTGGGAAATCAACTGAATACAACTCTTTGTGGTTACAATTACAGTCGTAATTATAACCACAAAGAGTTTACAAGTCATTAGGTTTGCTTATGGTGGTTAAATCTGAGATAGATAATGATGTAGGACATTTTTTTTTGTTTGGATCTTATTTATTTACATATGTACATTATTATTTACAAACTAATATTAGAACTAAAATAAAATAAAATATGTACAATTATGGGGCGTCAAAAAATTCGTCCACATCGCTGTCAACAGGAAAAGTGCCCAGAAGGCTGGCAGTATTGCCACGTTGGATGGCAATGCTGATTCTTTGGCCAAAGAAAAGGCCAGCCCTCTGGTCTCGTTGTATTTGCCACAAACTTTAGGATTAGTAATCGGGGGTTGCTAAAGGTCGTTACTTGAAAGTTGCAGACAAGTATTACATAGGTATGTGATTGTTAAAACAAATATACATAGAAAGTATGTAGGTGCAAAATGATACGTCAGAATGGCAACAACTAAGCTATTCACTGCAAATATTTTCTTCATTAATTAATTTTAAGTCTGTTGTTCCTATACCTCTTCGTAAACGAATGCATGAAACCGGTTGATGGCGTAATTACTGAAACAATTGAAAAACCATTGTCTCGCGTGGATCCACGTTTAAAGCACTCAACCTAATCTCTAACTATGCTCTAAAATATATAATTCAGTTACTTGTAAACATCAGCTGTAATTTATATGTAACTTGGACGAGAACTGGCCACTTCACCTTGCTTTGAAAGATGAATGAGCATGTGAGCATCGCAGATGATACAAAATGAAATAATACGCATAGCAATAGCATTGACTTATCTACCAGATGTATCTACCTGTAGGAGATCTTAAAAGGAAACGGGGGCAGAGAGCGCCGACTGAATTTCCTTAGTAAAAAGTCATAATTCGAGTTTTGGCTCTCGTCTCTTTCCTCCTCCAATATTGAACCAATTTAACAGATATTCCGTAAACTGAAAATTAAAGATATATACTATGTCCCTATGATTTCTTTTTGATGATACATTATCTTTAGAAGCACTAGAGCCCTCAAACAGTGCTCAAAATTGCGCTGTTAACAGAGGCTTAGTGTACAAATTTGACAAATATAAATGAAAAAAGAAAAACATAGGGACATAGTAAATATCTTACTTTACCAGTTTATGGAATATCTTTTAAATTGGTCCAATATTGGAGGAGGAAAGAGACGAGAGCCAAACCTCGAATTATGACTTTTTACTAAGGAAATTAAGTCGGCGTTCTCTGCCCATATTTCCTCTTAAACGTCGCATTTAAAGAGCCTCGAGAAGTTGCAACTTCGGTTACATTTACTTCGTGAATCTAGCGGAGTGGGATCTTGGGTTCAATCACCGGGATGGGGAAAGTGCTAATAGGTTTTTCTCTATAGCAAATTCTTAGTAATAATGCAGGTACCTGTGCGTTTTATTAACAAGACACACATTTTTATCCTTGGTGCTAGTCAACTGGGCTTATCCCAGTTGTAAACGACCCTTTGTGTCTATTGGCCTTGTTTATGTTCTGTCTCCTGCTTGATGTAGAGGAAAGTGCTTGGCTCATCGCCGCAAGGTTGCCTGCTTGTCGGTCTTCTACAGACTTTACTTCGGTGAGTGTGCTCAAGAACTCCACGACCTCATTCCACCAGCTCCCTTCTACCATCGGACATCTAGACGCACTGCAAGTTATCATCCTTACCTTGTTGCCATTCCACCAATTCGCACCAAGCGCTTCCAAATGTCCTTCATAATGCGCACAGCGATTGAATGGAACTCACTACCTGCGTCTGTGTTTCCGAACGCATTCAACCCGAATCTCTTCAAAGTTAGAGTGAACAGAAGCTCACTCCATCGTCGACTCTATCTCTGTCCCCTCTGACCTAGACTAGTACTGATTATTGAATTGGCCAATCTCAACCACAAACTTAGAACGTGAGATTTTGTGCTATCATTATGACACTGAGGTTTGCTCTAAGAGAAGCCAATTATGGGTTAAGCTCGCCTTTGTACGTAAGCTGTCCTACTGTATTTGCATGTTTTGTGTTCAATAAAGAATAAGAATATGAAATCAAAGCAGCATCTATAGTAATAGTAAATATGAATCATCATCTGCCCAGCCTTTTTTCAACTATATTGGGGTCGGCTTCCAGTCTTACCGGATTCAGTTAAGCACCAGTGTTTTACATGGAGCGACTACCTATCTGCCCTCCACAACTCAGTAACTGGGTAACACGGTAAAACTGGCAAGACTGGTGTCAGATCTCAAGCTTTTGACTACCCGTAACGACTGTCAAAGATCTTCAAATGACAGCCGGGACCAACGGCTTAACGTGCTTTCCGAGGCACAGAGGAAACTCGGTATTTTGAAATGGTCACCCATCCACGGACCAACCACGTCAACGTTGCTTAATCTTGATGATCAACCCGTGCGGCTGTTATTATTTAGCCACGAGCTCCTTTAAGATATGACAATCATCAATACATATAATAAATCCACACAAAATATGTCAGCGTGGTGGTCCGGATCGGGACCGCGGTCCGCCATTTGGTGACCTCTGCTCAATATCTTCAACACACTACTAAGTAACACACTAGTTGTCAGCCACAGTTGTTGGCCATTCACGATTCAGACTCCCCGAACATCTTGTTCTCCGACAACCGTAAAAAATCTCTTATCTTTATTAACTTTTATAAATCAGAAGCAAAAACAAGAACATGACACAGTTTCCCTTTCCTGCTCACAAAACCATGGACAAACTAATTACCGAATCTTTTTTTTCTTAATTATAAACAATGAAAGTTTTCGCTGTACACAACTGTGCTTGTCGTAAAAAGATAACGTTGTCTATGGAAAGTGTAACAACTTTTTTTTTACAATTATTGTAAGATACAAAGGAATTTGTTGAACTGACACATTATTATCTGTTGTAAAACTGGATTAGTCAGTTATTTTTCTGTAACTATTGTTTTGCTTTGAGCAGTGGTGGCCCTGTGGTAATGGCCTCGATTTACGTATCGTATGTCGTTGGTTCGAACCCAGGCAGGCGCTTTACTTTGTGTAATTCATCACCACTGCTTTGAAATGGTGAAATAACACACCGTGAGGAAACCGGCATGTCCTAGAACCAAAAAAACGAAACATGTGACATCCACCAATCCACTGGGCCCACGTGATGGGTTAAGAAGAAACGGGGGCAGAGAGCGCTGACTGAATTTCCTTAGTAAAAAGTCATAATTCGAGGTTTGGCTCTCGTCTCTTTCCTCCTCCAATATTGGACCAATTTAAAAGATATTCCGTAAACTGAAAATTAAAGATATATACTATGTCCCTATGTTTTCCTTTTTGATGATACATTATCTTTAGAAGCACTAGAGCCCTCAAAAATGCTCAAAATTGCGCTGTTAACAGAGGCTTAGTGTGCAAATTTGACAAATATGAATGAAAAAAGGAAAACATAGGAACATAGTATATATCTTACTTTACCAGTTTTTGGAATAATTTTTAAATTGGTCCAATATTGGAGGAGGAAAGAGACGAGAGCCAAACCTCGAATTATGACTTTTTACTAAGGAAATTGTTAATTAATCGAGGAAGAGCACCACAACTTAATTGCATAGATTTAAGATAATAAACACATTTTCAATTTTATTAATTTTAATTTTAAATTCAATCGGCGCTCTCTGCCCCCCGTTTCCTCTTAAGGCCCATTCCCTCTCTCACAGAGTGGAGGTATGTGTCCCAGCAGTGGGAAAACTAAACGGCTGATGATGATGATGATTGTTTTGCTCTAGTAGTAGTTAAAATATTAGTTCTGTAGTCAGCAAGATTGGTCTAAATCTCTACAGTGCTGAATTTGAAAAGGTCGTTTATATTTGGCGAAATTTAGAAGCAGTGTATTCTCGTTCGTTATCTAAAATAAGTTATCTAAAATAAGGTATCTAAAATATCTTACCACGAGATTGAATCTCGAAAAATTGTTCAAGATCTCGCCAAGCTTGAGATCGAGATTCCATTCATGAAATCATGATGCATGCAGTCAACGTATACATCGTTACACAACAAAAAACCATTCTGCAATCGATTTCCTCCAAAAATTCGTCCAATAAACATGGTTCAGTCATACAAAATTACATAAAACCACGACAAATTGGTCATTTTGTCGGCGTCACTTAGTGAAAATGCGAGTGACTTTCTCCCGGGTGACGTCACGACTAGTTTTTGTCGATTACCGTTAGACATGTCATCGGTTTTCTATAGTTCGGTATTTAAATTGCTTGGCTGTTATGTCATTGAGATTGTGTTGTCTGTTTGTAAAGGGTTGAGCAGATGAGTAAGTAGTAGCGACAATGTTTAGCTGATTTTGTTAGTCATGGAATTGCTTTTCAAATACTGTAGTAACTATTACAGTTCTCGAACCTTCATTTCCATACATTTTTCTACTATTAATTAGCATCATTTTGTCTTGCATTTAAAACAGTATTAATTCTAAGTATGTATCTCGAATGAAAATTAGCTCGTGGCTAAATAATAACAGCCGCACGGGTCGATCATCAAGGTTAAGCAACGCTTGACGAGGTCGGTCAGTGGATGGGTGACCATTTCAACATACCGAGTTTCCTCCGTGCCTCGGAAAGCACGTTAAGCCGTTGGTCCCGGCTGTCATTTGAAGATCTTTGACAGTCGTTACAGGTAGTCAGAAGCTTGAGATCTGACACCAGTCTTGCCAAGGGGTACCGTGTTACCCAGTTACTGGGTTGTGGAGGTCAGATAGGCAGTCGCTCTATGTAAAACACTGGTACTCAGCTGAATCCGGTAAGACTGGAAGCCGACCCCAATGTAGTTGGGAAAAGGCTAGGCAGATGATCTCGAATGAAAATTTGCGCAAAATTAATTAATATGACAAAGTGTCAAGTGCTCGTGACTGCTTTGATTGATAGAATGAATTTGCCACAGCCACTTACAGCAGTTTTGTGACATTAATATTGCGATTGTTTTTGTTTGAGAGGCTGGGAGTTAAAATTAAATAAATGTAATCATCATCAATACATATAATAAATCTGTAGAAAAGTAATTTTTGTACATCGAAAACATTTCCAAAAAAAATAGCCAGGGTGTTATAGGATAACCAACAGAACCCATTTCCGGAATATTGTTTATTTGTGCACGCATCACGTGAAATGTACGAAACCAATGTAAATAACTTTTATACATAAAAATTGTGCGTAACTTGAAGAATTACTTAGTTTTTGTTTCATCGCAATCGGTTCAGTCTATCAAAAGTTAGATGAATTTAAAGTGTTCAAGAAGTAAAATTATCACAACACACGCAATTCAGATACTCGGACAGTTAAACTCGATATTCGATAGATGGCGTTGTGCATTTGAAGTCATTTTCTGAATGGCGGTGTTAAGATTCTCCGCGAAAAAGACGTCGAAGAAAGTAAGGTAGTCAGGAAGGTAAGTATAGTAGGGTTTGCAGACAGATGACGGGAGCGAAGCCGCGGGCACAGCTAGTGATAAATAAATTGACAATGTGACATTTCAACTCAATTTAACGTTGAGTGGAGTGTATGCGTGTCCATTGGCAGTCTATATAGTAGAAGTCGTAGAAGACTAATGAATAGTTAATAAGGTAGTCAGTTGGATTGTTTGTCAATATCAACACGCTTTTTAAATTAAGAATAGTGTGATTAACAAATAAAAATAATCACACTATTCTCATGATGCCAACATCTGGCAATAAATTATGATAACAATTGTCGTCAAGCACCCCTCGCTTTTTACTTATTTTAGGGTTCCGTACCCAAAGGGTAAAAACGGGACCCTATTACTAAGACTCCGCGGTCCGTCTGTCTGTCTGTCACCAGGCTGTATCTCATGAACCGTGATAGCTAGGCGGTTGAAATTTTCACAGATGATGTATTTCTGTTGCCGCTATAACAAAAATACTAAAAACAGAATAAATTAAGTGGGGCTCCCATACAACAAGCGTAATTTTTTGATATGTTTTGCGATAATGGTACGGAACGCTTCGTGCGTGAGTCCGACTCGCACTTGGCCGGTTTTTTTTGTTAATCACACTATTCTTAATTTAAAATCGAAAATTATTTTCTACTTTTTTGTTTAATTTTCTATTAAAGCTTGTTTTTTAAAAACTATTATTTATTTTACATGCGTTGTTAGGCTTACAGCTTTCTCACTTGGCCGTGTTTATTTGTTAACTATTAGTATAGAAACTTATTCTAAACAAAGCCTGTGGGAAAGGAAATTTTAGGTATTTGTTACTACCACCTGCAATTTCCACTTAGAAGCCAAGAAGTTTGAAATTTCTTCTTGGCTGCAAACAGAGGCTTTTCTTATGCCATTTAAACATAATACCTCATCATCATCATCATATCAGCCGAATGACGTCCACTGCTGGACATAGGCCTCCCCCAAGCGTGTGCGTCTCGTAACCAGCAGATTCCTGCAACCTTCACCAGGTCACGGTCCACCTGGTGGGAGGCCTTCCAACGCAACGTCTTCCGGTTCGCGGTCGCGACTCCAGAATCTTTCTGCCCCATCGGCCATCCGTTCTGCGAGCAATGTGCCCTGCCCACTGCCACTTAAGTAATTTAACATAATACCTACTTATTTAAAACTCAAAGGACACTATTCCATGGCGTTCTGCCAAAACTAAGCTTTCTCATGAAGCATTGAACTTGACTGGATAGTAAATATATCCGAAACTCTGAACACTGGATTCGAAAGTAGCTACTCGAGTTGAATTTTAATTCGATCAGTATTCGGGGCGAAGCCTTGACCTCGAGGTTTTCGGCGCAGAGCTTGGGGCTTGTTGTCCATCAAGGAAGTTTTGTGTGTTAAGGTTACACTAGTCGAAAATTCATCCATACAAACGTAGTCTAGGGATTATTCCACTGTTTGACGATGTACGTTCGAAATAAAAAGTGATATCAATTTGTCTCATCATTATCTAGCCCGAAAAGCGAAAAAGTATAAAAAGAAAATATTTGAAAGTTATGAGCGTCGAAAGTTCCACATTTCGACACTAATTTTAACGCAAAACGGCCACCATACAGGGATAGATTAGTAGTTCAACAATGCAAATAATTTTATTTTGAACAGATACGTTTAGTCGTTTTTTCATGATATCCAGATATCCGTTTATAAAATTTCGCGCGCTCGGTTTCGTCCTAAATCATTATCCATTTCGCTATAAATTTGCAAAAGTGTGTATTCGTACGCGAACTAGCTTCCTACTGCTCATCACAGCATCAATCTCTTCCGCACGTGTTGTCGGTTGATATAAAATGCATTTTAACCCCGCGCACAAAATAGTTCGTGCCGTTGACTAGTGTAACCTTAAGACCAATGATAATGCTGACTATACTATAAGCTCTTTTCAAAAAACGTTTTTAGGAATGGCACCCTACTTGCATAATAAGTTACTCATTACAATAAGAAATCTTGACTGCATACACCATTTCAAAAAGGCTCTTCTTAATTTATCGGGCGAGAAAGCTTACAGACATTTTATTTATGAATTTTGAATGTTTTATTTTATTTTACCAATTAGAAATTACCTCGAATCGCAAATAAACTGTCCAACAGGAGGTCCAATATTGATATTCTGGCACCGAGCGGGCGCACGGCCAGTACCGCGTTAATATTGTGTGGAATATACATCGTTATTGCTAAAACAACAACCTTGCAGGCCTTATTATACTCGTAACATCATAAATAACAACTTTTGTTGTATGAACAGCTGACATTCATACATTCTGGCGAGTTATGCGAGCATAAATGTATGGACCAGCTGATTTTTTTAGATGATTTTTTTAAAAGTCGAAAAAGCATAGTTTAAAAAAAATGTATACTTGTTTATTTTTGTTTTTTTTTAATGTTTGAATCTGTGGAATTAATCTGATTACGAAAATTCATGTCTATCCCTGAAAGAGAGCTGCTTTATCTCTGAGTGCCACAGACACAAAAGTACAAAACAAAAGACAATAGAGCAAAAGTACAAAAGTTGTTATTTATGATGGTATAATACTTAAAGGCCTGCAAGGTTGTTGTTTTAGCAATAACGATGTATATTCCACAATATTAACGCGGTACTGCCCGTGCTCCCGCTAGGTGCCAGAATATCAATATTGGACCTCCTGTTGGACAGTTTTGTTTGCTAAATATTTTTTCATTTACCTATCCTATGTAGACTAAGAAGAAATTCTAACCAACAATTTGTCTGTGTAAAAATATTTTTAAAAATCCAAGTCGTTTTGGAAGAGTATGCAAAATAAGTGAAAAATATCGTGTTGTTAATTTTTTTTTAAAGCAAAAGTACGAAGAAACTATATTTCACAAGTAATGCATAACAAATATATATGTTTTCAAACTTTTTAACCTAGCCTTTACTAAGGGGTATGCTTTAGAAAGTAACCGATTTACGGCACTAAAGCGGAATAAAGGCCTTAACCCTTCGCTAGTGGCAAAACCTTACGCGATGGTGGTGGATCTGGGTGAAAACTTACATAGCAAGAGCCGAAACCCGAAACATCTTTACGGGAAGTTTTTTATTCAAGAAGCATTTCCGGTTTTAAACTATTATGTAAAAAAAAATATGTAAGACGAACCTTGACTGCAGTGAAGTCAACAAGCTTGATGTTCAAGTTCAAGCTTCTCAAGGTTCATTGTAAGCGAAACAAGAGTATTGTTGAGTGTTGATGTTTGTTGTTTAAATTGAAATTCATTTATTTATTGTTTTCCACAGGTGAAAAGGTAGTTCTTACAATCAGAATTTTTGTATCACTGTAACATACCCATGTTGTTGTTGTGTTGTTGTATTGGTGTTGTTATTGTTGAGTTTTTCATCATTTTTGTTAATTTTCATTTTCATTTCCCCTTCCCCTTCCTTCCCCTTCCCCAATCAATCCCTTGTCCCTGGATAGCGATTGTTGAAACGTCAAAACTTAAAGGATTGCCAACTTAACTTTACGGTAGGGCTTGTTTTGATGGGAGTTTTCGACATTCGTTAGAATACCACTTTACCTAGATCCTCGTAGAACCCTGAGAGTCAGATACAAGCAATCAAAAGTATTTCACCACAGCAACTATTCTCGTAAAACTTGCATCGCAAAAAAAAGCGAGAACACTTTCATCTCAAAGTAAAAGCCACACGCGTTTTCACGTTACAAAATTCATGGTCAAACACCAGCAAACAACCCAAACGCATAGCCAGACACAGAGAATGGACTGAGCAATGAGCAGCTCGTGGCTAAATAATAACAGCCATGGGCCGATCTTCAGGGTAATGCAGTGCTTAAGTTGTTCCGTGGATCGGTGACCATACATTACATATGGAGATCCGTGACTCCGTGCCTCGGAAATCACGTTAAGCCGTTGGACTGGTAATGCCGGAATAAATTACACCAGTCTTGCCAAGGAGTGCCGTGTTTCCCAGTTACTGGGTTTGGTGGGTATTCAGCTGCGTTCGGTCAGACTGGAAGCTGACCCCAGCGTAGTTGGGAAAAAGTTTAGACAGATTGATTTTATATCTCTCTCACACTTTCCTGCCCTCATTCACCATACGTGGGTAACGCTCACTCCATTTTCCTCGTCTAAATGTAAAATTTAAAATGCACCAAGACACAACTACGATTCGAAAGTGTAACTCGATTCGAATTTGAAATCGATTCGGACGGTATCAATTCGTATTCGAGTCGTGTTGTGATCGACACACATTGCCTCCTGATCATTTTTTACGATCCTTCCGGCTAGCAAACGTGTTAGTATGTTGCGTTTTTAGACGTGAAGAGACGAGGATGTGAAGATTAATAAATGAAGGTCAAAGAAAGGTTTTGTCTGTGGTAGTCGCGAAATTTCAACATCCTGATTCTCTAGACATAGTGTCATTCATTCTATCAGCGATGTCGATGGTTGAAATACCAAGATGCCAAAATTTAAGGAATTTAACACGTGACATTTCTAAAATGCTTGGCCGTTGATAGAATGCCACTTGTTTAGAACCTCTCATAATTTATAGGGTCCCGTTTTTACCCCAAGGGTAAAAACGGGACCCTATTACTAAGACTCCACTGTCCGTCTGTCTTTATGTCAGCAGGCTGTATCTCATAAACCAAGATAGCTAGATAGTTGAAATTTTCAGAGCCGATGTATTTATTTATTTATTTATTATATTCTTTACCACAAAAATATATTATACAGGACAAAAAATCATAAAAACAAGTGTATAATGGGCGGTCTTATCGCACAGGGCAATCTCTTACAGACAACCTTTGGATGGACTATACGAGAGGAGAGGAATTTAGGGTTGTCAGTGTACAATCAATCTTAAACAATACTACTTGGACATAATAACATAAAATACATACATACAATAATAAATATTATACTAATAAATAACAAAAATATCACAGAGAAAGGAAAAGACTAATTATAGAAAAGATAATTTTAGAAAGGAAATGCTCCTTCACCATTTTTTTGAATGTTGGTAAGGATTGAGCACGTCTCACTTCAATAGGTAATGCATTCCACAAATGAGCTGCTTGAACTGTAAAAGATTTGTCGAAGAAGGATGTGGAATGCATATGTATACTTAATTTTAGATTCTTCGATGATCTCAAGGATCTAGAATGTGTGTCACAAAGGAACTGAAAGCGTTCTTTAAGATAAAAAGGACTAGAAGGATTAAAGAGCACGTTATATAGCAAAGAAAGTATGTGGGCATTCCGGCGAAGGCGAATAGGAAGCATTTATGTTGCCGCTATAACAACAAATACTAAAAAGAGACTAAAATAAATATTTAAGTGGGGCTCCTATACAACAAACGTGATTTTCTTCCCCTTTTATTGCGATAATGTTACGGAACCCTTCGTGCGCGAGTTTATGACGTGTTTACCTATGTGTTTGTGTATATACGTGTATTTGTGTATATGTCTGTGGCATCACAACTCCTAAACGGATGAACCGATTTTGATTTCATGAACTGATTTTGTGCCATAATTACATGTTCAAAAGATTAGTCAAAATAATTAATTTCAGATTGTCGATCGATGCGTGTCTATTATTAGATAAATTATGTAGCATGAAATAAAAATGTGTGGGGGGCTTATAAATTTTACTTATTAAAAGAGAGAAGATGAGGATCACAAAGAAATTAAAGATATATATTTTTTTTTTTTTTTATAAGTAAATCAATTAACAAACGAAGGTCTATAAAAAATAGGATGTGTAAGCAAAAAAACACTTGTCAATTTATACCATTTATCCTGTTTACAATAAAATTCAACACTATGGCTATGCCTCTATTTGTCGAAAGTGCAGCATTTTAAAAAAAAAATCGCATGACCCAGAAGAACTGGATTTTTATGAATAAAAAAGTAGTAACGAATTTGCCTAACCGGGTCAGTACAGCCAGAGATTATTTAACATCTATAAACAGACAAATAAAGATATAATATTTAGTTTAGACATGAATACGGCCAACCACACATGAGTGGGAACACTTGATCTACGAAAACCACAAACTTAAACTCCCTGTCATTCTCAAATATTGTTGGCCCATGTACGTGGTTTAACATTGCCTATTGTTATTACCAATTCGTTTGGAAATCGTATCGTTCTAATAGAAAACCACGTTTGTTAACCTTGATCAAAAGACAAAAGGCGTTATATGGTGTTGCGTAGATACGGTATTGAAATTTTTTGAAATGGTAGTTTAATCCAAAAGTCTCTCAACTTAGCATTGCAGTAACAAAAACCGGCCAAGTTCGAGTCGGACTCACGCACGAAGAGTTCCTTACCATTATCGCAAAAATTTCATACTAACTTTCAACCCTTTTTTAACCCTATAGGGGTGAAATTTCCAAAAAGTATTAAATACATCACACACACATCATCAGCCTATTAATGTTCCCACTGCTGGGACACAGGCCTCCTCTCTATGAGAGTCGATGGGCCGTAATCCACCACGCGGGCCCAGTACGGGTTGGTGGATGTCGCAAGTCTTCGAATTTTTGGTTCTAAGACATGTCGGTTTCTTCACGGTGTTTTCCTTCACCGTTTTTGAGAGCAGTGCTGATGAAATAATTTACACAAAGTAAAGCGCCTGCCTGTGTTCGAACCCAAGATCTACAACTTGTATGTCGCGGCCGATACCACTCGGCCACCACTGCTCTCAAAAAAATAAATACATAAATTCTTTTAATCGACCAACAGCGTTAATCTATAATTTCACGTGTCCAACCCCCCTTTTACCCCCTTAGGGGTGGAATTTCCAAAAAATGCTATCTTAGTGCGCACTTAGGTCACTTGAGGAACCTCCCTGCCAAATTTCATCTTTATACGTCAAGCGGTTTTCGGTATTTTTTGATGAGTGAGTGATAAATGATAAATGATTTTATTTCTGTAAGTTGGTTTGTACAAACACTTTTACATGTCGATCATATTTTTAAAACTAGATGAGGTCGGCGTTTCCTATCTGACTACTCTGAGAAGAAAGGCCGAAACAAACTCAGAGGTCACAGTCTCTTTTAAAGTCCAGACAAAAATCTTGGTTAGATCATGTGAAGACCATGTAGATTGATGTCTGAAATGGTCTTTTGAGGAAAGAACCAGCCAGATTGAGTGGACCTGTCCAGTCAGTGCACGCATTTGTCAATAACCGAGCAGCTCAACACAGAATTTAAGGAGCTCAACAATTCGACAAACAATACCAAAGAAAGGACATTCGAAACTAAGATAAATTAAAAATAAAAACAAAATAAAAATTGTCCACATAGTCTTCACATTCACAAAAATAAAAATAAAATAATACAATACTTTAAAAAGTAAATATTCTTGTCATTGCAAGAAAACCAAAAAAAAAAAATGAAACAAAATTAACGGTGGAAAATATAAAAAATCAAAATTAATTTTTAATTGGAGTAGCTCAATCCCAAGCCTTTTTGTCCTCAACGGGAATAAAACGCTTTCTGGCACAACTTATGTTTAAGTGAGTGACCTTTCGCTTTTATATATATAGAAATAGAATAACCCTCACAAAACCAGTCGTGTCGTAATCGTCTCGTGGGCTCTAAAATACCATTTTACTAGCCATCATTAATATCAGCAAGCAGGTCAAATTCTTGACACTGTTTATGTCTTATTTACATATATTTATTTTTATAGTAACTAATTGATACCATAAATAGCTAGTAGACAGTGGCTAATTTTATCAAAAGTCGCACGGTTCAATATTCAAGGTTAAGCAACGCTTGCCGAGGTCAGTTCGTGGATGGGTGACCATCTAACATACCGAGATTCCTCCGGGCCTCGAAATAAATATTAAAGGGCGGAAGGCTATCATTTGTAGATCTTTGAAAGTCATTACAAGTACTCAGAAGCCAGAAAATCTAACATCAGTCTTGTCAATGTGTATCGTGTTACCCAGTTTCTGGGTTGTGGAGGTCAGATAATCGTTCCATGTAAGATACTGGCTGTACGCTGTATCTTGTTAGACTGGGAGCCGATCCCAAGGCACTTGTCCCACTGCCGACGATCATCGAGAAGCAAGTCGAGCCAGAAATTAGAGACGAGTTGGCGAGCAGCGAGAAGCGAGTGATCTCGTGGACGGGCAATTACTCGTACCACTCGCTCGGGACAGCCAGTCCTGCGCAATTCTATACGCGCTACGTGTACATGAGTTCTGCAGCCGAATTGCGTAAGTATATTATCCAAAGCAAAAGAATCGATTCTTTCCCAAAACCGAATTTACGTATTGCATATAGTCGTTTTTGGGAAGGAATCGATTCTTTTGCTTTGGATAATATACTTACGCAATTCGGCTGCTGACCGCCAAGCGAGTATCGCTGAGTAAGTATCGTTGAGCGAGTACTTATTATCTTTGATAACTCTCGTTGCTGCTTCAAATTAGTGGTGAGAGTTCTCGCCGGCAGTTCGAATAGCTAGCGATCAACTATCTGACTCTTTTATTGATACGGTATCTATATATTTTGTTCGCAAGGGATCTGTTTCTTTTGTCGATAGTTAATTGCTTATTCATCGGCGGTGGGAAAAGGGCCCAACATAGATGGGAATAAGCTTGGCAGGTTTTATAGTGAACTAGCTGTTCCCCGCGGCTTCGCTACCGTGAGCCACCCCACAGGACCCGGGATTTTCGGGATTAAAATGTCACTCAGGAATAATGTAGCTTTCTATTGGTGAAACAATTTTTCAAATCGGTCCAGTAGTTTCGGAGCCTATTCGATACAAACAAACAAAAAAATCTTTCCTCTTTATAATATATAAGTATAGATAGTATAGATACTTGATTTCATAATTAGTTGGTATAATAAGGATGTTTCCTGGGTAGAAAAATATAATTCTATTTAGCCCGCCAGTGAGATCATCAAATAGTATTGGACACGTATTTTTTGCTTTAGCAAATCAGTAAAAATTGGCAAAGATAAAGCGCATCTAAGTTCAGGAGTGGAAGCTTGTGTTGTCACTATCTATACTATGTTAATATTATAAAGAGGACAGATTTTTTTGTTTGTTTGTTTGTACCGAATAGGCTCCGAATTTACTGTACCGATTTAAAACATTCTGTCACCAATAGAAAGCTACATTATTCCTGAGTGACATAGGCTATTTTTTTTCCCGAAAGCAGGACTCGTCCTATGGAGTGGTCCACGGGAGCGAAGCCGCCGGGAACAGCTAGTGTCAGTATAATGTGTACTAACAGCGTGACGTCACACGACATTTCACCGCAATATCGTCGACACTTTATGTTTACGTGTCCTATATTTTTTATTAATATACCTGATGGACAAAAAACTAATTTTTAATTATCATTCCTATTGTACTACTTACATCTGCCCTTCATCATCAGCTTTTTAATGTTCCCACTACTGGGACACAGGCCTCCTCTCTGTGAGAGGTAATGGGCCGTAATCCACCACGCGGGCCCATTGCGTGTTGGTGGATGTCACATGTCTTCGAATTTTTGGTTCTAGGACACGCCGGTTTCCTCACGATGTTTTCTTTCACCGTTTTGAGACCAGTGGTGATGAAATATTTTATACAAAGTAAAACGCCTGCCTAGGCACTGCCTAAATCTTCATTAAATACAGGCGTGATGTTATGTTGATTCCGTCAGACATTCCTATGATAGAAATAGAAAGTGATCGTTAAAACTCGACAGGCCGGAAGGAGTCGCCATATTTTTTAAATTGTGCCACAAAGAATCACTTTTGCTGTCTCATTTGTAGATTCATAGGCAAGGAAATTCAAGTTCTGCATGCAATATAAGGTTTTCATTGCGCATAAAATTAGCACTAAATCTATCACTATGTTGTCAATTTGTCAGCTCATTATTGGTTTTAGCAGGAAAATGCCAACTTTCCTACTTATATTAGCTGTTTTATATCACATGTCATTTCACGTCTAGTTTTAGAAAGACTTTGTCAGATCAAGATCAATTTGCAAGTTATAACCGTTTTTCAATCTGTTATAATTTGCAGAGGTAACGGTTTTAAAGCAAAGAAAGAAATAAAAGAAAGAAAGGAAAGAAAGAAAGAAAATAAAGAAAGAAAGAAAGAAAGAAAGAAAGAAATAAAGAAAAGAAAGAAAAGAAAGAATGAAAGAAAGAAAAATTATTTATTTGTGACCCACGTTATAAGTTTTGTTTTCATTTAGCAAAGCATGTTATAAGTTTTACTTAAGGTGGATTCTGTGGCTTTTATTATATTCTGGCAAAGATCACTTGAAATTTCAGTCTGAAGTAGCCGTAATATCTAACACTTGTACGAGGGCTGCAAGGGGTTGCGCACTAAATCCTTCTGAAATCAAATTATATATATTTCCAATTCGCATAGAACTTGGAACCTAAATTCGGATTCGGATTGGATTTTGTGCGGAACCGCTCTTATTTACAATCGTTCACTAAACTATTTTAGTGTCTATCTTGGAAGAACTTCTTCAGATTTTCACCAGCGCTACCTCCATGTCCAGTGTAATTACAAAAATTGTGCGCGGGGTTAAAATGCATTTTATATCAACCGACAACACGTGCGGAAGAGATTGATGCTGTGATGAGCAGCAAAAAGCTAGTTCGCGTACGAATACATACTTTTTGCAAATTTGTAGCGAAATGGATAATGATTTAGGACGAAACCGAGCGCGCAAAATTTTATAAACAGACCTTTGGCATTTTAGATATCATGAAAAAAGTACTAAATCTATCTGTTCAAAATAAAATTATTTGCATTGTCGAACTACTAATCTATCCCTGTATGGAGGCCGTTTTGCAATTTTTTGTCTTCTTATGGTATTTATTCGCGCCCAAAAATGCGTTAAAATTAATGTCGAAATGTGGAACTTTCGACGCTCATAACTTTCAAATATTTTACTTTTTTGCTTCCATACAGGGCTAGATAATGACGAGACAAATTGATATCACTTTTTATTTTGAACGTTCATCGTCAAACAGTGGAATAATCCCTAGACTACGTTTGTATGGAAGAATTTTCGACTAGTGTAACCTTAATGGCCCACTTAGGCTTGTTTAACCATCTAAACACAACATTTTAATACACCTAGTCTACTAAAACACTAGCCCAGTGCCATGTAAACCATTGTGGTATCGTTTACGAATCATCATTTTATGCAAAACTGTAATAGTAGCTCCGTAACGGTTGACCTCTATACTTGCGAATTTAGGCGGTTAGGTGCGTTGCACATCACGTGCGGTGGGTGAAAGCGATAGTGAAGCTATGTCTTTGCCTAATGTGGGTTTGTCCTAGCTGTGAAATCTGAAGTCCTGGTTGCAATCTGATGGTTGCTGTTGTGCCATTTTTTGTTCGTTTTTTCCGATCTCCGGATCAAGCAAAGCGATAGAAAACCATATCTAAAAAAAGATCCAGTCTGAATTAGTGTGCGACAGTGACAGTAATCCTTTATTACACCTAGCTGTGCTCGCGGATTCACTTCCGTCAACTGCCCACCCGTCAACTACTTACCCACCTACCTAGCATTTTTTTTCTAGGGCCATTCTTCCGCGGTGAATCTTAACGAATGCACAACGGCATCTATCGAATATGGAGTTCAACTGATTTTTCTGCAACTAAAATAATGTTTCGATCGAATTCATTAGGTAAAGCAGAGTCAGCAGACAAGGCGAGATATTCTACCGACGAAATCGCCACGATAGCAATAAGTAAAATGCCAAAAATGTATGGAATGCCAAATGCTATCGTAATGTCACGTGATCGATCGATAACATTTTGGCATTTTGACCATCGTCATCGCTGATTTCGAATGACACTTGAATCATTGAATCTCTAGACAAGTGATATTCGCGTTATAAGTGCCGCGAACGCGGGGAACCGTGAACGTTTACAGCAGTTTATTTCATTTACTTAGCGGTTCCCCGACGCGAGTACGAGGCTTATTTTTCGTGATTTAGAGGTTTTTAAATCGGAAGGTTTATTTTATTTTATTTTGATTTCATGCTTTTTAAACTTTATATAATAGTAGCTGTTGCCCGTGGCTTCGCTCCCGTGGACCAGCCCACCGGACCCATTTTCGGGATTAAAATTTCCTATGTCACTCAAGAATTATGTAGCTTTCTATGGGTGAAAGAATTTTTCAATTCGGTTCAGTAGTTTCGGAGCCTATTAGGTACAAATTAACAAACAAACAAACAAAAAAATCTTTCCTCTTTATAATGTTATTAGTATAGATACCTAGTAGTAGGCAAGCTTCATTCGACAATCTATCGAAACACGTAATTATGACACGATATCTTGCGGAAAAACCCAGATTCAAAGAATAAAATGCTAATTACTTTTGAACGGTTTAACCGATTTCAATCAAACATAGCTAAGAACACTCTGAAAAAAGTCACCTTTCAAACAAAAAAAACTAAATCATAAATTATGTAGTTTAAAAAGTAAGTATGAAAAAAAAAAGAGCCGGGGTTTTGGAAATTTTTGATTTTTACTTGTAAACATTAAATTCTCAATCAATGACGATGATGACCTTGTTGTTGATGATGGTGAATGATCAAAATCAATTTTTCAATCAATTTTATTTTATTTGACATAGGCCTACATGGGCACTTACAAAACGTCGACAAAAGGTGCACGGTTCGGGTTAGTCGTTTCCTATGGAGAAGAACCGGCAAAAAACTCCATGGTTACTCTTTTAAAAATTTTGTGTTTACAATATTTCCATGTTACAGCATTAGTACTTGGATATGGGGGGACAACGTAGGCCCGACAATAAGTCGTACGAAATTAAAAAAACGAACAAGAAAAATTATGTAAAACGAAATAAAAAGTTAACAAATGTTAACAATCATCTAGAAATCTAGAAAGCCTACAATGTTCATATATTCACAATCGGTAAAAGAATCTATACAAAGGTAAAAAAAAAAAACATGATGATGTCTATACCTTTTACCTCGGGCAGTATGTATATGTTCCGTGGCTTACTCTAAAACCACATCCTAAAAGATACTTCAATGACTCCTCTTTACGCGTCGCCTACATAACACTCCCGAATATTCATTTAATATGATACACAAATGCTTTCTTACTAACACACATACGATAATTGGTTCAACACACGACCGATACGTCACATTCCCACACGAATTTCTGTTTAATAAGATCATTGAGGTTACTGGATCAAATAAGAATACCGGTTTATGGTTTCGAAGCAGACAGTTCATCATTAATTACAATGTCAAATAAACTACGAACTTCCTTCTCTATGTTTTAGTCCCGTGTGTATTTCAAAAAAATACCGCCTCTCAAACAGAGAAGGTACGAGCTTTAAGAGGAAACGGGCGCAGAGAGCGCCGACTGAATTTCCTTAGTGAAAAGTCATAAATGGAGGTTTGGCTCTCGCCTATTTCCTCCTCCAATATTGGACCAATTTAAAAGATATTTCGTAAACTGAAAATTAAAGATATATACTATGTCTGCATGTTTTCTTTTTCTACGATACATTATCTTAAGGATCACTAGAACCCCTTCAAAAATACTCAAAATTGCGCTGTCAGCAGAGGCTTAGTGTACAAATTTGACAAATGTAAATGAAAAAAGGTAAACTTAGGGACATATTATATATCTTACTTTACCAGTTTATAGAATATCTTTTAAATTGGTCCAATATTGGAGGAGGAAAGAGACGAGAGCCAAACCTCGAATTATGACTTTTTACTAAGGAAATTCAGTCGGCGCTCTCTGCTCATATTTCCTCTTAACACCACGTTTGCTGGAGATGAGTTGGCAATTTAGGATCTATATTAACTGTAAGTCCAGGTTTCCTTAACCGATGTCCAAGATAAACTCAGAAAGTACATATACTGACTAAACGAAGTTAGTTAAAAATCAAAAGAAGCAGTCGGAGGATATATATGGTTTTGGTCAGCCAGCTCGCGAATATGTATCCTCCGACTGCACAACATGATATTATTTTTGTTTACATCTTTTTAGTTTGCTTCTGAAGTTGCTATGCAGTTAGCAGTCGTGTAAAAATTGCAACACGAACGATTCTTAAACAACGACGAGCCTGAACCTGCAAACAGTAATGAAAATATAGTAAAACCAATGGATACTTACACACGACAACGGTCAAGGAAAAAAATTGAAGAAATGATTGTAGAGAAAATTGTTCTCATAAATATTGTACTTGTAAAATTCTCCAACTTATTTACCTAGCTACAGTTAACAGGATTATTAGTTAGTATTTCAATAGAGGTGTAATGTTATCAACTTAGTCATAATGTGCTAAGATCATTAGCAGTTACATACCGTTCTTGTTAGCTTGGACATGGTAATGAACCTACTGGTTGATCTATTTTTTATTTTTATTATTATCAATAGGCTCGCGTTTGACCACTATCTCACCTGATGGTAAGCGATGATGTGGTCGACGATGGAGCACGCTTGCCTAGAAGTAACCTCGTTCACTCTTGACTTAAAGACTCCCAGGCTGTAGCAATTATGAAATACAGACTCCGGTAGGGAATTTCAATCCTTAGATGTACGCAAAATGTGGGTGGGATGTCCACCATATACCGATGACCTATCTAACTTAAAAGAACTGGGTTTGTATTTTAGTTTTACTTTTATTGTTGTTCAAGCTTTGCATTTAAGTTCTAGTGTGGAGCCCTCTATGCAAAATTAGGGACTTAGGAGTTGTAGGATTCTTTTTATTGGTAGTATGTTCGTACATTTTGATTTTCGACTATACCGTGGACGAAGCCGCATGGCTCAGTAGTAGTCCTCTTTTTAATAGTCATTATATCCTCTTACAGAAAATATCCTTGTCCAACGCTAACCAACAAAATTAGAAACAAACAAACCCATAGCATCTTGCAAGTCATGTCCCAGCAATCAATTTGGCTCGCGACGGGAGAAACTGTAAGAAAGTTTAGTGTCACATATATACGACTAAGCCACAATTTACTCACTTGGGGAAATCTAGGTAGACACTCGCGTGTCTAGATTTTAAACACTGTCTTCGAGCTTTGAGCTGACAATGTACAAGATGTATATAGCTTTTTACCTAGAAACATCATTTTGATGCAACATATTGTTTGTTAGTGAAAGTTGACAGTCAGACAGCTTTCGTTTGAATTGCAAGTCTTCAGTTGTTTGATAGTCCTTTCTTCAGACAGGACAATCAAAACATCTTTTACAATGCATGTCCTCGAAAAGAGCGTTTTCCAAGCAGCCAAACTGTGTGGAAAGTGTCACTTTTTCTTACTAGTGCTTTTTACTTTCCTGTACTTTTTTAATTTTTAACTCCAACGTCAGCCCGCCGCATAGAGTTTTTATTATTTGAGAAAAGTTTTAAAAATTTGTTAAGTACAGATTATTATTCATATAAAAGGTAAAAAACAAAACTAATACATCATTTAAGTCGGTTTTAATTACTCTAGATTTAGATTTTGATCAATAAATTAATTTTAAATGTTCATTAAATATGTTTGGCAGAATGAATATTTTGCTCGCGCCTTTTTGCGTTACCACGTGACAGCTATTTGCACATGCGCAGTAGATATGCCCTTTTAGTTAATCTGTGGATATGCTGAGCGCCCTTGAATAAGCGCCATTTTATTAATTTCTTGCTTAGTTCAGATATATTTTTTTATTTCCTCGCACAATGCATAGTAAAATGTTGTATGATACATATGCGTAAGATGATTTCCGACTCGTGTCGTTTTATCCACTCATCGGAAATCACCTACTTTACGCACTTGTAGCATAAATAACTATTTACGTCTTTTTAATTCACTTCGATTTTTTAAGTTTTGACAAAAACTATCACTGGTAGAATGTCATTTTGTATATACTTATAGGGCCTCTTATTTATAGCAATATTTGTCACTTCAAGGTCATAAATTAACAATTTTACTACGATGCACTTAATTAAAATAACAAAAGTACTATCACTGTTATAGACTAGCCTAAACCACGACAAAGTTCCTTCTGTATATTTTTATGATTATTAATTTTAAGTAATTAAAATATTCTCTCTTCCACAGAATCAAGAAAGCTCTTCGGCGGTTACCGGATAACACCCACCTATTGCAAAGCGTCGCGTGCAGCAAAATACAACCGAGGTAACACCATATGTATGTTCAACCATGAATGCTACCAACGAGGGGGAGAAGTAGTAGGAGCATGCATGGATGGCTTCCTCTTTGGAGCATGTTGCCAGCTCAAATCTGACAGCCAGTCACATATCCCTAAAGGCCCAGGCATCGTCATGACGAGTTACCTTGACTACCCAGAAGCAACAGAAGGAGATGATTACGATGCAGAAGAATTAAGTGCTTGGCATAACAGTTATAAACCTGTAGTTACCCCTGGATATAAACCTGCAGATAAAACATCAGCTACAACCTTGCAACCTGATGATTTGAGCACGGAAGCAGAACATGCCGAGATGATCTCTGAAGGCTTAACTCAAATCACGAATACTTTACTCAGTTCCCCTCCTAAAGATAGTAACGGTGTTATTTATATGAAGCCGAAACCAGATTATTATACACATAGCAGTATAGACCATGGTGGTCCAGATACGATACTAGTACATACTAATGGTTCTGTAGTAGATACGGTTGTAAGACCTTCAGATTTCAATATACAGTTATCGTCAATGCAGACGAAGCCGACGGTTACTCCTAGTACTTCGACAACGGAGTCACAGAAGACAGTGTCAACCCACCGACCGATCAAGCCAATCTTCAGGCCAAAACCAGTGACGTCGACGGAAAAATATGTCGTAATTTCAACAGTAACAAAACAAAAACCAGAATTGTCATCAATTAACAGTATTATTCAAATGCTTAATGATAGCACTCCAAGTATGAAGGAAGATGTGACTCCTTCCATTGATGTTATGGAGACTAAATCTTCAGCAGCACCATCTTACTCTTACACTTATCCAAGTTACTCATCGACTGGTCATTATGTCACTCTTAAACCTACATCATTGTCAACGTATTTGACGAAGAAACCAGCCCCAAGTAAAAAGCCGTCTTATGGGTACCTACATACGACTCCGAACAGCTTGCCACAGGACGACGATAAGCCGTCATCGTACTACTCCTCACCAAGCCCTAGTCAGTCTACTAGTCAAGCTATTGATGCTTTCAATAGATATCCTACTGATCCCACTGATTTTGGTGATTTGTCCACCTTTAGCTATGTTAGTTCGACAACCACGCAAAGACCAACAACTCCTAAGAAACCTCCATCTACCAGCTATATCACTGGAAGTCCTATTAGAAGACCAGCACTCCCACCCAATGTAGTGACTTACGAAAATATTGACACCTCCGACACTTTCTCAAGTGTGACACCAACTGTCATAGTCCTCAATGATATACACACAACAAAAACACCTCTGGATGCAGACGAACCTCAATTTGTTGAAATATCTCAAGAGCCTTTCAAGAAACCAATAAGTCAGATCACTGTTAACAACCATATAGCTGCTACTAACAACATTTATATGGGAAAACCGTCTTATCCATCTACTTCTTCACCTACAGTTGTTATTACTCCAAAACCTGGACTTGTGACTACTCCTTATCCAATCAAAGCTTCGATAGGTACAAGACCTGCTCCTCTTTTGACAAGTCCTATAATGGAATTTACTGAAGCACCAACGACGAACAAACCAGAGATGCAGACATCGCCTGATGATCTTATCAACTTCCCACCTGTTAGGAACCCAATGCTTAATGCTTCGGGATCAAATCCTTCCCTTTACAATACTAGTATATCAATGTCTGACAATGAGCTAGATATTCTACATGATGTAGAATTCACAACCCCAACATGGGAAATGGATGAAAAACTAAACGAAAAGATGAATGTATTCGTCAACAAAATCGTTGGCAACCTCCAAGGAACATTCCAGGAATTGCACGATATAGTTATATTAGGTAGGAAACCAAACGAAACAGCAACCATAAAAACGACCACGACGAAACCGAAAAGGACTTTACCGACGACAAAAAGGCCTTTCTTGACGACCACGAAGAAGCCGCTAAGGACAACTACAACCAAGCCGACCACGAAGCGGCCGCCGGTGAAGACGACAAAGAAGCCAGTGCGGTTGACCACGCAGTATCGACGGCCAACCACAACCCAGCCGCCGACCACAACCGCTGCCCCTACGAAAAAGCCGGTAAGTTTTTGACCACTAAAAAGGAGATACCTTTTTAACTTTTATAGAAATTGGAACAAGGTAATTTCAATGTTGATATTTATTTTAAATCTAACTAAAGACGTTTTCCTATTTTCAAAATTGAGAATTTGTAGCGTGACAAACCCGCCAAAATTTTACACGGTTTTCCAAGCTAAAATAGAGCTCGACAGAGATTCAACACCAAACAATTGCCCAATTCAGAATATAGGCATTTGATTCGGCAAACAGGCTGCCTGATACACATAGCTGTAACTGATAGTAAACTTATTAATAATCACGTTAGTGCTATATTATTTATTTGTTTGTTTATATGCAGACAGTCCACATAAATATGCAAAACTCAAAAAACAATACAAATATTTAAACCTAATCTCTAAAATCAAAAATAATCTAAATTATACACAAACATACTGTAACTATCCTTCTGTGTTTGTACTATTTTGTTATTTGTTTTATTCTATTTTATTCCTAGAGTCTGGCAAACGAAAGTAGAGACTGAAATAGCGCGTCAAATTTAAAAAAAGCGAACTAAAAAGACATAAACAAGAAGAAAATCATGCTGTGCAGTCGGAGGATACATATGCGCGAGCATGCTGGCCAAAACCAGATGTATCCTCCAACTGCACAGCATGATTTTATTCTTGTTTATGTCTTTTTAGTTCGCTTTTTAAATTTGACGCGCTTTTTCAGTCTCTACTTTCGTTTGCCAGACTCTAATATATTGTATGTTTCGTTTCCGTGAGTGTGTCCGTAGCATCAACAGTGGGCCCTATCAGAATATCAGCGCAGTGATATTTTCTTTTTAATATCGTTGCACATGCTGAGATAGGAGCTTTTTTGGTCTCGCACGAGGTTTTTTATATATTATTATTGTTTTGCTTATCTCGTGTCTCCTGTGCGGGTCACAAATAAATATTTTTTTCTTTCTTTCTTTAATAATTAATTCTCGCATAGTAAAGTACCCAAAAAGGTTTCATAACATAACATCACACCCGTATTAACGAAGGCTCCTTACCCTTCGTTAATAGGTTACACCTAACAGAGAGAGACCCTATTGCCATCAACGTGGAACAAGAATTGGAAGTCTTGGTCAAGGTTACTAAGAAATTCCAGATAGAAAAACCTAACAACACTTTTCCTGGCGCGGAAATCGAAACCAAATCCTTGTGTGTTACATTGTGTAGTTACTGATGAGTAACTACACAATGTAACACACAATGTTTCAAAGAAACTGGTCCACCGTCTTTTAATCCCAATACTTTCAGGTGACGACCACAAAAAAACCAAAGCCCACAAAGAAGGTAACAACGACCACTCAAGCAGCCACCACGACTACGGAACTGGCCGATGAGGTGACAACAGAGAACTATGTTGAACGGCCTGTGGATTATAACGATAAGAATTGTGAGTATTTGCATTTTACCATCATAATTATGAAAATTTTGATGTCAACTTTCAGACGTACCTATGCTCAAAATCCATATGTATATGTTCGGTTTCATATAGATAAACGATATTTTCAAAGAATTCTATGGCTCTAAGAATGTAATTCTATAAAAGATAACGCATGTCCTAATAAATGTAGGTAGGGATTTTAAATGTGGTCGCGGATAAAGAGGAATGCCCATTTTGTAAGGGAACTTGGGCCCCTTTAAAAAAATGGTTGTGCGAGTATCTTGATGAATTTGGTTGTATATTGTAGAAAAAACACGTTATATGCATAATTAGAAAACATTTTTTATTTATTTTGCGGGGTTCACTTAAAATAACGATGTTTCTGTTCTTGAAATGAACCCTTATTACAATGCAATAAGGCGCATAAAAATGTCCAAGTGAAGAAACCTGATCTGTTGTTGTATGTACATAAAAAGTAAAGGACATGGATGGAAAAAAACACAAAATACAAATCCTATTTTTGGATAATATTGAAATCGCAGACAAGATACCTCATAAGGGGCCTGTGTATGGGCAATCTCCTTTGAAAGAGTGTTACCGCGGCCCTGGCACAAACAACTGAAGGAACACGGGTGGGTTTTAGTCTGTCACGCCCTCCCGCTTCACCGAGAGCGGGAGAAGTCATTGGATGATGTCCCAAACAAAAAGAAAAACAATATGGATTTAAATATGCTACGGAAATACCAAGTGTTCAATGAATTGCATTATTTGGTGCACTCACATCTCGTAGACTGAGACATGTACACTTCTTATCTCAGGTCGTTACGAACTAATGACCTTAGCTATGATGAAAAGACTGGACAGATTTAGTGAAATTATTACCACAATTAGGGCAGACGTCCAAAATGTGTCTCACCTTACATCAAAATCATAATTTTGGCAGACGCTAGACACAAGATTCAAAAAATCGTATATCTTTTTTTATCCAAAATTGATGTATGTACTCGCGTTTGACCACTCTCTCACCACATGAGAATATTTTCGAAAATGGAGCACGTTACCTAGCAATAACCTAAGCTTCAATAAATTGTAGTTCTAAAAACTAAAAAACACGCTTTAATGGTAAGGATAATGGGACAAACTGTTTAAATTATTGCATTGTCATCGGTCCTTGATAAGTGTGCAAAGTTTCAAATCAATCCAACGTTTTGAAGTGGGTGAAAATCACGTTCAAAGATTCCGTTACATTGATACATAGATACATACATACCAAGCTAATAAAAGCGTGTTAAAAAGCCAAAAATGATTGCGACAAAAAATGTCGAAAAACCCAAAAAAGTATGAGAATAATCCCAAAAATTGTGGCATTTTGACAATCGTTATACGCCGATAGAATGTCACTAAAAAATTAAGTCCCTATTCACTCTTGATTTTCATTTTGTCTTCCTATGTTTCATTTGTTTTGTTGCAAAGTAAAAAAAAAAAAAATCTCTTTTTAAATCTATTCTCAAAACCACTATTTCAAATTTTTCCTTTATCACATTTCCAGTGTGTGGCGTCCGTCCCCTCTCCAAGACGGGCCGTATCGTTGGTGGTAAGAGCGCTGGCTTCGGAGAGTGGCCCTGGCAAGTCCTGGTCAGGGAGTCCACCTGGCTCGGTCTCTTCACCAAGAACAAGTGTGGAGGAGTCCTGATTACCAATAGATTTGTTACAACTGCTGCGCATTGTCAGCCTGGGTGAGTTACAAGTTTTTGCTTTAGTAATTATTTTTTATAAATGAAATATTTTTTCCATGAAATATCAAATTATACGTAAAACTTCGACATACGTTTTCATGAAACTAAAATAATAAATCCAAGTTCTAATGTTTAACTCGAATGCCGCCTCCACACGCTTGGCGAACAATGGCGAAAAGCAAACAACAAACACGAACGTGTGGATGGGTGTTTGATTGTGTTCGCCTGTTTTTGTTTGTGTTCGCCCGTGTTCGGCATTGGTGTCGGTTTTTATGCACAAATCAAAGGGTGTTCGACAAACGTGTTTGCGATATATCCACACGCTTGTTCAGTTTGGTAGTACGCGCGAGCGTGCGGGCGGCGGACGAAGTTAATAGTGGTGGTTAAATTTACGAATCGTGACATTTTGTGTAGCTTAGGAAGCTAAATTATAAGGAAAAATGAGGAGTTTAACCCGAAAGTAATCGCTGCCACAACAAACTCGTCGTCCGCCATGTTTGCCAATCTGGAATAGACTAGCATAGCATGTTCGCCAAGCGTGTGGATGCCGTGTGTGTGTTGGGTGTTTGTGGTCAGTGTTCGGCACGTGTTTCCTGTTTGTGGCAAACAGCAAGCGTGTGAAGGCGGCAGAAGGAAAAAACCAATCTCGATTAAGATCAAACAGTTGATCGTTATCACTAAACTCTCATACGACACTTTAGTTTCGAATCCCTAAAAAACCTGCCAAATGCGTGTCGGACTTCGCACATTTAGGGTTTCGTACCAAAACGCAAAATCAAGTTGATTGTAACAGAAAAAAACATTTTAATATATTTGTTGACAATTTGTGTACCCAGGCTTCACTTTGCTTTGTGTAAATTATTTCATCACCACTGCTCTCAAAACGGTGAAGGAAACCGACATGTCCGAGAAACAAAAATTCGAAGACATGTAACATCCACCAACCCGCACTGGGCCCACGTGGTGAATTACTGGATTACGGCCCATTCCCTCTCACAGAGAAGAGGCCTGTGTCCCAGCAGTGGGAACATTAAAAGGCTGATGATGATTTTTGTGGCTTTGGGTCAACAAGATGCTTATACTGTAAAAATTTGAGCTTTGGTTTTACAAACCGGTTGGCTGTAAAACATACTGTGTGACAGACGACGGACAGACAGACGTAAACGTGAGTGACAGCAATCGGGCTCCGTTGGGACTCTTCGTGTACGGAACCCTAAAAACTATCCGTCACTACAAGTTAAAGTCATAGAACAAAAAACTATTCTGTAAAAACATATCTCCATGAAAACATAGATGAATATGATGAAGTGAGATATTATATCATTTCACCTAAGATGCTAGGGTTTTACAACTCATTTCACCTTAGTTTTACACGTAGAGTTTTTTACACAATAGACTGGCAGCATCCAATTTAACGATATCTTATAAACTGAGTCACGGTTCGACCTGCGCTTTGACATTTACAAACCAAATATTTAATACAAGCCGAAGTAAGCAGTCCAACAACCTAAATCTCTACCAAAGTGTGGCAAGTCCAAGGTAGCCGTCCTAACAAGGCAGGATGGGTGGGAGACCTCGTCTCCACCTTTAAAACATCATGTGCAGAACCCCTCAACTTACTGGTTGCCTCAACAATGTCATCCCAGAAACTGTAGAACTGTGTGAAGTCTGCCTCAAATGCAGCGGCTAACTCAGTGACCTCGGTGGACAAATGCGCTAAACATTCCGCATAATATTTATCTACCTTGGCTTAACGAGCCGGGAGGTCATTAAATCGGGCCAACAAAGCCTCTGTTCTATCAGTTACTTATCAATGAGGCCGCTGAGGTGACCCATCTCAATTCCGCTCTAATTTTACCTACAAATGTTTTAGCATTCATGATTTCAAAATGGAAACAGAGGAGCTCGTGGCTAAATAATAACAGCCGCACGGGTCGATAATCAAGGTTAAGCAACGCTTGACGAGGACGTTCCGTGGATGGGTGACCATTTCAACATACCGAGTTTCCTCCGTGCCTCGGAGCACGTTAAGCCGTTGGTCCCGGCTGTTAATTGAAGATCTTTGAGAGTCGTTACGGGTAGTCAGAAGCTTGAGATCTGACACCAGTCTTGCCAAGGGGTACCGTGTTACCCAGTTACTGGGTTATGGAGGTCAGATAGGCAGTCGCTCCATGTAAAACACTGGTACTCAGCTGAATCCGGTAAGACTGGAAGCCGACCCCAATATAGTTGGGAAAAGGCTAGGCTAGGCTAAGGGATGATGATTTCAAAATGGAAACAACGGAACAAACAATTAATTAATTAATCACCAATCAACAATATGAAATTAAAACAGTTTTTCCCCATTTCCAGCTTCCTAGCATCTCTAGTCGCAGTATTCGGCGAGAACGACATTTCCGGAGACTTCGAGCCAAAGAAGCCAGTATCAAGAAATGTAAAGAAAGTCATCGTGCACCGATCCTATGACGCAGCTACCTTCGAGAATGATCTCGCGTTGTTGGAACTAGAAGCACCTATCAAGTTTGATGCTCATATTGGTAAGTTAATGTGCCTATAACACTTGCGAAGTAGAATCAATCACCGAGAAGGTGTTTAAATTGAAGGCAATTAATCAAGCAGACATTAAATCAAGTAAGTCAAGTAAGTTTCCCTATTCAACGGCACGAACTTTTTTGCGCGCGGGGTTAAAATGCATACTATCTCATCCGACAACACGTACGAAAGAGATAGATGCTGTGATGAGCAGTAAGAAGCTAGTTCGCGTACGAATTAGCACTTTTGCAAGTTTGTAGCAAAATGGATTATGATTTAGGATGAAAACGAGCGCGCGAAATTTTATAAACAGACCTTTGAGAGTCAAGATTTCATGTAATAACGACTAAATGTATATTTTCAAAATAAAATTATTTGCATTGTTGAACTACTAATCTATCTCTGTATGGAGGCCGTTTTCTAATTTTCCTTCTTATGGTATTTATTTCCGCCCAAAGATGCGTTAAAAATTATTAGTGTTGAAACGCCCGCCGTTTCGAAAATTTACAGCTAAACTTGACAGAGTCACTAGGGTTGCTACTATATTAATTCCGAATTTAAAAAAAGAGTAGGTTGTATAAGTTACAAACGTATAAGTTATAAATACATCGATACGTCTAAACATATATCATATCATGCTTACATGCTTTAGAGGGTAGACAGCGCATCTAATATCCATTAAATATCACGACGCCACATACGAAGAAGATTGGAGGATAACAGGATGTAAAAATAGTGTAATATTGATCCCACTATAAACATTAAATTGTGAAAAGCACCAAACTCGACAAAAAAGTAAATGTGAAAAAAAGGTGAAAGATAAAATCAAAAAACCCGACTACTTAAGAAGCGAACTAAAAATATGTACTTAAACAAGAAGAAAATTATGCCGTGCGGTCGGAGAAAACATATTTGTGAGCTGGATGACTATGACAAGTTTCATAGCATTTCCAATTTCGTCTATGGACTTAAAATAATTTATTAAATTCCTAACTTTGAATTGAATTTCTAACTTGTCATCTTAAAATTTAATGACCTTTATCTTAAAAATTAATGAAAGAACGAATTAAATAAAAAAGAAGTATATTTGGTCTGTAACAATTAATAAAGGTTACCCAGCCAATGCAACCTCGTTACAGTACTTAATGTATGAATGACGTGACAAACGCCCGCACACAGCACTCATGACAGCTGCAACTGAGCTCGGTCCAATAGTGACCATTATTCCCTGTAAAATTGCATTGTCAATGTGTGTGTGCAAAGGGACACTTTGTTCGCAGTGGCCTCTGTCTGCGGCGCGCCGCCGCTAACGTACTTTGTGGTTAGGTAGAGGTTTAAAGTTTACCCATATTTCGTTAGTTATTTTCATTCCTTTATAAGAGGCGTCTAAAAAAACAAAAAAACCGACTCCCAAAGCAAAACACAAAAAGCTTTGCCACGAAAAATAACTTTGTTTCCCGAAGTCGGTGTCGAAAAATGAAAAACAATAAGTACAACAAGACACCGACTTCGGAAAAAAAAAATATTTCGCTTTGTAGTGTCTAGCTTTAGAAGTCATTTTAATGTTTTTGATTTTTTCTTTTACTCGCCCTTATAAGGGAATGAAAATAACTAACGAAATATGGATGAACTATTAAACCTCTAACTAATCTTTTTTTATTTTATTTGGTATCTCATAATATTACCATGAAAATCATTTATACTCAGAGTACATCTCATTTCGATTCCAATAAGCCCAAATACGACTAGGATACCTTGTTTTATTACGGAGTTCCAGCTTCATCATCAGATCAGTTCGATGGTACCATTTTCATCAGTACCATTTCTTTATATGTATTTGCTTCATCATTGTCGCTTAACTATATGAGATATCTTATACCCATGTCATACATATTTAGGCGTTCCAGTGGTCATCTTTGGTCTTCTTCATCAGTTCCACCTAATCAACTGATACTTTCTGAGTGCAAATGCATGCCATGTTATTGAAAATACCAAAATCGCTGCCAATAGATTCTAATAGATTTCTATGGGCTGCCATCATCAGATTCTGATTTGGGACCACCTCGAGTGTATACCCTGTCAAACATAAAAAGGATTTTGCAAATCCGTCATAAAAATAAAAACATCCGGATTCTTCTTCTTCGTCGTATCGATGATTCCAAAATTAAATATATTTTGACCAGAATTCAGCCACACCAACAGCGTTGTCATTTGCCTCACAAAGGTCTTTTAAGGTGCAGGTGTTGTTGCACAGAGAGCACGACAAAAGGTGAGGCATTGTTTGGGACGTGGCTCCGCAATCGCACTGTGGGTCATTGGAGTACCCCCCATCTAACTAGGTTGTACCTGCAGCGACCCACCTGACTTCTATCCGGATTGATAACTAAAAAAATCAGTGACTTGGTTAGTACCTACTGAAAAGTTCAAAATTTACATACTTTACCCGAACTGGAAAAGTCCAGGATCTGATGCGCAGCAATAGCGCTTATGACCTCTACAACGAGGCAGTGTTAATCAATTATGTTAAAATTCTCCCTTCTTCTAAATTTCAGTGCCTATCTGCATGCCACCGGACGAGACTGATTTCACGGGCCGGGTAGCAACCGTCACGGGCTGGGGACGGCTCAAGTACGGCGGTTCTGTGCCGGCTATATTGCAGGAAGTACAGGTATCTAAGCATTTCTTATTCTTCTTCTTACTTTTTAAATAAATTAAGTTCTTTGGCTCTGGTGACGGGACGGGAAGTGTTGTCTTCATCTGATTCCGCGATTAATTGTGCCATCTCTCCTTTTATCCTTGTCACTTTCTTTCTTTTATACTCTGAACCCAAGTTACATATATCAAAAATGTCATAGATTCCAAATATGACTTAATGCCTCCTCTTAACACTGCTCGCGAAGTTCCTCGGCGAAGTACTCTAGAAACTTTGGCTAAAGTCCGAAGTGCGATACTACACACTCGTTCAACTTCGCGATGAGCTCATTCGCTCTGTGGTGCCGATAGCCTGCGCACGTTTGTAATGGACGCTCAAGTAGCAGTTGCCGTTGCAATGTGCACTCTAGCGTATAATAACTACGTGCATATTTGCACAACAACGTCACGACGCGAACTGAAGTCAGCCGAGTTGTATAGAGAGTCACTTCGTGTGCCCACTTCGGGCAACTTCGGGCCCTTTGACTCGGGCGCAAAAACCGACAACAAATGGAAGTCGCCCGAGGCGAGGTAAAGTTTGACGAGGTAAGCCGAAGTGCCTTTCTACACTATCGTATTCGACTAACATCGTTAAACTTCGTGAGCAGTGTAGAGGAGGCATAACGATCATACCAAATATTTTCTCTGATTTTATTTAACAGTTCTATCTATTATTTGAATTGTTTTGCCCTACCAACATGTGTATAAACATTTGTCCATTTGACTTATATAGCCATCCTAGTGATTTTAACTAAAGATTCCATTATTAAATCTATCACAAAAATGATGACAAGATAAGACAAGACAAAGATATTTTATTTCAAGTAGGCCACCAAGCGGCACTTTTGAACGTTAGGTACATTAAAATTTACAAGTTATAAAAGTTGATTCTACCGTGCATTCGGAAAGTAGCTTGTTATGGAGAAGAATGCACAAGAAACTCCATGCTAATGATATTAATATCGTTTTCCAGGTGCCTGTGATAGAGAACAGTGCTTGCCAAGACATGTTCCAGACTGCTGGTCACTCCAAGAAAATCCTCAACTCTTTCATCTGCGCGGGATACGCTAATGGTCAGAAGGATTCTTGTGAGGTAAGTACTCGTATTGATTGTACTATACAAATGTATTAGGACACATTTTTAACATAGTGAGCAGTATTATAGTGAGAACTGCTGTTGATTATCGAGGGAGTCTTCGTTTAGTCCACATTTGACAGATTCTACTTTTGACATCATAGTCTACTTTTGACAGATTCTACTTTTGACATCAAAGTCTACTTTTGACAGATTCTAAATTCATGAACAAAGATAATTATCACAACTTGTTTCATTATTGTAAGGTTTTGAGTATATTTGATAAGAGAGATTTAGCAATTGTAACCCAGTACAGTAGTGACATGTGTAAATTGAATAGGGCAAAAAGATTAATCACATTACGTAAACTAGACTACCTCCCGACCTTTGAAATACCAAAATGTCATAACGATTATGGTGAGAGAGTATGGAATGACAGTCTCGCCCGAATACTAAACAAGTTGCCAAAACACATAGTTTGTAAACTGGAAAACAAAAATAAAAGGCAGACCTATAACATATTCAAGCGACATTTAATGAATTGTAATCGAATAGCAACCCCTTAACTGTAAAATCTTTTCTATTTTTGTTTAAGATTAAGTTAAGAATTGTATAAACGGTATTTTAATTGAAATAAACAGTTTTTTTTTTAATACGATAAAAACTATTAACTAATATATAACGTTTTTATGATCTTTGATTTGGATTATTCTCCGCCCTGAATAGCACAATAACTATTAGAAAAACGAAAAAGTGAAAAAAAAATAAGGAAGCAGTTCATTTTCTCATACATTTTGTACGGAACGGCTTTAACGAAACTTAAACTTGAACGAAAAATATTAGTTACTATTTAAACAAACATCTAATACTAGATATAAAAACAAATTAGTTACTATATAATAGTATTATTTTTGATGCCAAAATGTTCCTTACATAACTCACTTTTTTCTAAATCTGTCAAATGTAGAATCTGTCAAAAGTAGAATCTGTCAAATGTAGACTAAACGGGAGTCTCGTTGAGTCTTTAGTCTTAGTTATTGGGTACTGTGTGCTTAGTGCGAGTTTTTTAACGTACTCACTCGTGATATCGTAAACGATCTCTTATGTCAAAATGTATACAAAAAAAGAGGTTTTGTCTGGCCGTCACCAGACGGCGCTTATCCAGTTTCAATACAAATTGTAGTTTACGTTTACGCGATTGAGCGTGAATAAAAACTCGCACTAAGGCCTCTGGCCATAATGACTCTGAAGGATCAATTAGACGTTAGAAATTCTGACTATTTAAAAGTTGCGAATACTTCGTTACAAAAGGCGCTTCTGATTTTCAGGGTTCCGTACCAAAGGGTGAAAACGGGGTCCTATTACTAAGACTCCACGATCCGTCTGCCTGTCTGTCTGTCTGTCCGTCTGTCACCAGGCTGTATCTCATGAACCGTGTTAGCTAGACAGTTGAAATTTTCACAGATAGAATATTTCTGTTGCCGCTATAACAAAAAATAGAATAAAATAAATATTTAAGTGGGACTCCCTTAAAACAAGCGTGATATTTTTGCCGTTTTTTGCGATGATGGTACGGAACCCAACGTGCGCGAGTCCGACTCGCACTTGGCCAGTTTTTACTGGTGATAATTGTAAAACAATGCAGTCTAATTCAGTTTTTTACTGAATTTCCAAAAAGGAGGGGATAATATGTTTGTGTTTTTTTAATGTATGTTCACCGATTCCTACGTCAATTGTGGACCGATTTTGGAAAATGTTTTTTTTTGCTTGAATGAGCTTATTCCCGAATTGATCCCATTTAAATTTGTTGAAGATATTATAAAGATATTCAATGGAACTCTTCAATAAATGAAGACATACTCTCGGGATTATTTATGATAAACTAGAAACTATAGCTTCTAACTCAGAATTGAAGAGGTTTCTGAAATAGCCTTCTGGTCAGACATGGCCTATGTCTGACCAAAAATAAGTTAGGTCTATCTCAGGTTGACCAGACTGCCCAGTATTTTAGCGATTATGTTGGGGTCGTCTCTCATTTTAATTGGTTGCCAAACTCTATTCATGGCATAAAACATAAATCTTGCATTTCTTTTTCCAGGGCGACAGCGGCGGACCCCTAGTCCTACAACGCGACGATGGCAAATGGCAACTCGTTGGAACAGTCTCCCACGGAATCAAATGTGCTGCCCCCTTCCTACCAGGCGTGTATATGAGGACCACCTTCTACAAACCTTGGCTCAAGAGTATTACCGGTGTTCACTAGCTTTTATGTTCCCACTGGTGGGACACAGGCCTCCTCTCTGAAAGAGTGGGCTTTAAAATTAGGACGCGTGTATAAATTGAAGGATGAATTTGTGTCGAAAAATTTGTGTGTGCCTGTGAATTTGTGTGTGATTGTGAGTCTTATGTGTTGTATTGGTATACGAAATTGATTTAATATTAGTTTGTGTGGCAGAATGTTTTTAGGTATTCATACTATTTTTTTGTTTACCTTTTTACGGAATAAATCGCGTTTTTCATAAAACTAAGCAAATAACGTTTAAAAATGTAACTACTACCTACTTTATTATCATCATCTGCCTAGCCTTTTCCCAACTATATTGGGGTCGGCTTCCAGTCTTACCGGATTCAGCTAAGTACCAGTGTTTTACATGGAGCGACTGCCTATCTGACCTCCACAACCCAGTAACTGGGTAACACGATACCTCTTGGCAAGACTGGTGTCAGATCTCAAGCTTCTGACTACCTGTAACGACTGTCAAAGATCTTCAAATGACAGCCGGGACCAACGGCTTAACGTGCTTTCCGAGGCACGGAGGAAACTCGGTATGTTGAAATGGTCACCCATCCACTGACCGACCTCCTCAAGCGTTGCTTAACCTTGATGATCGAACCGTGCGGCTGTTATTATTTAGCCACGAGCTCCTCACTACCTACTTTATTAATGCTGTATAATTGATTTGTGTTTCTGTGAAATATAAAAAGAAATAGTCACTTTTCATCATTGTCTCGTAATCTTTTGTCTTATTATTAATTTTCAACGAAATCACTAATAAAAGTAAAACTGTAACTCCTTTCCTATTTTTTTTTCATTTGTATTGTATCGGCATTTGTATAAACTAAACTGACAGCTCTCTATTGATAATAAGTCTATAATAATTGTAATTCAGTTATATAAATAATATTAATATTGTTTTAGATTAAGTACAGCCAAGCACTGTTATATAACTAGAAAATTATACGGATTTTTAAATATTTTTATAATACAAGAATATTTTCAATCCATAAAATTAACATTTGTGACGAACGCCATTTCCAATTTGGCGCCAAAAATCCACAAAATGGGGTTAAAATTTAATAAATTTTGTATATTGTCCTAGTGTAATAATATTGTAAATTATTAAAAGAAAATGCATTTATTTATTGTTATTTATAGATTTAAAGTTAGCGTTTAAGACTGAATTGTAGAAATTATAAATTATTTTTTGTAATTATAATTTATATTAATAATTTTAATGAGCTTTTTCTTAAACTTTGCTTACGTAGCAAAGTGGGTACTATCATTGATTATCTTGATACGGGCAAGGTACGCTAAATTATATTACAAGCAAGTATTATTCTTGATATAATATCCTTTTAAGCTTAAGTAGTAACATTATTGCAAATAAACGAATATTGATAGCAAAATATTATTTATGAATTTGCACTCTATAATTATAGATTAATCACTCCATTAATATAATTATATACTCTTTATATTTTTGATATAAAGTATTTTTATATTTAGTATAACGTTATTATATTTGTTTATAAAAATAAATTACCTGTTGTGGAATGTGAGTTACCTATAATGTTTTTGAAAATTAGATGTTTCTCATCGTTTTGACATTCTGTCCTTACTTTCATATTTTGCTTATTGTTATTAGATAATGTCTTTTTAATTACTAATTTGCACTTCACATCAAAGCATTTTCATTATTCTCCTTTGCATTTAATATTTATATTTTATTATATTATTTCCAAATACTATCCACATTCCCTGCGAACTCTGCCCGTAGAAAACACGAAAAGTAGTAAAATATTAAATAAAATGCTCAAATATAATAGGAAAATGTTAATACTGTCGGTTATGTATTTATTAAACATTTTAAGTATTAATGTGTCGTTTTATTTTTACCCAAAAATAAACCAGAATAAAAATTGAAAAAAATATACAACAAAATATAGCGTGTCTCGAAACTCAATGACAAGCTGGCACGGGGCGATGGACTATGTTGAACCAATTCTAGCAAAAATAAGTAAAAAATCAGCCAAGTGCGAGACTGACTCGTGCACGAAGGTTTCCGCACCATTATCGCAAAAAACGGCAAAAAAATCACGTTTGTTGTATGAGATCTTTCTGTTTTTAGTATTTTTTGTTTCAGCGTGTGTATTGCACATCATCTGTGAAAATTTCTACTTTCTAGCTATCACGGTTCATGAGATACAGCCTGGTGACAGACAGACCGCGGAGTCGTATTGTAATAGGGTCCCGTTTTTACCCTTTGGATACGAAACCCTAAAAAACTATTTCTTAGTCAAGTAATTTTGAGAATTGGGTCACATTTTTTTTATTATTTTTTTATTCATTTATTTATAATAACCACACCAACTGCACTGTCACTTACAATTCAAATAAAATAACATATACAATCGGCATTTCAGTAACCATGTAAATAACAGATGCATGACATTGACACAATGAATATTTGAGATAAAGTAAAAATAAAAAGTGTGTCCAGTAGACCTTTATCTAGAACACTACAAAAACAAAACAAATTGAGCTATATAAACGTACATTGTTCGCTCTGTTTATATAGGGAACGTCTGTATGAAGCGAAACTCATAGAGAAAACATCGATATGATAATCCGTCAAGTTGGACCTTTCATTATATAGCCTTGCCATACGTGTTATATATTTATGTTCATATTTTATTGTACATTTTCTCTTCTTTAATTAATTTCTTTTCTAAATAAAACACATGAATTCAATGCCTCATAACATATTTATTGCACATTAAAAGTATAGCTAGAATACATTTTTTTATACATTTTGTGTCTACTTTTCTACAGTCTAAGCGTACGTATTTTACATTAGGTATTTATTAAGATTATATCTAACAACAATATATCAATATATAATTTAAACATTCAAAAGTTATTGGATGAATTCTACATCATAATAATTTGAAGTGCACGTTATCATCATCCACGTAATCATGGTTTTAAAGTTTTGGGAGCTTAAGGTTACACTAGTCAAAAATTCTTCCATACAAACGTAGTTTGGGGATTATTCCACTGTTTGACGATGTACGTTCAAAATAAAATGTGATATCAATTTGTCTCATCATTATCTAGGCCTGTATGGAAGCAAAAAAGTAAAAATAGAAAATATTCGAAAGTTATAAGCGTCGAAAGTTCCACATTTCGACACTAATTTTAACGCATTTTTGGGCGCAAATAAATACCCTAAGAAGACGGAAAATTGCAAAACGGCCTCCATACAGGCATAGATTAGTAGTTCAACCATGCAAATAACTTTATTTTGAACATATAAATTTAGTAGTTTTTTCATGATATCTAGACAGCCAAAGGTCTGTTTATAAAATTTCGCGCGCCCGATTTCGTCCTAAATCATTATCCATTTCGCTACAAATTTGCAAAAGTGTGTATTCGTACGCGAATTAGCTTCCTATTGCTCATCAAAGCATCTATATCTTCCACACGTGTTGCCGGTTGATATAAAATGCATTTTAACCCCGCGCACAAAATAGTTCGTGCCGTTGACTAGTGTACCCTTAATCTGAAGTGTGAAATCTATCATGGATCCCGTGTGAGAGAGAGATGGAGCTATACTTTTGTACAGCACTATCACTTATGCACAGAGCAAAATCATGATGGCGTTGGCACATCATAACAAATTATGATCTTTTTTATACGGAGTGAGTTTATCAATAGACCATGGATGGCCAACTATGAAGAATAGTGAAAAACATGCCAAGGAGTCACGATACAGATTTTAATGAAAACTAAAATTTGTTCATTGGATTTTTGAACAATCAATATTCCTGGCCAGGAATCATACGGAAAACTTGAGGAAAGATCTCAGTTTTTAACAAAATACTTTTTTTTCTGTAGGTAATCTACGAAGACTCGTATCATGCAATTGACGACATGAAAAAATCTTTTGAGAATATTTTAAACACAATCAAAATCATTGTAATGCTGAATGTAGTACAATGTTTGAGTTGTCGAATCTGGCTACTTTTGGAAAAAAATGTCATCACTTAAGGTTTAATAATGAAAGGGTGGTACCAACATAACGTAGAAAAAAAGTATATTGTTAAAAATAAGGCCTTTCCTTATGTTTGCTGTCAGTAATTAATTCACAGAATTTGATCCTTATTAGCGACACTATCGAATGGTTTAATAACACAGCGCGTTATTTTTTTTCAAAATCAACGGATTCTATTCCTGGCTAGGAATATTATTTTTTTCAAATCTAATGATGCAGTTTTAGTTTTCATCAAAATCGGCCTCGTGACTCCTTTAAGTGTTTTTCGCTATTCCATAGTATCGGATTCGGCCATCCCCGCCGACTTGAAAACTCGCTCTGTATAAAGCAAGCATATACCGTACATATAACTTGGATTGGCTTCATAACATAATAAGTGGCATGCATTAATAAAAAAAAAACGAGGGATATAATATAAATTATCTTAGATTGTGACGACTTTAACCCACTACGACAGTCGGCTTCATTTATTTTTAACACGCTTTTATTAGCTTGGTATGTATGTATCTATGTATCAATGTAACGCAATCTTTGAAAGTGATTTTCCCTTGAAACGTCGGATTGATTTGAAACTTTGCACACTTATCAAGGACCGATGACAGTGCAATAGTTTAAATAGTTTACCAGGATCTACAGCAATAGCAATTTTTTAGCTCAATTTACCATAAAAGAGTGTTTTTTTAGTTTTTAGAACTGCAATTTATTTAGTTATAATATTATATTTTCTCTGTAAGTGATTTTGTAAATCTTTCGAGAAAATAGATGTCTAAAACCGTATTATATAAATATATTTCCATATACAATGTGATATCAGAACTTAATTATACACATTTTTTTTTTACGACAAAAATATTTTTATAAATCTCAATGGGTATAACATTAAATATATATGTTTTATATACGTATTGATTGTAACATGAATATATTTTCTACCGCATTTTATTAAAGCGAGTTTTTACATTTTTATTGATATTGCACAGCAGTTTATTTGATTATTTAAATACTAACCTCTCAGAAACTTACATAGTTTGGTTTGATATAAACTAAGTTCAGATACAATATAATTTTAAGTCCTACGAATTTTCATATATATTTTCTACATATTTAACGAAATATATTAATATATGAGTACGAGATATATAAATATTAATATTTTAGTAATTTTAATTTAAATAACAATTAATATTCAATACATATATTTTTTACTAAACTAGGTTTACCTACTGATTTTAATGATTATGATCTACGTTACAAGCAAAAGTCGAGATTTCTGAAATATATTTTAGGTAAATTTACGGTTTTGAGTTAATATATTTCGCCAAATATCTGACCTCGATATATTTATGTATTTTTTTTCTTACATTAACTTAAAATAACTAAATAACGGTGTAATAATATTTTACAAAACAATAATTATTTACTTAGTATAACAAGCAAAGTATTGTGCAGTAACTTAAAATACACTTATCCAACACCGCTTTACGAAAATATTTAAAAACTAAAAATTAGTAGGCCGCCTAAAGCATTATTATATACGGTCTTGTATTAGTCAGTAACATAGAATATGAGTTAATTTTTTGTAAAACCTAACAATAAAGTTTTCAGTTTCATAATAGTGATCATGTGTATGAGTGTGAACATGAAGAAATATAAAATATCATTTAAATTTCTTTCATAAAGTGAGAGTTAAAGCTAACAAAACTAATTTAATTCACAGAGCCTAAATTTATTTTTAAATAATAAGCTCGTACAAGTAACATATTCAAGAAAGCAAAATCAATGCAGTAGGTACTTTCCGTCTTTAGGCGTCATCTTACTTAGAAATCTTTCCCTTATAATGCAAGCATTTTTTACAAATAGCATCAGCTCTATCCTTAATAGTATGCGTAGACATAGCCCTGTCAGCTTCTGGTTTTGGATCCTCTCCTTCAAAAGGAGCCTCACTAAATTGCTGGATCAACTTCTTAATATAACTCCCAGGACCTCTTATCGTCAACTTTGTATTGCAATCTTCAGTTTTATCAACATTACTCTTATATTCGCTCAACATTTGCAAACCATCTTGGAAATTTTCAAATGCTTGAGTAATTTTATCTCCGATATTTAATTTTTCTTCGATTTCATTGAAACTAGATTTAGAAGCAGACATTTCTTCAGCTATATCCTTAGAACCAGTAGGAGTGATAATAATTTCATTATTTTTAACATCTATAGTGATTTTAGCGTCATCTAGTGACAGCCCGGAGAGTGAGACGTCGACGGACTTCGATCTGAATTGCCTAGATGGCACTAATGGGACCTGCAGTTGATTTGTGTCTGTGTTTTCTTGCTTGATGGTGCCGATAGATGTCACCGGTGATGATGAGAGTGAAGACTTGTCTCCCGGGCTGGATCCTGGAGTTTAATGAACTTTGTAAAGGAAAGAGAATTTTCGTTTTAATTATTTATGGTTAGAAAAGTAAATATTACTTAAGGTCAAAATGTTAAAGGAGTTTCTATTTAATTAATTTCAGAATACAGGAGTTAGTTTTTCCCGCCACCAAAATATTTTGGTCAAATTACCTCGTATTTATAGCATTGGGGCTTCAGTTTTTGCTCCTAAAACAGATTTATGATACGTTAGAATGTATTCATCCATTCATACATGCGGACATAATACGTTGAATAATGTGGTTGACTCTGCAATCACATATTTATCGTTTTTGAAATTAATATTATCGAGGGCGAAAATTCTCATTTTGTCATTTGTCACATAACTTATCAGAACATAATAATAGGCCATGGATATGAAATGATCCTACGTGGAAAATGAGTGCCTTAAACGAGACAGTGAAAGCTCAATGCCTGCCAAAAAAACTGAAGAATAAAAATGAGAAGATAAAGTTAAGATACTAGCAATATAAGCCGTACGAAAGGAAGATCATTAAGGCTCTTTTGGTGATTCTACTATTGAAGGATTAAGATAGTAAGGGACAACAGAAGAAAAATTATCTATAAACGGGATCAATCACAGGTTCATAGTCAGACTCATTAACACTCTACCCACCGTTAGAGACATCCTCCCTCTCATCCTCGCAGCACTGCGGCAGACTCTGTTCCACCATCATACCCTGCACCATGTCCATGCAAGAATCCAGGGAGAACTTCTTTCCACACATCTTGATGCCTCGGATACGGCGGCGCATTTCTGTTAGTGAGTTAGTTTATGTGAGTAAGCGTGAGTATGGGTTGAAAGAAGATTGGGTTGGAGTGTGGTTAGTTGGTTATTTTTTTTAGCAGATGATAATAATGAATAAGGAAGTATAAAAGATGAGTTTTTATTAGATGAATGTGTTTGTGTAAAGAAGATGACTAAAAGAAATGTTATAGAACGATGTACAGACAAGATCTGAAGTAGAACCTGGTGAAAGCTTCACAAAGATAAAAGAGGAACTTTCAAAGCATAGATAAAAGATTTAAATGTTGAATACAACAAAACGAATTATTATTTTTGGCCTGTGTTGTCTGACTCCAGACCTCCCTCCCAATTTTGGACAAGTATAAACCAATCCTGTCTACAGCCTGTGTGTCGCGATTATATCAAACATTTTACGGAACGCACATTGTGGTTGATTTCTCCATGATTGATATTTTGAGTGACGTGAAGCATGGCTGATATTTTTAGTGACATCCACGATTTGTGTTTGATGATTATGTTAGTGAATAAAAAAAACTGAAAAGCATGAATAAAAATACTAGCATCGGTGATCTCAATGAACTAAATCAGTTTGAGCCATGACACAAAATCTAGCACACAAAAAAATCACTGATAAATAAATCTACCGTCAAATCTCAAGTTAGTTGAGAACATAGAAGAGACTACAAGAGTCTTTCGATTTCAGCGATGGTCGGAATGCCAGAATGTTTCGATAGTGTTTGACATTCTCATACATTTTAAACATTTTTTTAATTGCTATCACCACGCTTTCGTCAATAGAATATCACTTGACAAGGTCCTCAGGGAGCGTTGGCCGCCGAGGTGTTCCTACGTTCTGTACTGAAGTCGCTTCCCCGTTTGACGTGAGATTTGACAAGAGACCTAAAAATCAGAGGTATATTACTCCAACACAACACACCACTCACCAGGACTATCCTTCGGCTCCATCTTCAACTGCGCAAAAGTTTGCGCACAGGATGTAAGAACCTGTTCATAATCGCAGATTGCAGCATGAGTACCATTAACTATCTTAGGGCTCATTGGGCTGTTGGCTAAGAGAAGGCTTGTGCCAAACGTTGCGTTCAACTCGCGAGTCTCTGAAACATTTACGTTGTAAATGAGAAAGCACGGTTTAGGGGAGACAGAGAGGCTGATCTAGGAAGCAATATACATGCAGTGACCTCGAAGAGGTAGGACGTTTAAGAGGTAGCTGAACTACAGATTGAGGAAGCTAGCGGAAATTGCTACAAGCAGTGCATGCAAACGAAGAGGTAACAGGGACATTTTAAATGAGCTGAACTACCTATATGCTAGAAAAGCTGGCAGAACGAAATTACTACAGGCAGTGGAAAAGAAAAGGGAGTCAGTTATAGAGTGACCATCAGGTCGAAATGGAACAAGAAAATGTGTTATGCGGACCTAAGTAACATGAGATATGGGCCTGAGGCTGATGATATTGACAAAAGATTGGACTTTTAAAATCTGGCCAAGGCCATAAATAAATAATAAATATTACCTATTTTACAATTAAATAAAACAATTTTTATTTAATTGTAAAATGGGTAAATTATCATACAAAAATTAGTGGCTGAAATATGTTGGGGATCATTAACGTTTTTGTCTAAGTAAAGTATGCATATCAGCCGACAGCTACAAGCCTAATGAGATTATAGTATAACAACTAAATCAGTCAAAAGGTTACCTTTAAGGGAGATCCTTGGCTTCTTGGGCACCACAATATTACCATTCTCAGATCCGAATACGTCCATCAGTATCTCCTTGGCTACTGTCTTGATTTCATTCCAGTCGTCTGAAATTCATAGAAAACATTGTTTAGAGCGACAGTTTAGAATAGACAGTAGAATTAAGAAAGTTATTCTTTATATAGGTAAGTGTTTGATAAATTATAGCACTACAATAACTTAATAGTCGTCAAATATTCTATAATTGTCGAATATTGCTTTTGTGCTCACTAGTTCCTTTAGCAGTTTCTTTGAATGAACTACTGAAAATTTTTGGATCAGTTGTTCCTTTGTAAAAGCTAAAGGAACTAGTGAGAACAAAGAGAATGTTGCAATCGATGCAATTTAAATTCAGTTTCTTTTTCACTTTTAATACACACATCACATCACACCATCAGCCTATTAATGTTCCCACTGCTGGGACACAGGCCTCCTCTCTGTAAGAGGGAATGGGCCGTAATCCACCACGCGGGCCCAGTGCGGGTTGGTGGATGTCACATGTCTTCGAGTTTTTGGTTCTAGAACATGCCGGTTTCCTCACGATGTTTTCCTTCACCGTTTTGAGAGCATTTGAGAGCAGTGGTGATGAAATTATTTACACAAAGTAAAGCGCCTGCCTGGGCTCGAACCCACGACCTACAACTTGTAAGTCGCGATCGATACCACTGGGCCACCACTGCTCTTAATCTACACTTTTAATACACATAAGTTTAAATCCTCAATATTGCAATTAGGCTTAAGACATAACCTTCCTTTTGGACTTTATCGTAGCAGGTAAAAATAATTTCTACTTCTCATAAATATTAACGTAGGTATATAGTTTACAAAGATCTAGTAAGAAATTTCTACTGAGCTGGCCAACTATTGTAAGAAGTTTTGTTAACGTTCTCCTTACCCAAGATATCCTGGTTGGTGGTCCTAGATGAAGTGATGGTGAACCTGATTACGTAGATGCCTTTGAAGCAGGCGGGAACGGCGTGGATGTAGCCGCGCGCGTTCAGACGCTTCAGAAGACGCTCGGTCAGAGCGTTGTCGCCTTTCATGCGGAAGGCTACCATGCCTGAAATGTTGAGTGTAACATATAAAGATACTCTTTATTGTAAAGCAGCGATTTGAATACTTTCGGTGATAAAGAAGATGATGGAAGAGAGTTGTAGATTGATACATTCCTTTAAATGATTCATTGCAAAAAAAATATAAAAGCTGGGCAAGAGCATGTCATACTTCAAAAATAAATGCTTTGAACACTATCAAAGTAAGACAACACCAAAAACCAAGTATATGTGTATAGTATATTATTATAGCAGCACAAATTCAATATACGACGATTCACCTTTTTGCAATTTCGCATCAATGCCAAAGTTTTTGGATCTTAGTATTTTATTTTAGTGTCTTTGATATAACATGATATTAGATGCATACCTAGTAAAAAGAATAATACAAACCTAAATTCCTGGGCTGAGGTATCTCAAATCGTTGATCAGCCAGCACGAGAGCTTCAAACTTCTGCGCCAGACGAACTCCCTGAAAAAATACAATCAAAAAATTCATTCCAAGCAATGTTTTTAACCAAACCATTTACTGGCACTTTTGAATTGTCAATAGAATCGATCAGACAGAAAGATGAAGCTTGTTGCACTTTTCTAAGCGTAGATCTCTACAGAGAAGAATGTGCAAGAAACTTCATGACCACACTCTTATAAATCAAAAACATGTTACAAAATTTCTCATGTAACAGGATACGAGAAATAAAGTAAACGAGCTTTATGAATATCAAACAAATTAAAATATGTAAATGGGTGGCTTCAGTGAACTAGTGATAAACCTGATGACGAAACAATTTTTTATGCTGTTGAAAATATTTTTAATTATAACCTGGGAGTAGACGCTGATATTTTATTTACAAACGGAATTTTATTAACCTAAAAATATTTTTGTATTGGAACAGTAGATAGATTACGAAAGAGGCTATCCGAAATTTATAGAGTTGCTTGATTTTAATCAACAGTCCTTTTATGCATTACCTTGTAGCCTAGTACGGTAATTCGCACATTTTTTGGTTCGTTACTATACATAAAACTGTTGTCTAGAAGAACTTTTGACCTAAGAAGATTAAGACAAAATTAAACAGACTTATAAGGACCTAGTTATTTTCTGTTTCTATAACTTACCTCACGAATATGCTTCTGTATTCCCGAGACGCCATAGTTACGCAGCACGAACCATAACTTCAGCGCCCTGAAGCGACGACTAAGGGGTATTTGCCAATGCTATAAATAAAATAAAATTGTTAGATTAAGATGGCATTATTAATTGCTTCTTATGTTTAAGAATTGATGTTCTATCTGTTATTGCATTTTTCAATTGATATAAAATGAATACATATATCACACTAGGCAGCACCAGCACCAATTTCTAACTGGCTAATTCACAAAAGCACAAGATATTCATGAAAAGCTCTCAATACGAAGAAAGAAAAACCCTCCAACATAGGCTATTGCTTAAATTATTCGGAGCAGCTGCCACCATGGTAAATATAACCCTAGAAAACTGCAATTCACAATTTAGTAAAATCCCATCACCAGAATTTCCACCATCACCGATAACCATCACCTAATGAAACTCTTACTAAAAGCTCTTTCTTATCTGGATCCTCAAGTTGAATCTTTTCACCACATCCAGGTGATATTTTATCATAACCGTGAAGGTTGATATCATCATCATCGTCGTACAAATCACCATTTGTATCACCATTTTTGAGATCACCATTAATTTTGCCATTTTTGTGATCACCGTTAGGTAAAACACCATTAACTTTACTGTTATTGTGATCACCATTTGGTAAATTGCCATTAATGTCTTTTGCAACCTTTGGTTTATCTTTCTTTATAATTGTGTCTCCGTCATCATCATTGGTTTTGTCATCACCGTTGATTACAATGGTTGGTTGATTAATACCTTTTAGGATATTGTTTATCTTTCTCATCGGTTTCTTCTTTATGTATGCTTGTTTGTCGCCAATCTATTATTGTAAAATATCAGATAAGTTTGGTTCCCTTACAATTTCAGAGAATCAATTTAGAAATAAGCGTTTTTATAACTAAACATGATTAATAACAATTTATATGACCATAAACACAAAACATATGAAGCAATAAGAGTCTTACCATGTAATCAATAGCTTTTCCTGAAATCAAGATAAAAGAACAATTAATAAGGAGTAATTTATTTACAGATAATTCACGAAGACTGTCACATTATAAATATTTACCTGAATTTTCGTGCCTCAAATAAATAGGGTTCACATTGAAAGTCCTATGAAGAGCAGTGCTGTCTTTCACCCTGAAAAGTTAATTTTTCATAATATTAAAACCGACTTCCAAAAAAAAACACTGCAAAGGAAAAAAATACTTTCTTTTCCGAAGTCGGTGTCTTTGGTACCTATTGTTTTCCGTGTTTCAACACCGACTTTGGAAAATAAAGTTATTTTTTACTTGTAGAGTTTTTTCTGGGAGTCGGTTTGTTTTTTTAGTTAAAAGTTTTTTTATTTATCTCTTTTTAGTGTTGGTAGGTACCTCCAATTGCCATAAAAATCATATATAGCCAACGTACATCTCATGACGATTCCAATAAGCCCAAACACGACTAGGATACATTGTTTTATTTCGGAGTTCCAGTGCCTACCTGCCGGCTTCACCATCAAATCAATTCGATGGTACAATTTTCATCAGTACTATGTATTTATAAGTACCGTAGTAAGTATTTATAAGTGCTTCATCATAGTCGTTTAAATATTCGAGATAACGTAGACCCGTGACATACTTAGCATTAAGGAGTTTCATTGGCCTTCTGTGGTCTTCTTCAGCAGTTCCACTTTACTAAATGATACTTTCTGAATGCAAATGATTGCATTGTTGATGAAAATGCCAAAATCGCTATATGTATGTCTATAATATTTCAGGAGTTTCCTCGATTTCTCCAAGATCCCATCATCAGATCCTAACTTGATGACTATGGGACCAAATGGAAAGCATGCTCTTTCAAACAAAAGAAAAAAAATCCAAATCGGTCAAGGCGACTTTGAGTAATCGGTGTACATACATATACAAAAAATACCAATCGAATTGAGAACCTCCTCCTTTTTGGGAAGTCGGTAAAAATTGCAAAATAACATTACAGCATTTGTTTCTATTTTTTTCATCCATAGAACATACACATCTATCATTGTGGATGTTAATTATCATTGAGCCAATAAATTGTTTTTGGATTTTATTAGTAGGTACTTACCACATCCCAGTACAATCGAAGTTGACCATCAACCATTTGGAAGGGTTGAAAGCGAAAGAATCCGCCATCTCCACGCCATCTAGCCAGTGTCTGTAAATATGTACAAAGTCTGTAATTACATATCATGTTACAATAAGGTTCTTGTAACACTAATAAAATATGAAGTGTATGTAGTGACTGGTGTAACGTAAGCAACTAAGAGATCTAGGTACTTCAATTATTAATAAATAGCGTGCAAACGCTTTGGAAGGAGCCAATTTATTCCCCAAACTATGTAACTCATAGCCAAAACAATTAAATGTGAATGTTATTTTTGTACACAGCATTTCGATGTGATAATTTCAATTGTGAAATCAATATGCCGTATTCATGCAATAAACTGTTAATAAAGTATCAATCAATGAATTGTTTCGTAAGAGGACAACATTTTATTTACCTGTACTCAGGGCATGTAAACGCACTGCCCGCATAGGCAGCGTCCACATGGAGCCACGCACCATGCTTCTCGCAGACAGCGCCGATCTCACGGAGATTGTCGAAGGCTACCGAGCCCGTGGTGCCGAGGGTGGCGCATACCTGGACATGACGTTAAAGTTAGAAGTAAAGCTGTTTTTTTTTAAACTAGATTTTACTTAAGGCTTCGTGTCCTCAGCGTATTTCATAGGCACTACGCGTCTTGCCAGGATAAAAGTAGCCTATGCCACTCAGCAAAGAGTGACATCTGTACTCATTCAACCACGGTATCATCGCAAAATTATCTATTTCTATTGTACAGCGTGCCTCGAAACTCAACTTCAATCGAGTACGAGGTGATGGACTAAGTTGCCAGCCTGTCAGTTTTTTATCGGTTACATTTCGGGGAGTGTGCGACGGAACTGCACAATTTGATTCCGCCTAGCCCTTTCCATCATCGGACTACAAGACGTACGGCCATGCGCCATCGGTACATGGTGGACATCCCTCCCATACGCACAAAGCGTTTTGCTAATACTTTCATTGTGCGCACAGCTAAGGAGTGGAATTCCCTTACGGAGTCTTTGTTCCCTGATAAGCTATCAGGGAACAAAGACTCCTACAAGAAACCTATTCACTCTTAACTTCAAGACCCCCAGGTTGTAGCTACAACCTTGGGGTCTTGAAGTTAAGAGTGAATAGGTTTCTTCTAGGCAAGCGTGCTTCACCGTAGACCACGTCATCGCATAACATCAGGCGAGATAGGGGTCAAACGCGACCCTATAGAAAAAAAAAAACTGTTGTGAAATCGACCAATTACGTACAATCTAGGTTCCTATAGGTTGTTCGTATTAAGGATTACGAACAATCTAGGTTCCTATAGGTTGTTCGTATTAAGGATTACGAACAATCTAGGTTCCTATAGGTTGTTCGTATTAAGGATTACGAACAATCTAGGTTCCTATAGGTTGTTCGTATTAAGGATATTTCCTGGGTAGAAAAATGATTAACATATTAAGTCCATCAGTTAGATTATTAAATAATATTGGACACATATTTTTAGCTTTACCAAATTATTAAAAAAATACAAAGATAAAGCCTATCAAAGTTCAGGACTGGGACTGCTTGTGACATCACTATGTCAGTGTAAAGTGTACTAACGGCGTGACGTCACACGATATTAGAACGTGTTATATTGTCGTCAGTTTATGTTACTTACGTATCAAAAGAAAAAATAAGTGTCCATATTTTTTGTATTAATCTACCTCATCATCTGCCTATCCTTTTCCCAACTATATTGGGGTCGGCTTCCAGTCTTACCGGATTCAGCTAAGTACCAGTGTTTTACATGGAGCGACTGCCTATCTGACCTCCGCAACCCAGTAACTGGGTAACACGGTACCCCTTGGCAAGACTGGTGTCAGATCTCAAGCTTCTGACTATCCGTAACGACTGTCAAAGATCTTCAAATAACAGCCGGGACCAACGGCTTAACGTGCTTTCCGAGGCACGGAGGAAACTCGGTATGTTGAAACGGTCACCCATCCACGGACCGACCTCGTCAAGCGTTGCTTAACCTTGATGATCGACCCGTGCGGCTGTTATTATTTAGCCACGAGCTCTTAATTATTTATATATTAATTAATTATTCTACCTGACGGACAAAAATCTGATTTCCATTTATCAACCCTATTGCTCGTTTTGAAAAGGTCTGATTACACTTATAACTTCACTAAACCAGTAAACAGACCAGTACAGTAACAACATCATGACGAGAAGATAGATCAACAAAGCTTTTTCATTTCACTCAAGTTCAACCTTTAAAAACCCTATCTTTCTTCCTATCTTTAATCGGTAACTAGGTAACGCGTCTAAATTTACAAGGCACTTAGGAACCCAATCACATAGAAGCAGGTAGGCTTTATTAAAATTTGATCGAAACTGAAGAGTATGGGAGTCTTCGTAAATTAGATTGTTAGAGATGTAGGGGATTACTGGAAGAGGCATAATACACTACAAAATGGTTAAGCCTAAATATATGCCTGCATGTATTTCTCGCAGTATGCATATGGCCTGAGCATAGAAGTATGTTTATGGTACTATCATAATACAATTTGACAGTTGCATAATGCATCCTGCACGCTTATTACGTATCTGGCAAGAGCAAAACGTTAGCGATTTTTGCGCAATGCTCTTTAAGAGGAAATATGGACAGAGAGCGCCGACTGAATTTCCTTAGTAAAAAGTCATGACTCGAGGTTTGGCTCTCGTCTCTTTCCTCCTCCAATATTGGACCAAATTAAAAGATATTCCATAAACTGGTAAAGTAAGATATATACTATGTCCATAAATGTTTTCCTTTTTTCATTTATATTTGTCAAATTTGTACACTAAGCCTCTGTTGACAGCGCAATTTTGAGCATTTTTTGAGGGCTCTAGTGCTTCTAAAGATAATGTATCATCAAAATAGAAAACATAAGAACATAGTATATATCTTTAATTTTCAGTTTACGGAATATCTTTTAAATTGGTCCAATATTAGAGGAGGAAAGAGACGAGAGCCAAACCTCGAATTATGACTTTTTACTAAGGAAATTCAGTCGGCGCTCTCTGCCCCCGTTTCCTCTTGATACAGAAGTTTTAGAGTTTGATGTTTTTATTAGAAACAAGTACATTTGACAAACAGTGAGCGATTGGCAATCAATTGTGTAGAACCTACCATAAAGCTTTTGATCGCACGATGTTTGCTGATTGCTGTTTCTTACGTAATAAACGTGCTGTTTAAATTGTCTAGCTCTCCATTGCAGTGAAACAGGTACCCATTTAGAGTTGGGATTGCCATTGCGAATTATTTTCAAATGGAAAAATCAACATTTTGTTCTATCTGCTGATCAAATCCAGGAAACCAAGGCCAATCCAATTTAAACGCAATTTCTGGTTAAAGTCTAAATAGCAAATCTCATGATGACTCTTGTGCTTGTAATTCGATGAATGAAATAACAAAGAGTAATCAACCAATACTCACCGCAGGCGCGTATCGTCAAAATTAGTAATTAAGGCGCCTCCCGCGCTAGTCGTTATTGTGCAGTTTTTAAGACCTATCTACTCTGTATTTAAAAAGAAATATCAATTAATAAAAATACATTAAATTTCTACATAATATTGATTCTAAAATGGAAGTATACTTTTTTTTTTAAAGAGGTATATGTTTCACTAATCTCTTTCCAACAAAACCATACAAATTAGTACAAAAAATAATGAATGCACCTCGTAAAATGTGCATTAATTATTTTTTGTACTAACACTAATGGATAGACAATTTGATAACGAACATTATGTAAGTTTTTTTTTTCAAAAGACCAGCATTCGATTTTATAAAGATTTTATTCTAAAATCTGGGCGTATTCACTACCGTACTGTAATTCATGCGCCACCAGTGCCGCTAGGCCAATAGGAATGCTCATATCTTATGCTGATTTTTTGGTCAGGGTACGGCCTGAAGGTCTTATCTAGTAACCCAACATCTTTGTACCTACAATCTAGTCGTAACGACTCTTCAGTTTCACGTGAGAATATTACATACTTTATGACGTCAGCTGAATTCTTTATCGAGTGAACACGAGTAAGATAATACATATTATAGGATAAGTTATTAATTAGAGTATCTATTTTTACAGAAACTTGTAGAAAAAAAAAACTTTTTTGCAAAAAATACTACCGACTTCCAAATATAAAACTACAAAGTGAAAAATAACTTTATTTTTGGAAGTCGGTGTCTTTCGTAGGTAGCATTTTTGCGTTATGGACACAGACTTCCAAAAATAAAGTTATTTTTCACTTTGTAGTTTTTTATTTGGAAGTCGGTAGTATTTTCCACTTTTTAGTTGTACCTACCAGATAGGCAAGTTGACGCCAGAATAGATTGCCCGAATATCATGAAACTTGAACATAACCGGTGAAATGAGAGATCTGCGTACCCCTTAAGAGCGTACTGACGTGATGTTATGTCATGAAATGGTATAAACAATAAACATACATGAGATTGCAGCAATCCCGAGAGATATGCCGTAATTTATTGAAGAGTTCTGTTGTATATCTTCGAAGTTCTTCATCAGATCTTCACCAACTTAAAATGGGATCAATTTCGAAACATTCTTTTTCAAACAAAAAACGAATGTTCAAAATCGTTCCACAATTCACGGCGATATCGGTGAACATACACAAAAAAATATACATACATAAAGTCGAACTTAGAACCTACTCCTTTACGAGAAGTCGGTTAAAAATAATCACACATCAATAGAATTTATTTGAGTATCAACAGATTTTTAGATTCTTGCTAAGGATGGGTAACGATTAAATGAAAAAAAAATGCTCTCCATACATTTTGTCGAGTTTAATGATAAATGATAATGATAAAAGGTTGACTGGTAGAGAATGCCTTGCCGCATTAAGTCCGCCTATGTATCACCATTGTACGTGAAGTTTAAATAAATGATAAATGATTTTATTTCTGTAAGTTGGTTTGTACAAACACTTTTACATGTCGATCATATTTTTAAAACTAGATGAGGTCGGCGTTTCCTATCTGACTACTCTGAGAAGAAAGGCCGAAACAAACTCTGAGGTCACAGTCTCTTTTAAAGTCCAGACAAAACAAAAATCTTGGTTAGATCATGTGAAGACCATGTAGATTGATGTCTGAAATGGTCTTTTGAGGAAAGAACCAGCCAGATTGAGTGGATCTGTCCAGTCAGTGCACGCATTTGTCAATAACCGAGCAGCTCAACACAGAATTAAAGGAAAGAAAATCAGAATCAAAGAAAGAATCAAGAAATCAGAAAGAATCAGATTTTAAGGAGATCAACGATTCGACGAACACTACCAAAGAAAGGACATTCGGGTAGGCCGCATAAACTACTCAAACTGCCAGACCACAATTAAAAACTAAGATAAATTAAAAACAAAAAAAAATAAATAAGGGTCCACATAGTCTTCACATTCACAATAATTAAAATAAAATAATATAATACCTTAAAAAGTAAATATTCTTGTCATTGCAAGAAAACCAAAAAAATATATAAAACAAAATTCACGGTGGACAATATAAAAAATCAAAATTAATTTTTAATTGGAGCAGCTCAATCCCAAGCCTAAGCCAAGCTTTTTAGAGTAAAAATATACTACTCAAATTGTTGTTTTTTTAGTAAGAATTGAGACTGGATTTTTGCATAAATTGTGACTTTGATTGATGCCTAATGACTGGCAGATCAGGCTGTATATTATGAAAATAGGATAATTTCTTCGACAGCGAATCGAATCGATTACAAATACTGAATTGAAAAACGATAGGACGCCCTCATGCTAGGTGGTGTAAGGATAGTCATAGGATCACTGTAACTGCTAAATGAGAGTTCGAACAAAGAGGTGTATGTTTAGTTAACAGAGGCTAATCAATAAATCAATGCGTAGCCTTTTCACCAACTTTAGCATAGAGCAACTGCCTATCGGACCCCACAACCCAGTAACGAGGTTACACGTTAGCAAGATTGGTATCAGATAATGACTTCAGGCCCTAGACTAGTGAAATTCAATCATCGACAACATGGCGATAGCAATTGTTAAAAAGGCAAAATTGTATGGGATTGACAAGCGATATCAAAAAAAAAACACGTGATCAATAATTTACATTTTTTTTATTATTGTTAGGCTCGCGTTTGGCCACTATCTCACCTGATGGTAAGCGATGATGTGGTCGAAGATGGGGCACGCTTGCCTAGAAGTAAACTATTCAGTCTTGACTTAAGGCGCCTCCCCGAGCAAAACGCCGCGCTAGTCGAATTTTGTGCAGTTTTTAAGAGCTATCTACTCTTTATTTAAAAAGAAATGTCAATTAATAAAAATACATTAAATTTCTACATAATGTTGATTCTAAAATTTTCGTACACTTATTTTTTAAAGATGTATGTGTCACTAATCTCCTCCCACCAAAACCATAAAAATGTGAAATAATTATTGATAGCATGCATCTCCTCGTAAAGTGTTCATTAATTAGTTTTTATACTAACACTAATAGATAGACAATTTGATAACGAACATTTAGTAAGTTTTATTTTTTTCCAAATACCAATATTCGATTTTATAAAGACTTTATTCTAAAATCTGGGCGTATTCACTACCGTAATTCATGCGCCACTAGTGCCACTAGGCCAATAGGAATGCTCATATCTCATGCTGATTTTTTGGTCAGGGTACGGCCTTAAAGACACCTAGGTTGGTAGCTATCAGGAAATCAGACTCTGGCAGGGAGTTCCACTTCATAGCTATACGCTTAATAAAAATATTCCCAAAACGCTTTTTGCGTACGGCTGCGACGACTCATCGTCGTTTGTCTTGTAGTCCGATGAGGGAACAGACTAGGCGGAATTAAATTGTGCAGTTCCATCGCACACTCCCCGAAATGTATCCGATAAAAGGCATTTTGACATTTCGACTATCGCCTTCGCTGACAACGATTGCCACTTATCTAGAGATTCAGATCACCCGTTACTATAGTAAAATATCTATTTATCAGCCGGGACCAACTGTTGAAGATGTAAAAGTTGACATCACATCAACACGACAAACTCGCATTGCATCAAATCATTTTTTTTTAGAAGTCAAGAGAATATATTTATAATATATTATCGCTTTCAGCAAATATTACACAAGGGAAATAACAATAAAAGACTGTACAATAATATTGAAATTAATAGTCGACAAGATTATTAAGAAGGTTTTAAAACTAGTCTCAAGACACTACAAATTGTTGTACTCATTACTATGGGTATAAGTCATAAGATGATGCTTCTTCTCGTTCTGTCACGAAACTTCAAATCACATCACATCACACATCATCAGCCTATTAATGTTCCCACTGCTGGGACACAGGCCTCCTCTCTGTGAGAGGGAAAAAAAACGAATAAACTTCAAATACATAAAATTATTTAGTTAATTAAGGCCGTGCCCTGACCAAAAAATCGGCATGAGATATGAGCATTCCTATTGGCCTAGCGGGACTGGTGGCGCGTGAATTACGGTAGTGAATACGCCCAGATTTTAGAATAAAATCTTTAAAAAATCGAATATTGGTATTTTGAAAAAAATAAAACTTACAAAATGTTCATTATCAATTAATTGTCTATTATACATTAGTGTTAGTATAAAAAATAATTAATGAACACTTTACGAGGAGATGCATGCTATCAATAATTATTTCACATTTTTATGGTTTTTTTGAAAGGAGATTAGTGAAACATATACCTGTTTAAATAAAAAGTGTACTACCATTTTAGAATCAACATTGTGTAGAAATTTAATGCATTTTTAATCATTGATATTTCTTCTTAAATAAAGATTAGATAGCTCTTAAAAACTGCACAAAAACGACTAGGCGCGGCGTTCTGCTCGGGGAGGCGCCTTAACATAGAAGGGCTTAATGTGAATTAAGTAATTAAAAAAGTAATATTCAGATTGTTAGAAAATAACATTGAAGAAACTATAAATTGAGAAGATTTTCCCTGTACTACAATTTTACAATGTCTCCCTTCGAAAAGCAATCAATATGTTCGATACCAACGCTTTAATAAAATTTTTTGGTGTGTAAATTATTATATAATAAATTATTTCTTATTGTTTTCTTAGTTGTGTTATTAATTCCCACCTGTCGTCCCTAAAACAAAAGCCTCTTTAAGCAAACAAGACACCATCACAATAAAAAATATTTACTCAATAAAATTTACTTCACCCAAAACTCGCTCCCGCTTATGCCTTGCACCACATTTTAAAGTCCTAAGCTGCTTCCGCACAATCTGTGCGAACATCACAAATTGGTCCCACCGCGGCCGAAGGGACTTAAAAATGGTCCCAACTAATCTTCAAATAATGAATGGTTTCATTTAAAAGCATTGTACCATTTTTCTTACGTCTCTAAGGAGTTGGTTGGTTTTTATGTAAATTGGAGAACAGATGAATAATATTGGAATTAATAATCTTGATAGATATGTTTATTATTGGTCCCGAGATGTCTCTGAAAGTTTGTGAAATCAATTTGGTTTCATTTGCCTTAAAGAAGTCGGGAAGTAATATTATGATTGTTTTATCAGTCTGTGGAGATGTTTTAGGGATAAAAGAACGATAAACGTGTGCCCGTTAACATATTTCGGGATGACATCTACTCAAATCGGGATAAGTAGAACAATTCCTCTCAAATGTATTAACCGTTTATTTACTAACACAGATTATTTCTCCGCGTCTCGAAAAAAATATAGTATATTTTAGACGAAATAAATACATGGACATGACTTTCGCATGCTGAGCGAGCTGTGGACCGTTAAACACAAAATTTGTGCCCAGAAAAATGTAAGACGAGGTTCTAGCAGACCACAAAGGAGATAGCGGAACGAACTGGCTGTCTTTCTGTGAGGGGAAAAATTAATGGATGCCATTGCAAAACTGTTTATTAGAATCAATATTACGTGTATTGAACGAACGACCTTTAGAGTACCATTCCAAAGGAAAATTATGCTTATGGTAAAACAATGAATATGCTTAAAATAAATCATACCTGCAAAGACTGCATCACACATTGCATTTTGCACAAAAAATCCTCTACACAAAGCGAGGGACTTCCGCACCGGTAGTAATTTTTTGCAATGTTTGAAATATTTTGAAACTCGGCAGACGGCATGTCGTCGACTCGGCGCTTTAGCCTGAAGCCCGAATAACTGCCTTAGAGTCGTGTTTTCTACATTTGTATGATGGGTGATGAGGTGTACACACTTGTTAACCGACTTCGCAAAAAGGAGGAGGTTATTAATTCGATTGTATTTTTTTTATGTGTGTTACCTCAGAACTTTTTATTGGGTGAACCGATTTTGATGATTCTTTTTTTATTCGAAAGCTGATGTTTGTCATGTGGTCCCATTTAATTTTCATCAAGATTTGATGAAGATCTTTGGAGATATACATCAGAACTCTGCAACAAATGACGGCAAATCACTCGGTATAGCTACAATCGCATATTTGTATATTGTTTACACCATTTCATAACATAACATCACACTGGTACGCTTTAAAGGAGTACGCAGGTGTGAACAGTTCACCCTGGTTTACTCTCATTCCACCGGTTTTGTTTATTTAAGTTTCACCTTAGCTAACCTAGCCTACAGAACTGGTACATTATGTAACTAAAAAGTGAAAAATAAAAATCTTTTTTACAAAAATTACAACCGACTTCCAAACAAAAACACTACAAAGTGAAAAATAACTTCAATTTCGGAAGTTCCTGTTTTCGTTTCTTCGTTTTTTGATACCGACTTCCGAAATTGAAGTTATTTTTCACTTTGTAGTGTTTTTGTTTGGAAGTCGGTTGTAATTTTTGTAAAAAAGATTTTTATTTTCATGTTTCGTTCATAACAGTAATTTTGATAGTAGGTAAATTATAATAATATGCTAAATATAATTTACCTACTATCAAAACTATTTTGGTCTAGAGATGGCAAGTGCAATCGCTTATTAACGGAATCTATCTCCGGGTTGGGTAGTGTTATTAGCATATCATGATCATTATCTTTGGTCCAACTTTGTCTAGACTTTTAGGGAAAAGACCAGGGTCTGTGGGATTTTTACCTCACTAAAATCTGCCCGGTGATCACCATCAGTGCCTGAAAGCTCCGTTAGCTCTTAAAAGACTACCCCAGAACCCGCTCTGTGCAACGCCTGTTAGGGCACTTGCCTGAGGAGACTGAGAAGCGTCTCCCCTGAGCCTCGCTGTGCACGGTGTCACTTAACCACTGTGCCACCGTCTTGTCTGGAGTCACATTCTGGGTGGACAGAGTCCCCAATCTGAACGCTCGTAACCCCGGAGTCACGCCTGCCTACGATACAGACGCGATTTCGGCGTTTTGGGCGTCGAGGCGGTTGCGTCCACGTCGCCTTCTTCTCCGAGCGGGATCGGCCCTCTCACCTAAGGGTGGCCTAGCCCTTTCTTTCCTTGTGCTCACTCCTACGTTCCTGTGTCAGCCTCATCCAGGCTCTAACCGCGCAGACTACAACTTAATAAGGCTTCCCACTAAGAAATTCCCCGTGGGTATTTGAAGTTTTATATTACAAGTAACATTTAAAACAACCCCGACACATTTTTATTTCATGCTACATAATTTATCTAGTTGTAGACACGTTTCGACCGACAATCTATTAAACACGATGTCTTGCGAAAATACCCCGATTAAAACAATAAAACGCCCATAACTTTTGAATGGCTGAACCGATTTTCATAAAACATAGCCACCTTTCAAACAAAAAAAAAACGAAATTAAAATCGTTTCATCTGTTTAGGAGCTATGATGCCACAGACAGATACACAAATATACAAACACACAGGTACACATGTCAAAATTATAACATCCCTCTTTTTCTGGGGGGGTTAAAAATAGCAGCCAGAACACCCATTTAATGAAAATAGGCACTGTACCATGGGTAAGACGAGCCTCAGTCCATGGGCTTAAAACAAAACTGGTGTAATTTTATGCAGACAATTATTTAGGATCAACTAAAATAATATTTGTGATAGGTCTAAGTCTAGGAAACTTTGTGTTGATCTTTTGAACTTCAATCTAAGTGCCTGTCTGCTGCCTGTCAGTGAGGGAATTTGTAGGACTTATATTCAAGATAAGAATGCTTGGATACATGCTGGTCCTGCTCCATAGGGCAATCTTTATTGTAGACTAAATCAAACTTGCTAATGTATATTCCTATATTCATAGTTATTGTAGTAATTTTCGTATTTTTTTTATCTTGACTCGCACACTGTTCCGTTGTTGTTGAATTAGGTATTTTACCTATGTTTGCAATATTTATAAGTATGTGAGAACCATGTTCCTATTTATCAATTTAATTAATTTACCTGTTAATGCTTTTATTACTTTATACCTGTACGTAGCAGAGGCGGCTGTACTTTAAGTTCACTCGTGCGCTGCACTTCCAGATTTTAATAGGTTTAGAAATAAAATAAAAATGTTAATTTTTTTTTTTTTTTTTTTTATTTTATTTATGATGGGTTTGCTCTTGACTCTAGTCTAGGTCATAGGTGATAGAGACAGAGTCTACGATGGAGTGAGCTTACCCAGAAGAAGCCTGTTTACTCTAACTTTGAAGAGATTCGGGTTGAATGCGTTCGGAAACACAGACGCAGGTAGTGAGTTCCATTCATTTGCTGTGCGCATTATAAAGGATGTTTGGAAGCGCTTGGTTCGAATTGGTGGAATGGCAACAAGGTAAGGATGATAACTAGCAGTGCGTCTAGATGTTCGATGGTAGAAGGGGGCTGGTGGGATGAGGTCGTGAAGTTCTTGAGCACACTCCCCGAAGTACAGTCTGTAGAACACCGACAAGCAGGCAACTTTGCGGCGATGAGCCAAGCTGTGAAGCTTGGCGTCCACCAGTTTAACGTCGCCAATGAGCCTCTTGGCTCTGCGTTCCACTGAGTCAAGCGCGGCAAGCTGATACTTAGCTGAACCATCCCAAAGGTGGCTGCAATACTCCATGCAGGATCGGACTTGTGCTTTGTATAGGGTTAAAAGCTGTCCAGGCGTAAAGTATCGCTTCACTTTATTTAGGATGCCCAGTTTTTTGGCCGCGATTTGGGCTTTGTTCTCAATGGAGGAGCCGAAGTTGAGACTGGATGTCAACTCCATGCCTAGGAGCTCGAGCCGATCAGTCACAGGAACAGACGTACCCCGAAAAGTAGGAGTTTGATCGAAAAGACTCCTTTTTGCGGTAAAAAGACACGCCTGTGTTTTGGTGGCGTTAAAGGAGACCAGATTGTCATCACCCCACTGGGAGACAAGGCTTAAGGTCAAATCTGTCCGCTCCACCATAGCCTCTCTCAAGGAAAGAACTTCATCCACGCTGGTTTTTGCGCTGGACAAGTATCTCTCTGAAACAGTACTGTCATCTGCGTAGCAAACAATACCAGGCTGAAGTAGGTCATTGATGTGCAGCAGGAAAAGAGTTGCAGAGAGAACAGACCCCTGAGGAACTCCGGCATCAATAGCCATAAGGTCTGAGGAGCAGCCGTCAATGACTACTCGGATCGACCGTTCGCTAAGGAAGTCTGATATCCAGCTACAAAAACCAGCGGGGATGCCATAAGCAGGAAGCTTACTGAGCAGACTCGCGTGCCAGACCCTGTCGAAGGCCTTCGAGATATCAAGCGATACAGCAAGTGCTTCGCCGTGTCTCTCGATGGCTTCGCCCCAGCAGTGCGTGACATACACAAGAAGATCGCCAGTTGACCGTCCCCGGCGAAAGCCATATTGACGGTCACTGAGGAGATTGTTGTCTTCAAGGTAGGCCAGCAACTTTCTGTTCAGTACCCTTTCCATAACTTTGGACAAAATGGAGGTAATGGCGATCGGACGGTAATTGGCAGGGTCTGCACGGTTGCCTTTTTTGGGCACTGGTTGCACATTTGCAAGCTTCCAGGATTTCGGCACCGTCCCTTTTACAAGAGAGAGGCGGAACAAGCGAGTCAACACAGGAGACAGTTCTGGCGCACACTGCCTCAGCACTCTCGCTGGAATGCCGTCAGGTCCGCTGGCCTTGTTCACGTCTAGACTGCACAATACTCTTCTGACCTCTTTAGCGTGCACAGCGATCTCCGGCATCGAAGAGTCACAATGAGGCACAGTAGGTGGTTGCTTGGAGCCAGCGTCCAGACGTGAATTGCTAGCAAAAAGACATGCAAATAAATTTGCTTTGTCACTCGCAGAGTGAGCCAGCGACCCATCAGGTTTCAGCATCGGAGGTAAAGTGGGCCGACAGAAATTCGTTTCAACCGCTTTAGACAGGGACCAAAACTGTTTACTACCCGGAGGGTGCGATGCCAGCTTGGCCCCAATACGTCCAATATGGTCAAAGCGTGCCCGACGCAGAACCCGCTTGCAGAACTTGGCGGCAGAATTAAAGGCTCTTTTCCTCGCGCGGACCCTACGCGCTCTAACTTTGCGGTCGCGGGCCCCGACCCAGGCTTGGTAGGCAGACTCTTTTCGGGCCTCAGCGTGGGCGCATTCTGCATTATACCAAGGTCGGGATTTATGACCGAGCGGAATGTCGGAGAATGGAATGGAATATTCCATTCCCTGCCGAATCACATCCGCAACCGCGTCTGCACAGCTCGAGGGGTCACACGAGGAGAAGCACACATGCCGCCAAGGATAAGACGCAAAAAAGTGTCGCATCTCGTCCCAGTCTGCTGACTCGTATCGCCATACTCGCCTCGTGCCTCTAGGGCTCTCATCTGGAGGAGAGCAAGTCGACACGGATTTCACCAGACAGTGGTCAGACGTTCCCAGCGGGGCTGAGACCGACACCGAATGACTGTCCGGATCAGTTGTCAGGAGAAGGTCTAAACAATTGGGTGTATGGCCGTCAACATCCGGTACCCGCGTTGCCACATTCACCAGCTGGGTTAGGTCTAGCGATAGAGAAAACTTGCGCGCCTCTAACCCGGCATGGTCAGTTTTCCGGTATGGGTACAACCATTCTTTATGATGGGCGTTAAAGTCCCCCAGAAAATTAAGCTTCGCTGTTGGGTACCGTTGCTGGGCCATGTCAGCCGACTCCGCGAGGCAATTAAAAAGCGCTGTTGTCTCCTGGTCACCGGAGTGCGATCGGTAGACGCCGATGTAGAGAGACTTCTCCACGCCAGTGTCCACAAGTAGCCATATGGCAGAAAAGCCCGATTTCTCAAAGCAACGGAGACGACGACAACAAATGTCATCGCGGACGTACACACAGACCCCAGCTTGCTTCTTGAACTTGTGTTCAAGAGAGTAACCCGGGTAGTTGAGGTACGCCACGTCCGACGGGGTTGTTATCTTCGTCTCCGTTAGGAAAAACAGGTGCGGCTTCTCGGTCTCGAGGTGGTGGTGGACCGGATCGAGATTAGAGTGCAGCCCCCTGATGTTGGTGAGGTGCACTTTTAGTGGGAGGAAGTGCAGCCGTTGTTTCACCTTATTCTTCTTTTTTTTGCTCATTTTTGTGTTAGAGTTTGCTGGGGAAGAAGTCGAACTGTCGAGGCGCTGCTCAGTGAACCAAGTGGAAAACTGGAGCTAACCCAACCTATGGGGAACTCATCTGGAGACTGCGGGGACGCCCGAACCCCCCCGGATATGGCCACCGGGTCCTCCCATCCAGTCGCCAGCTGGCACGGTGGAGCATACCGGGATTTTTCGCGAGTTGGCGGGGCAGCCTTTGGCACGTGGCTGGCGTGCTACTTGGGCCCCCTACTGACTGCGGTCGGCCAACGGCTGGCACCGTGCTTCGGATCCCGCTACCCTCCAAAATGAGTTACCCGGCCAGTTTTGCCCAGAGACCAAGACCGGCTCTGAACAGCGCAACTGACATCCTCCTTCTCCCCCAAAGGCACTGGCAGTCCCACACACCGACGGAACACAGCAAGCTGCTTGGCGCCGGACTCCGGTGGGATGGTGGTTGCGAGCCAGGCGGCCCCTTGCGGAGCCTACCACCGCTTAAGTGGGATCGTTCAGCCGTACCACAGGCAAGCCTGTGGTGCCGTTGCCCGGGATGGACCGCTAGGAGGTAGATCCCATACCCACCCCAAAATAATAATAATATCTGATTAACGATTTAATATTTACGAAATTATGACGAACAAATTTAAGCTCTTTGCTAAAGTAATGAGACGTATATTGCTGTAAAAAATATTCCCCGTGCGCTTTAGCCTAGCGCACGGGCGAGTGTTCATACAATTCTACGAGAAACAAGCGAAAACGCCTGGCGCGTGAGACAGGGATAGTTCAATAGAAAATGTACGGCAAAATATGACCACTCTCGTGCGCCGTCCCAGCGAACCGAAGATTACCGAGAGCGGGCGAGGTTTGACGAACGAAATTTATCTTCGGGGTCGAGTACCAACATTACAAGTTTTACAATGACGTAACTAGATGGCGTTGGCTTCGAATTAGAAGTCGCTAGCGAGATGGTTTGCCGATTTACATAGGCTCCTGTGAATTTTAGTAAATCTATTACAATTACCCAGTGAGACGGCAACGGGCAAAGTGCACTACTACTTCTATGATCCGCCAGCCGCCACTGGTACGTAGTGTTTTTGGGAGCATCGTCCTCATATATATGAATTTATTAATGTATGTAATCTAAATATTGTAAAACACCTAATTTTTAATAAGAGTAAGAAACTCCATATCTTGTGCGTTCTTCTCCATAACAAGCTACTTTTCCGAATGCACGGTGGAATCAATCTTTATTACTTGTTATATGTATGACGTTCAAAAGTGCCGCTTACTGGCCCAATTGAAATAAATATATTTCACTTTGACTTTGACTTACCCAAAAAGGAACCAGTCCCTTCTCCTTGTCGCTGGCGATGGCCCTCTCCAGTTGTTCTCCTCTCATGCTCTGGTGTTCATCAGTTTCGATGTAACGCATGCGGACGAGACCTAAACAAAAATTACTTGTGTAAAAATAGAATTTAACTATTGGGTGTAGAAAACCCCGGAAGGCATTTTTTTCAAGCATCACACTTGCCAAATATTACGCGAGTTTTTTTTTCTGTTTATTGCGCGACGTATTAAGACTTTTTAGAGAGTCTGTTTACATCATTCTTATAAAACGAAATAAAAGAAAAACTTTTTCCAAAAAAAATAAACCGACTTCAAAAGGAAAATATTAAAAAATGCAAAGTAACTTTTGTTTCGGAAGCCGGTGTTTTGGTACTTCTTTTTTTAATCTTTATCGACACCGGCTTCCGAAACGAAAGTTATTTTGCACTTTTTTGTATTTTGCTTTTGAAGTCGGTTTATTTTTTTGTGAAAAAGTTTTCACTTCTTTCTTTTTAGTTTTAGATGACTAAAACTAAAAAGTTAGCAAGTTCTATAGTAAGGTACCTAAAAGACTTACAAACTATCCATAATAACTCAATTTACACATTCGTGCTGTTTGTCGCTAAGGAGTTCGTTTGTATGTTCCATATCTTGAAAACTGCTGATCGTATTTTGATCAAACTTGCACTATTCTCTAAGTTGAGAGATACCTAATCGAATAAAAAAAATTGTTACGATCTAATAAGTAGTTTTGGAGAAATGCGTGGACAAACATACATACAAACATACACTTATGAAATTTGGCACACGTGTTTCGAAGCCCACATAGAGTAACATGTGTGAATATTGTGCAATTCCAACAATATTACATACATTCGTGTCGAATTGGTTACCTCCGTTCTTTTGATGTCGGTAAAAATGTTCTGAAATCGCCAACTAAAACCGCAAACTCGAACCACCTACATAAAACGAATCAACGATTCTATCTCTGCTGTTTTATACTTTGCAATGCGAGATTTGCAGTTTTTATTACTCCGAAGCCAACATTTTCAATTTTCTAATATCCTATTCCTACTCAAATCTAGAGCAGTTATCATCTTGGTCTCCTTATGACTTACCAATAAGCCCAGCTTTCTCCACGGAGGAGTGCGCCTGGTCAGAACAGTAGCATATGAGGTGGCCCAACAGCTCAGCTGACTGGACCTCAGGGTTTAGCTTCGACAGCTCCATCAGCGCCCTGGTGCGTGCTGCTAGAAGGCTTACTAGGGTTGCTTCACTTGCTGTTGTCTGGGTGGATAAGATTCAATTATAATTAGGGAAAGCAGTGGTGGCCCAGTGGTATCGGCCGCGACTTACAAGTTGTAGGTCGTGGGTTCGAACCCAGGCAGGCGCTAAACTTTGTGTAAATTATTTCATCACCACTGCTCTCAAAAACGGTGAAGGAAAATATCGTGAGGAAACCAGCATGTCCTAGAACCAAAAAATCGAAGACATGTGACATCCACCAACCCGCACTGGGCCCGCGTGCTGTATTACGGCCCATCCCCTCTCACAGAGAGGAGGCCTGTATCCCAGCAGTGGGAACATTAATAGGCTGATGATGTGATAATAATGGCCAAATATACCTCTATTTCCAACACAGACTTGTGATGGCATTCCAGTCTAACTTATATTATTTTACTTTCAGAACAAAACTTTTATTTCAAGGCGTGTACTTTTTTTATTATTTAGCACATTTATCGTATCTGGCAACTCAAGATTCTACTTCATCTTTTCTAGCAGCACCTAAAGTCATCATCATCTGCCTAGCATTTTCCTAACTATATTGGGGTCGGCTTCGAGTCTTACCGGATTCAGCTAAGTACCAGTGTTTTACATGGAGCGACTGCCTATCTGACCTCCACAACCCAGTAACTGGGTAACACGGTACCTCTTGGCAAGACTGGTGTCAAATCTCAAGCTTCTGACTACCCGTAACGACTGTCAAAGATCTTCAAATTACAGCCGGGACCAACGGCTTAACGTGCTTTCCGAGGCACGGAGGAAACGCGGTATGTTGAAATGGTCACAGCAGCACCTAAAGTATCGACATAAAATATTGCACAAGTAGTTATAGTTATGACTTTTATACTTTGTCCAAAAAGTAATCATGGGGAAACCCATTTTGTGTTATATTCTTTCAGTAGTACATAAGCATTCACGGTCACCCGTATAACACCAATGCTTACAACCAAAAACATCATCTTTACATTTACGTTACGCAGTTCTGATTTGTCTCACTTGTATAACTCCACCGCCTGGACTATCGTTCTTCTCGTTGAGGAAACAATCTGGTAGACCTAGCAGCTTGCCCAACCAGTTCATCGCAATAGTCTCCAGCTCCGTACCAGCGGGTGATGACGCCTGTCAAGATGACAAGAATTTACATGGTTAATAATCAGTCTTGTGTTTGTAAGCATTTTAGAGGGTGTTCGATGCATTGCAACGACAGCGACATTTTAACGTTCTTGTAATCCTTTAAATGGTTTTTGGAATACACATAAAGTGTTTATTCCAATCTTCACTTCATCAGTACTAACACTTTGTCGCGGTTTCTCAATGCACCAATGTTTGAGCCGTTTGGGGTTGAAACATTAGGTCCATGGGGTCCGAGTGCGCATTGACTTTTTCGAGAAATTAGCACAAAGCTCGTCGACTCTTCACGCGACCAGAGAGCTGGCCTCTTCTTCGGCCAGAGAATCAGCATTGCCATCCAACGGGGCAACGCTGCCAGCGTTCTGGGCCCGTTGACATCGATGTGGACGAATTTTTTGATGCACAATGAGCTCTTTTCCGTTTCCCTTTTGTATTTGTATATAGGTTTTTTTTTAGAATAATCAATTGTATATATGTTAATAAATGATTATCTATGCACCAATAATAAAATTATTTTAATTTGCATTATAAGATCCAGAATAAGCTTCAGACGTTACGAAAATAAGAAATTGATAATAACTCACCCAAGTAAAACAGAGTACGTTGAGAGCGCTGGACAGCATCTCTCCCATGATGGAGGGATAGGACGTGAGAGCGGGGAAGTACGCGTGCATGTGGGGGCTCTGCCAGTGGACCAACTGTGGCGAAAAGTATTTGTTGAGACACAAAAAACCCATACGGAAAAACAGTAGGAAAAATCCCTCGTTCGTTAAAACAACTAAGATTGTAAGAGTGGTATTGATGCCTGAAAAACATCGCAAACATCATCATCTGCCTAGCCTTTTTCCCAACTATATTGGGGTCGGCTTCCAGTCTTACCGGATTTAGCTAAGTACCAGCGTTTTACATGGAGCGACTGCCCTAAATAGGCTGCGAAGCCAAGTGGACCGCTGTAGGTACAACTTGGTCAGATGGGGGTACTCCGATCAGCCACAATGAGATTGTGTAACCACACCGCAATCGATGCCCCATCTTTTGTCCTGCTCTCTGTGCACAAACACCTGCACCACGAGGGACCTGGGTGAGGCCAACGCTAGGGCTGTGGACGTGGCTGAGTTCTGGTCGAAGCACAACATCTAATCGACACGATGAAGAAGAATACATTTGGCAAATCTTATTCAAAATAATTGGTCTTGGGTCGAGAGAAGAGTTAATTAATCGGTGTGTTTTGTTGGAGTCACACATCAATAAATTACTTCTGGATCTGGACTAACACAACTATAAAAATCATGTAAAAACTCACCCCAGGCATAATATGCTCATCAACATCTTTGAAGATGTCATCCCACTGCTCCGGAGTCTGGGGTGCTTCCTTGGGTAACAGCTTGTGTAGATACCCTGGCTGAACGCTGGGGTACACACGCCGGTCTCTGATGTTCTCCAGATAATCCGCTATATAGTCTACCATCTCCTTGGCTGGGTGAAGAAAATTTACTTTAATATATTTAAACATAACAACAGTACCGTGTACCACGTAAAAAAATGCCCTTTTACCTAAACTAAAGTAAATGTAACAAAAAAATCTTTCAAAACTCGAAGTGTGACCAAACTCAGATTAAGCAAATACAGCGTTCTGATTAGTTGAGACCGCTGAGAAACTACCAATCTGCTCACTCAACAAACACTTCTACACAATAGGCATAACGAACAGTCCTCTGTGCAGGGCATGCATGGAGGCCGAGGTAACCGTTGCGCACGTTTTCTTTGAATGCACAGGTGTCATCCAGATAAGAACACAAACCCTCGGCTCACCCAGATCTTACACAGATGTTTTGAGGAAACCAGGAGCTCTAATTGACTTCTGGAGGGAGGTGGGCTGGTTGGAATAAACACCAAATAGCCGCCATGGCCCACGTATAATGGTCCATAGAACATAGAACTACTAATTTGAACGCTGTATTTGCATAAATTGAAATTAGTTGAACTTATTGCGATTAGTTTCATTGGTGATATCAGCCCTTATTTATTGAAAATTGAATAGACTACCTGAAATTTACTAGTGTTATTTTAATTTAGGGTTGATTTGTTTCGTAATGTAATGGAACACGGTGAACCTGCATTTATTTGCTATGCATTTATTGCATAGTATTGACTAAAACTGCCAAACATATAAAAAAAGAAACAATAACATTTTTTGCCTATAAGTGTGTGAATTGACACTAGATGGCGTTAAATGTGGCAGAAAATGTTTTTTTGCTTTCCTACAATTTACCAGTAATGAAATAGGAAGGAGTACATAATTAGTACAAATTTTAGACAGGCTCCCGTTTCATCACTTCTATGCCAGCTTCATCAATTTAAGCGTGGTCGTGCTGGGAAAGAATCTTGCCGGCACGACCTTTATATCTGCGATAATTGAGAGAGAATTTCTGATTAGTGGTATAAAATAGTACAAATTAAAAGGATTTTAGTACCATCTAAAGTTATAATGAATGCGTTCATGGTCGTGCTACGAAGTACAACACGAATAACCAGTCACCATCTGCCTAGCCTTTTCCCAACTATATTGGGGTCGGCTTCCAGTCTTACAGGATTCAGCTAAGTACCAGTGTTTTACATGGAGCGACTTCCTATCTGACCTCCACAACCCAGTAACAGGGTAACACGGTACCTCTTGGCAAGACTGGTGTCAGATCTCAAGCTTCTGACTACCCGTAACGACTGTCAAAGATCTTCAAATGACAGCCGGGACCAACGGCTTAACGTGCTTTCCGAGGCACGGAGGAACCTCGGTATGTTGAAATGGTCACCCATCCACGGACCGACCTCGTCAAGCGTTGCTTAACCTTGATGATAGACCCGTGCAGCTGTTATTATTTAGCCACGAGCTCCGAAACACGAATAACCAGTACCAAATCTAATTTTAATTAATAATAAACCCTGAAACATTTCAAAGCCTTTTTCTTCACAGAATCCTATCAACTAGTACCTACGAACTACAAAGAACTGTTTGAATGAAAGGAACACAAAGGACACTTGTGTTCAATGTGTCCATCCCATACACTCAAAGGACTTTAATTGTAAATAAGACACATGTGATTGTTTTTAGGGTTCCGTACCCAGAGGGTAAAAACGGGACCCTATTACTAAGACTCCGCGATTCATTTGTCTGTCTGTCATCAGGCTGTATCTCATGAACCGTGATAGCCGCTATAACAACAAATACTAAAAACAGAATAAAATAAATATTTAAGTGGGGCTCCCATACAACAAACGTGTTTTTTTTTTGCCGTTTTTTGCGATAATGGCACGGAACCCTACGTGCGCGAGTCCGACTCGCATCTGGCCGGTTTTTTTTGTTGTCTCTATTGGGACATCTGAGCAAAGCTACTGTAAAGGCTTATTTGAAATAGTAATTGAATAAAAGTTGAACTTTATATTGAAACTTGAATTAATAAAATTATTTAAAAATTGTAAATTGTTATCTAAACAAATTTTTTAAATACATATATAAAAAAAAGTTAATGAAAGTTGGAGGATACATGTTCGCGAGCTGGTTGACCAAAACCAGATGTATCCTCCGACTGCACAGCATGATTTTCTTCTTGTTTACATCTTTTTAGTTCGGTTTTTGAAGCAGTCGGGTTTTTTGATTTTTTTCATTAATTTTTTTTATTTATAACTTTTTAAGTAGTTTTTGTTTTTTAGGTAGGTACATTTAAACATACAAGTGTTACATATTTTTTAATTGGGCTCCCACAATATGGCGCCCAAAAGCTGACATTTTACTTTTTCCAATTTGAATGTAGCCAGTGACACTCGCAGGGTTAAGAAGAATCGATTGACGTGAGAACCATCAAAATCGGCCCACGCGTTTAGTCTCTAGAACGCCACATAGGAACAAACATACATACATACATAGACTGATAAACACATTACAAAAATAAAAAATGATATCAGTAATTGATGTGCTACAAAAATACTTTTTGGGAATAGTTTAGATAATAATAATTAAACCTAAAAATTACTCCCTCGAACCCTAAAAAAAGTTGTCGGTTTTGTATATTTGGGACAAGTCCACCACACTATGCCCGACCACTGCAACTCTTGAAAGTCAGAATCAACTGCGGCGACGACCAGAAAAGCGCCGAAGCAATGAAGTTCAACGAGTTATGGAGCAACAGTTCAACTGTCTTGAATCCCACAAGGAAATTAATAAAAAAATGGAAGCGTAAGAAAAACATAATTTTCACCCATCAAAAACAGCCATCTGGTTAAATTAGCCAGTAAATTGGATGCCTAGGCAGTTCATTAAACTCCGCCATCCAATTGGATGCCTAGGCCGATAATAAATTGAAATATACTCCATTTGAAATAACATTAAACATGTTTCCATATCTTTTTACAGTCCATTCAACCGATTTTGATTTCTATCCCGTAAACATAAGGATGACATAAAAAACATAAACCTGTTACCAAAACCAACTGTTTACTACAGCTACCATATGTCGTATTACTAACGCAATAGAAGTCAAAATCGGTTGAACGGGCTGTAAAATGGGCTAATTTAAACGTCTAATTTTATTGCAAATGGAGTTTAGATAATTCAACGTTTAACAACTTGACGTACTGAAAGTCAGCCCTTTGAAGATGACTGATCTCACTCAGACAAGTGAATCAAATTTAGTTCAGCTTTTTTGCGCTTGGTCAAAAGTTCAAACGTTGCGCTCTATGACTTGGCTAGTTATCCTTCATCCATTTAATTGGATGACGGCGTTTTATGAACGGCCTAGGCTTCCAATTAGCTTGCTATTTTAACAAGATGGCTGCGACATATGTATTGGTTACGTATCATTTTAAAAGAACTAAGCAAAATCAAACACGATAAGAACACAGCACATACCCTTATATTTCGTACGCCAATCCCCAATACACATTTGTTTCTCTAACAAAAGAAAATACCAACTGTTATCAATAAAGAGACAACCATAAAAAGGATTTACACTAACCGGCGTAAACCAGCATAAGGCGGCATAAACTGGTATAAACCGGTTTACACCGGATCAAACGACTCAATAACAGGACATGCAAATCCGAAATGGGGGTTGGAAACAGTGATTTCATGTTATTGGCTTGTGACAGTGGATTGGGATATAGAAGCGTGGAAGATGGTTTTACGTATGGGGAAATAATTTTGTTTAAATTAATAGTCTCTTTTTTGTCAAATGAATGGCTTATGGCACTATTTGAACAAGTATTGCCTGAAAATATAACTTGCTTTTCATGAGATAATTATTCTTCTCTAAGATTAAATTGCTCTTAAAGGATTCGGAAGCATTCTTATTGCTAAGAATTTTGGGGAGGCCTTTGCCCAGCAGTGGGACAGGCTAGTAAAAAAAAACATAATTAATATTTGAATCTGAAATTTTGAATAGCTATTTATTTTTGATTTCTTATCTTTCATTCATTTGATAGACTTAGGGAACAGTTAAATTCATTCTCCAGGACTTCGTCGAGCTTTATTGCCTCGGCGCTTTTCTGATGGTCGCCACTGTTGATTCTGTGTTTCAGGAATTGCAGTGGTTTAGGAACAGTGCGGTGAGATTGCCCAATAAAAAAAGACTTTGGGGTAGATGGCGGGACACCTTCCGAAAGGGCGGGCAACATACAAAAGACAGAAAAGGGGGCCTGATTTTTGGAAATAGTGATTATATGTCATATGATTTGTAACAGTAGATCGCGATGTACAATTAAAGGGGCTCATTCAGTTAGGAATGAATTATAAAAAGTTTATTAAAAAGTGTTGGAAAATTACTTTTTGTCTTTGATTTAGATTAAAATGTATTCCAAAAAATGTAACTTGCTTTTCATTTGTTAAGTTCATCGTAACATTCATTAGAAAAAAAAACTATTCCTTTATATTTTTAGAAAATGTCGCTGGTTGCACATTTGCTTTTCTTCGTGCCAAATTTTATATATTTCTGAAGTGTGTACTGTCGTTCGTTTTCAAATAAAATAAAATAACTCTTTAAGATTAATAATCTTATTTTTACTGAAACCGAGTTAAGCACTACTATCAGAATATCAGCGCAGCGTTATTTTCTTTTTAATATCGTTGCACATGCTGAGATAGGAGCCTTTTTGGTCTCGCACGGGGTAATTCATTTTTATGTTTTATTATTGTTTGTTGTTTCTTATCTCGTGTCTCCTGTGCGGGTCACAAATAAATATTTTCCTTTTCTTTCTTACATCTGATCCGAGTCCGTGATTTGAGTTCCGAATTCTATCCGAATTGAAAATGTTCTGAATTTTGATGGATAGAGTTCTGATGTAGTGAGTTAGCTTCCCTACTGTATACAAGAGGTACTACGGCTACTTCGGAAACGGAATTTATCGGCTTCGGATTGGATGCAGTGCGTAATCGCTCTTAGTATTTTTTTTTTAAATTTCGTAATTCCGAATGAAATAAAAATTTATTCATTAAACAATGTATTTAAAAAAACAAGCTTTTTTCGTATTCTTTTCAGCAAACCCTTTCATTTGATACCCATATCATGGCAGTGCACAAAAAATAACTAGTCCACCATCTTGAGCCGTCCGCCATATTGGATTTAGAATGACGTCACTTATCTAACCATGCATTGTTATCCAAACTAAACTTAATCGGTGGAGAATAACTGCTTTAAAATTCATTCGCAAGATTTGTCCCGAACACACTTACATACATACAAACATACATACATTGCAAGTTTATTAAAAGCTTGTAAAAACAAATCTTTTCACAGAATATTTCATGAATCTGTCTGTCCATTTGTATTTATCCATTTTTTTATTACCTAATATCATTAATGGAGAATTTTGTTTTAATGGAATAAAATCCAATTCTTAACTTATCATAATTGATTTGTTTATTTCTCTCATAATAATTGCAATTTAGTACCCAGACATTGACGGACATAATTATTATGTGTTGTAACTACATGCAGTTAAGAGGAAACGGGGGGTAGAGAGCGCTGACTGAATTTCCTTAGTAAAAAGTCATAAATCGAGGTTTGGCTCTCGTCTCTTTCCTCCTCCAATATTGGACCAATTTAAAAGATATTCCGTAAACTGAAAATTAAAGATATATACTATGTCCCTATGTTTTCCTTTTTGATGATACATTATATTTAGAAGCAAAATTGCGCTGTCAACAGAGGCTTAGTGTACAAATTTGACAAATATAAATGAAAAAAGGAAAACATAGGGACATAGTATATATCTTACTTTACCAGTTTATAAAGAGGTATTTATTTACATATGTACATTATTATTTACAAACTAATATTGGAACTAAAATAAGAATAAACATATGTACAATTACGGAGCGTCAAAAAATTCGTCCACATCGCTGTCAACAGGAAAAGTGCCTAGAAAGCTGGCAGCAATGCCACGTTGGATGGCAATGCTGATTCTTTGGCCAAAGAAAAGGCCAGCCCTCTGGTCTCGTGAAGAGTCGACCAAACGCTTGGCGATATCCCGAAATAATAGGTGTGCACTCGGACCCCACGGCCCTAGTGTTTCAACCCCAAACGGCTCAAACACATAATTACCAATTAAGTTGTTGTATTTGCGCCGTTTGAGGTTTTCAGCACCTGCAGCAGCCGCCCCAGCGCAGCCCACCGTGCTAGGAAGATGGGATGGTGCAAGGGTGTCGACACAAGTTGCATCCCACACCAAAGACCTACCCAACTTCCAAGGCATTATGGTTTATGGAATATGTTTTAAATTGGTCTAATAGTGGAGGAGGAAATAGGCGAGAGCCAAACCTCGATTTATGACTTTTTACTAAGGAAATTCAGTCAGCCCTCTCTGCCCCCGTTTCCTCTTAAGTAGCCATGGGAATGACCCTATAATAGGACATCAAACAATTCCAATAGACATAAAACCTAATTAATATTCAGAAAACGCACAAAATAAAATAATGCAATTATATAAGTAGTGGTGTCTAATAATTATATCATGTCATAATTGTGAAATAATTGTACAGGCTGAAATGTACTTTGATTTGAAGGTTAATACTAAATAGGGTCTATGTCCTATGATTATATTTTTTTTTATGCTTCTGTGAGATTTATCTTATGCTCCATTAACAGGCAGTACGAAATACGTAGTTTTGATTTGTTTAAATGCGTGTTGACGTAGTTTAGAGGTACCCTGCAAAACAAATATGAACAATTGCATTCCCCCAGATATCCCTATTTACTTTAATAGGAGATGGCAATATGTTTGCCTATGCCACATTTATATATTATTTTGGCAATACAGTTGCCAATGACTGCAAGGCATCGGCAACAATGCTGGTTTCAGTAGAGTATTGGCAAAATAAAATTATATATTTAATGTTGCTGATGCTCTACTGAAACCTAATTAAATTAAAATAAATCAAAGTAAAACATATATCAAAACATTTATTAGTCGCAAAACAAACTTTTAGAAAAACATGCACACCTTCTATGGCATACTGTCTTCGCCATAGTTCTTCTTGTATAGTTTTTTTTATGAAATATGTTGTGAATATAATAACATGGTCAATAATTATTACAAAAACATAAACATACTTCTATTTCTTGCGACCAAATTCGAGATTTAATCTAATTTTTACCTAGTGACTGTCAAAATGTACCACAATCTGCACATGGCGACAGTAAATGTCACATAATTGTATGAATGAAACCAAACGAACCTTAAAATGTTTTTGGGTAATGGTGCTAGTAGTACGTAGAATAAAAATAACATTCTGTCAAATCGATTAGAATACGTGCCAGACTCAAAATACTGCTGTGGCAAATATATTTCCTACGCTCGTGAAAGGGAGAGGAAATGCGGGCATAGAGCTCCAACTGAATTTCCTTAGTAAAAAGTCATAATTAGAGGTTTGGTTCTCGCCTATTTCCTTCTCCAGTATTGGACAAATTTATAAGACATTCCATAAAATTTAATGAAAAAAAGATATATTTTGTGCTTCTATGTTTTTCTTTTTTCATTTATAGTTGTCAAATTTGTACACCAGGCCTCTTTTGATAGCGCATTTTGGGGATTTTTGTGCTTCTATAGTTATTTATGCTACAAGTGCGGGAAGTAGGTGATTTCCGATGAGTGGTATTTTATTCACGAGTGAGTGGATAAATCGACACGAGTCGGAAATCATCTTACGCACGTGTATCATACAACATTTTACTATGCACTGTGCGAGGAAATAAAAAAATATATCTGAACCAAGCAAGAAATTAATAAAATGGCGCCATTTTATTAATTTCTTAATTTCTTAATTTCTTAATTTCTTATTCAAGGGCGCTCAGCATATCCACAGATTAACTAATAGTTCATAGTTCTACTGCGCATGTGCAAATAGCTGTCAAGTCGTAACCCAAAAAGGCACGACCAAAATATTAATTCTGCCAAACATATTTTATGAATATTTAAAATTAATTTATTGATCAAAATCTAATTCTAGAGTGATTAAAAACGCCTTAAATGAAGTATTAGTTTTGTTTTACCTCATATATGAATGATAATCTGTACTTAACTAATTTTTAAAACTTTTCTCAAATAATAAAAACTCTATGCGGCGGGCTGACGTTGGAGTTAAAAATTAAAAAAGTACAGGAAAGTAAAAAGCACTAGTAAAAAAAAGTGACACTTTCTGCACAGTTTGGCTGCTTGGAAAACGCTCTTTTCGAGGACATGCGTTGTAAAATATAATGTGTCATCAAAAAGAAAAACAAAAGGGCAATTTTTTTTTCTTTTTATGGAATAATAGGTTCTGCCAGCGGCTTCGCCCGCGTGAATGTCGTTAAATCAGTCCAGCCGTTTAAGCGTGAAGAAGTAACAAACATACATACACAAACATTTGCCTTTATAATATTATTATATATTATGTGAATCAAATAATATTTTGCAAACAAAACTGTCCAAAAGGAGGTTCAATATTGATGTTCTGGCTTCGAGCGATCGCACAGCCAGTACTGCGTTAACATTAGGGAATATAATCGCCTTAAGGCCATACCCTGACCAAAAAATCTGCATGAGATATGAGCATTCCTGTTGGCCAAGCGGCACTGTTGGTGCATGAATTACGGTAGTGAATACGCCCAGATTTTAGAATAAAATCTTTATAAAATCGAATATTGGTCTTTTGAAAAAAATAAAACTTACAAAATGTTCGCTATCAAATTGTCTATCCATTAGTGTTAGTATAAAAAATAATTAATGAACACTTTACGAGGAGATGCATGCTATCAATAATTATTTCGAATTTTTATGGTTTTGTTGTGAAACAAAAAAAAGTGTACTACAATTTTAGAATCAACATTATGTAGAAATTTACTGTATTTTTATTAATTGATATTTCTTTTTAAATAAAGAGTAGATAACTCTTAAAAACTACAAAAAAAGGACTAGCGCGGCGTTTTGCTCGGGGAGGCGCCTTAAGACGACGACTAACGCCAACGACCTTGAGGGAACAAAACGCGCACTCGTTTCACACCTGCGCGAACCAAAATTTAGTAGTTTTTTGTACTTTTCTTATTATTCTATGACTTAAAAAAAAAAGCCTAAGATCAAAATGTAGATAATTAAAATGTATTTGAGATGGTGTTAATTTCATTAAAATACGCCCAGCGGTTTTGGTGTGATTTTCGTGTTTTTGTCCGTTTTAGACATAACTTTACAAATTAATTACACTATGTTATACGAATAAAACTTAAAATTTGCTTGGATCAAATTATTAAGAAAATAGTATAATTTAAATGTTATTTTTTTGAAAGAATTACGACTAGCCATTTAGACGTGATTCTCATTTTAAAATCAGCTACTCAAGGGTGCCTTAACTCATTTACAGTAGCGTGCACAAAACATGTGGCATCCGATAAATGATGCAAAAAAAGTATTTCTACAGAATATTTCTCACCCTTCACGCGAAACTCCGTGTGCTCCATTCTGGCTATAAGTTGTAAATTTTTTTGGGGAATACCTGTAACAAAGAATAAATAGCGATAAATAAAATGTTCAAACCGTATACCTAGATTAGTTCATCAACATCATGCCTATTAATGTTCCCACTGCTGGGACACAGGCCTCCTCTCTGTGAGAGGGAATGGACCATAATCCACCACGCGGGCCCATTGGGGATTGGTGGATGTCACATGTCTTCGAATTTTTAGTTCTAGGACATGCCGGTTTCCTCACGATGTTTTCCTTCACCGTTTTGAGAGCAGTGGTAATGAAATAAAACACAAAGTAAAGCGCCTGCCTGGGTGTTCAGTTATTCAGCTATTTTAACCTGTATGACACACATATCTTCGGCTGGACTTTTTTGACTTCATTGACTCAACATACTTTGGATTCTCAACTACATGTGGTAGAATTTCAGCGTTCTTCACAGACACAAAGGCTGGCAATGCGATACCATTTAGGATTTCAAATCTTATGTACTTTCTTTTTCCGGAAACGATATTACTTTTCTTGAGAAGCTTGTGGCTAAATAATAACAGCCGCACGGGTAGATCATCAAGGTTAAGCAACGCTTAAAGAGGTCGGTCCGTGGATGGGTGACCATTTCAACATACCGAGTTTCCTCCGTGCCTCGGAAAGCACGTTAAGCCGTTGGCCCCGGCTGTCATTTGAAGATCTTTGACAGTCGTTACGGGTAGTCAGAAGCTTGGGAACTGACACCAGTCTTGCCAAGGGGCACCGTGTTACCCAGTTACTGGGATGTGGAGGTCAGATAGGCAGTCGCTCCATGTAAAACACTGGTACTCAGCTGAATCCGGTTAGACTGGAAGCCGACACCAATATAGTTGGGAAAAGGCTAGGCAAATTGATTTTACTTTTCTGGGTTTCAGAAATTATAAGAACTTATTTTTTGTTTTTACTAGATACAAAAATGAAGTCGGCTTATTGCGCTGTAACATTTTGAAATATCCTAAAACGAACTGGATCGTTTTGATTGCAATTTAGACCACAATTTAGAACTAAAAACCACAAAAAAAATATCAACACCAATTCTTTCTATAACCTATTTTAAGAGATTGAAACAAAAAACCGGCTAAGTGCGAGTCGGACTCGCGAACGAAGGGTTCCGTACCACTATCGCAAAAAACGGCAAAAAAATCAAGTTTTTTGTTGTATGGGAGCCCCACTTAAATATTTATTTTATTCTGTTTTTAGTATTTGTTGTTATAGCGGCAACAGAAATACATCATCTGTGAAAATTTCAACTGTCTAGCTACCACGGTTCATGAGATACAGCCTGGTGACAGACAGACAGACAGACAGACGGATCGCGGAGTCTTAGTAATTGGGTCCCGTTTTTACCCTTTGGTTACGGAACCCTAAAAACAATCATAACGTATCTCCAAAACGACTCAACCGATTTAAGTGCAATTTTCACCAAAACATACAACAAAAACCCTCTGATATGTTGGTACCCACTCTTTTATATCCTTCTTCCGAACAAGATCCACAATATTCCCCATGTCCTACATAAAACACGTGAGTTTCTACTAAACCCATCGAATTCGGTTCGGTTACGGTAACCGCACGGTATAATGCGGTAATCCGGTACGCCCAGACGGTTGTGAAGCCCTAGTACCTACGTCGATACTACCGCACAAATGTGCTATAGGTAGGCATGGATAAATTGGTATTTGTTTAGTACATACTAGTGGCCTTTATTTTTAACCGACTTCGCAAACAGGAGGAGGTTATCAATTCGATTGTATTTTTTTTTATTTGTTACCTCAGAACTTTTTATTGGGTGTACCGATTTTGATGATTCTTTTTAACCACACATCACATCATCAGCCTATTAATGTTCCCACTGCTGGGACACACGCCTCCTCTTTCTGTGAGAGGGAATGGGCCGTTATCCACCACGCGGGCACAGTGCGGGTTGGTGGATGTCACATGATGTTTTCCTTCACCGTTTTAAGAGCAGTGGTGATGAAATAATTTACACAAAGTAAAGCGCCTACCTGGGCTCGAACCCAAGACCTACAACTTGTAAGTCGCGGCCGATACCACTGGGCCACCACTGCTCTCTCTTCTCTTTCTCATTCTTTTTAACCGACTTCGTAAAAAGGAGGAGGTTATCAATTCGATTGTATTTTTTTTATTTGTTACCTCAGAACTTTTTATTGGGTGAACCAATTTTGATGATTCTTTTTATATTCAAAAGCTGGTGTTTCTCGTGTGGTCCCATTTAATTTTCATCAAAATTTGATGAAGAACTTCGGAGATGTAAATCAGAACTCTTCAATAAATGACGGCAAATCACTCGGGATAGCTGTCTGTTTATTGTTTACACCATTTTATAACATAACATCACACTGGTACGCTTGAAAGGGGTACGCAGGTGTGAACAGTTCCCCCTGGTATACTCTCATTCCACCGGTTTTGTTTATTTAAGTTTCATGTTATTGGGTTAATCTATTCTGGCTTGAATTTGGGCGTTATAGGTACCTAGCCTATAGAACTGGTCCATGAAGTACCACAACTAAAAATTGAAAAATAAATATCTTTTTTACAAAAATTACAACCGACTTGCAAACAAAAACACTACAAAGTGAAAAATAACTTCAATTTCGGAAGTCGGTGTCAAAAAAAGAAGAAATGAAAACAGGAAGTCGGTTGTAATTTTTGTACAGCTGAACCTTCTCCTTTTTGTAAAGTCGGTTAAAAAGTGTTTTATTATTTTATTTTAGTTTTATTTTTTATTTTATTATAATCGGAAAACAAACAGTATTAACAACTAACAAATTTAAAATCAAATTAACCAACTAGTAACCAATTACATGTTTTCGCATTTAATTTACTATGAAAGCAAGCAAGTTAGAGGAAAAAAAGGAATTACAATGGTGGTAGTATGTACTTTAAGCAATTACACAAAATCACAGCAATACCTCATCATGAGGTGCAATAAAAAAAAACAGTTATTGAAGCAATTCGAACCAATGATTAGTAAGCATTCGAATGAATACATGCAGCTTAGTAGTGAATAAGTCAAAGTCAGAAAAGTCAACCAATTTTTTGTAGGACTTAGCACATCTTATATAGAACGAATTTTGTCTATAATTTGGGCAGCAGCGGGGGACGTTAAGGCGCCTCCCCGAGCAAAACGCCGCGCTAGTCGAATTTTGTGCAGTTTTTAAGAGCTATCTACTCTTTATTTAAAAAGAAATATCAATTAATAAAAATACATTAAATTTCTACTTATTGTTGATTCTAAAATTGTAGTACACTTTTTTTTTATAGATGTGTATGTGTCACTAATCTCCTTCCAACAAAACCATAAAAATGTGATATAATTATTGATAGCATGCATCTCCTCGTAAAATATGCATTAATTATTTTTTATACTAACACTAGTGGATAGACAATTTGATAACGAACATTTTGTAAGTTTTATTTTTTTCAAAAGACCAATATAAAAAAAAAGAAAGAAAAATTGTTTATTCTGCACAAACTAAACGCACAATACAAAATAAAGAGTATAGCAATCACTATAGGTAAAAATTAGCCAAAAGCCTCGTATTTAAAACGAATTTTTTTTTTGTCTCTTGATAAATTGACAAAAAAATTGAATATTCGATTTTATAAAGATTTTATTCTAAAATCTGGGCGTATTCACTACCGTAATTCATGCGCCAACAGTGCCGCTAGGCCAATAGGAATGCTCATATCGCATGCTGATTTTTTGGTCAGGGTACGGCTTCAAGTAAAAGAAAGGGTATTCTAGCAGATCTGGTAGGGGCGCTAACTTAACGAGTAAGGAGATATCTGATATACTCCTTCTTTTCCTAAGTGGAAGTTAATGGTACCTTTTACATCTCGACTCGTAATTATGATCGCGGGTGCTACACTTGTCCTGCAGGTATCTTGTAAAGTTTCGCTGAATAGATTCCAATCTTGAGATATAAACAGCATACATGGGATTCCAAACTTGCGAACAATATTCAAGTGAACTACGGACGAAGGAACAGTACAATACAGTACACAGTAGAGTACAGTATATCCCAAGGGAACAAACATCTTCAGCCTAAAGCAGTCCACAGTTCAATCTTCGGCAACTCCCATCCAGCTGCTACCAACTAAACTGCGAAGATCGTTGCTCCACCTATCCTGAGGGTGTCCTACCTTACGTTTGCCAGTTCGGGGTCTCCAATCAAGAACATGTCTACCCCAATGGTCATCGGTTCTATGTCTAATATGGGCGGCCCATTGCCACATCAGATTGCCTCTTCAGCGAACATACGCCCAAGATAAAAAGGACCCTAAGCCCTAGTCCAGGTCATGGTCTACCCGTGTGTTAAGTTTTATTAAAATCCGTCTAGTAGTTTTTGTGTGAAAGAGTAGTTAACAAACATACTCCATACCCATAAACTTTTACTTTTATAATATGAGTAAGATTAGTGTAAATTGTGGGGTGAACCTTCAAGACCAAGGTAAAGAAAATTCGTAAGGATCCTTCCGTAATATTTAAAAAAAAAATTGTTACTCTTCTACAAAAGCCATGCTGAAATTGAATTTTACCCTTGAAACGTCCAACATCGTGACTGAAGTTATATTTTCTGTTTTATAAAGATTTCCCAAATGCGTTTATTGTTTCATCCAAATTGTGCCTCTAAACTCCACTCAAAAGAGATTAAAAATGGGGTTGAATCATACCCCTCAACGGACGCGACACCTGTATCAGGTGTAAAACATTATTATTATTATTCATTATTCGCTAATTATGACCGAAGGCTTTTTCAAGTTCTGAAAATAACAATTGAATGGAATTTTATTTATATAAAAAAACCGGCCAAGAGCGAGTCGGACTTGCGCACGAAGGGCTCCGTACCAATATCCCGTTTTTACCCTTTGGGTACGGAACCCTAAAACTTTATTAACTTGAAGAATGAAGATGCTGAGGTGGTCTGGAAGTGTGACGAGGCTAGACAAAATACGAAATGAGCATATCCGTGGTAGTTTAAAGTCACTAACCAAGAGCCATCTCAGATGGGTCCCATGATGCGAAGACACGATGAACATGAAGTGAAGAAAGCATTGCAACTAGACGAACATAAGAGAGCTAGAGAACAACTTCCGCTTACGTGACGACCATGACGAAACTCCTATTGGAGGGGAGCTATCCGACCCGACAATCCAGGACAGATTTTCCTGGTGCCAGAAAATTAGGAGAGGAACTACATCCTAGCATTATCCCACTAAAGGTGGGGGTTCTTCCTCAAGGATATAAACTTGCCAGTAAAAAAAGCGTCGTGTTCCTCATTACTGAAGGTCGTGATTCTCCTGACTCATCTGTTTGTCCTTGGTTTCGGGGAGTGCTTCATGCAAGTTGGTGTTGAGCGTTGTTTTAATTTGGTCAGAACACTTGATCGTGCTACGGCCCCACGGCCTCCTGACATCGACATTGTCAGTTATCATCAACTGCTCGAGGTTATGACATTTTTTTTAAATTTTGTTGGGTTTGCTCTTGACACTAGTCTAGGTCAGAGGTGAGAGAGACAAATGGAGTGAGCATACCCAGAAGAAGCCTGTTCACTCTAACTTTGAAGAGATTCGGGTTGTATGCGTTCGGAAACACAGACGCAGGCAGTGAGTTCCACTCTTTTGCTGTGCGCATTATGAAGGATGTTTGGAAACGCTTGGTGCGAATTGGTGGAATAGCATCTAGATGTCCGACTTTCTTATCAGGCAATGTGGCCCAAGAAATCCAGGACTCTACGCAAGCAAGTTGTGTAAAGTCTGCCTTTGATTTTCAGTTACAAAAATATACTAGGAACAAAAAGCTAACATTATTTGATGCGTCTAATAAAAAACAAATAAAAATATCTCGCCTATAAATAGATAAAGGCTAACTTATAAAGTTGCTATATAAATAAAATCGGTACAGTCGGTGACAGATTGTGACGCATCGACTTTGTAGCGGCCAGTGTCAACAGTAATTATTGGTGTTGACTGTACCTTGGAAAACGACTTTTAAAATTGTGTTGGTTTTTACCCGACTGCCGAATTAGGGTTATGTGTTTATCAGTTTATGTATGTATGTATGTTTCTATGTGGCGTTCTAGAGACCAAACGCGTTGGTTGATTTTGATGATTCTTATGTCAATCGATTCGTCTTGACCCTGCGAGTGTCACTGGCTACATTAAAATTGGAAAAGAAATTGTTTAGATGTACCCAATTCAAAAAAAAAAAAACTAAAAAGTTGCAAATAAAAAAAGTTAATTAAAAAAATCTAAAATGCTTGAAAAGCGAACTAAAAAGACGTAAACAAGAAGAAATTCATGCTGTGCAGTCAGAGGATACATCAAGTTTTTTATTTTGTGAGGATATTGTGACATTTTGAGATTTAAAATTTAAATAATGAATCCTATACCTTATTTTAACGCCCGACGGAACAAGAGTTCTGTTATAAGTTTGACGTGTGCATTTGTGTGTGGCATCATAGCTCCTAAACTGATGAACCGATTTTGATTTCGTTTTTGTTTGAAAGGTGTGACATTATTGAGAGAGTTCTTAGCTATGTCTGATGAAAATCGGTTCAGCCGTTCAAAAGCTATGGACGCTTTACTATTGGAATCGGGGTATTTTCGCAAGTTATCGTGTCATAATTACGTGTGCAAACGATGAAGGAAAACATCGTGAGGAACCTGTCCCAGAACCAAAAATTCGAAGACATGTAACATCCACCAACCCGCACTGGGCCCGCGTGGTGGATTACGGCCCATTCCCTCTCACAGAGAGGAGGCCTGTGTCCCAGCGATGATGTTGATGTTGAATTACGTGTTCGATAGATTGTCGACCGAAGCGTATTTACTAGATAAATGTAGTTTAATAACCATAAAAAAATGTTTCAGTGTTTTATTAATTTTTAATTTACCTTGAAGACTTTAAAACTTAGGTATTGAACGCTTTGGCTGACCCGACAGACGTTGTGTTGTCTTGTTTTTAGTAATTTCCTTTTAGTTTTCTGATTAAAAAAAAAAACGTTGATGTTAATGTAGATAGTAAAATTGTCTTTGTAGACCAGGGTCGATAATTTTTGAAAATAAAAATAAAATACTGTTTTTCGTAGGAACCATTTTTTTTTTGCGTTTTGGACACCGACTCCCAAAAATAAAGTTATTTTTCACTTTGTAGTTTTCTTATTTGGAAGTCGGTAGTATTTTTTTGAAAAAAAAGTATTTTATTATTCACTTTTTAGTTGTACCTACCTAATAGGCAAGTTGTTTAGTAAGTTTTTTATAACGCCAGAATAGATTACCCGAATGTTATGAAACTTGAACAAAACCGATCAAATAAGAGATCTGCTTACCTCTTAAGAGCGTACTGGCGTGATGTTATGTTATGAAATGGTATAAACAACAAACAGACATGCAATTGCAGCAGTCCCTAAAGATTTGCCGTTATTTATTGAAGAGTTCTGTTGTATATCTTCGAAGTTCTTCATCAGATCTTCACCAAATTAAAATGGGACCAATTTCGGAACATACTCTTTCAAACAAAAAAGGATTTTCAAAATCGGTCCACAATTGACGGAGATATCGGTGAACATACACAAAAAAAAAAAAACATAGAAGAAGTCGAACATAGAACCTCCTCCTTTTTCGAAAGTCGGTTAAAAAAATATATACTAGGATGAAACCCATTGGAAAAGGAATAGTATATTTTTTTATACCATCAGAAAGTAGAGATTACAACTAATTACTTATTACTTGCTTTTTTAAAAAGTCTGCGGACTTATTGTTCAGTCCGCAGACTTTTTAAAAAAGCAGATATTTGACGGGAGAATTTTCTATTGAAAATTAGGGTAGTTTTTTCGATATTCAGTCAAAATAAGGTGAAAAAATAAATATTTTAAATCAAAAAAAGTAATTTTTTCATGTCCCAAACTTGATGGTCTACAAAATATTTGAGGCAACACGTTCAGGGCCAAGCATTCATGACCTACCCAAACGCTTAGAAATATGAATGAAAAGACATTAATATTAAAAACGTGTTTAAACGGGTCACTTCCTCTAGATAAAGAAGTTAATTTTTAATCTTCGTCTGTAATCTTTAGATAGAAGGTTTTATTTTAATTTAAAATATGATGGGTTGAGGCCAGCATTTAATTTTATGATCAAATATGCCTGGGCAGAGTCTGCCTATGCCTTTTAAGTAACTAAAGAACTATCTGCCAGCATTTGCCCAAGTATGCTGGGTACCAGGGTATTTACCCGAATACGGCGAAGCAAAAGGGATGGTTATGTTTTTGACTGGTATGTATGTTAATCTGTTCCCTCACAACTTCTTATTATAATTTGACAAATGAGGAGTGGATAAATGGATACATGCGTCTTGTTTTTTTTTATATTTTGGCTTCGCACGGTTTGTGCATTTAGCCAGTGTCAAGTTTAGAATAGAAGTTCTAGTTTCTTTAGATTTTAGTCGTACAAGTTAGGCCCCAATAAAATGGCGGTAACTTTATTGGAAGCTTCTACGGAGTTTTGTCGACACCATGTACAAACTCTTGTTCTACCGCTGTGTTTTACTTGCCCACACTCGTGCACGTTCACTAATATTATTAGAATAAAAAACCACCATTTTTACACTATTAATATTCAATTTAACACAATTATAGGCAAATAAAACAGTGAAGCAACATAGATGCGTCTTGTTTGTCCGCTGGTTATAGACTATGTGACGTCACATTAAATTGAATATGGCGCCCTCAAGGGGGCACAAATCATGAACAAAAAATGGTTTTCGCCCCACCCCATCATGTTTGGTATCAATAAACAGGTATATTAAAATGAAAATAGGGTTTGTTACATCATATTTTTGTCAAGCGTAGGTACCGTTTGCTAATTACTAATTTTTACGCGACTATGGCGTCGCAACGTGTTTGTTGATAGTTATGTAAATATATACGTATGCATTTATGTTCATTTGTTCCCTCAGGCTCTGCAAAAACCTCAAAATTGTTTATATAAAAAATAAGATTCAATTTTTTTTTTTATATAGAGCGTCTGCTTATCTAACCTCCACAACCCAGTAACTGGGTAGCACGATTGCTGTGCCTGCTACAATTTACTGCAGTAGGTGTAAGTATTCTTCTATGTACATTCAACCTTTTACCCAAAGTTAGACGCTAATAGCCGGTTCCTGAATTGAGTATTTGGAGTTGAAAACTTTTCTTACTTTAATGCTATAATGTTAATGCCGAGTTTCTCACCTCTAAAATATCACAGAATTAATGTGACAAATTGTCAAGCACGCGTTATCTGCTGTGATTGGTTGAATGAATTTTCAACAGCCAATCACAGCAGATAACGCGTTCTTGACAATTTGTCACAGTCATTCAGCGATAATTTAGAGGTGAGAAACTCGGCCTAAGTAACTTACTAGAATTTGACAAAATATACTCAACTTTAAATTCAGAACTCGGGGATAAAAGTCTGGAATTAACTTATCCTATTTCTTTGTATAAAGAAGATCTGGATGTTTAGATGTTTGTTATTCAATCGTGCCTCAACAGCTGAACAGAAAAGGATGAAAATTGAGACACAGGTTTTTAACCCGGGTTTCCATATCATTATTTTCGACTTACAAGTAAAACCGCAGGCAAAGGCTTGTTGAAACGAAGGACCGTATTATCTTTTGTTTCAATCAGATATGTCTCATAATTCGCATCAACAGCCGGGCTTGCCTGTCCCAAACAATATTAGGACTCCTTCAGAAACAAAATGTAATATTGACTCTATAGTAAGAAGTAGCAGTACATAACATACTTGGTGAATCATGAAAATAATAAAACCAGCCTGTTAAGGTCCCATTGCAAAGGCCTCTTCGCATGCTTTTTAGGGTTCCGTACCCAAAGGGTAAAAACGGGACCCTATAACTAAGACTCCGCGATCCATCTGTCTGTCTGTCTGTCCGTCTGTCACCAGGCTGTATCTCATGAACCGTGATAGCTAGACAGTTGTAATTTTCAGATGATGTATTTCTGTTGCCGCTATAACAACAAATACTAAAAATAGAATTAAATAAATATTTAAATGGGGCTCCCATACAGATGTATATGACTTGTATACATCTGTCACTTACTCGATCTCAAATTGATACCGCTCTAAGAGCTTATGGTCACCCCCCAGGTTTCATGTTGTGTATAATAATTCAGGAATTTTATTTAGCGACTGAAAACTTAATGTATCTATGCGTTTTCAGTTTTAACAGTCATTTCATCATGCATATAGTTTTCAGGATGACAAAATTGTCTTAAAACTTTAACGACAGAATTAAAATTGATCAGAAACAGAAATTTATATTGGATTTGTAGATAACATAATTATTGTTTCAGGAAACAATTTCAGCACTAAATCACACTAATATTGAAAAGTTTGTGAGCGTGTGTGTTTGTATGTTTGTTACTCTCTCATGCAAAAACTAATTAACTGATCTGGATGAAGTCTGGAATAGCACATAGGATACTTTCCATCCCGAGAATATGTTCCCATGGGATAATTTTCAAAATGAACGCGGGCGAAGTCGCTGATAGAAGCTAGTTATTAATAAGTATTTTCAATTCTTTAAGTTCTAAAGTCTATGTTTCTGTTGGTATCAAAGACAAACAAATGAAGCTATTTTTAATCATTTTAATTTCGTACGACTTATTGTCGGGCCTACGTTGTCCCCCCATATCCAAGTACTAATGCTGTAACATGGAAATATTGTAAACACAAACAAATTTTTAAAAGTGTAACCATGGATTTTCTTGCCGGTTCTTCTCCATAGGAACTGACTAACCCGAACCGTACACCTTTTGTCGACGTTTTATAAGTGCCCATGTAGGCCTATGTAAAATAAAAATAAATGATTTTGATTTTGGTCATTCTAGTCTAATTCTTGCTGTTGGTATTAAAGCCTGAACTAAGGCAAAGATATAAAGTTATTTTAAATTAATAAAATTAACTTGTACACTATTATAAGTAACTATTACAAGTTTTGTGGCATCTCTTCATAAGCATCTGACTCACTTTCAAACTGGCAGCTTCTAGTTTCAAAAGAGGTTTCAATTGAAAACAAAAACAGCTTGTGCTGTAATTTCAAAATTGCAATATTTCACAAAAAGTTCATTATTTCTGTCTTTTGTCAACTATAAAAAAAAAACATTATTTTCAAAAGGTTTTTTTTTGAATGACACCATAAATGCATAATTGTAATATTCACGCTTAATTACTTTCAACTCCTGACTGATTTTCCATTCAAGAAGACCTTACAAAACAACCCTTAATTTAAGTAATTTTTCCAAAAACAAAACACTTTTTTAAACAAGCTTTTTAACTTGCCGTCCCTTGTGATCCAAAACAAAAATTTAACCATAATTTTAGCTCGATCGGTGGATGATAATTATTTAATTATAAACAACTAACAAGGCAATTTAATAAAAGCTTGTGAAACGCCACAAAAAATAAACAAATTGTTTCCTAAACCACAAAACAGGATGTAGAATAAAAATAAAAAAGTTCTACTTACGTGAAAAATCAAACTGACACTATTTATTTGTCTTTATTTTTTTAAAGGCTACAACTGTAACACAGGGTGTGACGATACTGTCCGGTCGCAGCCTACTGCAACGTTTATATAGAGGGTGTAGCGCCGAGAAGCGTAGGGGTTAGGACTTAGTGATGGGCGGAGCGGGCAGATGAGCGATTTAATGTTTTTTTATTGATATATTTTTTCGTAATTGTAAAGAATTTAAAGCAATCAGTACTCTAACAGAATGGATACTATTGCTAGTTCTTATTATGTATTGTATACAAATTATTTGTTAAAGTTATTAATTTATACTATCAATAAATCTGTCTAGCCTTTTCCCAACTATATTGGGGTCGGCTTCCAGTCTTACCGGAATTATCTGAGTACCAGTGTTTTATTTACATGGAGCGACTGCCTATCTGACCTCCACAACCCAGTAACTGGGTAACGCGGTACCCTTTGGCAAGACTGGTGTCAGATCTCAAGCTTCTGACTACCCGTAACGACTGTCAAAGATCTTCAAATGACAGCCGGGACCAACGGCTTAACATGCTTTCCGAGGCACGGAGGAAACTCGGTATGTTGAAATGGTCACCCATCCACGGACCGACCTCGTCAAGCGTTGCTTAACCTTGATGATCGACAAGTGCGGCTGTTGTTATTTACCAACGAGCTCCTTATTATAAATTTATACTATAATTGTTAATGTTATTGTAAATTATTATTTTAAGAAGATAGCCAAGTCTATGTATACTAACATTATAAAGAGGAAAGATTTTTTTGTTTGTTTGTTTGTACCGAATAGGCTCCGAAACTACTGGGCCGATTTGAAAAATTCTTTCACCAATAGAAAGCTACATTATTCCTGAGTGACATAGACTATTTTTGAATCCCGAAAATGGGTCCTGTTGGGTGATCCACGGGAGCGAAGCCGCGGGCAAAAGCTAGTTTTTAATAAGGCTGGGGCCTTGTCAAAGTAATTTGCTCTCTTCTCGTCATTTTCTTACAGTCAAGACAGCTAAGCTTTCTGCCTTCAGGTCTTTAGTTGAAAAGGAAATGCGGGCGCAGATATCCGACTGAATATCCTAAGTAAAAAGTCCTAATTCGAGGTTTGGCTCTCGTCTATTTCTTTATCCAATATTGGACCAACTTAAGACGACGACTAACGCCAACGACCTTGAGGGAACAAAACGGGCACTTATTACACACCCGCGCGACCCAAAATTTAGTAGTTTTTTGTACTTTCCTTATTATTCTATGACTTTAAAAAAAAAGCCTTAGAACAAAATGTAGATAATTAAATTATCTTTGAGATGGTGTTGATTTCATTAAAATACGCCTAGCGGTTTTGGTGTAATTGTCGTTTTTTTGGCAGTTTTTGATATAACTTTACAAATTAATTACACTATGTTATACACATAAAACTCAAAATTTGCTTAGATCAAATTATTAAGAAAATAGTCTTATATAACTTATATTTTTTTCAAAGAATTACAACTAGCCATTTAAACGTGATTCTCATTTTAAAATCAGCTACTCAAAGGAATCGGCGCCTTAAAAGATATTACATAAACTGATAAAAAAGGTACTGAGCCTCTTTGTTTTCATTTTTGGTGATACAGTCAATTTAGAAGCACTAGAACTATAAAAAAATGCTTAAAATTGCGCTGTCTACAGAAGCCTGTGACACATTATTACTCGTATAAGCTTTGTCCGAATAATCCCGAACCTCCACACGATTGCTCAGCAATAACACTCCCAAAGAACCCCTTGAAGTAGCGACACTGTGCTTCCATCCTATTCGCTAACAGATCGTCTGTCAATTTCATTAAAATACGCCCAGTGGTTTTGGTGCGATTGTCGTGTTTTTGTCCGTTTTAGATTGTAATGTACAAATTTGACAGCAGTAAATGAAAAAAGATAATGCCTTGGAAGTTGGGTAGGCCTTTGGTGTGGGATGCAACATGACTGTGTCGATACCCTTGCGCCATCCCATCTTCTTAGCACGGCGGGCTGTGCTGGGGCAGCTGCTGCTGGTGCAGAAAACCTCAAACGGCGCAAATATAACAACCTTATTGGCAGTTATATGTTTGAGCCGTTTGGGGTTGAGACATTAGGTCCATGGGGTCCGAGTGCTCATCGAGTGTTTCGAGATATTAGTAAACGGTTAGTCGACTGTTCGCGTGACCAGAGGGCTGGCCTTTTCTTCAGCCAGAGAATCAGCATTGCCATCCAACGTGGCAATGCTGCCAGCGTTCTGGGAACGTTTCCCATTGACATCGATGTGGATGATTTTTTTGATGCGCAATGAGCCCCTTTTCCTCTCCCCTTTGTATGTAAGTTTGTTTTGTTATTAGGAATAAGATTAGAAATATTCAGTTGTATATATTGTTTAAATTATAAATAAATTAATCTTTAAAAAGAAAAACATAGAAGCACAATTTTTTTAATTCAATTTATGGAATATCTTTTAAATTTGTCAAATACTGGCGGAGGAAATAGGCGAGAGCCAAACCTCGAATTATGCCTTTTTACTAAGGAAATTCAATCAGAGATCTCTGCCCGCATTCACAATTAAAAAATTAAATGAATATTGACAGTAATAAGGAAATTTTACTTTTTAACCGACTTACCAAAAAGGAGGAGAATCTATGTTCAACATTATGTACGTTTTTTTTTTTGTGTATGTTCACCGATAACTCCGTCAATTGTGGACCGATTTTGAATTTTTTTTGATAGAGGATGTTTCGAAATTGGTCACATTTTAATTTGGTGAAGATCTGATGAAGAACTTCGGAGACATACAACATAACTCTTCAATAAATGTCGGAAAATGTTTCGCGAATGCTGCAATCGCATGTCTGTTCATTGTTTATACCATTTCATAACATAACATCACGCCAGTACGCTCGAAAGGTGTACGCAGATCTCTCATTTCACCAGTTATGTTCAAGTTTCATGGTATTTCGGTAATCTATTCTGGCGTTATAGGTTACTAAACAACTTGCCTGTAAGGTAGGTACAACTAAAAAGTGAAAAATAAAAAAACTTTTTTGCATAAAAATACTACCGACTTCCAAATAAAAACTACAAAGTGAAAAATAATTTTAGTTTTGGAAGTCGGTGTCCATAACGCAAAAAAATGGTACTTACGAAAGACACCGACTTCCAAAAATTCTTAAAAAAACTTTTTTGCAAAAAAATACTACCTACTTCCAGATAAGAAAACTACAAAGTGAAAAATAACTTTATTTTTGGAAGTCGGTGTCCATAACGCAAAAAAATGGTACCTACGAAAGACACCGACTTCCAAAAATAAAGTTATTTTTCACTTTCTAGTTTTATTATTTGGAAGTCGGTAGTATTTTTTTGTAAAAAGTTTTTTTATTATCTATTTGTTTTTCAGTTTAGTTATTTATTTGCATGAAAAATCTTGACTGCCTCATGAATTTAGACGCTATAATTGAGGTTGCTACTGCTCTGTGCCGTATTTACCAAAGCTCAACCCAACCCGATCATCCCCTTCCCTTGGGGAAGCATGGTAACCAGCGCTCATGCCTTCTCGATGTGAGAAGAGGCATTTTACCTGCAGTTGAATAGTTACAGACTGAAAGACTGGAATGAATTACTCTTTCACGTACATATGACCAATACCTAATGGACCGATGACCTGGTGAAGGTTGCGGCGATCTGCTGGTTACCAGACGCACTGGACCGGTCAATGTGGCGACGCTTGGAGGGCTATGTCCAGCAGTGGACGTCTTTCGGCTGATATGATGATGATACAAGTACGTCATACTTGTATATTATTTTTTATTTTTTTTAAAAACGTTGCCCCACACTAGGAATTTCTTCCTGTATCGTGGGTGCGTTTACAAACATATAAACTCACATACACAACACCCAGAGCCGGAACAACTATCTGTAGGTCATACAAACATTTGTTCCGCGCGGGAATCGAACCCGCGACACGCAGCGCAGCAGTCAATCGCTCAACCACTGCGCCAACCGTGCGCCCAAAAATGTATCCACGGATAATTTGTCTCAAATATTTTTAGTGCGTAGGCTAAAAAGAACTAAACCTTTTGAATTAGTGTAGTGTACAAAGTGAATGAATAATGGTGACAACGCTGTGCTATACGTATAAAACATGAACTTTTTTTATTTTTTTATTATTGTCCATTACATCATCGGACTACCAGACGTACGGCGATGCGCCATCGGTACATGGTGGACATCCCACCCATACGCACTAAACGTTTTGAGAATACTTTTATTATGCGTACAGCTAAGGAGTGAAATTCCCTGCCAGAGTCTGTGTTTCCCGATAGCTACAATCTAGGGGTCTTTAAGTCAAGATTGAATAGGTTACTTCTAGGCAAGCGTGCTCCATCATCGACCACATCATCGCTTACCATCAGGTGAGATGGTGGTCAAGCGCGAGCCTAAATAAGATAAAAAAAATATATATATATCAGACTCTAAGAAAGTGCTACGGACTTGTGTGAAAGTGCAAATGGACACGATTCTTAGTTTAACATAATCTATCACGTAAAATATTAAGTTAGAGTTAAATTGCTTATTAGTCTTTTAGGCTAGATTGTAATTAATTATTAAGAATTTTGTTAAAAAAATAAGATATTTTAAGAACTTTAGAAAGTACTATTTTCTTAAGGCCCAAGCCAAGTGAGCATTGGGTGACAAACTGCAAGGGCCAACTTAAGCTAGCTATCTCCGTATTTTCTTGTAGCCTGCCGCCCCGTAACTGACGAGCATATACGAGGCGGGGTGCTAAAATTGTCGAGCTCGCTTCGCTCGGTTTTTCATCTTGTTTTTTTTTCTTCTGCCTATGTTGACAAAGTAACTTTCATGTCTATATGAATTTAAAAATTGGCCAAGTGCGAGTCGGACTCTCGCACGAAGGGTTCCGTACCACTATCGCAAAATATGCGCGAGCTGGCTGGCCAAAACCAGATGTATCCGCCGACTGCACAGCATGATTTTCTTCTTGTTTACGTTTTTTTAGTTCGCTTATGAAGCAGTCGGGTTTTTTGTATTTTTTTATTTATATTTTTTTTTTATAACTTTTTTTTTTTTTTTTTATTTGTTATAGGCTCGCGTTTGACCACTATCTCGCCTGATGTTAAGTGATGATGTGGTCGAAGGTGAAGCACGCTTGCCTAAAAGCAACCTATTCACTCTTGACTTGAAGACCCCTAGGTTGTAGCTATCAGGAAACAAAGACGCCGGTAGGGAATTCCATTCCTTAGCTTATTTTTTTTTCGAATTAGTTACATTTAAACAAACATATAAGTGTTTTATATTGTTGAAATCACATCTTAAAACCCTTTATTTTGATGTCCCACACGATGGGTTTGGAAGAAAAAAATAATTTAGGCCCCCACAATATGGCACCCAAAATCCAGCATTTTCCAATTTTAATGTAGCCAGTGACACACGCAAGGTTAAAACGAATCGAATGATGTAAAAATCATCAAAATCGGCCAACGCGTTTAGTCTCTAGAACGCCACATAGGAACAAACATACATACATACATAAACTGATAAACACATTACTCTCCTTCGGCAGTCGGGTAAAAAACAGAAAAAGCCTGCTGACCCAGCAGTGGGAACATATTAGGCTTATTATGCAAATGCTAATAGAATGTCCTGCAGTGTTAATCTGTAGACATCACCGTGATGTATTTTATATACAAAGAAAAAAAAGAATAAATAAAAATATTTATTTGTGACCCGCACAGGAGACACGAGATAAGCAAAACACAAACATAAAAATAAAATACCCCGTGCGAGACCAAAAAGGCTCTTAACTCAGCATGTGCAACGATATTAAAAAGAAAATATCACTGCTCTGATATTCTGATAGGGCCCACTGTTGATGCTACGGAAACACTCACGGAAACGGAACATACAATATATTAGGATTAAAGTAGAATAAAACAAATAATAACAAAATAGTATAAACACAGAAGGTGAGTCACAGTATGTTGGTGTATAACGTAAAACAAATATGTAAATAAAACACAATAAATATACGACCAAAACCCGACGGCTCAGTGATCATTCGTCGAAACCGTAGACAAACGACGGAGCGCGCAAATCTATGGTTGGTTGGGTCAATATAGGGTGTATTTTAATGAAATTTTCACCACCTCAATGGCTTTTTTTAACGTAGTCGAAAGTACAAGATACTACTCAATTTTGGGTCGCGCATTTCGTTTTCGTTTTTAAACGAGAGCGCGTTTTGTTCCCTCAAGGTCATTGGCGACTGTCGTCGTCTTAAGAGGAAATATGGGCAGAGAGCGCCGACTGAATTTCCTTAGTAAAAAGTCATAATTCGAGGTTTGACTCTCGTCTCTTTCCTCCTCCAATATTGGACCAATTTAAAGGTATTCTATAAACTAGTAAAGTAAGATATATATTCTATGTCCCTATATTTTCCTTTTTTCATTTATATTTGTCAAATTTGTACACTAAGCCTCTGTTGACAGCGCAATTTTGAGCATTTTTTGAGGGCTCTAGTGCTTCTAAAGATAATGTATCATCAAAAAGGAAAACAAAGGGACATAGAATATATCTTTAATTTTCAGTTTACGGAATATCTATTAAATTGGTCCAATATTGGAGGAGGAAAGAGACGAGAGCCAAACCACGAATTATGACTTTTTACTAAGGAAATTCAGTCGGCGCTCGCTGCCTCCGCTTCCTTTTAAATTTTAGCATATCCACCATTGCCGTCGCTGATAGATCACATACTTTGTGGGTGATGAGTGGAATTATTTCATTAACCGACTTTCGAAAAAGGAGGAGGTTGTATGTTCGACTTCTTGTATGTTTTTTTATGTATGTTCACCGATATCTCCGTCAATTGTGGACCGATTTCAAAAATTCTTTTTTTGTTTGAAAGAGTATGTTTCGAAATTGGTTCCATTTTAATTTGGTGAAGATCTGATGAAGAACTTCGAAAATATACAACAGAACTCTTTAATAAGTAACGGCAAATCTCTCGGGACTGCTGCAATAGCTTGTCTGTTTATTGTTTATACCATTTCATAACATACCATCACGCCAGTACGCTCTTAAGGGGTAAGCAGATCTCTCATTTGATCGGTTTTGTTCAAGTTTCATGATATTCGGGTAATCTATTCTGGCGTTATAGGAAACTTACTAAACAACTTGTACAATATTAAGTAGGTACAACTAAAAAGTGAAAAGTAAAAAAACTTTTTTACAAAAAAATACTACCGACTTCCAGAAAACTACAAAGCGAAAAATAACTTTATTTTTGGAAGTCGGTGTCCATAACGCAAAAAATGGTACCTACGAAAGACACCGACTTCCAAAAATAAAGTTATTTTTCACTTTGTAGTTTTCTGGAAGTCGGTAGTATTTTTTTGTTAAAAAGTTTTTTTTATTTATGTAATACTATAATTATCCGTTGACTAACTGCATAAGGTTCTTACTATAGTAATAGATGATAAACTGATTAAGAAATAATGTAATAGCACCGAATGAACTAACGATGCCATTGTATGGCGACAAGCGTAGCCGAAAATCACGCGAAGCCAAAAGCATGAAAGATGATAATAACGACCAGTTTTCCTCATCTGTTTTAAACTGAAATACTTAAGGTGTATATATTCACCATCCACTGTTTGTGCCCAACAAATACGTTGGGCACCGTCGGCATCGCCGTCACGACCTGTTCGCACCACCGTCATCCAGAACGATCGCTAGAGCTGAATCCCCAGTATGTCGTGCTTTGAATATGCTCAATGCCCTATTGACTGCCAATCCTGAATGTGATGTGTTTGCGGACGAATGGTATAAACTAATGCGTGCATGTCTGGTTTTCTGTGAGAGAAAGTATGCGAGGGTGTCTATAACTGTTTCATGTTAAATTGTACCTGAATATTTTTTTAAATTATGAATTATTGATTACATTATATTTTAATATAATGGAGGAGCTCGTGGCTAAATAATAACAGCCGCACGGATCGATCATCAAGGTTAAGCAACGATTGACGAGGTTGGTCCGTGGATGGGTGACCATTTCAACATACCGAGTTTCCTCCGTGCCTCGGAAAGCACGTTAAGCCGTTGATCCCGGCTGTTATTTGAAGATCTTTGACAGTCGTTACGGGTAGTCAGAAGCTTGAGATCTAACACCAGTCTTGCCAAGGGGTACCGTGTTTACCCAGTTACTGGGTTGTGGAGGTCAGATAGGCAGTCGCTCCATGTAAAAACACTGGTACTTAGCTGAATCCGGTAAGACTGGAAGCCGACTCCAATATAGTTGGAAAAAGGCTAGGCAGATGATGATTACATTATATTTTAACATAATTAATGATACATTGTCGCTCTACTGTGCCATTTTAATTGTATATGTAAATTATTTTATTATCATAAGTGACACAGTTGTCAAAATTGTTGTTTCACAATTTCTATGTTAATTCATGTAATTGGTATCTATATCGTTTTAATTAATTATAAATAAATAAATATAATATTCCCAAATGCTAGCGCAGTACTGGCCGTGCGACCGCTCGGAACCAGAATATCAATATTGAACCTCCTTTTGGACACTTTTGTTTGCAAAATATTCTTATATTTACATTATGCTATTTCAGTTATGAAGAAATTCTAGCCATCAAATTTTCTGTGTACAAATATTTTTAATCATTTAAGTCATTTTGGAGGAGTATCCAAAAGTAGCAAAAAAATTTCGTGTTGTTAATTATTTTTTTAAAGCAAAACACAAACTTTATTAAGAAACTATATATACAATTGAATAATTCTAATCTTATGCCTAATAACAAAACAAACTTACATACAAAGGGGAGAGGAAAAGGGGCTCATTGCGCATCAAAAAATTCATCCACATCGATGTCAATGGGAAACGTGCCCAGAACGCTGGCAGCATTGCCACGTTGAATGGCAATGCTGATTCTCTGGCTGAAGAAAAGCCCAGCCCACTGGTCACGCGAACAGTCGACTAACCGTTTACTAATGTCTCGAAACACTCGATGAGCACTCGGACCCCATGGACCTAATGTCTCAACCCCAAACGGCTCAAACATATAACTGCCAATAAGGTTGTTATATTTGCGCCGTTTGAGGTTTTCTGCACCAGCAGCAGCTGCCCCAGCACAGCCCGCCGTGCTAAGAAGATGGGATGGCGCAAGGGTATCGACACATGTTGCATCCCACACCAAAGGCCTACCCAACTTCCAAGGCATTATGGTCATCCCGTCCGGTCTCTTCCCATCGTCGCGTGCCAACCCATTGGGTTCTAAAACAGCTGGCACCCCGGCGGTGACAAGAGCTCGACGTATGATGTCATTAATGCTGGCGTGCCGTGCTATCCGACCAGCGCTCCTACTGCAGGATAGGCCATGGTGTCCGAGGCGGTCGACTGCTTCACCACATTGACAACGGTGTGGAGCTCCGCTGGCAGTACCAAGGCGCAGACATGTAGCGATCCGGAAGGTAGTGTCACTAAGCAAAACTATGTGTTATAGGAAAAACCATGTTTTACAAATAATGTACATGAAACAATAATAAATATGTCGCATCAAGGCTGGCCGATAGATGTAAACCATCGGGTAGTCAGGATGTATTCCCTTAGGTTAAGACATCGTGTGTGGGCAGGTCGGTGGGTATAATCGTGCAAATGAAATCACATAAGTTATTCGATACACTGGGTTTATTCAAATAGACACAAGTTACATTCTTGTTTAATAATATTACGGATCGACACTGATTCTACGACGTCTTAGCTCTACGGCTGTCATTACTCAACTGCCCTATTCCGCACCGCGCAAGTACTAATAAAAGCGCGCCAATGCGTAGTAGCTCTTGATTGCCGCTAGGGGCGTGCTTGTGATTTGTTTTGACGTCCGTACTATTGACTAAACCCGACAAATTTATATTATTTTCAAACCTTTTAACCTATCCGTTACTAAGGAGTATGCTTTAGAAAGTTACCGTTTTACGGCACTAAAGCGGTTGTAGGCCCTTAATACGTTCATTACAGTTGCCTAGGAGCGCCGAGACGCCACGTCACCATTGTTAGTTACGGTATTTTCAATACTTTCCATATAAACAAAGTGAATCACTTCTTTTTAACACGTTTTTATTAGCTTGGTATGTATCTATGTAACTATGTATCTATTTATCGATGTAACGGAATCTTTGAACGTGATTTTCACCCCCTTCAAAACGTCGGATTAATTTGAAACTTTGCACACCTATCAAGGACCGATGACAATGCAATAATTTAGTCAACGTCAAAGTCAAATATGTTTATTGAACTAGGCCAATAAGCGGCACTTTTGAAAGTCAAACAAAAATTAAAATTTACAAGTAAAAAAAGTTGATTCTACCGTGCGCGTTTAAATTGTTTGTCCCATTAGCTTTACCAAGATCTTCAGGATTGGCGGCTTTTTAGTTCAATTTACCATTCAAACATGTTTTTAAGTTCTTGGGTCAAACCTAGGTGGTTTGGAATATAAAGTGGCACTATCCTTAACCGCTGCAACTCCTGAAATCCAGAGTCAACATTGGCGACGACAAAGAATGTGCCGAGTCAGTGAAGCTAGATGATTCTCGGACAGCGAAAGAGAAAAAGTAGCATAAGTTCTACAAAGTAGTTAAGGGACAAACCCTCCACGTTATTCCCAATAACTTCAACTCCTGAAAGCCAGACTCAACTGTGGCGACCACCGAGTCTGTAAAGCTTAATGAGTCCCGTATACAATATTCAACTGTCTTGGATCTCGCAACGAAATTAATTAGAAAAGTACAGTGCGTGCCACGAAAGATGAGACTTGACAAACCACGTGGTTGACCTGTGCAGTAGACGATTTATAGGTATCTTTAGCGGTATGATGTCTGAGTGCTGGAAGGGACCGGGCGCCAACAGGGCGGCGGACAGAGGGCGGGAGGCGCAGTCATGTCTCACCTTTAGTGGCACGCACTGATCTCAGGAGTAAGACAACCATAATTTCTAAAAAGCTTACTAATGCATTGAGTGTCACTGTTTACTCTGAGAAAAAAAAATATGATGACATCCTCTGACACCCTTTGACAATTCTGACTATGATGCCCGAAACTTGAGGTCTGTGCCCATTACTCTCAAATGGTGAAGGTTGGTGTGAGGTTGCGGTGAGGTTTTTTTTTCTCACGGTGTTTTCCACACCGTGAGAAAACTGGCAATACTAAAACTAACAATTTGAAGACATTATTTGGCATCCAACAATCCACTCCAAGCTCTCTCCTTCTGACAGCGAAGCCCTGTGTCCTAACAGTGGGAACATTACCTTAAGGCTGATTATCCTATTGTAGGCCCGTATTCCAGATGCCCAAACTCGACTCAAACTCAAAATTGGCCACACCTACCAATCAACTGCCAACCAACCACAACTCTCAAGATTGGCATATGATTCTTCAGCTTGACATTGTTAAGTCAATAGAGCAAGATCCCAAACGCCCCAGACGTAACTGAATTATTTCTACACAAAATTTGTGGTAGGTATAGAGTAGTTTTAGTATGTAATTTGAAAGGCCGACGGCCAAATAAATAGTATTCAACGCTTTATTAGTAAATACAATAGTCTCAAAGCTGGTCACTCACAAGACTTGACAACAGTTTTATTAATAGGTGTAAATAATGAAAATAAAAGTCCAAGTTATCACGATTAAAAATACAAATAAAACCTTATTGGAAGTTATATATTTGAGCCGTTTGGGGTTGAAACATTAGGTCGATGGGGTCCGAGTGCTCTTCGAGTATTTCAAGAAGTAAGCAAACGGTTAGTCGACTCTTCACGTGACCAGAGGGCTGGGCTTTTCCTTGGCCAGAGAATCAGCATTGCCATCCAACGAGGCAATGCTGCCAGCGTGGGCACTTTTCACGTTGACAGCGATGTGGACGAATGTTTTGACGCCCTATGACCCCTGCCCTTGTGTATATATTTTAGATTATACGATATTTAAATTGGTGAAATAAGAGACCCTTTACGAGCAAATGTGTTATAAAAATTATAAAGTTTTTTTATGATGCAGTTGTTTGAAAATCGAAGGAAAACGTTGCACTCTTAAAAAAAAAAAGTTATCAAGAATGCGTACGGTCAAAAAAGTAAAGTAAAGTACATACTAACACTACTCAATTCCACTGATTTTGTGTTGAAATATTTCGAAAGCGGTTGAGGCTTCTAGGATTTTGGACTTGAGCACGTTAATGTCACCAAAAAAAACTAACCGCAATCACAACTTCCATTTTGAGTTGAGCATGAGTCAATGCTGCTGGAATACTAGCCAAAGTGCCCACTATCAGGTTTTCTATATTATGTTATGTAGGTTCGATTCGCATTTTTATACATATTTAACTAGCACTGCGCCCGCAACTTCGTTCGCGTGATCCGTATTTTATCCTTCAGATGACTTTTTAGTTTCACCCTCTTAAAGGTTGAATTGCCAAAAATCCCTTCTTAGTGCTCCCCTACAACATAAAAAGAAGCCGTGTGTTGCTGGATTAAGGAACTTAGACTTCCTGAATTCGGTCCTGTCGCAAAATCTGCCAAATTTTAAGTTTGTAGCTCAAATAATGAAGGACTTTCATACAAACTTGCGAGAGCCCTTGGACCCCTAAATCCGGCCCTGCCGTAAAATCCGTTCTTAGCTCACATATACTAACTATAAACTACCTCCCTGCCAAATTTTAAGTTTGTAGCTCAAAAAATGAAGGACTTTCATACAAACTTGCGAGAGCCCTTAGACCCCTAAATCCGGCCCTGTCGCAAAATCCGTTCTTAGCTCACATCTACTAACTATAAACTACCTCCCTGCCAAATTTTAAGTTTGTAGCTCAAACAATGAAGGACTTTCATACAAACTTGCGAGAGCCCGTAGATCCCTGAAGCCGGCTCTGTCGAAAAATCCGTTATTAGCGGACGTCTACTAACTATAAACTACCTCCCTGCCAAATTTCATCTTTATACGTCAAGCGGTTTTCTGCGGCGGCAGCTTATGCTGTTGCAAAAATTCGTCAATTTACTGAAGTAGATACCGCAAGGCTGGTCTATTTTAGTTGCTTTCACTGTATAATGTCTTACGGTATCTTACTATGGGGAAGGGCTGCATACATTGAGTCAATTTATATTCTGCAAAAACGAGCCAGACAGAACGACAGACAGACATGACGAATTTATAAGGGTTCCGTTTTTAGCCATTTGGCTACGGAACCCTAAAACGGTTCATAACTTCATTATGTACGCATATACCTCAACAAAATGAAAAATGTAAGGGGTTTATCACTTGACATTTCAATAGCACTTGTTGCAATAACATACATTTTTAATCCCCGACGAAAAACAGAGAGGTGTTGTGTAAGTTTGACGTGTGTACCTGTGTGTTTGTGAATCTGTCTGTGGCATCATAGCTCCTTGCAGAGAGCAGTGGTGGCCCAGTGGTATCGGCCGCGACTTACAAGTTGTAGGTCGTGGATTCGAGCCCAGGCAGGCGCTTTACTTTGTGTAAATTATTTCATCACAACTGCTCTCAAAACGGTGAAGGAAAACATCGTGAGGAAACCGGCATGTCCTAGAACCAATAATTCGAAGACATGTGACATCCACCAACCCGCACTGGGCCCGCGTGGTGGATAACGGCCCATTCCCTCTCACAGAGAGGAGGCCTGTGTCCCAGCAGTGGAAACATTAATAGGCTGATGATGTGATCATAGCTCCTAAATGAATGAACCGATATCAATATCGTTTATTTTTGTTTGAAAGGTGACTTTATCGAGTTTTCTTAGCTACGTTTGATGAAAATCAGTTCAGCCGTTCTAAATGTATGGGCATTTTTCTATTTGAATCGGGGTATTTCAGCAAGATATCACACAAATAATTTAAAGGCGAAAGATTCTGTGTATGTTTGTTACTTCTTCACGGTCAAACGGCTGGACGGATCTGGATGAAATTTGGCACAGAGATAGATTATAGTCTGGAATAGCATATAGGATTTCTTTACTCCAAGAAAATGTTTCCTTGGGATAATTTGCGACATTCACGTGGGCGAAGCCGCTGGCAGAACCTATTCATGTCATAATTACGTGTTCATTAAATTGACGATCGAAGCGTGTCTACTAGTAGATAAATTATGTAGTATGAAATAACAATGTGTTGGTTTCTTAATTTTCTTATTATAACCTGTATCATTTTATATTATGTTATGACTGAAGATTTTGTAATTTACTTTATCTACACTCACAACGTAATGTTCCAATTATGAATTCAAAAAATATTGCATAAACACGTACTTTATATTCGTGGATAGGTAAAATAAAATAAAAAAAACCATTATAGTTCAACATTTTCCTTCGATTTTCAAACAACTGCATCATAAAATAACTTTTTTTCTATTATGATAAAGGACAAATCCAAGAAGTTAATCACTAAGGAGATTCCATCAATTATTTAAATTTTTTGAAATGCCATTCTTATACCTAATAAAAAAAAATTGATTCCAATTTTAACTTGTCTGTAACAATGCCCGCTGGGCGGGTGGTCGAAAGAAAACACGTACGTCAACGTCCTCCGCAAATAAAAACCAATAACAGTGCAAATAGTGTTAAATTTTGGCGTCGTGACGCATAATCCACTAAGTGTGAACGTAAAAGACAATATTGGAGAATAATCACAGTGCAAAACAAGAAGCTAGCAGAAAAAACGACTATTAAAATCGAACATAACCTAACAATTTGCAAATCATACAGCTACCAAAACAACCAACGGTTTGTCAAGTGTCAATCACTGTCATCTGAGATCATCTGACAATCTGACATCGACAGTTGCAGGGTGACCAATATCAATAAATTAATTACCATTGAACCAGTATTGCCAGAACAAATAAATAAAATACACCAAAATGGATAAAAGCATGGAGTTGCTGTTGTCAAAATTGGACGAAAAGCTAAACCAACAAACTAAAATTATAACTACGGCAGTAACAAAAAATGTTATGGAGGCAATAGATGGGAGGCTTAAAACAATAACAGAGGAGAATACTAAACTCAAAGCCAAAATTTCTACATTGGAGCAAAAACTAAATATAATAGAACTAGAAAAAAGAAAATATAACCTGGTCTTTTTTGGAATTGAGGAGTCTGGAAAACCAGAAGCAGAGATGGTAGAATACATAAAGGACATAATAATAAAAACAGGAACACACATTGATAGTCATGAAATCAAAAACATATACAGAATCGGCAAAAACAACCATAAAAGTCACCCCGTCGTAGTTACCATAGCATCTATATGGAAAAAACATACTATATTGAAAAATAAGACCAATCTCCCACCAGGTATGTACATCAAAAAGGATTACACTAAAGAAGTACTCGAAAAGCGGAAACAACTACAACCACAACTAGAGCAGGAAAGAGAGAAAGGAAATATCGCTTTTCTCAAATACGACAAACTGATAGTGAAGAAACCAACTGAAAAAACCAGAGATAAAAGAAAGAGAGAAGATACAGGCTCACCCAATTCATCAACCCAAAAGAAAATAAACTCGAAAGAAATCTCAAAAACATTATTTGCCAAAAGTGTCTCAAAAGAAATTATAAAACCAAATAGTCTTAACTATGTTGAACGAGGAAGAACAGCCTCACTATCTGAAATATCAAAAAACTAGTAACGACCACCGGCACCCGAAACATAACCAAAACAAATACCACAACGTTATTTAAACCAACCTCCAAAAAATCACCCCAAGCCGGCTGGTCACCGTGGGGCAAGATGACCACTACCCTCCATCAAATAAAAATAAACAGAATGATTTAAATAAACACAACCTTAGCAATAATTTAAAGTCAAGAGGAGAACAAAGCCTTATGATATGCACATTTAATGTGAGATCCCTATCAACAAAAGAAAGAGCCTTAGAACTAAATAATGCAATAGATAAAATAAAATGGGATATCAGAGGACTCGCAGAAGTTAAAAAGGTAGGATATACCATTGTAGAACACAAAGAATACATATTTTGTTATATAGGAGTGACACAGGGACTTCATGGCGTAGGCTTTCTAATAAAGAAATCACTAAAGGGCAACATATTGAGCTTTTTGGGAATATCGGAGAGAGTGGCTCTGCTAAAACTGAACTTCAAGGAAGGACCACTATCGCTGATTCAAGTATATTCTCCCACTGAGAGTTCAAGTGAATAAGAAATCACAAAATTCTACAACGACTTAACTAGGGCGCAAGAACTAGCTGATAAAAACAGGTTAATCATCGGAGATTTCAATGCAAAAATTGGTCAACCTAAACCTCATGAAAATCTCATAATGGGCAAATATGGTTACGGCAAACGGAACGACAGAGGTGAACGTCTAATACAATACGCACAGGAGAACAAGCTGGCAGTTATGAACACATATTTCAAGAAGAAAAGTTCCAGAAAATGGACATGGTTATCACCAGACCATAAAACAAAAAATGAAATCGACTTTATATTGAGTCCCAACCCAAAATCTGTAACAAATGTAGAAGTCCTGAACAAAATGAGCTTCCCGTCAGACCACAGGATGCTAAGATTCTCTTTTAAAACTGAGAAACCTAAAATGAACCGAAGAACATTCAAAACCATTGCCAGCAAATTGAAGTCTACACATGAGAAAAACAACTACATACAAAACCTAAAAAAGAACTTACCAATACTGCAAGAATTTCTAAAGGAAAATAAAACTGTACAATCCTTCAACGACAAACTGGAAGAAGCAATCACAAAAAGCCTTAAAATTTATGAAGACAATAAACAAAAAGTAAAGATCATTAGCGAACACACACAGAATTTAATCTGTAGACGAACTGAACTTATGTTCACCAAGAACAAGTCCAAAGAAATGAGAGAGGAACTAAAGAAATTGTTTAAACAAACCAACAGAGCAATTAAAACAGATTATGCTAACCATAGAAGAACAATAATAGAAAATCATATGTTTACTTTCCGAAGTTCCAAAAGAGCCTTTAAAGAACTATCCACTCACAAAAATTGGATACAAAGTTTGAACAGTGAAAAGGGCGAAACCAAAGATAGAGAAGGTATAATAGAATGTGCAACGGCTTTCTATACTTCTCTTTATGAAAAACCACCACATGATAAGACACAAGATAATGGAAAAGATAATAGTATTATAACTGGAGAAGATATAGCAAAAACACCATTAGACCCAATAACAGAAAGAGAAATAATGACTCAAATCAAGAAACTAAAACCTGAGAAGAGCCCAGGTGAAGATAACATCACAAACGAAGCCCTGAAAATCGGAGCGCCATTCCTAGTTGCATATCTAGCAGAATTATTCAACTTAGTACTGGAAAAAGAGCAAGTACCATCGCAATGGAGTAAATCAAATATAATACTGCTATATAAAAAAGAGAACCCGCTCGACATCAGCAACTACAGGCCTATCAGCTTACTATCTACAATATATAAACTCTTCTCGTCAATCATCCTAAGACGGATAGCACCAGATATTGACAAGAATCAGCCAATAGAACAAGCGGGCTTCCGGCCGCACTACTCAACAGTAGACCACATTCACACAATAGAACAAATTATAGAGAAATTTAAAGAATTCAATAAACCACTTTATATAGCTTTTGTGGACTATTCCAAAGCGTTCGACAGCATAGTACACCCATCTATATGGACTGCTCTGAGAAATAACGATGTAAACAAAACATACGTAAATATCATAAAAAACATCTATGCTAAAAGTGTAAGCAGAGTAAAATTGGAAATACAAGGGGAGGAGTTCACAATTGGGAGAGGTGTGCGCCAGGGGGACCCGCTGTCTCCAAAGCTATTCATAGCTGTACTTGAAGATATTTTCAAAAACATTAATTGGGAAAATAATGGGATATGGATACTTAATAAAAAACTAACACACTTAAGGTTTGCAGACGACATTGCTCTTTTTAGTGAATCCGCGACAGGATTAGAATCAATGCTACAAAAACTAAATTCTGAAAGCATAAAAATCGGCCTACACATGAACGCATCCAAAACTAAAATTATGTCAAACATTCAAAAGAAAACAATTAAAGTAGGGGAAAAACCGGTGGACTATGTTAATGAATATGTGTACCTAGGTAAATTGGTATCTTTTGATGCAAATAGCAACGAAAACGAAATAGACAGAAGAATAACTACAACTTGGAAAAAATACTAGGCCCAAAAAGAAATTCTGAAAGGGAACTATAGCCTTAATTTAAAAAAGACTATAATGGATTCTTGCATTCTCCCAAGCTTAACTTACGCCAGCCAGACATGGGTCTTCACAGAAAAAGTAAAGAACAAAATTTCATCATGCCAACATGCAATGGAACGAAGTATACTGAAATTGAGAAAAATACAGAAAACGAGAAACGCAGACATTTGCATGAAAACTAAATTAACAGATGCACTTCATTTTAGTTTAATACAGAAGTGGAAATGGGCAGGGCACCTGTCAAGATACGAAGATAAGAGATGGACTTACCGAACAACTAAATGGCAGGGCCCAAAAGGCAAAAGGAAAGTGGGCAGACAGAAGAAAAGATGGGCAGATGACATAACGAACATAGCTGGAAAGAGTTGGATGCACATGGCCAAAGACAGGGAAAGGTGGAAAAAAATGGAGGAGGCTTTTACCCATAGGGGGCCACATAACAATGAAACGGGAATGAACTTATTATAATTGCATGTATATTTTTAAAGTGTTAAGTGGAAAATAAAGCTGTAATAATAATAATAAAACAATGCCCGCTTTAGGCATATTACGCACTGCCATTTTTATTTGCGCGAACTTTTGTCTCTTTCCACCTGTTCATGGAGCTCAAAATATTCGCCCGAATTATATTCGCGCTGCGATGCGGTCGATTCTGTTGCAAAACACGGAATTCATGCGGTATTATTGCCGTACGATTTTTTTACAGCAATTTAATGCGGTGATGTGCTGGGATTTGGCGCCATTCATACGTTTTGCAGGTTTCGTTGTACTGAATTTCATGACTTTTTAAAATTCTTGCTTAAAATGTCTGATATTAGTGAATGTGAAGAACAATCGACGCCGCCAAATATATGCGGCGAAGGAAATTACTCATAATCTCTTACCAGCAAAGTCGAGATTATTATATGATGCATTTATCACGACTTTATGGCATGGAAAATACAAAAAATAAGATTAAGTAGGTTCAATCCCAAAATGTATGAGTGTAGATAAAGTAGTGTATGAAACTGCACATAACTAGGTATTAAAACATTCGTGTAAATACTATTAAAAACCTCGCCTACGGCTCGGTTTTTAAACTTACACTCAAGTTTTAATACCCCTCATTATGCAACAGTATCATAAAATACTATTATAAATCAGTGATATTTAGATTTTTGGATCATCTAAAGTGTTGCTATTTTGAACCGTTATGTTTAAATCTAATGTTATTCTTATTCATTGACAAATTAAACTGTTGATTATATGGTGTTGATTTTGATGGTTTTCGTGGTCGTGCTACGAAATACAACACAAATTGTACCCATTTTTTAATGAATAAATTTTATTGTTTTACAAAAATAAAAAAAAATGATTGTTGAAGTTGAGTATCCCACCCTTGTTATGGGTGTGATACTCAACTTCGCGATGCTTTTGTTGATAGATTGTAGAATACTAGAGTTTTGGTGGTTCAATCAAACAATCAGAATAGCTCTCAAAAGATTACACAGCGAACTTGTTGACCCATTTCTCAGTGAACACTTTTAGTTTCTCAATATCGCTGCCGCTTGTCACACTATGTCCGAACCACTAAGAGGATGTGAGAACTAGAATAAAATTCATTGGCGCATACTTTTAATAGATTTTCCGGGTAAACTTCAAACTGTCGTTGATCGTTATCTCAGATCGACGTAATGATCCTTGGTCGACAGAGATCGACTTGATCTTCAAAAACTTGTAACTAACTGTGAATGCAGTAATAACTGTAAATTGAATATCGTCATATTTTCGACGATCTCTTGCTTTTTTGCAATTAGTAGTACCTACCCAAACCTTCTAGCCGTTTTCAGTGAATCTGGCAACAAATGTAATGCCAAAATGTATAGATTTCTATTTTATTTTACCAAAAGTAATACAACCACTGACCTCTATGACCTCTAATATACAAGTACGCTGGACTTCATATTATCGATGACAAAATTAAGACATTTGATTTTCGCCATTTTGGCGCTGATAGCAACGTGACTTAACGTGAGATTCCATGGAACTAATATTAGAGATGGGACATAGCCTTCGGTATAAAAATACGTGAGAATAATTTAATACGTAAGAGAAAAAGAAAATCTCAATTATTTTAATTGAGATTCATTTCTAAGTGATAGAAAACTTGCTGTAAAGGTTAACTGAAAAATACTTTCAATCAGATTGCAAGCTATAAACTAGTGGATAGCGTGAAACTAAAGTTATAGCGCATTACTGTCAGATCAGTGAGATTTAAATATGGGGATAGGCTAACAACTTATCCTTAAAACTAGTATATTTGAGCAAGTATCTGCTCGCTCAAGTATACTAGTTAGTTAATACTTACATTTACAATAGTTTGGATTCACTCGGTTGGAACATCATTCATACAAATATTTGCGTACGAATGAGATGGATAATAATTTACAACGGACATATTTCTCGCTCTCATCGCTGAGATCCTGTCTCTGTAGTGTTAAGGTGCAAATAAGAGTGACATCGCATTCCAGCGACGTGAAGACTTATATCAGTTTTCAACTCTGTTTCAGATGCAGATATAAATTGTTTGACTTAAAAAAATTTGTTAATACAATTATTATAATTATCATGATATTATTCCAGAATTAATTCCAGACAGGAACGAGGTAATTGATACAAGATGAGAGAGGCCTGTGCTCAGCAGTGGGCGAAGTCGGACTGTGGATGATCATGATGATGATTCCAGAATTAAGTATTACACATTGCTTTTTAACATATTATTACTGATTATTAGGCATTCATATAACATTCATCACTAATACCAATATGAGATATTTAGTTGCAACATAATATATTATGAGAAGTCAATACAGTAGATGAGTGATACGCCTTGCCAATACGAGTATATGAGTATTAGTAATTTAAAATATTACTAATACTCATATACTCGTATTAGTTAAAATAATATAATATTTCCAGGCGAATATATTAGTATTACCTAATCTTGAGAAATATCGGTATTAACCTATCTCTAAATGTGTCAATTTTAGTTCCTGAGAACCTCGAGTGGGGCGCTTTGATTCGGCTCAAAAATCAACTGTCATTTCATCTAAAATATTTAGTCCAGCGTACTTGTATGATAGAGGTCAGTGAATACAACGAATTACATAAAATATTATTACAGGCCAGTACTTAAAATTATGCACCATGGGAGAATCTTTAGCCTAGCTAGGACGAGTCCTGTATCTCGGCCACAGATAATACTAGCATACAGATGCCTCATCCCATACAAAGAAACCGTGCCGACGTAACTAGCGTTTTTCGTCTGAATAAGATTATTATTTAGTTATTATTTCGTCTATTCAATTATGTACACATTTTAAATTTACATTTTTAAATATTTCTTTAAAAAAACAAATCATAAAAAAACATTTAAAAATCTAAAAAAATAATCGTTGTCCGCCGGTATCGGGCACAGGGTCCAAGCTACCGGTGGTTAGGGCTCCAGAGACAGGAACCTCCTCACAATTCGAGCCGTATCGAGGAGTACTGCTTCTGTATCAGACCCTTGATCCAACCGCCCAATGACAGCCTCGACAGATGGTCGTCGAGGCTCTTGGCCATCAGGCCGTTGGCCGTAACGACAATCGGCACAATGATCGCCGAGTCCACATTCCACATGTCGACAACCTTGTGTGCTAAGTCAAGATACTTGATTTGTTTCTCTTTCTCAGCTTTCACGAGGTTCTCGTCATGCGGGATGGTGACATCACCACTATATCTGGCTTATTGGCAACAATAGTCCTATCAGTGATGATAGACCGATCCACAACGTGACATGGTTATTTTCGAGAACTGGGTCGGGCACATACTTGTAATACGGTATCTCCGATTCCACTAGACTGTACTTCAAAGCAAGTTGCTGGTGAACAATCCTGGCCACTTGGTTATGCTTGTGTAAGTACTCGCCGTTAGCCAGACGAGAACAACCAGAGATAATATGTCTGATGGATTCACCCGGACGGTGCCATTATTATTAAGTACTTCGATCGCGTTCGCTTCTGACCCACGGCTATAGATGGTGTTAGCAGCGACTTGCAAGTACAAGGATTTTCTCGGTTCGTGACAATTTTTTTTTTTTAAAACAGTGACGATTTGTTTTATAATATTTTTTTGCACGTTTTTACAGTTTCATTCTACCAAAATTAAAAAAATCGAGACGCATGCCTCAGAAATTTAAAACCGCGCCATCTATTGGAATCAATTTTAAATGATTCGTTCAAATAATCTTTGAATTAAGAGTCCAATATTCCATAAAATTGTGCTTATGAGAGTTGATTAATAAAGAACATAAGATTTTTATGATCAATTTCAGAAAATGTTAATTTTACACACAAGTCAATAACAAATCGATGCATATTGCGCCACCTAGTGATAGCGCTGGGACCCCGTGTCTCGCCATACAGCGCCTGACCCTCGATATAGGTTAATATTTTTATTTGATTTCTATAACATGCAATAAGACACATCTATGAAATACAATGTCTTAAATAATGTTCTAAAACCAAACAATATCTACTAAAAACGAGTGTGTATTTTTTTGGGTTGGTAAATCATCTAATGACTTCGCCCGCTCTGAGTGAAGCAGGGGTCGGGTATGTCAGACTTTTACCGACTAAAACCTACCCGTGTTCCTTCAGTTGCTTGTGCCAGGGCCGCGGTAACTCTCTTTTAATTTACCCGCGACCGTGTATGTGTGCCTACGTATGGTTTTCTGTAAATGTAGAGTTGTTGGGTAGTGAAGTCTTTATACATAAATAATAACGACAATCTAAAGATGTATCATCATTATCATCATTTCAGTCGAAAGACGTCCACTGCTGGACATAGGCCTCCCCCAGGCGTCGCCACATTGACCCGTCCCGTGCGTCTCGCATCCAGCGTCTTCCCGCAAACTTAACTAACATCGGTCCAATTTTTTTTCCCCACGTAGATAATGCCTAACGCATACCGCGCCATCCGGGGATATGACGCGTTTATGTGGGGCTTGCACCCACTAAAAACTCAGCGGATTCCCGCAATCTTAACCAGGTCATCGGTCCACCTAGTGTGAGGCCTTCCAACGCATCGTCTTCTGGTTCACGGTTGCCATTCCAGAACTCTTCGGCCCCATCGGCAATCCGTTCTGCGAGCAATGAGCCCGCTCCACTGCCGTTTAAGTTTCGCAATTCTTCGGGAGATTATTCACCCAAAGGGTAATGGAGAGGGCTATGCTCGGCGTTTCCATGCGTGATCACGTCAGAAATGAGGATATCCGCAGGAGAACCAAAGTTACCGACAAAGATGTATAAACTTGGGTCTTTCAGTCAAGAGATAATAGTTTTCTTCTAGGCAAGCGTGCTTCACCGTAGACCACATCATCGCTTAACATCAGGCGAGACGGCAAACGCGAGCCTATAGATAATAAAAAAAAACTGAAAAATATATATACAAAAAAAATATATTGATAACGTAACATTTCGATAGTGCTTGGCATCTATATGCTTATACTAATACATACTAATAATAATATATTAATCTATACTAATTTACTTTAATATATAATCTATACTTAATAATATTATAAAGAGGAAAGATTTTTTTGCGTTTGTTTGTACCGAATAGGCTCCGAAACTACTGGACCGATTTCAAAAATTCTTTCACCAATAGAAAGCTACATTATTCCTGAGTAATATAGGCTATTTTAAAGCCCGAAAATCTCGTGGTCCACGGGAGCGAAGCCGCGGGGAACAGCTAGTAATATTATAAAGAGAAAAGATTTTTTTGTTTGTTTGTTTGTACCGACTAGGCTTCGAAACTACTGGACCGATTTAAAAAAATATTTCGCCAATAGAAAGCTACATTATTCCTGAGTGACGTAGGCTATTTTTAACACGCTTTTATTAGCTTGGTATGTATGTATCTATGTATCAATGTAATGGAATCTTTGAATGTGATTTTCACCCACTTCAAAACGTTGGATTGATTTGAAACTTTGCACACTTATCAAGGACCGATGACAATGCAATAATTTAAACAGTTTGTCTAATTATCCTTACCATTAAAGCGTGTTTTTTAGTTTTTAGAACTACAATTTATTTATTTAATCCCGAAAACGGGTCATCTGGGGTGGTCCACGGGAGCGAAGCCGCGGGCAACAGCTAGTTCTCATACATTTTTGTCATTTTTACTATCGCTATGAGGACACTTCCGTCGATAAAATGCCACTTGTCTAGAGCTACGTTTTAGTATTTTATAAATTTAGCAATGCTGCTTGGCGGAAAAACCAAAAGTTTTGCAACAATTTTTAAACTTTATAATAGAATCACTGTCTCTAGATCATCATCTGCCTAGCCTTTTCCCAACTATATTGGGGTCGGCTTCCAGTCTTACCGGATTCAGCTAAGTACCAGTGTTTTACATGGAGCGACTGCCTATCTGACCTCCATAACCCAGTAACTGGGTAACACGATACATCTTGGCTAGACTGGTGTCAGATCTCAAGCTTCTGACTACTCGTAACGACTGTCAAAGATTTTCAAATGACAACCGGGACCAACGGCTTAACGTGCTTTCCGAGGTACCGAGGAGACTCGGTATGTTGAAATGGTCACCCATCCACGGACCGACCTCGTCAAGTGTTGCTTAACCTTGATGATCGACCCGTGCGGCTGTTATTATTTAGCCTCGAGCTCTAATCACTATCACTAGATATCTTGCGCAAATACCCCGATTCAAACAGTAATACGCCCATATATTCTGAACGGCTGAACCGATTTTCATCAAACATAGCCAAATCAAAATCGGTTTAGTAGCTATGATGCCACAGACCGATACATAAATACAGAAAACCACAGAAAGAAAGAAAGAAAAATTGTTTATTTGCGCCAGACACGACGCATACCATAAAACACAAAAAAAATAACATAAATACAATCATTACAAAGTATGCGTCACAACTACGCAAAACGGTCATCGCTCAGCATAATGCTGGGACTCGTGTGCGAGACAGAGCCACAGCGCTGGTTTTCAGCGATAGCCGGTGTCGACTGAGTGACTCTGAACCAATAAAACCTTAGTAGCAAGTGACGGAGCGAACAGTTTTATTTATGAATAAAAAATAAAATAAATGATTGAACATAAATAGGCAAATGAGCGTTTAAAAGTTCAGATATAGAACAAAGGGTTATACTTTTTGTTTAGTGTAGTAGTGATTATAGTGAAAAGGTACATAAGTCAAGCTTATTGTACCTTTTGAAAAAAAGTATAATAATTTTGACTTTCCCCGCCGCGTCTGTTCGCGATAAACTCAAAAATTACTGAACGGATTTCACCAATATAATGTGTGAGAAACGAGGCAGGTTTTTGTATATTATTTGCCACGAGCAAAGCCGGGGCGAGTTGCTAATAGAATATATTTCACTATTGTAGATAGCTCATGCTTTTACAGAAACAATTCTCGCATTCAGACCTGGAAACTCAATCTCCAATCGCGCGATGGCGTTATTCTTTTCCGATTAATTTCGTTGCGGGATCCAAGACAGTTAAATGCATTCTCCGGGACTTCGTCGAGCTTCATTGCCTCGGCGCTTTTCTGGTGGTCGCCACAGTTGATTCTGGCTTTCATGAGTTGCAGTGGTTTGAGAATAGTGCGGTGGGATTGCCCCAAAGAAAATAAGGATCTCTAATCATCATCATCAGTCTTTTTTATCGTTCCCAGTGCTGGTGGCCTTCCTCTCAGTGAGAGGAATGGGCCATTATCCACGCGGGCCCAGTGCTGGTTGGTGGAAACTCAAATCAATTACTTCAATTATACCATTTACAGGCACTTTTTAACTGTCAAGGAAATAGTTCGAATGGTGAAACCAGTCGCATAAAAATAGATTGCATGTAGCAGAGATGAGAATGTTGAGATGGATGTGCGGAGTGACGAGAATGGATAAAGTGAGAAATGAGTATATTAGAGGAAGTTTGAAAGTGGCGCCTTTGACAGAAAAGTTCAAAGGAAACCGTTTGTCCTGGTATGGTCATCTGATGAGGAGGGATGAAACGCATGTTACTAAAAGAATTATTATGAATATAAATGTGGGTGAATGGAGAGGGAAGCGACGGCAAAGGAAAAGATGAATGAACTGTGTGAGGAGTGATATGAAAGAAAAGGGAGTCAGTGATAGCGTGACGGGGGACAGGACGGTATGGAAGAAGAAAACGTGTTGCGCCGACCCCAAGTGACATGGGACAGGAAGATGATGGTGAAGCCAGTCGCATATTCTAAAACGCAGGTAGATCTCTATGAAAAAGAACATGCAAGAAATTCCATGGAGAGTCTTTACAGTCATTAAATAATTAGAAAGGACATGAATACATCATTCATGTTGGAAAACATGTGGGAAAAAATTTCTATGTCTTGTTTTGGTTGTATATTTATTATGTTTTATTTATATATTTGTTTAATACGTTATACACATACATACTGTGTGTCACCTTCTGTGTTTATACTATTTTGTTATTATTTATCTTATTCTATTTTATTCCTTTAATATGTTCCGTTTCCGTGAGTGTGTCCGTGGCATCAACCTGTGGGCACTATCAGAATATCAGCGCCGCGTTATTTTCTTTTTAATATCGTTGCACATGCTGAAATAGGAGCCTGTTTGGTCTCGCACAGGCTTATTTATTTTTGTTTTTTATTATTGTTTGTGTTTTTCTTATCTCGTGTCTCCTGTAGGTACGGGTCACAAATATTTTTTTTTTCTTTTTATCGAATCATCATCATCATCATTTCAGCCGAAATACGTCCACTGCTGGACACAGGCCACCCCCTGCCGGTCCTGTGCGTCTCGAATCCAGCGGATTTTCGCAACCTTAACCAGGTCAACAATATAAAGATATGTTAGCATAATCCAAAGTCTTTCTCAATAGTTGTTTTCAAAAATATCAAAACACTTCGAAAGTGTTACCTACAATGAACGTAACTGTATGACGCAGTGTCGGTCTGTCGGTTAGTATATCAAATATGATTTGATAAACAAATCAAATTTTATCTGAAAGGACATCTCGCATATCACTAATATTAATATTTTTATATGAATATAATATCGATGTAGAGCATCCTGTTTAAATTCAATGTTTGTTTGTCTAGGTAATTTTTCAAATCATTATGTAATATAAAAACCAGCCAAGTAAGATTTCCGTACCATTATCGCAATAAATCACGTACGTATTTGTTGTTGAAATACATCATCTGTGAAAATTTCAACTGTCTAGCTACGTTTCATGAGATACAGCCTGGTGACAGACAGACAGACAGACAGTAGAGTCTTAGAAATACGGTCCTGTTACAAAAAAAAAAAGATTATTTTTCTAATACTTTCGTAATTAACACAAAAACAAAGAAACTTCAAAAACATTTGGGGAATCCCTAAATGGATAAAGACTCTGAAATTTAATATGAAATAAAAACAAGCACGCTAACCACCTGAAAATAACTTTTGTAATGATATTTTAAAAAATGCCTGATCCTGGCTGGGTCGAGGGCCTGATCCAGAAAGCAGTACTGCTGGACACGGCTCGCATTGTTAGGAGGTTCCTCTCTCTGGAGCTCAGACCCTGTACCCGATACCGGTGGGCCTCTATTTTTTATATTTCTAAATGTTTTTATTTTTAACCGACTTTCGAAAAAGGAGGAGGTTCTATGTTCGACTTCTTGTATGTTTTTTTTTTATGTATGTTCACCGATATCTCCGTCAATTGTGGACCGATTTTGAAAATTCATTTTTTGTCTGAAAGAGTATGTTCCGAAATTGGTCCCATTTTAATTTGGTGAAGATTTGATGAAGAACTTCGAAGATATACAACAGAACTCTTCAATAAATAACGGCAAGTCTCTCGGGACTGCTGCAATCGCATGTCTGTTTATTGTTTATGCTATTTCATAACATAACATCACGCAAGTTCGCTCTTAAGGGGTAAGAAGATCTCTCATTTGATCGGTTTTGTTCAAGTTTCATGATATTCAGGTAATCTATTCTGGCGTTATAGGAAACTTACTAAACAACTTGCCTACTCGTATTAGTTAGGTACAACTAAAAAGTGAAAAATAAAAAAAACTTTTTTACAAAAAAATACTACCGACTTCCAAATAAGAAAACTGCAAAGTCAAAAATAACTTTATTTTTGGAAGTCGGTGTCCATAACGCAAAAAATGGTACCTACGAAAGACGTCGTGGAACGTCGTGGACGTGGAAGTCGGTAGTATTTTTTTGTAAAAAAGTTTTTTTTTCAAGAAATATAAAAAAAAGTAGACAATATGAAAATAAATTAAATTAACGAAATAATAAAATAATAATAAAAAACATGAATCAATAATAATTAAATATTTTATTCAAACCTTTTAACCTAGCAGTTACTATGGAGTATTTTTTTTAATTTTTATTATCGATAGGCTCGCGGTTGACCACTATCTCACCTGATGGTAAGCGATGATGTGGTCGACGGTGAAGCACACTTGCCTAAAAGTATCCTATTCATTCTTGACTTAAAGACCCCTAGGTTGTAACTATCAGGAAACAGACCCCGGCTGGGAATTCCACTCCTCAGCTGTACGCACAAGTAGTATGGTACGTTTGACAATATCGTCTCTTGCAATGGTCGCCCCGAGTCGTCTTGCTCCGTGCTATGCTGGTCAATACCTGTTCGTACTCTAAATTACGAAATAGACCTTTACACAGGAAAATACTGAATGGTTAGGAAGCCATTGCTTTTGATCTTGACTTTAAAAGCAGTGCATTTGAAACAGGAATCTACAAAATCTACGAAGCTTTTAAAGGAAATGACACAAACGTTATCTATACAAATCTATAATAATTACATTAACCTGATTTTTGTGTCAAAACATTGTAAAAGACAAGCGTAGCCGGAGGCTATCATTAGTCTCATTAAATTATTGATATATTTTAGAGATAAGCGCTGTTTAATATTTTTATAGTAATTTTTATTGATGTGTTATTTTCGTGTATACGTAGTATTTTTAGGCGAAATATTATTGTGATCATTATTTTTTAGTTAATGTTGTAGTTTTAAAGTGTTTACCTACATAGTGTCATCATCTTCCTGTCCCATGTTACTTGGGGTCGGCGCAACACATTTTCTTCTTCCATACCGTCCTGTCCCCCGTCACGCTATCACTGACTCCCTTTTCTTTCATATCTCACACAGTCCATCCATCTTTTCTTTGGCCATCCCCGCCCTCTGCATCCATCCACATTTATATTCATAACTCTTTTAGTAACATGCGTTTCATCCCTGCTCATCAGATGACCATACCAGGACAAACGGTTTCCTTTCAACTTTTCTGTCACTGGCGCCACTTTCAAACTTCCTATAATATACTCATTTCTCACTTTATCCATTCTCGTCACTCCGCACATCCATCTCAACATTCTCATCTCTGCTACATGCAATCTCTTTGCATCCATCTTTTTCACAGCCCAACATTCTGATCCATACAGCACGACAGGTCTTATCACAGACTTGTAAATTTTACCCTTTAACTTGAGGGGCACCTACATAGTGCGTGGTATTATATACCTACATTAAAATATTTAGTGAGAGAAAAAAAATGTTTCTAAGTGTCTACGTACCTACCGCCATTGTACCCATAGAATTATAAAAATATTGTTAAAAAGTTGTATTAAAATGTTAGTCTATACCAATATTATAAAGAGGAAAGATCTTTTTAGGGTTCCGTACCCAAAGGGTAAAACGGGACCCTATTACTGAGACTCCGCGATCCGTCTATCTGTCTGTTCGTCTGTCACCAGGCTGTATCTCATGAACCGTGATAGCTAGACAGTTGAAATTTTCACAGATGATGTATTTCTGTTGCCGCTATAACAACAAATACTAAAAACAGAATAAAATAAATATTTAAGTAGGGCTCCCATACAACAAACGTGATTTTTGGCCGTTTTTTGCGATAATGGTACGGAAACCTTCGTGCGCGAGTCCAACTCGCACTTGGCCGGTTTTTGTTTGTTTGTGTGTTTGTTTGTACAGAATAGGCTACGAAATTACTGGACCGATTTTAAAAATTCTTTCACTTATGGAAAGCTACATTATTCCCAAGTAACATAGGCTATAATTATTTAATAAAAAAAATTGAGATTCTTATGAAAATTGCAATGATGTCACCCAAATTAGCAAAATTTTGCCTACAAAATTCATTATTATGCGTGCGCTGAGAAAACTATTGATGATACATAAAAATTATGTACTACAAAAAAGACTGCGACAGAATATACCTCACTATCATAGTTAGGTTAGGTAGTAGGGTAGGTATGTAGGGTAGGGTAGGGTAGGGCCGGTAGGTATTTAGGATAGGGTAGGGTAGGTAGGTTGATCGGTAGGGCAGGTGAGTAAGTTGGTAGGTAGGTAAGGTAGGGTGGGGTGGTTAACTAGTTAGGTAGGTAGGGTAGATAGGTATGTGGTAGGTAAGTAGCTAGCCAGTTGTCGGGAGCGAAGCCGCGGGGGTCAGCTAGCGTTCAATAACGTACGAGTATTTCCTATCGAGTTTTTTCCTTAAGGTTACACTAGTCGAAAATTCTTCCATACAAACGTAGTCTAGGGATTATTTCACTGTTTGACGATGTACGTTCAAAATAAAAAGTGATATCAATTTTTCTCATCATTATCTAGCCCTGTATGGAAGCAAAAAAGTAAAAAAAGAAAATATTTGAAAGTTATGAGCGTCGAAAGTTCCACATTTAAATACCATAAGAAGACGGAATATTGCAAAACGGCCTCCATACAAGGATAGATTACTAGTTCAACAATGTAAATAATTTTATTTTGAACAGATAGATTTAGTAGTTTTTTCATGATATCCAGACTGCCAAAGGTCTGTTTATAAAATTTTCGTGCCGTCGACTAGTGTACCCTTAAGATAAGACGCATCAGTCATCAGGTGCGATATTGATCTATAGACATCGGATTATTAAGCACCATCAAAATGGCGTGCATGCAAATATACACTAAAATAGGCCGAAATGTGCACAAAATATCATTATCATCATCAGCCTTTTAATGTTACCACTACTGGGACACAGGCCCCCTCTCTGTGAGAGAGGGAATGGGCCTTAATCCTCCACGCGGGCCCAGTGCGGGTTGGTGGATGTCACTTGTCTTCGAATTTTTGGTTCTAAGACCCCAATGTTTCCATTCACCATTTTTAGAGCAGTGGTGGTGAAATAATTTACACAAAGTAAAGCACCTGCCTGGGTTCGAACCCATGACCTATTATGACACGTAAGTCGGGGCTGTTACCACTGGGCCACCACTGCTCTTAACAAAATGTGCACTATCAAAATACTTTTGTCATTAGAATTTACGTTTATTGTCACAATATATTTAATTATTAGTTGTTACTTCTATGAAAACATGCATATGAAATATATTTTTCTAGATGTTCTATAGCAAACTAGTGTCGTTTGTTACTTTACATTAATTTATAGGCTGAATATGACCCCTTCGTCGGGGTCTCATTGCTAAGAAAGAAAATTTGGTTCAAATAAATCTCACTAGATGGCGCGACATGTAACATTTTTTTTTTTGTTTGTATGTTTAACATTTTCTGGAATTGAACATAAAAATTGTATGTTCTTGTTTAATCAACTCTCCTAAGTACAAAATTATGGAATATTGGGCTCTTAATTCACAATTTTAAAGATTATTTCAACGGATCATTTAAAATTGATGCCAATAGATAGCGCATTTTTTAATTTATGAGGCATTCCACTCGATTGTTAAAATTTGCATTGTAACACATTTTGGTGCAAAAAAACTGTAGAAACGTGCAAAAAAATACTATAAAACGAACCTTCACTGTATTTAAAGAAAAAATATTCACGAACCTAGTAAACCCTTTTACTTGCAAGTCGCTGCTAACACCATCTATTGCCGTGAAACAGGATCGAACGCGATTGTTGTACTTACAAAAATAACAAGATTAATCAGATGAAAAACGCTAGTTACGGCGCGCACGGTTTCTTTGTATGGGATGAGGCATCAGTATGCTAGTATTATATTATCTGTGCCTTCGTCTACTGACGTTATTAGAAAGACCTTGAAATTTGCCATCATTTCTGCAGAAACATTTTCTGGCCAGACCTGGGTTTTTAAATAGAACGGCATTTAATTAATAATACAACACCCAATACATTGAACTATTGAAATAAGTACTACCAATGAGAAAGTGCTAAAATATGCAACAATCAATCTGCCTAGCCATTTTCCAGTCTTACCGGATTCAGCTGAGTACCAGTGTTTTACATGGAGCGACTGCCTGTCTGACCTCCACAACCCAGTTACTGGGTAACACGGTACCCCTTGGCAAGACTGGTGTCAGATCTCAAGCTTCTGACTACCCGTAACGACTGCCAAAGATTTTCAAATGACAGCCGGGACCAACGGCTTAACATACTTGCCGAGGCACGGAGGAAACTCGGTATGTTGAAATGGTCACCCATCCACGGACCAACCTCGTCAAGCGTTGCTTAACCTTGATGCCACGAGCTCCTCTGCTAAAATATGCAACAATGCATGCAAATGCATATAATCCGATGTCTTGTAATCAAAAACGCCTATTACATACATAGATAAACTCACGCCTTTTTCCCATGGGGGTAGGCAGAAACTACAGAACGCCACCTGCTACTATCCTTACATACTTCTTTTGCTTCACTCACATTCATACATCTAGTCATACACACACGCCGGTTATGAGTACTGCGCACCTGGCCTTTCTGAAGAACAAGGCGCCGATTACCTTGAGTAGCTGATTTTAAAATGAGAATCACGTCTAAATGGCCAGTCGTATTTTTTTGAAATAAATATATGTTATATTAGACTATTTGCTTAATAATTTGATCTGAGCAAATTTTGATTTTTATTCGCATAACATAGTGTAATTAATTTGTAAAGTTATGTCTAAAACGGACAAAAACACGACAATCACACCAAAACCGCTGGGCGTATTTTAATGAAATTGACACCATCTCAAAGACAATTTAATTATCTATATTTTGATCAGAGGCTTTTTTTTTTAAAGTCTTAGAATAATAAGGAAAGTACAAAAAACTACTAAATTTCGGGTCGCGCGGGTGTGAAACGAGTGCGCGTGTTCCCTCAAGGTCGTTGGCGTTAGTCGTCGTCTTAAGGTCTATGTAATTGTATGTCTTTCTGGGGCGTCCCTTCCCTACGTTTCCATAGAACGAGCCTATTATACCAACAAATTTGTATTCTTAGCAAACTAGCCCGGGGTTTTACACAAAACAAAAACAAATTAATTAACGATCAAAATATAGACAAAAAACGTAATGAGTCCATCATGACGCATTTTCTCGGAAATAAATAAAATGGTTCCGATTGAAATGGAAAATGAGTTCAATTCGATACGTTATAGAAAGATGTTAAGTCTTGTATAAACTAGTAATTATACAATGTTCTAATTGGGTTTACAGTGACTTGTGAGAATTTTTGATTATTCATGTAACTCGTAATAGACTTTTCTATTAGGTAGATACAGCGTCATCATCATATCATCAGCCTATTAATGTTCCCACTGCTGGGACACAGGCCTCCTCTCTGTGAGAGGGAATAGGCCGTAATCCTCCACGCGGGCCCAGTGCGGTTTGGTGGATGTCACATGTCTTCGATTTTTTAGTTCTAGGACATGCCGGTTTCCTCACGATGTTTTCCTTCACCGTTTATGAGAGCAGTGGTGAAGAAATAATTAACACAAAGTAATGCGCCTGCCTGGGTTCGAACCCACGACCTACAACTTGTAAGACGCGGTTGATACCACTAGGCCACCACTGCCACAGCCAGACTGATACAGCGTAAATGGTAGTAAATATTTCAGGATTTGTTTTAGTCTGAAACAAAGCTGATTCCATCACTTCAGCTGAAAGACGTCCACTGCTGAACATATGACTCCTGTGTCGCCACATTGACCGGTAACGCGCGTATCATATCCAGCGGATTCTCGCAAACTTAACCAGGTCATCGCTCCACCTAGTGGGAGCTTTCCAACGCAACGTCCCGTTCGCGGTCGCCCTCCAGTACTTTTCAGCCACATCGACCATCTGTTCTGCGAGCAATATGCCCTGCCCACTGCCACTTAAGTTACACTGAAGATGTTTCAAATGTTAACTAAAACTATTTAGCCCTGTGTTGTGTTGTTTCGGCGTTTCTTCTGACGCTGTTGATTGACTACAAAATTTGCTGTGATATGATGTGACGTGGGCCTGTTGGTTTATGCCTAGACAGAACTTATCCCAACACAGTAATGTAGACTTAGTTTTAATAATGAGTATGAATAGGTCTTAAATCTCTAAATCTACATGTACAGCTTCAGCAACAAAATCGACACAATCAAATGACGCGCTTGGCTGTGATATCGAATTACAGCAGTACTTGACAATTTGTCACAATAATTTACGTTGCAGAAACTATAATTATTCTAGCTAATTACCTACAGCATGTATAACGGTAAAATTTGAAAAGCTACTTAGTTCTACGACGTCTTGTACTTAGTATAACTATTTTTATCGTCAAGTAGTGTTGTTTTGTTCCGGTTATAAGGGCTGCAGAGCTGGTTTAGTTACAGGTGATTACATGATTCGTTAGGTTAGTGTCAGTATTGCGGTGCGCCGTTCTCTCTACCTTCCACGGCCTGGACGTGGTCGCCACCGTCTGATGACGGCACGGTGGTCCGTAGGGGTGGAGGAGTGCCGGTTTAGCTTTGGCCGCTCTCCCTATCCCCTGTGGCCGAAAAATGGTTGGTGGCAAGGGCACTGACCTGACCCGTCACAGGGGGACCAAGGGTGCCATACACATGGTCACCTGGTGCCCATGTACCTGTTTGGTCCTTGTGTGGTCACGGCGTGCACCGGTGATGGGGGTACTCCCCAGAAGATGGTCCGGTGATGGACAACCGCGGCGGGCTCGCGGTGTGTGCTAACGCATGCCCGTGTTCCCGCCATAAGTGGCACGGGAGGACACCGTGGAGTTTTAGTGGGTTGGAGTCCCACATAACTGCACTATGCTCGCGTGTTAGTGCAGTAAGCATGAGCATTTCTCTACAAAAAAAAAAAATATAATGATGATGACGATCACATGATAGTTTAAACTTTTTCTTGAGATGGCAACTAATTTGTGATGTCTGTTGTTATTTCAAACTGGCTTTTTCCACGGCTACGCTCTCAAGGCTCGCCTATCAACAAATAAGCCGAGAACATAGCTTTTTTCCGAAATCAACGCCATCTATCATCATTGCAAAATACTTATCAAGCCTAGCGCCCACCAAGTTACACTCGCAGAACACCAACTTACCTACCGTCACCTAATAGTTACTTATGTAAAACATAGATGTCACTATTTAGAAATTACCTGTAGTTGGGTAGGTAAGCAGACATGTATTATATTCAGCGTAGGTATGCGGTAAATTATAACCAGCGCACGGGTATATCAATGAGGTTAAGCACTGCTTGCCGAAGTCGTTAATAAATGAGACCACATGAGGAAAAAAAAGTTTTTTTGATAATCGGTTCACCTAGTAAAAAGTTATTCATAGACAAAGACAAAGATATGTTATTTCAAGTAGGCCACCAAGCGGCACTTTTGAACGTTAAATTAAAATTTACAAATAATAATAGTTGATTCTACCGTGCATTCGGAAAGTAGCTTGTAATGGAGAAGAATGCACAAGAAACTCCATACCGACTCTTATAAAAAAAAAAAAAAAATTCACAATATTTATGTATATAAGTACATACCTTGATGAATGAAATTGAGTTTATACAGTAGAAATATATTTATACAGTCTTCAGAAGGTCCAACAATACTTCAAAACAATAATGTTCTGCATATCACTTGTTTTTGCGCCCTAGTGGATGTGGAGCAGGACTAGCATTTAGCCAAGCATTTTTATCAGAGTTGAATACCCCAACTTATAATATGCCAGCCTGCATACGGTGCGTTTTCTACAAGTTTTAAATTTCGTCTCATTCAGTTCAAGAATGTGGGGAGGAATTTTATTGTAAAATTTTGTACAGTACCCCATGAAAGATGAGGCTACTTTAGCCAGTCTGAAACCTGGTTGAACTAATTGGTCCCGATTTCTAGTAACGTAATTATGTCTGTCGCCGTTTTTACTAAAAAGATGTAAATTCTTTCTCACGTACATGATGTTTTCATAAATATATACAAGGAACCGTATTTATTTATTTATTATATGCTTTATTGTACACCATAAAATACATTAATAAAGAGAAACTTAAGTCTAAAACACATACAATGGGCGGCCTTATCGCATGCCGCGATCTCTTCCAGGCAACCTGGTATGGACAGTAATTGCTTGGACATGAAATAGGGCGGTCATTGGTGTAACAATAACATTCTAAAATGATATACTACAATAGATACACAGATAAATACATAAGCTATTTAATAGATACATAAATACATACATTACCCACTTAATATATAGGCAAATAAAAATAAATACAAAAAATGACGACTATCTATTGATAATCACAGTATCTATTTGAAATTGACAAGCTAAGAGGAAGACAGCGACGGATAATGTTCCTTTACAATTCTTTTGAATACAGGCAATGATTGAGCACGTTTGATTGGATCTTCCAATGCATTCCATAGACGAGTAGCCTGCACAGTAAATGATTTATCCAAAAAAGACATGCAATGAAAAGTTGTAAGGTAAAACACCTAAAAAATACAGTCCTATTGAGAACCTCCTCTTTAAAGTCGGTTAAAAATACTGGTATTCGACCCAAAAATAGTTAGGAAGAGACCAGACAGAGTGACCTGTAGAGTGTAGGCAGGCAATCTACAAAATAAGTACTGTGAGGAAGTATTAACTGAGAAAAGTTTTAAAAATTAGTTAAGTACAGGTTATCATTCATATAAAAGGTAAAACAAAACTAATACTTAATTTAAGGCGTTTTTAATTACTCTAGATTTAGATTTTGATCAATAAATTAATTTTAAATATGTTTGGCAGAATGAATATTTTGCTCGTGCCTTTTTACGTTACGACGTGACAGATATTTGCACATGCGCAGTAGATATGCCCGAGGAACTATGAACTATTAGTTAATCTGTGGATATGCTGAGCGCCCTTGAATAAGCGCCATTTTATAAATTTCTTGCTTGGTTCAGATATTTTTTTTTATTTCCTCGCACAATGCATAGTAAAATGTTGTATGATACACGTGCGTAAGATGATTTCCGCACTTGTAGCATAAATAACTATTTCTTCACACTTGCACGTAAACAGTATCTATACAGGTTAACTTGGCCGTAATGCCCCATATCAAACCCTCGAGCTTTCTTTTTGTTAAGAAACCCAAGGGCGGTAAGTATTTTTTTTTTAATTTATAGCACGCACACAGGTCATGCAAGTTCAAGCAAGGAGTTTACACGCAATTGAAAAATTGTCTTAAAATGTTATCTAAACAGGAATTTCATTGCAATCTCGCTACATGTTACTTAAATACTCAACTAATGTTCTTAATAATCGGTTTTAATAGTTTTTTGTATCAAAACGTCGAAATTATTTTAAAAAAATTACACTCCGTCACGCCTGTATACCTACGTAAGTATTTACCCTTAACGTTTCTGAACGAAACATTTGTATAATCTGTGGTGTGGGCAAAAAGCCCGACATCCGCTTGAAAAAAAGTTCACGTATTTCGTAATAATAGTTGTGCTGACTTGTGTATTAAAGCTATAATTTATAATGGGTAGTATTTAAAAGCAAATCAAAAAATATCCTTTTTCTATGCAATAAAATTCCGAATTCTCATCAAAATTACTGATTCCACAGCAAAATGTTTAACGCAAAATATCACTAAACACACTACAATTTATTTTCGCAGCGTACAGCGATTTTTCCTAAAGCAAAAGCTTTTTTATTAATGCACAGCTAATAATCTTAATGCACATCATACATGTTAACTCTTTTTCTTTTAAATATAGCTTCTATTTTTATATTATTTACAGCAGTTTTTCTAAATAAAACAGCATTTTATTAGTCACAGTAGGGGGGGTGGGGCGGAAACCCCCCTGTACCATACCCACAACTCGGAGCCCCATGGTTATGGAGATATCCATGGTTAAAGTTTTTACAATTACTATTTAACGACAATGTCGACGCAGCCCCGCTGCGCGGGGCTCCTATTTCTGTCTAAAGGGTCTAAAGTAACCTAACACGAAGAAGATGACGGGAGCTGAGTTCGCTCGCTTTGCTCGCTCACTTCAGCTGCCGTCATCTTTTCGAACCTAACCTGTCCGTGTCGGGGTGCCCTAAGTTCCCGAGCTCGCTTCGCTCGCTCTTGGACTAATTCATAAAGACCACATGGAAAGTGGGTGCTCTATATATCTCTAGATATGGAAAATTTGCTGTGCAGTTAGTATTTCTGCTATGTATGTAGTATTTTTGTACAAAAATAAATTTAACTGTATTGCATTATGAGGAAAAAAGTAATGTAATATTGATGTATAATTTCGAATTATCTGCAGTTTGAGTTTTGCTAAACATTTAGTTTATTTGTAGTGAAGTAAGTTATTTGATGTAAAAAATAATATAAATGATGAGTATGTATTGATAGACGATTATTTTATTTGATATGCAATTTATAATATTCCATTTATAATTATTTACTCGCAAATGTGATGAAAAACATTTTTCAATACAGTTGTTAAACATGGCGTACTTTCAGAGGCTATAATTATGATTCGAAAGTTAAATCTTACGCATAGGCATCTTTCTGTTACGCGGTCGTGACTTTTGTTTACGAGCTCGATCATTATGTTTGCAGTTTAGTTTTAAATTTATAAGTCAATTTAAAAAAGTTTAGTAGCAAGGAGTTTTCAAACATAGAATAAAATGGGATAGATTTTCTACGAGGAAAAATGAATGATTCCGTACGTTTTAGCATTGAATTCTCATTTTTTTTTTTTATAGTTTTTTAATATATTTAATTACCAGTTTTAAGTTAATTATTTTCACATCAACGTTTGTCAAAAATCGAATAGGCTGTATAGGCTGTTTTCGTTAAAAAAAAAATATGTCCAGTTGCAAAAACGCGCCATTATTATAAATTTATAAGTCAATTTAAAAAAGTTTAGTAGCAAGGAGTTTTCATACATAGAATAAAATGGGATACGATTTTATACGAGGCAAAATTAATAATTCCGTACGTTTTAGCATTGAATTCACATTTTTTTTTTAAAAAGTTAATTATTTTCACATCAACGTTTGTCAAAAATCGAATAGGCTGTATAGGCTGTTTTCTTTGTAAAAAATATGTCCAGTTGCAAAAACGCGCCATATTGAAAATTTTATTTTTTGTGAATAAAAAAATCGAATTCTTTGATTTGTTTTTACTGTTTCTCACAACTGTATTGAAAAACGTCGTGTGATACACGGGTGTGTAGGTTATTGCAAACTCGTGTCATTAAAAACCCTCGCCTTCGGCTCGGGCTTGTTAATGACAGCTCATTTGCAATAACCTACTTCCCACCCTTGTATCACAATGTACTATTATGTTTCACGGGCGGTACGGAAATTACGAACCTCGACTCAGAAAGCCCTCAGTCCTCGACTTCGGGCTTCTACCTACCTCGATCGTAATTCCTTACTTACCGCCCTTAATACACAATGTACTATTGAAATGTTAAATTGAATCAACAACGCGCCTGTCCTAAGGCGGCTTGTATCGCTTTTGACAAGCAAAGATAAACAAAAAAAACCTTTTTACGAAAAATACTACCGACTTCCAAATATAAAAACTAGAACGTGAAAAATAACTTTTGTGTCTTTCATAGGTACCAATTTTTCGCGTTATGGACACCGACTTCCAAAAATAAAGTTTTATTTCACTTTGTAGTTTTTATATTTGGATTTCGGTAAATTTTTTTTTGTAAAAAAGTTTATATTTTTCACCTGGTAAGCCTGGTAATCTATTCTGGTATTATAGGTACCTTAGTAAACACTAAGGTACCTATAATACCAGAATAGATTACCCGAATGTCATGAAACTTGAACATAACCGGTGAATAAGAGTGTCCAAGATGACCTGTACACATCTGCGTACCCCTTTAGAGCGTACTGACGTGATGTCATGTTATGAAATGGTATAAACAAGAAACAGACATGCAATTGCAGCAATCCCGACAGATTTCTTGTTATTTATTGAAGAGTTCTGTTGTATATTGTTACCGTCCTCCGACCTTGGATATACCAGCTTGACTTAATTCTACAATACGTATAGTTCATCTTTTATTTTGAATGTTAATCTTCTAATATATTCATAATTAAGTATTCCGAATGATTAAAACCTCTTAGGACAACATCCGCTTGTCATCTTTCTTTGTATCAAATAAATAATAAACTTAATTATTACGCATGATTCTTTGATAAATATTACTGTTAACAATTGTTATTAATATTAGTTATTTTATTAAGTAATTCAATTTGATTATTACATGAATAGAAGTTTATGGGAAAAATATAAAAAGCGGATGTGTTAGGCAGTTTGAATTGTTGGCGGTGGCCGCCATTGTTGACACTACGAATTGTAAGACAAACGCTAGTCAGATTGTATTTTTGAAAATAACTGTGAATAAACACTTTGTAAATTGTATGAGTGACCTTTCTGTTCTGTGACCAGCCTATCCTGACCACTGGTTCACAATATCTTCGAAGTTCTTCATCAGAACTTCACCGAATTAAGATGGGACCAATTTCGAAACATACTCTTTCAAACAAGAAAAGCATTTTCAAAATCGGTCCACAATTGACGGAGATATAGGTAAACATAAATATAAAAAAACAAACAAACATAAAGTCGAACATAGAACCTCCTCCTTTTTGGAAAGTCGGTTAAAACCATCTTCAACTATTTCCTAATGTTCCGATTTCAATCACCTTCCAAATTAAATAGTTATCTGTTGCCAGTCTTATAATAGGCAAGAAGGTTGTCTCTAAACAGGTGACTCTCATCACAGTATTTAACTTAGCATACTGTTCTTCGAAAGCCTCTTTTAAGGGTACACTAGTCGACGGCACGAACTATTTTGTGCGCGGGGTTCACATCACATCATCAGCCTATTAATGTTCCCACTGGTATATGGAATATCTTTTAAATTGGTCCAATATTGGAGGAGGAAAGAGACGAGAGCCAAACCTCGAATTACGACTTTTTACTAAGGAAATTCATTCGGCGCTCTCTGCCCATATTTCCTCTGTACCAACTCTGCATTTGATTAAACATAGGTAATTACGCAAATGCTAGTGCGACCACGTCAAATGAAACTACAAATAGATACAAAGCAAGATTTACAAGTATAGGTGTAAACCGCAAAGGATTCATTACCGCTAACTATAATTGTCAACAATGGAAAACACATATCGACATTCGTTGTGACACTGAATTATCCATTATTTTTCCTATTAAAGTTTTTTGCAGAGACAATATTGAGTTTCGTGTAGCATATGAGGCAATGTGGGCAGAGAGCTCCGACTGAATTTCCTTAGTAAAAAGTAATAATTCGAGATTTGGCTCTTGCATATTTCTGCCTCCAATATTGGACCAATTAAAAAAAATCAAAATGTCTTTATTCAATTAAGCCATTCCTCCTACAACGTTTCCAGTCAAAATCTCTATGTATGATAACTGGAGCCCCATGGTACATGGCATTCACCGCGATCTAAAGATAAGAACTGTAAGAGAGGACATCAATCTAAAAATCTGCTTGTCGGCTATATCTCTATAGTGTTTACAATACATAATATTTATCTACATACTTCTTTTAAACCTGTTATTTATTACATTAATTTGCATTATTACATTTCTAACATATATACCTATATACCAATATACACCTATACACTAACCATACACATCCAAGATCACGAATTGTCAAAATGATTAAGACTAAGCATTTAAAAGTTGGATTGTTTAACGCGGGTTCGCTAGGTACGCGCCATGATGAGTTTATTGTGGCTATGGCAAACTGTGCGGTGGACATCATGGCGATAAACGAGACTTGGCTTAGGCGGGGGGAAGAGGGTCGAGCGCCGGCTGTCCCGGGCTACCGGCTGCGTCACGTGCCGCGCCCGCCCGCGGTGCGCGGCGGGCGCGGTGGCGGCGTGGGCTTCTATGTGCGGCGCGGAGTGCGCGCGTGCGCCGTGCCGCACCCGAGCGCGCCGCAAGTCGAGCAGATGTGGCTCCGGCTGAACGTCAACTCGCACTCCGTCATCGTCGGTACTGCATACAGACCGCCATGGCTTGACGTGAACATCTTCCTTGATGCGATTACCGACTCTCTTTTCTCCTTTGCTGGCGCTGACAAGATTGTTCTGTTGGGTGACTTTAATATAAACATGTTAAGCCCTTCGGACAATAAAGCCAAGTTACTGAACAACTTCTTAACATGCTGTAAATTGCGACAAATAGTTACTGAACCGACACATTTCACTGATCATAGTGAATCACTCATTGACGTCGTGTGTACGGACGCCCGTATACGTGAGGTCTCCGTATCTCACGTACCTGAGCTCGGTCAACACGCGGTTGTGTCGGTTGAGCTTAACTTCAAAGTAGAGAAGCCTTCCCAACACTGGGTCACCTACAGACCTCTCAGGGATATAGTAATTGACCAGTTCAACAAGGACCTGAATAAGATGGACTGGGAATACATCGAAAGTCTGGAGGATGTGAACTGCATGGTTGAAACATTTAATCATTTTATTTGGAATTTGTTTGATTTACATGCACCACTTAAAAAAGTTTTAATAAAAGAAAAGTCTTGCCCCTGGATAACATCCACTATCAAACAAATGATGAAATTGCGGGACAAGAGCCACATAAAGTCCAAAACCACTAAATCCCTGCGTCATATCAACTCATATAAAGAGCTCAAATATATTGTTAGGGCTGCCATTGAGAGTGAGAAACGTGCATATTTTAAAACTTACATAAATAACAACATTAAACAACCTAAGAAGTTATGGAAACACATCAAATCTACCATAGCCACTAGTATCTCTAATAAACCAGACCATGGATTACCCCATTTTTGTAACAACCCAGAAAAAATTAATGAACATTTTTTGGATGTGCCTGGTACCGGTAAGGTTTCTTCTGCTGATCTGAAGTACTTTGAGCACCACAGATTTAGTAACTGTCACTTCCAGCTTGAGCCCGTTTATGAGGATATGGTGCTGAAGCTGTTGCAAAGTCTCAAGTCCAATGCACAGGGTTGTGATCATATCTCTCTTGAGATGCTGATGATGACTCTTCCTCGGACCCTTGCAGCTATAACGGCCATCATTAACCGTTCCATCACCACCTCATCTTTCCCGGATCTGTGGAAATTGGCAATAGTTAGACCCATCCCTAAAGTTTCTAGTCCTACCAGTGTGAAGGAACTTCGTCCGATTAGTTTACTGCCATGCCTCTCCAAGGTCCTGGAGAAGGTTGTCTCTAACCAGTTTCGGTCTTACCTTGAGGATCACAGCATTTTGCCGCTTGTTCAGTCGGGCTTTCGCAAGGGGCACAGCACAGCCACAGCTCTTCTTGATGTGGTTGGGAATATTCTGGAAGCTAGAGATAAGGGCATGGGTACCCTGCTGGTCTTACTGGATTTTTCACGCGCTTTTGACTCTATTAATACCTCGCTCCTCCTATCGAAGTTGTCTTATTATGGATGTCAGCCTGAGACAGTAAAGTGGTTTGAGAGTTACTTGACTCACCGTTCTCAGTTTGTCCAGGTGACGTGCGACAGTGATGGAGCCGTTAAATCCTCTAGTCATAAGCATGTGAATAGGGGTGTACCCCAGGGATCGATCCTGGGCCCGCTACTCTTCATTCTGTACAGTGCTGACATCATTAACTGCTTGCACAACACCAAGTTCCACATATATGCTGATGATCTGCAGATGTATTTCTCTTTTCATCCCCAGCAGTCTGTGGACACAGTAAATGGACTGAATGAGGATTTGGATAGGGTCTCAGCCTGGTCGATGAGAAACTCATTAGTTTTGAACCCAGCTAAGTCTAAATTTATATTACTGGGATCTAGAGATTTTTTGAATAAAATGGCTAATGTGAATTTGGACTTGAAGATTGACGGCTGTTCCATTGAAAGGGTCCGGGAAGCCCGTAATCTTGGGGTAGTGTTTGATGAGTGCCTGCACTTTGAGACCCATATCATGGAGGCTGTGCGCAACTGCTTTTACAGGCTTAAGCTCCTGTACCGTGTGCGTCCCTACATAAGTGTGGAGATGCGTATCTTGCTCTGTGAGTCACTAGTTCTATCCAAGCTGAACTACGCTGACACTGTGTATGGGGCGTGCATTCTGGGCAGGAGCGAAAGGTTGATTCAGCGAGTACAGAATGCTTGTGCAAGATTTTGTTTTTCCATACCTCCTAGATCTCATGTAACTCCTTTTCTAAATAAGGGTAATTTGATGAGAATGTCAGATCGTAGAAAGCTACATTTGGCTACCCTGCTCTTTGGCACTATTCTCACAAAAAAACCAGACTATCTATTCAGTAAACTGACCTGGTCCCGCGATGTGAACAAAGTCAGAACGAGAGCTTCTGCCTACCTTTTATTGACGTCTCACAAAACTGCTGCATTCCGTGGCAGTTTCAAATTCGCTGCCTCACGTATCTGGAATGATCTTCCTCCGCCGTTTCGCGCTATAAAGACGATTGGAACATTTAGTACTAATTTCAAGCAGTACTTATTACGCAAGCAAAAGGAAGCCAGCGGATAAACTTACCCGGCCGGGGTTTGCACGCAGTTATATTATCTTCTATCATGTTCCTTGTTCTTAGTTTTTAAACTTTCTGGCGAACACTTCACCGAACACTACACACCACACACAGTAATATTCACACAATTCTGTTTTATCGAATACTAGCAATCTTTTCACCTTGTTTATTAACAGCAATTTCGTACATAATTTTCCATTATTATTATTTTGATATTTTCATTTTGACAACCGACGCGACGCCGACCACAGATTGACACGCGCTCTGTCGTTTGTCTACGGTTTTGACAAATGATCATAGAGCCGTCGAGATTTTGGTCGTATATTTATTGTGTTTTATTTAGATATTTATTTTATACGTATACACTTACATACAGCGACTCACCTACTGTGTTTATTTATAATATTTTGATATTATATATCTTGTTCTATTTTTATTTCTTAAATATGATAATATGATCCGTTTCCGTAAATGTGTCCGTGGCATCAACATTGGGCCTTATCAGAATATCAGCGCAGCGTTATTTTCATTTTGATATCGTTGCTCATGCTGAGATAGGAGCCTTTTTGGTCTCGCACGGGGTAATTTATTTTTATTTTTTATTATTGTTTGTGTTTTTCTTATCTCGTGTCTCCTGTGCGGGTCACAAATAAATATTTTTCTTTCTTTCTTTTCTTTCAAGGACTCGCTACTGACGTATACAAAACGAATCCATAAACATCCCAACCAACTAGCAAGAAGCTTAATGGAAGAACAACCAACAAAAACGTTTAAAAGACGTGCCCCACAGGATCTTCTTTAAATCAAGGAATATGAACTGATATATACGGATGTATCACTGGATACTGTACCATGCACGACAGAGATCCAACTACATAACTCTAGCTTAATGTCGACAAGACAGCTTGCAGGGATAAGAAGAGATTAAAAAAAAACAAAATTAAGCCATTAAGCGGCACTTTTGAACGTCATAAAAAATAATTTGGTTGGTTACATCATTTCTTGTTGGAAAAATGCATATATGTGAGAACGATGTAAAAAGACGTGCACGTAAAAACGTCTAGAGTAAAAAAAAAACAGTTAAAAAATAACAATACATAGGTTATTAAAAACAGGCCAAGGCAGCTAAGTTATGACCAATCCCAACTGATGGCGCCCGTTCACGAACATGACACATAGATCGGCACCACTCAGATCAACCATCATGAAGAGAACCGAATGATCCAACACATGTGCCACCATCAGAGAGACATTAGAGAGAGCATGACACTATTAACTGCCAGGACACACTAGTATAGTCAACAAACGACATATAGGTACAGTAAATGGTAGATTTACAGTTGGTACATAGTACTCACATATGTGCTGTGCAGTTATACAATACTAAAAGAAATTGAGTTTATACAACACAAATATATTAATACAGTCTTCAGTAGGGCCAACAATACTTCAGAACTTTTCTGCTTATCACTTGTTTTTGTGCCCTAGTGGCTGTGGAGCAGGACTAGCGTTGAGCAAAACGTTGAGCAAAAATATTCCATAACATAGAAAGGAAAGATATATAATAATTATATAGATATATAAATTATAATAATTAAGGATATATAAATATAGATATATAAATTATAATAATTAAGGTTCTAACTTTAATTATTATAATTTATAATATAAATATGTCGCATCAAGGCTAGCCGATAGATGTAAACCATCGGGAAGTCAGGATGTATTCCCTTAGGTTAAGACATTGTGTGTGGGCAGGTCGGTGGGTATAATCGTGCAAATGAAATCACATAAGTTATTCGATACACTGAGTATATTCAAATAGACACAAGTTACATTATTGCTTACTAATATTACGGATCGACACTGATTCTACGACGTCTTAGCTCTACGGCTGTCAGCACTCAACTAACTCAACTACTCTATTCTGCACCACGCTAGTGCTTATAAAAGCGCGCCAATGCGTAGTTGCTCTTGATTGCCGCTAGGGGCGTGCTTGTGATTTGACTTTACGTCCATACTATTGACTAAACCCGACACGGCCATCCTGCGAGACAGGCGTCCTCGTCTGTTTCTCATTGTCAGGTTCTAACAGTGTATCGAATCATGTGGAAATCCTCAATGGATGTCCTCAGCCCTTGGGGAAAGCTGAGGGGTCTGTCAGACTCCTACTGACTAAAACCACATGGTGTTCTCTAGGCCATAATTCCTCTTGAGAGGCGAACGTGGAACACACACGTCGCCTTCTCGGGCCTCTCTCAGGTGACAGATCCCCAAATCCATCACCCGCAGGCTTCATCATCTTGTCCTCGCTCCATGCCATCTCATGGTCACCTCGTGTTGCACCACACGTCGTCTTAGTCCACTCCATCCTGGCAATCTCCCATCATACAAGGGATGTTTTTCTGAAAAATACAAAATTTTCAAACAGTATTTGCTCGTCCAATCCTGACTCATACACTAGTGAGGCAACATTTTTAAACAATCAAACATGATCATTTAAATCCCTCGGTTCACTATGGCAAGGAACGAGTAATTCTATTTCCAATTTAAAGAAAATAGCAATTTAATCATCGATTTGGTACCTAAAAGTACCTAGTCTTCGTGATTACAAAGTTCAAGTACCACTGATAGTCATTACTCTCAGATTAAATCAAACAAAAGAAACAATACACCAGGTGACTTATTCACGATCTTTAGCCATCAGATAGCTTTAGTAGCTATCTCATAGCTCTCTTAGCTATCTCAATTGCTCTACTCGCACATCTCCACGATGTCGAGTCAACTCGACTCCCTGAACTCAGAACTTGTTCAAACAGAGATTTAGTACTCGTTACTTCATCCACAATCAAAATTGGTACTTGAGCTTTGTGTGTTACCAACACGATCTACGAATAGTAATCAAAATTCAATTTTCGTAATGAGGACTTGACGATTCGAACGTCATCAACATTAACATGATCTCTCCACACGCGTGACTGCGAGTTTACTTTCCTTTAACCTCATGAATTAATAGGAACTTTCTGTTAGGTTCCTAACACAAACATGAATTTCCACACCAGACAGTGTCACACAGACCTACAGGTGCCATACAGTCCTACCGTAGCCATAAAGGCCAACAGCTGTCACACAGGCCAACAGTTGCCACACAACGCTCGGCTATTCCTGACCAAACTAGATTATTAGGTTCGTTAAAATAGGTAAATTTTAGAACTCTACTCTTTAACCAAATCATTACCCTGGGCCATGTACCACTAGTCGCTCCAAACAAAGTTTAAAACTTATTCTGCAGCAAATACTGCCAAGCTTACAGAAACCCTCGAGTAAAACCTCCAACGCCACGGCTCCCTAGCCGACCAGCAATTATATTGCTCTCAAAATGGTCTCTCGGTCTCTCTCTAGACCCCGACCTCCACCAGTTTCCACTGGTACGGTCAAACATAATACGTTCGATAGACTGAATTACTCGACACCTTAAGCTTGCTCATTATCATCAAAATCCTTTTGACATCAACCTCGACTGGTACATAACCCGCTGGCAACTTCCTTAACCTACAGTGTACTGGTAAGTTCTAAGCGTACCTATTTAAAGCTTTCGGTGTACAACGATCACCGTCCTGTCATAATCACCTATCGTGGACCTAATACAGGGCCCATTTAGTTTTGGAACCAGATATTTCCACACAATACTTCATCAGAAAAAGGTCGGACGATCAAAAAGTTCAACAACTAAAACTAAGTTATTGTAAAAATTCTATTACTCTTTACCATAATCTAAAGGCAATGCACACTCAACTCATGAAACTTCTTCGTTGACCCATCGCCACATGTTACTCATGAGGTGCGGTCCAAAGATCTGAGTATGACAAGTGTACAAGCCATCAGATTTGGTCTCACTACCATTGTCATCAACTATGACGTCTAATTCTCAAGGAACTTAGTGATCGGGGATCCTTCACACAAGATTCGCGCTTTTGTCCTAAAGATTTTGGAACATATCGACTGTTTAATATGAAGGAAACGATTAAGCCTGATAATATTTGCGTGATAATAACTAGTGTGAAGGAGCTTCACGAATTAACTTTGATCAATATCGTTTAAAATCAAATTATCAACAGTAACCCTTTACTATCGCTCGCTAACTCAGTTTTCATGTAAGGAAAACGATCGCGAGATAACTGCTATCATAATATTACTTTAAAAGGAAGCAAGTGCATTCAGATCTAAAGACGGTGGTTGTAAATCGTTACGCAACATAAGATCTATTCCGAATACACGCAAATGACCAGTACCGTTACTAACTCGATACAATTGCGTTGGCCCAACGACATTACTAACTGGCTTTGCCACTGAAAATGACTAGTTGTTAAGTCACTTTGGATAGATCATCTTCTTCATCATCTGCCTAGCCTTTTCCCAACTATATTGGGGTCGGGTTCCAGTCTTACCGGATTCAGCTAAGCGCCAGTGTTTTATATGGAGCGACTGCCTATTTGACCTCCACAACCCAGTAACTGGGTAACACGGTACCCCTTGGCAAGACTGCTGTCAGATCTCAAGCTTCTGACCACCCGTAACGACTGTCAAAGATCTTCAAATGACAGCCGGGACCAACGGCTTAACGTGCTTTCCGAGGCACGGAGGTAACTCGGTATGTTGAAATGGTCACCCATCCACGGACCGACCTCGTCAAGCGTTGCTTAACCTTGATGATCGACCCGTGCGGCTGTTATTATTTAGCCACGAGCTCATCTTCTTATGGGATATTTAATCCTAAAGTACGTACTGAATCAAATGTTGAAACTATTCCGCCAATAGGAAACTCATTAACTACTTGCTTTTTAGTAAGTGTGTCTTAATTAGCTAGTGATAGTGCTAGATATAACCACGACCAACTCTGTGGTCAAACATGAACACTCTTAAATTTTGAAATAGCATCTCTTCACTAGAGAACATTCGACCTCACTATCGAAATAAAATAGAAGCGACTCACCGAGTATTCCATTCCAAACTTGCGCGCGCTTGACCTCACAGCTGTTGTCATAACACCGGCGAACAGCTAGCCTGCCGTTCCTCTTAACCTCTGAGATGTTGACACGTCAGCCATCGCATACAGCAACTGAACCGCTTGCCTGCAGCAGAGGCTCCACTGCGACGCAATATGGTATCTGAAACGTGAAAAACATTACGAGAGTATGTTCACACAGTTATCTTAACCATACTCAGATTTGATGGAAATTAACCGGTGCAGCGGTGTAGTAAACTAAACCGGCACAGCAAAATGGGTTATTGTGGACATGAACCACACATTACAGTGTCCCATGTGCCCAGGTAGGTAGATATATGGGCTTTATAGAATCCAATAAATGTCATAGCATTTTAAGTCGCAATTTCTAGGCCTGGCAGGGTTTACCACCTTTTAGACAGTCCGGCCCTCCGACGACCACAAAAGACCACCATGCTTCTTCTCAAACTTAGTTAATTCTCACTACATAAAACTATCACACTACAAAAGTAATCAAAATATTTCATTTGGAATTATCATAATTGCCAGACTGAAATGTAAGGCAGGTACGTCACTGTCACCATATCGTTCTAACTTCCAAACAATAAAAGTCAGCCAAGGCCAGTCAAGGGTTATTGCCTATTGCCAGTGATAGTAGAATAACTCTCCAATCAAACCAAAACTTGACCATCGATTGTAACTAAAGTGAAATTATGACCAGACAGGGGCCCCCCCAACGATCCACTGAGCGCCATACCGTACACAAAATCAGAATTTTGAATAATGAACACTCTTGGCCACAGACATAACAAAATGAAAACGACTCACCAGATTGGCATAAAGATCCGTGTGTATGGATCTTTCCACAAGTCCACACGCTCCTCCTTGACCTGTCCAGCTCCTGGGTTGTTGCTAGCTTCCTTGCTGCTCCGCTCCAGACAGGTTTTTTCATTATTTTGTTTTCGAGGGTAGTCGCAACTGACACCGTATTTTTTTTTTGCAAGAATGTAAACGCCGTTTTCACTAGCATTGTTTTTACGTGTGATCTCATTAGCACGACCGAATCCCAATTCTGATGTCGCATCAAGGCTAGCCGATAGATGTAAACCATCGGGAAGTCAGGATGTATTCCCTTAGGTTAAGACATTGTGTGTGGGCAGGTCGGTGGGTATAATCGTGCAAATGAAATCACATAAGTTATTCGATACACTGAGTATATTCAAATAGACACAAGGTACATTATTGCTTACTAATATTACGGATCGACACTGATTCTACGACGTCTTAGCTCTACGGCTGTCAGCACTCAACTAACTCAACTACTCTATTCTGCACCACGCTAGTGCTTATAAAAGCGCGCCAATGCGTAGTTGCTCTTGATTGCCGCTAGGGGCGTGCTTGTGATTTGACTTTACGTCCATACTATTGACTAAACCCGACAAATATAATATAAATAAATATAAAAATGTCGTATAAGTGTCGTAATATTATTACTTTTACTATCATTTGTACGACATTTTTAAATCATTTTGATATTTAATATTTTGTCATTTTTTAATTATTATACTGATATTCTAGAATGATAATTTTAATTAACCACTTGTATGCCGGCATTCGAGACACTATGAAAAAGCCATTGTGTCTGGCTTAGATCTACGTTCCAGCATACAAGGGGTTAATTCACCACGCAAGCCCATTGAGTGTTGGTGGATATCGCATGTCTTCGAATTCAGAATGTCAGTTATACAATACTAAAAGAAATTGAGTTTATACAACTCATTTTATATACAATTTTATATACAACTCATTCTCATACAACAAATCATTTTGATATTTAATATTTTGACATTTTTTAATTATTATACTGATTTTCTAGAATGATAATTTTAATTAACCACTTGTATGCCGGCATTCGAGACACTATGTAAAAGCCATTGTGTCTCGCTTAGATCTGCGTTCCAGCATACAAGGGGTTAATTCACCACGCAAGCCCATTGAGTGTTGGTGGATATCACATGTCTTCGAATTCAGAATGTCAGTTATACAATACTAAAAGAAATTGAGTTTATACAACACAAATATATTAATACAGTCTTCAGTGGGTCCAACAATACTTTAGAACTTTTCTGCTTATCACTTGTTTTTGTGCCCTAGTGGTTGTGGAGCAGGACTAGCGTTGAGCAAAACGTTGAGCAAAAATATTCCATAACCTAGAAAGGAAAGATATATATTATATAAATTATAATAATTAACGTTCTAACTTTAATTATTATAATTTATATTACTTTTATTATCATTTGTACGACATTTTTAATTCATTTTGATATTTAATATTTTGTCATTTTTTAATTATTATACTGATATTCTAGAATGATAATTTTAATTAACCCCTTGTATGCCGGGCATTCGAGACACTATGAAAAAGCCATTGTGTCTCGCTTAGATCTGCGTTCCAGCATACAAGGGGTTAATTCACCACGCAAGCCCATTGAGTGTTGGTGGATATCACATGTCTTCGAATTTTTAGTTCTGGGACATGCCGGTTTTGTCACGATGTTTCCTTTACCATTTTTAGAGCGGTGGTGATGAAACAATTTAGACAAAGTAAGGTCCTGTCTGAACCCAGACAGGACCTTCACATCAAAAGAAAGAAAAGAAAGAAAAGTATTTATTTGTGACCCGCACAGGAGACACGAGAAATCAGCTTAAAATTAAACAAAATTAAAAATAAAAACCCCGTGCGAGACCAAAAAGGCTCCTACCTCAGCATCACATCATCACATCATCAGCCTATTAATGTTCCCACCGCTGGGACACAGGCCTCCTCTCTGTGAGAGGGAATGGGCCATTATAAACCACGCGGGCCCAGTGCGGGTTTGTGGATGTCACATGTCTTCGAATTTTTGGTTCTAGGACAAGCCGGTTTCCTCACGATGTTTTCCTTCACCGTTTTGAGAGCAGTGGTGATGAAATAATTTACACAAAGTAGCCAGCCTGGGCTCGAACCAACGACCTACAACTTGTAAGTCGCGGCCGATACCACTGGGCCGCCTTAGTTTGTGTAAATTGTTGAACTCAAGATCTACGATACGTCGGGGCAGTTACAACCGGACCACCACTGCTCCACGCACTGACATACACAAATTGTGACAAAAAAAACACAACCAGAAATTGGGTCATTGTTCTAATCGTCATAAACACCTTTTACTACGGAAACAACCTTGAAATCGTGATAAATATCAGCTTCCCCACACATTTGTGTTTACACGACTTGACCAAAATGTAGTGAATGTCCGATTTTTTGCAAATTCAGGGTTCGGTTCCATTGTAAAAGTTGTTCTCAATGAAAAAGATTAAGTTTTGCGTTTATTCTGTAACACGTTATACAAAACTAAACAGACTGACCAAACATAGCAATCAAAATCAAATCGAAACAAAATCAATTCTTTTTATTTCAACTAATTTACATCATCATCATCTGCCTAGCCTTTTCCCAACTATTGTTAAAACTTTCAGATATAAGAATTCAAAGACTGTACTTCATCAAATAATTGTGTTACTTTATTATCGCCTTTACAGAACATCTCCAATTTTTCTGAATATCAATATTTAAACGGCTTCATAACTCAATGAGGATTGGCTGTCCTTTTCTCGTTGACACCGAGGAAAAGTCTAGCTACCACCAATAGAAAATAAACACGACATTTTGTCACAACGACCGGAAATCAGCATTGAGCTATTTACAACGAAAAATATCAAGAATTATAATAAACTAAAAATGGAAACACATTCATAAAATCCACATAAAATCAACATGTTTTATGGTATAGGTTTAACAATAATTAATATTTGTTTTAATACAGACTTCCGTTTTAGTAAAATTCATTACTTATTTTTATTAAATTACGCAAAACAACTATAAATATGTGCAATATTTATATTAAATTAGAACATGAATTTTCATCAAGCTAACATTCGTCCATCCTGATAAGTTTCGCGTCCCCGCGAATGACAGAAAAAAAACTTAAAACAATAATCAAGACTAATCGATTGAAATCTTAAATGTATTTTACAAAACACTAATTCTATTAGAAACAAAAAATAATAATAACTCACATTCAGTTTAACAAAATAAATAATTATGGTCGCTCATAGCGAATAGTAGTTATCTACAATCTTGCTCATAGCAATATAGATTAACGAAAAAATATCATGGTCGCTCATAGCGAATAACAGTTAATTACACTCTTGCTCATAGCAGTGTAGATTAACTAAAAAAAATCATGGTCGCTCATAGCGAATAACAGTTAATTACACTCTTGCTCATAGCAGTGTAGATTAACTAAAAAAATCATGGTCGCTCATAGCGAATAACAGTTAATTACACTCTTGCTCATAGCAGTGTAGATTAACTAAAAAAAATCATGGTCGCTCATAGCGAATAACAGTTAATTACACTCTTGCTCATAGCAGTGTAGATTAACTAAAAAAAATCATGGTCGCTCATAGCGAATAACAGTTAATTACACTCTTGCTCATAGCAGTGTAGATTAACTAAAAAAAATCATGGTCGCTCATAGCGAATAACAGTTAATTACACTCTTGCTCATAGCAGTGTAGATTAACTTAAAAAAAAATCATGGTGAATAATAGCTCAACAACAACAAACAAACAACAACCAACAATAACAACAATCAACAACAACCAACAACAACAACAATCAATCAATCACCATCAACAATTTCTGTAATTCATACTATTTAGCTAAAGATGAAAATTAGATAAACTCAATCATTATTCTCCATCTAGCGTAATATCTGGTCATATTTATTTTACAAAATGGTTATGTAATATTGTTAACTCAAAAAATAAAATAATATGCATGATTAAGTATGTACTTCATTAATTTCTAGACACACAAATAATTATTACTCGTATCTAAACATAAAATAACTTATCTAAACCATTATTTAAATCTTACTCGGTACAATCGGTTTTGCTAGTAGAGTATTCGCTACCTTTGTTATTGAAACAAAGGCAAGGATGTATTTTATCGACAGAAAATACACTATATACTTTGACGTCCCTTTTTTAGTAAATGGGTGTATCTACGACCCACCATAATACCTATCGTGGTTCAAAACTTTAGTTTCTCAGTACGGCCCTGAAATATAATCCGACAAAAATAAATGCATAAATCTATGAACGAAACTGTATGTGTGTCCCTTTTATTTCACTACATTACGATACGTAATACTTTCTGGCCTTTGAATTTTTAAGATGACATTTTATTTTAATCGTATTGTATTGGCATCATTCGTTCACCGACGCCATTAGCCATCACAATTTAATTTCTTTCGGTAAAATAATTATTTTTTATTCAATAGGAAAGAAATCTGAAGAAATCGTGTTTCCATGCCCCTAATTTCACATCTGGTGATATTTGACTTCTATGTGACATAGTCACAAAATATAGACATGTCATAGAACCTTTTCTTTGTCATCAGAAAACAACATTTTTTTCCCTTACACTGATTAGCGAACATCTCGTTAACGCATGGACCGATTTATTTATTATATACTTTATTGTACATCGCATAAATATTTACATTATTTAAACGATCAAATAGTTCTACATCTATACCTACCTCTCATTTGCAAACAAATATATTAAAATATAAACAATAAATCATGTTTTCAAGTTACTTAATCTATTCTGACAATTCTTTCACTAACCCAGGACTTAGCGACTTAAGTCTCCTTCAACGGCGGGTTAAATATTTAAGTAAATTTATAAGTTTAACTCTAGATTTACTTCAAACTCTTGATAGAGCAAGACGATTTATCTGATTAACCCTGTACTAGCTCTTAACAAGAGTTTTTTTAGGATAATCCAGGAACGCGCAAGTGGTTCTTAACCGCCTTAAATAAAAAGACTCTACAATCACCAAATGTAAGAATTCTTTCTTTTTGATTTTACAAATGTACAGACATGGTCCATATGTAGGTATGTATGATGTGAAAGAGTGTAGTTTTCATAGGAATTCTCAAGAAGGCTTGCTTCTTTCCCGCTGGTAATTTATTGAGAGCACATTCTAAACACGAATTTATATAATTCTTGATTAACTTTCGCATGCGAGGAAGCCAATAATATTGTTTAATTTTTTCTAATGTTTTATCAAACCTAACCTATTTCTTCGCGACTTTTCTGGAGGACCTGCCACCTACAGCCCTTTAACACCACGTATCTTAGTTTTACCTAAAGCGCTCACCAAAGCTTTTGAAAATATGCAAATTATTTACTATCCATTTTTGCGTGGAACAACTCCTTTCATAGCGGATTCTTTTACCAATGTACACTGACTACCAAAATCTATGCACCCTATCAAAAGTTCATTATTAACATATATACTCTATATAAATTTGTCGTCTAGTCTCTAGCCCGCGCTGTTATCCAGTCATAAAGTCTTAACTTCGGCACAATTACCCAAACACTCTTACTGCATTCAGGATGTTATGTTACAACACCTCAAGAGTCTATCCAAATCAATTTTACAAGTTTACGCATTTCACTTACTGAATGTACTGCTTTCTTAGAAAACTTATCTAATCTGTCACATTTGAAATCCCTCAGATAACCAAATAATTTTTCAGCTTCCTCACAATTGCCTCTGCCCCGTGCCGAACTGATCTATCCTCTACTCCACAAACAATGCAACCAATAGCGTTCCCACCTACTACACCACACCGATTAAAAGCTATTATTATAATAATACTCTTCTATACTTACTCTTCTATTTCAAGGACAGTTAAATTATCTACTGCTCTAATTATATTAACTCGTATATGTATGTACTTTCTTTTTATCAACTTTTTATTAACTATATGTGGAGGCTTGTTATTAGCATTTTTTTGAATTATCTTATTTATGTCATTGGTTTGTTAGTCTGTAAGCCTTCTTTAAAATAATTATATAATAAATACCATCGCCAAACTTTGCTCTTTTAGCCAACATTAAATTTACGTACGTAAATGGTCATAGATTTCGTTAGACGGAAAAGCCCTCACGGAGTGCGCAGCATGCCCTGTCACCTGTACTTACGAAGACCTTATGACTGCGTCACCGAATGGTATTGCCGTGGCTGAATTCTGGGCCAAACACAATATTTAACTTTTTATATTTGCCATCGACACGCTAAGAAGAAGACGGATAAGCAGATTTATTTTTCAACCCATTCGTCCCAAGCTAGCTGCTCTTTTTACCACTTTTCCGCAGTACCGACTACCTTAGGTAGAGCGTAGTGGGCAGTCTGTTTACTATCCCACCCATAGATCTCTGAGCATTCTTTAACTTTATTCATCCATTGTTTAGTTTTATAATTTAGGACCAAACTTTGGATCTACATTATTATGCGCAAATCATTCTTAAGTATGTGAATTGACAGCTTAAATCGATTGTAAGGACTCTTTGATTCATTTGAGTAAATCATTATTATTACAATATCGACAGATGAATGCAGTGGGATCACAGACAGAAATCTTTCATCCTAATACCAGATTGAGAGATTTCCTGACTTGTACTTAATCATTTTTTATTTATTTATTGTTTAACTGTATTGACCTGACACTTGACGAATTTGTAATCCCATTTTATTAAAATTGACATTGTTTATTGTATCGCCTATTTCAAATTATTTACTGAATTTCATCTTGACATGGTAAACTTGTACCTACTTTCTGTGCAAATAAAGAACTATTCTATTCTATTCTAAGAACGAACTGGACTATGTGATCTATTAATGTTTTCTCTGCGAGGTGTCTGTAACCTGTGAATCCGTTGCCCACGACATGACCAGCTCCTCCTTCTTGCCTGCAACACCGCCCTTGAAGTTATTCTTCTGGACCTGCACCGCTCGGAGTCTCGACCACTGCTGCGGGGGTGCTGCTGACGAGCGCCTACTTCGCCTCGACCCTGGAACACTGCTGCGGGGGGCTGCTGACGAGCGCCGACTTCGCCTCGACCCTCGAACACTGCTGCGGGGGGCTGCTGACGAGCGCCGACTTCGCCTCGAGCCTCGAACACCGCTGCGGGGTCTGCTGACGAGCGCCGAATTCACCTCGAGCCTCGACCAGGAGTCCGGGATCGGCTGCATAGCGAGGATTGTCCCAGTACGACGCTGGAATGCCTCCCTGCCGACCTCCGTCTACTCTCGGACCGGTCGTTAGGCATCTTCATGCGTCCAATGATCTGAAAAAATTAGAACAACAAGTATCTGGATTCTATTGTGTACCTACTTCTTTGTTTCAAAATTGCCTATACGCGGCATAAAGTTCAAACTATCTCAATTTCTCAATTCAACATACAAGTATACAATAATGCAAAATAACTGTAGTTTGGTACACGTACATAAATTCACATCTTTCACCCATGGCGGTAGGCAAAATCTACAGAACGCAGCCTGCTACAATCCTTACATACTCCTTTTGCTTCATTGATCATATCTGCATCTAGTCTAGTTATTTGGTATTATCCTAATATCATGACCATTAATAGCCTAAATATAGGAAACCTAAACAACGTATCAAATAAATCTAACCACATTCTTTTTTTATTGAAGGACGAACTGTCTTGTGTGTCCATATTGACGGGACGCCACCCGCGCACACATTATGTACACGCGTGCACAAATACATACTCGTACATTACACATATTATACAGATTCTACACAGAAAAAGAAAATAGACACAAATAAAATTCACAAATTGACTTTTAATATACCTTATTGTGGGCGTATGATCACACCAAGGTGGTAACGTTACACCAGAATTCCTTGGTGCTATCCCACTTCTGATTTGTTAAAACTTTCAGATATAAGAATTCAAAGACTGTACTTCATCAAATAATTGTGTTACTTTATTATCGCCTTTACAGAACATCTCCAATTTTTCTGAATATCAATATTTAAACGGCTTCATAACTCAATGAGGATTGGCTGTCCTTTTCTCGTTGACACCGAGGAAAAGTCTAGCTACCACCAATAGAAAATAAACACGACATTTTGTCACAACGACCGGAAATCAGCATTGAGCTATTTACAACGAAAAATATCAAGAATTATAATAAACTAAAAATGGAAACACATTCATAAAATCCACATAAAATCAACATGTTTTATGGTATAGGTTTAACAATAATTCATATTTGTTTTAATACAGACTTCCGTTTTAGTAAAATTCATTACTTATTTTTATTAAATTACGCAAAACAACTATAAATATGTGCAATATTTATATTAAATTAGAACATGAATTTTCATCAAGCTAACACTATATTGGGGTCGGCTTCCAGTCTTACCGGATTCAGCTAAGTAACAGTGTTTTACATGGAGCGACTGCCTATCTGACCTCCACAACCCAGTAACTGGGTAACACGGTACCTCTTGGCAAGACTGGTGTCAGATCTCAAGCTTCTGACTACCCGTAACGACTGCCAAAGATCTTCAAATGACAGCCGTGTCAATTAATTCAATGACATTCAACTAATTTACATGTAAATTTAAAAAAAAAACCTCGACATATTTTTACACAATTACATACCAACAACAATACAACACACACAATTTATTTTTATACAATTTGTGTAGTAGTAGACACGCTTCGGTCGACAATCTATTGAACACGTAATTTTGACACGATATCTTGCGGGAGCAGCCAGATTCAAACAGTAAAACGCCAATAACTTTTGACGACTAAACTGATTTTTATCAAACATAGCTAAGAACACTTTCGATAAAGTCACCCTTCAAACAAAAAAAAAAAAACAAAATCGGTTCATCCGTTTAGGAGCTACGATGCCACAAACAGATACACAAATACACAAGCACACAGGTACACACATCAACACCCCTTCCCTCCGTCCCCCCTTTTTCCGTCCGGGGTTAGTAAATACTTTTGGGTCGTCAAACAAAAGATGAATCTAGTTGCACATTCGCAAACGTCAGTAGGTCTCTATGGAGAATAATGTGCAAGAAACGCCATGGATAGTTTTCCATCGTTTTCAATTACATGTATTTGGTTACGTCATTCTTGTTGCATAATTATATGTATGTCAGAAAAATGTAAAAAGACGTGTACGTATTAGCGTCTAGGGTAAAACCAACAATTTCAAAATACAATAAGTAATTAAACCGAGGCAGTTAAAGTATGACCAACCTAAAAGATGGCGCCCGTTCACGAACAAGGCGCATGGATTGGCACCACTCAGCTCAACCATCATGAAGGGAACCGAACCGAACTGCACGTAAAAGGGTCTAGAACTAAGCGTAAAACCAAAAATTTTAAAATACGATAAGTAATTAAAAACAGGCAGAGGCAGCTAAGCTATGACCAATCCCAACTGATGGCGCCCGTTCACGAACATGACGCATGGATTGGCACCACTCAGCTCAATCATCATGAATGGAACCGAAAGATCCAACACATGTGCCACCAACAGAGAGACATTAGAGAGAGCATGACACACTCAACTGCCAGGGCATACACAACACAAGTCAACGAACGACACATAGGTACAGTAAATGGTAGATTTACAATACTCATACATGTGCTGTGAAGCCTATATTCTCCAAAAGGTTAGGTAGAGGTACGCTTATCGCAGGTACACACACATTTCGTCAGTTATGTTCAAGATGCCTATTGCCATCAACATCAAATATACAAGTCAAATACATCTGTCCCTTATTCGATATCAAATTGATACCGCTCTAAGACCTTATGGTCACCCCCCTGTTCCAGACTAGAGGCTGCTACTGAGGAACTCCAGATGAAAAACCTCTATAACACTTTGCCCAACCTAGGAATCGTACCCAGGACCTCATGCGGTTTATTAATGATAAGCATAAAATATCAAATTTTCGCCTCAATAATATTAGTGTGCTGATACACTAATATTATTGAGGCGAAAATTTGTGAGTGTGTGTGTCTGAGTGTGTTTGTATGTTTGTTCCTTCTTCACGCTCAAACGGCTAGACGGATCTGGATGAAATTTGGCACAGAGGTAGATTATAGTCTGGAATAACACATAGGATACTTTTTATCCTGGGAATATGTTCACTTGGGATAATTTTCGACATTCACGCGGGCGAAGCCGCTGGAAGAAGCTAGTCACACTAATAAAATAACTTGCGACTTACAAGTTGTAGGGCGTGGGTTCGAACCCAGGTAAAGAAACGGTACGCCACGGCGGCGGCGGTGGCGGTCTCTTAAAACGGTGAAGGAAAACATCGTGAGGAAGCCGGCATGTCTTAGAACCAAAAATTCGAAGACATTTGACATCCACCAACATGCACTGGGCCCGCGTGGTGGATTACGGCCCATTCCCTCTCACAGAGCGGAGGCCTGCACGTACAACGGAGTACAAATGCGAGTCTAATTGCGGAATAGGGGTTCATCTAGGATAGATCATGATCCTATCCTACCACTGATACTCTGTGACTATGTCTTTGAGTTTAAACGATTACGATTCCCCCTTAAATTCAAATTCAAATCTTTATTGCATAACACATGTGTTTAACAAGGTCTTATAAATAGTAGTATAGTTCACATGGACCCTGTCGGGCACAGCAATTGAGTAAAACAATAAGTTCACTTAATTAATATTAGGTAATTAGGAAGTTTAATTTTAATTTAAATGATGCTACAGATTAACAATTGTAACATAAAGAATGTCAGTTAAAGATTATGTACAAAAGTCAAATAAATGGTAAATGTCAAAACAAAATAATAAAAATCAAATAAAAATAGCAATGTCAACAAGATAAAATACAAAATAAACGTCAATATGTCGAGCACCTAGCATAATATAAACATAACTTGGAGAATTCTTAATTTTAAATGTCATTAAAATTTGTCAAAATACAATTAATTATGAATTTCCCTCAGCAAGATACCTTCCCAAAGCTGACATTTCAAATCAAAATCTTAACGTCTCCGGATAGTCACGTTCGAAAGTCATCATTAAAAGGTCCTTAAGGTCTGCTTTGCAATGACCATAAATAAAACTTAGGGCTAACCCTGAGTTAAGTCATTAAGGGTGGCACGCATAGATTTAAGACGACGATTAACGCCAATGACCTTGAGGGAACAAAACGCGCACTCGTTTCACACCCGCGCGACCCAAATTTTTTTAGTTTTTTGTACTTTCCTTATTGTTCTATGACTTTAAAAAAAATGCCTCAGATCAAAATGTAGATAATTAAATTGTCTTTGAGATGGTGTCGATTTCATTAAAATACACCCAGCGGTTTTGGTGTAATTGTCGTCTTTTGTCCGTTTTAGACGTAACTTTACAAATTTATTACACTATGTTATACGAATGAAACTCAAAATTTTCTTAGATCAAATTATTAAGTAAATGGTCTAGTGCTACATATATTTTTTCCAAAAAATTACGACTGGCCGTTTAGACGTGATTCTCATTTTAAAATCAGTTACTCAAGGGAATCTGCGCCTTAAGGATAGATTGTTTCTCACAAACAATTCTACGGTGCCTGTTCCAGAGTCAGTACTAATACAACCTGGACATTTTGGCACCAGACTGCAATTGAATGTTTGCAAATGGCGGCAAATATCAATTCTGCTTCGACATTTGTAGTAACAAGATACTAAAAATAGCTGGTAACCTCCAAGTGTAACCTACGTCAAGCCATTCTAAATCGCGACCACGAGGAAGACAACTTTCATCGAAAATCATCATGAGCAAGCTCTGTGAATATGTTAATAAGCATAAATATCACATCTGTGGCACAGCAAATCCGCGTATAATCCAACAACAGTCATTCCGCCCGCTCAAAGTTACTGCATGTATTTACGTTGGAGGCGTCATCGGGCTGCTAAACGGCTACTTTGGTAGACGAGGTCACAGAGACATGATCAACGTCTTTCTCTATAATATGTTTTGCCAACAGGATAGTGTAACGGCGCTTACTGCACGAGTCACAACCGAAATTCTGATGTAGCATTACCCGGACTTGCACTGGCTGTAATATCACCTGATTTAACTGTTTTAGGCTTCTTCATGTCGGTTTTTTTTATGTCACGAGCCATAAATCGGGCCCGAATGTTTATCAATTCTAGCGACGGCCACTAAACCGGTTAATTTTTATCGACTAAATGAAAAAAAAATTAAGACACCAAATAAACATTACGCCAAAAGCTTCTGCTTTATCATTAAAAAAATACGTTTGCGCCAGCTTTTATTAATGTTCTATCGTGTCGGTAGTAGGATTCAGAAATTGAAAGCAAAGTGGACTGCCACTATTTGTACTTCCCCGTATGAATCGATCCCGCGAGACCTCCGGATTGAAAGCCCAACGCTCTATTCCATTAGAACACGAAGGGAGTTAGTTCAGTTTATGCTCATTTTATATCAATTCACATGTATTTTTTATAATTCGGTACAACAATGAAGTGGAGCAAATTTTATGGTCTACGCGAACAAAGACGCGGGTGGAAAGGTAGGTTTGGATAATAATTAGCAATAGCCCGACAGAACTGGAAAAAAGCTAAAATTGTGTAGTCCACGCAGGCGAGGCCGCAGTTGGCAAGCTAGTGACTCATATAAAAACAAACATATCCGCCGCACTTTAACCTAATCCAACAGAGTAATTCCCAAATTATAATAAATAATGTAAGTACATAACACCATTTTTTTTTTCAAATTCAATAAAATGTATGTAACTCCTTATTATACCAAATCAAAATAGACCAAATGACAGTTATGATAATCTGTGCATTATGCCACAGTATTATTATGCTAATAAAAGTTATGCGAAAACGTTATGCCAAACAATATTATGCCTTAAAATGGTATGCCAAGAGGGGATTCCCAACTCATGCGCATGAATAGCGCTTGCGAGCACTAGCCAAAAGAGGCAGACTGACTGACTGAAACTGAAGAGTGATATTAGAGTGCGCGCAAGATAAGTCTGCGCGCGGCCAAAGTCGGAACTAATCGTTTGTCATTTATGTCAGGTGTCAAGAGTTTGTGTTGTATTCCGTGTTTTTATTCGTTGCCGAAGTAAATAATCGCCTTCATTATGCCAAAAGTTATTTAAAGTGTTGGATGTTTTCTTGAAGTGAACAAGTCAATAACGGGCATACAGAACCGTTTTATAAAGATAGAGTCCGAGTTGCTTATTTGACAGGTAACTTTTGGGGATACCATTCTACTAAAATTTCCCTCAATTTTATTATTACCGGTGCCTGACAGTATTGGTTTTTGGGTGGTACATAAATATACCAGCGGGACAGGACCGGCATCATGTAATATATTGCATCATTATTATTTTGTTTTAGGCGTTTCTGAACGCACCGTCACCCATATAACTCAAGAGGGTTATGTGGCAGAAGCTTTTTCAAAAATGTATTAAGTTAAAATAAAAAATAAAAAAATAGACAGTATTAGCCACTGCATGACCATTGTTAGGCCAGATTATTATTTTTAGTATTAACAGGTACTACTAAGTATTCAATAAAAGATTTACAATAATTTCAACAGGCTTTTTTCATCATAGTCTATGCAAGTAGAAAAAGCTAGTAACTTAAATTACTTTAAGTTTCGAATAATGAAAAATTACTATTGATTGAATGAAGGAAAAAAGATCAGTTATGCTGGCAACATTAAGCACGCCACCCGTCGCGCGCAGACTTATCTTGCGCGCACTCTACCTTCAGATTAATTTTCATTGCTATGAAAAATCACGCCTACCAATATAATCTTGGCAAAAATCACCGAGTCATTCCCATAAATTTATTTTAGATACCATACATAATACTACTTATTTAGAATGTTCTATTATCATGTATGACATAATAAGCAAAATTTACCGAGACACCTCGGAGGTCACTGCTGTAGATGCCAATTATTATGGAACACAATAAAGTTGGACAGTAAACATGGTAAGGCGCGGTGATGACAGGTGGAATAAGGCAGTGGCGTGGCGGTCCGACAGCGACATGGGCAAAAACATTGCATCCATCCCAGGCAGAATTCAGGTTCTCCCCACGCCTCTGTGCCACCCTTATAAGGGTTGCACAGATGTGGGGTTTGGCATGTTCTTAAGGTTACACTAGTCGACGGCACGAACTATTTTGTACGCGGGGTTAAAATGCATTTTATATCAACCGACAACACGTGCGGAAGAGATAGATGCTGTGATGAGCAGTAGGAAGCTAGTTCGCGTACGAATACACACTTTTGCAAATTTGTAGCGAAATGGATAATGATTTAGGACGAAACAGAGCACGCAAAATTTTATAAAGAGACTGTTGGCAGTCTAGATATCATGAAAAAACGACTAAATCTATCTGATCAAAATAAAACTATTTGCATTGTTAAACTACTAATCTTTCCCTGTATGGAGGCCGTTTTGCAATTTTCCGTCTTCTTATGGTATTTATTCGCGGCCAAAAATGCGTTAAAATTAGTGTCGAAATGGAACTTTCAAATATTTTCTTTTTTTACTTTTTTGCTTCCCTACAGGGTTAGATAATGATGAGACAAATTGATATCACTTTTTATTTTGAACGTACATCTTCAAACAGTGGAATAATCCCTAGACTACGTTTGTATGGAAGAATTTTCCTTAACTCCAAATACTCCATTAGAAATCACCACTTTAACAGCCGATACTCAAATTGTGCTCAGCGTACATACTATAGTGTAATACTTGTACATTGCACGGCCGCCGGCCGCCAACAGATATAATAGACCCTATCCATTGACCTTTGGGTGACATTAGTTAACAATATTTTCAACACACTTGCTCATACAGTGGCTCTAATTTCACCGCAATTAGGCACATAATGAAACCTGTTATCAAACTGTGAAATTTTCATTGCTATTATTCACAAGTGAGTTATAGAGTTTTTATTTTTATTTTATTGGTTGAGTTGCTTTGTTCTTAAAAAAGTTTCGATACGAAAAAGATCGTGCTCAATAGTACAATTAAATTAATGTACCTATTGCTTGCTCATTTCATGCAATTTCGTATTTAAATAGATAATTTCAACTTGTACGTACTCAATAAATAAAACTTTCACTCAAATATAAATTTTATTTGCTCTGTAATAAAGAAAAATTTAAATTCCCTATTTTGTACGTGGCTAAAACACTATCCACGAAATGCCAAAAAAAAAAGAAACCTCATTCTTTTAGTCTATGGCCGATCGCCATTTTTAAATGCGCGCGCATAGGAAAACTGATTAATTTTGCCCGCCATTGCGAAAAAAAATTCGCAACTCATTTTTACTGTTGAAAATGTTTTTTTTGTATTATATTCTTCACAAGTGTGTTGAAAAACGTCGTATGATACACGTGTGTATTGATGATTACCGTCCTCGGCTCTCTTAAGACCCTCACCTAATGGCTCGGGTCTCAATGGCGCCTCAGCGGTAATCACCAACATTGCACACTTGTACCATAATGTACTATTGTTAAATTGTGTAGCAGGTATTTTGTATTCTGTATTTGCTGTGTGATCCCATGGAAAAAGGGCGTGAGTATATCAATATACGTGTATGCGTACCGAAATAATACTGTAAAAAAAAACGCCTTGTCATTCCTCTTAATTTATTCTACCATAAATAATACTACTGATTTAGAATGGTCCATTATCGTACAGGACATAATGTAACGCAGTTAACACCTCACTTGGTCAAGGTTCTAAGCGGACCGTGTCTTAATTAAGGTATGATGAGCAAACAGATCTTTTGTATATGTTACTATGACCGTTTCAGTGGATATGTGGGTTAAAAAGATTGTCGTGAAGCATTGCTTTGACGATGTAAAGTCACGATTTAGCCTTGGAGATCTTTCTAGCCTGTATCATCATTTGGGGATATGCGGAACAGGGTGTAAAGTCCCACCAACCTCCATAGGAAAGTGATCGCGAGGATCCTCCGACCAGACGGGTGTTGTGTCTGGTCCGGGCAACTGCCCAACGGTTGTTTTCGGACTGTTGTATGTGTTCTGATCGCGCCGAAAACTTTGCTTGCGCGATGCAGGATTTGTGTGACGTCATGTCATTAGTTCGTAAGTGGCGGCGTCGATGCCGCTACATCACTCCCCTCTGTAGACCGAAGGTCGATAGCAGGTTGAGTCGTCCGTACATCATGTGATGCGTGCCTGGCCAGTGGAAGGCTGATTCACGTGAGTCGGAACCGGAAGTCACAGAGTTCGCGGTGAGTCGGAACTGTATGCGGTTGTGCCCCAGTGAGTCGGGGTGATGATATCCCAGTGAGTCGGGATAGTGCTGCTGGCTCCAGTGGGTCGGAGCGGTGATGATAGAAGCTGAGGGTGATGACCAGGAATGCGGGTCCACTGCATGCTGATGGTCAGGTTACCCTCGTAGATGCCGTGGGTACGGGCTGGCTGTGTGACTCGCTGCTTGCGGAAGTGATGATGATGTCACGATGAAGTAGCTCTGGAAGAAGGCTGCGCTGATGTTCATGTTCGAGGGTCACCAGTTTGGGGGTATGTGGTAAGTGACGGCGTTGATGCCGCTACAATTATACCAGTGCCGGTCAAAAGCCTTATTCTACCTTTTCTACAAAATTAAAAAATATCTGGGGCATACTATGATGATGTCTCTCTCTCCGACTGTAACTAGACGTTTAACGTCACAGTACTGTCTCTGATCTATGCTAACGTGTCCAAACTTATCGCGCCATCAAAGTCGCCTCCACACGCTTGCTGTTTGTCACAAACAGTGGCGAATAGCAAACACGTTCCGAACACTGACCACAATCACCCAACACAAACACGGCATCCACAGGCTTGCGAACGTGCTGTATATTCCGGATTGGCAAACATTGCGGACGACGAGCTTGTTGTGGCAGCGATTATTTTCGGGTTTACCTCTGACCAATCAAACATTTTTCCTTACAATTTAGCTGATTTAGATTTAGGATACACAAATGTCACGATTCGTAAATTTTACCACCACTATTAACCCCGTCCGCCGCCCGCAAGCTCGCGCGTGCTACTGAACTGAACAAGCGTCTGGATACATCGCAAACACGTTTGTCAAACACCATTTGATTTGTGCATAAAAACCGACACCGATGCCGAACACGGGCAAATACAAACTAAAACAGGCAAACACAAACAAACACCCATACACACGTTTGTGTTTTTTGTTTTGTGTTTGCTGTTTGCCATTGTTCGCCAAGCGTGTGGAGGCGGCAAAACACTTGATCTGTCGAGATATTGCTTCTAGGAAACTGGTTCACTGAGACGAGATGGTTTTATTTTTACCCTATAGCTCATCCTGACATGAGGTACCTAGACGTTCTGGGTTTCGGATAAATTTGAAAGAGATTTACCGCGGCCCTGGCACAAGCAACTGAAGGAACAGGGGTGTGTTTTAATCAGTAAAAGTCTCACACGCCCCAGCTTCACCCACAGCGGGAGAAGTCTTTGGATGATTTACCTGTTCAAAAAAGGGCAGAGGTGCACCGACGTTTAACCAGTTATGTTTAAGTGACATGTAATAGGAGATGAGCCTATTGCCATCATCATCATCATATCAACCGAAAGACGTCCACTGCTGGACATAGGCCTCCCCCAAGCGTCGCCACAATGACCGATCTCGTGCGTCTGGCAACCAGCAGATCCCCGCAACCTTCACCAGGTCATCGGTCCACCTGGAGGGAGGCCTTCCAACGCAACGTCATCCGGTTCGCGGTCGCCACTCCAGAACCTTTCTGCCCCATCGGCCATCCGTTTGGCAATTCTTCGGGCTATGTCGGTAACCCTGGTTCTCTTACGGATCTCTAAATTTCTGATTCGATCACGCAAGGAAACTTCGAGCATAGCCCTCTCCATTGCCCTTTTGTGTTACTGTAAGCTTTTTGATGAAGCCCATTGTAAGCGACCACGTCCCAGAGACAATATATGTCATCACTGGCAACACACACTGGTCATAGACTTTCGTCTTGAGACACTGTGGTAAGTTGGACGAGAAGATGCCGCGCAACCTCCCGAACGCTGCCAGTAGTTGCTCGGAAATAATGATTTTGAGGATATAAATAAATCGGCTGTGATGTAATATTCAAATAGATACTCAAAACATTATATGTTTTTTTCAAATTGCAAATCATTGTATAAATAAGTACTTTAATAAATTGACAACCATCATGAAGCACGCACTATAATAAGCAATTTAGCATGTTTCCGCTACAGACACGATCTTTACTTAAGGTTACACTAGTCGAAAATTCTTCCATACAAACGTAGTCTAGGGATTATGCCACTGTTTGACGATGTACGTTCAAAATAAAAAGTGGTATCAATTTGTCTCATCATTATCTAGCCCTGTATGGAAGCAAAAAAGTAAAAAAATAAAATATTTGAAAGTTATGAGCGTCGAAAGTTCCACATTTCGACACTAATTTTAACGCATTTTTGGTCGCGAATAAATACCATAAGAAGACGGAAATTTGCAAAACGGCCTCCATACAAGGATAGATTAGTAATTAAACAATGCAAATAATTTTATTTTGAACAGATAGATTTAGTAGTTTTTTCATGATAATTATCTAGACTGCCAAAGGTCTGCTTATAAAATTTCGCGCGCTCGGTTTCGTCCTAAATCATTATCCATTTCGCTACAAATTTGGAAAAGTATGTATTCGTACGCGAACTAGCTTCCTACTGCTCATCACAGCATCTATCTCTTCCGCACGTGTTGTCGGTTGATATAAAATGCATTTTAACCCCGCGCACAAAATAGTTCGTGCTGTCGACTAGTGTACCCTTAACTGGTAGAACTACAATCCATACAAGAAGTTCAACACAAATATTCAAGGAGGAGGAAGGTAGTGCCGAAATGTTTTCCGGCTGTACACTCTTGCGCGAGTCCGCGAGGATGATGTATATTCAAAGAACAGAAAAAACGCATTCTCTCTCTCTCTCTTCTACTTTTCTTCTAGTACTGAGTACTGAGAGAAGGCGTTTTTTCTGTACTGAGTAGGTACAATCATGAAGTATTTACCCGACTGCCGAAAGAGGGGAGAGTTTATCAGTCTATATATGTATGTATTTTTTTTCCTATGTGGCATTCTAGAGATCCAACGTATTGGCAGATTTTGATGGTTCTTACGTCAATCGAGTGACACTGGCTACTTTAAAAAATAGGGAAATTGCGGATTTTCGGCGCCGTATTGTGTGGGACCTAATTTTTTTGTTAATTAAATAGTTAGTTAATTAAAAAATTAAAAAAACTCAACTGCTTGAATAGCGAACTAAAAAGACGTAAACAAGGAGAAAATTATGCTGTGCAGTTGGAGGATACTTATTCGCGATCTGGCTGACCAAAACCAGATGTATCCTCCGACTCGGTCGGGTTTTTTCATTTTAGTTTGTTTAAAACCTTAATGTACAACAGTGTTTCCTCAGGCTCTCGTGCGAGAGTGTATGTACAATAGGCACGTACCAAAACTCTCAGTTGAACCCATGAATAGGCGATGAACCTTCGGTCAATAAAAAGTTGTCACTTTATCTATCACTTATGTTTTTAGGAGGTATAGAACTTTAAGTTGGCCACACTGTTTTAACTGGCGGCCATTTTGTCCGCTGTCAAGTGATTTGTGTTTGGTTTGGTTTGGCATTTCAACATGAATAGACTGACTCCTGAACAACGCTTCCAAATTGTGAAAATTTCTTGTTTTGTGCAAATTGGCCAGAACGTTTACAGTCAATTGTGACCGATATAGAGCCCGGATTACTGACTTTTTAGTTCCTCATTTGAACAACCATGATGTGCAGGAGCTGTGGTTTCAATAAGACGGCGCAACATGTCACATAGCTTGTGCCACAATTGATTTACTGAAGGAAACGTTTGGTAGCCACATTGTTTCACGTTCCAGAAGCCTCCAAGATCGTGCGATTTAACGCCGCTAGACTATTTTCTGTGGGGATATGTGAAGTCGCTAGTCTACGCCGATAAGCCCGAAACGATCGACCATTTGGAGCATAACATTCGCCGCGTTATTGCCGATATACGGTCACAAATGTTGGAAAAAGTGATTGAAAATTAGACCTCCAGATAAGATTACGTCCGAGGCTGCCGTGGCAGTCTTATGCCAGAAATCATATTTAAATTATAATGCCAAAAGATTATCTTTACATTATACATTATTCGCCTTATAGCTAAAATCTGGGCTGACACAATCAAGATTGCAGTTCGCTAACATAACTAATTACCATCAGAATCTGCAATTTGCCTACCCACATTTCAATACAACTGCGGTGCACAGTTCAAACCGATGACACTTCTAGATTAGGTAATTCCACACGCATTTTGAGCCTCTTGGCAGTAGGTACAATCAACTGCTCATCATTGATAGTCTTGGCTTTTTTGGCACCCTTATTATTTAGCAGCAAGGTCTGGACAGATGACCGAGGCTCTAGAGATAAAGTGACTTCGAAATAGATTCTTTCAGCGATAACTGTTGTGATAATATCATATGTCTTTACTCAGACTTTTTATTTCGTAGACTAAACTGAAATTTGGTGGGTTGCCATTTTATCGTTGCATAAAAATCTTGTCGTATCCTAAGTGATCGAAAGTTGATCGAAAATCGAAGCAGATCGAAAATTGATCTATTCCACGGCAAAAAAAAGAAAATTGCGGCTCTTAATTAATTTCTACTCATTTAGTTCTACTCATTGTCAGACTTCATTCTATCGATCGCATTTATTTTATTATTGATTTATTAATTATTACAATAAAAGGTTATGTACTATGTGTATTAATACTGCTATATTTAAATATATTACGTTTATATTCGTAGAACATTTATTTACACCAATTCTTCATCATCATCATCATATCAGCCGAAAGACGTCCACTGCTGGACATAGGCCTCCCCCAAGCGTCGCCACATTGACCGGTCCCGTGCGTCTCGCAACCAGCGGAGCCCTGCAACCTTCACCAGGTCATCGGTCCACCTGGTGGGAGGCCTTCCAACGCAGCGTCTTCCGGTTCGCGGTCGCCACTCCAGAACCTTTCTGCCCCATCGGCCATCCGTTCTGCGAGCAATGTGCCCTGCCCACTGCCACTTAAGTTTGGCAATTCTTCGGGCTATGTCGGTAACCCTGGTTCTCTTACGGATCTCAACATTTCTGATTCGATCACGCAAGGAAACGCCGACACCAATTACACCAATTAGTAAAATGTAATTGTTTTGTCATGCCATATCGATTCGATGAATAACTTTTGATTGAGCCTTGCCTACAACACTATGCTCGGCGCTTGCAATATTCAGTCAGTTTAGTCTATTACGTAAGTATATACAAAATTAAAATCACAATATAAGTCTGTAACAGTCCTTCTGCAGGTCAAAGGCCTCTTCTCATACATATGTTAGCGTTAGGGTTAAGGATTCCAATGAAAGACCTTTGTAAGATTTTAAATAATAACAGTTTAATTAAAAAATTACGTTGTTATTATGCGAGTCCGGAAGATGTTTTTCAGTAATATTACGTCGGACGTTTGGTCCCTAGCAAGGCTGGCGGACAATGAATATGACCAGCAAATAGCGGGGAATTTCAGTCAAGTGGTTGACACGGGGCTCGAGTCATTATACACCGTGAAATTTAAGTGGTTGTTTTCCCGCGGCAGAACGACTTGCCTTAAGGAGTACTTTCGAAGCATAGAGTTAAAGTAAAAAAATAACGATGTTTTTATTTTAAAATAATTTAAAAAATATTCATCAACTCGAAAAAGTGAGTAACAATAGTAACTTGTAGGTACTAGGTACTACTCGCGTCACCACCGTATTATTCACCGCAGTACCTAGTACCTACAAGTTACTATTGTAACTCACTTTTTCGAGTTTATGTTTTTTTTTTTTTATTATTTTAAAACAAAAACATCGGAAAACAACCACTTAAATTTCACGGTGTATACAATATTTATGGTTAGACAGAGAAAGACTATATTGTCGAAGTAGTATAGATTTGTTTTTGTTAAACTCCAACAAGAGACGGCAAGAGCATAAATCAATACGCTTGCTCAATGTAGGTTGGCGATTTCAAACTAATACGCACTATAAGTCCAGCAGGTTTATTACGTATCTTGCAGGAGCAAAACGATAGCGATTTTTGCGCAATAATTGCTCTTCAATACAGAACATTTAGAGTTTTTGGTGTACTTTTTTAGAATTAAGTGCATTTGACAAACAGCGAGCGATTAGAGTCTGGCAAACGAAAGTAGAGACTGAAAAAGCGCGGCAAATTTAAAAAATATCAGCATAGCAACCCCAAAATCTATTAAGCAATACCTGGAATAACCTAATTTGATACTTTAGAATTATTGATATTACTTCTTCTGAATAAAAATACTATAGGTACATTTAGGTAGGTAAAGTAATATATCAATCTGAATAAAAAATAAGCAACAGTATTCTATAATAATTTTGGTTTATTCACTATCAATCAAAATGTAATCTAAGACATCCATGTGAAAAGATTCATAAGAGTCACAGGAATCATTGTATTCTACATTAATAATGAAACTTTTTAAATTATTAAATAGAGAAAATGTTTTTACAAAAATAAAAACAACAAAGTATCAACTTAGTAGCGTCATACGGAAAATTGGGGTTGACATTAGTTTATCATTGCCATATAAACAGTTTGCAAATAATTCCAGTGTCTACTTTCGTTTGCCAGACTTTAGCAAACAATTGTGTAGGACCTACCATACCTACACTGTGGGTAATGCCGACTTTTATGACATAAAGCGTTTGGTCGCGCGATGATTGCTGATTGCTGTTTCTTACGTAATGGGCCAGCAGGTTTTTCGTCCCCGTTGTCAGCGATGTCCAAGATAAACTTACAAAGCACACATGAATTGAAAAAGTCACATTGTTCCTTGTGCAGATTTGAACCTACCACCTCAAGCATGAGAGGCAAGATCTGCCACTGGGCACCACGACAACCATTGTCTTAAAACCCAAAACTGTATGGGATGGTCTTGCGCCACCGAAATGTCCTATGGTCAATCTCTTACAATTTTACGAGAGTAGTTAGGTATGTTTTTCTGAAAAGGCCTCTGGTGAGAGCCGCGGGAGTCTGCTTGATGCGAGATGTTCAGAAACTGTCAATGTGGTGACGGTTCAAAGTCAAAGTCAAATGTATTTTCAATTAGGCCATTAAACGGCACTTTTGAACGCTAACAATTAAAATTTACAAGTAATAAAAATTTATTCTATCGTGCATTCGGCAAAGTAGCTTGTTATGAAGAAGAATGCACAAGAAACTCCATACTTTTTTAAAAAAGAAAAATCTTTTACAATATTAAACTACATAAATTAATAAATTCATGTATAATTCTACTTGTAAATAAATCCCTCACTTGACCCCTAACCCTTCACTTTATAAATAGGAACATGGTTCTCACATACTTACAAATATTGCATACATAGGTAAATTACCTAATTCAACAACAACGAAACAGTGTGCGAGTCAAAATTTTTTAAACAAAAATAATAGAAAAATAATGGTTGGGGGGTCCTTTGTCGCCTTTCGGCTGAAATGAAAGGCAATTTTTGCAATGTAAGTGTTACAACTGACATGTAACCAAACATAGCGTCAAGGTTAAGAATTTAATCTCACTCGGTTTTTAAATTACTTAATATTAATAAAGAAGTTAATTGCAGTGGATTCAGAAAGGTAGCTAATTGGTACCCGCTCGACTTACGAGTCTTAGATCTTGGGTTAGACCCAGGCAGGCGCTTTACTTTTTGTAAATAATTTGATCACCACTGCTCTAAAATCGGCGAAGAAAAACATCGTGAGGAAACCGTTGAACCAAATATTCGAAGACATGTGACATCCACCAAACCGCGCTGTGCCCGCGTGGTAGTTTACGACCCACTGAGAATGTTAGAATTCTAATTATGCAGCTGATAAAGGATTAATTAAAACAAAGTTTAAATATTAAAATATTTTTAATAATAATCAATAACAATCATATTTTCTATAATAATTATTACATTACAATATTACAGTACACAACACTTATTGTAATTATAATAAGAGTTATGTACTGTAATTATTTTTTTACTTATAATAACTGCATGATTCGAATAATGATGATATTATAACAACAATAAACTATTAATTATATCTCTTTTAATTACTACTACTTTGCCTATAGATAACATTTATGAAAGATACGAGAAATACTACAACAAAAACAAATGTTAAATTTGTTTGAAGCGATCAATTTATCTGGCAAAATATCCGAAATATTTGTGTAACGCGATAACGGGACCTTAAGGTTACACTAGTCGAAAATTCTTCCATACAAACGTAGTCTAGGGATTATTCCACTGTTTGACGATGTACGTTCAAAATAAAAAGTGATATCAATTTGTCTCATCATTATCTAGTCCTGTATGTAAGCAAAAAAAGTAAAAAAAGAAAATATTTGAAAGTTATGAGCGTCGAAAGTTCCACATTGCGACTCTAATTTTAACGCATTTTTGGGCGCGAATAAATACCATAAGAAGACGGAAAATTGGAAAACGGCCTCCATACAGGGATAGATTAGTAGTTCAGCAATGCAAATAATTTTATTTTGAACAGATAGATTTAGTAGTTTTTTCATGATATCTAGACTGCCAAAGGTCTGTTTACAAAATTGCGCGCGCTCGGTTTCGTCCTAAATCATTATCCATTTCGCTACTAATTTGCAAAAGTGTGTATTCGTACGCGAATTAGCTTACTACTGCTCATCACAGCATCTATCTCTTCCGCACGTGTTGTCGGTTGATATGAAATGCATTTCAACCCCGCGCACAAAATAGTTCGTGCCGTCGACTAGTGTACCCTTAACTCGTTGATACACATTTTGTACAAGTCACAAAATTTAATGAGACTATTAACGTAGTAACTTCTCTAATCTGTGATATTACTGCTGGAACCTAGGTGTCTAGGATTTCCCTAATGACTACCTTTTCGACAGGATGCTTTAATTGTAGACCTAGTGTCCAACAATAACGCAAGAGCCATCAAAAACATAGTAAGCAATGATCCTGATGGTGCGACTCAATTAAAATTGCGTCGATAACCCGCACGTATTTTTTAAGAAAATTTCAAATGCTAATCGCATTGCGTCCATGTGAACGTGCTTGCAATTTTGCTTTGTAAAGATCGCGATTCGATTTATATCGGTATGATATAAATCGAATCGCGTTGAACCATCAGGAAGATTGCTTAATCATCTATGCTTATAAATTGTCCCGATGCGGGATTCAAAACCTAAACACATTCAACTCTATCTACCGAAAAAAACGCTTAAAAAGTATTAATCAATTTCTTAATCATATCCACTGACTCATTCTGTCCAATACCCTGAATATATTCAGTTGCCTTCTTAGCGTGTTCCTCGTATAATCTTTGAGTTTTATCAACCGCATCAGTCTTCAAAATATTAAACTTCAAATCTTCATAATCCACATCTTTGACATCCTTCTTCGATTGTGTTATTATTTGATATAAGTTGGGATTACTGTCCAAAGCGAAGAGAACAGGTGCACTTGCCAAGCAAAACTGTTCTTTACTCTCTGAAGTTAGCTGCTGTATTTCCGTGGCTGCTTGCCATGCTAAACCTACGTGACATCCGAATTGGTATGCAAGGTTTTGTGTCTCTCTATTCTGTTTGTCCAGTACCATAGCTGATTGACAACCTCTGCCAAGCAAGCTGACTCCGTTGTATACTGTCCTAGCCGTCCATTCTTTTCTAGGCTTACCTAATACTTCATCTACGGCTATAGAATTCGTATCAAAAGTGATTTCATAATCCTTTCCAGTAAGTTTGGGTTTACCAGGAATCGGCATGTTCTGCTCATCTCTTTCGCCGAAGAATTCGCCTTCAGAAAGATCTTTCAGTGCTGTGGAAATAATGTAGGAGACATCTGAGTTTCTAAGGTTTGCTAACATACCATTTGCAGTTACTAAAAGGTAGTCTCCGAGAAGGATAGCAATTTTGTTACCGAAGATCGCTGATTCGGTGTCTTTCGATCGTTTTGCAAAAGGCACATTGACTATTCCTCTGTGTATAAGATGTCCAGTCCTCATCATCTCTGTAAGTTCTGCTAGAACTCTGGTGTCTTCTTCATTCTTCTTCATCTGTGGAGTGTAAGTGGGTGTTTTGACGGATTTTGACAGAAGAAGGATGATGAGGCCCCAGGGTTGCAGATTCTTGGAGTCTCCATAGAGGACGTTCTTCGCTGTCTGCATTACTAGGTGATTGCTGCCGACCTGAGGACAAGAAATGGAAAACAGTTAAAATGGGTCATAGTTGGTATGACGGTTGGTCTTTTTTACTGGTAACATCTTTGTTTGGTTTAAAGTAAGACAAACTATCTGTAAACCAAAGACGCAGGAGAAATTAGCAATATAGATATTACAAAAAGTATTTCGGTCAATGACAACAAATCAAACATTTTTATGGCTAGTATTTAAACGAGCGAAAAAAAATTCAAATTAAAGGTGTAAAAAATACTGAATATGGCTTACTGAAATACTAAGTGGGCGACAAACAGTGGGCGAATACAAATGTTTAAAACAGCGACTTGAAAATATAAGTTTGTCGACAGGGCTCCTTTTTCTGTCTGCAGGGTCTAAAATAACCTAACATGAAGGAGATGACGGGAGCTAAGTTCGCTCGCTTTGCTCGCTCACTTCAGCTCCCGTCATCCCCTTCGAACCTAACCTATCCGTGTCGGGGTGCCCTAAGTTCCCGAGCTCGCTTCGCTCGCTCTTGGACACGAATAAACCCGAACTCCCGCACTGCACAGTGATGTCGCCTCGATAGTTGTTCAGCTATTTTCAAAATAATAATATTCTAAAATAGAAAAAATATAAACCCAAATACAATTAAAGTATGTAACAATATTATTACCGCAGCTCACAAAAATCTCCTAAAAGGTATTACTCAAATCGGATAAATAGTTACTTACTTGTATAATAGTCGCCCATTCAGTATATTTTTCCCTCGGTTAATCATTTCCCTATTTTTATTCGTTTCTGCCCGCGGCTCCGCTCGTAAGATATGTTGATAAAAAGTGTTTAGATCCCTTTCCAATTCCTAGGCCATATGATTTCGAATTTATAATATTAGTATGGATTGACCATGAAACAATCGCATCGAATTAGTTACTGTATTTAAATGACTACACAGAAATGTCACGTGTAAATTATTGTGAAATCAATTAAGAAATATAACATAAATCATACTATTTACAAATCAAAATAATGACACTGCTAAAATTGCTGGTTTGCTTTACCCTGATTTAGGAATTAGGAATTCTAGGTATTTAACGAACCTGCTGAAATCTGTCAGAATTTGGTATTAAAGTGGTGTATGACACGTTCTTAAGGTTACACTAGTCGAAAATTCTTCCATACAAACGTAGTCTAGGGATTATTCCACTGTTTGAAAATGTACGTTCAAAATAAAAAATGATATCAATTTGTATCATCATTATCTAGCCCTGTATGGAAGCAAAAAGTAAAAAAAGTAAATATTTGAAAGTTATGAGCGTCGAAAGTTCCACATTTCGGCACTAATTTTAACGCATTTTTGGGTGCAAATAAATACCTTAAGAAGACGGAAAATTGCAAAACGGCCTCCATACTGGGATAGATTAGTAGTTCAACAATGCAAATAATTTTATTTTGAACAGATAGATTTAGTCGTTTTTTCATGATATCTAGACTGCCAAAGGTCTGTTTTTAAAATTTCGCGCGCTCGGTTTCGTCCTAAATCATTATCCATTTCGCAAAAAAATTGCAAAAGTGTGTATTCGTACGCGAACTAGCTTCCTACTGCTCATCACAGCATCTATCTCTTCCGCACGTGTTGTCGGTTAATATAAAATGCATTTTAACCCCGCGCACAAAATAGTTCGTGCCGTCGACTAGTGTACCCTTAACGCCGAGTACTCGATTCGAAAACCGGCACCAAGACATTGAAAACATTTCGTAACACAAATTAAACCTCAAAAAGTTGCAAAAATCCTTTCACAAAATCAGCCGAGCATTTTCTGAGATACTAACCCGGGATCCCAATGCATTTATATGTTTTCGATAAAACTTAATTTTTATGAATGATATATATATTAGAATAGATTACTTTTAAGTAGTCTGGCCGCATCTAACCGCAACTAGTTACTTTTTTATTGTTTTTTAGGGTTCCGTACCCAAAGGGTTAAAACGGGACCCTGTTACTAAGACACTGGAGTTCGTCTGTCTGTCACCAAGCAGTATTTCATGAATCGTGATAGCTAGACAATTGAAATTTTTACAGATGATGTATTTTTGTTGGCGCTATAACAAAGAATACTAAAAACAGAATAAAATAAATATGTAAGTGGGGGCTCTCATACAAAAAACGTGTTTTTTTTGCCGTTTTTTGCGATTATGGTTCGGAACCCTTCGTGCGCGAGTCCGACTCGCACTTGGCCGGCTTGTTTTTAGTTTTCCCGACACTCGGCATTTCTACTATACCTAATTATTGTGAGATCTGTGGTGGCCCAATGGTATCGGCCGCGACTTACAAGTTGTAGGTCGTGGGTTCGAACCCAGGTTTTTGAGAGCAGGCACCACTGCTCTCAAAAACGGTGAAGGAAAACATCGTGAGGAAACCGGCATGTCCTAGAACCAAAAATTCGAAGAAATGTGACACCAACCTGCACTGGGCCTGCGTGGAGGATTACGGCCCATTCCCTCTCACAGAGAGGAGGCCTGTGTCCCAGCAGTGGAAACATTAATAGGCTGATGATGTGATGTAAATTATTGTGGATGTATTATGCAACACCATGTAGCTCTGAGTTATCATCTCAGTTATTCATTGCCAGGTTTAGCAGGAAAACTAGCAACCCACAGATTGCGGCAATAACTGAGACCTGGCAAGCTTATATTTTCCTATTTTCTACAGCACTTTCTTAGAAATGACCTTGGTATCACTCGCAACACATACGTGTGTTGGGGGTCAACTACCAAAAATAAACTTCAATTTATTTCATTAAGATAATTATGGCTAGATGTTTCCAGGCAACTAAACAGCAATCTATTCTACTATAATATCATTCATGAAAATTATATTTAATAAAAAGGGAACTAAACGTCGTTTACGTCTTTTTAGTTCGCTTTCTAAGCAGTCGTGATTTTTCATTTTTTTATTAACTTTTTTATTTATAACTTTTTTGTAATTTTGTTTAGAATTAGATACATTTATACATATATGTGTTATATATTTTTGAAATCACCTCCTTGAACCCTTTATTTTGATACCCCACACGATGGGTTAGGAAGAAAAAAATTTGTATCCCACAATATGGCGCCCAAAATCCGCCATTTTTCTTTTACAATTTTAATGTAGCCAGTAACACTCGCAAGGTTCGGACGAATCGATTGACGTATGAATCATCAAAATCGGCCAACGCGTTTGGTCTCTAGAACGCCACATAGGAACAAGCATACATAGACTGATAAACACATTACCCTCCTTGGGCAGTCGGGTAGTGAAAAGAAACCGGCCAAGTGCAAGTCGGACTCACGCACAAAGGGTTCCGTACCATTATCGCAAAAAACGGCAAAAAAATCACGTTTGTTGTATGGGAGCCCCAGTTAAATATTTATTTTATTCTGTTTTTAGTATTTGTCGTTACAGCGGCAACAGAAATACATCATCTGTGAAAATTTCAACTCTCTAGCTATCACGGTTCATGAGATACAGCCTGGTGACAGACGGACAGACAGACAGACAGACGGATCGCGGAGTCTTAGTAATAGGGTCCCGTTTTTACCCTTTGGGTACGGAACACTAAAAAGAAAAGTACCTGCAGATTTTCGCAATGGGATCTTAGGCTATAACCAAGTAGACACACAAACAGTTATAATATGAGCGAAGTATTGTGCGAGAAAGTGAACCTTTACTTTCTACGTTCAAACCGGTATCATGAGTGCCTTGAGCTAAATTTATTTAGAATGAATCAGTCTTCTTATTATAATATGCGAATATATTACTGTACCCAAAATAGCTGGTGTTTTCTTTTTTTTACTCGACACCGGATGGAAAAAGGAGGGTAATGTGTTTCAAATGTATGTTTATGAGTACAGCCTTAACTCACAGATTTTTTTTGACAAGACCGCTAAAAAAAGTGACATTTTGTCAGTGATGGCGAGTGTCGAAATATTACTCATAAAATTATACGTCATTACACTATCATTAGACTTTTTAATATGTATCTCATTATGATTGACTAGCTGATACCCGCGGCTTCGTTCCCGTTGACGTATCTACCTACCTGCCACCTACCTATGTACCTACCCTACCTACCTACCCACCCACCTACCATACACTACCTACGAATTTGTTAAACTATTTATACGAATATAACAATTTTTTTTTTTTTTTGATAGCAGTTTTGGCCCAGTGGTATCGGCCGCGACTTACAAGTTGTAGGTCGTGGGTTCGAGCTCCGGCAGGCGCTTTACTTTGTGTAAATTATTTCATCACCACTGCTCTCAAAACGGTGAAGGAAAACATCGTGAGGAAACCGGCATGTCCTAGAACCAAAAATTCGAAGACATGTGACATCTACCAACCCGCACTGGGCCCGCGTGGTGAATTACGGCCCTTTCCCCTCTCAGAGAGGAGGCCTGTGTCCCAGCAGTGGGAACATTAATAGGCTGATGATGTGATGTGATGTGAACCAATTTTTGTTTCCACCAGCGATCTAACTAAATTTTAGAACACAAAAGCTGCTATTGTGAATTAACTTTGATAGTGAGTTATATTCTCTCATAGACTTTTTTGTAGTTAATAATGAGAACTTTAATCATGTAGTACATAATGTTTATGTATCATATACAATAGTTTTCTCAGCGCACGCCAAATAATGAATTTTATAGGCAAAATTTTGCTTCTTTGGGTTACATTATTGCAATTTTCATATGGACCTCTAATTTATTTTTAAATAACTTATAGCCTATGTTACTCGGGAATAATGTAGCTTTCCATAGGTGAAAGAATTTTTAAAATCGGTCCAGTAGTTTCGGAGCCTATTCGGTACAAACAAACAAACAAAAAAATCTTTCCTCTTTATAATATTGGTACAGATAAGATACAAGAAATCAATTATGTTCACTCATAGGAAGGACGTACTTTGACCCTATTGGTGTCCTTCAGAAAGGTCATGTGCGTAGGACACTCATAACCGGCGTACGTGTATGATTAGATGACGTATGTAGACGAATCATTTTGAGTATTTTAGGCGTTCTGTAATGTTTGCAGTAAAATTCGTGATTTTATTATGTATCTATGTAATGTAAAATAATGTTTGTAAATAACTAGCGTTTTTAGGGTTCCGTACCCAAAGGGTAAAAACGGGACCATATTACTAAGGCTATACGGTCCGTCTGTCTGTCTGTCACCAGGCTGTATCTCATGAACCGTGATAGCTAGACAGTTGAAATTTTCACAGATGATGTATTTTTGTTGCCGCTATAACAAAAAGTACTAAAAACAGAACAAAATAAATATTTGAATGGGGCTTCCATATTTGGCGACGGCACTTTGGCGATGGATCGCAGGTTGATGGAAATAATAATGATTCCAAGTTGTGGTAAATAAAAAGGGCTTTATTTTTAGTTGCACACACTTAAATACTATTTGACACTTATACTCTAACCAATGAAAATACAGAAACAAGTTTACAAATATAGAAATAAAATCTAAACCAATAGGGTTGCTTGATTCTTTTGGGTCCAATCGGGTTGTAGCGTAGTTCGGTGTTTGTTCCGTTAGTGTCGCCACAATCGACGCACGTGGTCGTTTTGGCGCGCATTCTACGAGGCGTTCTGCGCGCTGAAGTTATAAATATAGGTGGCGCGTAGATTCGGCCTTTTTCTTCGGGCGGCCGTTGCGCAAGACAGACGTGTCCGGCGCGATGGCTGCTCGTGTCCTGTTTCTTTACAAATGAGTTCCTTCGGGATCTCAGATGAGTTCTTTTCAGAACTGGGAATAGTCAAAACGTAAATAGTTCTTTTAAGGACTGCTTGTTTCAATGTTTCTGGCAAACAGAGTGTCAAAACGTACTGTGATCAAAAGTCCTTTTAAGGGCTACTTGTTTCAATGTTTCTAATAAAGAGTGTCGAAAACGTGAATTGATAGTTGTGGCTACAGTACTCCCCTTCAAGCGAAGCGTACCGGCAGCTTGACTGTGCGGCCTGTACGTGTTGTTTTGTCCACGGCGGTCTGTAGCGGCATGTTTGCGGCAGGTACTTGAGTTCCTTGCTTGGTGACGGTTGGGTCGATATTTGTTTTCTTGGTAAAGGTAACTGGTATTGGTGTGGTAATCTTGGTTGGCGGTAAGGTATCGGTATCTTCTGTGATGACATATGCAGGTTTCAATCGATCGATGGAAATGTTGACTTGCCGATCTGGTAACTGGATGAAATACACTTTATCTGTTCGGCTTATAACTCGATAGGGGCCTTCATATGGAGTTTGAAGTGGTTTTTTTACTGCATCAGTTCTGACAAAAACGTGGCTGCACGTGGGCAATTCTTGATGAACGAACATGTGTCTGTTATTGCTGTGATGCTCGGTTACGGCTTGTGGTTTGTTTGCTTGAATAATACCACGCAGTTTCTCAACGTAGGTATAATCCATCGCAGGTGTGCAGGTACTTGTATTGAAAAAATCTCCAGGTAAACGAAGATTGTAGCCATATGTAAGCTCGGCGGCGCTCACGCCTGAATCTGTACGTAGAGCGGCTCGTAGTCCAAGTAGCACGGTAGGCAGTTCATCGATCCATGTGCTTGAGTCGATGGTTTTCGCGCGTAACGCAGTTTTAAGAGAGCGATGCCACCGTTCGACGATACCGTTGCTTTGAGGGTGATACGCTGTTGTTCGAGTTTTCTTGATTCCCATTTGCTTCATCAAGTTTTGGAAAAGTTGACTCTCGAATTGGCGTCCTTGGTCGCTTGTTAGTGTTGTAGGACAACCAAATCTTGCTATCCAGTGTTGGTAGACGATATCGGCTATTCGAACAGCTGATATTTCGTCGGTAGGGATGGCTTCAGGCCACTTAGTAAATCGGTCGATCATTGTTACTAAGTATCGGTGACCTTGAGCTGTTGTAGGGAGTGGTCCAACGATGTCAACGTGTAGGTGTTGAAAACGTTCACTTGGTGGGAAAGATGCTATGTTCGAGAATGTGTGTCGCTGTATCTTGCTCTTCTGACAATGTATGCAGGATCGAGTCCAAAGGTTGATGTCTGCGTTCATTGATGGCCAAAAATATTTTTGGGTTGTAAGTTTACGCGTCGTGCGTGTGCCTGGGTGACTTATATTGTGTAAGCTGTTAAAAACATCTGGTCGATACTGCTTGGGTATATAAGGTCGTAAAAATGGGGTTGATGTTTCGCAATATAACTCGACGTCGGTATTGGGTATAATTACTTTCTTTAGAGTTATGTTTTTTTGTAATAACAATTGTTCTATGGTGCTGTCCTTTTGTTGTGCGCTGGCTATGTCTTTGTAGTCTACAGCAGATGGGCATGAAATGGTTTCTATGCGGCTGAGTGTGTCGGCAACGACGTTTTGTTTACCGCTCACGTGCCTTATGTCCGTGGTGAATTCGCTGATAAACAAAAGTTGTCTCGTTCGCCTCTGTGTTTCTGAGTTTGTATGCGTTTTCAACATTACAAATGTTAGCGGCTTGTGGTCGGTGAATACGATAAGATGGCGTCCTTCAAATATTTTTCGGAAATGTTTGACTGCCATGTAGATTGCTAGTAACTCACGATCGAAAGTAGAGTATTTCTTTTGTGCGTCGGTGAATTTCTTGGAATAGTATCCAAGCGGTTGCCATGTTTCGTTGATGTATTGTTGCAATACGGCTCCAGCTGAATTATCAGATGCGTCACAAAATAAAGCTAGTGTTGCATGATGCGATGGGTGAGCCAGTAAAGCTGCGTTGATGATGCTAGCTTTACATTGCTCGAACGCTTGGGTTGCTTCGTCGGTCCACGTGATCTGAGTTTTGTCTCGCTTCTTGACATTGTGTAGATATGCGTTCAATGGTGCTTGTAGAGATGCGGCGTTAGGTATGTGATCGCGATAGAAATTGATCATACCGAGAAATCTTCTTAGCTCTTCGATTGTGGTCGGCTTGGGATAGTTAGTGATAACTTCGATTTTATGGTCCGGGGGTTTAATGCCTTCTGTTGATACGGTGTATCCTAGGAATTGGACTTCTGGTTTGCCTAGGTTGCATTTAACGGGGTTAATCGTGATACCGTTATCTTCTAACCTCTTTAGCACGATGTGAAGGTGTTCTCGGTGTTGAGCTTCGTTTTCGGATGCTAGTAACAAATCGTCGATGAATGGGAAAACGAAATCTAATCCTCGTAGCACTTCATGGATGTATCGTTGAAACGTTTGTCCCGCGTTTTTCAAACCAGGGCACATACGAGGAAATTCGAATAATCCCATTGGTGTGATGATTGCTGTCTTCTCAATATCTTCTTGTCTTACGTTCAGTTGTTGGTAGGCACGATTGAGGTCTATTGTAGAGAAGATAGTTTTTCCGGATAGTTGATGCGTGAAATCTTTGATGCGTGGAACAGGGTAGCGATCTGGTATTGTAATGGAGTTGAGTCGGCGATAATCACCACAAACTCTAATATCGCCATTCTTCTTGGGTACGATATGTAGAGGTGACGACCATGGGCTTTTACTGGGTCGGCATAGTCCTTGTTCTATCATGTTTTCGAATTCTCGCTTGACTGTTTCGAAACGATGCGGTGGGATGGGTCGAGCGCGGCAATGCAACGGTTGACTACGTGTTTCGATAAAATGTTGGACTTTGATGTCGGAGTTTAATTTCATCGATGTTAATCTTGTTGTGTTGGGATATTGAGCTAAGATGTCGTGGTACGTTTGCGACATGTCAATGCTGCGTACGGTAGGCGTGTTTGATACTCGTATTGGCGCATTTACCTTTAAGCTTGTGACATCGTCGATGAGTTTTCGGTTTTTCAGGTTGACGATGAGTTGATGATGCTTGAGGAAGTCTGCTCCGAGTATTGGCTTCGAAACGTCAGCTACAATAAATTTCCATTTGTAGCGGCGTCGTAGGTTGAAATCGAGAGATAACGTTTTCTCGCCATACGTAGCTATTGTTGTATTGTTAGCTGCGTATAATTGAAATGGTAACGGCGTTGTTACTTGACCCTTTCTTCTTGGTAGCACGGATATGTTAGCTCCAGTGTCGACTAAGAATGATAGTTTCGAGTTTTTATCGGTGATGTATAGGCGGTGAGAATTATGTTGAACGCCGGTGTCCGCCTCTGCCAACGTCCTGTTTAGTTTTCCGCATTTTGTTTTGTGAAGGAGCAAGGCGACGTGCAGCGTCTAGCTTGCTCTTTGAATCGTCTGTGATAATAACAGAATGGTGATGGCGATTCTGTTCGATTGCGTGATCTTGAAGGGTAGCGGTGTCGAGAAGGGTAGCGGCTGCGGCGATAATTGTTGTTAAATTGCGGTCTTGCTTTGAGTTCAGCCACTTCTAGCGATAGCTTTCTTAATTCATTCATGATAAATTGCGTATCTGCTAGCGGTGCTGATGATGTAGGTACAGCGGTTGACTGCACGGCTGCGACTTCTGTTGAGCAGGTATTCGGCATCTTGAAATGGGTCAGTCGAGGTTCTTCGGCAAATTATTCTTCAGATGTGTTCGGTTCGGGAGTTGTGATTCTTCGGCAGTTGAATATAATTCTCCATCATTTTCCGTGTGTTCTGGTCCAGGTGTGTTCTTTTCGGGTGTGTTCTGTCCGGGGTCACCACTTTGGCGACGGCACTTTGGCGATGGATCGCAGGTTGATGGAAATAATAATGATTCCAAGTTGTGGTAAATAAAAAGGGCTTTATTTTTAGTTGCACACACTTAAATACTATTTGACACTTATACTCTAACCAATGAAAATACAGAAACAAGTTTACAAATATAGAAATAAAATCTAAACCAATAGGGTTGCTTGATTCTTTTGGGTCCAATCGGGTTGTAGCGTAGTTCGGTGTTTGTTCCGTTAGTGTCGCCACAATCGACGCACGTGGTCGTTTTGGCGCGCATTCTACGAGGCGTTCTGCGCGCTGAAGTTATAAATATAGGTGGCGCGTAGATTCGGCCTTTTTCTTCGGGCGGCCGTTGCGCAAGACAGACGTGTCCGGCGCGATGGCTGCTCGTGTCCTGTTTCTTTACAAATGAGTTCCTTCGGGATCTCAGATGAGTTCTTTTCAGAACTGGGAATAGTCAAAACGTAAATAGTTCTTTTAAGGACTGCTTGTTTCAATGTTTCTGGCAAACAGAGTGTCAAAACGTACTGTGATCAAAAGTCCTTTTAAGGGCTACTTGTTTCAATGTTTCTAATAAAGAGTGTCGAAAACGTGAATTGATAGTTGTGGCTACACATAAAACAAACGTAATTTTTTGCCACAGAACAAAAAAAATCTCTGTTCTGTGTTTTTTGCCGTTTTTTGCGATAATGGTACGGAATCCTTCGCGCGCGAGTCCGACTCGTACTTGGCAGGTGTTTTGAGATTCCTATACTATAAGAAGTGTTTTTTTTTCACCGACATCAAAACGGAGGACGTTCTCAATTCGACTGTACGTTTTTGTATGTTTGTTACAACATTACTCCGCTAATTATGAACCGATTTTGAAGATTTATTTATTTATTTATTAAAACTTCATGCAAAATAAAAGTACATAGGCGGACTTAATGCCTGAGGCATTCTCTACCAGTCAACCATGGGCGGTGAAGAGATAGCATGGCAGGTGCATAAAAAATTAAATAAACACAAAATGAGTACAAAAGTATATAGTTAAAATTAACATACATAAATAGGTAGGTTTAAGAGGAGCTCGTGGCTAAATAATAACAGCCGCACGGGTCGATCATCAAGGTTAAGCAACGCTTGACGAGGTCGGTCCGTGGATGGGTGACCATTTCAACATACCGAGTTTCCTCCGTGCCTCGGAAAGCACGTTAAGCCGTTGGTCCCGGCTGTCATTTGAAGATCTTTGACAGTCGTTACGGGTAGTCAGAAGCTTGAGATCTGACACCAGTCTTGCCAAGAGGTACCGTGTTACTCAGTTACTGGGTTGTGAAGGTCAGATAGGCAGTCGCTCCATGTAAAACACTGGTACTTAGCTGAATCCGGTAAGACTGGAAGCCAACCCCAATATAGTTGGGAAAAGGCTAGGCAGATGATGAAATAAGTAGGTTTATTTCAAAATTGGTGCTTCTTATGTGGTCCTGTTTAAATTTCATCAAGATCTGACGAGTAGTTTTTAAGTTATCCTTTATAATGCGTATGTTTATGGTAAGTTATCGAACCAAAACTAAAAAGAGAAAGATAAAAACTTTATTCACAATAAAATTAAACCGACTTCCAGAACAAAACACTACAAAGCGAAAAATAATTTTCTTTTCGGAATCTGGTATCAAAAACGAACATAAAGAAGTACCGAAGATACTAACTTCCGAAAATAAAGTTATTTTCGACTTGGTAGTGTTTTGTTTTGGAAGTCGGTTACATTTTTTATTTTATGTAACTTATGTCACTAGGCTCTTACGTCACTTTATCATTGAACTAGCGACTCGCCCGGCTTCGCACGGGACAAACTTTATACAAAACTAGCTGTTGCCCGCGGCTTCGCTCCCGTGGACCACCCCACAGGACGGGTTTTCGGGATTAAAAAATAGCCTATGTCACTCAGGAATAATGTAGCTTTCTATTGGTAAAAGAATTTTTCAAATCGGTTCAGTAGTTTCGGAGCCTATTCGGTATAAACAAACAAACATGTAGTATAGATATAGAAAAACAGACATCGACTTTGTTTTATACTATTTAAAGAAGAATTATTACTTAAAGAGATTACCTCCTTCAAACAAACAAACAGTTTTGCCTCTGTATAATATTAGTTTAGATTCCCTCTTAAGGCGCATATACCCCTCAGTAGCTGATTTTAAAATGAGAATCATGTCTAAACAACTAGTCGTAATTTTTTGGAAAAAATATGTGTTACAATAGAACATTTTCTTATTAATTTGATGTATGAACATTTTGAGTTTTATCCGTATAACATAGTGTAATTAATTTTTAAAGTTACGTCTAACGCGGAAAAAATACAACAATCGCACCAAAACCGCCGGGCGTATTTTAATGAAATTTTCACCATCTCAAAGACAATTTAATTATCTACATATTGATTTAGGGCTTTTTTTCATAGAATAATAAGGAAAGACTACTGAATTTGGGGTCGCGCGGGTGTGTAACGAGTAAGCGTTTTATTTCCTCAAGGTCGTTGGCGACTGTCGTCATCTTAAATGAAGCTTCGTTCCGGTATTCAGGTCGCCATGAAATTGAGATCAACGGACCTAGTTTTTCTGCTTTACTAACTGATTCATAACGTACTGCTTATGAGAACTGTTACAGAGTTTCCAAGATAACTGTTGTTTACAGTTCAATAAAATATGCGTTGTTTGATGTTGCAAATTATCATCATCATCTGCTATCTATCTATAGGCGCTTGACCACTATCTCACCTGATGGTAAGCGATGATATGGTCGACGATAGAGCACGCTTGCCTAGAAGAAACCTATTCACTCTTGACTTAAAGACCCCTAGATTGTAGCTATCGGGAAACACAGATTCCGGCAGGGAATTCCACTCTTTAGCTGTACGCATAATAAAAGTGTCCCCAAAACGTTTTGTGCGTATGGGTGGGATGTCCACCATGTACCGATGACGCATCGCCGTACGTCTGGTAGTCCGATGATGGAACGGGCTGGGCGGAATTAAATCATGTAATTCCATCGCACACTCCCCGAAATGTAACCGATAAAATACCGACAAACTGGCAACTCGGCGACGATGTTCAAGGCTCTGGAGCTTTGACTTGACCAGTGCCTCATTACCGATGAGTTTCTTGCCCCGCTTTTCGATCGACTCTAGTGCATCAAGCTGGTATTTGGCAGATCCATCCCAGAGATGAGAACAGAAATATGTTGGGGTTCCATCCACTTACACTGAATGCAGCTGAATACAACATTTATAGTTGGACAACCTATCAGAGAGAGCAGTGGTGGCCTATTGGTATCGGCCGCGACTTACAAGTTGTAGGTCGTGGGTTCGAGCCCAGGCAGGCGCTTTACTATTTTATTTTATTTTTTTAAATAAAAACGTTGTCCCACACTAGGAATTTCTTCCTGTATCGTGGGTGTGTTTACAAACATTTAAACTCACATACACAAGACACCCAGAACCGGAACAACTATCTGTAGGCCGTACAAAAATTTGTTCCGTGCGGGAATCGAACCCGCGACACGCACTACGTCTTTGTGTAAATTATTTCATTACCACTGCTCTCAAAGCGGTGAAGGAAAACATCGTGAGGAAACCGGCATGTCCTTGAACCAAACATTCGAAGACATGTGACATCCACCAACCCGCACTGGGCCCGCGTGGTGGATTACTGCCCATTCCCTCTCACAGAGAGGAGGCCTGTGTCCCAGCAGTGGGAGCATTAATAGGCTGATAATGAGGATGATAAACCCATCAGACATCCACGACCCCATAACTGGACATGAGACGCCAAGAGTTGTCATGTGAGGTTCACGATGCCAATATCTAAGATTCAATCAACCTGTATATATCATTCAAAGTGAAAAGGCATCTTATCCTTTTCACTTTCCTTTTTTGTATGGCAATCTTTAGAATTTACGAATTTTCGAATAAATTTTTAACCGGTTTTCCTTATGTAAACTTTCACTCTTTTTTTCTCTGACATTATGAAGAGATACAAATTGTTTGTTTATTTGTAGAGAGTAATGGGTATACGAACACGGGATAAATAAATTTTGAATGCCATGTCTTTAAAAGACTATTCGGTACTAGATGAAGGGTCACTTTTATACGAGTTCTGCAAACGATGGTGGACATTTCCACTGAAGCACAAGATTGGCTTTACCTATGAGGCAAAAGTGGATTATGACATTCAAAATGTCACCAAGTTTTTAATCCTTGCGAAATATGGACCAGTATGAAAGAAATGTTGCGCCGACCCTGAATAAATTGCAATAAGAGCAAAAGACCGATGATGAAAGGATCAAAGGCTTTCATTTTTTTTTTAATAACCAACTTCGAAAAAAGAAGGTTATCGATTCGATACGGATGTATGTAATATTGTTGGAATTGCACAATATTCACCTACCTATGTTACTCTATGTGGGCTTCTAAACATGTGTGCCAAATTTCATAAGGTTATGTGTGTTTGTCCACGCATTTCTCCGAAGCTAATGATCGGCTCGTGATCATTCTTTATTTTATTGGATTAATTATCTCTCAACTTAGGGAATCGTGAAAGTTTCATCAAAATCTGTCCAGCAGTTTTCAATATATGGACCATACAACTGAACTCCTTAACGATGAACAACTGGAATGAGTAAATTGACTCATTATGGGTATTTTGTCAATCTTTTAGGTACCTTTACTATAGAACTTGCTCAATTTTTTGTGATAATGTAGGTACCAAAACTAAAAAGAGAGAAATAAAAACTTTTTCCAAAAAAAAAAAAACGATTTCAATAGCAAAACACTTAAAAGTGCAAAATAATTTTTTTTTCGGAAGTCGAACGATAAAAACAAGAGGTACCAAAGACACCGACTTTTGAAACGAAAGTTATTTTTCACTTTGTAGTATTTTTGTTTGGAAGTCGGTTGTAATTTTTGTAAAATAGTTTTTGATTTTTCACTTTTTTGTTGTGGTACATAATGGACCAGTTCTATAAGCTAGGTACCTATAACGCCCAAAGTCAAGCCAGAATAGATTAACCCAATAACATGAAACTTAAATAAACAAAACCGGTGGAATGAGAGTATACCAGGGTGAACTGTTCACACCTGCGTACCCCTTTAAAGCGTACCAGTATGATGTTATGTTATGAAATGGTGTAAACAATAAACAGATATGCGATTGCAGCTATACCTAGTGATTTGCCGTTATTTATTGAAGAGTTCTGATGTATATCTCCGAAGTTCTTCATCAAATCTTGATTAAAATTAAATGGGACCACATAACAAACACCAGCTTTCGAATAAAAAAAGAATCATCAAAATCGGTTCACCTAATAAAACAATTCTGAGATAACACACATAAAAAAAAATACAATCGAATTGATAACCTCCCCCTTTTTGTGAAAAATGAATCTTGTTGCACATTCGCAAGCGTCAGTAGGTCTCTATGAAGAAAAAATTGCGAGAAACGCCACGGACACTCTTATCCATCAGTTTTAATTACAATAATTTGGTTAAATCATTCTTGTTGGAAGCCGTTGGTCCCGGCTGTTATTTGAAGATCTTTGACAGTCGTTACGGGTAGTCAGAAGCTTGAGATCTGACACCAGTCTTGCCAAGGGGTACCGTGTTTACCCAGTTACTGGGTTGTGGAGGTCAGATAAGCAGTCGCTCCATGTAAAACACTGGTACTTAGCTGAATCCGGTACGGGAAGCCGACCCCAATATAGTTGGGAAAAGGCTAGGCAGATGATGATGATTCTTGTTGGAAAATTACTTAATTAATTAATTAATAACGGAGGATTGGGGAAAAAATCATATTTTCCACTTCCATCCATTTCAAGCAGGAGACAGAAAAAACAAGGCCAATAGGCACAAAGGGTCGTTTACAACTAGGATAAGCCCAGTTGCCTAGCAACATGGATAAAAGTTAGCATTAATATTAATGGGGAATACAGGGGGGTGACCATAAGCTCTTAGAGCGGTATCAATTTGAGATCGAATAAGGGACAGATGTATCTGACTTGTATACATCTGTCACTTACTCGATATCAAATTGATACCGCTCTAAGACCTTATGGTCACCCCCCAGGTGTGATCTTATATTATGGTAATTTTTTTATAATAACTGTAACCCGACTACGGTTTTAATTTTTTTACATATGTTTTACCCGGGCCATAATAACGAAGCGATTGACACCTTATTCATCAAAATCGGATGCATAGTTTAGACGCTACGAAGGAACATACGTAAATACAAACATGCATACATACATAGACTGCTAAACTCATAATCCATTATTTTGGCTTCGTCGCAGTCGGGTAAAATAGGTGACCTGGTGGTGCAACACAGAAAGAGACCACAAACAGGCTTATAGCCAGAACAAACAACCCAAGACAGAACAACTTGGTGCTGGAAAATAATAAGATACGACCGCAGATAATGGGACCCGGGAATGAACAGCCACGAGATTGAGAAGGGAGATCATAGACAAATTGTAAGCAAACAACGTAATATCAAAATCTGACAGTCAAACTTATGGACTAAAACAATATTCCCATTGCTGTTATAGCGGTGTATAAGGAGATCAATATTTATCCGATGAAAACATGTAAATTTTAACGATTTGAGAATCGAACTCACGATCTTACACAGAAACCCACTCAGCTTACAAAAGATCAAAAAATTCAAATTCTGATGAGGTATTTCTAAAACGGGAATCGAACCCGTGACCGAGCAGAAACACCGACAAACCATACAGTGGACTAGAGCAGAGTATCGTCAAGGAGTTCTTTAATTATTATGGTGCTTATGCTGTCCATTGCTGGGAAAAGGGGAATGTTAAATTTAAAGAATATGTAAAAAATATGAATTGACAAATTACTCACCAATTTCCGTAAATATAGCGCCATATTAGCGAATTCATCGCTCAGCAAGCACCTCAGATTCATAAACGAAGTCGGATACCCGACGACTTTCTCCGCGTCTCTAATAATATTACTCCAATTCGTAAACGGAGGACGCAATAATATCAAAATTTCATCTTTTGTCAAACTCGCTACTGTCGATTCCAATCTTTTCTGGTAAAAGAAAGGGGACGCGCGCTTCAAAACGCGGGAAACCGCATATGACACCGCCATGACAGTTTAACTTTTTAATTTTTTTTCGAGGCACAGGTGGCGTCCGCGCGGCCGGACGGGTGTTAACGCAATGGTTGTGTTATGTTAAGCGATTGTCGAGAAGGCTGTATAGATTTTTGAATTTGCCTGATTTTCATATTTGTTATTTCTCTGTATTGAGTTTTCAAGGTTGTCTGAGCAGTGTCCTTTGGCTGTCTTTCTGTTTTGCATGTCTTTGCATGGCATAATTTATCATCGTTTATTTTATTGTTTTTTTAGTATTACAGTAAAAAATACAGTGTTGGTAATTTACTAAGCATAATTATTGCTTTGTTTATTTGTTTTCAAATACTTAAATTCTAAATTCAAAACGAAATAATGAATACTTACTTTTTTGTTTTTACTCTCTCAACAAATATTCTAAATGGATAAAATTGTTGTTTAGTATGTTTGAAAAATATGGTTGTCTTTGGAAGTACTGATCACATTACAAACTTTTTTTCACAGATAGACAATTCATAAACTGAGTTTTATCCCGGCAAGTTTAAGTTATCTGAGATATAGGCAGATGGAGCGAAGCCGCGAGAAAACATTTGCCCGATTTTTTTCTACTCTTCTTTTTTTGGAGAACTTTTACAATTTTCTAAAAAAAATAGTTTCCTTACATATTCTAATAATCACAAACTATATCTTCACAAATAAAACTGAACTCCCAAATATCAGGTAATAACAATAACCAGGCAACACTCATGTTCTTGACCGTGAAGTGGAAAGTAGCGTTGGACTAGTCTCGAAACCACTCTCCACTTACCGTCAACATCCAAAATCACACTCCAATCTCAACCTTACCACACTGACATAAGAACCAAAACAAACTTTCTTAACTACAGGAGAAATTGGTCGCGCCGTGGACCAGTCAATCTAAGTAAGACCTCAACTTGAGTAGTTTATAAGTGTAAAGATAGTTCAAGTTAAACTGGATACAGCGGATTCTTTCGTCTACTCTTTTTATTACAATCTTGAATGAATTTCTCCTTTGAAATAACGTGTTTGAGTAGAACTTTGTTTGGGTCGTTTACGTAGTATGAGTGCTCATTTTAGGGTTAAATTTACTTTTTTATTTTTGATAGGGTTTCGTTTGCAAACCATCTCACGTGGTCCTGTTACAAATTGTAATTATATTTTAAAAGTTACAAATCTACAAGCTTCTGTTTAGTAAAGAACACAAATTACAAATTTACCATGGTGGAAAACTGATTTCTGTTTAATAAACATTTCAACTGTCTGGATATCACTGTTCATAAGATACAGCTAGATATCACGGTTCATGAGCAGTGGTGGCCCAGTGGTATCAGCCGCGACTTACAAGTTGTAGGTCGTGGATTTGAGCTCAGGCAGGCGCTTTACTTTGTGTAAATTATTTCATCACCACTGCTCTCAAAACGGTGAAGGAAAACATCGTGAGGAAACCGCCATGTCCTAGAACCAAAAATTCGAAGATATGTGACATCCGCCAACCCGCACTGGACCCGCGTGGTGGATTACAGCCCATTCCCTCTCACAGAGAGGAGGCCTGTGTCCCAGCAGTGGGAACATTAATAGGCTGATGATGTGATGTGATGTGAGATACAGCTTGGTGACAGACAGACAAAACCACCGTCGAATATTTTGGTAGTAGATTTATTAATAATCTCTGAAGCGCCTGGTTTGATAAATTCGACATTTTTTGTCAACACGAATACTGCAATAAAATTCAGTGAAAATCACAGCACCAAATATAGTCTTTTGTTTCACATAAGTACTTTGAAATCGCAACTTTATATTTTTTTTTGAGTTCTGCTTATTCCAGGGCCAATTAAATTTTCGAAAAAAAATCTTTGGCATATGATATGAGCATTTTTTAACACGCTTTTATTAGCTTGGTATGTATGTATCTATGTATCAATGTATCAATGTATCAATGTAACGGAATCTTTGAACGTGATTTTCACCCACTTCAAAACGTTGGATTGATTTGAAACTTTACACACTTATCAAGGACCGATGACAATGCAATAATTTAAACAGTTTGTCCCATTATCCTTACCATTAAAGCGTGTTTTTTAGTTTTTAGAACTACAATTTATTTACTTAGAGTTTTCCATGAGTTTCCATACGAATGTGACTTTTCAAATTCAAAATATTAAAGCATTGCTTTAACATTGGGGAATATATACGCCTTAAGGTGGATTGGCAATTTAAACATTTATCATCATCATCATCATTATATCAGCCGAAAGACGTCCACTGCTGGACATAGACCTCCCGCAAGCGTCACCACATTGAACGGTCCCGTGCGTCTCGCATCCAGCGGATCCCCGCAACCTTCACCAGGTCATCGGTCCACCTGGTGGAAGGCCTTCCAACGCAGCGTCTTCCGGTTCGCGGTTGCCACTCCAGAACCTTTCTGCCCCATCGGCCATCCGTTCTGCGAGCAATGTGCCCTGCCCACTGCCATTTATGTTTGGCAATTCTTCGGGCTATGTCGGTAACCCTGGTTCTCTTGCGGACCTCTACATTTCTGATTCGATCACGCAAGGAAACTCCGAACATAGCTTTCTCCATTGCATCATCAATACATAATAATATAATAAATCTGTTGAAAAGTCGTTTTTATACATCGAAAATATTTCCAAACAAAATAGCCAGGGTGTTAAAGGATAACCAACAGAACCCATTTCCTGCATTTTTGGTATTTTTGTCTGTTAGTCTGTTTATTTGTACACGCATCACGTAAAATGTACGATACGAATGTAGATAACTTTTATACCTATTAATTGTACGTAACTTGAAGTATTACTTGGTCCTTGTTTCATAGCAATCGGTTCACTCTATCAAAAGTTAGATAAATTTAATGAGTTCAAGAAGTAAAATATCACAACACACGCAAATCACGCAATTCAGATAGTTGGAAAGTTGAACTCCATATTCGATAGATGGCGTTGTGCATTTGACATCATTTTCTACGCGGAAGAATGATACTAGAAAAATATTGGTACGTAGGTAGGGTAGGTAAGGCAAGTAGGGTAGGCAGTTGACGGGAGCGAAGCTATGTATGTATATTACATCCAGATCTGCCTGTCAATCATGTTACCGAATGATTCACAGAATCCCAAATGAAGAGTGATTACTTAAGGCCGTACCCTGACCAAAAAATCAGCATAAGATATGAGCATTCCTATTGGCCTAGCGGCACTGGTGGCGCATGAATTGTGGTAGTGAATACGCCCTGGGGGGTGACCATAAGCTCTTAGAGCGGTATCAATTTGAGCTCGAATAAGGGACAGATGTATCTGACTTATATACATCTGTCACTTACTCGATATCAAATTGATACCGCTCTAAGAGCTTATGGTCACCCCTCAGATTTTAGAATAAAATCTTTATAAAATCGCATATTGGTGTTTTGAAAAAAATAAAACTTACAAAATGTTCGTTATTAAATTGTCTATCCATTAGTGTTAGTACAAAAAATAATTAATGAATACTTTACGAGGAGATGCATGCTATCAATAATTATTTCACATTTTTATGGTTTTGTTGGAAGGAGATTAGTTACACATATACATCTTTAAAAAAAAAAAGTGTACTACAATTTTAGAATCAACATTATGTAGAAATTTAATGTATTTTTACTAATTGATATTTCTTTTTAAATAAAGAGTAGATAGCTCTTAAAAACTGCACAAAATTCGACTAGCGCGGCGTTTTGCCCGGGGACGCGCTTAATTTCGTTCTGGTCATACTTACATAATACCTGCCAACTTACGTCAAAACTTGCAAGCGGATCTAGACATCCTGAAGCAGACGCTACGGTCAGATATAAGACCAGGTTCAGGATCTTGCTAGACACACAGTTTAACGACTATTTTCCCGTAGAGGTGTACAGACACACTTCACCAGATATTTTAAAACCTCATGTAATAGGGGCGAGCATGTTATCATCAAGAGTATAAATCTAAAATCCGTAAGAAATGCCAGATGGAAAAACTTGATACGAAATAGGAGCACTTCTTATTCTTAGGCCCCGTTTTCTGATCGGCAGTTAAGGCGCCTCCCCGAACAAAACGCTGCGCTAGCCGTTTTTATGCAGTTTTTAGTAGCTATCTACTCGTTATTAATAAATGTGTAGTTCTAAAAACTAAAAAACACGCTTTAATGGTAAATTGAACTAAAAAGTTGCTAATCCTGAAGATCTTGGTAAAGCTAATGGGACAAACTATTTAAACGCGCACGGTAGAATCAACTTTCATTACTTGTAAATTTGAACCAAGTTGAATAAACATATTTGACTTTGACTTTGGCTTTGACTTTGACTAAATTATTGCTTTGTCATCGGTCCTTGATAAGTGTGCAAAGTTTCAAATCAATCCCACGTTTTGAAGGGGGTGAAAATCAAGTTCAAAGATTCCGTTACATTGATACATAGATACATACCAAGCTAATAAAAGCGAAATATCAACTAAAAAAAAACATTAAATTTCTACATAATAATGATTCCAAACTGGTATTTTTTTTAAATAAATATATGTTTCACTAATCTCCTTCCAACAAAACCATAAAAAAAAAATGAGAAATAATGATTGATAGAATACATCTCCTCGTTAAGTGTTCATTAATTTGTTTTTCTACTAACACTAATGTATAGACAATTTAATAACCAACATTTTGTAACATTTTTTTTTTCAAAAGGCCAAATTTCGATTTTATTCTAAAATCTGGGCGTATTACTGTAACTCATTCGCCACCAGTGTGCCGCTAGGATGCATTAGGAACGCTCAAGGATTTTTGGTCAGGGTACGGCCTTAACTCAACCAATGGTTAAATATGTTAACCACACATCACACATCACATCATCAGCCTATTAATGTGCCAACTACTGGGACACAGGCCTCCTCTCTGTGAGAGGGAATGGGCCGTTAGGGGGCGTCCATAAATTACGTGAGCTGTTTTTTTAAATTTCCTGTCCATCCCTCCCCCTCTGTTGAGATGTGAGATTTTATTCAACCCTCTCCCCCATCCCCCAAACTCACGTGAGATTTTTCAAAATGTGGGTTTCTTACGTAAACGCGTTGGATTGTTATTGTAAAAAGAACAAAATAATTGCTTCGTGCGTTTATTTACGACTAGTTAAGACTAGTAATCAATATTGCTGAGAGTTTAATTATAAGTGTAATAAAAATTTAACAATAGAATACTTAAATCGTAACTACTGTGATGAAAAATTGCGTGATATTTGTCGAGACCCCCCCTTTCTCCAACGTAAGATTAGATGAGATTTGACTCGACCCCCTCCCCCCCTTAAACATCTCACGTATTTTATGAACGCCCCCTTATCCACCACGCGGGCCCAGTGCGGGTATGTTAACCAATGCACAGATAATATAATACTAGCATACAGATGCCTCATCCCATACAAAGAAACCGTGCCGACGTAACTAGCGTTTTTCACCTGATTAATCTTGTTATTTTTGTAAGTACATCAATCGCGTTCGATCCCGTTTCACGGCAATAGATGGTGTTAGCAGCGACTTGCAAGTAAAAGGGTTTACTAGGTTCGTGAATATTGAATTCTTTTAATACAGTGAAGGTTCGTTTCATAGTATTTTTTTGCACGTTTTTACAGTCTTTTTGCACCAAAATGTGTTACAATGCAAATTTAAAAAATCGGGTGGAATGCCTCAGAAATTAAAAAATGCGACATCTACTGGCATCAATTTTAAATGATTCGTTAAAATAATCTTTGAAATGTGAATTAAGAGCCCAATATTCCATAATTTTGTACTTAGGAGAGTTGATTAAACAAGAACATACAATGTTTATGCTCAATTCCAGAAAATGTTAATTTTACACACAATTATTATATTCTATTGAATTGTGTGAACATGTCGCGCCATCTAGTGAGATTTATTTGAACCAAAATTTCTTTATTAGCAATGAGACCCCGTGACCAATGGTTTTAAATTTCGGTAAAACGCGTTTATTTATCGATGTTCAGTTCCAAATATCAGTATCAGTTGGCATCAGAAATGGTGAAATTGGGGAAATAAATTGAAGCGTTAATTATTCGATCATTTGTTAGACAAAAAAATCGTGAATCAACGCTTTCTAAATTGATGGTCTTGGATCTCGAAATTACTTCTTATTGTATTCTGTATTACTGCAGCTTTGGAAGTAGTAGTTGGTAGGTATCTTGGGCATTTACATGGTCATCTTTGTCTTCATTTTTATTATATATCGGTTTTTTGGTGTCTCGTCTTTTAATGTTACTAGTTTTCCTTTAATCATCAATTGATTGTTACGAATTATTGCGTGGTGTAAACCTTTGTTCAGGCTTTAACGCCTTCAATGAAAGCAATGGCAATCACACGATGTTTCCTATGATGAGCTCTTATTACTTAAGCAGGCGTAACTTTTTCTCTTCAAACAAAGTAGTGTATGTCTAAGGCAAGTGAAGTATGTGTAGTCATACTTCACTTGCCTTAGAACCAACGTCCGTGTAACATCGTTTTTGTATAAATGTATTTTGCGATTTTTGGGACTTTAATTGGCACCAGTATATCCTCCAAAGATATTACACCCTTTACTTCTTGCTTTCAGCATTTCTTCACGCATTAGTTTCCTGTTTCATCGCGCAATATTATCCAGAAATTCTGATAAAATAATCCGGTGCCCTGGAAGACCACTTCCAGGGAACCGGATGGACGTATGTTAAATAAAACAGACTCCAGTCTGTTTTATTTAATATACGTAGTATTTTTTTTGAGAGGCCCACCGGTATCGGGAACAGGGTCCAAGCTACCGGTGGTCAGGGCTCCAGAGAGAGGAACCTGCTAACAATGCGAGCCGTGCCCAGCAATACTGCTTTCTCGATCAAGCCCTTGATCCAGCCGCCTAACGAGAGCCTCCTAAGGTGTTGGTCGAGGCTCGTGACTATTAAGCCATTAACATTAGTGGCTATTAGGCCAACAAGCTGACACGACTATCGGTCCAATGATCGCTGTGTCCACATCCCACATGTCGACAACCTCGCGAGCCAAGTTAAGATACTTGATTTGCTTACTTGACCACTAATAATAATAAAAATGTAATAAAGTAAGAAAAAAGATAAATAAACAACATAATAATAATAAAGCCCATTTATTTCCAACAACCTTAAATAACATTTTCTCTTATTACTAAATAACTATTACTCTATTATTGGAACCCCATGCTGGGTAAAGGCCTCCTCTAGCTTACTCCACAATTTTCTATTCTTTGCTTTGTCTCTTCAATTTTTTCCTGCTACTAGAATTATTTCGCCGATCCACCTGTTCCTTGGATGACCTCTTTTTCTTTTTCCCGTCGGTCCTTTCCATGTTGTGGTTTCTAATGTCCATCTATTGTCTGTGTATCTCGCTATATGCCCGGCCCATCGCCATTTTTGTGTGCGAGCATGAAGACGTACTTCACGTCTATTAAGTTGGTTTTTGCTCGTATGTCTTTGCTTCTTATCTTTTGAATTTTTCTTATTTTTAAAATACTTCTTTCCATCGCTTTCTGACAGTTTGTTAGTTTTGTTTTTATTTTTGTATTATACGTCCATGTTTGGCAGCCGTAGGTGAGAGTCGGTAGAATACATGTATCCATTACAGTCTTTTTCAGGTGAAGGGGGAAAGCGCTTTTTAGAATTTCTTTTAGACTCTAGTATCTTTTCCATCCAATGTTCACTCGCCGTTCTATTTCTTCTTCCTCATTATTGTTACTGAATGATACTTGCTTGCCGAGATATATATAGTTGTTTACGTATTCTAGTGGCTTGCCATACAAGTCGATGTTGGTAGTTTTGCTTTTTGTCATTAGCTTGGTTTTATCTTGGTTCATCATGAGCTCAACTTTTTCGCTTTCTTCTCTCAGTGTGCTTATCATTTCGTCTAGTTTGTCACTGGTTTCGGCGAAAATGACGATGTCGTCAGCGAATCTTAGGTGAGTTAGCCACCTCCCATTTACTCCGATTCCGTGTGTTGGCCAGTGCAGATTCTCAAAGATAAGCTGCAGTACCGCTATAAAAAGTTTTGGTGAAAGAGGATCTCCTTGTCTTACTCCCCGACAGATTGGTATATTTGTTCCTCTTTTTTCCAGTTTTACCCTGCTGGTGCTTCCTTTGTAAATGTTCTTTAATACTTTTATGTATTTTTCTTGGATTTTGCAGTGATCTAGGGCTTCCCATATAGACTTGTGAGAGATTGTATCAAAAGCTTTAGCGTAGTCGATGAAAGCTATATATAGTGATTTGTTGAACTCTTTGTGTTTTTCTATAACTTGTTGAATAACGTGTATGTGGTCTGTTGCGGAAAAGCCCGAACGGAAGCCAGCTTGTTCTAACTGATAGCTAGAGGGTTATGGTCTCTTTCCCCCACGGGGACCAGCCGGCTTGGGGGAGTTTTTTTATTGGTTTATTGGTTGTGAGTTTGTGTAGTTAACTTTGTCGTTTTTCCGGTTGCTGGCAGATTTTAATTGCTAATTATCAATCTTTCCTTTAAGTGAGTTGCTTCTAGGACGTGTCATAAACTCGAAAGCGTTCTTTGCAGCAATTTTCTTTGGGCCCGCTGAGGAGGGTAGTTGGTTTTGGTTAGGTGAAAAGGATGATTCTCTTTTCCTCTTCTCACTCTTTTGGCTATCCGATGGTTTCTTGACTATAAGTTTTTCTCCTCGCAGGTAGGTAATATTGCCTTTGTTCCTTTCTTCTTCGAGTTTTGGCTGCAGAGACTTTCTTATTTCTAACGTTTCTTTCGTATAGTCCTCTGATACGTATATTCCTTCAGGAAGTTTCTTTTTGTTTTTAAGGATTGTGTTTCGTCTCCAGTTGGAGGTGAAGGAAACAAGTATAGGTCGAAGTCCGTTGCTTGTTTTTTGTCCGATCCTATGAGCTTTATCGATTTCAAATGCCTGGATACCCAGTGACAGGTGGGTGTTGATTTTTTCTTTCATAAATTTTACTGTATTTGATTCTTCTGCGCTGCCAAAAAATAATAAATTGTTCTTTTTCTTCTGTGTCTCTATACCTTTAATTTTTTCTTTTAGTGTCAAAACTTCTGCTTGAAGATGCTGGTTTTGTTCCTCTAGCATTTTGAACTTTTCACCCATTTGCTGTGTAATATTTCGAGTAACAGCCTCCGTAATTGATATTGTTTGCCTATCCATTTGTTCTTGATTTTTTTCCAGTAAATATATATAATAATATAATATAACGAATATAATATATATAATAATATAATATTGCATCTGGTCTTCCATGTCTTACTTGTAATTTTTCAAAACTGGCGCGCAATATATATGGTAAAATTGTTTAATGGTAGAAATTAACTTCTTTATATGGCAACACTCTTTCTGCCAAATTTAGTTTGTAATGTTGGCTACATTGACACCTGACACTTGACAGTATTGTCTATGGTTTACACTCAATATTATTTGAGGTTATCTTATACTTATTTCCACAGCAATATTTTAGCTACTTAGAAGATAGTTCGTGCGTGATTTTTTTAGTTGATGCACTTTCCACAACTAAATGTTTATTTATAACTATTGTAGACACTGTTTAAACTTGTTGAGACACTTTTTTAAGGAGGTTTTATAGCGAGTGATAATCGGAACGTCTGTTGTTTACTACCCACTCTAACCGAAAAACCACCATATCAGTAAAAGTCCACCACCACTATATCGCTTATTAGCGATAATAGTCCTGTCAGTGATGATGGACCGATCCCAGTACAATGTGATATTGTCATTCTCGAGAACTGGATCGGGCACATACCTGTAGTACGGCACCTCCGATTCCACAAGAGTGTATTTCAGAGCAAGTTGCTGATGGATAATCCTGGCTACAAGGTTGTGCCTATGCAAGTACTCTTCATTAGCAAGCCGAGAACAACCAGAGATAATGTGGCGGATCGATTCACCCGGGCGGTGACATGCCCGACAGATGTCAACCGTGCCATCCTTCACAATAAATCTCCGGTAGTTATTCGTCATCATACCTTCGTCCATAATTGCACAGACAAAACCTTCGGTTTCCCCAAAGAGGTCACCGAAACGCAGCCAGGCTACGGACGCTGCTTGGTCTACATCGGACCCATGTAGGGCCCGGAAAAAGCGACCGTGAAGCTCCTTACTCTGCCATACTTCCCTGCGGACGTTAGTGTCAAACACTACAGGCTTGCGCCAGTTCTCATTCGCCAAGGAGAGCGGGGTGAGTCCCTTGTCCACTGCTACTACATCTCGATGCATACCCACGTCGGTGTGTAGAAAATATTCCCTGAGATTGTATATCTCGCGGTTGTGGAGGTTTTTGGCATTTAAAAAGCCTCGGCCTCCACACTTCCGCGGGATATACAATCTCATGACCGACGATCGTGGGTGATGCATTCGATATGCAGTCAGCAGTGTACGGACCCGCCTATCCAGGGCGTCAAGTTCCGTTTGAGTCCATTTGAGTATGCCGAAAGAGTACATCAATACCGGCATGACCCAACCGTTGAAGGCGCGCACCTTGTTTCCGCCCGAAAGAAGGCTATTGAATACCTTCTTCAAGCGGCCAAAGAAGCGTTCCCTCAACGATTGTTTCATGTCAGTAGTGCTGATACCTAACGCTTCCGATATACCCAAATATTTATAGGTTTCGTTTGGAGAGAGGGATCTCAGGTTAATGGAATCCGCGAGTTGAATTCCCACGGATTCCAAAATCTCCCCTCGCTTTACATGCATGACCGCACATTTTTCCACACCAAACTCCATCCTGATGGCGCTACTAAAAGTTTCAGTTACCTTCAGTAGCTCCATCAGCTAAAGATTGCTGGGGGCAAAGAGCTTCAGGTCATCCATGTAAAAGAGGTGAGATATAACCTGACCACCTCTCTTCAACCGATAGCCTAGTCCTAAATTCTCCAGCAGCATGCTTAGAGGATTCAGGGCTAGGCAAAACCAAAGAGGACTCAAACTATCGCCCTGGAATATACCTCGCTCGATCATTACAGGTTCGCTATTCCTCTGGATATTTCGACATCCTGGATAGCGAAGGACTGTGCTCCATTGCCCCATACACGACATCAGGAAGGTGCGTAGAGTTGTATCTATTTTATACAATTCTAGTACCCTCAAGAGCCATGTATGAGGCACCGAGTCATAGGCCTTCTTATAATCTATCCAACATGTCGACAGATCCTTTCGGGAACGCCGAACCTGTTGGCTAATGGCCATATCAATAAGGAGTAGCTCCTTAGTACCACGGGACCTGTTCCTACATCCATTCTGAGAGACCGACATGATCGAGTTATCGTCGACGTGTTTATTAATTTTAACTCTCAAAATGGATGTAAGAACCTTATAGACCGTTGGTAAACATGTAATAGGTCTATAATTTTTGGGTTCCGCGGTGCTACCAGATTTGTGGAGCAGGTGGGTTATTCCTGTTGTAAGGAACTTGGGTAGCGAACCAGACTCCAAGGCTGCCTGGTACTGAGATGCCAAACGAGCGTGCGATCTTTGTAGCCACTTGATCCAGAAGTTGTGCAGCCCGTCCGGACCTGGAGATTTCCAGTTCGGCAACGGACGGACTGCACGGGCTACATCTTGGGGGCTGATCGTAATAGCCCCCATTTCTTATATTGGATCGCACGCTCGTTCGACCTCCCGAGTCCATTCACCTTCGGTGTGACTGACAGGCACCGACCAGATGCTGCGCCAGAATGAACACATCGCGTCATTATCCGGCAGGTGCGTATCGGTCACACCTTGGACGGGTCGCTCCCAAGCACGATAAACCCATCTTTCATTACTTTGGAATGTACGATTCTGGGTGTATCGCTCCACTCTCCGCCTGTACCTACGAATACGATTTGCCCATGCAAACACTTTTTGCTTCAGGAAGTCGATGCGCTCTGTGACACGGGATATATAGTCTCGGGGGCTGACACCAGTCCCCAAAAACGCCCGTCTCACAAAGCGCATCACTCTTGGGCGATTATTGCCCTCCCTGAAACAAATTAGTTTGCCGATGAGTGTTCTGGCCCCACCAATACGACGTTCGATCCTGCACTGCCAAGCCGGTACGGCTGGTTTCGGTCGTGTAGCTCTGTCATCTGCAAATTTGACGTGGGCTACACGACATGCCGCTACAGCCGCGCAGTACATGATCGAATGTGTATCAGTGAGGTCTTCGCAGTCATCAAAATAGTTTGACAACTGCGAATCCAGAACAGCCACCAGCGCCCTATTTTTGTTATGCATGGGCAAACGAGGTAATCGTGGCCTAAGTTCGGGTTGCATGTAACGATACTCCCGAATAGCACACTACAAAGCACTTCTCAATTCCTCATTGCACTGGGTACTTACGTTTGTAACCCTGTCGCTACTCTCCTCGTCAGCGTGGTTGGACTGTGGTGGCACCACAGCCTGCGACGATGGGGCAGTGATACGGTTACCCATTTCCGTTCGGAGGCAATCAAGTACAGTATCATCCAACATACGATTACGCTGGATGACCCGCACCTGATCCGAAAGTCGTTGGGCCGAAACGTTGACGACTGGCTCAAGCACCTGAAACAAAGAGAGCATCCGGACACGGTACGCGGTCAGGTTGTTTCCTCCCTCTGTAGCCCCATAGTATGCGCGCATAACATTTTCATTAATGGATTGATTCCATTTCATGCGCTGCACACTTCCGCCGGGTGCTGGGACCCTATCAGACACCGGTAAGCCTCGAGGTCCTAAGCGGTCCGGCGGCCGGCGTCCTCCCCGTCGACGCGCAGGTGGTGGTGTTGTCGGCGGCGAGAAGTACTCGTCGCTCGAGCTCGACGCAACTGCCACGGCCGGCGTCACAGCACTCACGATGGGGCTGGGTTCCGGCGGGGGCGAGGCGGGAGGTAGTAGGCGTGTGTTTTTGGCTCGGGCCTGGCTTCTTGTCAGCATTTCTGCTTAAGTTGAAATATAGTTGCTTGGTTCATGCCGAAAAAATATTATTGGGTTCTTCTTCTTGTTTTTTTTTATACACTTGGATAATTATTATTATTATAGTAAACAGGAAAATTATAAATATTATATATTTAATGAAGTATTTTAATGCATCGAAATATTAATACCTAGTCATTCATGCAGGCGGTTTTGTGGCAACGGCGGCGGTATATAAATATTGCACATTTTCCGTTCCCTCGCACTCCTAGTCGGTTTGGACGACAATTCAACGTGACCGAACTCTCTTCTGTGTTTGTTGCTGTTGTGTCTTTATTGAATTTAAAGTTTTTCTATACTATTATACCCGAGACAGATCAGGCGCAAGAGAAGGAACGTTGTTATTTTAAGGTAAACATTTTTATTCCGTTTTTTTGTACTTACCAATTAAACAACATTGCTGGTTTTCAGCGATAGCTGTTGCTGACTGCAGCAACAGCTATCGCTGAAAACCAGCAATGTGACTTGGTCATGCTCACGATTCTCAGCATTATGCTAATCTTTAACTATTACCTAGTTTTCTTTTAACCGACTGCCCAAAAAAGAGAAGGTTCTCAATTCGGATTCATCTTTTTTTATATTTTATTGGGCTTAACTCCTTCGTATATAGACAAGATGAGAAGATTTACAAATTTATTATTTTGTTTGAATGTGTATCAGGATTAAGTTATTTTGCATTTAGAAAAAGATTTTGAATTTAAGACTAGTGGCCCGCTCCCGTGGCCAATTATAAAAAAAAAACTGTGTATTTTTCGCGATGTTATTTTTTGTATCCGGATGTACGTAGGACTATGGGAAGCCGTATAGAAAGGGCAAAGAAAGAAAGTGACTCGCGCCACCCAATGCACAACTACACCTCGGTGCCCCAGAGGCTTAAAAGTTGAAAAAGTATTCTTGGTTGCGTGAGTCCATCTACTGGAAACATCACCACGGAAAGATGCGATCTTTGGCGAGAGAAATTTAAACTCCCTGATCGTTTCCTAGAGCCATCGGAGACCCTTTCACCTGGGCACGCATTGCCTTGGCCGACCTGGAAAACTCTGAACCGGCACCGTACGGGTCGGCCGTAGCAAAGACCATCTCGATAGGTGGAGGTTCTCGTATGTTTCAGATCTTCGGTGCTTGTGCGGCGTCTCCCCGCAGACCATGGCCCACCTTTCGTCTTGTGCCGCATGTCCTGTTGTCTGTTCACCTGAGGACCTAATGACTGCGTCAACGGAGGGCGTTGACGTGGCTGAATTCTGGGCCAGGCCAAGCATTTAACTAAAAAGAGTCTATTTGTCATCGACACGCTAAGAAGAAGTGTAACTTTCTATTAATTAAATAATTATGGACATACAATTCTTATCTTATAGCGTTAGTTTAATTTGGATTATAATGTTTTCGATGAATCAACAATACCCTAATTGTTTCTTTATTTGCAAATTGTCCTCATTGCTGTTTTATATGAACTACTAATTTATTTTAATCCAGATCATACAGCCAATTACTCCAATACTTATTTATTTCTAAATTTTATTTAGGTACCTACTAAAATGTAGATAAGCTATGTGATATCTTGATCACACACATCATCAGCCTATTAATGTTCCCACTGCTGGGACACAGGCCTCCTCTCTGTGAGAGGGAAAGGGCCGTAATCCACCACGCGGGCCCAGTGCAGGTTAGCGGATGTCACATGTCTTCGAATTTTTGGTTCTAGGACATGCCAGTTTCCTCACGATGTTTTCCTTCACCGTTTTGAGAGCAGTGGTGATGAAATAATTTACACAAATTAAAGCGCCTACCTGGGCTCGAACCCACGACCTACAACTTGTAAGTCGCGGCCGATACCACTGGGCCAACACTGCTCTCTAGTCGCGGCCGATACCACTGGGCCAACACTGCTCTCTCATATCTTGATAATAACGTTAATTAACACGAACTAACGGAACACGAGTTTGGAGATAACAGACTAAAAAACATGCAACAAGGAAACATATTTCACAAAAATGGTTTATTAAGTTACATCAACTGCTAAACCGGTAATATAAATATAAATAATTTTATTGTTTTTTAACACGCTTTTATTAGCTTGGTATGTAACTATGTATCTATGTATCAATATAACGGAATCTTTGAACGTGATTTTCACCTCCTTGAAAACGTCGGATTGATTTAGTCAAAGTCAAAGTCAAATATATTTATTCAACTAGGCCAATAATAAATTTTCAAGTAATAAAAGTTGATTCTACCGTGTGCCTTTAAATTGTTTGTCCCTTTAGCCTTACCAGGATCTTCAGGGTTAACTTTTAAGTTCAATTTACCATTAAAGCGTGTTTTTTAGTTTTTAGAAATACAATTTATTGAATGACACAAGCCGAATATCAATTTGAAACATTGTTCGAACTAAAAAGTTTCACACTTCCCCTCAAATAACAAGATCAGATATCCTCAGATATCCTCACATCACACCAGACACACTCAAATTCAGATCGTGCACACATTTATTAAATGCCACACGACCTAATGGTTTTGTCAGTACATCTGCTGGGTTGTCTTCAGTACACACATAGTCCAGACGCACAACATTCTTAGCAATGCAATCTCTGACATAGTGTGCCCTTATTTTGTATGAACATAAAAGTTTCGTAGTCTAAACAAACAATAATTGGTCTATAAAAAAATATTCTAAAAAATAAATCACTTATTGTCGTTTTCCGAGTCAACCTATTCTTCAGAAACCACTTTTTGGCCATCAGCTCTAACAGTTTCGAACCATCCATAATATTCGTCGGAATGACTCCTTTTTTACAAAGTTTCAATAAAACATTTTTTTGGCTTTTGAAATGCATAAGAGTTCTTTATCTACTCTCATATCCTAATATTCGAATTATAAACTTCAAAACGAGTTTATATTGACATACTTTATAAACACAATACCGAAATTTAAAAATAGAATCTCATTATAACACTATTTCTCTAACAAAATAGTACTATAAAACATTTTTTTTTTCTATTACGATACAGGATAAATCCAAGAAGTTAATCACTAAGGAGTTTCCATCAATAATTTTTTGTGTTGCCATTTTAGTACCTATTTTAAAAGTATTTGATTCCAATTTTAAATTGTCTGTGACAATGCCCGCTTTAGGCTTAGCACGCGCTGCGATTTTTAGTCGCACAAATTTTGTCTCTTTCTACCTGTTCATAGAGCTCAAAATATTCGCGCGAATTAAATTCGCGCCGCGGTGCGGTGGATTCTGTTGCAAAACACGGATTTCATGCGGTATTATTGCCGCACGATTTTTTTACCGCAATGCGAACAGCTTCACACAATTCCATAGGTCGCAGAATGGCCGGAAAAAAATCGCGCGAATAAATATCGCAGTGCGTGTCACATCACCGCTGGGTTTTGGCGCCATTCACATACGTTATGCAGGTTTCGCTGTACTGAATTGCATGAGTTTAAAATCTTGCTTAAAATGTCTGATATTAGTGAATGTTAAGAAAATTTGACTCTGCCAAACATTTTATATGCGGCAAAGGAAATTACTCATAATTTCTTACCAGCAAAGTCGAGATTGTTATATGATGCATTTATCACGACTTTATGGCATGGAAAATGCAAATAAAAAATATTAAGTAGGTTCAATCCCAAAATGTATGAGTGTAGATAAAGTAGTGTATGATACTGCACATTACTAGGTATTAAAACTTTCGTGTAAATACTATTAAAAACCGAGCCGTAGGCGAGGTTTTTAAACACACACTCATGTTTTAATACCCCTTATTATGCAACAGTATCATAATCTATCTATCTATCAATTTTTTTAAAAACTTTGCCCCACAATAGGAATTTCTCCTGTATCGTGGGTGCGTTTACAAACATATAAACTCACATACACAAACACCCAGAGCCGGAACAACTATTTGTAGATCATACAAATATTTGTTCCGTGCGGAAATCGAACCCGCGAAATGCAGCGCAGCAGTCAATCGCTCAACCACTGCGCCAACCGTGCGCCCAAACGCACAAACACGCATAAACTACTATTATATAGGTAACGAATGGGTACAGTGTTTGTGGAAAACATGGATCATTTGTGGCTGTTGGTGGTGGTTCAGTGACAACTTTTTTGGCTGGCTCGATGTACATAGACTGGAGTCGCGTAACGTTATGATGACAATTCTATATATTGTGTTGTTAACTGTGATTCCAAAGAGGGTTCTACATTTCCGAGACCTATATAAAAAAAGGTTTTCAGACATGGCGTGAAATTCTTTTTTTTATTCATTTTTAATGTATCGCATACGACTAACGCCAACGACCTTGAGGGAACAAAACGCGCACTCGTTTCACACCGGCGCGACTCAAAATTTAGTAGTTTTTTGTACTTTCCTTATTATTCTATGACTTTAAAAAAAAAGCCTCAGATCAAAATGAAGATAATTAAATTATCTTTGAGATGGTGTTGACTTCATTAAAATACGCCCAGCGGTTTTGGTGTGATTGTCGTATTTATGTCCGTTTTAGACATAACTTTACAAATTAATTACATTATGTTATACAAATAAAACTCAAAATTTGCTTAGATTAAATTATTAAGAAAATAGTCTCATATAACATATATTTTTTTCAAAGAATTACGACTAGCCATTCAGACGTGATTCTCATTTTAAAATCAGCTACTCAAGGGAATCGGCGCCTTAAGCCACCGGACGCGTTCAACGTCCACGTTGCCCATTACTGGTTTTTGCTTTAGTAATCATCATACGTATGGCTAGTCTCTTAAGATCTTTGAAGTCCGTCTACTTATTTTCTTTAACATGATAGGGTCATTTAGGTAAAAAATTGTTTCGGTAACAAAAGTTGGTTTAACAATATTGAGGTTGAATTCACCTTTTAAGTGTGAAAACACCTGTGCCGTGAGAGGCCACTGTCACATTCACACTACACACAAACCACAACACACCACACCTCATCACACCAATCCACACCACAGCACACTTACTTACACAAACACACACACAACACTTTCTCATGACAGACACCCCACACAAATACACTACACACATACACTTAATACAAACATTAGTATTTAATTAAAAAATTGTGTGTATTGTGTAGTGTGTCGATTGCATAAATTACTAGCCTTAAATCTGACTGCAGAAACCCGCAGGAATCAGGGTTTTTAATTTTTTAGTTGGGTTTGCTCTTGGCTCTAGTCTAGGTCAGAAGTGACAGAGGCAAAGTCGAAGATGGAGCGAGCTTACCCAGTAAAAGCCTGTTCACTCAAACTTTGAAGAGATTCAGGTTGAATGCGTTCGGAAACACAGATGCATGTGCTCTTTTGCTGTACTCTTTTGCTGTGCGCATTATAAAGGATGTTTGGAAGCGCTTGATGCGAATTGGTGGAATTAGTCATCGTCTCGCGCGCAGGTTTGACGATTTCCAGCCTCCCGAACAAGCCGGATTCCGAAAAGGCTTTAGCACCGTAGACCACATACATACGCTGCGGCAGGTTATACAGAAGACCGAAGAGTATAACCTGCCTCTCTGTTTAGCGTTTGTGGACTACGAGAAAGCCTTCGATTCGATCGAGACTTGGGCTGTACTACAGTCTCTCCAACGGTGCCAGATCGACTACCGGTACATTGAAGTGTTGAAGTGTTTGTACAAGAACGCCACTATGTCAGTCCGTCTTCAGGATCAGACCTCGAAACCAATCCTTATCCAGCGCGGCGTGAGACAGGGAGACGTCATTTCTCCGAAACTGTTCATTGCTGCGCTGGAGGATGTCTTCAAGGTTCTGGATTGGAGAGGGCTTGGCATCAACGTTAATGGCGAGTACATCACTCACCTTCGGTTTGCCGACGACATAGTGGTCATGGCTGAGACCATGGAGAGCCTCAGTAAAATGCTCGATGACCTCAGTAGAGCTTCCGAAAGAGTGGGTCTTAAAATGAACATGGACAAAACCAAGGTCATGGTGAATGCCCATGTTACACCCACTCCTATCAAGGTCGGAGACTCTACACTCGAAGTTGTGGGCGACTATGTCTACCTGAGACATACGATCCAATTGGGTAGGGCCAACTTCGAGAAAGAGGTCAACCGTAGAATCCAACTCGGCTGGGCAGCGTTCGGGAAGTTGCACGGTATCTTCTCGTCCAACTTACCACAGTGTCTCAAGACGAAAGTCTATGACCAGTGTGTGTTGCCAGTGATGACATATGTCTCTGAGACGTGGTCTCTTACAATGGGCCTTATCAGGAAGCTTACAGTCACTCAAAGGGCAATGGAGAGGGCTATACTCGGAGTTTCCTTGCGTGATCGAATCAGAAATGTGGAGATCCGCAAGAGAACCAGGGTTACCGACATAGCCCGAAGAATTGCCAAACTTAAGTGGCAGTGGGCAGGGCACATTGCTCGCTGAACGGATGGCCGATGGGGCCGAAAAGTTCTGGAATGGCGACCGCGAACCGGAAGACGATACGTTGAAAGGCCTCCCACTAGGTAGACCGATGACTTGGTTAAGGTTGCGGGAAGGCGCTGGATGCGAGACGCACGGGATCGGTCAATGTGGCGACGCCTGGTGGAGGCCTATGTCCAGCAGTGGATGTCTTCGGCTGAAATGATGAATGATGATGATGAATACAATTTAAATTTCAATAAAATTTGCATGCAAAATTATTCACAATTTCCAATTTATTTTACTAATTTTAGTGCAATTTAAAAATAAAATAAAAATGGTTAAACCTTGATTATTTAGATGTTTAGTAAATACTTATAAGTAGTATAGTTAATTATATTCTCATTTTAATAAATAATATGATTAAAAATATAAATAGGATTCATAAAACAATCATAATATAGTTAAATAATTATTAGATTTGGAATGAATGTTATATTGGATAAGATAATAATGTATATTGATTTAGTTAGTTAGATATAGTCAGATTTTGTTAGCAAGAACCCTCTCAATGAAAGGTAAAGGTCTCCTGCAGAGATGAGCAGTACTTTCTATTCTCTGCCGCTCGCAGCCATTGAACACCTGCTACTTTTATGATATCGTCTGCCCAGCGTGCGTTAGGTGTTCCTCTTTTTCTCTGTCCTAGTGGACCTGCCCATGATGTTGTCTTTGTAGTCCAGTGATTATCACTAAGCCTCGGCACGTGCCCAGCCCATCGCCCTTTAAGCTTTTGTAAGTAGCTGAGAGCGTCAATGGCTTCAGTTTTCTGTATTATATCATTGTGGCGGATCTTTTGGATTTTCTTAATTTTCAAGATGCTTCGCTCCATACTCCTTTGGCAGGATGTAATTTTGTTTTTTACTTTTCTGGTGTATTTCCAAGTTTGGCAGGCGTGTGTTAATGAGGGGAGTAGGCAGGTGTTCACGACTTTAGTTTCCATCCGTATGGTCATATCGCTTTTGAGTATTTCTTTGAGACTCCAGAACTTTTTCTCTTTACTTCCAGTTCGTTAATTTGTTGGTTGAATGAGACTTGCTTTTCAGATAAATGTAGGAATCAACACATGTTGAAGATGAATTTTCGTCTTTTAATATGGTTCGTCTAATTCGTTTTTGTTAGATTGATTTCTAATCCCACTTTACGACTTTCTTCGTATAAAGTGTTTATCATAACTTGTTGTAGCTTTTTACATTCTGATGCAGGACTATGTCGTCGGCAAATCTCAAGTGATTCATGTAACATCCATTCATATTTATGCCAACTTTTGCCCAGTTTAGTTTGCCAATTATGGTCTCTAGCACCACTATGAAGATAGTTGGCGAGGGTGGGTCTCCCTGCCGTACGCCTTTACTTATGTGCATGGGTGGCCCTGTGGTTTCCAGTTTCACTCTGCTAGTACTGTTTTCGTAGATATTTTTTAGGACTTTTATGTAATCTAGTGGCACTTTTTGAGAGAGAAGAGTTTCCCATATTGATGAGTTTGCAGCCTGCTTTGCAGTTTGCAGAGAATCAAATGCTTTTTGATAGTCGATAAAGACAATGTAGAGTGATCTCTTGAACTATTGGTATTTTTCTATCAGCATTTCTAGCGTGTGTTTGTAATCCACTGTTGGAAAACCTCATCTAAAGCCCGCCTTTTCAATAGTGTTCTGTATTTCTCAGTGTTTTCTTTTATATTTTTTTCTATTATTGAGGAAAACAGTTTATATAGCGAAGGCTTATCGGTCTGTAATTACTTACCTTATTAGGGTCTCCTTTTTTGTAGAGCAAGATCATCTCAGACTCTGACCATTGGCGAGGAGTGTACGAGCTGTTCAGTATCAGATTAAACAGTAGAGTTAGTGGTTTTGCTAGATAACAAAAAGCAAAGCAGCTATTCAGCGTTCGTTTGTAGGTTTCCGTTTCTTCTTCGTTCTTTAATTGGGATTTGGGGCATTGACCGAACTTGTTACGACTTTTTGCTATGGTAAGAATATTTAATGCTGCTCTCACAGGTCTATGATCCGAAGGGTAGGTAATGTTTAAAACGTAACTGTATGGCGCGCACTCATGTCGCTGCGAACGGACGCGTTCACTATTTTTAACACATAAAATTAAAGTTATAATTATTAGCTTCACTCAAAATTGGGGTTGTCGGGCTCCGAAAACTCAAAGTTGTCGCGCGGCGTGATATTCATGTCTTATCGCTCTGGCCACAGACCTGTGAACGGATAGAGAGTCAGGCTTTTAAGATGTCGGACTCACCGAAAACATTTGCGCATTCACTTCCAGTTCTCTCCGTGGACCAAACAGCTGAAGGATCACAGGAAAATGTCACACAGCGCCACACATATAAGCGTGGGCATGATGCCGAATGTGACCTGCGATTTGAGGAGTACACCAATAAAATATCAAAAATACTAAACGATTGGAAAATTGATTTCGGACGGGATATATCAGAGATCAATATGACGATGAAGAACCTCAACTAAAGCACCCAGGAATTAAAGTCTGAAATAGCCGGTATCAGAGAAGAATATACAAAGATGAAAAATACCGTTCATAGTTTGGAGTCTAGACAGACCAAGATGGCAGAGGGAATTGATTCACTTCAAAAGTCGATGCAATTCCACAGCAACGAATATGAAGACGTAAAGAAGAAACTCGAAGTGCATACTAAGGAATTGAAGAATTTAAATACTCTTAAAACTGAATTGGCGGAAATCAAGGACCAGAATAGGAAACTAAGACCTGATGTAAACGCAAACGAGCAACGTGAAAGGCAACTAAATATTTAAATTGTCGGCATACCTGAACATAAGGATGAAAACTTGAATGGAATGATCTTAAAGATAGGTAAACATACTGATATAGAAGTAACAAAGGATGATATTCTTCAAGTGAACAGAGTTACTGCGAAGTCTAAGATTTAGGGTAGGCCAAGAAATATAGTAGCGAAGTTGCGCAATCGTCAGCTGAAAGACAATATTATTTCTCAAGCGCGTAAGCGTCGCCTGTCAACCAAGGACCTGGAAATCCAGGGCAAAGGTGTTCGGTGTATGTTAATGAGCACTTAACAGTATTCAATAAAAGTATTCTAAAGAAAACCAAAGAGATGGTAAAAATTAAGGAATACCAGTTCACGTGGACCAAAAACTGCAAAATCCACGTCAGGAAAGCAGCTACTACTAGTCCTGCTATATTCATAATGGACGAAGAGGATCTAAAAAAAATCGTTTAACTTGTCGGGCAAGTCTTCTACTCAATGATTATAAAGTTGATATTTTGTTTTGTCGTTATATTTTTGTTTGTAATTTTTTACAGTATTGTTTCGATAATATTGATGAGATCGAGGTTGGTTGTCGCTCGTTTTTGCCGAGTCTGTGTTTACCGTGTTCTGTGTTTTGTTCGAGCAATGCGCGGTAGTTGAAGATCGTGTAAAGGAAACGCGCGTAATGAGGGTACGACGATTGAGGTACGCATCATACTTACATAATTTGTTAGCTCATGGGTGTGATTGTTACGGGAACGAAAATACGATGTTGAAAAGTTTATTTAAATGTTATTTTGTTTTAATGGCTATGCTAATAATAATAAAAAAGATGTTTTAAAAAAAATACAGTCTAGCAACTTATGTGGGTACATATTATTGCCTCCGTGACAATTACATGGAAATACATGGAAATCTTATATTGTGCATTATGCATACTCATACGACTTACCTAGAATATAAAATCATTACTACTGCTATAGTCGCACTGTCTCGGGACGCACCTACGCGTAGCGCATGTATTTTACATGTTAGCTATCATACAACGTACTTTTCAACACATTATGTTGCAATGGTAATTTATTTATTAATGAACCCAAACATCTGTAGTTATTGTTTATAGATTAAGCAGATTATTTTTATTGTAAATTGTCGTGCGTTGGAGTTGGGTCACTCCTCCCCGGGAGTCGTGCCGTTGCCGGACCCGATTAATTATTATTATTGTACCCACGAGTGGCTCGTTATGGCTTGGGTCTAGTATCAAGCCGCATGATCAGAGGGTTAAAAGTGGTTAAAGCTAGTAAGGGATGGGTCCCTAATTAAAACACTACCACTCTTATTACAACGTATTGCATATTTTTCGAGATATTAACAAAAAATGTTTCTAACCTCAATCAGATAAACAGTAAAAACGAACGTCAAAATGGGCGATTGACAACCAAAACAGTACCGGTATATTGTCTGTGGCGCAATATTTCGAGCAAAATTGTTAAAACCATGTTAAAACAGAAAGTAAAAAAAAAAAACATGGTTTTTGCGTCATGGGTGACGTGTGTCAGTGTCATTTGTTCTCGTTCATTCCGTTTCGCCCCGAGTCGCGTGAATGTGCCGTTTGTGTTTTTGTGGTTTTATTCGACACCTGCTCAGAAAGTAAGTTAGTGTACCCCCACTTCATAGTTAAAATAGGTCGAATCTGTTCCAAAACCGAACTGGGGCACCCCGACTTCACGTTGTCTTTTGGCTGCTACCCCTAGAGTTTTTATTAAAACTGGAGGCGCGAAGGCAGAGGCGGCGGGAGTTGCACTTCCCGCAGCGCCGGAGACGATGCAGAAGCAACTTTTAAGTGTTTTGAGGTAAGGTTACAATAACGTGTTTATCTCAGGAACGGTGCATTACCTTGTAATGGGAGTGATGCCAGGGGGGAGTGGTAGCCCCTCCTTTTAATTACCGCAAAGCGGACTTCAGCCGGTTGAATACTTATTTTTTCTGAACTTGATTGGCACTCAGTTTTACACAATAAATCAATAAATGCTGCCGCGGATACATTCTATGAAATAATTCAAACAGGAGTTGAAAAAAACGTACCTTTTAATCGAAGGTCAGGATCACATAAATATCCTGTCTGGTATAGCAACTCATTAATTAAAATAATTAAAGAAAAAAGCAAGGCACACTCGCGATGGAAACGGTATGGTAACTTATTAGACTACGACGAATTCGCATTATTACGAGATAGACAGCGAGAAGTCCACGAGATTTGTTATCATAAACATGTGCAGGAAATGGAACGTAGTTTAAAAAAAGAACCACAAAAGTTTACATACAAAACATGCGTGGAGGCTCCAATTATCCAAAAATGTTATCTCACAATAACGTCAATTATTCCGAGGGTCGGGAAATTTGTGAAGCTTTCAATGACTTCTTCCACGACGTATTTGGTGAACCCTCTGACTATAGATAGCCTCGTTAATTCATTGATAGCGGATGAAAAAGATCACTGTCCTGATATAATTTCTAACTTACAATTCACTTCGTCAACTGTGGAGAGGTCGTTGTGTGCCCAATATTTTGCAAGAACTGTGAAAAAACTTTGGCACCTTCAATTAGTACTACTTATAACATTTCTTTAAAAGAAGGCACCTTCCCAAGTGAATGGAAAAAGCTTTCATTATTCCAATTCATAAAAAGGGTTCGCGGACAATGATAGGAAATTATAGGGGTATTTCTATACTAAATACAATTGGTAAAGTATTTTAAAAACTGGTATACAACGCTATCTATCCATATATCCTCAGATGAATCTCTTGCAATCAGCAAGGTTTTTTAAAGAAACGCTCGACTGTCTCTAACTTAAACAGTTTCTCAAACTTTGTACTTGAGAATATAGAAGGCGGGGAGCAGGTTGACGTGATCTACACGGATTTCGAAAAAGCTTTTGATCGTGTGGATCACGTCATCTTGCTCAGTAAGCTACAGACTGGGTATACGAGAGGATCTTTTGCGATGGGTGCAGTCGTATTTATTTAAACGCTCACAAGCTGTCGTACTTGGTGGTTACCGTTCCAATTTTATTGAAATCCCTAGCGGTGTACCACAGAGATCTCATTTGGGACCTCTTTTTTACAACGCATATCTATTTGACATCACTGATTCTTTTGAACACTCTGATCACTTAATGTATGCTGATGACAAAAAAATATTTTATAAAATAAGAAAATCCGATGATTGTAAGGCCCTTCAAGAGGATCTTATTAACTTAAATAATTATTACAAAAACAATAAGATCACTGTAAACGTTGCAAAATGTCAATGTATCAGTTACACACGTAAGAGGAACCCGATTGTTTACTCATGTAACTTGAATGGAATTGCCATAAATAAAGTCAAAGTAAATAATTTTGGCGTTAAAGTCGCCCATGACTATAATATTGTTTTCTGAGAGTTGTATAGCTTTGTAAACAGTACTGTACAAAACTTCCAATTCCTCGTCGCTCGACGCCTCCGTTGGAGCGTAAACTTGAATAATTTTTAATTCTAAGGTATTGATATTCATTCCTAACAGCGCTACTCTTTCTGACAGTCCTGTGAATCTTGTGATGTATGTTTTCAGATATTTTTCTTACAATAAAGCCCACTCCAAGTAATCCAGGCGTTTCTCTAATGTAGTAAAGAATAAACTCATCATGCTCTTCAATTGTGTTTTCAAGTTTTCTCACTTCCGAGAGACCAATAATATCGAAGTTTATATTTATCAAGCACTCTGTTAATTCCAATAGTCGTGAATATGTCGACAAAGTTCTAACATTGTATGTCGCTGTGTTATAGTGTATTCTGGTGACTGTTTTTTGTAGAATTTGTTTTAATTTTCTCTGGAGGGTTTTGGTCGTGATCTTCCAAGGTAACCAGCCGGCTTGGAAGATGTATTTTATTCTATATTTGAGTATGTAGTGGGTTTTCCATGTGCGAGGGTGGCGGTCATCATCATCTTCATTTCAGCCGAAAGACGTCCACTGCTGGACATAGGCCTCCTCCAGGCGTCGCCACATTGACCGATCCCGTGCGTCTCGCATCCAGCGCCTTCCCGCAACCTTAACCAGGTCATCGGTCCACCTAGTGGGAGGCCTTCCAACGTATCGTCTTCCGGTTCGCGGTCGCCATTCCAGAACTTTTCGGCCACATCGGCCATCCATTCTGCGAACAATGTGTCCTGCCCACTGCCACTTAAGTTTGGCAATTCTTCGGGCTATGTCGGTAACCCTGGTTCTCTTGCGGATCTCCACATTTCTGATTCGATCACACAAGGAAACTCCGAGCATAGCCCTCTCCATTGCCCTTTGAGTGACTGTAAGCTTCCTGATAAGGCCCATTGTAAGCGACCACGTCTCAGAGCCGTATGTCATCACTGGCAACACAGACTGGTCATAGACTTTCGTCTTGAGACACTGTGGTAAGTTGGACGAGAAGATACCGCGCAACTGCCCGAAAGCTGCCCAGCCGAGTCGGATTCGACGGTTGACCTCTTTCTCGAAATTGGCCCTACCCAATTGGATCGTTTGTCCCAGGTAGACATAGTTGCCCACAACTTCGAGTGTAGAGTTCCCGACCTTGATAGGAGTGGTTGCAACATGGGCATTCAACATCACCTTGGTTTTTTCCATGTTCATCTTAAGACCCACTCTTTCGGAAGCTCTACTGAGATCATCAAGCATTGTACTGAGGTCCTCCATGGTCTCAGCCATGACCACTATGTCGTCGGCAAACCGAAGGTGAGTGATGTACTCGCCATTAAAGTTGATGCCAAGCCCTCTCCAATCCAGAACCTTGAAGACATCCTCCAGCGCAGCAGTGAACAGTTTCGGAGAAATGACGTCTCCCTGTCTCACGCCGCGCTGGAGAAGGATTGGTTTCGAGGTCTGATCCCAAAGACGGACTGACATAGTGGCGTTCAACCAGGTTTCAGACTGGCTAAAGTAGCCTCATCTTTCATGGGGTACTGTACAAAATGTTACAATAAAATTCCTCCCCACATTCTTGAACTGAATGAGACGAAGTTTAAAACTTGTATAAAACGCACACTATGCAGGCTGGCATATTATAAGTTGGGGGATTACATCAATGATAAAAATGCTTGGCTAAATGCTAGTCCTGCTCCACAGCCACTAGGGCGCAAAAACAAGTGATATGCAGAACATTATTGTTTTGAATTATTGTTGGACTTTCTGAAGACTGTATAAATATATTTGTATTGTATAAACTCAATTTCATTCATCAAGGTATGTACTTATGTACCTAAATATTGTAAAAAGTTTTTTTTTTTAAAAGAGTAAGTATGGAGTTACTTGTGCATTCTTCTCCATTACAAGCTACTTTCCGAATGCACGGTAGAATCAACTATTATTATTTGTAAAATGTAACGTTCAAAAGTGCCGCTTGGTGGCCTACTTGAAATAAAATATCTTTGTCTTTGTCTTGTACAAACACTTCAATGTACCGGTAGTCGATCTGGCACCGCTGGAGAGACTGCAGTACAGCCCAAGTCTCGATCGAATCGAAGGCTTTCTCGTAGTCGCTAAAAAGAGAGGCAGGTTATAATGAATGATAAAAAGAATGCCTACTGACTCGGCTGTTAATCTAGTTGAGTTTACGGAGTGCTTAAGTGAAATTATTGCTATAATTGAGAACAGTAATGTAGAATCAGTGTTCATATTAGGAGATCTAAACGCACACCCAGGTAGTCGCTTTTCTAATGAATTGTTAACTGTGTGTGGGGAGCAATCATGGTCATGTGTTGATATGGAACTACTTCCGAAGGACACGTTTACATTTGAGAGTACCGCTAACGGTGCATTGCGCTGGCTTGATCACTGTGTGGTGAGCAGTGCGGCACGACATTTAGTTATAAACACGTCTGTTTTGTATGGAGTCTATTTGTCGGATCATATTCCCTTATTAATTGAATGTAATATTGATTTAATAATACCCAAATTAGTAACTTCTACCTATACTTGCAATAGGGTAATATGGGCTGAAAGAAATGTCAATCAAATTAAGGAATATTCGAAGCTTTGTAATTCTAAATTAAAGTTATTGGATTTCCCGGATGAATTTCGTTATTGTGCGCATAAAATGTGTTCTAATCCTAATCACTCTGTAGTGTTAGATACAATGTATCACAGTTTGATAAGCATTTTAAAGGAGGGTGCCGACCGCACAATTTATGTAAACAAATGCGTCATAGTAACAAAAGATACATTGCTGGTTGGAATAGGTATGTTCGTGACGCTCACAGAGAGGCTCGACTGTGTTACCAAACATGGTTGTTTTATGGTAAACCTGCTAGTGGTTATGTTTATAATAAAATGTATCAATCGAGGAAAACCTTTAAAAACAAATTAAAATATTGTCAAGATAACCAACAGCAGATAAAAATGGATATTTTGGCTAAACATCACACTGAAAAGAAATTCAGATCATTTTGGAAATCAACAAATAGTTTGAATCCAAAGTCGAGACCCCCTGTGGGCGTGGCGGGCGTACATGAGCCAGCAGATGTGGCTAATGCTTTCCGGCGTCATTTCAAGATTGAGTCACCTATTACTAGGCCTGTACGGGCGGTCGATGCTGGGGCCAACTCTGGGGATGTATCGATTATTTTTACGGCTCAAGAAATTGCGGCCATTGTAAGGAAAATGGAAAGGGGTAAATCACCGGGCCATGACGGCCTCAGCACCGAGCACCTGAAGTATGCGGGTGGACACCTTCCACGTGTTCTTGCTTTGTTTTTTAATTTGTGCATTAGTCACGGTTACTTACCGGATGATCTTATGTATACAATGGTAGTGCCTATTGTGAAAAATAAGACAGGGGATTCCTCTGACATTTCCAATTACAGGCCCATTTCTCTGGCCACTGTCATAGCAAAAGTTTTGGACAGTCTGCTTGATAAACAATTAGCAAAACATCTAGAACTGCATGATGCCCAGTTCGGCTTTAGGCCTGGGCTGTCAACTGAGAGTGCAATCTTGTGCCTCAAGCAGACTGTTCAATACTACACAGACAGGAAGACGCCCATTTTTGCCTGTTTTCTGGATCTGTCAAGGGCATTCGATCTCGTATGTTACGATGTTCTGTGGCGTAAACTACAGTGTGATACTACTTTACCACCTGAGATAGTGTCAATATTTAAGTACTGGTATAGTAGTCAAAGTAATAGTGTGAAGTGGGTTGGCTCGCACTCGGACGTGTATCGGCTGAAATGCGGGGTGAGGCAGGGGGGGCTTAGCTCACCCCGACTCTTCAACCTGTACATGAACCAACTGATCGTTGAGCTCAGCAGCATCAATGTCGGATGTCATGTTGACGGGGTGTGTATTAATAATATTAGTTATGCTGATGATATGGTGTTGCTAAGCCTATCGATCGGTGCTCTGAGGCGACTGATCGCTATATGCGAATCTTACGCGGTGAGTCATGGCCTCAGATATAATGTCACAAAGAGCGAACTAATGGTTTTCAAAGCGGGCAGTGTGACATATTCTAGTATTCCGAATGTCGCACTGTGTGGAGAACCCCTGCGAAGGGTAGACAAGTTTAAATACCTAGGCCACTGGATCACCGAAGATCTTAAAGATAATTGTGACATTGAGAGGGAACGTAGGTCGCTGGCTGTTCGTTGTAACATGCTGGCCCGCAGGTTTGCGCGATGTACGAAGCCAGTAAAAGTAACGCTTTTCAAAGCTTACTGTCAGTCCTTCTACACGTGCAGCCTGTGGGTCAGTTTCACTCAGCGAGCATACAGCGACCTGCGCGTCCAATATAATAATGCACTGAGAGTACTGTTGAGGCTGCCGTGGCGTTGCAGTGCGTCAGGGATGTTTGCGGACACAAACATTGATGGTTTTGCCGCCATTATTAGAAAAAGATGTGCCTCTCTGATGACGCGTGTTCCCGGCAGTACCAACACTATTCTCAGTGCGTTCGCAGACCGGTGGGATTCTCCGATGATGCAGAGGTGGATGCAGCTCCACGCTGAATTGTAGTTTTATATCTGTACGTACTAACACTAGTTTTTTTAAGTAAATTGTTACTAATCCTATGGACTTTGTCTGAAATAAAAGATTTTTATTATTATTCCATTTATTTATTATATTTACATATTTTTACATTTTTAAATATCATTCTATAAAAAATAAAATAAAAAAACATTTAAAAATACAAAAATAGTAGCCCACCGGTATCGGGAACAGGGTCCAAGCTACCGGTGGTCAGGGCTCCTGAGAGAGGAACCTCCTAACAATACGAGCCGTGTCCAGGAGTACCGCTTTCTGGATCAAGCCCTTGATCCAGCTGCCCAACGAGAGCCTCCTCAGATGTTCGTCGAGGCTCTTGGCTATTATACCATTGGCCGTCACGACTATCGGCACAATGACTGCTGTATTCACATCCCACATGTCGACAACCTCGCGAGCCAGATCAAGATACTTACTTTTCTTATCTCTCTCCGCCTTCACGAGGTTCTCGTCATGGGGGACCGCAATATCAACAATCATTGCGCGACGCTCTAGTCGGTCTATCACCACTATGTCAGGCTTATTAGCAACAACAGTCCTTTCAGTGATGATAGACCGATCCCAATACAACGTGACATTGCCATTTTCGAGAACTGGGTCGGGCACATACTTATAGTAAGGCACTTCTGATTCCACAAGATTGTATTTAAGAGCAAGTTGCTGGTGGATAATCCTGGCTACAAGGTTGTGTCTATGCAAATAGTCTCCGTTAGCCAGACTAGAACAACCGGAAATAATGTGTCTGATTGATTCCCCCGGCCGGTGACATGCCCGACAAATGTCAACCGTGCCGTCCTTCACAATATATTTCCGGTAGTTGTTCGTCATCATAACTTCGTCCATAATCGCAAAGACAAAACCTTCGGTTTCCCCAAAAAGGTCACCAAATCGCAACCAGGCCACGGACGCCAAAAAATCTACATCGGGTCCATGTAGGACCCGGTAGAAGCGTCCATGAAGCTCCATGGTCTGCCATACCTCCATGCGGTCATTAGTATCTAATACTATAGGTTTGCGCCAGTTCTCGTTAGCCAAGGAGAGCGGGGTAAGGCCCTTGTCCACTGCTACCACATCTCGATGCATACCCACGTCAGCGGCCGGGAAGTATTCCCTAAGACTGCATACCTCGCGGTTGTGCAGGGTCTTAGCATTTAAAAAGCCACGACCCCCGCTCTTCCGAGGGATATACAGTCTCATAACCGATGACCGTGGGTGATGCATACGATTTGCGGTAAGCAATGTGCGGACTCTCCTATCCAGGGCGTCAAGTTCTGTCTGAGTCCATTTGAGTATGCCGAAAGAGTACATCAAGACCGGCATGACCCAGCCGTTGAAGGCGCGCACCTTGTTCCCGCCTGATAAAAGACTATTTAGTACTTTTTTCAGGCGGCCAAAGAAGCGTTCCTTCAACGACTGTTTCACGTCAGTAACATTGATGCCTAGTGCTTCCGACATACCCAAATACTTGTAAGTCTCAGTTGAGGAAAGGGATCTAAGGTGTATGGAGTCCGAGAGTTGTATTCCCACAGACTCCATAATCTCCCCTCGCTTTACATGCATGACTGCACATTTGTCCACACCAAATTCCATCCTGATGGCGTCACTGAAGGTTTCCGTTACCTTCAGTAGCTTCATCAGTTGCAAGTTGTTGAAGGCAAAGAGCTTCAGGTCATCCATGTAAAGGAGGTGTGATATGACCTGACCACCTCTCCTCAACCGATAGCCCAGGCCTGAACCCTCCAGCAGTGTACTGAGAGGGTTCAGGGCTAAACAAAACCACAGAGGACTCAGACTGTCGCCCTGAAATATTCCGCGCTCGATCCTTATAGGTTCGCTGTTTTCCTGAATCTGTCGACATCCTGGATAGTGAAGGACCGTCCTCCACTGCCCCATACATGACGTCAAGAAGGCGCGCAGAGTTGTATCAATTTTATACAACTCCAGCACCCTCATGAGCCATGTATGTGGCACTGAGTCATAGGCCTTCTTGTAATCTATCCAACATGTCGCCAGATCCTTGCGGGAACGGCGAACCTGTTGGCTAATGGCAATGTCTATGAGGAGCAGCTCCTTAGTACCGCGAGACCCGTTCCTACATCCATTCTGAGAAGCAGACATAATGGCGTTATTGTCAATATGTTGATTAATTTTCGCTCTCAGAATGGATGTAAGAACTTTATAGACCGTCGATAAACACGTTATCGGTCTATAATTTTTAGGTTCCGCAGTACTACCCGATTTATAGAGCAGGTGGGTTATTCCTGTCGTTAGAAACTGGGGCAGCGAGCCTGACTCTAAGACAGACTGGAACTGAGTTGCCAAACAAGCGTGCGACCTTTGGAACCATTTAATCCAAAAGTTTTGCAGTCCGTCTGGCCCTGGAGATTTCCAGTTGGGCAACGGACGGACTGTACGAGCCACATCTTGGGGGCTGATGGTAATTGCCCCCATTTGTGGTATCGGATCGCACGCCTGCTCGACCTCCCGAGTCCAGTCACCTTCGGTATGACTGACAGGCACCGACCAGATATCGCGCCAAAACGAACACATGGCGTCATTATCCGGTAGGCGCATATCAGTCACACCTTGGTTGGGTCGCTCCCAAGCCCTATAAACCCACCTTTCGTTGCTCCGGAATGTGCGATTCTGAGTGTATCGCTCCACTCGCCGCTTGTACCGACGAATACGGCTTGCCCATGCATAGATCTTCTGCTTCAGGAAGTCGATACGCTCTGTGACGCGGGACAGATAATCTTGAGAACTGATATCAGTCCCCGAGAATGCCCGCCTCACAAAGCGCATCACTCTAGGGCGAGTGTTGCCCTCCCTGAAGCAGATAAGCTTGCCGATGAGTGCTCTAGCCACACCGATACGACGCTCAATCCTGCACTGCCAAGCTGGTATAGCTGGTCGTGTAGCTCTATCAGTTTTGGGTAATTTGACGTTAGCTACACGACATGCCGCTGCAGCCGCACAGTACAAGATTGAGTGGGTATCGGCAAGGTCTTTGCTGCTATCAAAAAAAATTGATAGCTGCGAATCTAGAGCACACACCAGCGCCCCATTTTTCTTATGCATGGGCAGACGAGGTAATCGAGGTCTAAGCTCAGGCGGTGTGGAACGATACTCTCGGAATGCACACTCCAAAGCGCTCCTCAATCGTTCATTGCATTGGGTACTCACGGATATAGCCCCGTCGTCGTCATCCTCTCCAACATGGTCAGGTCGCGGTGAAACACTGGGTTGCATTTGCACCGCGGCCGGTGGCAAGGCAGGCGAGACACGGCTACTCCGTGATTCCTTACGCAGTCTATCAATTACGGTGTCATCCAGCATACGGTTACGTTGGATGACCCGCACTTGATCCGATAGACGTTGGGCCGACACGTTGACAGCTGGCTCAAGCACCTGAAACAGAGAGAGCATCCGACCACGGTACGCAGTCAGGTTACTTCCCCCCTCTGTAGCCCCAAAGTATGCGCGCATGACGTTTTCATTAATCGATTGCGTCCATCGCATGCGCTGCACACTTCCACCGGGAGCGGGGACCCTGTCAGAGGCCGATGGGCCTCGAGGTCCCAGGCAATCCGGTGGCCGGCGTCCTCCCCGTCGACGCGTAGGTGGTGGTGTCGTCGGCGGAGAGAAGTATTCGTCGCTCGAGCTCGACGCAACTGCAGCGTCCGGGATCGCTTGACTCACGGTTGTAGGGGGTCCCGACGGCTGCGAGGCGGAGCTGAGCGACGAACCCGAAGATGTTGGGCGTGTATTTTTGGCACGGGCCTGGCTTCGTGTCAACATTTTCTTCTTAGTTTTGTCTTCTTAGTTGTCATTTTTTGTTTGTCATTTTAACTATTTTTTTTGTTTTCTTCTTGTTATTGGTTTATTATAATATATAGACATTATTTAAATTTAGTTCAATGCTGATTTATGGATCATATTGCACGGTTTTATAAATATATTATATAAAATTCGAAGAGCTAAGAAAAAATTTATGTCACTCTTGACAAGTCAGGCCACAGACTTATTATTATTATTATTATACTCTTCGGTCTTGTGTATAACCTGCCGCAGCGTATGTATGTGGTGAGGGTGGCGGTAGTTGCTATGATTTAATGTTTTTGTCTAATCGTTCGTTTGGTGAGTTTCTAGGGTTTTTGTTGCAAGAAGAAGAAGATAATAATTTGAAATTAATACGATGTATGTCACAAGTAATAAAAGTAATGTTATAGTTAAAAACCCGAGTATTCCTGGTTTGAGAACTCCCTCTGATAGACTTGACGATCTCTGTAGCCCTGTTTGAGTTTTGTTCTTTTTTTTAAATTGTTTTTTTTTGTTTTGTTCGTGAAGGATCGTTATCGTCCGGTGATGTTGGTAGAGTTATTTTCTTATTGCCTGATGCATCTGCGGTTTTGTGGCATATTATCAATTTATCGTACCTGATGATGGCATAGTTTCCTTTCTCTATTTTATTATATATTTTTACTTGTTCTTGTAATTCCTTTCTTTTTTCTAAAATGTGCTGTGGGAAGTCTTCTTTTATATAATAAGCGGTATATTTTAATATTTTTTTCTGCTCAACTTTTTTTATGTTTGTACCCAATGTAGTTAATGTTACATTAATCGGCCGAGGCTTTACTCCTTCCTTCCCTATTCTCCTAGTTTCTTGTATGTCCCTACTCTCTAGCCCTATAGAAAAATATTGGTTAAAGAAATTTATTATGTTTTTTTCTAAATTCGTATAAGATGTTTCTGTATCCGCCATTTCATCATTTATATATAAATGTGTAATAATCTTTATCTTTCTTCAGGACCAGCGGCCTTACGAGCTTCCCAAGGCACAAGATCTCATCTTGATTCCTAAAGGAAAAACCCAATAAGACTTTGACCGACCAGGGAATCAAACCAGAAACGTTACGCTCAGCAGTCTCACTCAGGACCAGCGGCTTTACAAGCTTTCCAAGGCACAAGCCCTTAAATCGACTCCTAAAGGAAAAACCCAATAACACTTTGACTGACCGGGGAATCAAACCAGGAACGTTACGCTCAGCAGTCTCACTCAGGACCAGCGGCTTTACAAGCTTTCCAAGGCACAAGCCCTTAAATCGACTCCTAAAGGAAAAACCCAATAACACTTTGACCAACCGGGGAATCAAACCAGGAACGTTACGCTCAGCAGTCTCACTCAGGACCAGCGGCTTTACAAGCTTTCCAAGGCACAACGCCTTAAATCGACTCCTAAAGGAAAAACCCAATAACACTTTGACCGACCAGGGAATCAAGCCAGGAACGTTACGCTCAGCAGTCTCACTCAGGACCAGCGGCTTTACAAGCTTTCCAAGGCACAAGGCCTTATAACGACTCCTAAAAGAAAACCCAATAACACTTTGACCGACCAGGGCAACAAACCAGGGAAGTTACGCTCAGCAGTCTCTTTAACTACCGCGCCAACGAAGCAGGTACAATTGGTTGAATTCTTTTTGGTTAAAACTATAGTTAGTAGTAGTTTTCGAAGCATTATTATTCAGCTGTGTCAAGGGCGTGTCAGTGCGTAGTATCAAGCAGTTCATAAATACGTGTTCATTAATTAAAAGTAATCCAGCCTAAACTGTGCCACTGATATTTATCATGGACGTGTTCAATAAAGTACCAGTACTCGTTGAAGTATGGCATTATTTCTTTTATATTTATCCAGCTATGTTATACACTTGTTGTACGGTGGTAACAGCTACGTTTATGTACGGAGTGGCATCATGGTGCTTTCTGAAGAAGTGCCGCAATTACAGGAACTTCGTGTACCTTAACGTGCTGTTGGCGCAGTTTTTATTTATTTTGATTATAGTTATTTTTAAACAAAATACAACTATTTTAATAATTATAGAATATTTATTACGCCTGAGGTGCTACTGGTGTGTAGTTTTAAGCCATATGTTTTACGTGGACTTTGCTAAAGTTTATAATGGGCATTTCCAAAGGAAATATTTAATAAGTACTGTCTTTGGTTGGTGCTTACCTTTAGTATCAACTGTCATTATCAATGTAATTTTGCCTGAATCCATTGCTCATAATATTGTTTATTACGCTCCTTTTCTTATTGATATATTACCTTTGATTCTAAACATTTTACTTTTTATTATAACAGTATATGTACTCTGCCTTAGTAGCAACGCGAGCGTACCTACCGCTACTAGCAAATGTCGACGCCTTTACATCGCTACTTTAATATTTGTTCTGAGTGACATCTCATTGTTGCTTACTTTATGTATATATTTGATTAACACCGAAAACATGAGTATTCCTCATTTATTCATAAGAAAATTGGTAACTTTAATCTCGTATTACGTACAACCACTAGTAATATCAATGTTTTTCTGTTTATTAAAAAATAACCTAATTATATGGTTTGAATTTTATGCAAATATATTAAGAAGAAGGTCCACAGCAAGACAAGTGGAACAGGACATAAATATGCAGGGGAGAGTTATTCAAGAGCCTGCTGGTAGCCTACCGCAGGTTCTTATTATACAGGACTAGCTGCAGCCCATGGATTCGCTTGCGTGAAACTAGGACTGCCCCTTAAAAGTAATAACTCCCTCCTTTCTACTTATTTTTTTTTAATTATTATTCTGATGTATAAGCTATACTCATTACTGTAAAGTTCCATCAAAATCCGTTCAGTAGTATTTGCATGAAAGAATAACAACATCCTCTCAAACATTCACGTTTATAATATTAGTAGCATTTCATATTTATTTACCCACATATAATTGTGATAAATAGTATTAATGGCTTATCACACGTTTATGTGTAGGTGTGACGGGCGATAGCACTGTGTTGTCTTTATCTTAAAACTCTTGCTACTTATTCGTTTTTAAGGTTTTTGCAAGTTAGTAGGTATGTGTGGATCAAATCATGCAACTGAATTTCAATTTTTCTTTCTTATAAATTATAGCCGGGATAGACACAGATTAATCTAGGCATGTTAAGAAGTAATGCGGACAGAAACCTCCGACTAAATTTACTTTATATAAAGTCATAGTTCGAGGTTTAGACTTCGCCTATTTTCTCTTACAGTATTGGACAAATTTAAAAACTATTTCATTAATTGAATAAAAAAGATTTAAGGTGTGCTTCTATGTTTTTCGTTTAAGGGTTCCGTACCCAAAGGGTAAAAACGGGACCCTATTACTAAGACTTCGCGGTCCGTCTGTCTGTCTGTCTGTCTGTCACCAGGCTGTATCTCATGAAGCATGATAACTAAACAGTTGAAATTTTACAGATGATGTTTTTCTGTTGCCACTAAAATAAATATTTAAGTGGGGCTCCCATACAACAAACGTGATTTTTTGCCGTTTTTTGCGATAATGGTACGGAACCCATCGTGCGCGAGTCCAACTCGCACTTGGCCGGTTTTTCATTTACAGTTGTCAAACTCGTACACTAGGCCTCTGTTGACAGAGCAATTTTGAGCATTTTTTCATGTTTCTAGTGATTCTAAAAATAATGTATCATCAAAAATTAAAACAACGGGGCACAGTACGAGTATATAAGTTTCTTTTTCAGTTTAGATATCTTAAAAATAACATCTTTTAAATTGGTCCAATATTGGAGGAGGAAATAAGCGAGAGCCAAACCTCGAATTAAGATATTTACTTAGGATATTCAGTCGGATGTCTGCGACTGCATTACTACCTTAGGTACAGACCAACCTCGGCAATTGATGCTTAACCACGTGAAACAATGGCTTTTCTGTTTTTTCGGTAATTACGGGCACACGGCCGGTTGACCTTAAAGGTCAGACCGTGCGGGGGTAATTATTTAGCCATGAGCTCCTCTCTTGACCTTTTTTTAACTTAATACATTATTTTATTTTCACTAGATTTTGAGAAATGGTATTAAAACATCAAATAAAATATCCTATTGTTTTAGCTTAAGTAATTGTTAATAATATTGTCATCAGTATATTTTCGTCTCATGATGGTAATTAAAATAAAATAAATAAGTTATTGCTTATTCTAAGTTAAATTATATTAAGTTAAGTTTTAAATTATATTAATGTTTTTATTACTTTAATTCCATTTTCCTTTTCATTTTAGTTTGTAGATACTAATTTGATGTTATATTGTGGTGACGTTATTTAATTTAATAGAATGAAATTTACTGTCAGATTTTTTTTTTACTGTCAGAATGTATCGTGTTAGGTTATTATTGTTTAAAAGTTATTTACATTTTTCATAACATAGTATGGTGTAGGTAACAAAATTATGTATCTGCATGATGCTTGATGACGCGTGTTAGAAGTGTTTACTAACTTTGTTAGATGATGTATCATTTATTTTATCGTAAATAAGGAATTAATTTAATTGTCATAATGGAGCGTGTTCGGTAATTATTGTTTAAAAGTACTTTACATGAACTATAACGTAGTATTGTGCAGGTACAAATATTTTGAATTTCTGATGATTGATGACGCGTGTTTACCACTCTGTGTTGTCTTTATTTTAAAACAATTGTTACTTCTCCTTTTTTAAGATTTTACAAGTACTGTGCTCCTCAATCTCCTTGACCGCCCTGAAGTTAGCTACAATGGCTGCGTAGTAGTAAATCTCATAGTAAAACAGCAGCACGCCATGCCATGCGCATCGGAAAGCCAACTTCAGGGCGGTCAAGAAGATTGGAGACTACTGTAAGTATGTTCAAATCTTGCAACTGAATTTAGACTTATCTTTCTGACAAATGACAGCCAGAATAATCACGGTATGTTTTTGAGTAGCAAAAAAAATTCTCAATCTATGGTTATAATACGGCCAAACCTTAGCAAGTGTTGCTAAACTTTTTGTGTTTTTATGAGGATACATGTGAGACATTATGGCTTTTCTATGGTAACGGAAATTACGGGCACTCGACCGGTTAACCTTGATGGTCAGACCGTGCAGGGGTTATTATTTAGCCATGAGCTCCTCACTTGACCTTTTTTCTTAATAAATTATTAAACTATGTTTTAGAGAGGCTTTTCTTTTTACTAGAATTTGAGAAATGTAATTAAAATATTAAATTAAATATCATATTGTTTTTACTAAAGTAATTATTTATTAATATTGTCATCATTATTTACATACATCACTTTGTCTTAGGATGGTACAAATAAGTTATTGCTTGTGTAAATAATCTCATTAGAAACTTAACTTATAATAAGTTAAGTTTCTAATGAGATTTTACTTATAATAAGTTATAATAAGTTACTGACTGTTCTGTTGTTGTTGATTTTTACTTATTAAGTTAAGTTTCTAATGAGATTTTTTAACATTACAAATTATTCACAGGATGCGCATAAACCTGTCAGGTTTCACTTACAAAAACTACTCTTCTGATGTACGTCATTTTAGGTTTTATTAATTATGAGCTTTATTTTGCTATTAAAGTTTAGTTATGTGTTTTACAAATTGTCATTTATTTATATATTTAAACTTCATGTACAATACACAGGCGGACTTTATGCAGCAAAGGCATTCTCTACCAGTCAACCTCTTTTTTTGTTATATTCCTGTACTGCTTTTAATTTGTTAATTTTAGTTTGTAGATACTAATTTGATGTTAAATTGTGATGATGATATTTAATTAAATAGCATGGAATATGTTTAACTGTCATAATGTATTATGTTAGGATTTTTTTTTTAAGTTCTGTACATTTACCATAACATTACTATGTAAGTATGGTGTGTGTACTATGCATTTCAAATTATCATCAAAATCTTATTTATGTGTCTGATGATTGAGGACGCGTATTCGAAGTGTTTGCTAACTTTGTTTGATGTTGTATTATCTATTTCACGGTAATTTAAATTTTATTGAAATTAAACAAATATTATTTTTAAATATTATGCGTTTGACATTTCTCAGGACCCTAGGACTTCCTTTTTTTAACGTTCCCTACTTTAGCACTTTCTCCTTCATCGTGGGTGCATATACAATTATTTTAACTCACATTACATAAACAGCCAAAGATGTATCTCATTTTTTTTTTATGCGTTTGATCTTGACTCTAGTCTCATTTTTTTTTGTTAAAAACTTTCTTGAATAAAGTTGACGTTGAACAAACCGACTTCCAGAACAAAAACTACAAAGCAAAAAATACACTCTTTTCCGAAGTCGGTGTCTTTTGTACCCATTGCAAAATCATCAGATCGGCTTCATCATCAGATCAGTTTGATGGTTCCATTTTAATCAGTACCATTTATTTATAAGTATTTACTTCATCATAGTCGGTTAACTATTATTATTAAACGAGATATTTTATACCCGTGACATACTTAGCATTTAGGAGTTCCAGTGGCCATCTGTGGTCTTCTTCATCAGTTCCACTTTACCAAATGATACTTTATGAGTGCAAATGATTGCATTGTTGATGAAAATACCAAGATCGCTATATATATGCCTATAATATTTGAGGAAATCCCTTTATTTCTCTAGGATTCCATCATCAGATCCTGACCTGATGACTATGGGACTAATTAGGAAGTATACCCTTAAAAACAAAATAAGAATTTAAGAAATCGGTCCAGGCGTCTTTGAGTACTCGGTTGAGTAATCGGGGATCATACACAAAAAAAAGATTCCGTAGGAATCTTTTTTTTTTGATGAGAACCTCCTCCTTTTTTTGAAGTTGGTTAAAAACAGTATCTGACCTGGGAATCGAACCCATACAGATAAGGAAGTCTTAAGATGAATGGTGCAAAATTGGCCTCAGGCCATTGAGATAATGTGTACTACGTACACCACTCGTGTATGACGAAGGTCTATACACTTAGTTCAAGTGCACGATGATAGTTCTGTACACTTGAGATGATGGAAACCTGGGGATAATGCAATAAACCGCCCGTGTTGAGTGTGGTAAAATCACTGATTTATTTTATTTAGCAGGTGAACTAAAATTATTGCGCGTATGCAAACGCTGATGTAGCTTAACCTACTCAATATTATGAAATGTGCGGGTTCACCGTACATACTGCCAACTCTGAAGGAGAAGACTAGGGAATACGTTAAACCTAGATGAAACCTAGTGTGTCTAAATACAATAAAAATGTTGACTTAGGGTAGATGATACAATTTTTTGTTGAAAGCTGATACAAGGTGATTTCAACAATATCTACTCTAAGTACTATTTATAACTAACACTAAAATTGTCTGATTATGTTCGTGTTAATATTCCACCATAGGAGAGGTCCCTTTATTTACACTTTTACTAATTTCACAAAACTCACTGATCACTGGTACGGTATCACGCACGCACTCAGTAGATCCCGGTCCTGTGGGGCCAGGTTGCGCCTCCGCCCCCGCGGCTCGCTCGCCCTCCGGTACACGTACCCCCAACATCTTCAGCTGCTGCGGCGCAGGTGCGGTGCGGCACTTACTTCTTATAATTAAGTATATGCATATGCCGCCTAAGATGAGAACCAAGGCCAAGGTGACGTACACGACGGAATAATGGTGGATGTCGTGTACGTTTAGTTGTGTAGAAGATTGTTCCTTTATATTGGTTATTTGGTCTCTCAATCGTTGGGCAAGGTTGTGTTTATTAGAGAGTTCAGGATGGAAACCTCTGGGACTTCGATTTTTGATCGCATGTTTAAATAGCGTAAGTAATTGTTGTGGGTGTGAATACTGTACGAATCGGATTTCAGTGTGCATCCATAACCTAGATCAATGATACCGGGGAGGGCCTGTATGTACGCCTTTGCAGTTGCACAACGACAGGCTTTGCTTGCTTGGTAGCGTAGATTCAGGCCTACCTTGCCTCCTCCCTCAGAGGCGGCAAGGTGGCGTGGTCTTGAGGGAGAGCGCTACAGTCGTGTAGATTCTCAAGGCAAGTCTGGTGGATTTCCTTCACGAGGTTGCCAACCTGTTATTTGTCTAATTCGTTAAGAATTAGACGTAACAAAAACCATTAGGCGAACTAACGCAGGGGTGGAGAGGTCATGCCCCTGGGTGTCCACCATCGAAAAAGAGCAGATGGTGGATTGCAATAACAATGACTCTCACACGGGTGGTCGTGGGGTAGCTACCCACGATCAATCGGCTGAGGCACCCCATAAGCGGGCTGTCATGCGAGGGTCGGTTTAGTGAGGGGGGGCAGCCGGCGTGGCGTGGGGTCTCGGTATTAGTTGTCCCGTGATCATCCGTCGCGTGCGGGCTCGTCTACTTCTCACTAGGCTGGCCCTATACCGAAGGAGTAGCTCTGGCGTTGCTCGGAGAGTGAATGACGTCCCCGACTGAGGGCTCCGTGGTGGGTGGAGAGCTCTAACGGTGAATTTATAAACCATATCCATGGATATTATAACTTCTAAACAATACAAACACAAAAAAAACCCCGCCTACCCCAGTTCGCGAAGAGGTGGCTAGTGACACCTGTGAGTCTTCCTGCTCGCAGATGTCATATGCCTCCGAAACGTCAACGAGATCGACTCGATCCCGTACACGCAAACGTGCGCAACCGTTCACGTCTAGGAGGAAGCCTGCCAAACCACCAAAACTTGACGAGCCACTAACTAACGGTCAGGGTGGAGACTCCGAGCCAGCGAGCCCACCCGCTAAGCAGGCAAAAACGCGGGCAACGGTCAATCAGGATCTGCCCAGTTCGGAAATGTTGGCAAAGACGATGCAGGCGCAGCCAACGGAAGAACTTAGCGCCTGCATCAAGGATAGTGCTAAGACTATAGAGAAGATTGCAAATGAATCCCGCAACCTCAAAGGGAGTTTTGCCCACAGCCTCAAAGAGGCGGCAGTCACAATGCAAGCTGTGGCAGCTGAGTTGGCCTCACGATCAGCAGTTGGAGCCAATGTTGAGAGACTGGAGTCTGAAAATGCCGACTTAAAGGCTCAGCTTACCAGTCTATCCACGCAGGTCGAGAAGCTGTCAGCTCAGGTCAGCCTCCTAACCCGAGCTAAGCCAACAGTGAGCCCGAGTGTGGCAGCCTCATCGATGGAACCTAGTCAGGTCTCTCCAGTGACCGAACTTCATCGGTCTGACGAATTGGAGGCCTAGTTTCGGCGTTCCATAGCCCTAGAAATTGGGTGTATGGTAGACGCAAAACTGGCCGCTATGGAGAAGAGGTTGCCTCCCGAGAAACCATTGCGTCCGCCCTTAGCTGCAGACGCGAAAATCGTCGTTTCAGCAACAGTTGCGAAGGGGCAGCCAATTACTGATCCAAACCCCGCAGGTAAAAAGGGAAAGAGAAAGGGAAAAGGTAAGGGAAAAGCTATGGCTCCTACAACCGAAGTACCTTTAGTGTCTACGACGATTGCGCAAGCTTCGCAGGTTCTGCAGCATTCAGAAATGCCTGGGACGGAAGCCTGGTTTACTGTGGTAGGGAGGAAAGCCAAGAAAGATCAGACTCTCCAACCTCGCACAAAGTCCGGGGCTCCTACCAGGCACGCGTCGGCAATTTCTGCAAAGCAACAAGTAAAACGCCCTAGGGTTCCCTCCACTGCAGCAATTACTGTATCGCTAAGAGAGTGATCTTCTGCCAAACTCAGCGAAGTTATGTCCGCAGCGAGGCAGCGCATTTGTTTAGCCGATGTTGGCATTGAAACCGTCGGACAGAAGAGGGCTGCAGATGGCGGTATGGTGATTACCGTCGCTGGTACCGACTCTTCGGCCAAAGCGGACAGTCTTGCCAGCCGTATGCGCGAGGTCCTCGCCGAGTTTGATGTGAAGATTTCACGTCCTACCAAGAAAGCTGAGGCGAGGATCATGGATCTAGATGATGCTGTCACGCCCGAGGAAGTGGCAACTGCTATTGCCGAGATAGGAGGCTGTTCACTTGAAGACATCAAAGTGGGCGAAATTCGTTGTCCACGGGTTTCTCTGGGGCATGTCTGGGTCCGTGGCCCTCTGGTGGCAATAAAAACCTGGCGTCCGACAAGCGCTTTCGCTTAGGTTGGACGTTAGTAAGGGTTCAAGTTTTGGGGGCGCGTCGTATGATGTGTTTCCGTTGCTTAGAGCCCGGCCACGTCCGCTCCCAGTGCACAAGTGAAGTTGACCGGAGCACCCAGTGTTACGCTTGTGGGGGAGCTCACAAAGCAAGAGATTGCACATCGCCGACCATGCGGTGTCCGCTGTGTGCGGATCTGGGACTCCCAGCAGATCACCGGCTGGGGGGCAAAAGATGTTAAAGGATCGACACTACCACCACTGGGTGCTTTGGAGAACATGGACACCTCACCTTCCCAGCCCTAAAAGTCCTACAGTGCAACCTGAACCACTGCCGCAACGCGCAGAATCTTTTTCTGCAGACTATTGCGGAGTGGTCGGTTGCCTTGGCGGTGGTAACGGAGCCATACGGTCTCCGGGATCATCCTCGCTTGTTCCGGGATACCGTGGACTCCGTTGCGGTTTACTGGGCCAGTGGAAGCGGTGGGCCTCACTGCTCCCTATTAGATAGGGGGCATGGATTTGTTGCTGTGGAATGGGGATCTCTGGCCGTAGTGGGATGCTACGTGTCTCCCATCGTTTCCCTCGCTGAATACGTGGGATATCTGGACGGGGTTGCGAACTGTATTCGGTACAAATGCTCACCCCGTCCGGTGCTCGTCCTGAGTGATTTCAATGCTCACTCTAGAGCTTGGGGGAACACCGGGGACACACCGAGGGGACGCGTAGTACACGACTGGGCGGCGTCACTTGACCTTCGACTCTTGAATCGGGGGTCCGTGTCCACTTGCGTGCGGTGGCAGGGGGAGTCAATTGTGGATCTTTCATGGGCGACTCCTTCAGTTGCGCGCATGGTGTCGGATTGGAGGGTATCGAAGGGCATGGTCACACTCTCCGACCATCGCCACATCGTTTTTGATGTGAAACTGCGACCCTCTAATAGTCCAAGCCGTCCAGATTCCAGCCCGCCGGCACGACGTTGGGCCCTCAAGCGTCTCAATTGAGACATGCTCATTGCAGCTGCCAACGTCGTGGCGTGGCCAGAAGATGTTCATTCCCAGGGGATCTCGCCCGTTCCAGAAGAAGAGGCGGCTTGGTTCCGGGACAGGATGACGTCGATTTGTGACGCTTCCATGCCCCGGGTAAGGTGCAGCCACCGTCCGGGTGCGGCATATTGGTGGTCGGAAGACATTGCGCAGTTACGCGTTTGCAGTCTTAGGTCCCGACGCCAGTATCAACGCACCCGACGCAGAAGACAACCTCGAGCTACGGACGATGTAATAGCCAGAGCCTATAGAGCGTACCGAGAAGTGACTATGGAGCTCCAACACGCTATCGCGGATGCCAGGTTGACCTGGCCCTCTAGAAGCTCCTTCCAGGAAGGAGCTTCTAGAGGGGCTGGACAGACCCTATAAGTGGATTCATGGAGTAGACCCTATAAGCTGATCATGACCAAATTACGTCCTTGGGTCCCTCCCATCACAGAAATAATGGAAACTGGTTTACTGGAGAGAAAGAGCGTGTTAACGACTACACGCTCTTTCCAGTAGTTAGAGACAGCCCCTCGTCGCACTTGTTACCTTCGGACTGGTCTGATGAATTAGGAGTGACAGAGAGCGAGCTGGACCGTGTCGTAAGATGTATGGGGGCTCGTAATACCGCGCCGGGCCCGGTTGGTATCCCTGGCCGAGCGTGGGTATAGGCTCTGGCTTCTTTGGGGGACCGCCTAAGACGGCTGTTTAACAGCTGCCTCCGAACGGGCGTGTTCCCCTCTGACTGGAAGGAGGCTGGATTGGTCTTGTTAAAGAAAACAGGCAGGGACTCGGAGTCTCCCTCTGCATACCGTCCCATTTGCCTGCTCGACGAGGTTTCTAAGCTATTCGAAAGAATAATTGCCGAAAGACTCGTTGGGCACCTGTCGCGAGTTGGTCCCGACCTGATTAGTACCAGTATGGCTTCCGGCAGCAGCGTTCCACAGTTGATGTGATCCTACGCGTCCGCTCGCTGTCGGAACAGGTAGTATCTCAGGGTGGGGTGGCGTTGGTGGTAAGTCTAGATATTGTCAACGCCTTTAACTCCCTGCCCTGGGCTGCGATAAGGGCGGCACTAGTACGTCACGAAGTGCCCCCTTACCTGCAGCGCATCGTCGGGGCTTACCTACGCGACCGGCACATTCGCTATGTGGGTCGGGACGGTAGCGTACATCGGAGGGAGATTACGTGTGGGGTTCCACAGGGGTCGGTTTTAGGACCACCCTTATGGGATCTCGCATACGATGTGTTCCTGCGTGTTGACCTCCCCGTCGGCGTTAGTATCGTTTGCTACGCAGACGATACCCTGGTTTTGGCCGGCGGGGACACCTTTGACGAGACTATCCAGCTTGCCGAGCTCGGGGTGGCAAAAGTCGTGGCTTCGATCCGCGAGCTGGGCTTAGAGATAGCGCCTCATAAAACTGAGGCGCTATGGTTCCATAGACTGCCGAGAAGCAGAGAGCCGCCCAGCTCGTCAGTGACTGTTGGAGATGCGCAAGTCCAGGTGGGTCGATACTTAAAGTACCTTGGCCTTACCCTGGACGGTCGGTGGGGCTTCGAAGAGCATTTCGAGCGCCTGGTCCCTCGGGTTGGAAAGGCTGTGGGTGCTTTGCAAAGACTGCTGCCCAATCTCGGGGGACCTCGGGAAGAAGTTCGCCGCCTCTACGCGGGTGTCGTGCGATCGATGGACCTCTATGGGGCACCTGTTTGGTCAAACAGACTGTCAGGTGTCCGACGCTGCAGGACCAAAATCAATAGCCTGCAGCGGAAAATGGCCATTTGAATCGCACGAGGATATCGAACGGTATCTTTTGAGGCGGCAACACTCCTGGTACGCTTTCCACCGCTGGACATTCTGGCGGATATGGACACGAGGGTATATGACCGGATTTACGCCATCCGTCAAAGTGGCAATAATCGCTACGGTTAGGCTGAGGCGGCAGGAACGGCGACACGCGCTCGAGCGGTGGCGCGAGCGGCTACAGCCGCCGCAATTCTCGCGCAAGCGCGTTGTCGAAGCCATCCTTCCACACTTCGAAGCCTGGCTGGAAAGCGGGGAGTGCATCTCCTACACGCTCACTCAGGTGCTGACCGGGCACGGTTGCTTCGGTGAGTACCTAAACAGGATTGGGCGAGAGACCACGGCAAATTGCCATCACTGCGGAGGCGACCGTGACTCCGCACAGCACACGCTCGAAGAGTGCCCTGCCTGGGTCTCTGAGCGGCAGGTCTTGGTCGCCAGGATCGGGCGAGACCTGTCTCTGCCAGCGGTTGTGAGGGCTATGCTGGCAGAGACAGAAAACTGGAGAGAAATGGCCTCTTTCTGTGAAACCGTGATGGTTCAGAAGGAGGCTGCCGAGCGGGGTCGTGAGAGGGCCGATCCTGCCCGGAGGAGAAGGCGTCGTGGAGACAACCGCCTCGACGCCGCCTAAAACGCCGAAACCCCGCCTGCATCATTGGCAGGTGAGACTCCAGGGTCACGGGTGGTCAGATTGGGGATTCTGTCCACCCACCAAGTGACTCTAGGAAAGACGGAGGCACAGTGATCACGTGCTGCCGTAAACAGCGAGGCTTAGGGGAGACGCTCCTCAGTCTCCCCAGGGATGTGCCCTAACAGACGTTGCACAGAGGGGTTTCCGGAGTGGTCTTTTAAGAGGTAGCGGGGCCCCTTCTAAGTGCTGATGGTGATCACCGGGGTGGTTTTAGTGAGGTAAGAATCCCACACTCTCTGGTCTTTTTCCCCAAAAGTCCAAGCGCCTTTTGAAGGATAACCCCGTAGACAAAAAAAGAAAAAGTTCAATGATACCACTGCCCCGTATAACTGTCGTTGTTGTATCAGCAATACAGGAAATACGGAGTTCGCATGACTCACAACAGGTTTAAAACCAGGCATTCAAGTTGTGTAACTTAACCCAATAATTATGGCACGTGGATACTTCTTGTTTACATGCGCTTAAATTACTTACAGTCTGGATATCGCATAGCGACTGTTTAATTCCTAAATTGTAAAGAAGTTTATCAATGGAGCACAGTAGGCGATGGTTACTTATTATATGGAAGCATGCTTGCATCTGACAGGAGAAGAGCGAGGTCCTTTTATATGTTGTAGGCAATATAGTTATAGTTTGGTTTTAGGGTAGGGAAAAGCACAGATGGAGCCGTTGGCTCTTTGGTTGATTATGTCACATCGTGTCTAGACAATAAGCAGAAGTGTGTTGGAGTATTTATTGATCTGGCTAAGGCTTTTGACACTGTCTCGATTTCTGCCCTTGTTGACAAGCTGGAAAGGTGTGGAGTGAGAGGAATTGCACTCAAAATCTACAAAGATTTCCTCACTGGTCGTTTACAAAAGGTTAGGGTTGGTAGTGCTATTAGCACGGATGTCGCAGTCACCTACGGAGTCCCTCAGGGCAGGATTCTCGGTCCCAGTCTCTTCCTGATTTATATAAACGATCTGTGTCAGATGACACTCAATAAAGGTAAAATATTTTCTTACGCCGATGACACAGCGCTTGTATTTCGGGGAGAGACTTGGAATGAAGTACAACATAATGCGGAGATAGGGCTCCATAAAGCCATTTCATGGTTGAGGCATAACTTGCTAACCCTCAATGTATCAAAAACCTCATATGTTCAGTTCACAAATGCTCGCGTAAAGCAGCCGAATGTGGGTGTTCGTATTCACACATGTGAACCACCTTTTACTCAACAGTGCTCTTGCACAACTGTGAGTAAAACTAAAATGGTAAGATACCTTGGGGTTCTCTTAGATGAAAAACTTACTTGGCAACTCCATATTGACATGGTTTCATCAAGAGTCAGGAAACTCATATGGGTTTTTAAAAACCTCAGGCATGTAGCAGAGAACGATCTCCTCCGTACGGTGTATCATGCACTGGCTCAGTCGGTAATTGGTTACTGTATAGGAGCTTGGGGAGGAGCATGCAAAACCTATCTCTTACGCCTTGAGAGAGCACAACGTTCCTTGCTGAAGACGATGACATTTAAGCCTTTCAGATTTCCCACAAAATCTTTATATGAGCTATGCCGGGTGCTTACGGTGAGACAGCTATTTATTCTCCATCTTATAACTAAACAACACGTAAGTACCCCGTATGATCATAATAAATATCAAAATAAGCGGAAAATACCAAATGTCATTGAAGCGGTCGGATGTCGTACGGCTTTTGCAAGGCGACAAAATGCTTATCTTTCTGTATATCTCTATAACAAGATTAATAGGCTCCTGAACTTTTATCCACTGCCTCTACGTGACTGCAAGTTAAGGGTGAAGAACTGGCTCCTCACTCTTGATTATGATAGTGTGGAGAAAATACTTAATGGTAATTAAGAATCAATCTCATTTATTTTGTTTTTACTTATAAACATATTCATTCAAAACAAAAACACGAACGGACACACACACACTTACACATTCACACACAAACATACAAGCACCAACATACACATACTCACACAGCACGTCTAAGATTTAAGATTTAGTTTTAGTTTAGTTAAATTTATAGTTATTAGATAATTTCGTGAAGATACTTTAATTAAAATGTTAATGTTATTTGATTCGAAAGATATGTTGTGATAATGTTAATGATAATGATTTAATATTTCCATAATAGGTTTTGATTATTTAATATTTTTTATTTTGAGATATTTTAATTGTTTTTATGGGTATTTTTAAAATGTTTTTAATTTATTTTATGTATGACTGACTACTTGATTAATTTTTAATTTTAATACCTATTTTGAATTTTTTCTTTAATTTTTATTAATATTATTTCCTACAAAATTAAAATTGTAATTTGACATTAGGACAATGTAAAATGGGGTGGGCGCTGACTCCTGTCATACAGGTCCGCCTAGTTCGGGAGTCAGAGGCTTCAATAACTGCTGAAAAAAATTATGTCAATAAATATTATTTGATTTGATTTGATTTGATTTGATTTGATTTGATTTGATTTGATTTGATTTGATTTGATTTGAATATACGGTGAGCTTGGGACAGTGCGAACGTGATTCGACCCCCTTTTCTAGATATCGTTGCTCACAAGCAGAATTTTTATCTCTATAATAAGAACGCCTTCATAATCTTGTACAGCTCAGATAAATTTGATTACTCGATTGGGGCCATTAGATTTCCCTGCAATTGTCCGGAAATAATATTGATCAGCTGTTCGGGAGTCAAAAGGTACGGGTCGATGCGACCGTGGCTGATGTCTGTCACGGTGTTGATAAGTGTGAGTTGGATTCATATTAAGTTTGACAATATGATACTCGCAGCTAGGGCGGATTATGTTACATAACTTTATTGATTTCGTCAGTGACGTTTTGCAAAGGACCTGGCTAAACAACTGCCATAAGCATGTATACAAATTATTCACTAGCTCGTAACATTCAAATATTCATTAATTAATTATTACAGTTTTATTATTCTTCTAGAACTTTCACGAATTAATCAAATAATTAAAAGTTTTTCCATGTTTTTTTTTGACAAGAATAACAGATTCCGTTCTACGAAAAATTGTAGTCAATAAACCTACTTTTAAGGACATTTGCGTTAGTCGAAACGAACACTATTCATTATTATTTATTTTTGTACCTATCGCAATACATCTGAAATATTCATTATTGAATTAATATAAAGTTTTATTATTCTTCTAGAACTTTCGTGAATTATTCAAATAATTAAAAGCTTTTTCATATTGTTGTTTGACAAGAAGAACATAAGATTCCGTTCTACGAAAAATTGTAGTCAATAAACCTACTTTTATAGATATTTGCGTATATCGAAACGAACAGTATTCATTATTATTTATTTTTGTACCTTTCGCTATACATATTAAAAAATTAGAGATAGAACCATAGATGTTGTTTTCTTTGCATTTATCTGATTTCTAGAAATTATTGGCAAAATCTGGAAAGAAAAATAGTGTTGACACTAAAAAGTTACAGTCGATTCTTCTAGATTACGCCTGATTCGATTAGAACCAAATAAAAAAAACATGTTGGGAGTGTCGTGGGAACTCATTTTGAACGATGCTCCTTTCGCCGGGTATTAAGTATGTAATTACAGAGTTCGTATGATCTTAAGTTTCAATTGCGTATTGACAGATGATAGATCTTCAAATGACAGCCGGGACCAACGGCTTATCTAGCTATCCAAGGCACGAAGGAAACTCGCTATGTACACGATGGAACCACGGAATGACCTTGGCTAGCGTTGCTTAACCTTGAAGATCGACCTTTGCAGCTGTTATTATTAAGCCACGAGTTCCTCTAAATGCCTTAATAAAGTTGCATAGCAAAATCTTATTCTTTTACAAGTTTGTATACCTATTAATGTAGGAGTTTCTACGATTTTATTTTCAGGATTGTGACGATATAAAAAGTGTCTGTAACTTTTTTCATACGAAATACTAATATTCAGCTATTCAGCATTACATATTACTAGTTAAAATAGTTATCCATTGCTAGGGCAATCGTCCATACTTTATTTAGCCATGTCCTTTTGTTTTAAAAATTTGAACTGTTTGTTCATGGTCTCCTCGCTGCGTTGCATAATGTTATATTCCTATTCCAAGACCAAAGTTTGATTCTTCAGTAACCTTTGAAGATGATTTTCATTATTAGATATTCTTTCTATGTCCTGCTTATACTGTTGGGCGAAGTTTTCATCTAGTACTCCGAACAATGTGTTTGCCAGGTACCCTACACCGTTGATTAAACCACGTTTTTGCCTTCTTACGTTTGGGTTTTCTAGGAGTTTTTGATAATGCTCAAGTTCCTTTACTTCGTGCTCTAATTGTAGGATGACACTGTCGTATTGCGAACCCATGCAATCGGCGGTTTGCTTCAAGTGCTTGACATAGTTTTAAATTTTCGATACTCCGTGATTGAACGTGGACATGTTATAAAACACGATGAGTTTCCAATCGTCCTTGATAACTTAGAGGTTGGACATCTTGTCGAAGTAAAGTCCTTGGTTTGCGGTAGTTTGCGTAACGTTGTACGTCACTTTCTGTTGTAGACTAGGAGATGCAAATAAAAGCATTAGTAGAACACTGATGAAAAAGGCTTGCAATGTTTTTTGTCTTCAACTTGATCTGATGACGGAGTGGAAGATTCATCCACACATTGGTTCATGGGTTTAGATGGGGATACCTCCTAATTAACAGGCAAGTATAGCTTGTTGAGTGGACGCTGTATGGTGTTATTGCTTGTCTTGACAGTAACTACTCTCACATACCCGTCCTTTCCGGGATGAAGTAGGTGTACTCGACCCATTGCCCATTTACCCGGAGGTACGTTCTCTTCACGATTGAGGACGAAGTCATCGACCTAAAGATTATGTCGTGCCTTTTGCCACTTGGTTCTGGTTTGTAGCTGTTGCAGATACTCCGATGACCACCGTTGCCAGATATTCTTTGTCGAATAGCTTGGACAAGTTGCCATCGCGCTTTAAGCGTTGATGATTCCGGTTCAGTTTGAGGCCGTGATAAGATCGGTGCACCAGTCAGGAAGTGTCCCGGAGTAAGGCAGTCGTCGTCTGAATTTTCCGTGAGTTGACACAGTGGTCTGGAATTCAGACACGCCTCTATTTGGCAAAGTAACGTCGAAAACTCTTCGTACGTAAGACGTTGATCGCCTATGACCCTTTTCAAATGATATTTCAGGCTCTTTACAGCCGCATCCCAAAGTCCACCAGTGTTAAGCCAGGCTGGTGCATTAAAGTGCAACTGGATGTTGATTTCACTGGTTTTGTTTAAGAAGTCCGGGTTGATATTCTAATAATCTCCTTGTACTCCTTCTTCATGAGTCGATTAGCGCCTACAAAGTTTGTACCTTTGTCACTATACATGTGACCTGGTGCACGGTTGGCGCTGTGGTTGAGCGATTGACTGCTGCGCTGCGTGTCGCGGGTTCGATTCCCGCACGGAACAATTATTTGTATGATCTACAAATAGTTGTTCCGGCTCTGGATGTTTGTGTATGTGAGTTTATATGTTTGTAAACGCACCCACGATACAGGAGAAATTCCTAGTGTGGGGCAACGTTTTAAAATGATCGATAATCGATATCCGCAGTGATTACATATTGGTATTGTCTCCAATTTATGATGAGTGCTAATAGGTATTTTTGTAAGTTGGGTCCATTGTACATTAAGTCGTTCAGACTGTTACCCGATGTAGTCTTGGATGAGGCATTAAAAACTAATCTCAACTTTGTTGTTGTGGAATCAAGTTTCCATACACCATCCATCATTCCATTGATGTGGTAAGTAATACGCCTGATCGGTTGTACTTTCGACCTGCCGCATGTGACCTAATTCTTGGTATTTGTTCATAAATTGTTTGTATTGACTTGAAAATGATGTATTCAGGACATTTTTGACTCTAATTGTTTAAATTGCGCTACAGCCTTAAACTTTGATGATCCGAGTTGCTTTTCAAAGCCTGGCATCGTTGGTATCCCAACTTCATACATGCCATTATCTAAACGTCTCGTGGTGGTTTTGTAGAAATCTTCACAAAATTGATCACCTATAGTCACGTTTGATGATGATGAGTCGTGAATATCTTCCAACTCCCAAAACTTGGCTATTTCTTCAATGTTATTAATGGTGACATGACAGTTGAACCTTTTGACATTGCCTGATAAGATCCAACCCATTTTGGTTTGTTGAGCTACCTGGGGGCCTGCGCTGGGCCCTTGATAAGACCGCTTAATATAATTGCCGAATATATACTGTTGAGAGGTGGCAACACCAAGAGGCATTGGCTTGATTCCCGACTTGTCAAGAGACTGCTTTTTCAAGATGTCCGCTTTAAAATAAATACTTAAAGAAAATTACTTGTTGTGTTTATCTGGAACCTACATTGTAGTAGGCGTTTTTTTTGTTCTGTGCTACAGACCTAGAAGCAATGGCTGACAAGCAAGCCAACGAACTAAACATGGTGTCAGGTGGGTTCCTATCTCTGCTCCAAGAGATGAATTTCACCGGTAACCTAGATAAAAATTTCAAAGTATGGAGCCAACGTTTTCGCATTTATTTGTCTGCAAATGGACTAGAAAACACAAGCAATAGCAGACAGATAAGCATATTGTTAAATTTCATTGGAATAAAAGGAATACAAATATACAATTCTTTTAATTTGTCGGGAAGCGAAACAATAGAAGTTGTTATAAAAAGGTTTGAGACCTATTTCGCGCCAAAAAAGAGCTTGACTACACAAAGAAATGAATTCTTTACGATGACTCAAAATGAAGCCAGACTTGAAGAATATTTTCAGAAGGTAATTAACCTCGGCATGCAGTGTGAATTAGGAGAGCTGAGGGAGAGTTTAACGGTAGGAAAAATTATCGCAGGCTTAGACCATAAATACAATAACCTGAAAAGTAAGCTAATGGCAGAAGACGACAATAAACTTACACTGGATTATACTATGAAGTACTTACTGAGCGCAGAAGCTTCCAGAAAGTATATAGAAGAAACCCAAACAGCAAATGAAGTGCTGTTCATAAAAAGACAAAAAACCATAAAAAATTGTAGAAATTGTGGATATTCACATGACTTAAACAAATGCCCAGCATTCGGCAAAACTTGTCATAACTGTGAAAAACAGAATCAGTTTTATCAAAATGTGTTGCAGTGCAAAAAAGTCCCATAAGAAAGTCCATGTTCTTCAAAGAGCCGGTGACCCAGAAGAGAATGAAACAGATGGTGACTTCTTTATTGGTCTATCAAACGCAGGGGATGAAATAATACAAGAATTTACTGTAAAGGGCCAAAAGGTGAGCATGAAAATGGATACTGGTGCAGCGTGTAATGTAATTGGAACTGAGGTATGTAAAAAAATTGGCATAAAAAATTCTGAAATTTTGCCGTGTGATAAAAAGATTATTCAGTTGGATGGAAAATGTGTTCCAGTTAGAGGCACATGTTGGTTAGAAATCACACATCCAAATAAAAGGAAATATAATGTTAAATTTATTATAATTGAAGGTCAAATTCCATCCTTACTTGGGTGTAGAACATGTTTAGCTTTTAATTTTATTTCTGCTAACACAAACCTTGTAAAAATTCATACTGTAAACTACAAACTAGATACGGTAACTGAGCTAATAACAAATTTTAAAAATGATTTCAGTGAGCTGTTTGATGGAGGTCTTGGTTGCATTCCCGGGTCAGTAAATTTAAAATTAACAAGTGATGCAGTGCCTGTTGTACAAGCTGCAAGGCGTGTTCCATTTTCCTTGTTGCCTGAACTCCAACAGGAATTAATAAAAATGGAAAAGATGAAGGTCATTGAAAAAATTAATAAACCAACAAAATGGGTAAATAATTTAGTTCCTATAAGAAAGCCTAATGGTAAATTAAGAATTTGTATAGATCCGAGGTCATTAAATAAATTATCAATTACCTACCATTGATGAAATTAAAAGTAAAATGCAAAATGCTGAAGTGTTTGCATTACTTGATGCATCAAACGGATTTTGGATGCTAAATTTGGATGAAGAAAGCTCGGATCTATGCACATTTATTACGCCATTTGGGCGATACAGATTTAAAAGGCTACCGTTTGGTATAAGTTCTGCTCCGGAAGAGTTCAGTAGAATAATAACGCAAATGTTCGAGAATATAGAAGGTGTAATACCATACATGGATGATTTATGTATTTATGCAAGATCAATTGAGGAACTAAATTACAGATTAAAAAAAGTATTACAAATTGCAGTAAATAATGGCATTAAATTCAATGACTCTAAATGTAAATTTTTTGTGTCAGAGCTTTTGTTTGTAGGACATATTTTCTCAGCTAATGGAATATTACCTGATCCCGACAAAATCCAGGCAGTAATGAACATGAAACACCCAAAATGTAGGAAAGACCTGGAAAGATTTTTAGGCATGTGTAACTATCTCTCAAGGTTTATTCCTAGTTACTCAAAAATAACAGAACCGTTGCGTGTATTAATGAAAAAAGATGTATTATTCACATGGGATAGCAACCAAGAACAAGCCATTAGCTTGTTAAAAAAGTGTTTATGTAGTAGTCCTTGCTTAAGTTACTTCGACACAAATCAAGACATTGTGTTGTCTGTAGATAGCTCATCAACAGCGATGGGTGCTGTAATTCTCCAGAACGAAAAGCCTATTGCTTTTGGATCTCGTGCTCTGAATTCCACAGAACAAAATTATTGTCAACTGGAAAAGGAAATGCTAGCAATAGTATTTGGTTGTTACAAAATGCATCAGTATGTGTATGGGCGTAAAGTCTATGTTGAGACAGATCATAAACCTTTAGAGTCTCTCTTCAATAAACCGATTCATAAAATCCCAGCTAGACTTCAAAGAATGATGTTGGCAGTACAAGGCTACAATCTGGAAGTAAAATACAAACCATGAAGATTTATATATATTGCAGACACCTTATCTCGTAGTTGCCCAAACACAGAAAGTAAAATGAGACAGCTACATGAAAATATTATTTGTCATGTAAAGTTACTTAGGGATTCCTTACCAATATCAAATATTAAACTAGAGAAAATTCAAAAAGCTACTCAAAATGATCCACATTTAAATACTGTTATGTTATATGTAAAGCAGGGCTGGCCAAAAAATATTAATGAATTGGACAAGAATGTTGTAAACTATTGGACTTTTAGAGATGAGCTGGGAGTATTGGATGGGATTTTATTAAAAAGTAATTTGATTGTAGTGCCAGAATCTCTCAGAAGAGAAAAGCTGAATCTAGTTCATCAAGGACATGTTGGTGTAAGCACTTGTAAAATTAGAGCCAGGTCATGTATTTTTTGGCCAGAAATAAATAAAGATCTTGAAATGTTTGTCAAAGCCTGTGAATCTTGTGCAAAGTATCACCCAAACTTACAAAAAGAACCAATAATTAATCACACTGTAGAAAGCATTCCCTGGCATAAAGTAGGTATTGATATTTGCACTTTAAATGGAAAAAAATATTTAGTATTTATGGACTATTTTTCAAAATTCATTGATGTTACTAAACTGGATAATCTATCAAGCACAGTGTTAAATTACAAATCAGTTTTTGCGAGACATGGCATACCTGCTGTGGTGGTGACTGACTGTGGAACACAATTCACATCAGCCCAATTCAAGGACTTTGCTGATGGTTACCAGTTCAAACATATTAAATCCAGCCCAAAACACTCGCAATCAAATGGCCAGAGTGAAAGTGGTGTGAAAATATTTAAAAATATTATGAAAAAATGTAGTGAGGATGGTTCTGATCCTTACTTGGGATTATTGAACTATAGAAATACACCCAAACCTTATATGCCATCTCCCGCTTAACTGCTATTCTCTAGAAACTTAAATTCTCTGTTGCCCATGTCAAAACATAATTTGATACCCAAGGTGAAATTTTATGAACACAAATATTATAAACATAAACAAACAGTTAATAAATATTATAATAAAACTGCCCAACCTTTATCAGAATTAAATGTAGGACAAGAGGTATATTTTAAAAAATCTTTAGAGTCCAATTGGAGTAAAGGAAAAGTTATCGAAAAATGTGCTGAGCCTCGCTCTTATTTAGTAGGGGATAAAGAAGGGAATGAATATAGAAGGAATAGAAAATATATAAATGAAACAACACAAAAAACTGATAATATAATTAACACCTGGGATAGTTTTAATAAGGAGGTTTGTGATGATACCAAACAGAATGATTACTCAATTACTTTTGATTCATATGATGCTCCCGATGTGGATCCCCAGCCAATATTTCAAGAGCCTGTTGAAACTAACTTAGGTAATTTAGTAGATAATTGTAATAATGAACAAGTACATGTTAGTGATGAGGATGTCGAGTCTGTTGAAAGTAGTTTAAGTAATTTAGTAGATAAGTGTAATGATGAACAGCAGGGTGTTGATCAAGGAGACCAAGGAATTGTTAATTATGAGGATGTTGATTCTAAGAGTGCTGCTGAAGTTATTAGAGACAGTTTGAATGGTAGTAGTAGTCATTTAGTTGAGAATGCAATTACCAGAAGGAAACGTTTTACTCGTAGACCTGTTCGATATAAGGATTACATTTTAGAATCTAGTGATCTAGAGACCTCTAGTGAGGGCAATTAAAATTAAGAAGTTTTACAAGTTTTGTTATGTAAAAGGGGGGATGTTGAGAGGTGGCAACACCAAGAGGCATTGGCTTGATCCCCGACTTGTCAAGAGACTGCTTTTTCAAGATGTCCGCTTTAAAATAAATACTTAAAGAAAATTACTTGTTGTGTTTATCTGGAACCTACAGAGGTCTGTAGGTTCCAGATAAACACAACAAGTAATTTAGCTTCTAGGTAGAAGCAATGGCTGACAAGCAAGCCAACGAACTAAACATATACTGGCATCCAGAAGAAAATCAATAGGCAAGTGAGACCAGCACTGTTTGCGGAATGATGAGTTTGGTAGGCTGCTTATGACCTTTGATACAACTAACGCCTGAGTTTTCAGGGTATAATCTCCGTAGATGGACTTGCAGTCTAGTGTTACAATTCCTTTACATTGTTTGGACACTGGACCTACCCCTAAAATGGAGGCATGATATTTTCGACGTTGTAAGCCAAACATTTGCGTCGCATTTTCTGAAATCAATGAAATTTGGGACCCTTGATCTAGAAGCGCTCGTAATGTGACATATGTACCATTTTCAGATAATACATTTAACGACAATGTGGTTAGCAGTATTTCTTCATCATCGGCTGCGACGTGGTTGACGTTATGCTGTACCGGTGATGGCTGAACGGTAGCGCACGTCGTCGCTGCGGCTTGTTGATGTGGTACACACGCATCATGCAGAAAAGTGTTGCAACGTTTTGTGCTGTTGCACTCGCTGTCAGGATGATAATAAAGGCAATTTTTGCAATATTGACTCTTTGTTACCAAGGTCAATTTATCACCTGGGGGTCATTTACGTAAATTTCCAGCAACGAAATAAAGGGTGACGTATATTACAAATCGGACAGTCTGGCCCTTGATTAGCGACGACTTGATAATGTTTCTTGTAGTGGTTCCCATGATTTGCGGGTTTGTCACGCAGTTGACCAGACTCCCGTTTAAAGGCAGGCTTCGTTGTTTCTCTCTCTCTCTTCAGTGTAAGGGTTCCAGGGCTGTGATTTTGTTTTCGAGGAAAATCATAAATTCCATCAAGGATGGGAGCTCCCTGGGAGATGTACGCGCCTCTTTGTAGTCACAGTAAGTCCCCTGGTCCAGTTTCTTACTGAGAAGATGTACTAACAACGGATCCCATGTGTTTGTGTTCACACCAAGGTTGTGTATAGCGTGGATGCACTCCGTGGTGGTATCATGTAACCGCTTTAACTTATAAGCTGTTTGTTTGGAGATAGAAGGCTGATTTAAAAATATCTCTATTTGATTTGTAAAGAGAACTTGAGCATTATTATATCGGTGATTAAGGAATTTCCAGGCTGTGTCATAATTTTCTGACGAAATGTGAAGATGCTGAATAAGACGTTCGGCCTCTTCCTTGATCTTTCCTTTCAAGTGTTGCATCTTCTGAGCCTTGGTTATTGTGTTGTTGTCGTGAATAGCTTCTGTAAACAGGTCACAAAATGTTGGCCACTGCGTGTATTTCCCTGTGAAGGTAGAATCTCGAGCTTCGGCGTTGCTTGTTGTACATGAACCATGGACGATATTTTCTTATTTAGCGCACGCTTCATATCTTTGTAGCTACGCTCGTACATGCTAAATTCGTTTTCGTACGAAATGTCTCCACCTTGAAGTATGTGGTCGATTCGCAGATGTGACGTATCGATAGTGTTCCACTTGGCTTGTATAGCCCTAAGCTCGTCTTCAAGTTCCCATTTTTCGGCTATTTCGTCTACGCTGATGCTCCTCACCGACCTGTTGAAAGCCCTAAAATTGGTTCTCTGTTGAGCCAACAGTTCAGTGGCTTCAGGGCTTGACTGCGTACCCTTTTCATCCGAAACAAAGGCAGTAAGTAAGCTTCGAGTAGACTGGTAGAGGCTCTTACCCTGTTGATAGAAGTTAGATGCGAAGTATTGAGGTTCTCTATCCGGAAACTCGGAGAGTTTCAAGTGATTTTGTTCGAACTCTCCCCAGAGGTTATCCAACGACTCTATTCTCTTTTGGATGTACTCCGGAGTTTTCTCGACAACGGATCCTTACCGAAGTTGACCTTAATCCTATTGAGACCTTCTATTATTTCCGATTGACGAGCGGTTAAAACGGCTATTATGATTTAATATAAGGAACAATCTTACTTGGACACTGACGAATTGCGATACCAACTGTGGGCTGCCAACGCCGTGTGCAGTACTGATGTAGATTCAGCTCCACCGATGTCTTCTTGGAACGATTTACTGATGGTTCCCTGAATGGTCTGAGTTGAACTATTTACGGAACTGTCGCGAAACACTCAACGAATATAATCAAGTGTGTGGCTGCGATTTCAACACACCTTGATCTATACACCCGATGGATTGATAAACGCGTGATCAGTTTCTCGAAGGACCAAAAAAATTTATGACGAAGGTCTATACACTTAGTTCAAGTGCACGATGATAGTTCTGTACACTTGAGATGATGGAAACCCGGGGATAATTAAATAAACCGCCCGTGTTGAGTGTGGTAAAATCACTGATTTATTTTACTTAGCAGGTGAACTAAAATGATTGCGCGTATGCAAACGCTGATGTAGCTTTACCTACTTAATATTATGAAATGTGCGGGTTCACCGTACAACTCGAAATGTACGTTCTTCAAACAAAGAATTGAACTTTGGACTTGCTCGACACTTGACAACTTCGACTTGCCTTAGACCAAGAGGTATCCAGTCACCTAATTCAAAGTTACTACATAATGTGTGTTTAGCGCAGCTTTAGCTATTAACGTGCGTTGACTTTGTTGGGCTCGAGTTCGAATCCCATTATGTTCAACTCGACTTTTTCCAAATATTAATTAATAATTAAAAATCGGAACAAAATAATCTTAACATTAACATTAAAAACGGGATATTTACCATGTTTACTGTTTGTTGCGAGTTCCCTATATTTCGGTGCTGTTGCAAGCACCATGATCACGGATAAACTGAAAGTCATTGCGGGTGGGTGTTAACAGTAAACATGGTAAATATCCCGTATTTAATGTTAATGTTAGTGTTAGTGACCATGACAGTTTAAAAACTTATATCAAAATAATCTTCTTTGAGATCATTACACTTCGCAGTCGACAACGATCCGAATCATCAATAGAAACTTTCAATGAATGTACATCAAACAATTCGACAATAATAGTCACCCAAATTTAAATGACGAGAATGAGGAAATGGAAGACCTCAAACGTCAAATTAGTGAACTTAATTCACAGTTGCAGGTGGCTCACGAGGGGATAAATAATCTATCTATTGAAAACATATAAAGTCAAAGTCAAAGTCAAAAGTCAAAGTCAAAGCACTTTATTTCAAGTAGGCCAGTTACAGGCACTTTTGAATTGTCAAAAGACAAAATAAAATATTACAAAATTATGGTGCTACAGTCCCAGTCACAAGACATAATAACTGTGAAAGTACCGTAGATGCCCATTCCAAGGCGTAGATCTCTATGGAGAAGAACGGGCAAGAAACTCCATGGACACTCTTTTTCAATTAGGTAATTATTACAAATCATTTGTTACATCATTCATGTTGAGATTACACATTATGTGAGAACGATGTAGCAAGTTAAAAGTGTCCATAGTAAATATAAAAAGACAATTCAGAAATAAAATTAGAATCAATTAAAATAACCCATGGCAGCTAAGAGATGACCAGTCCCAACCGACAGCGCCCGTTCACGAACATGACACATGTATCAGCACCATTCAGCTCAACCATTTTGAAGGGAGCTAAATGATCCGACACACGCGCCACCATCGGCGAGACATTTGAGTGGGCATGACATACTCTCAACCACCGGAGTCATTCAAGTCAATAGAAGACGTAGGTATCTAGACAATGATAGCTCTGAAGTACATGGTACTCACACAATGCTGGCTATGCTGCTATATAATACTAGAAAGATTAACTCTATATAATGCAAAGATAGCAGCAATCCTCATCAGCTCTGACAATAACAGTAAACGATACCTACGACAGTCTTACCAAAAAATAAAATTTAAAAAATAAACATAAAAACGAAATTAAAAAATAATAATATTTAACCTGACAGCAAGCTAATTTTGGTAAAAGAACACGAACATTGTCTTGAGTTCAACACAGCGACCAACTATGCTTATCATCTAAATAATCATTAATATATATATATTAATGATTATATACATTCATTATCATAGAAATAAAGATGACAATGGAGAATACGAATATAAAACATAAGCTTGTAGTTTAGGCAACTAAGAAGTTAGCCAGCGAGATAGGAACACTAACTAAAATAACTTATTTATCTAATACACCACTTAGAGGAACTTTACGTTAACAACGCTGAGAGGATTCCTCAAGATATGGATCGCCGGAACTATTCACCACCTCCACATAAGTTTCTTCTCAGGACATATTGGTTCAAACTACTAAAAGTAAGACCGACAATACGACTCAAGAAGAGAAAAGCAAACTGTATAGTAGCGATGGGCGTTGAATGAACGAACTAGTTAATTCGACCGTCGACGTACAATGAACGATTCGACGGTTCACCGTTAATCAACGAACTAGTTGAATTCGTAGACGGCTAAACTGAGACTCGACTATGTTCATATCGACTTGTAACGCGACGACCGACGCGAGAACTTAGTTGGGTAGTACAAGTTAATACGTCCGAAAAAATAACAACCGACGAACATCGAGCAAATTAATTTGAACTCTAAATCTAGAGACAAAGAGTTGATATTTCTATGAGCCGAAAGCCATTTAGGAGTAAAAATGCATTGTGTTAAGAAGAAAAGGACGCCAATAATTATAGTTTCACGTGTGCAAAAGAGTAAAGCGATTGACCGATCGAACGATGCGAGGTAAACCGGTTTGTACTTGTTTACGTTAAATCGGGAAGTTGAAGTCGAACCGTAGACGCCGCGCGTCGCGTCGTCGCAAAGTTTATAAAGAACGTCTACTTAACATAGTTTACGTTTTGGACTAGTCGACAAATTCAACTAGTTGATCGACTCGTCGATCAACGGAAATGGACGGTCTAGTTTCGTTAACGAAAAATACGTCGACGACCCATCTCTACTGTATAGTAGCAACCAAATTAACAAAATATTACCTATAGCTCAAAACACTTATCCGTGTCACCAAATATATCATTATCTTTTACCAAATCATGGATTAATACAATTATTAAGTATCATTCAAGCTAACTGCTATTCTTTCTAACTGCTATCACGAAAATAAATAGTTGTATAATATTCATAGGGAAAGATGACTTCCGACAGACCAATTATTATTTTGACATAATAATGACTATACACGAAATAATGTAATACTATGCTTACCGACATATAAATAAGATTATTACTCGACAATGTATAACTTTAGAATTGAATTTTTAATAACCGTCACTACCAAGACATACAAAATTATAATTATGCCACATTATTTGACACTAAATTAAACTTATTTGGTCGAGTTAGCAAACACGGAATCACAAATATTTTCAAGGATGTGAAAAGCTACGTTTGCACTAACTGTAACGCAAATACAATCAAATATCTGAAGGAAACCTCATCGTTTAAAGATCCTTTATACCATTCCCCCTCTAAAAAGCTTATTTTATTCACTGAAAGCAGTGAATAAAAAGCACTTTTACTCACTGTTTTGGTGTTTGAATTTAGAACACACCAATATATATTCGACGTCCATCTCAATGCTATACAACCTCCTTGCGCATAAAATACTCGACATAAACTCCTTGTGCAAAGAATATTCGACTTTCAAACTTCTTCATCGATTTAATTTTCAGTTTGTTAATATTTAGGATTTCAATAATGATTTTCATGATTTTGATTTTAGTCTGGGATGTTAAGTGAATACTTATTTGGATTGTAATTTAATTGCATTGGTGTTTAATTAATTATAATTATGTAACGTAACGGAGGTGGTCACTGGCCCCTGAAACACAGATGCTGTTACCTAGCTCAGCTTCAATTTACAAAAAATGTGAAACCCTGAGCTTTTTTTTTTTTTTGTAAATTTTTGAAGGAAATTAAACATTTATTTATTATTATTCCTTGTGCTTTTCGCTTAAATCCTTCTTTTTCTCGTAGTCATGGTATAAAATATAGCATGCAACTCTTGAATAAAACGGATTTATATCGAGGGCCATGAATCACTCGCGTCGCTCAGGATTCTAACACTTGAATCACTCGCTATGCTCGTGATTCAATCATCATGAATCACTCCCTACAGTCGTAATTCGCTTGTTAGAATCCTTTACTTGTTCGTGATTCATCTATGGCCCTCGCTTTAAAACCCGTCCTTTATTCACTAGTTGCATAATATACTATTAATTGCCGATTCAACTAATTATGGTTTAAAAAGAATTACTATCACTTATATGAGAAAAAACTTATTTCTTATTAAAATAAATTAGGTGACGCGGCGCGACGGTTACACAATAGAAAATTATTACAATATCCGAAGTAAGCTTAAAATTTTAAATCCGCGAAAATGTGTATCTTTAGTGACGTTGTTATGAAGGAAAAGGATTTACAAAAAGTGAAGTTATAAAAAACTAGCTGTTCCCCGCGGCACAGGACCCGTTTTTGGGATAAAAACATAGCCTATGTCACTCAGGAATAATGTAGCTTTCTATTGGTGAGGGATTTTTTTATATCGGTCCAGTAGTTCCAGAGCCTATTCGGTGCAAACAAACAAACATTCAAACAAAACAATCTTTCCTGTTTATAATATTAGTATAGAGTATATAGATACAAAATCCAATAAATTTTATGGCGGTATGATGGGTAGGTACGGAACCCTCTGCGCACTAGTTCGACTCGCATTTGACCGGTTTTTTAGATAAGGGTAAGGATAAGTACCAAAATTTACCTTAATTTTCAACTTTTTTTTATTTTTTGGATTTTTTCCTTTTATTTGTGCTGTCCTTACTTACTTCTTTACTTTTTGCCAAATTTCGTGATTCTAGGTCAACTAGCATATAGGTTTGTCAATTGTCCATTTTGGATAAAAGCAACGTCTTACAGCACACGTAAAGGGAAAATACCGAAAAATAAAAAGTTGAAAATTAAGGTAAATTTTGGTACATAAAATTTTTCGCGAAAATCTAAATTTGCCCATATCAGCTGATTTTTATACACCTAATAGGGACTATAGACCTCAGTATTTGGTATAAATTTCAACTTGGTAGGTCCACCCGTTCCTGAGAAAACGGTGGTGACACACGGACAGACAGACGGACAAGAGAGTGATCTTAATGGATTATAGAGATTTTTGAAAGTGTACATGGATTTTTGATCTTTTACATTCCGGGGCAATTTGTTGTTAAGCTGTGTCTAGTTCTGTGTCTGTTTTTTATTTGTGATTGTTTTGTAAGAGTTATTTGTATGTGTATGTTTTTATTTAAAATTTTATGTAAAGTAATGTAAGCTTTGCTTGAGGACACTGTTGCGGCGTTTGGCCTGGGGTCAGCCATTGCATTTTTCGCTTACGGTTATCCTTAAAGCAACACAAGTTTCAACACGCGTTTCATTCTGCAGATCAGTCAAATCATGAGGCACTCATTTTTTATATTTTTTTATTTAATTTATTTGACGCAAATGAGTTAATATTGTTGGTGAGGTAACGTTAAATCATCACGCTAATTCCTGGGTAGTTGGGCTCGGATCGGCTTCCACCATCTCTTTCAATTCTTTGTTATTCACATGTGTGTCTTCCACGTGATTCGTTCTTCAAATCAAAGTCCATCACGAAAGCGTTTAAACCAAATTCGCACCGTGCGTTCATTAGCAGTCCTCTCATTCAGCCTCGGGGGAGGCTGGATTGACCCAACACGAATGTACACGTACATCCGTGGTGGGGCGACCCGGACTGCCAGGCACTTCTTCTCATGCAACCGAGCGGGTGGGCAGGTTGCGGATAGCCCGACTCCGGCTGCGGGGCCGACCGCTGGCAGCTGCATCGCTGCTGGTGGGTGATCCCGTGGTCGGGGCATCTCTCAAAGAGATCCCGGACAAGAGAAGTTCCCGAAAGCCAAAATCCCAGGCTTAGGGTAACCCGTATACCATCGTCCTATGTGCCCATCACCCAACAAAGCCATCCCTCCTTATCCGCACAGATCCCGTCGATCCTTAAATCCCTAGGTCAACTCCCAGGCCTAGGGTGACCCACAAAGAACCCACACCCACATCCATAAAATTTCCTCCCTCCTATCCCTCATTCCTGTCGCTCCCAGAGGAAGGGTAACCTCGGTTCCAAAAAAGCCCACCCCCCAACAAAATGAATATATAATGCAGAATGACAAACTAAATACCCAGGTGGGTCCCGGCCAAGCCGGGGAATCCCACACCGCTTCGGCGGTTAGCTCCCATCGTATTATGGGGGGAGCACCAATCTGCAACGTCGATTTACTGATGCCACGCTTTTCTGCGCGGCTGGCAGCTGACTTAGCGCCCAATCCACAGGCTGCGAATAACGCGCCCACAAACCCGAACCTGGCTGCGACTAACGCGCCCTTAAACCCAACTCCGGCTGCGACTCACGCGCCAACACCCACGACACGAGGCATGACCCCCGCGAACCTCTGGCAACAGAGCGTCGTGCGGGGCAGCTCCACCCACATAGACCATAACCCAGACCGACACAAAAAGACTGACACGGGGAAAGATGACGAACCTGGCAGTTGTACCAATCTCACGGCTGTAGTTGACGAAGTACGCCTGGAAAAGCGCGGAAAACTCCCAGCCAGAGAAAATGAAGTAGGCGACCGAGAGCGTAGTTCTCGCGAAGGCAACAGCCAGCGCGAAGCGCGATCGGACGCTGAAGGGTGGGTACGAGTCCAGCCACGAGTACGCGCAGAGCGCGAAAAGGGGCTGGACAAGGGGCCACGCGACCGGCTGCATGCACGCGAAGGGGAAACCCAGCGCGACAGGCGGCCGGACGCGGAGCCACGCGACCAGTCGCAAGTACGCGTAGGGGAAACCCAGTGCGAAAAGCGACCGGACGCGGACCCAAGCGAGCGGGGACAGGTACGCGCAGGGGCAACCCAGCGCGAAGAGCCTCCGCAAGCGAAAGCGAAAGTACCTGCCGGGGTCGCCGCCCGACCCCAAGACACTGACATAACCCACACCCGACCTAAACGCACCAGGGGCAAGCGCTCCCATGCCACACGCCGGACGTTGCCATCACCCAACGCCCAGCCCGGCACCTCAAACCCGAAGCCTGTACCGAGTGGAACGGGGCCGGGGAAGAGGACGCGCCCCGACGACACGGCCTCACCTAGCACGCTCCAGGGGGACGCTAAGCGTGTGAGGGTTCACTCCGCACAGGGGGGGCAGAGGACCTACGCGCGCGCCACGAAGGACATTCCCGCGCGGCTCGCCGTAGCAATCTGCCTTCCCCACCCCGGTAGGGAGCTAACTAGGGATGAGGCCGAGCACATCAAGACCGCCCTAGAGGACAGACTATTGGACTCGGACCCGTCGACGCCACTCCCGGCCTTCCGCGGATACCCACGGGTAGCGGAGGGCACGGTGCAGATATGGTGCGAAGATGACAATGCCCTGACCTGGCTGACCCAAAATGTGCCCCACATCAGACTACCCGAAAATGACCAGACACTGACGGTGCTCAGACAGACCGACGTACCCACCCGTGTCCGAGCCTCGCTCTTCGTCCCTCGCTATAGAGGTGACATAAGCAGGCTCCACGGTATCCTGATCCGCCAGAACACTTGGTACGACCTTACAAGGTGGTCGTTGTACAGGGCAACTACCATCGGTGGCGACCGTTACGGGACTTACCTGACCCTGGGGCTGCCACCGGAGGAAGCTGAAAAGGTCCTGGGGCGGGAGCGACGGATATCGTACCTGTTAGGGTCGATATACGTGCGCTTCTGGCCCACGACCCGCCCCGCCGACACCCAGACCGACAGCACACAGACGACAAACCCGACGACGATGACACAGACGGGCGACACGGACATTGCCCAGCTCGAGGAGGAGATGGCCCGAGCGGCAATGGCCGATGACGACGACACCATACCGGCCGCATCACCCGGCTGGAACGACCAACTCCTGGCCTCGTCGCCAGGGGACATACACGACGACGACAAACACCGGGAGGTGGAGACGGAGGGACTTTCCGATGGATCCGTCTCCGATTAACCCCACTCCACCTCCACCAGTCCCCCTCAACATAATCCAAAATAACCTCCAGCATAGCCAGACTGCCACGGCTAGCTTACGCAGGGCACTGGAGGTTAAACACCGAACAATCGCACTGATCCAAGAGCCGTGGATCAGGAACAACAGAATATGTGGCCTCGGTAACATCGGAGGTAAGACAATTCTCGACACACACGGCTCAGATAAGCCAAGAACCTGCATCTACATACCCAAAGAAATTCCCTTTACGACACTGACCCAATTCTGTTCCAGAGACCTGACATCTGTCAGGCTCCATACCGAAGGTAGCGCTCCAGACGTCGTACTGGCCTCGGCGTACATGCCAGGCGAGGACACAGATTGCCCGCCAAAGGAGCTAGCTGACCTGGTGCAGCACTGTGAGCGCGCCGGTTTGGACCTGATCATCGGCACAGATTCGAACGCCCACCACCCGCTCTGGGGCAGTGTCACACCGAACTCCAGAGGAGAGGTACTATCCACCTTTTTATTCACTACTAATCTTAACATTGTTAACCGCGGCACAGAACCCACCTGGGTCACGGCCCGTGGACAAACGATCATAGATTTAACACTAGCCACAGAAAACGCGACAAATCTTATTACAAACTGGCACGTATCGGACGAGCCTTCATGCTCAGACCACAGAAGGATCCGCTTTACACTAACTACAAACACTAAAACACCCGCACCAAGGCGAAACCCGAGGCGTACTAACATCCCCGGGTTTAAAAGCCTTTTGGCCTCACTATTAGCTGGACATCTAGCACTGGCAACCGTAAGAGACCAAGCACATTTAGAACACACCGTAGCAGAATTATCCAAATACATAACAGAAGCTTACCACGCATGCTGTAAATCAAGAGCGCCACAATGCAGGAACGAAAGGAACCCCTGGTGGAACGCTGAACTTGGTAAACTCAGAGATACGCTGCGTAAGCAATTTAACAGAGCAAAAAACACGAGACTCCCGGAAGACTGGGAGATATACAAAGAGACCCAATATGCATTCAAAAAACAGACAAGAACTGCCAGGAGGAAGGCATGGCGGCAATTCTGTGAATCCATTGAAACAAATAATGAAGCCGCAAGGGTACGGAAGATCCTATCAACTGATCAGGATCGATCCCTTGGCGCGCTGAAAAAACCCGACAACTCATACACACAAACCGACTATGAAACCAGCAAGGTCCTCCTCGAAACACACTTCCCGGACTGCCAAGTCCTGGAGGAAAAGACGTGGGAGGCCGAACCCGAATGGACCCCAACGGAACAAGACTGGTCAAGAGCCCACAGTATAGTAACAATAGACCGAATAAAATGGGCTATCAATACCTTTCAGCCATACAAGTCGGCGGGGCTGGATGGCATTTTCCCAGCCCTGCTACAGTGGGGGGTAGATTATCTAACGCCATGGTTGTTGGAGATCTATCGAGCCTGCATAGCACTTAGATACATACCTCTCGGATGGCGCGAGGTGAAAGTCATCTTCATACCCAAACCTGGAAAATCTGATTACACACAACCCAAGGCATATAGACCTATAAGCCTCACATCCTTTTTATTGAAAACCCTCGAAAGACTCTGTGACAGGCACATCCGTGATGGGCCTCTTCGGGAAAAACCACTACACAAACAACAGCATGCGTACTCCACAGGCAAATCGACAGAATCCGCGTTGCACAGCGTGGTTTCTAAAATTGAATGCGCAGTGGACCACAAATGCTCAGCACTGGCTGCCTTCATTGACATCGAGGGCGCCTTCGATAAAACTATGTTCAATAGTATAAACACGGCCCTCGACAGACACGGCATAGACCCGACCCTGGGGGGCTGGATCACCAATATGCTCAAACTGAGAGCTGTTCAAGTCACGGTTAACGACACTACAAGAGCCATTGTCGCGAAGGGCTGTCCGCAGGGGGGCGTCCTTTCGCCACTTCTGTGGAACCTGGTAGCTGACAGCCTCATCAAAACACTCAACGACAAAGGTTATTTCACCGTTGGCTACGCGGATGACATAACAATAATAATAAATGGAACCCACGAAAACACTCTATGCAATCTCATGCGTCAAGCCCTGAAAATAGTAGAGGAATGGTGCAACGAGCACCAACTCTCAGTGAACCCCACAAAAACTGAACTAATTCTATTCACAAAAAAGAGAAAACCGATGACACTGCAACTACCGCGTTTCTTCGGAACAACCCTAAGCCTTTCAACCGAAACCAAGTACCTGGGCATTTACTTGGACAAACAATTGAATTGGGCAAAACACATGAACCATATCTCAACAAAAGCCAGCATATCCCTGTGGCAGTGCAAGCGACTGCTAGGCAGGAACTGGGGGATTAGCCCCATGGTCACTTACTGGCTATACACCACAGTCATCCGACCAATCATCACATATGGCTCACTGGTCTGGTGGCCCAGGACAGACCTCAGCACAGCCCAAAGAGATCTCGAGAAACTGCAGCGGTACGCCTGCGTTGCAGTTACCAGTAGTATGAGAACCACACCCACTGCCGCCCTACAGGCAATGCTGGGGCTGCCACCTCTACACCTAATAGTGCGGGAGGAGGCAGCCCTAGCCACCTTTAGACTCCACCTATCAGGTTCCCTAAATAAAGACTCCAGAATTAAGCACACACGCATAAGGGAAGATGCGATCAAGCGTAAACCGATGTTAGCATCACCATGCGACAAAGCCCCAAAAACATACCACTTCCTTAGGCACTATAACATAATACTCACAGAGGAAAGATGTGACTACTCTGGCCTGAAAGAGATGAGAATATACACTGACGGATCGAAAACGGACTCGGGTACCGGAGTCGGAGTCTTCTCACACGATTTCAACATAAATATATCCAGACCGCTAGGAGGTTTCAACACCGTCTATCAGGCGGAGTGTGTGGCCATCATACAAGCGGTCCAAGCCCTAGAAGTCAGGAGGGTTACGGACAGCCACATACGGATACTCTCCGACAGCGCATCAGTCCTACAATCCTTACGGAAAAAATACATCACATCAAAACTAGTACTAGAATGTCACAACGCACTAGAACAAACAACTGTATCCAGCCGTAACACGGTGACACTACAATGGATAAAGGGACATAGCGGATCGCTGGGCAACGATGCGGCTGACGAGCTTGCGAGACGCGGATCCAGCTCGGAGGTCTATGGACCTGAGCCTATTGTACCCATCCCTTTCAACCAAATACGCAGGTGGCTACAGGAATTCACCCAGACACAGGCAGAGAGCTGGTGGGCCTCGGTACCGGGCTGTAGGCAATCCAAAGAAGCTCTGCCATCCTTGGACAGTAAGCTTACCAGACGTCTTTTACGCCTGGACAGGAATGGCCTGCGCCTGGTGACGGGGACCATCACGGGACACTGCTCACTCAACAAACACTTCCACACAATAGGCATAACGGACAGTCCTCTGTGCAGGGCATGCATGGAGGCCGAAGAAACCGTCGCGCACGTTCTCTTTGAATGCACAGGTATCACACAAATAAGAACACGAACCCTCGGGTCACCCAGATCGTACACGGATGTTTTGATGAAACCAGGAGCTCTAATTGACTTCTGGAGGGAGGTGGGCTGGATGGAATGACCACCCAACGGCCGCCATGGCTCACGTACAAAGGTCCATCCAGGACTAAGTGCGGAAACCAAAACCCCCCTAACTAGACTAGACTAGCAGTCCTCTCTCCAAACGCAACATTGATATTCCGAGCTGTTTCTGCCGCGTTAGTTCCGCGTCGGAATTCGTATTCAAAAATCACTAGAATTTTCGAAGCATCCATCTTTCTTGTCTAAGCTGAATAAAAAAAACAAAAGAAGAACTTCATAGGTACCATGTGAAATAAGTTTCACTCAAAAATCTCAAACTATGAAGGTTCTATGTCAATTCGAAGTACCTATTACAATAAAACGGCAATTTCATACCCCTATTATTAGGTGCAAGGAAGTCTGTCAGTCAGTCGTTTGGGGAAGGTAAATTTCGCATTTCGAAATTTAAATCGTTCGAGACTGTATCTACATCACCTCCTAGGGTTCCGTCATTCAAATACTAAACATTGAATTTAGAATTTAACTGTCGAAAGATTGGGTATATAACCAAGAAAAAAATTTAATTATTAAATCTTCATGCAACATACAGGTACATAGGCGGACTTAATCCCTGAGGCATTCTCTACCAGTCAATGATACAAAAAAAACCGGCCAAGTGCGAGTTGGACTCGCGCACGAGGGGTTCCATATCTTTATCGCAGAAATCGGCAAAAATCACGTTTGTTGTATGGGAGCCCCACTTAAATATTTATTTTAGTGGCAACAGAAATACATCATCTGTAAAATTTCAACTCTTTAGTTATCACGGTTCATGAGATACAGCCTGGTGATAGACACAAAGACAGACAGACGGACCGCGGAATCTTATTAATAGGGTCCCGTTTTTACCCTTTGGGTACGGAACCCTAAAAAGACAAAACAAAACGCCTGGCCCGAGAGGGTCGCCTTGTTGACATCCAACAGCTCATTGGTGCCAAAAGATTTTCGTTTTAGAGTAATATTGAGCCCGTCTAACATTGATATAGAAAACTGTAAATTTTGGGTATTTTTTTTTACCCAACTGCGGGAGTTGGACCCGAAGCCCAGCTGTAGGTGCTGGAATTTGCTGGCCAGTGCTTCACTGTACACAGCAAATTTTGGCTGCGGTACTACTTTCTTAATATTAAACAGCATGGCAGGTTTAATCACCCATAACTTAGTCTAACGCATGTTATAAGTGCCTAGACCTTTCCTTCCTCATTTGGTAAACAACCACAATTGCGCATTATTCACAGAACTTTGCGAAAAACAAAAGCAATAATTATGTCAGTAACACTAACGTCAGAACCACTTATCTGTTTGTGGTTTAGGCTACTGTAACAATACGTCTTGTTACAGTAGCCTAAACCACAAACAGATAAGTAATTCGTAGATTTAAAGTTACACATAGGTAATTTTTTTACCTAATTCACTGATTGAAAAGGGCCTCAGTTTCTGCGATGAAATCCTCATGTCTCGTGCCTAGGGTTACCATTTCGAATCATCTGCCTAGCCTTTTCCCAACTATATTGGGGTCGGCTTCCAGTCTTACCGGACTCAGCTAAGTACCAGTGTTATACATGGAGCGACTGCCTATCTGACCTCCACAACCCAGTAACTGGGTAACACGGTACCCCTTGGCAAGACTGGTGTCAGATCTCAAGCTTCTGACTACCTGTCAAACCCGTCGTACTACACTGTCGTAACGTGCTTTCCGAGGCGCGGAGGAAACTCGGTATGTTGAAATGGTCACCCATCCACGGACCGACCTCGTCAAGCGTTGCTTAACCTTGATGATCGACTTACCATGTCATCAGGTTACCATTTCGAATATGTATTAAAAAAAAATGTTCGGACATTTAAGTTACAAAATGGAATTATACATTTGTTAAAATACGTCGTAAGTAATGCGTATTGTAATGGGAATCCAAACCCTCACCAATTTTGCGGGATCGAAAATACATGTTGCATGTCTCCGCCTCTGTTTCGCACACATATACTCTCATTCTGAGTCTTAATCCACTTTTTACTATACCAGTTGTTAAACCCCTTCTTATTTCATTTGCCGCATCGATTATTCTGTCTCAAAACATCAATAGATCTGATTTGATTAGGTTCGTTGTAAACCAAACTCTTCATAGATAGATAGATTCATGTATTTGCCTGAAATATGGTATGGTACAGATCTTATAATACACACACAATAGTTCTTCATATTCCGCCTACTAAATTCGGCATGAAAATTTTGTGATTATGATGAGTCTACATTATTTTTCATGTGTACACATAACAATCCATGCGGGTCATGTCTAGACTTTTAGCTGGCCACAGTATGGGTCCACCTCTTCCGATCCACTTATTAGGATAATTAGTGTCTAGCTATTAATAAAGCTATGTTTCTGTAAAGCGTCATCAAAATCCGTTCAGTAGTTTTTGCGTGAAAGAGATGTCAAACATCCATCCATCCAAAGTTTCACGTGTATAATAGTAGTAGGATATAAAACGTCCTAAGGCACCTTCCAGTTGACAGAAAACAAAATAAACGTTGCCTAGTTTTCATTATAAATTTTTAAAAGCCGTGGGCCCACGGCTTTTAAAGGTTCCATACACGGCCGAATGATCCCTAACCCAGACCCTCAACGGAAAAAGAGGCATGTTATAATTATGACGTGTGTACCTTTTTCTATACTAATATTATAAAGAGGAAAGATTTTTTTGTTTCAAAGACAAATACAAGACAAAGATATTTTATTTCAAGTAGGCCACCAAGCGGCACTTTTGAACGTTACATTTTACAAATAATAATAGTTGATTCTACCGTGCATTCGGAAAGTAGCTTGTAATGGAGAAGAATGCACAAGAAACTCCATACTTACTCTTTTAAAAAAAAAAACTTTTTACAATATTTAGGTACATAAGTACATACCTTGATGAATGAAATTGAGTTTATACAATACAAATATATTTATACAGTCTTCAGAAGGTCCAACAATAATTCAAAAAAATAATGTTCTGCATATCACTTGTTTTTGCGCCCTAGTGGCTGTGGAGCAGGACTAGCATATAGCCAAGCATTTTTATCATTGATGTAATCCCCCAACTTATAATATTTCCTATACCTATCCCTTTTCCGCACATCCTCGCGAGTGAGTAAGAAGATTTGCTCCGTCATTTTGTTTGGAAATGACTTCCGAATTGAACCGCATCGCGTACGCATATGGCGTCGCACCGTTCCGTGGAAAATTATTGATAACTTTGGAATTACCGTGTTTTCACATGTAATAAGACTATAATCAACAGTATGTGTTCGTGTTTAACGTGTGAGGACAGTAACTTGGAGTCCAGCTGCCCTTGAACCCTGGTGAAGTGTTTCAGTGCCACGACGACGCTACCACGCGGCCCCAGAAAAGGTTTGTGCTTCCTTCCCTAGTTATTTTTCGGGTTGTACTCTGTTGTCCAACACCCCCGCAACTCGAATTACCTATCATCAAGCGTTTGTCAATCGTTTTTGCTTCGCACCGCTTAAACAGTCCACTAAATCAGCCCTACGCGCCACCTTTTCTTTTTGGTCCCTCTCACCGGATCGTTCGGTATTTGAATTAGGTACCTATATATATATGTTGTAGCTAAACTACAACATATATATATATAGGTACTATTTATTATTAATTCCATTTGGGAATAAACGCAACGCAGTCTCATACCTAATGCAATTCGTTGTTCGTTTCGCATATTGTTCATCTAGTGCCTGCGTAAGTAAACTATACCTACATACGCAGCTTTAGATCGCTAGTTCTAGTTTTTTTTTTTTTTTTTTTTTTCTTTTAAATAACGTTGCCCCACACTAGGAATTTCTCCTGTATCGTGGGTGCGTTTACAAACATATAAACTCACATACACAAACACCCAGAGCCAGAACAACTATTTGTAGATCATACAAATAATTTTTCCGTGCGGGAATCGAACCCGCGACACGCAGCGCAGCAGTCAATCGCTCAACCACTGCGCCAACCGTGCGCCCCCAGTTATTCATTCGGAAGTCAAGTATTTGTAAGTATATCAGAAACAGAGACAATCTAGTGGGTAAATTAGGATCGATTTAAAAGTACCTACGGTTCGTTTATTTCACGCGCAGTTCGTTTATAACTGCCTACCCACTTTAATTAGTTATTGTCCGCGTTTCATCACCGCTTATTAGTTAAAATAACTTTATTTTGTTTGTTTACCGCATTGATAGTGTATAATAGTTGTTCACGATGCCTCCAAAGGCACAGATAATAATATAATACTACAGTACAGATATCCAATCCCATACAAAGAAATGTCACCTCCTTAAGTCGGGCTATTCGTCGGGCTATTTTTCTTTCACCATATTTTTTACAGTGACCACCAGTGACTCATTGCCCGAGACCGTGGTTTTCTAACGCCATCTAGTAGTTTGCCTAGATATTTATTTATTATAAGGTACACCAACAGCATTACATACAGAACAGTTTGTTGTAAACGAAGAAAAATAAAGGTGCTGGTATGTATGCATATTACAGATATACGCAGCTTACACGCCATATGGTCAGAAACACAAAATTATTTAAACTTTAAAATTATAAATATATTATAATAGATACTAAATCAGATGGCAATTTGAGCGAGGAATCACATCATGTACTCAGAGACGTTATTTGCCAGTTGTCCTTGAACGCTTATTTCGTATTCGTAATAATAACATTAGGTATGATCGAGACAGACTCCGCTCAGACCGCGGTAACTTCTTAAATCTAAGTGGTCGCATTGTGTAGCGAATTTCACAATATTCACGAATATTCCAAATCAATCAAAACTATAGAATTCCTTGTAGAATTAAATGTAGGTAGGCAGCTTGCTTCCGCGGCAACAGAATGACATGATTTAGGTACCTACTTCATGTCATTTTATTATTCACTATAAGGGTTATCCTTTTTTTAGTTTAGGTAGGTACTTAGAAAGAACAGGATGTTTTTACAAAAATGATTACTTTTAATACTTTAGTTAGGTACGTAGCATGGGCTACTTGAACAAATTTGATGTAGACTAGAATCAAACTTAATGGCGACTCGCAACAGACAATAAAATTTAAAAAATATCAAGCTGTGTTTTTTTCTTGTTTTTGTCTTTTTAGTTCGCTTTTTAAGCAGTCGGGTTTTTGGATTTTTTGTTTATTTAACTCTTTTTAGTTTATTTTTTTTCGAATTTTATACATTTAAAGATAAAAGTGTTTTATATTTTTGAAATTGCCTCTTAAAACCCTTTTTTGAAACCCCACAATATGGTCCCAAAACCCGCCATTTCTCTATTTTAATGTAGCTAGTGACACTTGCAGGGTTAAGACGAATCGATTGATGTACGAATCATCAAAATCGGCCAACGTGTCTGGTCTCTGGAACGCCACATAGGAACAAATATACATACATAGACTGATAAACACATTACCCTCTTTCGGCAGTCGGGTAAAATTAATTGTGCCAGCGGTGGTTAGGGGTGCGCAGAGACTCATACGAGTGTTCCAAGCCGCCATTAAGTTTGAATCGAACTGTACGAGTAGTGGAGCCGTGTAATCACAAGGACAAAAATTACTTTATGTTATTATTTACGTATTTACTAACGGGACGTCGATTCAAATCAGTGATGTTTTAAAAAAACCCTACTCGCTGCGCAGTACCTACCCTACCCCTCACTCCCACTGTCATAAGAATTTGCTAGCTCGTAGTAGTTCACGAAGTGTTTCGAGCCGTCATTAAGTTTGAATCAAACTGTACCTACTATGCGACGCGTAAATTCGGACGGCAAGCGGGACACGCGTCGCATTATCTCTTATTTTATAACCCGTACAATTTGAGTAGGCCCTAGTGCGATTAGAGTCCTGTTCCAGCGAGGTATCAAAAAAGTGATTTTAAGTAATAGACCACGACTTTAATATTTAAAATTACGCCTATAATAAATAATATCTTTTAAATTACGCCTATATTAAATAATAACTGTCTTACAAAATGACTCTTGCGATGGATATATAGTTTAGGACAAATAGTGAAAAACGCCATCTATTGCAAAAAACTCAAAACAAAACGAAATAGTAAAGTGCGGCAATAAAAATAATTATGAAACTGACATTAATAATGCATTAGAAAACATAATTAAATGGCTTAATAGAAATAATCTAATATTAAATATACAAAAAACAAAAGTCATGCATTTTCATCAGCGTCTAGGACCTGAAAATTATAACATTGAATTCAATGGACAAAAAGTAGACTCGACAAATGTCACAAAATTCCTTGGTATTCTAATTGATAATAAAATGACATGGAAACCGCATTCGGAGGATGTATGTAAGAGGTTAAGCAGGGCAGCGTACGTACTTTATAACCTGGCAATAAAAGTAAGCATTCGCACCGTGCTGCAAGCTTATCATTGTCTAGTTGCGTCAATTTTGAGATTCGGGGTTATATTCTGGGGTAATTGTACTGAGAGGGAGAGGATATTCAAAGCCCAAAAACGTTGCATTAGATCAATGACTAGTCTTAAAAATACCGACAGTTGTGCACCTGTGTTCAAGTCTCTAAAATTACTCACCTTTCCGTCGTTGTATATACTTGAAGTTGCAATGTTTGTTAGAACAAACTTACATCTTTTTACCATAATGGACGATATTAGAACACGTCCGGGACCTGTTAGATCGCAGTACAGAAATCTAATGTTTACAGGTAGATACAAAACGGCATTATTAAGAAAAAACTTACTATCAATGGGACCCGTTATCTATAATAAAATACCTCATGCCTACAAAGAAGAATCATTAAGCATATTTAAAAAGAAGCTAACATCCTTACTAATAGATAAATGTTATTATTCTATACAAGATTACTTAAACGATAATAACGTAAAATGACATAAAGATAAAATTATTCATATAATGATAGAAAAGTGATAATGATACTATATTATGTGATGTAATGTTATATTAATTTATTATATTGTTTCAAATATTATTATGTGCCTTATTAATGTATGCAAAATAATCGATTTAATTTATTTGTAAAATATAGAATTAAGATTGTTGTTTTTGATGTTTAGTTTATGTAGGAAGGATGTAGATCCACATAACTGTATGTTTGTTATTTTTTATTATTTATTTAGTTGTATAATTGAGAAGATATAAATATGTTTTACGTTTGCATGCCGTAAGGTAGAGTGTGTTGGAACTGTTTTTATTATTCTTACATCTAATTTTTGTACCCACATTCATTGCAAAATAAATGATTTCTGATTTCTGAAAAGTCGATAGCTACTTTCAATTAATTTAACATACAAAGTCTTCAACTTTTCTTTTATGTTCAATAAACCTGATTAATGAGTGTAAATGGATAAATTAACATTAAAGAAGCAAGTTTTGATTTTTACTAAACTTATTTCTATTAAGGATTGTTTATTATTAAGGATTGTTTATCTGTGACTGTATGTTCTCTCTGGTTCTACTGCTCTGCTGATTAAAAATGGTGCCCGAATATTTAGTGTTTTATTATCTAAATATAATAAAGAATTAATACGCTTCCACTGCGCTAAGTGCAAAAAGTTTGCTATGTGCCGTCGATAATAAGTATTACTACGAAAGTAAATTATGTATACGTAAAGTAATAGAAAAGTTGAGTTGAGTTGAAAAAATGGCGGATGAAGCGGTGAGAAAAATGCTGCCGCAATTCACAGGCACGAATTTTAGCACATGGATATTTAGAATGAAATGCATTCTGGAAGAGAAAGAGTGCAAAGAAACTATAGAAGATAATATAAAGTCGGAGATTGCAAATACTGAAGATTTCAGAAAAAAGGATGCGAAAGCGAGAAGCTTAATAGTATACAGCCTAAGCGACAAGTACTTGGAATACGTGAGGGATGCAAAAAGTGCAAGGGAAATGATAGAAAACTTGAAGAAGGTATTTGAGAGGAAGAGTACACTATCTGCATTATACTTAAGAAAGAAATTGCTTACCTTAAAATGTGATGCCAATAAGGAATTGTGTGACCACTTCAACGACTTTGACACATTGATCAGACAATTAGAGGAAACTGGAGGTACAATGGGAGAGCAAGATAAGGTGTGTCATCTATTGTTAACCATGCCTGAAACCTATAATACGACGATTGCTGCTCTGGAAACGATCAATATGGAACTCACGACGGAATACGTCAAAAGTAAATTGTTGGATGCGGAGTTGAAAACTCAGAGTCACCCGGTAGTATCAGAAGATGCCCACAGTTTTTTAACCTGTTTCAAATGTGGTAAAAATGGACACAAAGCCTACCAATGTAAGAAACCAGAACGTCCAAATACAAGAGGACGAGGCTACTCAAGAGGCACGAGGAGCAGAGGTCGAGGCTTCAACTCAAGATCAAATGGAACGCCGTCACAGACTGTTAGAATGGCGCAGACTGAAGATGAAGACAAGGTAATGATGTTTACAGCGTTCAGTATAAGTGATTTTGATAATAAAATAGATGATTGTGTTCAATTAATTGTTGACTCAGGAGCTACCGAACATTTAATAATGTCTCAATACTTACCATATATGACTAATATAACTGATTTAGATAAGGAAGTTAAAATCTTTGTAGCAAATGGTCAATATTTAAAAAGTAATAAAAGAGGCAAATTAAGATTGAAATATAAAAATATTGTAATGGAACTAGAAGGACTAATTATTTATGGATTGACACATAACTTATTATCAGTCAGAAAATTACTAGAGAAAGGATTTAAAGTACAATTTTATAATAATACTGTATCTATTTGTAATTCAAAAGGTAAGGTCATAGGGCAAAATAAAAGTAGATTATATGTTATAGACACAAAATTAATTGATGAAAAATGTTTTATTACAAAGGATGTTTGGCATCAGAGACTAGGTCATGCCAACAGGAAAACGCTAAAAATGATGCATCTTCCATATAGCGACAAACCATGCGAGCCATGTATGAAAGGTAAGTCCACTAGATTACCATTTTATCACACTCCAAAACCACGTTCCCAGTATATTGTGGAATTGATACATACTGACATATCTGGACCGGTAAGCACTCCTACATCTAAAGGTGAGATATATTATCATACAATCATAGATGATTACACACATTTTTGTGAGGTATACTTACTAAAAAGGAAAAGCGAAGCAACTGATAGACTTATAGAATATGTCAATAGAATGGAACGACAAACAGGAAATAAAGTTAAGAAAATAAGAAGCGACAATGGTGGTGAGTTCAAAAATGAAAAGCTTTATAAATTTTGCAGAGACCAAGGAATTATTCAGCAATTCACTACACCATATAGTCCACAGTCGAATGGGGTTGCAGAAAGAATGAATCGCAACATCTACAACAGAGCAAGAACACTATTGATTGAAACAGAATTACCAAAAATGCTATGGGGTGAAGCGGTAAAATGTGCTGTCTATCAAATTAATAGATGTCCATCAGCTGCTATCAATTTTCTAACACCAGCTGAAAAGATGATTGGAAACAAAGACTTGACAAAACTAAAGGTATTCGGATCAAAAGCTTGGGTACATATATTACCAAAACAAGACAAACTACTAGAAAGAGCAAAAGAGATGAGATTTGTGGGATATAGCTTAAATGGATATCGTTTATGGGATGCTGAAACAAATCAGGTAATAATATCTAGAGATGTGAGATTTGACGAGGCTCAAATAAAATACAAAGAAGAGATGAAGAACAAAGTTCATGGTGAATGGGAAAGACAACTAGAAGACGAGTTAGAACAAGAAAAAGATATGAAGAAGGACCAAGAAGATAACTTGAAAAAAAAAAAACATGATCAGAATGGAGAAAATATACAGAAATATCAAATAAAAGGAAAAGAAAGCAGGGAAGAAATACAGGAGAATAAAGATGAAAATAAGGAAACTGAACAATTAGATCAAGTAAGTGAAAATGAAGAGAATACGAAAGAAGTAAAATACTATACAACAAGGTCAGGCAGAAATGTGCACAAGCCAAAGAATATTGAAGAGGACTATGAGTTGTATACAGCATACTGTCTATTGTCAGGAGATCCTCAAGAATATGAAGAAGCAGTTCAGGATATAGATTGGGGAAATGCAATACAGAAAGAATTAAGCTCACAGATAAAATTACAAACATGGGAAGAAGCTACATTACCTAGAGGAAGTAAAGCGATAGATACTAAGTGGATATTCAGATCAAAGCAAGATGGTACCAAGAAAGCAAGGCTGGTAGCTAAAGGTTTTCAACTACATAGTAATGATAATCATTATGCTCCAGTAGCCAAACTATCAACAATAAGATTGATGATGAGCTTAGCAGTCCAACAGGATTTAACAATGAAACAATTGGATGTGCCAACAGCATTTTTAAATGGTAATTTGAATAAAGAAATATATATAAAATGTCCTAAAGGAATGAATATAAGTGAAGGAAAGGTTTTAAAATTAAAAAAGGCCCTATACGGATTAAAAGAAGCACCCAAATGATGGAATCAAAGATTTCACGACTTCATAACTAAAAAAGGATACATACAATCAAAGCATGATGCATGTTTATATGGAAAAGGAAATACATGGATACTACTATATGTCGATGACATTCTACATCTGGGAGATGACGCTGAGATGATAAAAGCTTTAGAAAAGGAATTTAAAGTGAAGAACTTGGGAGAAGTACATCAATATTTAGGACTAGAAATTACAAGGAAAAAGGACACACTGGAAATAAGACAAAGTGAAATGATTAAAAGACTTTTAGAGAAATTTCAAATGCAAGATTGCAAAGCATGTAAAACTCCAATGGAAGTCAACTTCAATGCAAGCACTGAATCTGAAGTGATTAAAGTACCATTCAAGGAATTAATAGGTTCTTTATTGTACATTGCAATGAATAGTAGACCAGACATTACTTATGCTGTTGCCTATTTGAGCAGATTTTTAGATAAGCCTACTCAGGAATTATGGTTGGCAGGTAAGAGAGTGTTACGTTACCTCAAGGGAACAACCAGACAGGGGCTGTTATATACTAAGACAGGTAATTTCATGAAACTTATAGCATACTCAGATGCAGACTGGGCAGCTGATAAAACCGACCGCAAAAGTACAAGTGGTTGTGTTATATATCAAGGTAACAATTTTATATCATGGTTCTCTAGGAAGCAGACTTGTACAGCCCTGTCAACAGCAGAGGCTGAATATGTGGCAGGAGCACACACGGTAAGTGAACTTATTCACATAAAAGGCTTACTCTCTGATTTCTCAGGTGATGAAAGTGTTTCAGCTCATTTGTTGATCGATAATCAGAGCACTATTAAATTGATTCAGAATCAAATTAATACTAAAGCATCAAAGCATATTGAAATAAAATACCATTATATAAAAGATTTAATTGACAAGAAAGTTGTGTCTATTTCATATATACCTGTAACGGGTAAAAATTGCCAGTGCATATATTAGCAACATCTGGCGTTGATTTTGTTCACACTATGTATGTTAGCGACATCTGCCTCCTTTTTGCCAAACAAGTTCGGTTAGTTGTGTCGCTGATCGATTGTTTGAGCATTTGGGTACTAGATGGCGCTGACATATGTATGACATAGATGAAAGTTTAAATAAAATATATTCTATTTGTGTGAAATCATTTAATTCAATAAGCACACAAATTCAACATACAAATTAATAAATTATTAAATTCTTTTCAAATTAGTTACATAAAAAATGATAATTTAGTAAAAGGCCTATGGCTTAAAAGCAAAGTATTCAAGATCGGTAGTTGCAATGACTTGAGCCTTTACTACGAGTGAACTTGCATTGAGTGGACGGTGTCCAGAAATAACCTCAAAGGCAAGGACCTAAAAGTATACGTAATGTTATATGAGGCAAGGCTGGCTAGCGTCAAAATGAAAAGCACATCATAATCAATGATGTAGGCGCTGTGAGTATTATTATGAATCTGTCTGAATGCCCATTTTCATGACACATGTGCGCTTGATCTTAACATGCAATTTTCTTCTCCTTGGCAGGGCCCCAAATGCTATCTTTAGGTATAATTTTATATATAGTTAAAACTAATGGTCAACTAGCTGTTCAAGCTACAGCAGTCTCCTCTTGCAAAAGGATCCGAGCATAATTGACATCATCTGATATACAGCAAGCTTACGGACAGCTACACAGAGAACGATGCTGTTTGAGGACTCATATCTCCAGCATTGAATATTGTGGGTAATCTATATCCCTTCAGAAAGTGAGTGGTTCATACTTTGTAACCTCAATTTATTGTATTGATGGAACGTGTGCTTGAAGAATTAAATTAGTTGACCAAACTTAAGTGTGTTTTACTTCAGTCAGCTTCATGTGAGTTAATCCCTGCAATTGTCACAAGCTACTTACTACCAAAGAGTTAGCCGGTTGGGTAAGGAAAAGCTACCTTACAATTGTACGCCCAACGTGTCGCATGAAGTTTTACTGAAGTACTTAACTTTTTATTTTGTGTCTAGAATAACTTTAATACTTACTTAAGAACTTAACCAAACTATTGGTTAACTTCAATATTGTTTAATTTCAATCTTAAAATAACAAAACATTAACTTTATATAAAATTTCAAAGTGCGGTTATAGTCACATTTTTATTTTCAAACTAAACCTTTTTCACTAGTAAGCGTTTTGCTAAACTTAATATAAATTACTCTAATTTGACATAGTTATTATAACTGTTAATTAGATTTATATATATGGAACAAACATATGTTTTGTTCTACATGCATAAAGCATTTCTTTAAACTAAAAATAAAAAAAAAAACAAAACACCTGCATTATATAAAAGTTTAAAAGTGGGGTTATAGTCACATTTTTATTTAAAACTATATACCTTTGCACTAATGAATGTTTTGTTTTACTGATAATTGGTTTTGAATATTTAGAACAAAAAAGTATTTTTTGTTCAACATGCATAATGCAACTTTGTTTGAATATCTTCATAATGAAGAACTTATTAAACATGTACTTAAATGTTTTTATATAATTATGTCAACAGATCTTAAAGCAACTGGAGACGTGGATTGCAAGCAGTGTCGTTCCTGTGTAGTCTGTAGTGGATTTGAAGCATCAAACTAATGGACTAACCCGTATATACATTGTCTGATGAGGTACATATGTGTTCGGAAACCTGTTGCTGAGCTGTTTCATTTAAATAAAAGTAAATTCAGGAGGTACTTTTACAATTATATGTATTGTAGCTCGCTTTTAAAATCACATAATGAGAATTTCTCAAATGATTATTTTTTCAAACTAAAACATTCAAACTAAAAATAAATAAAACTTAATTTCTAAATTCACTTGGAAGGTACTGATGCTAAGAGAAGTTGTGGGTCATCTATATTTCTATTTAATGATGATCTCACTGGCGCCCAATCTTAAAATAAATAAAATAAAATATTTCTAACAATTTGTAGTGACTTATTAGGATGTTTATACTGTGTCAATTAAAAGAAACACAATTAAATAGTAAATTCTGAGTATCATAGTAGCTATGTTATGTTGATTTCTTCCTATACGGAAGCAACAAGCACCTGCTATGGTTAAAATACTAGTGTTTATTGTACACAACATACCTAAATTTGTACATGTGAACAGTGCATAAGCTTATTAGGTTATTTATCCGGTGTCAATTAAAAGAAACACAATGTGGTATTATTATACTCTGATCATTATGGTAGATATGTTATGTTGTTTCCTATACGGAATGCAACAAACAATGCCTTAATAAAAGATAAGTGTTTCTTGTACACGGAATGCCTGAAGCTGTCCATGTTAACAATGGTCCTCAATTGATTTACATACATTAATTTAAAGTATGGAGACTTCTAGTTAATAATCATTGTTGTGTTAATGGTTTAATATTTGCACCAATTCAATAATGGAGGTGCAAATATTTAATTAAGAAAGGGATGAATGAATGCTGGTAGGGTATAAGGATTTTTTTCAAAATTAATTTGTATATGATCATTTAATAGTAGTTAGTATGTATATTGAAGGATGAAAGGTAACACAATGATGCAAAAAACTTAGTAGTATTCTCATCATAATCTTAACTTAAATAGACATTTACTGAAATCTATACAGCAAATAGGTGCTCAATGTAATGCTTTCCTTATTGTTATGGGGGTATTTACTTTCTGTTGCGAATCTTAACTTGATTAGGTATTGTCCTATCTATACAACGGATGGGTACTTAATGTAACATTTGCTATTTTAGAAAGCAATGTTACTTTTTGCTATGAATCTTAACTTGATTAGGTATTTGTCATATATGAGCAAAAACTTGGTAGTTTTTCTTTTTATGAAATTCAACTTAAATAGACATTTACCCACATCTATACAATGAATGGGTGCTCAATGTAATGCACTCCATATTGTTGTGGGGTGATTACTTTCTGTTGCGAATCTTAACTTGATTGGGTATGTTCCTATATCTATACAACGGATGGGTACTTAATGTGATGTTTGCTATTTTAAAAAGCAACGTTGCTCTTCATTATGAATCTTAACTTGATGTGGTACTTGCCTACATTTCTTTGTTTACATTTGATCAACAACTTGGTACTTAATATAGCACTTGCTTTGTTTTAATGGCAGTGTTCCCTGTTGTTGTAAAAACTTAACTTGATTAGACATTTGTCTACACTTAAATAAAATATGGGTTAATCTCTTGGATTATAACCCGACTCTTAAACATTTAAAATACTTATTTTCTGAATGAATCATACATTGATTCTAATGAACTTGGACTTAGACTGCTTGGCAATTGTGTTGTGATAGATGTATTTTATACATTGCTATCTGTTTTGTGACAATTGCTGAGTATGTCAAATTTGCTTTGGAGGAGAACAATTAAGGTTTTTTTTTCTCTGTTAGTTTAACTGGACATAGTACATTGTCCTTTGTCTTAATGTTTAGTACATTTTGTACTTAAAAAAACTTTTAACTTTGATAAATAAGTTTAGAACTTATTCCTTTTTTAGAAAACTTAATGTAGGTAGTTCTTATAATTTTTTTTGACTGCCTCAATACCTGTCAAGGAGTATGTTGGTTTCAAAGTGTGCATTGATGGTAACTATATAAAAAAAATTGTTTCTCAATTTTTTAACCGGGAAAGGAGATACTGTAACGGGTAAAAATTGCCAGTGCATATATTAGCAACATCTGGCGTTGATTTTGTTCACACTATGTATGTTAGCGACATCTGCCTCCTTTTTGCCAAACAAGTTCGGTTAGTTGTGTCGCTGATCGATTGTTTGAGCATTTGGGTACTAGATGGCGCTGACATATGTATGACATAGATGAAAGTTTAAATAAAATATATTCTATTTGTGTGAAATCATTTAATTCAATAGGCACACAAATTCAACATACAAATTAATAAATTATTAAATTCTTTTCAAATTAGTTACATAAAAAATGATAATTTAGTAAAAGGCCTATGGCTTAAAAGCAAAGTATTCAAGATCGGTAGTTGCAATGACTTGAGCCTTTACTACGAGTGAACTTGCATTGAGTGGACGGTGTCCAGAAATAACCTCAAAGGCAAGGACCTAAAAGTATACGTAATGTTATATGGGGCAAGGCTGGCTAGCGTCAAAATGAAAAGCACATCATAATCAATGATGTAGGCGCTGTGAGTATTATTATGAATCTGTCTGAATGCCCATTTTCATGACACATGTGCGCTTGATCTTAACATGCAATTTTCTTCTCCTTGGCAGGGCCCCAAATGCTATCTTTAGGTATAATTTTATATATAGTTAAAGCTAATGGTCAACTAGCTGTTCAAGCTACAGCAGTCTCCTCTTGCAAAAGGATCCGAGCATAATTGACATCATCTGATATACAGCAAGCTTACGGACAGCTACACAGAGAACGATGCTGTTTGAGGACTCATATCTCCAGCATTGAATATTGTGGGTAATCTATATCCCTTCAGAAAGTGAGTGGTTCATACTTTGTAACCTCAATTTATTGTATTGATGGAACGTGTGCTTGAAGAATTAAATTAGTTGACCAAACTTAAGTGTGTTTTACTTCAGTCAGCTTCATGTGAGTTAATCCCTGCAATTGTCACAAGCTACTTACTACCAAAGAGTTAGCCGGTTGGGTAAGGAAAAGCTACCTTACATACCTACAAATGAAAACATTTCAGACATGTTTACCAAATCATTATCTATTCAAAAACATAACTATTTTTGTATAAAGCTGAATTTGATTTGAAGCACATAATGTTATTATTGCTGTGTTAACTAAAATTATTATTGTATTGCATAGATTTATAAGAAAAATAATTAATCTTGAATTAATAATGTATAGAGTGAACATTGAAACAGGATTGTAATGGAGTTGTCGGTTGGGTTCTTGGTTTGTAAGCAATTTGAGAATGTTAATAAAATGGTTCAGAAACTATAAATTCTGTAAATTGAGGGGCTGTATTAAGGATTGTTTATCTGTGACTGTATGTTCTCTCTGGTTCTACTGCTCTGCTGATTAAAAATGGTGCCCGAATATTTAGTGTTTTATTATCTAAATATAATAAAGAATTAATAATTTCAGCCTAAATCTGCTACTTTCACATTTGTTACCTTTTCTGCCATCTATGTGTGGGGTATATAGGTTATACTTTGATGTGGGTACATGAAAATAAACCAGTTGTCACTTAGAACTGCAGTATCATTGCTCCCGTAATTAAAATCCTTAAAATACTACTGGCGACGAGGATAACAATCAAATTCGTGTGGTTAACATAGTTTCAGTGTGGTAATTCAATATGCCTATCGGAAAAATAGAAGAATTCGACCTAACAAGTGAATAGTGGTTGGCGTATATTAGACGCGTGGAACAATTTATAACCTTAAACGGAATAAAACCAGAGTTACAAGTAGCAACGTTGGTTACTTTGGTGGGAGCAGCAACCTACGACTTAATGTGTGATTTATGTGCACCTAATCATCCAGAAAGCAAAACTTTTCGAGAATTAGTTAACATTGTGAGCGATCATCTTGAACCAAAACGTTCCGAAATTGCCGAACGCCATGTTTTTAGACAAAGACGTCAAAATATGGGTGAATCTCTCAGCGAATATCTGCAAGCACTCAAACATCTGGCCAGTACCTGTAATTTCAACACTACACTGGAGGAAAATCTACGAGACCAGTTTGTGACGAGCGGTGCGAACATGGCGGGCGCAGCGAGCGTCTCGTATGAGGCGGTGCATCGAGTGGCGTCGGCAAGGCGGACGAGCCGACCGCCCGAGCGTGGAACTGCGAGCAGCGGCAGCTCGTCTACCGAGGGCAGCGCGGCGGCATCGCGCTCAACGCGCGCTTGTTGGAGGTGTGGCAGAAACCATCGTCCGGATGTGTGTCGGTTTAAAAATTATTCGTGCGATGTATGTGGACAAAAGGGTCACATTAAAATAATGTGTAAATCGAACAAAGGGCGAGGTGTGGAGTCAAGCCAGGACATTTCAACACAGGCGCGGCGTGGTCATAATAACTATCTCGAAAACAGTGATAACGAATCAGCGTGTGATATAAAAAATCTTAGTGTGCGCGGGTTTAATGACAAACCGTACATAGTGATGGCGCAGGTGAATGGGAGAAAGATAAGTTTTGAACTGGACACTGGAAGTAAGTTATCAGTTATAAGTTTAGAGTGTTATAATAACAAGTTTACTGATTTACAAGTAATTAGTAATGATATTTCTTTGTATTCCTATGACGGTTCAATCATTAAACCGGTAGGATTTGTGTTAGTTCATGTTGTTATTGGAGAATATACAGCCGGCAATCTCAAGTTATACATAGTTAAAAATGGCGGACCACCGCTTTTAGGTAGGTCGTGGCTTACTAAATTAAATATACATAAAATTAGTATCGATGAATTCTTATTTAAATTAAATGAAAACAATTTAGTGGAACAGTTACAACGAGAATTTCCGACTGTATTTGCTTCTGGACTAGGAACCTGTACGAGAAAAATGTCTTTAAAGTTGGTGGATAAAAATCCAGTATTTATCAAAGCTAGGTCTTTACCGTTGGCGTTACGTATACCTGTCGAGCGGGAGTTAGAACGACTCGAGGCTGAGGGTATAATTCGGAAAGTTGACTATTCTGATTATGGCACACCGATCGTGCCAGTCATTAAAAAGAACGGAGAAATTCGAATTTGTGGTGACTACAAGGTCACGGTTAACCCGAAACTTATGCGCGAATTGCCGCGAATTGAGGAGCTGTTTGCGGCACTGAGTGGAGGTGAACAGTTTTCAAAAATTGACCTCACGCATGCCTATCAACAGTTATTGCTAGATGAGGAATCTCAGGCCTGTACCGCTATATCGACACATATAGGAACTTTTGTGTACAATCGTACACCATTTGGTTTAACATGTATACCGGAAAAGTTTCAGAAGTTTATGGAGGAAACGGTTAAAGGACTCAAAGGAGTCGCAGTGTTCATCGACGATATAGCATGTACTGGGGCGTCCCGTGGTGAGCATATTAATAATTTAAAAGCATTGCTGAGTCGCTTGCGTGAGGCCGGTTTAAGAATTAATATAAATAAGTGCACATTTATGCAGGATAGTATTATTTATGTTGGGTTTGTAACAGATAAACATGGCTTGCATCCGGATGAGAACAAAATTAAAGCAATCGTTGATGCGCCAAGGCCTAATGATGTGACACAGCTTAGGTCTTTCTTAGGCATGGTGAACTATTATGCTAAGTTTATATCTAACCTAAGTTCAATATTATATCCCTTACATAAATTGTTGCGAAAAATGGTTGAGTGGGTTTGGTCGCCTGATTGTGACGACAGCTTTAACAAAATTAAAAAGGCTATTTCAGGTAGCAAAGTATTAGTACATTACAACCCAGAACTGCCATTAGTTTTAGCAGTGGATAGTAGTTCTTACGGCATTGGTAGTGTGTTATCGCATAGATATCCCAATGGCGACGAACGTCCCATATGTTTTGCATCGAGAACGTTGAATTCGGCCGAGCGCGGGTATAGTCAATTAGATAAAGAAGCGCTAGCAATCGTAAGTGGAGTCATGAAACACCATCAATATCTTTATGGTCGTGATTTTATTATAAAAACAGACCATAAACCATTGACATTTATTTTTGGTCCAAAGCACGGTTTGCCACAAACAGCTGCAAGCAGATTGCAAAGATATGCTACAAAGTTAGCAGCCTATGACTTCACTATAGAATTCGTTAAATCTAAAGATAATTATAACGTGGACGCATTATCCCGCTTACCACTGCCGTATCAACGAAAATTAGAAACGGGGCTGGATACGGTGTCATATGTTAATTACGTAGAAGAATCTATTCCTATCAGCGCGAGAGACGTTTCAAACAAAACACAGGACGATGAAGTTCTAAAAAATGTTTATAATTATCTAGTTCATGGTTGGCCATCAGTAGTTACCCGAAGTGAAGAAAAGCCTTATTTTAATCGAAAGGACAGCCTTACTATCGACAGAGGGTGTATATTATATAATCATAGGGTGGTCATTCCTAAGACACTTAGAAAGCAAGTTCTACATGAATTGCACGAGGGACACCTGGGGGTTGTCAAAATAAAAAAATATATCTCGAAGCTACGTTTATTGGCCACAATTGGACAATGAAATAGAAACGTTGTGTCGCGAATGCAGCGCCTGCTTACAACAGCGCGATGCGCCGCCACGTGCACAGTTGCACCCGAGGGCTTTTCCTACGCGACCGTGGCAAAGATTAAATATTGATTTTGCTATGTTCCAAGGTAAATATTATTTAGTTACGGTAGATGCCTACAGTAAATGGATAGAAGTACAAAAAATGATAGGAACTAATGCGAACTACACTATATCTAAGTTAAGAGAACTTGTTTCGTTCCCATCGAAACTTTTTTTTTACCTATACGATGTTCACGTTGTCTCTGGGCTTTTCCAGCAGTAACGAGACGCCAACTTCATGGTTGTCATGCATTGTACGTAAACGTCAAAGCTCGGAGCAACTGACACTTCTTGACGGACAATAATCGAAACGCACGCGCAACTTCGCGACCGATATAGACGAGATTCGAAATCTAACCGACTCCGCGTGTGCTCATCATCTCATCTCATCTGTATCTGTGAACCCTGGCCCCATCGTCAGCTCATGAACATTCGAAAGGTGGAAGTTCAACGAATGTCAGCCTGCAGTCTGAGGTACGTACTTTGCACATATCTTTACTGTTGGCGGCCTAGATCAAAGTGAACATCTTATTTTTATCGTGTAACTCGTCAGACCTCTCATCCGGGTCTTCCCTGTGTAGCAGAAAGCCATCACGGTATTTCGGCGTGGTGCGAATGGTACATCAAATTGGTGCCGAAACCAGGGACCTTCCATTTTTGAATCGTAAATCGCCATCTTTACTTGTGGTATTTCTGGTTAAAAGCGTAGCTTAGAATATCTCAATCGATCTATTGTTTTAACTAAAAACTATAGGTACACATCGCATTCTAAGCTATTCCACAATTTTCATAGAAGTACCTACTATCGAATCGATCAATTTACATAACACCATGAGCTAACACCATCGAACTAGGATTTTACAAAATCGTAGGGTAAAATAATTATTTAAATATCAAGTATCCAGTCATATCAAATTCATCGTACATAATTGTGAGATCAGATTCTATTGTGCAATCACATTTTTATCGGTGCACAATTTATTTCGCTCACAATTAATCAATTCATAACTCGATATTTGGTTATTTGCACCCATCGTACATCGCTATCGTACCATAATCTTGTTTTATAAATCGTGTTTTACAATAAGCAAATCGAAAAATATTCCATTGAATTATTTCTGGGCACTACCTACACAGTATAAATTTATATTGTGCTACCTATCTAAAATTGTGAGGGTAGACATAAATAGAGGTTAGTACGAGTACCGCACAATATCGAGAACATTTTACGTAGGTATCATACAAACTTGTTTAGTTCAACTTACTCGGTAGGTACCTAGCTATATCTGTTAATCGTTATCTATCTTCAATGTATTCACTTACGGAGTAGTTTTATTAACAATATCGGAGCAAAATATGTTTGGTAGTGCAGTTAGATTGTGACGGAACTACACGTAAACGCAACATAATTATCTATCCGGCGCCTAGGTAGGCGCAGGGCGCAACGTAAACAAGTAGGTACTTATTTACGTTGAATAAAATTGTTTTGTTAGCGTTTAAAGAATCATCCGCCTGCCACCATCTGGGTAGTAACTAAACGTGTAATAGAAACTTATATACCTACATATTTTGCTATTTTTCGTATCGACCTACTTAATAAATCCTTAAAATGTCACTTCTAAAGAAAAGTAGATCAGGTACTTTGAAGAAGTCTAAGTCAAAATCAATCGAAATCCAGTATACTAGTGAGGATTTACCATCCTTACGTAGAAAACGAACCGTCGCATATAAGCGTTTGACTAAGGCTTTAGAGGTTGGAATGTTAGCAGTTAGTGACCATTCTCAGCGAAACTTGTTTTTATCATATCATCAGGAAGTAAAGAATATTGCGGCTAATTTCGAGGATGCGCATTTTACAATTCAGGAGATTCTTGACGATCCTGAAAATGAAGATAACGAAATTCAGGAGCGTTTCGACGAAATGTATTACAAAGTGTTGTCAATAGGTCGCACCTTTTCTAAAGTCGATTCAAATCATTCTTACGGTATTGGCAATGCTTCTTCAAACATTCGGTTACCCAAAATAACACTTCCGACTTTTGGCGGTGACGTCAAGAAATGGCCGGAATATTTCGATACTTTCAACGCTTTGATACATAAATCAATTTCTTTGACTGACACGGAGAAGTTTCACTATCTGTTATCATCTCTTAGCGGCGATGCTTTGGCGGTAATAAAATCGTTCCCAATGACTCACGAACACTATCACGACGCGTACCAAGCACTCACCGCGCGCTTCACCAATAAACGCGACCTAGCCTTTACGTGTTGGCGAGACAATCTTAAATGTCGATTTTAAATTCAACGACGCTCACGAGTTCAGAAAATCCCTTGATTTGTTTGAAGACAATTTAGGTATTTTAAAAACAGTTAACCTGCCGGTTAGTCAATGGGATTTTGTTCTAGTATATCATATTTTATCAAAACTTGACTCGAAATTAAGACGCGATTTTGAAGAAAATCATCCGGATGTTGAACTGCCTACCTACGTACAATTAAGGGCTTTTCTACATTCTAAGTGCGAAGCGTCATTACGCGATACACATTTCGTTAAGACTATCAAGCCAAACGAACATACGCAGAAAAGTTCGACTTCTCATTCGCAACCAAAACGTTCCAACCCGGCACACACACTGGTAGCGGCTACCGGTCAAAAGCAAACCGAAAGTGCTGCGCCTTCCGTTCCGTATACCAGTAAATGTTCTTTCTGCAGTGATTTTCATTCCATTGCGGCCTGTTCAGAATTTATCAAAAAACCACACGATGAACGGATGCAGATTGCTATTGAGAGGAACTGGTGCTTCAACTGCTTGAAGTCCTCCCATCGGTTGAAGGATTGTAAGTCGATATTTTCATGTCGCACATGCAAACGGAAACATCACACCTTACTCCACCGCGATGATACTATCGAATCCCATCCAACCGCATCGGCGTTGGTGTCAAGATCACCTACGCATACAACTGTTCTGCTGGCGACTGCAATAGTGCAGGTTAAAGATGCTTTCGGTAAAATGCAAGCGTTCCGTGCCTTATTTGACACCGGAAGTCAAAGTAACTTTATTACTGAATCAGCAATCTCACGTTTAAATTTACATCCGACCCCTATTAACACAACCGTATGTGGACTCGGCGAGGCACCAGCGTCTATTCTCGGTGACGTGAGGTGTGCAGTAGGTACTAAGGATACAATATTCTTTGAATTGGACCTGCATGTCATTTCGAAAATATGTGGCGATCAACCTATCGCAAAATTAAACACTTCTGGATGGTCACATATTCAATCCTTGCCACTCGCAGACCCCGGATTCGATATTCCGGGATCTATTGATCTATTGCTCGCCGCCGACGTCTTTACCGATTCACTTCTCAACCAACAAATCAAAGGAAATGTTAACCAACCCACCGCTTTCAACTCCATCTTTGGGTGGCTTCTGTTAGGCAAAACTCGTTTAGCTTCCAGCACCCTGGTACACACATCATTCAACATAGACAACGAGTTGAATTCTCTAGTTCAACATTTTTGGGAACTGGATTCCATACCGAAAGCGTCTCTCTTGACTCCAGATGAATCGCTCTGTGAAAAGAAGTTTGTATCCAGTCACTCTCGTGATTCCTCTGGACGATACGTTGTACGTCTTCCCTTTAAAAATGATGCGGAACCCATATTCACAGGCTCTCGTGAGGTTGCATTGCGCCGATTCCATGCTATCGAACGCCGGTTGTCTCGTGACTCTGATTTAAAAGGCCAATACGTGGACTTCATGTCAGACTACATAGAAACAGGACACATGACATTGGTACCAGTAGAGGAAATAAGCATGGGTAAATACTATATACCACATCACTGTGTTCTTCGTCCCGATTCCGCCACTACCCGTCTCCGTGTTGTGTTCGACGCCTCGGCCAAAGACGCTAACTCACGTTCCTTAAACGACTCTCAACTTACCGGTCTTAAGTTACAACCCAACATTATAGACATTCTTTTGCGGTTTAGGGAACATCACGTGGTCTTCATGGCTGACGCCCAACAGATGTACCGTCAAATTTTGATATGGCAGGACCATCGTGACTATCAGCGTATCTTTTGGAGAGCCTCTGCTCACGATAATCTCCAAGAGTACCGTCTGAATACCGTTACGTATGGTGTTTCTTCATCCCCTTTTCTTGCATGCCGTACCTTGAAACAGCTTGCTGAAGACGAAGGAGACTCGTATCCCGTTGCAAAGCGGATCATCCTGTCAGATGTTTATATAGATGACGTAGCAACCGGATGTGACTCGCTAGAAACCGCTGAATTAGCAAAAATTCAACTTATCGCGCTATTCAAACTCGGTGGTTTTCATCTTAGAAAATGGGTGAGTAACAAGGCGCAGCTTTTGTTGAATCTTCCCAGCCAGGATTGCCTAACTGGCTCCGTATCTCTCGATAATTCCGAATCCTCAACGTTAAAGGTTCTAGGTCTGCAATGGAATCCGTCACTGGATGCGTTCCTTTTCGAAATTAAGCCATCCGAGCGTCCATGTACCAAACGCTCCATTCTCAGCGAACTGGCTAGAGTCTTCGACCCATTAGGCTTCTTATCCCCCATCACAATTCAAATCAAAGCATATATCCAAAAGCTTTGGATTCTCGGTATTGGATGGGACCAAACGCCGCCTGATGAGATCATTCATACATGGACAACATACATGGATCAACTACCACAGTTGTCCCAACTTCGAATTCCTCGTAAAATCACATGCTCTGAAGCAAAATCGTGCGAGCTTCATGGCTTTTGTGACAGTTCCGAGACAGCGTATGGTGCTGTTATTTATTTGCGCGTCACTGATAAGGATGGTGCAGTCCATGTCTTCTTGGTCTGTTCAAAAGCTCGTGTAGCACCGCTGAAACGGACATCGTTGCCTAGATTGGAACTCTGCGCGGCGGTTCTCCTCTCTAATCTATACACACTCGTTCGTGAAACTTATCTAGCTCGTATCAAAATCGATGCTGTCTACTTATGGTCAGACTCAACCGTTGTCCTCTCCTGGTTACGCTCACATTCATCTCGTTGGACCACATTCGTTGCCAACCGGGTGAGTCAAATCCAAGACCTCACACCTACTGAATGTTGGCATCACATCTCTTCGGGTGATAATCCTGCTGATGTATGTTCACGTGGACAACTTCCTAGTGAACTTCTTCACAATTCACTATGGTGGGCGGGGCCCAGTTGGCTTTCACAAAATCATGAGTCATGGCCTACGAATTCAGGCAGCATACTTCACGAGGACGACGTTATTATAAAGGCTGAAGAACGCAAAGTTACCTTAGTGACCGATGGGACCGCGCCGAGTGACCCTCCAATTATCGAAACCTTGCTGAATCGTTTTTCCTCGTTATCGAAACTTGTTAATATTCTCGCTTACATATATCGCTTTATTAACAATTCTCGTATCTCAAATCAATCAAATCGTCAGGAGTTCTTAAACAATGTGGAACGTCATCACGCTCTAATGCAAATCGTCAAACACGTACAGGGTCGATTTTTCTCGGAGGAAATCTCCAACTTAAAATCAAAAAAGGTGTTATCGAAACCTTTTAGAAAACTTAACCCGTTTCTAGACGATCAGGGAGTGCTCAGGGTGGGCGGCAGGATTTCTCGATCCGGATTAGAGTATGAACACAAGCATCCTGCCTTCTTACCATCTGATCATCCTTTAACAGTTTCACTCATCAACTTCACTCATCGTACCCACTTGCATCCTGGCATAAACACCACACATTTTTTGCTACTTCAACAATTTTGGATCATCGCTGCAAAGCGTACCATTCGCCGTTGCCTTTCCAAATGCATTCAGTGTTTTCGAACAAACCCACAGCCTCTTCAGCCCTTCATGAGCGATCTTCCATCTTACCGAGTCAATCAAGTCAAACCGTTCTCGGTAGTAGGTGTCGATCTAGGTGGACCATTTCGCATCAAACTTGGTTCCCATCGTGGCGCTAAGATGGACAAGGCATATCTCTGCTTGTTTATCTGTCTCGTAACCAAGGCAGTCCACTTGGAGGTTGTGTCGACGCTTTCAACCGATGGGTTTATAGCTGCGCTACGGCGTTTTGTCGGTCGTCGCGGCCGATGTAACACTATTCATGCGGACTGTGGTACCAACTTTGTAGGCGCTAAAAATCAACTTTCGTCTTTAATGCAACAGGCTTCTAACGAGCAGAAAATCGAATTTAAATTCAATCCACCCGGCGCTCCACATTTCGGTGGTGTCTGGGAGATACAAATCAAAGCAGCAAAATCACATCTATATCGAGTTGTGGGCGATCAAATCCTCACGTTCGAGGAGTTGTCGACTCTGTTCGTTCAAATTGAATCAATTTTAAACTCAAGACCCCTTTACCCGATCAGCTCTGACCCCAACGACCTTTCATGTTTGACGCCTGGCCACTTTCTAACCTTAGAACCTTTAACAGCTGTCCCTGATGAGGATCTATCGCATCTTAATATAAATCGGCTTCATCGGTGGCAGATGATACAAGCGTTTCAACAGAACTTCTGGTGTCGGTGGAAAACTGAATACTTAAACTCGCTAACTCAACGCGCGAAATGGACCAAACATTCAAAACCGTTGTCGATAGGTTCGATGGTGTTAGTCAAGGACGACAATCGTAGCCCATTGCATTGGAATCTCGCGAGAGTCGTAGAACTCAAGCATGGGGTTGATGGGGTAGCTCGGAGTGCGCTAGTAAAAAATGCAAACAATCAAATCATCAATCGACCTCTAGTGAAACTATGTCCTTTGCCAACAGAGGACTAGTTCCAATCGCATCAAATTATAGTTTAGTAAATATTAATTAAGTAAATCGTAATATAAGATAGTTTTAATCTAATCGTTGATCTTAGCAATCTAAATCGTACCTTTAACCTCATTATCGTTTTTTGATTCGATCTTCTGTGTTTTGACCAGAAAATACCATAAGTATTTTGGTGGGCGGGATGTTTCGTTCCCATCGAAACTTTTTTTTTACCTATACGATGTTCACGTTGTCTCTGGGCTTTTCCAGCAGTAACGAGACGCCAACTTCATGGTTGTCATGCATTGTACGTAAACGTCAAAGCTCGGAGCAACTGACACTTCTTGACGGACAATAATCGAAACGCACGCGCAACTTCGCGACCGATATAGACGAGATTCGAAATCTAACCGACTCCGCGTGTGCTCATCATCTCATCTCATCTGTATCTGTGAACCCTGGCCCCATCGTCAGCTCATGAACATTCGAAAGGTGGAAGTTCAACGAATGTCAGCCTGCAGTCTGAGGTACGTACTTTGCACATATCTTTACTGTTGGCGGCCTAGATCAAAGTGAACATCTTATTTTTATCGTGTAACTCGTCAGACCTCTCATCCGGGTCTTCCCTGTGTAGCAGAAAGCCATCACGGTATTTCGGCGTGGTGCGAATGGTACAGAACTTTTCGCACGTTATGGCATACCATCACACATCATTAGCGATGGTGGGCCTCCATTTAGTTCGTCAGAATTTACTAACTTTTTAAATAACAATCTTATAAAGCATACAATTACAAGTCCATATCGACCAGCCGGTAATGGGGCGGCCAAAAATGCAGTCAAATTAGTTAAACGGGCAATGAAAAAGGCAATTCACGAAGGCAAAGATGTCGACACTGCTATTTCGAAGTTTCTGTTTCAACATCGAAATTGTGAACATGCCACTGGAGTGGCACCAGCGGTAGCTATGTTGGGTAGGAGATTACGAGGGCGTTTGGACAATATAATACCGTCCACTGAGCGTGCAGTGGAAGCTTCAGCGGAGCGAGCGGGGCGCGCGCGACCTGGCGCAGAGCGGCACGTGCAGCCCGGCGAGCATGTGCTGGCGCGCGACTACCGAGCGCGCGCAGACAAGTGGGCAGCGGCTACCGTGCTCACTCGCACTGATCCGCTCACTTACAAGGTACGCGTTGCCGATGGACAAGAGTGGAAGCGTCATATCGATCAATTATTACCACTAAAACAACGTTACTCGCGACATTCCATAACCAGTAACACGGATAAGCTAGCTGAGACCGATGCTTCTGAGCTTAGCCGTGACGATCAAGTAGGCAATACTTCATCATCCTGTGTAGTCGAAACTGATCTGGATCCGGCAGAACTAGACGTAAGCACGGATATCATTCCCAACAAAATGGCACCAGAAACAGCACCGATTTCTGATAAACAAATTGCTAGACTTAAGCGTCAATGTTTATTCCAAGGCAAATACGCAAAGTGATTGTTACATAATGCCGTAATAATATTACGTTCATGCTAACATTTAAGAATAGTAATATGGTATATAAGATAGAATTATGTATTAGGCACAAAGAAAGTTTACTTTGTGTGTTATTGCGTTTATTTATTTTAATTTGTTTAACTCAGTGTTAAGAATCAATAGGTAAACTACTGAGTGTGTTTACATTAAACATAAATTATTGTGACATTGTCGATAGCACAATATGAGTGTATTGATGTATGTATGTATGGCCAATGATCACAATATTTTTTTAGTTATAAGATCATTATTTTGTGTTTATGTTTTTATCACAAGCCGAAAAGAGGCAGTTATTTTCTTTTAAGTTACATATTTACTAAGAGACACAACTAACTGTACCAATAAGTTGAATTGTATCTAATGTTTTAAAGGGGGAGGTGTGGGGTATATAGGTTATACTTTGATGTGGGTACATGAAAATAAACCAGTTGTCACTTAGAACTGCAGTATCATTGCTCGCTCCCGTAATTAATATCCTTAAAATACTACTCTATGATCTTTTTTAAATACTAATTATAATTTGTTTGAATTGAGACCCCATGCCAAAGGACAACAAAGTTCAATTGAAACTTTTATATGCTAAAAGAGACATGCTGTTTTCTCGCGTGCAATCTATTTGTGATAATGCACTTAAAACAGCTGATCTAGCTATTAGAGATTCGTTCTTATGTTCTGTAGAAAATTTGGATAGTTTGCGCACGGAATTTGAATCCGTAATTCATGATATTAATGTCTTAGGGTTAGAATTAAAGCCAGAATACGCTGTGAGTTGAATAAATCATCGAACGACGCCAAGTCGTTCGATGATTTATTCTGTCGCATCAAACGTGTCGCGAGAAGCTTGGAGTTGCCGTCTGTCCATCAGATCCAGGCAAATCGCACTCGCGATCGACCCAAATTAACGCCCATTCAGATACCTGAATTTAACGGTGATATTCGCAATTGGAATCTGTTTATAGATAGTTTTGAAAACACTATAGATAAGAACGTCTCAATGACAGATCACGAAAAATTATACTATCTAGTTGAAAAGTTAACTGGTTTAGTGCCGAAAATTATTCATTAATTTTAAAAACTTTAAAGTCGAAATACGAAAACAAAAGATTAGTAGCTACCGCATATTTAGATCAGTTATTCGAATTCAAAAATATTACAGTTTGTAATGAATATAATTTAGATAAGTTTTTAGATACTTTTGCATTATCTGTTCGCGCAGTAAAGAACCTAAAGGTCGATGACCTCTGCGACTTTTAGTTTTTGTATTTGGGTTTGAAGAAATTAGATAGTGAAACTGTTCGTTTATTTGAAATGAACCATCGCAGTAGTAAACTGCCAAAATTCAATGATTTAGAATGCTTTGTACGCGATCATATTAAAATATTGCAACGCACTTCGTCAAACCATGAAGTTACGAAGAAGGTAGTCACTAAATACGACCGTCGAACGGATGCGCCTTCGAAGTCACAAAAGTCGACACATACGTATGTGAATACCGCACCTGCACCGGTGCAATCTATTTGCTCTTTGTGCAATAGTCAACATTCGCAATTGTACAAGTGTTCTGGTTTCTTAAAATTGACACCTTATGAACGTTATAAGTTTGTTCTCGACAACAATTTGTGTTTTAACTGCCTAAGTGACAAGCATCGGGTTACGGCTTGTAATAGTAGTCAAAGTTGTCGTAAGTGCCCTTCGAAGCACCACACTTTACTACACAAGGAGAAAAGTCCTAATAATGCCGCATCCAATGTAAGCACAGTTAGTTTATCAAGCGGTGACACGCCGCAGCCGCAACCAGCGCGCGACGTTGCCCGCTCGCAGAACGCCGTAAGCGACGTCACGTTGTGTTCGATGTCCGCAAGCCGTGCGTGTACCACCGTATTGCTCGCGACCGCTCTTGTTGTTGTTGAGGATGCTTTAGGTAATCCGTGTCTTGTTCGAGCGTTGTTAGATAGCGCTTCGCAGAGTAATTTCTTAACTCATAATTGTTGTCAACGCCTTGGGTTTGATATTAATAACCGGCCAGCCCGCTCAGTAGTTAAGGGGTTCGGTGGTTTAAAATCCACCATTCATGGTTTGATTAAAATTAAATTCGCATCACGTTTTAATTCCGATATTTGTTTTGATATGGATTCGCTTGTCGTTGATAAAATTACGGAACAATTGCCTACCGTCTCGGTTGACACGTCTTTATTGACGAAATTTAAAGTTGGCAGATGAATCTTATGGTGTCCCTGGAGACGTCGATATGTTGATCGGCGCATCGATTCTCCCGCACTTCCAGTTATCACGTAAGGTTCAAGGTCATTCGTCGTTTCCCGCACCGCACGCCCTAGAAACAGTTCCAGGTTTTGTTATTGTTGGTTCCGCACCCGTAAATTTAGATAGCTACTCGACTGTGTCACACTGCTGCACTGTTGAGCCGCCGCTGGAGTCTACCATCCGCAGGTTCTGGGAGATTGAAGAGGTCAATATCCCGCCTATCCTAAGCCCTGATGATAAGGTGTCTGAGGAGATTTATTGTCGCACGACTACTCGAGATAATGATGGTCGTTACGTTGTCGCGCTCCCATTCAGGGGGGATATTTATTAGCTGGGTGACTCCTACGCTTCCGCTAAAAAACGCTTTTCTTGTTTAGAACGTAAGATGCAAGCATCTCCGAAGTTGAAGCAAGTCTATGATGAGGTCGTAATCGAATACTTAGATAAAGGATACACCTCACTTGCGCCCACCGCCGAGACTGATGAGACTCGCGATCATCCATCTTACATCATCCCGCACCACGGAGTTGTTAGAGAAGATAAGCTTACTACTAAGCTTCGCGTGGTTTTAGACGGCAGTGCTAAGACTAGCACTTCTGTATCGCTCAATGATATTTTGTATTGTGGTCAAAACCTTCAAGGTAACTTATTTGACATTATTGTAAATTTCAGCTTGTTTTCAGTCGCGCTTTCCGCCGACATAAGGCAAATGTTTCTTTCTATTGGTATTTGCGAATGCCACCGCCGATTTCAACGTTTTTTGTATAGATTTTCGACTCAAGAATCTTTGAAAGTTTACGAGTTTAATCGTGTTTGTTTTGGGCTGAAGTCGAGTCCTTTCCATGCGCTTTGCACTATCAAACAATTGGCCGCTGATGAGGGCGAAAGATTCACGAAAGCGAAGGATACCTTTGAGACTGGGCTATATATGGATGACTTTGTTTATAGTATAGCCAGCGAGGCAGAAGCCGTTGAGACCGCCGCTCAAGTAATATGTCTTATGAAAGTCGGTCAGTTTGATCTTGTGAAGTGGACAAGTAACTCGCAAACCGTTCTAGATTAGATTCCACTACCGCATCAATTATCTTCGGTGAAGGAATTTGATGGTGATGATACGCACAAGGTTCTAGGCTTAAGTTGGTCACCCGCGTCTGACATGTTCAGTCTTAAAGTTAGTTCGACTCCGCAAATTTGTACTAAGCGCATTATCCTGTCGTGTGTAGCACGTATATGGGATGTTATGGGATATGTAGCTCCCGTCGTTTTATATGCCAAGTTGCTTATAAAGGAGCTTTGGCTTTCCAATAGTGATTGGGACGACCCCGCGCCCGACAATATTGTTAAATTGTGGGCTCGCCTTCGCAAAGAGCTTCCATTGCTCAATCAAATAGAAATGCCTCGCCGGAGAGTGGTTTATTTTCACGTTTTGAATGCTGATAAGGTCTCGGTTCGTCTCGTAAGATCGTTTCCCCTCGTAAGATCGTTTCTCTAGCGCGTCTGGAGCTGTGCGCTATACTTTTGTTAGTGCAATTAATAAACTCAATTGTCAATGCTTGTAGGCACCGCATTGTTATTGATAGAATTATGGGTATCTCTGATTCTACTGTAGCTTTGTGTTGGGCACATTCTTCACCCCATCGCTGGGACACATTCGTCGCTAAAAGGGTGGCTAAAATTCAGTCCGAATTACCACCACAAAATTTCTTTCACGTCACTGGCACAGATAATCCCGCCGATTGTCTCTCCCGTGGATTGCTACCTTTGCAAATTTTAGATCATCCGGGATCAGGAATGGTCGGCTAAGCCCTTTAATCCAGCTGCCGTTTCGGAACTTCCCGAGGAGAAGAAGCATTCTCTGGTAGTTTCGGTTTCACGTGAAGAGTCGATTATTTTATCGTTGTCTAATCGCGTCTCGTCTTGGTCGAGACTTTTGCGTTGTGTGGTGTATGTCTGTCGTTTTCTAAAACTGTTACCCACACGCTGTAATATAACCGCCGCTGATCTGGATAAAGCTGTGTCAGTTGTGCTTCGTGAATTGCAGAGATTTTACTTAGCATCCGAATTTAGAAATTTGGAGTCCAAGCAACCTTGTGGTCGCGCATTTCAACATTTGAAACCTTTTTTGCAGGATGGTCTCATTCGAGTAGGTGGTCGTTTGAGAAATTCTGATTTCGGATTTGAACAAAAGCATCCAGTAGTTTTACCCCGCAAGGAACATATTTTAAATTTGATTGTAGATCATCATCATAATAAGGTGAATTGTCACGTAGGTCCGGACTTGTTGATGTCTATCCTTAGACAGAAGTACTGGATACTTTCCGCTCGCAATTTGATTCGTGCCAGAGTGCACAAATGTGTGCCCTGTTTTATGCTTCGCCCGCGTTTTATCGAGCCTGAAATGGCCGATCATCGCTCTTGCCGTGTTGTTCAATCCGCTAAACCTTTCGTACACGCCGGCCCGTTTAGAGTAACTATTGCCCGTGGTCGTGGTATACGCTCCACAAAGGCTTACGTTTGTCTATTTATTTGTATGACAACTCGTGCGGTTCATATAGAATTGACCGGTGATTTAAGAACGCAAAGTTTTAAGTCCGCGTTTAAGCGTTTTTTTTTATATGCCCATAAAAATATAAAATTGTTTAAAAAATACAGTGATATCCATAAAATAAATACTAGAAACAAACACAAATTTGTAGTACCAACAACAAGGTTCAAGAAAATAGGTGGCTGGTTTAGATGTCAATGTGTGCGCTTTTAAAATCTCCAATAATATGTATCAAAATGTGCTTTGTAATTAAAATAAACATTTTTTTTATTTTTTTTAAATAAGCTTCCAAGCCACGTACAAGTTCTAAGTCTTAATAAATTCAAATCATTCATTAAACGTAAGTTGTGCCAGAATTCGTTTTATACCATTAAAGATTACGTTGAGGACAAAAAGGCTTGGGATTGAGCTGCTCCAATTAAAAATCAATTTTGATTTTGATTTTTCCACCGTGAATTTTGTTTTTTTTTTTTGGTTTTCTTGCAATGACAAGAATATTTACTTTTTAAAGTATTATATTATTTTATTTTAATTATTGTGAATGTGAAGACTATGTGAACCATTTTTTTATGTTTTTGTTTTTAATTTATCTTAGTTTTTAATCGTGGTCTGGCAGTTTGAGTAGTTTATGCGGCCTACCCGAATGTCCTTTCTTTGGTATTGTTCGTCGAATCGTTGAGCTCCTTAAATTCTGTGTTGAGCTGCTCGATTATTGACAAATGCGTGCACTGACTGGACAGGTCCACTCAATCTGGCTGGTTTTTTCCTCAAAAGACCATTTCAGACATCAATCTACATGGTCTTCACATGATCTAACCAAGAGTTTGTTTCGGCCTTTCTTCTCAGAGTAGTCAGATAGGAAACGCCGACCTCATCTAGTTTTAAAAATATGATCGACATGTAAAAGTGTTTGTACAAACCATCTTACAGAAATAAAATCATTTATCATTTATCAAAATTAAAGCTCGCAATGAATAAAACCTAAAATAGCGGACATCAGAAGAGTTTCGAGTGAGTTTTCAAAAGTGAAACCTGATAGGCTAATGCGTGTCCTGTTTATTATTAACATTTTTATTGTTATGTCGTTAATTTATCTTTTTTCTTATTTTATTACATTTTTAAATATTTAAAAAAAGAAAACTTACAAAACATTTAAAAATATAAAAAATAGAAGCCAACCGGTATCGGGAACAGGGTCCAAGCTACCGGCGGTCAGGGCTCCAGAGACAGGAACCTCCTCACAATGCGAGCCGTATCGAGGAGTACTGCCTTCTATATCAGACCCTTGATCCAACCGCCCAATGACAGCCTCGACAGATGGTCGTCGAGGCTCTTGGCCATCAGGCCGTTGGCCGTAACGACAATCGGCACAATGATCGCCGAGTCCACATTCCACATGTCGACAACCTCATGTGCTAAGTCACGATACTTGATTTGTTTCTCTTTCTTAGCTTTCACGAGGTTCTCGTCATGCGGGATGGTGATATCGATTATCATTGTGCGGCGCGTTAATCGGTCTATCACCACTATATCCGGCTTATTGGCAACAATAGTCCTATCAGTAATGATAGACCGATCCCAGTACAACGTGACATGGTCATTTTCACAGAACAAAAAAAACGCCTACTACAATAGAAGTCGCAAGTGGGCGGGGCCCGCGTACCCCGAGCTTTGCACAGTTCTGCATATGTTTCCTTCCGCGCACACACTACGCACATCAGTTTTGGTTCAACCGTCACAGTGACAAAAACTTGAAAAAAATTCAAAAATGCCCTATTGTGCTGTTTTAGAATGTAAACACGATAGCAGAACCAAAAATGTATCAAATGGAGGTATATCTTACCATCGGTAAGTCTTAATTTATTTTATTTCGATAAAAATGTAAAAACAATATGTTATTAAACAAGACAAGTAAAAGTTGATTTTATGACGTTAAATTTAAGGTCTACTTTCTTTAAAACTCAAACATTGTTCTCGAAGATTCCAACTATGCACATGTCATATTCAGCTACTCAATTAGAGATTACCAATATCGATAATGAGTTATCGATACTTTAAACTTACAATATTCTTTGTGTTCTATGATAAATCGGGCAAAATTTTAAACCTGTGTGCGGCTTTTTTTTTGGTCAGTCATACATATTAGTGTAATCAAACACATTTCCATGCCCAAACCTTTTTTTTCTAATTCTACCTTAACCAAGTTTGAAATAAATAAACATGGATATAGGTACCTAATCTATTCGTAATATTCTAATAGAGAAAATGTTAATCGAACAATTGTAATTCACAAAACTATAAAGTCTCAAACCTATAAAAAAGTTCGTTTCGTATTATTTTGTGACTTCAGATTTCCTAAGGATCCAGACAGAAAAGAAATATGGATTCAAGCGACTGGAAGGCAAAATTGGTTTCCTGCAAAAACTAGTACAATTTGCTCAGATCACTTCCTAGAACTAGATTTTTTAATCAAAAGCGGAAAAAAATACCTAGCCGACACAGCAGTGCCAAAACTAAAAATTATATATTTTCAAGTAGGTATAGGTATAATTAAATTATTGTTTCCCTATCGTCCTAAGGCCAATAATCTGTATATTTTTGTTTTTAGCTGATTTTACTTATTACTTTAACATTAGAAACGGGATATTTACCATGTTTACTGTTTGTTTGATTTTACTTATGTAATTAATTAAACTATTGTTTCTTTTTAATTTGTATTAATTAAATCTCAATTAAGTTTTGATCGTTTTTCAACATCAAAAGGAAGTTTAACGAATGAGTAGGTATACGCGATTTCGCACATAAAATGTGTGATAAAAAAATGTAACAAACTAAAAAGCTATAAACAAGAAATAATTATACTGTGCAGTCGGAGGATATATTATATTCGTGAGCTGGCTGACCCCCTGATCCTCCGACTGCACAGCATGATAATTTCTTGTTTATAGCTTTTTAGTTTGTTATTTTTGACGTTCGGAAAGTGCTGATTCTCAGCCTAGTTTGAATAAATGACTTTTGAATTTGAATTTGAATTTAAACATGATTGGGTTTTTGATTTTTAAATTAACTTTTTTTATTTACAACTTTTTAGTAATCTTTATTCTTTTCGAATTATTTTTAAACATATAAGTGGTATAAATTTTTGTAATCACCTCTTAAAACCCTTCATTTTGATAACCTAGTCGAAGGGTTTGCAAGAAAAAAAATTGGGACCCGGACAATACGGGTCAAAATCTACCATATTTGTTTTTTTTATAACTTCACCTATCTATGAACACTTGGGCGGTCAATACCTATCTTACGATGTCTTAATTATGCGAATCCGTCTAACGGTTTGAAAGATATGAGGTAATAAAGAATATTACATACAAACATACAAGATACGCGTGAAAAACATAACCCTTTCCTTGCAGCCGGGTAAAAATAAAGATATCGACGAATTGAGAACCTCCTCCTTTTTTAGAAGTCAGTTAAAAAGAAAAAATCTAATTCAAATCAAAATCAACAAAGTGTAATAATACCTTTAGTTTCGACAAAGTGAAATATAAAAACAGATGAACACAGAACCTCCTCCTTTTTTGAAGTCAGTTGAAAAGTGGCTTATGTGTTAGTCGGAAATTTAAGATCGAATGGTGTATAGAGATATATTCGTTAAGGAGTTAGTCAAGCTAATCATAATACGAGTGTAGCCGCAGGTGAAAGCGCAAGCTTCATATCAGTAGGACGTATAGTATCTGTAGTGTAGTCAATCGCATAATTCTATTGATAGAAAAAAACACCACAGGGCGTATCTTTGTACCAATAGAATCATTTTCAAAATTGGAACAGTAGTTTACCATAAAATATCTTAATTATACTTTCTATAAATCGTAAGTATTAGAATAAATTTATATAAAAACTTGATTACAAACATAATAATAATATTTATCGACTCTAGTTGTTGACTTTATTTTGTTTGAAAATAAAACGGAATGTCGATAAATAAGTCAACGACAGTGGTACATCCCTACAGGAGGACGAGTGGTAATGACCTCATTTCGCAAATATAAATCTTATCGGTAACGAAATACGGCTTTCAATTGAATGCATTTATTATAGTGACATCTAGCGTCGGGTAGCGTAACTTGCTCATTAAACTATTCCGTGTGCGCTTTAAACGGAAAAAGTAATAAATACTCAAAAAGAGTAGACAATAAACCAACTCTATGTTCACAAAACTGTGGTTTATTTTCAAATAAGCGACGACTGACATATTTTCTACTTTCATCTAAAAATTAAACTACCTATCACACCAAAGATTTCTTAGTGTTATGAAATACAATTAATCTGTTTAAGTGTGAGTTTGGGTACGCTGGTTCCGATACTAATAAAGCTATATGCGATTTCTACTGTCTTCTCTGTTCTGTGGTCATTTTCGAGAACTGGGTCGGGCACATACTTGTAATACGGTACCTCCGATTCCACTAGATTGTACTTCAAAGCAAGTTGCTGGTGAACAATCCTGGCCACTTGGTTATACCTGTGTAAGTACTCGCCGTTAGCTAGACGAGAACAACCAGAGATAATATGTCTGATGGATTCACCCGGACGGTGGCATGCCCGACATATGTCAACCGTCCCGTCCTTCATTATATGTCTCCGGTAGTTATTCGTCAGGATAACTTCGTCCATAATTGCACAGACAAAACCTTCAGTTTCCCCGAAAAGGTCGCCGAAACGTAGCCAGGCTACGGACGCTGATTGGACAGCGTCCGTATGCTGGGTAATCTACATCGGGCCCATGGAGAACCCGATAGAAGCGCCCGTGTAGCTCCTTGCCTTGCCATACCTCTTTGCGTTCATCAGTCGATAGTATTACAGGCTTGCGCCAGTTCTCTTTAGCCATGGATAACGGGGTGAGTCCCTTGTCCACTGCGACCACATCCCGGAGCATACCCACTTCAGCTTTTAAAAAGTATTATCTGAGGCTGCACACCTCGCGGTTGTGAAGAGTCTTGGCGTTTAAAAAGCCTCGACCCCCACACTTCCGCGGGATGTACAGTCTCATCACCGATGATCGTGGGTGATGCATCCGGTTTGCGGTCAGCAGTGTCCGGACCCTCCTATTGAGGGCGTCGAGCTCGGTCTGACTCCATTTGAGTATGCCGAAAGAGTACATCAAAACCGGCATAACCCAACTGTTGAAGGCGACCCTATTTCCGCCCGACAAAAGGCTATTTAATACCTTTTTCAGGCGGCCAAAGAAACGCTCCTTCAGCAGTTGCTTCATGTCAGTACTGTTGATGCCCAACGCTTCCAACATACCCAAATACTTGTAAGTTTCGGTCGAGGAGAGGTGTCTAAGGTGTATGGAATCAGAGAGTTGAATTCCCTCGGATTCCATAATCTCCCCTTGCTTTACATGCATGACTGCACATTTTTTCACACCAAATTCCATCCTGATGGAGTTACTGAAGGTTTCAGTTACCTTCAGTAGCTCCGTCAGTTGGAATTTATTGGGGGTAAAGAGTTTCAGATCATCCATGTAAAGGAGGTGAGATATGACCTGACCACCTCTTCTCAACCGATAGCCTAGTTCTGAATCCTCCAGCAGTGTGCGTAGAGGATTCAGGGCTTAGCTGAACCAAAGTGGGCTCAAACTGTCGCCCTGAAATATAGCCCGCTTAATCCATACAGGTTCAACATCCCCCTGAATCGGTCGACATCCTGGGTATATACATGACTCAAGGAAGGTGCATACAGTTGCATCTATTTTGTACAACTACAGCACCCTCATGAGCCATGTATTGTAACGTTATACGTACATTATTTGATTATTACTCATATTCCATTCTACAAAAACATTTTAAATCATAACCCTAATTAAAAAAACATAAATTAATCAATACGGAGCGCCATACTATTTGTGTTCGATGAGTACCCTCGCAAACTCAAAAGTTCTTTTGTCTGCGCTCGACGTGATCGTCACAAAAGATAACGGTCGCAGGCGCACCGCGCCGCACCCGCATTTCCCCACCTGAGCGACAGACATACGCCACTCGGCTGCTGAGACGAACGCTCGTACCTACTTGACGGTCTCTGCTACGCAACTAAACTGTATTTCTTTTTGGCGCGTAACCGTCACGTAAAGTTGTTCGCCTCGCAATACATTGTGAAGTAGTTATTAAGTTATTTTCCAACCCCAGCTTGGGTAAGTGGTGCACATCATTATATTGTATCATCGTCACTTACTGACTTGTAGAGCTTGGGTGTATTCATTCTTAATACATGTAATTAGTTTCATTTTCACAGTAGCTACATTTTAACATCTTCGCACATCATTGTTATCTAGCCATCTATTAGCTTACTGTGAAATGGCTTAAAATATTTTCAACATCATTTTTCATTTCTACCCACATTATTTTAAAATAATTTATATTTTTATTCCGTTATTTTATTGTAATCTCCGTGTCTGATTCATAATAATTCATAATTCATTTATTCACATATAAATAGAGTAATTACATACGTTGGTTTGTTATGTTACATCATTGAATCTTATATTCTATTTAGCCTATGTATGGCATGTGAAATTATTTATTCATGCAAAGATATATAAAAATCGTGGGTAATTAACAATAATAATTCAGTCCTATTGTCTCTGAAATTCGGCGTGCATAATGTCAATTAAATATTACTTGGTTAAATACAGTGCAATATAGATTATTAGTCAGTTATATTATAACGTTAAATAGTGTCATTTATATAATATATTATTCAACAGTCAAATAAAAATAGTAGGTTCGATGTCACACTTTTACACACAAACTCATCATTGCATGTACATATATTATTCTTGAAACCACTCATTTATAGAGTAAATCATTTTTTTTAGGAGTATCTCTTTAAGCACTTTTTTAAACTTTGGTAGAGGAAGATCTTGGATGATTGTTTGTAACCTATTATAAATTTTAACACACATAGCTGAACAATTTTTATTAAACACAGCAGTCTTTGGTACAAATTCTAACACCAGTCGCTGACCATGTCTTGAACTACGTGGGTATTTATTATCACGTGCATAAATGTCACAAGCTTTCACAAATAGGTTAGGATTAGATTTTACAAATACACAAATTTCAAAAATATACATGCTTGTGAACATCCACGGCATCACTACCACGGGCCTAGTGCTTCCATCACGCCGTAGTCGTGGCTGCTCACAGGAGTTTCTGGAACGCCTCGTAACACCCTTATTTGTTGACGCGTTCCAGGGTTCAAGGTCCGGGTTAAGAATACCTCCACGCAGCGGCGCTGCCAGCTGGACTCACCAGCGACCTCCACCTACGCCCTACTCCAGACTACTCGCCGAGCGCCTGCTTCCACCTGCGGCTTGACTCAGGACAGTACTGGACCACTGAGGGATAAATAGAATACAGCACCTAAATGTAGAACGGCCCGAACACCACCATTGTTGCCCCTCCGGCTTGACTATTGCTTTGGGTAATAAATAAATTTGTTAATGGTTTCCGCCTACTTCTTATTTTACGCCTTATCCCTAGGGACGTTAGAAGAGGGTAGGAGAACTAAACCGTTACAGTATGTGGCACAGAGTCGTATGCCTTCTTGTAGTCAATCCAGCATGTCGACAGATCCCTGCGGGATCGGCAAACCTGCTGGCTTATGGCCATGTCGATGAGGAGTAGCTCCTTAGTGCCGCGGGACCCATTTCTACATCCATTCTGAGAGGTAGACTTTATTATTATTATATTTCCTTTATTCATTTCTTTTCTTATTAATTACATTTTTAAATATTTTTACAAAACAAAAAAGAAAAACATTTAAAAATATAAAAAATAGAGGCCCACCGGTATCGGGAACAGGGTCCAAGCTACCGGCGGTCAGGGCTCAAGAGAGAGGAACCTCCTAACAATGCGAGCCGTGTCCAGCAATACTGCTTTCTGGATCAGGCCCTTGATCCAGCCGCCTAACGAGAGCCTCCTAAGGTGTTGGTCAAGGCTCGTGGCTATTAAGCCATTGGCTGACACGACTATCGGTACAATGATCGCTGTGCCCACATCCCACGTGTCGACAACCTCGCGAGCCAAGTCAAGATACTTGATTTGCTTATCTTTCTCGGCTTTCACGAGGTTCCCGTCATGCGGAACAGTTATGTCAGCAATCATTGCACGCCTCCCGATTCGGTCCACCACCACTATATCAGGCTTATTAGCGATAATAGTCCTGTCAGTGATGATGGACCGATCCCAGTACAATGTGATATTGCCATTCTCGAGAACTGGGTCGGGCACATACCTTTAGTACGGCACCTCCGATTCCACAAGAGTGTATTTCAAAACAAGTTGCTGATGGATAATCCTGGCTACAAGGTTGTGCCTATGCAAGTACTCTTTGTTAGCAAGCCGAAAAACAACCAGAGATAATGTGGCGGATCGATTCACCCGGGCGGTGACAAGCCCGACAGATGTCAACCGTGCCATCCTTCACAATAAATCTCCGGTAGTTATTCGTCATGATAACTTCGTCCATAATTGCACAGACAAAACCTTCGGTTTCTCCAAAGAGATCACCGAAACGCAGCCAGGCTACGGACGCTGATTGGTCTACATCGGACCCATGTAAGGCCCGGAAAAAGCGTCCGTGAAGCTTCTTACTTTGCCATACCTCTCTGCGGTCGTTAGTGTCAAGCACTACAGGCCTGCGCCAGTTCTCATTCGCCAAGGAGAGCGGGGTGAGTCCCTTGTCTACTGCTACTACATCTCAATGCATACCGACGTCTGTGTTTAGAAAATATTCCCTGAGATTACATATCTCGCGGTTGTGGAGGTTTTTGGCATTTAAAAAGCCTCGGCCTCCACACTTCCGCGGGATATACAATCTCTTGACCGACGATCGTGGGTGATGCATTCGATGTGCAGTCAGCAGTGTACGGACCCGTCTATCCAGGGCGTCAAGTTCCGTTTGAGTCCATTTGAGTATGCCGAAAGAGTACATCAATACCGGCATGACCCAACCGTTAAAGGCGCGCACCTTGTTTCCGCCCGAAAGAAGGCTATTGAATACATTCTTCAAGTGGCCAAAGAAGCGTTCCCTCAACGATTGCTTCATGTCAGTAGTGCTGATACCTAACGCTTCCGACATACCCAAATATTTATAGGTTTCGTTTGGAGAGAGGGATCTAAGGTTAATGGAATCCGCGAGTTGAATTCCCACGGATTCCACAATCTCCCCTCGCTTTACATGCATGACCGCACATTTGTCCACACCAAACTCCATCCTGATGGCGCTACTAAAAGTTTCAGTTACCTTCAGTAGCTCCATCAGCTGAAGATTGCTGGGGACAAAGAGCTTCAGGTCATCCATGTAAAGGAGGTGAGATATAACCTCACCACCTCTCTTCAACCGATAGCCTAGCCCTGAATTCTCCAGCAGCATGCTTAGAGGATTCAAGGCTAGGCAAAACCAAAGTGGACTCAAACTATCACCCTGGAATATACTTCGCTCGATCCTTACAGGTTCGCTATTCCTCTGGATATTTCGACATCCTGGATAGCGAAGGACTGTGCTCCATTGCCCCATACATGACATCAGGAAGGTGCGTAGAGTTGTATCTATTTTATACAATTCTAGCACCCTCATGAGCCATGTATGAGGCTCCGAGTCATAGGCCTTCTTATAATCTATCCAACATGTCGACAGATCCTTTCGGGAACGCCGAACCTGTTGGCTAATGGCCATATCAACAAGGAGTAGCTCCTTAGTACCGCGGGACCCGTTCCTACATCCATTCTGAGAGACCGACATGATCGAGTTATCGTCGACGTGTTTATTAATTTTAACTCTCAAAATGGATGTAAGAACCTCATAGACCGTTGGTAAACATGTAATAGGTCTATAATTTTTGGGTTCCGCGGTGCTACCAGACTTGTGGAGCAGGTGGGTTATTCCTGTTGTAAGGAACTTGGGTAGCAAACCAGACTCCAAGGCTGCCTGGTACTGAGATGCCAAACGAGCGTGCGACCTTTGTAGCCACTTGATCCAAAAGTTGTGCAGCCCGTCCGGCTGGACTACTACCGGCAATGGACGGACTGCACGGGCTACATCTTGGGAGCTGATCGTGATAGCCCCCATTTCTTGTATTGGATCGCACGCTCGTTCGACCTCCCGAGTCCATTCACCTTCGGTGTGACTGACACCGACAAGATGCTGCGCCAGAATGAACACATAGCCTCATCATCCAGCAGGCGCGTATCTGTCACACCTTGGTCGGGTCGCTCCCAAGCCCGATAAACCCCCCTTTCATTACTTATATAATTATTATTATCTATAGGCTTGCGCTTGACCACTATCTCATCTGATGGTAAGCGACGATGTGGTCGACGGTGAAGCACGCTTGCCTAGAAAAAACCCATTCACTCGTGACTTAAATATTTTCCAAGATTATTCTACATATTTAAAAACTCAACTTAAAATAAAGTTTAAATAACTTAACTTAAAACAAGCAACAACTTATTTGTACCATTGTAAAACAAAAATATAATTATGACAATGTTAATCAAAAATTACTTAAGTATAAACAATATAATATTTAATTGGATGTTATAATTACATTTCTCAAAATCTAGAAAAAAGAAAAGCCTCTCTAAAACATAGCTTTTAGTACAAGTGTGTAAAGTCGGTGATTACCGCTGAGTCGCCATTGAGACCCGAGCCCTTAGGTGAGGGTCTTAAAAGAGCCGAGGACGGTAATCATCAATACACACGTGTATCATACGACGTTTTTCAACACACTTGTGAAGAAAATAATGCAAAAAAATCATTTTCAACAGTAAAAACGAGATGTGATTTTTGTTTCGCAATGGCGGTCAAAATTATTCAGTTTTCCTATGCGCGCATTTAACAATGGCGATCGGCCATAGACTAAAAGAATGAGGTTTCTTTTTTTTGGCTTTTCGTGGATAGTGTTTTAGCCACGTACAAAATAGGGAATTTAAATTTTTCTTTGTTACTGAGAAAATAAAAAGTTATATATGGGTGAAAGTTTTATTTATTAAGAGCATGTACAAGTTGAAATTATCTATTTAAATACGATTTTTTTTTTTTTTTTTTACTGTAATTTATTACACTCGAGATATTTATTTACATATGTACATTATTATTTACAAACTAATATTAGAACTAAAATAAGAATAACCATATGTACAATTACGGAGCGTCAAAAAATTCGTCCACATCGCTGTCAACAGGAAAAGTGCCTAGAAGGCTGGCAGCATTGCCACGTTGGATGGCAATGCTGATTCTTTGGCCAAAGAAAAGGCCAGCCCTCTGGTCTCGTGAAGAGTCGACCAACTGCTTGGCGATATCCCGAAATAATAGGTGTGCACTCGGACCCCACGGCCCTAGTGTTTCAACCCCAAACGGCTCAAACACATAATTACCAATTAAGTTGTTGTATTTGCGCCGTTTGAGGTTTTCAGCACCTGCAGCAGCCGCCCCAGCGCAGCCCACCGTGCTAGGAAGATGGGATGGTGCAAGGGTGTCGACACAAGTTGCATCCCACACCAAAGACCTACCCAACTTCCAAGGCATTATGGTCATACCATCTGGTCTCTTCCCATCAACGCGTGCCAGGCCATTGTGTTCTAAGACAGCTGGCACTCCGGCGGTGGCAAGAGCACGACGGATGAGATCATTAATGCTAGCATGCCGCGCATGCCGCACTCTTACTACAAGAAAGGCCATGGTGTCCGAGGCAGTCGACTGCTTCACCACATTGACAGCGATGTGGAGCCCCACAAGGAGCGCCCAATCGCAGGCATGTAGCGAGTCGGAAGGTTGTGTCACATAGCATAGTGCCTATGTTAGGCGACGGTAGTGCCTGAAGCCAGAGGCGCGACTCCCACTCACCCACAGCCAGCAAGCGGGCACGCTCAGCAGTATTGGTAGACGTATTAATAAGGTTATTCCGTACCAACCTGCAGAGCGGCTCATCCCACTGTCTCTGGGAAAATGGGTTCTCGGGCCGATCCGTATCCGGGCAAGCCACTTTCCAGGCGTTCTCTGCGTCTGTCAAGCACGGCACTTCCGAGTCAACCAGGGAAAGAGCTAACATTTTTCTGGTTAGCTTTTCAGTGCTGTGGACAGAAGACAGGAACGCTGGTAAGCTTACACTAGAAATTTTGCGGACGCCGAGGCCACCAAAACGAATTGGTAGGGTGGCTTGCAACCACGCACGGTCGTCCAAGGCCACATTAAGAATGGATGTTAATGTGTTGCGAATAATTTGGTCAATTTTGACCAAAAGTTGTGGTTTCTTCCAAAGAGGAGAAGAACGGAGAAAATACATAAAATTTGGACCGAAACAGCAATATCTGATAAGGGTGAATGCTGAATGTATATTAATTTTGGAGAGTCTATCCGAAATATCATTAAAATGTTTGATTTTACCTTCGATGAAAGATGAAAAACTTTCTTCTAAAATAGGGGAACCTAGGAGGTGCAGAATACGAAGTTGCATGAAATGAGCAAGCAATAGGTACATTAATTTATTTGTACTATCGAGCACGATCTTTTTTGTATCGAAACTTTTTTAAGAACAAAGCAACTCAATCAATAAAAAAAAACTCTAATACTCACTTGTGAATAATAGCAATGAAAAAGTCACAGTTTGATAACAGGTATCATTATGTGCCTTACTGCGGTGAAATTAGAGCCATTTTATGAGCAAGTGTGTTGAAAAATAATAATTTACTAAGTTAAAAAAGGTCAAGTGAGGCGCTCACGGTTAATCGGTCGCGTGCCCGTAATTACCGAAACAATAGAAAAGCCATTGTGTCTCACGTGGATCTACGTCTTAAACATAGGAAAGTTTAAGCAACGCATGCCGAGGTTGGGCAGTATCTTAACATACCAATATTACTCTGTGCCTGTCCCGGCTGTCATTTATAAGAAAGAAAAATCGAAATTTAGTTGAAAGATTTGAGCCACACATATTTACAGTACTCTCCAATCTTCTTGGCCGCCCTGAAATTGGTTTTCCGATGCGCATGGCATGGCGCGATGCTGTTTTATTATGAGATTTACTACTGCAGCCATTGTAGCTAACTTCAGGGTGGCCAAGGAGATTGGGGAGTACTTGTAAAACCTTAAAAAAGGAAAAGTATCAAGACTTTTAAAATAGAGGCAACACAGATTGCAAATGCCTGTCTGAACACAGACACGTGTGATAAGCCTTAGGATGTTGATACTCTTTCATGCAAAAACTACTGAACGGAGTTTCATGGAACTTTACAGTAATGAGTATAGCATATAGATACATCAGAATTATAAATATACAATAATTTATAAAGATATAAGGGGACGGGAGGCAGTTATTACTTATAAGGGGGAGTTATTACTTATAAGGGGCAGTCCTATTTCCCTGCGGGCGGCGCCGCGGGCTGCAAGTAGTCCTGTATATAACGAAACTGCGGCTGGCTACCAGCAGGCTCTTGAATAACTCTCCCCTGCATATTTAAATCCTGATCCACTTGTCTTGCTGTGGACCTTCTTCTTATTATATTTTCATAAAATCCAACGCTTAAAATTCGGTTACGTTTTAATATACAGAAAAAAATTGACATTACTGTTGGTTGTGCGTAATGTGAGAATTTACCTCCTAGATTGTTTATGAATAAATAAGGAATACTTTTGCTCCCGGAAAAGAACACTACCGTAACTATAGTAAACAACAATGAGATATCACCCAGAACAAATATTAAAGTAGCGATGTAAAAGCGTTGACATTTGTTAGTAGCAGTAGGATCACTTGTATACAAAAGTATGCTATCAGACTGATAGTATCATTATTTCCAATTTTGTCAAAAATTTTAATTATTATAATAAATAAAAACTGTGATAACAGCACGTTTAGGTACACGAAGTTCCTGTAATTGCGGAATCTCTTCAGTAAGCACGATGATGCCACTCCGTACTTAAGCGTAGCTGTCAGCACCGTATAACAAGTGCAAAATGCAGCTTGCTTTATATCTACAAAAAAATGCCATACTTCATTGAGTACTGGTACTTTAATGTTCAAGTCCATGGTGAATTTCAGTGCCAAGGTTTCACGTTGATTTTACGAAGACGTATTTGTGAACTGCTTGATACTACGCACTGACGCGCCCTTGACACAGATGAATAAGAATGCTTCGAAAACTACCGATGAAACAATAGCTTTAACTAAAACAAACTGTAACTGCTTCGTCGGTCTCGGGGTAGTAAGTGAGACTGCTGAGCGTAACGTCCCGGGTTTGATTCCCTGGTCGTTCAAAGTGTTATTTGGTTTTTCTTTAGGTGTCAATATGAGGCCTTGTGCCTTGGAAAGCTCGTAAAGCCGCTGGTCCTGAAGAAAGATAAAGACAAGAAAGATAGATTTATATATAAATGTGTAATAACACATTTATATATAAATGGCGCAGTGGTTGATTGATTTACTGCTGCCCTGGGTGTCGTGGGTTCGATTCCCACACGGAACAAATATTTTTGTATTTGTATTGTATTTTATGACCTACACACGTACCCTGACTTGTCAAAACTATCATGGTTCGAATGTGAGAAAGGGGCAGATGTATACAAGTCATACATCTGTCACTTACGCACACTCAAAATAACCTCGTTCTAAGAGCTTATATATGGTCACCCCCCGGTAGATAATTGCCCCGGCTCTGGTTTGTATTTGTGAATTGAGATGTTTGTAAACGCACCCACGATACAGGAGAAATTCCTTGTGGGGGGCCTAGTTTAAAAAAATAAACCATCGTAGTTCTTTTGTGTATTATTATTTCATTAGTTTTATGTCGCTATAAAAGTGTAGGTACACTGGTTTACTGCCCTCTATTAAGATCTGTATCATCTATAGGTTTGCTGGAAGAAAACTCCATTTGGAGTTAATCTCGCATTTGTTATCACTTTGTGTAAAAGGTATTATATTGGTGTACAATAAATAATGAACAATTAATGAAAAAGAGTTCATTTGCTTCAGGTAGGACAACTAGCAAAACTGCATTTTAAACAATCCGCTGTACTTTACAAGATACTTTCTTAATGTAAATGTTTTGTCCTGTAATTATTTAAGTGGTGTACAATAAACTATATAATAATAATATAATAATACTATAAAAAGTTTATAAGTGTTTATAAATGTAGGCTACATCTCAATACTCAATACTCAATACATTTATTGCTTCCACATGTGAACTTAGATGGTAGGTACAAATTTAGACCATTGTGGACCCTGTCGGGCACTGCAAAAGTAGGAGAGAGGAAGAGGGCTTTTATTTGACAAAGTATATATGTATTTAGTAGATTAAAATTAGTTAAATTGAAAATTTGTTATTTAAATATTCACTAACACAATAGAAGAGCATTTAATTAACCGTTTTTTATTTATTTGTTATTTTAATTTTCCAATATTCTATTTTTGCAATTATTTAAATTTAGAATTTATCGTTTAAATATTCATTTACGTTGTAATAGCATTTAGCTAATAGAAATTGTTTTAATTTATTAATGAATGAATTTAATTTTTGTTCTCCTTTAATTATTTCTGGTAATTTATTATATATTTTCATTGACATTACTAATGTACTTGTTGAGTGCATTTTTAGCTTAGAGCTTGGTAGATTTAACCTATTTTTATGTCGTAATGTATATCTTGACTGTATATTTTCTCTTGTCCTATAGTGGAATGTAGAAATACATTTCCTAATTATATAGATTATTCAATTTATAACGGACTCATAATAGACGTATACACCGTAGCATTTTTTTTTATAATTTCCTTGGAAATGTTAACTTTAAAACTTTAGCGTTTCATAATTAACATACTTATACGAAAAACATCATTTAATTAACATATATACAATTGATTATTCTAAAAAAAAACAAACCTATATACAAATAGAAAAGGGAGACGGAAAAGAGCTCATTGTGCATCAAATTCGTCCACATCGATGTCAAGGGGAAAAGTGCCCAGAACGCTGGCAGCATTGCCACGTTGGATGGCAATGCTGATTCTCTGGCCGAAGAAAAGGCCAGCCCTCTGGTCACGTGAAGAGTCGACGAGCTTTGTGCTAATTTCTCGAAAAAGTCGATGCGCACTCGGACCCCATGGACCTAAAGTTTCAACCCCAAACGGCTCAAACATATAACTTCCAATAAGGTTGTTATATTTGCGCCGTTTGAGGTTTTCTGCACCAGCAGCAGCCGCCCCAGCACAGCCCGCCGTGCTAAGAAGATGGGATGGCGCAAGGGTATCGACACATGTTGCATCCCACACCAAAGGCCTACCCACCTTCCAAGGCATTATGGTCATCCCGTCTGGTCTCTTCCCATCGTCGCGTGCCAAGCCATTGGGTTCTAAAACAGCTGGCACCCCGGCGGTGACAAGAGCCCGACGTATGATGTCATTAATGCTGGCGTGCCGTGCTATCCGGCCAGCGCTCCTACTGCAGGATAGGCCATGGTGACCGAGGCGGTCGACTGCTTCACCACATTGACAACGATGTGGAGCTCCGCTAGGAGCACCCAAACGCAGACATGTAGCGATCCGAGCGTTATAGCGTTTCATAATTGAAAAACAAAAAAGAAAAAAAAAACGAAATCATCGCGCATTCCCCTGATATATTGTTTTCCTTGGAAATAGTTATTCATATGCATAGGCAGAAGAAGTGGGCTGAAGAATCTTAGAGTTCCGTACTAAAACTGTTTAATTAAAGAGCTTTTTTTACATGCAAATTAATCCATTATTAATACCATAATTAAATTATCTTGGGGATCAAATGGGGAACGCGTCACAATCGCGCAAAACAGCCATCGCTCAACATAATGCTGGTTTTCAGCGATATCTGTTGCTGACTGTATAACGCCGAACCGGGGCAGAATAAACAGTTTAATTTAAAATAATAATAATAATAATAATAAGTTTATTGTTCTTCTCTCACATAGAATTTTACAGACAGTATAAAAAAAAAAAAAAAACAAACAAAACATTAGCGAAAACTCTTGTGATCTATGTGAGAGACTGGTTTCTGTACTAGGAGACCTGTATGACAGATTACCAGCCTCTCCAGACTCCGGACAATAGATGACAGTTGTATTCAACATCAGTAAGAAGTAATAGTTAAGAGGGATTAAGCTAGGTGAGTGAGGTTGTTGCTGTTATGGTGGTACAAAGTGGGTGAGAGGAACTAAATTGAGTGAGTGTGTAATTGAGTATGTGTGCGTGAGTATGTGTGCGCGAGTGTGAGTGCGAGTGTGTGGGAGCGTGTATGCGTCTGAGTGAGTGTGTGTGGGACAGAGTGAGTGTGTGTGTGAGTGCGTGTGTGTGGGGTGAAAGAGGTGACAGCATACGCAGTTGGTTAGGATGGTACAATAAGCAGACTTTCAGTGTCATCGTAATTGAGCGACTTAAGCCAGGCAGTAATAACCCTCTTACAATTGGCTCTTGTAAGAGGGTAAACTGTTAGCTTCTTATTTATTTTATTATAAAGATGTCCACCAAGAAATTCAAAGAATTTGCGTGAGAAGGCAGTGTTACGATTAGTGAGTGTTGGGCAAACCCTGTGTTTGACTCTCTTGTTTGCATTAAGTAGTGGATCATAGCCAATTAAAGAATGTTGTTTTAGAGCTGAGCACAGAATAAACAGTTGTCTTACTGTCAGCACATCAGAGAGCAAGTACAAATCTTTGGTAGGAAAGAAGAAAGGTAACGACAGGCTTACTTTTAGTACCGCTCTTTGAGCTCTTTCCAGTTTTATTAAGTTGGTTTTACAAGTGCCACCCCATAAAGTAATACAATAAGTGAGAATGGATTGGCACAGGGCCATGTAAACCATTTTAATTACATTTTTATCTGCAATACGACTTAAATTTTTAAAAATGAAAATTAGTTTTCGAGTTCTGGAAGATAGTAGGTCCAGGTGGAGTTTGAAGCTGAGAGAACTATCAATCATGACTCCCAGGTACTTTATACTAGATGCTATTTCTAATCGACTGCAGGAACAAGAGTGGAAAGATGAACAGTAATGGGCTTTGATGTTAAAATTTTCGTGAACTGAGGATGAGATGTTTTTAATAGAGAATGGTACAACTTTGGTTTTGCTGACATTGAGAGTGAGGCCATTGTTAATGAGCCAAGAAGTTACAGTATTGAACCCAGATTGAGCGAGGCTGTAAACCTCATCCCAACTGTCACCATGGAATATCAACGCAGTGTCATCCGCAAATGTGACAATTTTGCCATTTTTTAGTAGCAGATCACACAGGTCATTGATGAAGGTGAGGAAAAGCGTGGGCCCAACCACACTACCCTGAGGAACGCCGTAGCAAATAGGTAAGTCATCACTAGTGAATTCTCCAATTCTAACTCTCTGTTGCCTGTCAGCAAGGTAATCCCCAAGTAGTTTGAGCTGTGTATCACGAATCCCCATACTTTGTAGCTTAGTAAGTAGGAGTGGAACAGAGACTGTGTCAAAAGCTTTAGCTAAATCCAAGAATATCGCTATCACTTTCTTTTTGTGGTCTAGTTTATCAACAACATGATCGATCAACTCGTGAACCGCATCATTGGTCGAGATTCCAGCTCTAAAACCAAACTGAGATTTTGACAACAAGGATTTCGTCTCAAGATAGTTAATTAGACGCTTGTTAATAAGTTTTTCAGCTAGTTTTGACAGAGTAGAAAGTATAGAGATGGGTCGGTAGTTGTTGACACAGTCTCTGGCACCACTCTTGTAGATTGGGATTACTTCAGCAAATTTAAATTCCTTGGGAAAAACACCACTGTGGAACATTAAGTTGAAGATGTACGTTAAGGGCGGGACTAGGATAGTGTGGTATCTTTTAAGAAAAGCTCCTGAGATATTGTCTCGTCCAACTGAATTAACTTTTTTTAGATTTAGGATACACTGACGAACCTCATCTTCATCAGTGGGAAGCAAAACGAAAGAGGAAGGACAAGACTTAGCGTGAGGCGTGTAGATAGATGGATTTCCGTCGTGAATGTTTTCAGCAAGGTTTTTGCCAATAGACACGAAAAAATTGTTTATTGCATTGACAGAGGTGGAAGGGTTTGGGGTGGATATAAGATCCATTGCTGGGTTTGATTTTTTGTTGGAGTGTGTTATTTGTTTTACAGCGTCCCAAAGTTTTTTATTGTTAGTTTTAGCTGCTTTATCTAATAGGTTTTTTTCATAGTCCGTTTTTAGTTTTTTTAGTAGCCAGTTGCAAAAGTTTCTATACCTTTTATAGGTGATCTTGCTGATTTCATCACTGGGATTTTTTTTTGATTTTATGTGGAGTTTATCTCGATTTTTCATACATCTCAACAGACCACTTGTTATCCAGGGCTTTATAATCCTGTTGCGATTAGAAATAGAGACGGTTCGTGTGTTAGCTAGGATTATAGTGTTTAGGTCATTGACTAACAATGTAGTAGCCACATTTACATCAGTTATTTCGTAGATTGAGTTGAGGCATATATTTTGCATATCGTTGTCAAGGCCTATGTAGTTAACTTTCCTAATGGAAGATGTTATCTTTGGATGGTGGTGGTTCTCAAGCACAAGTATCACACTGTCATGGTCGGTAATAGACGTCTCCGCGACATAGCAAAAGGCAGGGAGACTACTTTTTAGCATGACGTGATCTAAACAGGTTTTACTATGTGTTGGTAACTGGTGGGCAGGTAAGAGACCCATGGAAGCTAGTAGATTTAGGTAGGATGATGAGTTAGCATCGTTGGTGTTGAGAGTTATGTCCACGTTAATATCTCCAATGAGTATGATATTAGGGAAATTTAAGCTACTTAAAAGGTTACTGAGAGATTCAAGAAATGGGTTAATGTTTTTATTACCAGGAGGTCTGTATATTGCAACGACGAGGGTATTGCTGTCTAGCTGTATTGTAATACAATTGGCATCAAGAATGGTTGGTTCCGATATTATTGGACTTAAATTATCTTTGAAGTACACGATGACTCCTTCATTTTGGGTGATGTTATTTTCAGTTTTAGCAAAGTCAAAGCCTTCTATTGCAGGAATGTTGTGGGAGTGGCGTAGCCAACACTCCGTGAGTATGATAAGATCCCACTCAGTATTTGATCTTTTAAGAAGGGTTAACAGGCTAGGATAGTTACGATTAACACTACGGATGTTCTGATGTATTATTTTCAGGCTAGAGTGTGGCCTTTTAATTAGATTAGGACACTCTTCTATTTCGCAAGTGGATGAATCAGCTATAACAAAATCATCAAGATCACAATTAATTTGGTTTATGTTATCGAATTTTGATAATTTAAGTAAGTAGGTGAATTCGAGCATGTCAATAGACTGTAATTATGTGAAAAATAAGCGTGATTTAAAAGTGCGTTAGCGTGCGAGATATGAAAAGATGTGACGATTACTAGCTCATAAGTAGATTGAAAATTATTCATGCAAATGCAATATAATGATGAATATGCATATAATGTATTGTAGTTATATGTAACAGATGGATAACAAGTAATAATTGTAAATAATGGTGTCGTAGCACTGTGGAAAAATGGAGAGGTGTGTATTATATGGATATGTTGTTGCGTTGCGTTTGTATAGTTCACCCTATGTATGTGTGAAATAAGTGTAGGAAAGTTAAAAATGTTAGATGGTTGTGTTATCATTATTAATGTGTTGAGTGTTTCATTGTGGAGTATTGTGTAATAGCTTATAGTGTAAAACTTAAAAATATAAAAGGATATAACATAAAAAGTACAAAGTAAACATAGTAATTTGACGTAGAATAGTCACTTAATTGCAATCTTTTCCAGATCTAGTTCGCAGTCCACACGCAGCGCTGGTGAATCATGGGTTTTTTTGATAAAAATCTTTCCATAAGAAGTCCATGTACTATGGAATTTGTGTTCCATAACAAACAGTCTGGCCAGGTATGCTAGTCGTCTCCCCAAGCTTGTCAGTGACTCATCGACAAAGACCGGTTTAGTAGGGCCAGGTAGCTGCAGGTGGGATGTATTTAACTTGCTGTCTTTGTGCATTTTATTGAAGTTCCTGCACTGTTTTAGGAATCCATCTTTACATGAAGTAGTTGTGAATTTGACCACAATATGATTACCAGATTCCTTTTTAGTTTTTAGGCGATAGACATCTTGAACATCAAGGTTAGATAATGGCTGATCAATGACCTCGCTCACCTTCTGGACTAGGTTACGAAGAATAATCTTATTTTCCGAGTCTTGTCTAGGAATGTTCCTAATTTCGATGGTGGATGCGCGTGAGTTACGCTCAAGCTGTTCTATTTTGCTCTCTAGTGCCTCGATTTTAAGTTCGTAACCTTTATTTTTTTGTTCAAGGTTAACCATTTTCTGTAATACTTCGTCATACTTGGAGGAAAGAAAATCCATGCTTTTCTGGATCTCAGTGTTCTGATCTTTGATTAATTGAATAGATTCCATGAGTTTCTCGAATTTGGAGTTCTGCTGGGCTTCAAATGAAGAAAAAATGTCCTTCAATTCGTCAGTGGATACAGTATACTCAGTCGTCCCGTGTACGTGATGTTTACGCTTCATTCTACGAGTGATGAAGTCACTTTGACCAGTAGGAGGTGACACGTATAGCTGAGAATCAGATCCATAACTCAAGACAGGAGTTTTTACCAGTGAAGGAACATTAGTTGTCTTCGGCGGAGTGCGGCGAGACGACATAGTATAAATAAAGTAATTCCAACAAATACCTGGAGCGCTGACGTAGAAGCAAAGGTGTCACTATTAGAGAGTACTTGCGTACGCGCCGCCTTATTGGGTTACGGGGCGGGGCTTATGCGAGCTGATTCAGGGGGCGGAGTCGGCAGCAGCGCAGAGAAGTAGGTTGTCCTGCTCTTCCTTTGCAGCGCTTGGTCGGAGGGCGGGGCTGGATGTCTCACTCCGTTTCAACCTTGCCGTGCAGTCACGGACCTCCTCACTGGGTATGCGCGCCTAGTACTAGCCGGTTGAACTTTGTTGAGGAATTTTGATTTATTTATTATTTATATTAAATAAAAATAAAAATAGTAGCGCGGATTACTAGAAAACACGACCGTACACCACGGCATCCGGAGGGGAGAGGGGATAAATAAATACAACTAAAATAATACAGGTTTACCAACCAATAAATAAAAACGTAATAAAAATATTTACCACAAAATAACCACGTTCCTTCTCCTGCACCTGATCTGTCTCCGGTAGAATAGTACAGAAAAAAGTTTTAGACTCAACACTCTAATATAGGAACAAACACAGTGTAGGACAGAGAATTCTATCGCATTGAATTGTCGTCCAACCCGACTATGAGTGTGAAGGGACCGATAACGCACAATATATATATCCTGCCGCCCGCCGCGCCGTTGCCAAAAAACTGGCCAAGTGAGAGTCGGACTCGCGCACGAAGGGTTCCGCACCATTATCACAAAAAACTGCAAAAAATCACGTTTGTTGTATGGGCCGACCGCAGGTAGTTGGGGGCCCAAGTAGTGTGCCAGCCACACATAAAAGGCTGCCCCGCCAACTGTCGGAAAATCCCGGAATGCCCCATCGTGCTGGTTGGCGACCAGATGGGGAAAGCCCGATGGACATTCCGGGGGGGCTCGGGCGTCCCCGCAGTCTCCGGACTAGTGCCCCAATGATGGCGTCCTTTCTGTGCGCGCCTGTAGGTAAGCAACGTGGAACCTCGTCTCACTTCCTTCTCCTCTCATCCGTTCACTCTCATCTATTCATCATGGCAGGAAAAAGGAATACTGGATCTAAACAGCGGCTGCACTCCCTCCCCCACAAAGTGCACCACACCAACATTAGAGGTCTGCACTCAAATCTCTCTGCAGTCCACTACCACCTGGAGGCTGAGAAACCAGCGCTGTTTTTTCTTACGGAGACGCAGATAGCGAGTCCTCTAGTCGTCTCGTTCTTATCATACCCAGGGTTTACCCTGGAGCACAATTATAAAACACGCGCGGGTGTGTGTATGTACGCCCGTGACGTCACTTGCTATCGGCGTCTCCGTAACCTTGAGGACTCCAGATTCTCGACGCTTTGGGCTCTGGTGGACACAGGTCTGGATAAAATTATCTACGCCTGTGTCTACCGTTCGCTTAGCGGAGATCAGGAGACAACCAGGCTCACAGAGTACCTCAGTGAGGCGGCTGATGCGGCACAGCAGCGCCACCCTTCCGCCTAATTAGTGTTACTGGAGGACTTCAATGCTCACCACCAGGAGTGGCTCTTCTCATACCAGTGCACTGACCATGCTGGACGGGAGATGCGTAAGCTTTCGCTTGCGCTAAACCTTACCCAGCTGGTCCATGGGGCAACGAGGGTGTCAGATGTTGATTCGCACACGACCAATTGGTTGGACCTTCTGCTGACAACAGATCCAGACCGATACTCTGTGTCGATAGCTTCACCTTTGGGTAGCTCCGACCATTGTCTGGTGAAGTCTGTGTCCGTCTACTCCCCGCCGATCCCAACCCAAGGGGCACCTGGTGGGTTTGGCGGTACAGGTCAGCAGATTGGGATGGCATGCGATCTTTCTTCGCTTGCTATCCTTGGCAGCCTACTTGCTTTTCTTCGGCTGATCCTTCGTCGTGCGCGGACGCCGTGACGGGTGTGTTGCGTCAGGGAATGGAGTACTACATTCCGTTCTCTGACGTAACGATGTTCGGCATTGTCCGGCCATGGTTTGGCGCCGAATGTCATCGCGCCGACTTGCTTAAACATGAAGCGTACCTGGCATGAGTCGACGCTCGATCGCGCAAAGCAAGTGACGTGGGTCTGAAGAAGAAAGCCTACAACAGGGCTGCCAAGTCCTGCAAGAAGGTGTTGCGAAGAGCTCGGTTCGACACATTGGCCGAATAGGGGCCAAACTTGCTTCTTACCTAGCAGGTAGTAAAGCGTTTTGGTCCCTGGCTAAGTCGGTCGAGTCGAACTTCAGCCGTCCCTTACTACCACCACTGCTGAAACCCGATGGGTCGCTGGCCCACACCGCTGAGGAAAAGGCAAATTTATTTGCCTCTCTTTTTTCTTCGCGTCTGAATCCTGGTGATTCGCGGCCCCCTCCTTCTCCTGATGGATGCGAGACGAGTATGGCAGACATTTGCATCCATCAAAAGGACGTCCGTAGTATGCTGCGCAACCTCGACGTGAACAAGGCTAGCGGTTCTGACGGCATACCAGCTATAGTTCTTAGAACCTGTGTGCCTGAACTGTCTCCGATCTTGACACGCCTATTCCGCCTTTCATATGAGACTGGAAAAGTGCCGAATGCTTGGAAGCAAGCCAACGTACAGCCCGTGCCCAAGAAGGGCAGTCGAGCTGACCCGGCCAACTACAGACCCATCTCTGTAACGTGCGGAGCGTGTACTTAACACTAAGCTCCTGGCATACCTAGAAACTAACGATATCCTTAGCGACCGCCAATACGGCTTCCGCCGAAATCGGTCTACTGGGGATCTTCTAGCGTATGCCATTCACATATGGAGTGAGGCCATCGAGAGGCACGTGGAAGCGCTTGCCGTCTCCCTTGACATCTAGAAGGCTTTCGATAGGGTCTGGCACGAACGCATTATCGGTAAGCTTCCTTCATTCGGTCTGCCCGGTGGTCTGTGTGATTGGATTGCAGACTTCCTGAGAGATCGGTCCATTCGAGTGGTTATCGATGGCTGCTCTTCGGACCAATTGGATATTAATGCCGGGGTCCCTCAGGGGTCGGTACTCTCAGCAACATTATTTCTCAGCATCATATTCTTGTTGCAAATTAACGATCTGCTAAAACCCGGCACCTTTGGGTATGCAGACGACAGCACTGTTGCTGAGAGATACTTGTCCAACGCACGGGCCACCGGGCCGCAGATCCGGTCTCTTCGTGAGACCATGGTGGAGCGTTTGAACCTGTCCTTGCAGGCAGTCTCCGAATGGGGCGATGCCAATCTGGTCAAGTTTAATGCTGCTAAAACTCAGGCTTGTCTTTTTTCCGCTAAAAGGAGCCAATTTTAGCCGGCTCCAACTTTCCGTGTTGTAACCGTGCCAATAACGGACCATCTTGAGCTTCTTGGCGTTACGTTGACATCGACTCTCAATTTTGGGTCATACATTGAGGCAAAGGCTCAGCTGGCTGCCAAAAAGTTGGGGATCCTTGCGAAGGTGAGAAGGTACTTCACGCTGGAACAGCTGCTCAACTTGTATCAAGCGCAAGTTCGATCATGCATGGAGTACTGTTCTCATCTCTGGGACGGATCTGCCAAATACCAGCTAGATGCACTAGATTCGATTGAAAAGCGGGCCAAGAGACTCATCGGCAATGAGGCACTGGTCAAGTCAAAGCTCCAGAGCCTTGAACATCGTCGCCGAGTTGCCAGTTTGTCGGTTTTTTATCGGTTACATTTCGGGGAGTGTGCGATGGAATTGCATGACTTGCAGCCCGTTCCATCATCGTACTACCAGACGTACGGCGATGCGTCATCGGTACATGGTGGACCACCCATACGCACAAAACGTTTTGGGGACACTTTTATTATGCGTATGTTAGATTTAAGGAGGAACCCCATATAAAAGTATCGATATGTACGAAGATAGCAAGCTTGGAATGTCAAGATGGTTGCTGGTTATTTACTGTGTATGTGATGTATAAGGGTAAGGTTTTATGAATAAAAGCACAGAAAGACAAGACTAGGTATTTATTTCAATTAGGCTTGTCAATTAATTCATATTGAGGCTCAGAGAGCTTACCGCCCGTTCGCTAAACTAGTTCTCGTGGAGAAGAAGGGCAAGAAACTCCACGGAAGCAACTATGGTTGTAAAAGTATTTATCTTTTATATATTTTACAACCATACAAATATCGTTTATCACAATAAAGATCTAATTATATTATGGCCATTATATGATGAATCTTGTAACATTTCACAATGTGACATAATCAACAACAAGGATAAGGCAAAGAACATCTAGCTAGACTAGCCCTTAAATCAACCCAAGATCATCATGAACAAAGGCCACAACATGAAATAGACTTTCAACACAACCTTTAGCAATAATCAAGCCATAATATCAAATAACTTACGTGAAGCTTGTGTAGTCCATATTTCACAAAATATATCAATATCACAACATAACAACTGGTCCGTACTGGCTTGTAGTTCACAACAAAGTGTGTCAATCTTACGAATTACACACTATTTATAGTAACGAGTCGACCTGTCAAATGTCCCCACCATTTCTACATTTCTATAAATAATCTCACAATTTGGTCAATTATCAATTCTTGAAACCTTTTTAAATCGTATCAAGACAATTAAGGAATTGAATATCGCCTATTTAGTCATTCTTAATCAATATTCAAAAGAATATTGATACTAACTGACAGTTTTGTACTAATTGTCTCAAAGGACTTATAATATTAAAATGGCAATATAAAATCCAGGATACATCACAATGATCATTATAAATTACGTAATATTTTATTGGAATATCATCACTATGGTTTATTTGTAAGTTTAGAGTTATTTCCTGTACACACAACAATATTTACTCAGGTGGGTACTCTAACAATTGTAGGTATTTGACAACACACACACACACACACATTGTAGGTTTTTGTCGGTAGATGCTTAATAAATATGACAGTTTGTATTTGGTAGCAAACCATTGTGCTTAAAAAGTCAAAGTTCATGATTAAATGACGTCACACGTACTTCCAATACTAACACGTACAGCTAAGGAGTGGAATTCCCTACCGGAGTCTGTGTTTCCCGATAGCTACAATCTAGGGGTATTTAAGTCAAGAGTGAATGGTTTTTTTCTAGGCAAGCGTGCTTCACCGTCATCCACATCATCGCTTACCATCAGGTGAGATAGCGGTCAAGCGCAAGCCTATAGATAATAAAAAAAAAAAGTTATTATTATTTCGATGCATTTAAAAACTTGTTTAAATATATTTGGAATTTTCCTGTTTACCAAAAGTTATGATCTTATGTATTATAGTATGAGATCCAACTGCGAAAATCTGCCGGTAAATTGTTTGCGATGTTTTTTTTTTAATGTTTCTTGATATTTAAATAGACACTGTCTGGTTACCTGGTCGCAACAGTTTTAGTTTTCTTTGTTTATTATTATTTTTAACTTTGTCCTACACTAGGAGTGCACATCATCTAGCTCTCATTCAGCTGCCACTTTCTTTCAAATGACGTTGAATTTACTTGAAAAACTTATATGTTCGGGGTTAACTAAGGTAATTGTGTCTAGATAATTCCTGACAACTGTGCAGCAATCTTTTCTAATATCAAGTATCATTCATGAAAATTACTAATTCCACCAATTCGCATCAAGCGCTTCCAAGTATCCTTCATAATGCGCACAGCAAAAGAGTGGAACTCACTACCGGCGTCTGTGTTTCCGAACGCATTCATCCCGAATCTCTTCAAAGTTAGAGTTAACAGGCTTTTTATAGGTAAGCTCGCTCCATCGTTTACTTTGCCTCTGTCACCTCTGACCTAGACTAGAGTCAAGAGCGAACCCAACTAAACAAGACAAAAAATTGCTTTAATCAAAAACCCAGATTTCTGTGGGTTTCTGCAGTCGGATCTTAGACTATTAATTTATGCAATCGACACACAATAGTGTCCGTCTGACTTGATGGTCTTGGTCGATTGACCGATGTGGGCAGGTCAATTAATGTAAAACATGTTTTATATGATTTACTAGTTAATAAAAACCTAACTTAAACTAGCGTCCCGCCCTGGCTCCGCACGGTTAATAGTGCCTAAGAGTGTCCAATTGAAGTGCGAATAAACAAATAGCGTAATATATACGTAGTTTATTTAATGCATTAACCGAAGCGCCGCTCCGAATCCGGCGCTTGATAGAGCATAATATTATGGCTTTATGTTTTTTCTGTCGTAGGGCGCGTCGTCGGCTTGAATTTAATTTCGCGCGCGTTAGTTTTTATTTTGCGATACCACATATTCATTTTAGTTGTATGGTGTAAAGGATTGCCATAATTTGCATGAAATGCTTATGGTAACTAACTTATTTAAGTTGATAAGGATTAATTCTGTATCCGTATAAATAGCTTTTCAATTGCTTCATTGTACATGACCATTGTTTAGAAGTTTGAATGGGTATAGTAAGCTATCCTTAAAATATAGATATATGCCATCGTGGACATTTCTGTAGACCCATAAAAGAGGAATATCCAACTATATATTGTTTTGTAATATCTAGAAAGGATTAGGGAGCGTTTTCGATGAAAGCTTGGGATTGAGTTTTGCCGACATTTTCAACAATTACAAGTATCGTCAATTTCAACCAATTTACACAAAACCTTAACAAATTCTACATTTGTAACTTCCTCAAGAATCACTCTGTCTATTGGGAAAACAACATGAAAATCCGTTCAGTAGTTTTTGAGTTTACCGCGAACAGACAAACAGACGCGACGAGGGAGTTTGTTTTATAATGTGATATAATGACGTAATAGTGTAGTGATGTTATATATACTCGTAGTGATGCAAAAGACAGTTTGTTTGTAACGCTGTCACGTATGAATGGATTTGAAAGAAACTTGTCACTAGTGTAGACCTTTCATTATGCGTACAGCTAAAGAGTGGAATTCCCTGCCGGAGTCTGTGTTTCCCGATAGCTACAACCTAGGGGTCTTTAAGTCAAGAGTGAAAAGGTTACTTTTAACTACAATAATAAATAACATCCTGGATTAGAACATTTTGATACATTTTCTCTCAAAACGGTGAAGGAAAACATCGTGAAGAAACCGGCATGTCTTAGAACCAAAAATTCGAAGACATGTGACATCTACCAACCCGCACTGGGCCCGCGTGGTGGATTACGGCCCATTCCCTCTCACAGAGAGGAGGCCTGTGTCCCAGCAGTGGGAACATTAATAGGCTGATGATGTGTGTGTGTGTGTGTGATACTTTTATCACAGGAATATGTTCCCTTGTGATAATTGCCGAATTTCACGCGGGCGAAGTCTCTGACGAGTAATATTGTTACGCTTTTGAATGATTAAACGGATTTAGTCAACGGATGAAATTTTGCATATGGATATACCCAAAACTGGATGGAAGTCGCGGGTAGAACCAAGTTTTTAACCGACTTTCGAAAAAGGAGGAGGTTCTATGTTCGACATCTTGTATGTTTTTTTATATATGTTCACCGATATCTCCGTCAATTGTGGACCGATTTTGAAAATTATTTTTTTGTTTGAAAGAGTATGTTCCGAAATTGGTCCCATTTTAATTTGGTGAAGATCTGATGAAGAATTTCGAAGATATGCAACAGAACTCTTCAATAAATAACGGCAAATCTCTCGGCACTGCTGCAATCGCATGTCTGTTTATTGTTTATACCATTTCATAACATTACATCACGCCAGTACGCTTTTAAGGGGTAAGCAGATCTCTCATTTGATCGGTTTTGTTCAAGGTTCATGATATTCGGGTAATCTGTTCTGGCGTTAAAGGAAACTTACTAAACAACTTGCCTATTAGGTAGGTACAACTAAAAAGTGGAAAAAAAAAATACAAAAAAATACTGCCGACTTCCAAATACGAAAACTACAAAGTGAAAAATAACTTTATTTTTGGATGTTGGTGTCTTTCGTAGGTAGCATGTTTTGCGTTATGGACACCGACTTCCAAAAATAAAGTTATTTTTCACTTTGTAGTTTTCTTATTTGGAAGTCGGTAGTATTTTTTTGTAAAAAAGTTTTTTTATTTTCACTTTTTAGTTGTACCTACCTAATAGGCAAGTTGTTTAGTAAGTTTCCTATAACGCCAGAATAGATTACCCGAATATCATGAACCTTGAACAAAACCGATCAAATGAGAGATCTGCTTACCCCTTAAAAGCGTACTGGCGTGATGTAATGTTTTGAAATGGTATAAACAATAAACAGACATGCGATTGCAGCAGTGCCGAGAGATTTGCCGTTATTTATTGAAGAGTTCTGTTGCATATCTTCGAAATTCTTCATCAGATCTTCACCAAATTAAAATGGGACCAATTTCGGAACATACTCTTTCAAACAAAAAAATAATTTTCAAAATCGGTCCACAATTGACGGAGATATCGGTGAACATATATAAAAAACATACAAGATGTCGAACATAGAACCTCCTCCTTTTTACAGTACGGTACATAATAATTTGTGTCTACAGACCCCCTTCAGGGGACTTTACTAGTTTCGAATCTGCAATGGAGGATGCACTTAATAAGATTAAATGCAGTAGTAAAAATATAATTTTATGTGGAGATTTTAATGTTAATATTTTAGATGTTACTCCACTAAGTACTAGGCTTCTGAACTTATTTAAATCTTTTAATTTAGTTAATTTGTTTTTCGAACCAACTAGGATCACGGCGTCTTCGTCGACTTGCCTTGATAATATATTTTGTGATTTTGATGCCGACAATAAATTGGTGTTAAGTGATTTATCATCAGATCACTGTGGATTAATGGCTAGCTTCCCTATGTCATTAAGTAAAAAGCCGCGCAAAGTAGAATGCAGGCCTTATACTGTTAGTCGTTGCAGTAAGTTTAAAAATAATATAGCTCTTAAAGTTATACCGTCAATAATAGAGTACGAGAACCCAAATGAAATGTACGAGGCCCCTTTTGATGTTGTGCAAAATGAGTACAAATCCGTTTTTAAAACTAAAACTATCAACATTACTGGGACTTCCGCTGTTTTCAACCAATGGGCTACACCAGGCATTTATAAAAGCCGAGCGAGATTGTATGAGTTGTATGGTCTGAGACAGTACAAGTTTGATAACAATTTTTTAGAATATGTTAAAAATTATTCAAAATTATTTAAAAAGATTTGTCGTGTTGCAAAATCAAAATTTCTAAGTGAGACTATTAAAAATTCTAATAACAAAGTAAAAGCCACTTGGAAAACCATAAGCAACGAAACGGATAAATCGGTTAAAAAAGAAAATCAACTCGAGATCATGGTTGATAACAAATTAGTTAATAAACCAGCTGACGTAGCTGAGGCGTTTAATGAGTTTTTTACGAGCATACCTGCAACGACGACTTGCTCCTTAAGTTCGTCGCCGTCTAAGGCTGAAAACCTATTGCATAGTAGCGTCCCTAAATGTAGTTATGTATTGAGATTCGAGCATGTAGCGCCTCGTGATGTAGTTAATGTTTTTAATTCTCTTAAATCTAAAAACACGGGTGATTACTGGGGCATATCTACCAAACTTTTGGGCAATATAATAGACATTGTGGCCCCCTATCTTGCTGTTACGTTTAACAAATGCATTGATTTGGGTACTTTTCCTGATCTCATGAAGAGCAGTAAAGTCATCCCTCTATTTAAATCCGGTAGCAAAAATGATATTGGTAATTTCAGACCAATCTCTATTTTGCCTGCATTCAGCAAAATATTTGAAAAGTTAATTCTTAAGCAGTTACTCAGACATTTTAACTTACATAGCCTCCTTCACAATGACCAATATGGGTTTACGAAGGGTCGCTCGACTACAGATGCGGGTGTTGCTTTGTTGAAACACATATTTGACGCATGGGAGAAGTCGCGAAATGCAATTGGTGTTTTCTGCGATCTTTCTAAAGCCTTCGATTGCGTTCACCATGATACGCTTTTGCGTAAACTACGCCATTACGGTGTTCAAAACGAAGCCCTAAATGTAATTGAGTCATACTTACTTAATAGATACCAATGCGTAGACGTTAATGGCGCTAAATCTTCCAGGTTACCTGTTGAGCTGGGTGTACCTCAAGGCTCAATACTGGGTCCGTTTTTATTCCTGGTCTATATTAACGATCTGCCATTCTATTTAAAGGATATTTGCGACGTTGTACTGTTTGCAGATGATACTTCTCTGATCTTTAAAGTAGATAGGAATAGACAAGTTTTTGATGACGTGAATAACGCACTATCAATGGTCACAGATTGGTTCACAACAAATAATCTTGTTCTTAATGCCAAGAAGACTAAATGCATAAAGTTCGCTTTGCCCAATGTTAGAAATCTGGGTCCCAACATTGTGCTCGGCAATGAGAAGCTCGAAACTGTTGATTCAGCTGTGTTTCTGGGCATAACAGTAGACTCAAAAATTCAATGGGGGCCACATATATCAAGCCTAGCGGGTAGGCTTAGCTCGGCCGCCTACGCCGTCAGAAAGGTTAGACAATACACTGACGTTGATACAGCAAGGTTGGTCTACTTTAGTTATTTTCACAGTATCATGTCCTACGGTATTCTACTGTGGGGCAGAGCCGCTGATATTCAAAATATATTTGTGCTTCAAAAACGAGCTGTTCGTGCCATTTACCAATTAGGTGCGCGTGTTTCTCTAAGAGATTTTTTTAAAGAGATTGGTATTCTCACAGCGGCTTTACAGTACATATTCGCCAACATTTTATATATTAGGCAGAACATTCATTTGTACAGTAACAATAGTGATATTCACAACTTTAACACCAGAAATAAGGACAAATTACGAGCTCCCTTTCATCGACTTCATAAGGTGCATAGTTCATTCGTTGGGGTTGGTATAACTTTTTACAACAAGTTACCGTCTTCTTTTCTAGATTTGCCATTTAACGCATTTAAAGCAAAGGTAAAAGCTAATCTCTGTTCTAAGGCATACTATTCTATTAATGATTATTTAGATGATAAGCATAGTTGGTCGCTGTGTTGAACTCAAGACAATGTTCGTGTTCTTTTACCAAAATTAGCTTGCTGTCAGGTTAAATATTATTATTTTTTAATTTCGTTTTTATGTGTATTTTTTAAATTTTATTTTTTGGTAAGACTGTCGTAGGTATCGTTTACTGTAATTGTCGGAGCTGATGAAGATTGCTACTATCTTTGCATTATACAGAGTTAATCTTTCTAGTATTATATAGCAGCATAGCCAGCATTGTGTGAGTACCATGTACTTCAGAGCTATCATTGTCTAGATACCTACGTCTTCTATTGACTTGAATGACTCCGGTGGTTGAGAGTATGTCATGCCCACTCAAATGTCTCGCCGATGGTGGCGCGTGTGTCGGATCATTTAGCTCCCTTCAAAATGGTTGAGCTGAATGGTGCTGATACATGTGTCATGTTCGTGAACGGGCGCTGTCGGTTGGGACTGGTCATCTCTTAGCTGCCATGGTTTATTTTAATTGATTCTAATTTTATTTCTGAATTGTCTTTTTATATTTACTATGGACACTTTTAACTTTCTACATCGTTCTCATATAATGTGTAATCTCAACATGAATGATGTAACAAATGATTTGTAATAATTACCTAATTGAAAAAGAGTGTCCATGGAGTTTCTTGCCCGTTCTTCTCCATAGAGATCTACGCCTTGGAATGGGCATCTACGGTACTTTCACAGTTATTATGTCTTGTGACTGGGACTGTAGCACCATAATTTTGTAATGTTTTATTTTGTCTTTTGACAATTCAAAAGTGCCTGTAACTGGCCTACTTGAAATAAAGTGCTTTGACTTTGACTTTGACTTTGAATGAGAGATCTGCTTACCCCTACATAAAGTGGTAGGTATGCTAAATAAATTGCCAAACCTATCGCAGCTGATTATTAGTAAAGATTGTTTATCATTTTTATGTATGTCTTCAACAATAATTCTTTAATTGACATTTAGAATATGTTTTGCAAAACTAATATGAACTATGAAAGCCAGTTTGGTAGAAATATTATAACCGACATTCATTTGTTATTTTGGAATGTCACAGGTTAGGTTTTTTGCAATTTTTTTACTAAAGTATTTGATTAGGAGATCGTAGCGAAACAAAATATTAGCAGTCAAGGTCGATCTTCAAGGTTAAGCAACGCTTGCTGGGGTCTTTTCTTGGATGGGTGACTATCTATATATAACGATTTTGGGATAGTCAGAAACCTGAAAACTGAAACGAAACTTCAAGGGATACCGTGTCTCCCTGTTACTGGGCTGTGGACGCCAACGCAGTGACTCCATCCAAAATACTGGCATTCAGCTGCATCCGGTTAGAATGGAAGGTGACCCGAACATAATTATCGTCGTTTCGACTTTAAGACCACTTTTGTGTCACTTTTGTCAAAATCAAGTTTTTACACCTGTCGCGTTTAAGATTTATGTTCTCACGTTTGAATCGTAGTTTATTTATCGAATTCAAGATCTCCAATGTGCTTGCTTATAAAAAAAATAGTAACTACTTAAACTGTCTTAATTGTCAAAATACAAAAATGTTATAATTTAAAAGCTAATATCGATTGTGTCCCAGTTCCTAAATAATGAAGCAAGGTAAATAAATTAATAAAAAATAAACCAACAGTAATTACATTAGTTTTCTATTCTATTTATATTCTAAAAGGACTTTTTATGCACTTTATTTTATATATTCTTGTCTATAAGATCAGTTGTGTCCAGGTTTTGAAATATATAGGTAAACGTATCGAATCGGACATTATTCGAAAAGTTCAAAAATACTGAGTAATAAGACTCATACTCGTATTATCTGAAGAGGCTATTTATGAATTCCTTTTATGCTAAGGAAGCTATGACCAAGTACACGGTCATTATTCGATGAGTTAAGACCGATCACGAAAAACTAGCCAAGTGCGAGTTGGACTCGCGCACGAAGGGTTCCGTAACATTAAAGCAAAAAAAGGCAAAAAAAACACGTTTGTTGTATGGGAGCCCCACTTAAATATTTATTTCATTCTGTTCCCCACTTAAATATGTGTTTTAGTATTTGTTGTTATAGCGGCAACAGAAATACATCATCTGTGAAAATTTTAACTGTCTAGCTATCACGGTTCATGAGATACAGCCTGGTGACAGACGGACAGACAGACAGACGCGGAGTCTACGTGGGTCCCGTTTTTACCCTTTGGGTACGGAACCCTAAAAACACCAACAAAGCTTATATTTTCTGAAAGTGCTTCTTAAGTTCTTTATTGTATGTTATTGACGCTTATATTATTTGTTTTCCATTTCTAAAATATTAGGATAACACAACACAACACTGATATTATCCTAGATTCATATTGTCTAAAAAGCCTTTTTATGTACTTCAATTGATGCTAAGAAAGCTACGACCATTTCTATCCCAGTTCTGAAAAAATCGAGTAAACGTACAATGTCATTATTCGATAAGTTAAGACAGACCGCGTCATTAACACAGACAAGTCTGTTGCCAGTGTTGAGTATTATTTTCTGAAATACCTACTTATGAGCAGCATTTATTGTTTTAAAAACTTAGGTTGTCACATTCTGTCGGTGCCATGTCACAGTTCTTAAATATTGACGCAAATGTACACTGGCATTATTTGGTGAGTACGATTAAGATCTTTATCTTATTAAATTATTATTTTGATTACCATTATGTTTAAAGAACGCAAAAAAGAAAATAACAAAAAAAAGTTCGCAGATACATCATCTGCCTAGCCTTTTTTCCCAACTATATTGGGGTCGGCTTCCAGTCTTACCGGATTCAGCTAAGTACCAATGTTTTACATGGAGCGACTGCCTATCTGACCTCCACAATCCAGTAACTGGGTAACACGGTACCCCTTGGCAAGACTGGTGTCAGATCTTAAGCTTCTGACTACCCGTAACGACTGTCTAAGATCTTCAAATGACAGCCGGGACCAACGGCTTAACGTGCTTTCCGAGGCACGGAGGAAACTCGGTATGTTGAAATGGTCACCCATCCACGGACCGACCTCGTCAAGCGTTGCTTAACCTTGATGATCGACCCATGCGGCTGTTATCACTTAGCCACGAGCTCCACAAAGATCGCAGATACATTTTTCATTTTTTTTTTGTTATTCAGAGGCTCGCGCTTGGTCACTATCTATAAGCGAGGATGTGGTCAACGATAAAGCACGGTTGCCTACAAAAAATAAACATATTCACACTTGACTTAAACACTCTCAGGTTGTAGCTATCAGAAAATATAATAACCGGCAGGGAATTCCACTTCTTTGCTATAAGCATAATAAAAGTATTCCCAAAACGTTTGGTGCGTATGGAATTGATTGTGTACCTAATACAATATTTGGGAGATAAAGGTTCTGTCAATACTATTTCAATTCTGTTGGTTGGTTAGACCAGATTACATAGTACGAGGAGGGATCAAAAAGTAGTGAGAATGAGATAGAATATTATGACTATTGATAACTTAATAATTTATTTTTCTACATAGTTGCCGAGTCTCTCTACACACCGAGTCCAGCGCTTTTCCAAGGCTTTAATCCCTTTCACATAAAAAGTTTTGTCTTGTTCCTGCAAAAAGCTTTCCACGGCATCCATCACCTCGTTATCGTCTTCGTACCTGTTTCCCCTTAAGTAATTTTTCAATTTAGGGAACAGATAAAAATCGCTAGCCGCCAGATCTGGTGAATAAGGGGGGTGGTCAACCAATTCCAAGCCAGCTTGCTGAATGGCAGCCATCGCAACTGCCGACCTGTGCGCGGGTGCGTTGTCGTGATGAAACAGCACGCCCCTTCGAAGTTTCCCTCTCGTTTTCTCTTTGATGGCATTCCTCAACTTGGGAATTAAAGCTGCATAATATTGGCCTGTAATAGTGGTTCAACGCTCCAGGTAATCAGTCAACAATATCCCTTCTGAGTCCCAAAATATTGAGGCCATAACCTTGCCAGCCGTTATCACGACACGAAACTTCTTCGGGGTCGGTGATGATGGCCGTTTCCATTGCGAAGATTGCTGTTTTGTCTCGGGAACAAAATAATGGACCCATGTTTCGTCCATTGTTACGAAACGAGACAAAAAGTTTTCAGAATCTTCTTGAAATTTGGCCAACAATATCTTCGAAATGTCAAGTCGATTTTGTTTCTTACTATCGGTTAACATTCTCGGCACCCATCTTGCGGAGACTTTTCTCATACGAGTATTCAAAGATGGTTTCAATATGGATTGAATACTTCCATATGAAATTTCTTGAATTAAGTATCGGATGGTAACTCTTCGATCGCTCAATACAATTTTCTCGACTTTCGCAACATTTTCATGTGTGACTGACGTCGATGGACGGCGCAACGATGTTCGTCTTCCGTGCTCGTTCTCCCTACTCGAAATTGAGAAACCCACCTTGTGACAGTGGAATACGGCGGAGCAGACTCTCCTAATGTTGCCTCCGAATCGCAATGAATCTCTTGCGTCGTTAACTTTTTTAAACAGAGGTATTTAATAACGGCTCGCACTTCATTTTTATCCATTTTCGAGAACACGTTCAGACACGAAGCAAACAAATGACTACATTCAGAAAAAAACAAAAGAGAATCGAAGATTTTTTCTTTATTAATATTACAAATATGTATCAGAGCTATGCCTGCCAGTATTTTTTTTCTTGTCAAGGAGTATGTCGTTCTCACTACTTTTTGATCCCTCCTATAGTAAAATGTTCATCCTCCTATTATTAATTAATTGCGTTTAATTTTTCATTTTCACTAAGCCGTTAAATTATCTGTAAGCACAAAATCAAAACCTTTTTATACAAAAAAATACAATCGACTTCCAAATAAAAACACTACTTACAAAGAGAAAAATTACTTCAATTTCAGTGTGCGTGTTTTCGTTACTTCATTTTATGACATCGACTGCCGAAATTAAAGTAATTTTTCACTTTGTAGTGCTTTTATTTAGAAGTTGGTTGTATTTTTTTTTATTTTTTTATTATTAGTTTCACTTTTGTGTTGTGGCATTTATGTAAATAGTACATAATGAACCAGTTCTATAAGAGTATACCAGGTTGAACTGTACACAACTATATTTTTTTTTAGCGTGGATAAATGCTCAGATGTACTGCGCTACCACGAAGAGATAGCGCAGTCATGTGGGACTCTAACCCTAAAACTCCGCGGTGTCCTCCTGTGTCACTTATGGCAGGAATACGGGCACGCGTAGGACTCACCGCGAACCCACCGCGGCTGTCCGTCACAGACCCTCCTTTGGGGAGTACCCCCCATCACCGGCGCACCGGGCGCTGAAGTAGATGGACCGGGAGCTCCTCCTGGAAGCCTCGATTGTGCAGGCCTGGGTGCCATCACCGGACAGGTCTGCTAATATCAACGACGAGGCGGAGTGATTCTGGGAGGCCATGTCCGAGATATTTGACATGGCAATGCCCCGGGTCCAGCCAAGACGCGCGCGGCGCCAGGTGTACTGGTGGTCACCGGAGCTTACAGCTCTGCGCCAGGCGAGCGCGACGCCGGTACACCAGGCACAGCAGGCGCTGTAACGATCCTCCAGATACGGAAACCATTGAGGTGTACGAGGGGTATAGAGCGGCGAGGAGCGTCCTCCGAGCGGAGATCAAGCCGGCCAAGGGCTTGGCCTGCGAGGAGTCGCTGGGGACTCTGAACAGGGATCCGTGAGGGTACCCCTACAAAATGGTGCGGGATAAATTCCGCCCATGGTCGCCACCGCTGACGGGGAATCTCCGGCCGCAGCTCGTGAAGGGCGTAGTGAGCCCATGGCTTCACCTCTTGCGGTGCCCGATGCGGACCACACCGCCGACAAAGAGGACAATGCTCCGGAGGTGACAAATGAAGTAGTCCTCGACAGCTAGTGGAATTTCGTGGAGCAATGCTGACATTAAATCCAAAGGTTGTCTTGAAAAGATCGCTTTTAGCGATAAGGCCGCCCATTGTGTCACCCAGTGTAATGTTTTCTTTGTCTATACTTTCTGTAACTTATATGGTGTTCATAATAAAGTTGACTGGAAGGCACACATCGAATACCTTAGTAAAAGGCTGAGTTCTTCTGCGTATGTCTTATATAAACTTGCCCCAGAACTGAGCACAGATGCATTGGTAACTGCATATCATGGACTAGTTGCATCGTTGCTACGCTATGGTATCATATTTTGGGGCAACTCCACCAACAAAGAAATAGCGTTTAAGGCCCAAAAGAGATGTATGAGAGCTATGTTTTATTTAAAAATTCAGACAGCTGTAAGCTGTATTTTAAAAAACATAGATTATAAACCCTACCTTCACTATACATTTTTGAAATGTTGACGTTAGTTAAACTGAGTCCTGACCTGTTTCCACGAGTAGCCGACACCTTCCCCCGAAACAGACGTGACAATAGCCAACTTTGTTTGCATACATCAAAAACTGCCTTAATGGGCAAAAGTGCTTTTTGCATGGCACCAAAAATCTACAACAAACTACCACAGTCTTACAAAACTTTGCCGAAAAATCTGTTTAAAAAAAAGATGCGAGAATTTTTAGCAGACAAGTGTTATTACCATTTAAGAGACTTCTTGAACATCTTGGGCCCATTGCTTTTTATCTTATTTATAAACGATATAAAATCCTGTATAGTCAACTCTGAATTTTTAATGTACGCTGATGACATTAAAATCTATAAGGCTTGTGCAAACTCTCGGGACTGTTTGCTACTACAAGAGGACTTATGCAGGCTTTCACAATACTGTCTGGTTAATAAACTTCATCTTAGTCTTACAAAATTTCACTTCATTTCTTTTACCAAAAACAAAAATACTATCAACTTCCCTTATACCTTGAACGATATACGATTGAAAAAAACTGAGTGCACACGTGATCTTGGCGTACTGCTTGATTGCAAATTACACCTAGACACCCATATCCATAACATAATTAACAAAGCCTTTCAGATGTATGGTTTCGTCATGCGGTCTTGTAATGACTTCAAAAAGCCTTCTACTTTTCTCTTCTTATATAAAACACTAGTCCGTTCACAATTGGAATACGTGGTACCCATCTGGTGCCCGTATTATGATAAATATAAGCACGCACTAGAAATGGTTCAGAAAAAATTTCTTCGTGCCACGCACTTCAAAGTCAAAGTCAAAGTCAAAGATTTATTTGCAGATAAATATGGTTACAAAAGTTCTTACAATGTAGTATAATAGTAGCTTAACATATTTAATCATAGCATAATGACATGCAAATTTTTGTAAGTATACAATTAGGTCATTTAAATTTAAACTGAAGGAACTCTTTTATAGTATAGAAGGAATTCTCTATTAACCACCTGCGTAAAGCCCTTCTGAAGCGGATCATTGGAAGTTCTTTAATTTCGTCAAATGCTTCCGTACTAGGATTCCCTATGCAGACTTGCTAAGGCATTATAAGGTATTGAGCTTGGATTCCAGACGTTTATTGATCATGGTTATGATGCTGTACGGTATATGCAATAACAAATACAATTGTACTGAGCTGACGAATGGATTATGTTACGTAGTACCAAGAACTGTTTTTCGACGGGAGGTGCGCGCACCTCGACTATTCTACACTGCGCGATGTAGAACGAATGCTGGGGTGCGGGCCCCTTTCCGCCGACTTTTAGAAACATATAACTCACATTTCTCTGATTTTGACATTTTCGCGCTATCGCTATCAAAATTTAAAAGAATGGTTTCTCAATTTCTTGCAAGTCGCCCATAAAATGTAGGCTCTTGTCATCCGCTTCCTTCGATTTGGTATGCAGTGTTATACTGCTAAATATTTCTTTTTTTTTTACTCATTTAACATGCGTTCGTTGTCATACTCCGATGTCACTTCGTGGACAATAGTGTGGGTTATACGTTTTCTCGACTGTATTGTAACTACTTTTTCTATTGCTGTACTGTATAACTGTTTTTTGTCCCAAATAAATAAAATAAAAAAATAAAATAAAAACATTTTTTTTTTTATTAATTTCGATATAAATGGCCTTCTGTCATTGAATTGACATTCCGCATATTGTTTTATTTTTTTATGTTTTATATTTGAGATCCTATTCATTATTTTATTGTTATATTTTACTTTTTTTGACATTTTTTTTTTATATTGCGATCAGTCATTCAGACTATAAGCAGATGACGTGATTGTTTTTTTGGCATTTAAGGCAGTGCTCCCATCGGAACCATGCCCTTTCTTTATCTTTTTCTGGATATCAGACACTCCACTAGTCAAAAATATCTCGCCGCTTTTTAAGCCGACGTATGGTTTCTGGGATAGTGAGCTGCCCCGCTAGCTGGTTCGGGTGCCTTGACAGTCTTGATTTATATGTGGCTGCATACGTGTCTATTTCTTCCCTTACCATAGGCATGTTCAGAATTTCATGCACTTCAGTAATTTTACCAAACCACGGTGCATTGGATATTTGTTTTAAGTCTGAGGCCTCGTCCCGAGTCCGTCGCGGAGGAGGAGCTAAGCGACCTGTATGGCAACGATGGAGGTCGAAGCAACCCTGGAACCAACTCAGGATGCCCCCTCGCCCGGGATAACCTCGGACGAGGACTGCTTTCCGCCGGGGGGAGAGAGTGGGGAAGAGGACAGCATCCTCGGCTCCTCTCCCTTGCGGGACAACTAGCATCCTGCAAACCAACCTCCAGCACAGTCAGACTGCGACGGCTACCCTACGCAGAGTGCTGGAGAAACAACAACAAAAGACCATCGCCCTCATCCAAGAGCCGTGGATCAGGGGTGGCAGAGTATGTGGCCTTGGCAACATCGGAGGTAAGTTGCTGCTTGACACCTCAATACTCAATACATTTATTGCTTCCACATGTGAACTTAGATGGTAGGTACAAATTTAGACCATCCACAGTAACCCACGCGCCTGCATCTTTGTCCCAAAACTTGTACCGAACTTATTAATTAACGAATTCTGTTCAAGGTACCTGACAGCAACCAGGCTTTTCAGAACTGAACAGAAACTTCCGGACATAGTACTAGCCTCGGCATACCTGCCAGGCGATGGAGACGTGCCTCTACCAGAGCTCGACTCACCGGTGAAGTTCTGTGAAAAGGAGAAACTTGAACTCATCATCGCGACAGACTCCAATGCGCATCACACGCTCTGGGGCAACGTCAAAACCAACAACCGAGGTGAGGAAATGCTTGACTTTATTCTTAGTAATAATCTTGTACTACTCAACAAGGGCTCGGAACCTACCTTTATAAACGCAAGATCCCAAACAATCATAGACCTAACAATAGCAACATTAGGTATCTCCGGCTCCATCCAGGACTGGCATGTGTCCAATGAGTTGTCATGTTCAGACCATAGGTGGATCCGATATACCATTAACTTCAACATAACTAAACCACAGCCGAGAAGGGTTCCTCGCAACACAGACAGATCCAAGTTTGTGAGACTTATCGAAACTGAACTAGGTAAGTTGCCCTCTATTCCGGCTGAAATACCAGTAACCAACTTAGACGAATACGTAAACAACATCACAACCATCCTTCTATCTAGCTATGAACAGTCGTGTCCCCTAACCATACCAAGACAGGGTGTGAGGCAGTCCTGGTGGAGCTCCGAACTGGAACGACACCGGCACCAGCTGAGAAGGCTATTCAATAGAACTAGGAACACGCGGTCGCCAGAAGACTGGGACCGTTACACAACAAAACCCAAAACATATAAAAAACTAATACGCCTCTTGGGGCCGTTTTTGCACTAACATTAAAAATAACAACCAGGCACTAAGGGTCAAAACCTGTCTTGCTCAAGAGACTGACCTTTCTATAGGATGCCTGAAAAAACCAGACAATACCTTTACAATAAACGACGCAGAAACAAGCGAATTACTTATAACAACGCACTTCCCGGGCTGCCAGATCGCCACCCAGCAAAGCTGGGAACCGTACAGGGAAAGAGCCACGAGTAGCCTGGATTGGGAGGAGGCGCTGGAAGTAATTGACAAAGATAAAATAACGTGGGCAATCAATACCTTCCTACCTTTTAAGGCAGCGGGTATGGATGGAATCTTTCCAGCACTGCTCAGGTGGAGCGGCGGTCTGATGGCTGAATACCTCGTCAAAGTATTTCGAGCCAGTCTGGCCCACCGCTACATCCCCTTGAAATGGCGCGAAGTAAAAATAATCTTTATTCCGAAACCAGGTAAGGGTGACTACACCCAGCCTAAATCTTTTAGACCCATAAGCCTCTCCTCGTTCTTTTTGAAGACATTAGAGAGGCTGGGGGACATAAGGATCAGAAACCAGATTTCGGTACATAAACCCTTGCACCCCAACCAACATGCCTACTGTGCAGGCAAATCAATGAATCAGCACTCCACAGTGTAGTCTCACGCGTGGGAAGCGCTCTCAAAAACAAAAATCCAACCTTAGCCGCTTTCATTGATATTGAAGGCGCTTTTGATAAAACTAATTTCACCAGCATCGGGCAAGCACTCGTCATGCACGGCGTTGCACCGACGCTCGTTGAATGGATTAACAACATGCTAAAAAACCGTGCGAGTCGTTCGTTTCCGGTGCTTGAAGTGACAACAACACAGTGCAAATTATCCTTAGATAAATTACGTTTAAAAATACTCAAAGTTTATAGTTTGCGACGTACACAGTTCGAAAGTCATAACAGAAGTTACGTGAAGCCATTAGGATAACAGTACAGTGAAATTGCTGAAGACATCAAATATTATTTCTGAAGATAAATATTACCGGCAGAAAGTGAGGGTAGAGCATAAGCTGTCAATTTTAATTAGTAACAGTCCAAACCATAGACGAAGGAACGAAAACTTGACAAATATCATTCGGTCACTGTCATCGTAGTGTTGCCAGTGAGAGAAAAATATTTCAACTCGACTAAAAATAAAACGTTCCGTTACACGGAGACAATCGAATAAATATGGAGGAACAGTTACAAATATTGTACGATAAATAAAAAAATGATACGAGTAAGCAAACGAAAGAACTAAGCGAAACTATAACCAACACAATAATGGAAAGGATGGATGAAAAATATCCATAAAAACAGATAAAGAACAGAAAAGGAAGACAGAAAATGTTTGTTAAACTCGTAAGCCGAGAACTAACCGGTGAGCACGGCCTACTATGATAGGCTTGAATCACACATTTTTATCACAGTTTGGGACCAAAAACCGTGATAAAAAGCGTGACACAAGCTTATCACAGAGGCCATGATCGCCATAAAATGTTTTCGACCACCAGCGGGTCGAAAACATTTTATGGCACTTCAGTGAGGCTGGGCACGGAAAAGGAGCGTCTGATGGAGTTGGAGGGTGCTTAAACAGGACTGCAGAACTAGTGTTGCAAATGGTAATGATGTTTCAAATTTCGGAGCCTTTGTTAACAGCTTGCAAGAAAATTGTAAAGGCATACGCATTTTCCCGATTGATGACACTCATGTCAATTTTTTTAAAAAGATCATTCAAGCTAGGCGACTAAGCTGCGCTGATTGTTCCCCAGACCAAGTTTGTAGTCACTTTCGTAAAGGCAAAGAAGAAACAGCAAATGGAAATGTGATAATCGATAGTCCAGATAGGCTCTCTGCAACCCCATTGCCTGTGGAACCTAATATAGACGTTCACTCGAATCAGAATGTTGACCAATACTTTGCAAGGTCACAACTTTTATAGAGTGTGCTACGGCAATTCATCTGATACCAAAGCTGAATCAGAAATGTAATTTAATCCACCATGTGAAGTGATTGAGAAGAAATATGAAAACGAATTCGATTAGGCAGCACTTCTGGTGATGATTATAGTATTACTGAGGATAATTTGATTGACAAAAAAGGAAAGAACTCGCTGATTCATGGAGTAAGTAAAAATGGAAAAGGATTTTTTTCGAACAGCTATGATGATATGGAAATTTTCTAAATTATTGTTTATTCTATTACCTGATTTATTTCTTATTTTTTGAAATTAATATTAAGCTATATAATTATTCTGTAGATAATATAATTGCTCATTATAATATCTACAGAAGTGAAGTCACATCTGTAGACATAGTTTAAATATTTTTTAATCTGTCACCGTTGGTTATTTTCATGATAATTATGACTTAGCAAGTGCAGCTTAGCAACACTTCATTTTTTGAATTTATAGCGTTGATTTTTTCTAGAATTGTATGTTTTTTCGTTATTTTGTAATATTGTATATTCTGTCGAAAATGGCGTCACGCCTGTCGACAGGAAAATATATTAAAAGTGCCATAAATGCTTATTTTGTGATTGATGATATCTAAAACTATTTTTAGATTAAATTATGGTTAATTATAATTCTTCCTACCTCAATAAAAACATGTAATCATTGAGTTTGTTTTTATTTAAAAAAGAAAATAGGTCCGTAGAATGGCCGCATAATGTCAAACAGACTAAAATCATTTAAAGACACATCCATCGAAAAAAATCTAAATTTCAATACTGATCACAGAATGATTCGGGCGGTACTCGCAACGGCACAAGTCACAAAAAGAAGACCCTACCAATCGAATTACACTGCTCTAAAATGCACAGGTCACAGTGATACTCTACTAAGAAATTTAAGATCATCATTGGACATAAATGTAGAGAGAAGTCTATCAACCCAAGAAAAGTATGACAACATTGTGAATTTACTTGAGACCGAAACAAGGAAAACATATGCAGAAGGGAAAAAACTTATTTCTATAGAAACGGAGACAGGGGAAATATTAGAAACTACAGACCTTAAGTCGAATGTCAAACATTTACAAAGTGTTTTCCAAAATAATACTATCGCAAATAGCAACCACTCTTGCCAATAGGAAAGATACGGATGTCTTACATGTCAACGAAAGTCTGATTGTTCTCTCGGAATGGTTCGCAGCTAACAATCTTTTACTGAATGCGAAAAAAACAAAATGTCTAAAGTTCTCTTTACCAAATGTACCTCATCGTGACCTAAATTTAAATCTTGACGGCAAAAATCTTGAAATAATAACGGAAACTGTATTCTTGGGGATTACTATCGATTGAAAATTGCAGTGGGGCGCGCACATTAGAACTTTTTCGGGCAGGTTAAGTTCGGCTGCCTATGCAGTAAGGAAGATAAGGCAGTTAACCGATGTAGCCACAGCTAGACTAGTATACTATGCTTATTTCCACAGTATTATGTCTTATGGAATTCTGTTGTGGGGGTCAGCAGCAGACGTTGACTCAATTTTTATCTTACAAAAGAGGGCAATCCGCGCGAACTATAAAGTGGGTCCTCGCGAGTCCCTCAGAGAAAAATTTAAAGAGATCGATATACTGACTCTACCTTCACTTTATATTTTGGAATGTATTTTGTATGTCCGCAAAAATCGAGGGCTTTTCAAAACTAGAAGTGACTTCCATAATTTAAATACACGCAGTAAGCACGAAATTGTAACACCCAAATTCAGATTAACGAAAACTAGCAAGTCTTTTCTTATAAACAGTATACGCTTTTATAACAAGTTGCCTAAGTCAGTTATAGAACTGACCGATGGAAAGTTCAAAAACTACATCAAACGTGTTCTTATTAAAAAAGCATATTATAAAATCAAGGACTACGTTGAAGATAAAATGTTTGGCTTTGGCACCCTCTGCGCATGCGGCTTCCTTGGTAACTCATAAACGGCACAAATATATGGATATCTCTAACTATTCTCAATCTCATTTTTTTTCTCTTTTAATTAGACTTTTTACAATATTTTTCAATCATCATTATAGCCCTTTGCTAAGAATAGTTACAGCACTGATAACAGTATTTGTGCCACATGTTAAATTTAGTGTTGTTTTTTTTTTTTTAATTTGGAGTTTTTTTTTTACCTTTGTATAGATTCTTTTACCGAAATGTGTGAACATTTTAGGCTTTCTAGATTTCTAGATGATTGTTAACATTTGTTTAACAAGGCATTCGATTCTCTGGAGCATGAATACATCTGGGACGCATTACGAACACAGGCAGTGCAAGGAAAATATAAAAGATTACTGAAAAATATATACTCAAGAAGTACTGCACAGGTGAAGCTAGACAGAAAAGGGGAGGAATTTCACATCAGCAGAGGAGTTCGTCAAGGGGATCCTATCTCACCTAAGCTGTTCTCTAAGCGATATTTAAGAATATGGATTGGGATAAGTACGGACTTAACATAAATGGCGAAAACTTAAACCATTTAAGATTCGCAGAAGACATTATCTTGTTTTCAGAATGCCCAAACAATCTAGAAATAATGATACAACAACTATCAGATGGAAGTGCCATTGCAGGGTTGTCCATGAACACTGCGAAGACCAAAATCGTAACCAATTCTAATCAACAAGAGCCCATCATTGTGAACGGTTAAGAAATAGAATACGTAGATGAATATATCTATCTAGGACAACTAATATCCCCAGCGGACATAATGAATAGGGAAATAAATAGAAGAGTTGCCAACACGTGGAAAAGGTTTTGGTCACTTCGCGAAATCATGAAAAATAAGGACATACATATCAAGGATAAACGGAAAGTATATGATGTTTGCATCCTACCTTGTTTAACATATGGCTGTCAAACATGGGCTCTATCATTTTTTTATTTAATTTAAACAAGATAAATGTTTGTCAGAATAGCATCGAAAGAAGCGTAATTGGGGTTAAGAGAAGAGACAGAATAAGGCTGGATGAAATCAAATCTAGAACAAAATTTAAAAATGTAGAAAAAGTGTATAAATCTCTGAAATGGAGACAGGTCATATGATAAGAGAGAAAAATGAAAAATGGACGAAATTAATAACCGAATGGTATCGCAAGAGATGGAAGTTGAAATAAAGGACGCCAGACCACACGATGGCAAGACGACATAAAAAGAGTATCTGGTCCAGAATGGACAAGAATAGCAAAAGATAGAGTTGAATGGGGAGGCCTTTGTCAAAAGACAAGCTAAACCGGTTGCCGATTAAGTTAAAATAAATTTTATTATTTTTAAAGTTTTAAGGCATGAAACAAACATTGTAAAAATTGTAAATATTTATAAAAAGCAATAAAGACTTTTTTTTTTTTAAACCGTGCTATTCAATTCACTGTGAACACAACCACACGAGGAATCGTGAGTAGGGGCTGCCCACAAGGTGGAGTGCTGTCACCACTTCTGTGGAATTTGGTCGTAAATGAGCTCATTGCAGAGCTCAACGCCAGCAGTATTTTCTCGGTAGGTTACGCAGATGACATAGCAATTCTAATTTCGGGGCAATTTGAGGGCATTTTATGTGATCTTATGAAAAGAGCCTTCAAAATAATTGAGAACTGGTGCACAAAGCATGAACTATCGGTTAACCCCTCAAAAACGGAACTAATAATGTTCACTAACAAACGAAGTTTTGGACCACATAGGCTCCCAAAACTTTTTAACACAGATTTAACACTAAAAGAAGAGGTCAAGTACTTGGGGGTATCCTTGATAGCAAGTGCTCTGGAACAAGCATCTTGACTACAAACTCAACAAATGCACAATTGCACTCTACCAGTGTAAAAAAATGTTAGGGAAAACATGGGGGCTCTCTCCAAAGATTACTCTGTGGCTATACACAGCGGTGATCAGGCCAATGTTGGCTTATGGCACTCTGGTTTGGTGGACGAGAACAGAACTCTCGACCACCATCGCCCGACTCCACCGGTTCCAACGACAGGCCTGTTCAGCTATCACAGGCTGCATGAGAACCAACCCAACAGCAGCCATGGAGATAACCCTACAATTAACACCCCTGGACCTGTACATACAGCAAGAGGCGGCGCTAGCCGCCATCAGGCTAATGCATCTAGGCATATGGGGCAAAAACCTCACCAGTCCACACGCTAAAATCCTGGACCGGGCCATTGAGTATCAGCCTCTCATCGCTGCCCCGTGTGACAGAATTCAAAAACAACCTATGTTCAACAAAACCTATAACATACAAACAATAGAGGAAGAAAGGGATCAGTCAGGAGCCAATGAAGTACGAATTTACACAGATGGCTCGAAAACAAATAACGGTTCAGGTGCTGGCGTACACTCCCTTGACCTCAACATTAACTTTCACATACCGCTCGGCACACACAGCTCGATATTTCAATGTGAATGTGTCGCCTTAACACAAGCTGCAAAAACCGTAAAGCGCTTAGGCATCCAGAACTACGGTATCAGTTTCCTATCTGATAGTCTGGCCGTGCTCAAGGCTTTAGAAAAGAAAATTACCAACAATAAACTTATCTTTGAATGCCACCTTGCCCTGGAGAGTATATCGAAATCCAATCGAATCACCCTCCAGTGGATCAGGGGGCATAGTGGATCCCTAGACAATGATGCCGCAGACGAATTTGCGAAGAGGGGCTCCTAAATGGTAGTGCTAGGCCCGTACCTGCTTATCCCCTTGCCCTTCTCGCAATTTCGTGCGTGGATTCGCCAAAGATCAACAGAGCTACACAATAACATATAGTCACGGGCAACAGACTGTAGACAGTCGAAAATGGCTTTGCCAAATGTACACCCGCGTCTAACTAAAAAACTCCTCAGCCTAGGTAGAAATAACCTCAAAATAATTATAGGCACAATAACGTGCCACACCCTTCTTAACAAACATTTATTCAACATAGGCGCCACGGACAGCCCACTTTGCAGGGGCTGTTTTAACGCCGAAGAATCAGCCGCCCACGTAATCCTGGAATGCGAGGCCGTGGCATCTCAACGCGAAGAAATCCTCGGAACAGTGAGGTCGCTCCGAGAAGCCTGTGAAGCTCCCAGGAAGCTTCTGTGCTTTTGGACGGAGCTAGGCTGGCTATGTTAGCCAGTACAGCCCCCACGCACAAACGGACCAAATGGGAGTCTAAGTGCGGAAAAGGGAGTCCCTACCACTACCACTACCACTACTGCCGTGAATTTTTTCACATAGCCAAGAGCAACCATTTCGCTGGCAAGGGCCCCCCTTTGCCAGCGAAATGGTAGGCTATGGTGGCTAGACTCTAACATAAATTTGCAATTTAAAGCTTAATTTAACGCAAACGGATCTCTGAATCGAAAAATGGTTTTAACAAACCCATAATATTTTTGAATGGCCTATCCAACGATACCCCACACCATGGGACAGATGAGAAAAACAAAAATTCATCCCCACTTTACGTCTATGGGAGGTACCGGAAAAAAAAAAAACATGATTTTATTTTACGACTTTGTCGGAATTATTAATATGTATTTTTAGCGACGAGTTGAGAACCAATAACACAAAAACCCAAATAGCACAACTTACTGCAAAGTAGTGAAGACAACCTTACCGTGCGACGACTCAGGAGTAAAGGGCCGATACTCGCTCGAGCGCACGCCTTTATATTAATCGGTAGGTACCACCACTACCAACAATAAGTTATGCTTATAGTATATCCATGCCAAATTATAGCTTTCTAGTACATAGATTTTATGAGCTAAGCTGCGGATAGACAGACGGACAGAGTGAAACTATAAGGGTTCCTTGTTGACTTCGGAACCCTAAAAAGAAATAAAGGAAGGCCGAACTATATCGAACTTTTTAGTAGCCTTCCAAAACTTTAGAAAATTTTTGGCTTTACGGTGCGAAGCTATACTATCAAGCTGAATCTGTTCTTGATGAGACTGACATCACACAAGTTTGCTTTTAAACCCCTTTCGCTATAGACATCGCCAGACGTTCAAAATCAAAATCAATTGTTTATTTCAAATAAACCTTAGAGGTACCTTAGAATTGTCAAACAAAGAAAAATTAAGATGACTCTAGTTGCAAATTCGTAACCGTAACATTAGGTCTCAATGAAGAAGAAATTGCAAGAAACTCCACGGACACTCTTTTCCATAAGTTTTAATTAAATTTTTTTGGTTACATCATTCTTGTTGAAAAATACAAATATGTGCGAACGATGTAAAAAGACGTGCTGGATAAAGCGTCTTGAGTAACAAACAATTAAAAAGATACAATAACAGGCCGAGGCAGCTAAGTTATGACCAATCTAAACTGATGGCGTTATGCCACAACCATAGCTGATATTCAAGCTTCGCCCTCGCGTGAACCTCTCGTACGTGCTTATTCTACCCGACAACACGGCCAACATGTCTATGAGTCTGCTCGCATGTAAACAGCTCAACCAGATGCTTGTAAAAGTCATTTCCAGAAATTCACTATGCTTTGATTGCTATCAAGAGCAATACTGAGCAAAAACGTATGTTGTAAGTGTAGCTAAAAGCATAAGATCGAAATTAGAACAACTAAAGGTATAATAGATTGCTTTCATGATCGTGGTTTGGGGTTTTATGTTGATTAAGTACTAGTTATAATTTATAATAATTATGTGTATGGCCGCTAGGGAGGCGCCGATGAGGTGTTTGCCTAGGCGTTCTCGACTTTTAATCCACCTCTGCCTGTTAGCAACGTATTTTGTTCGTTCCTTTATTAAATTTGGACGTGTTTTTAGTAAAAGTTACAAAAAGGCTTTCAAAATTATTTTTGTTTTTGCAATAAATTTTGTAAATGTCAATTGAAGAATGATTGTTGTAGATAAAAATAAAAATTATTAAAGGAACTTTAATAATATCCAGCTGCATGACATTACTGCTTTTTGCATTGTTGGTTTTGGCAGAACATTATAAGTAAAACTAGCTTCTGCCCGCGGCTTCACCCGCGTGAAAAGTGTTTTATTATCCCAAAGATAAATTATACCGAGATGAAAATTATATATCCCATGTCCTAATCCAGATTCGGGTCCATCGATAAATCCGTTCAACCTTTACGGCGTGAAGTCGTAACAATATTACGTCAGAGGCTTCGCCTGCATGAAAGTCGGAAATTATCCCAAGGGAACAAAATCCCGGGATATTAAGTATCATATATCCTAATCAAGGATATGGTCCTTTTTATTTTAAGTAGTTAGGCTCGCGCTTGACCACTATCTCACCTGATGGTAAGCGATCACCTAGAAGTAACCTATTCAATCTTGACTTAAAGGTGGTACCTATCGGGAAACAGACTCCAGCAGGGCATTCCATGCCAAGTTTCTTGCAAAACCATTCAGTCATTCATACGTGAATGCGTGACAAACAAACCAACAAATATACATTGGCATTTATAATCTCTCATACCTCAGATCATAATTAATGTTAGACCGGAAAATTCTAAATAGATATAAACAAGTTATAATGTCAAATGCATCGAAATTATAATATGAGTATCTAGTTTTTTAGGCAACGGCGTCGGCGGCGGGATATAAATATTGTGTATTCTCTGTTCCCTCACACACATAGTCGGATTGGACGACCATTCAACTTGACCAAACTCTCTGTCTTACTGAGTGTTTGTTGCTGTTGTGTCTGTATCAAATTTTACGTTTTCTATACCTTTCTACCGGAGGAACGTTATTATTTTATGGTAAATATTTTTAAGTAGTTTTTTTATTATTATTTTGTATTATTTTATTTTTATGTTATTTATTTATTTTTATTGAAACTGCTTACTCTGTTGGTGTTTGGCGTTATGAAATCAGCAACAGCTATCGCCGAAAACCACCACTGTCGCTTGGTCTCGCACTCGTTTCCCAGCATTATGTTTAGCGTTAGCTGTTTTGTGCGTTTGTGACGCATACTTTCCCCATTTGATCCCCAAGGTAATTTAATTATGGTTGTAATAATGGATTAGTTTGTATGTAAAACAAAGCTCTTTAATTTAACATTTTTAGTACGACACACTACGATTCTTCAATGTAATAATTTAGTTCATATGTAATCAAAGCGCAATAAGTATAATTTTAAATAATATATAATTTTAATTAATCGATAACGTATAATTTTGAATTAAAATAAAAAAAACACCAAAAATATAAAAATATAGAAAAATGTTAAACACATTATTTTAAAAAAACCGGAAGAACCGCAATAGTAATTAAGGCGATATATACACCCCGATGCTAACGCAGTACAGGCCGTGCGCCCGCTCGATGCCAAAATATCAAAATTGAACCTCCTTTTGATCAGTTTTGTTTGCAAAATATTATTTGATTTACATATGCTATGTTAGTTATGAAGAAATACCAGCCATCAATTTTTCTGGGTAAAAATATTTTTAAACATCCAAGTCGTTTTGGAGGAGTTTCCAAATGTTGCCAAAAAATATCGTGTTGATAATTATTTTTTTAAAGCAAAACTATTAGTTACACGTAAAAACCTTGTGTTCAAAATTATGTTCATGAATCAATAATACATATATATTTTTAACCTAGCCGTTACTAAGGAGTATGCTTTAGAAAGTTACCGTTATACGGCACTAAAGCGGATGTAGGCCCTTAATAATGAATGCCATAATACTCTTTTGAGATAAACTCTTAACTAACATTATGAAGAGAGAGCCCGAATGTTGTGAGTTTGTCCAGACGTGTAGGGTAATCTCTGGAACCACTACGCACATATTTCAAAAAAAAAGGCTTCATATATTTCAAAAAAAAAGGCTTCATTCGAATGGCTCATTATTCCAGATGGTTACCTACACAAATATCATCAATGCGAACGTAACTGTATCTGTCCTTTTCACGTTAAAACCGCTGAACTGATTTATATGAAATTTGGTATGGAGATAGTTTGAGACCCTGAGAAAGACATAGGATAGTTTTTATCCCGTATTTCTTTAAGGGGGTGCAAGTTAGTACGGTGAACCAATAATTTTTCAATAAGTAGTAGGCTGTTCAAACTACTAATACTAAGCAGACGAAATCGCGGGCAAAGGCTAGGATGTTATAAATTATTATGACCCAGGCAATACCGGTGCGAGCCACTATTGCTCTTATTAAAGCCTTCAAATATGCTTCTACACTATAATATGACTAAGACAAGACAAATTACTCTTATGATTGTATAGGTTTATAGCAGTGTTAATGCACTTATATAACCTTTGTAGTGATAAATATTTTATCAGGGTTTCTTATACACCGTGGCATGTTCATCGTCTTACAAAAGCAGCCCACTTCTTCTGCCCATGTATATGAAAAACTTTTTCCAAGGAAGTCATTGGCAATTACCAAAAAAAAATTGGGTTTTTCATACAAAGTTGCCGTCACGTGGCCAAAATTTGGGCGAAAGGAGTTGGCAGCTTTTGCAAGACGATTAAAATGCCGTGGTGTATACGTCTAATAAGAGTTCGTTATAAGTTTGAATAAACTATAAGCAAATGTATTTTTACATTCCATTATAAGATGTACCATCTTAGTCAGGACACTTATAACCTATAATACATAGTTCCTTTGTTCTCAAAACGGATTGTTTGAAATGCAGTTTTGCAAGTCGTCATACCTGGAGCAAATAAACTCTTTTTAATTCTTTATTGTGCACCAAGATAAAAAACATTTAAACATAATGATAACGAAATTCATGTACAAAGGCGATCTCAACTTCAAAATGGCATTTCCTTCAGCAAACGTTTTGGTGATTGTGATGTTAATAGAGGGTAGTAATTCCAGTGTACCTACAATTTTATGGCAAGATAAAATTAATTAATTAAATAATAATATTTAAAAGACATTCGCTAAAAATACAAATATTTATTTATATATATATATATATATCTACTAATATAATCTATATATTGCTTCAGGACCAGCGGCTTCACGAGCTTTCCAAGGCACAAGGGCAACATATCGACTCTTAAAGGAAAACCCAATAATACTTTGACCGACCAGCGAATCAAACCCGGGACGTTGCGCTCAGCGGTCGCACTTGCTACCGCCAAAGCCAGTTACAATTAGTGTAATTCGTTTTGGGATAAATTATTGTTGCATCGGTAGTTTTTCGAAGCATTACTATTTAGCTGTGTTAAGGACGTGTCAGTGCATAGTATCAAAGCAGTTCATAAATACGTGTTCATTAAACAAAAGTGAGTGTGCCTGACCCGACAAACCTCGACAGAGCGTCTTGGCGTCGTGAAATAAGGAGAGCCGACCCCACCTAAAGTGGGAAAAAGGCTAGGCAGAAGAAGAAGAAGATTAAACAAAAGTGATTCAGAATAAACTGTGTTACACACATTCACGATGGCAGTAATCAATAGTGTAATGGCTGAAGTGTTTATTTTTTTTGCAAAAACTTGGCCGGTTTTGATAAACACGTTCTTGACGCTGGTGATAGCAACGTTAATGTACGGAGTGGCATCATGGTGCATACTGAAGAAGTTCCGCAATTACATGAACTTCGTGTACCTTAACGTGCTGGTGGTACAGCTTATATATGTTTTAATTGTATCAAAAATTCCTAATGAAAATGGAAAATATAATATATTTTTAAATTATTTTCTTCAAGCGAGGTGCTACTGGTATTTAGTTTTTAGCCATATGTTTTACGTGGACTTTGTTAAAATTATAAATGAGCATTTTCAAAGGAAATATTTATTATGCAGTGTCTTTGGTTGGGGCGTATCTTTGGTACCAACCGTCATCACCGGAATAGTGTTGCCTAAATATGCTCCTAATTCGATCGTTACTAGTGTTATTACATTGTTACCTTTGATTTTAAATTTGTTTCTATATATAATAACAGTATATTTACTCTGTCGCAGTTGCAACGCTAACGTACCTACCGTTACTAACAAACGTAGGCGATTCTACATCGGATCTTTAATATTTGTTCTGGGTGACATATCATTGTTGTTAACAACAAGTATCGTGTTCTTTAAACCTGAAAACATGAGTAATCTTTATATACGCATGCTATTTTTAGGAGTTATATTTCTGAGTTTCGTACAACCAACATTAATGTCAATTTTTTTCTGTTTGTTAAAAAGTAACCGAATTCTATGGTTTGAGTTTTATACAAATATGTTAAGAAGGCAGTCCACAGCAAGACAAGTGAATCAGGATATAAATATGCAGGGGAGAGTAATTCAAGAGCTAGCTGAAAGCCATCCGCAGGTTCTTGTTATATAGGACTAGATGCAGCCCACGGCTCCGCCCGCGTGGAGAGAGGGCTTTCCCTTATTAGTAATAACTCTCTCCCTTCCCCTTATATATTTATAAATTATTGTATATTTATTATTCTGATGTATAAGCTTTACTCATACCTGTAAAGCTCCATCAAACCCCTTTCAATAGTATTTGCATGAAAGAGTAGCAACATCCTCACAAACTTTTACATGTTGATTTCTTTAATACGTCATAAACATCTTGTGTACTTTTATCATATAATAAACATCTTTTATCACTTGTGATAAATAGTAGTACTGGCTTTTTACACGTTTCTATGTGGGTGCGACAGGCGATATGCGATAGCACTGCATTGTCTCTATTTAAAGCTCCTGCTGATTTTCCTTTATTATTGTATTTACAAGTAAGTATGTGTGGGTCAAATCATGCAACTGAATTTAAATTTTTCTTTCTGCCGGAGTAATCTCGGTGTGTTAAGATACGTCCGTATCCTCTGCAATCGATTTTTAACCTTTCATGTTTTTAAGACGTAGATCCACGTGAGACACTATGGCTTTTCTATTGTTTCGGTAATTACGGGCACTCGACCGGTTAACCTTGATGGTCAGATCGTTCGGGGGTTATTATCTGAATAAAACATTAAACTATGTTTTAGAAACGGCTTTTCTTTTTATTAGATTTTGAGAAATGTAATGTAGTGTACCGTACTTTCCCAAGACATAACTTTCATTTTTTTATTATTATTGTCATAATTATATTATCATCTTATGATGGTATAAATACGTTATTGCTTGTTTTAGGTTCAATTATTTTATGTTAAGTTTTAAATAAGTTGAAGAATCTTGAGATTTTTTGATGTATATAAAAACAGGACGCGCATCAGCCTGTCAGGTTTCAAACAAAAATGAATACTCTTCTCATGCCCGCCATTCTAAGTTTTATTCATTGTGAGCTTTAATTTTGTTAGTAAAGTTTAGTCAAGTGTTTTACAAATTGTAATATTCCTGCATTTATTATTTTATTCCATTATCTTTGTTAATTTTTATTTTGTAGATACAAATTTGATGTCAAATTGTGATGATGTTATTTAAATTAATATAATGGAATTTATTAAATTGTCAGAATGTATTGCGTCGGGTTATTACTGTTTAAAAAGTTCTTGACATTTACCATATGATAATATGGTGTGGTGTAGTTATAAATATTAAAAATTTCAAAATGTAATTAAAATATTATTGATGTGTCTGATGATTGAACGAAGTGTTTGAAGTGTTTACTAACTTCTTTTATTGATGTATAATTTATTGTATTTAAATAAGTTTTATTGTAATTAAACAATAATTATCTTTATTTACTACGTCTTTGACATTTATCAGGACCCTAGAACTTTATTTTTATAACGTTCCCCTCTAAAATTGAACTGGTCTTGTATCGTGAGTTGTTTTCCAAACATTTAAACTCACATACGCAAATAGCCAAAATTGTATCTCCCTTACAAGTTGGTAAGCTCACGACAACTTTATAAGGAAAATCCAATAACTTATTTGAGATTTGCCTATAATAAGACCGCCTTGAAGAAAGTTGTTCACACCATTCTGTTACACCTTGTAGATCCATATATTAGTAGCATCGCCTATAAACATAGCCGTGGGGAGGAGGAGCCTACCCCAGAATAGTCTAGTACTCACCCCAGGATGTTAGGTTATCGATTAGAATTATTAGGCTAAACACTGAAATAACCACTCAAAATCAATTTCTTTACAACCGAGAAATCTACATTCTTATTTAGTATCGCCAACATATTAAATTACATTTAGTTACTTTTGAATCTGTTGATGCTACAGTACATTTAAATTTCACGTCACAACGCAAAGTGACAGACAGTCGACATACAGTCAAAGACCGTTAATATCGTCGCTTCCATACATGATCATCCATTAATGGCTGATGTCTACTGTGGGTGAAGAAAGGTTCAGAGGCACTGAAGAGAAGTGACTGACAACACGCTTGTCAGTGTTGGTTACGCGGTCTGTCTTAACTTATCGAATAAAGCCGTCGCTTTCTTAGCATTTATTGAAGTACATAAAAAGTCCTTTCAGATAACAGAAGTCCCACTGTTGCTTGTTACTCGATCAGTATTAACTCATCGAATACTATCAGTGTATATTTACTCAAATATCTCAAAGCTGGGACACAACTGGTATTAGTATCCTTAGCATAAATGAATGACATAAAAAAAGCTTTTTAGACAATATGAGTCCCACTGCTGTTGATTACTCGATCTGTCTTAACTCATCAGGTTAGTATCAGTGTACGTTTATCATAATATTTCAGAACTAGAACACAATTAACTTTAGCGTCAATAACATAAAATAAAGAACTTAAGAAGCCCTTCCAGAAAATATAAGCCTTGTTGGTGTTTTTACGCGGTCGGTCTTATCTCATCAAATAATTACCGTGTAACACTTCATGTAAGACTAGCTTCTGCCCGCGGCTTCACCCGCTTGGAAAGTGTTTTATTATCTTAAGCAAACATTATTGTTAAGGTTTCCTTATGAACCGATAATGGTTAATTTTTAGTATGTTTTCACATCCCAATTTCCCTCCAAATTCATCCTTGGCCTCATCACTATTTTACTGGCGCGCGCTGTAATCGCGCCATCTGACGAATGAAAAAGGACTCTCGTTCGTACTAAAACCGTGACTAGCCGCCCAAATGCCGAGCTCCCTGAAATAAATCATAAAACCATGTAACAAGTGAAAGTGTTGTGTTAAAGCATCATCAATCAATAAAGGGACGTCCCAGAACTTTAAAGTCCGCAAGAACCAAAACTTTACACCAAGTTGCAGTGGCAAACTATTGGGAGCAAGACTCGGCACGAACCAACTGCGTTAAGCGACGCCGTAAGTACCCTACATTCCTCATCATCCTTCCTAGCCATTTTGCTGTGGATCATACTACAGTCCTATCGAAGGGACCCTTTTACATTTGGCCTTCGAGCCGCATTTAAATATTTGAATCATTCAAAATGGCTACCTTTTTCTAACACGGATATTACGTCCATATTATCATAATATCAGTAAATACACATTCACACAATTGAAAAAACATAAAATAACGATATTTATGTAATCCTAATTAATTTTTAACGTAAAACAAAAGCATTCATCATAGTAAATACCTACGGTTTCGTCACGTAGAACGTCTAGGTAGGTATGTCACGTGACTTTGTTCGAGAAACATTGTCACCGAATGGTGTTCGAGGATAAAATAAGTTTATCATTTCTCATGTGTGTTAACGAGTTGTCAGGTTGAGTTTGTTTAAGTATAACATGCGATATTTAATCTTTATAATCAACATTTCTTCATATTAGTGCACTCGTTTGCGACCGGCCCGAAACGCGCAGCCGTCAATTACACATTTGTAAACGTTTTATGCGACCTGCACATTTTGGGTGTGGCTTGTCCGTACTTGCTTTTTCCATATTTTTTGTTACTAAACCGTCAATGAGTGTTGCCTCTCGATTTAATCTTGTAGTTTGATAGACTGGTATGGAAAAAAAAAACTCAGATGGTCTCTGGATCCGCCCGAGACAGAAATATTTATGTTCTAAATCAGTGCACGTCCGGTCGCCATTGCGACACCCGTCGACCGTACACAGGTCCGCGCTCAAACTTTTTGTGATGAAAAATGTGGTTTATTTTTTTTTGTGGCGTTTGTTTTCTAGTGTGAAAAACGATGGATCGATAAGTGTGGAACTGTTTTTAATAGTTCTTCTTTGTGTTTGGTGTAAATTCCGGCAGAAATACGTATTACAAAGAACGCCGTCGGTTTCGCAAACGCAAAAAAATGGCGTTTTTGTGTCTTCATAAAAACAAAAAAAAAATTGTTTTGCTTTTTCCAATTTTACTCATTAAACTATTGTTAGTAACAATGCTACGTTAATTAAAAACAGAATAAATGCATTTAATTGAAGTGGTAATGAACCAAATTCGAATATAAGTGAAAACAAAACACAACACCCATTTTGGGTGTTTTGAGCAGATGAACGTTTTTTTTATATAAAAAATGTATTTTTTTGAATTTCTTTGTGTTTCTTTGTATTTCATGCCCTATTGTTGTGTTTTTTCCATTAGTAAATATCATTAGCACGTGGACTGTGAAATAAAATGCCAAACAAACAAAAAACAAACAAAATAATCTAAGCCAAATAAACAAAGGCCGCTTTCATGGAGCCTTTTCAAGTGTTTGCATTGTGACTATATCTCGTAATCTAAACAATTCTAACAGCTAAACACTGTGTGTGCGATAAGACTATGTACCAAACTATGTAATACAATAGCATTGTAAGCCACTTGACCTACAGAGTTCACAGAACTGGAGTGTAAACAAACCCATTTTTTGTGCCGCGTCGGCGCGCCGTCGGGCCGTTTTTTTTGCGGCGAAATTTTGTAAAGCTTGTGGGATGAAATAAATGTATGGGGAGGCGTGATATTTTTATTGATTCTTGTGGAATAGGGTGTATTGCTGTAAATAAAATAAAAACATTGTGAAATGTTGGTTTATTTTTTTATTTTTGTACACAAACCTGACACAAACCTGAGAAATTTTCTCTTACACTGACTTTACACAATATTCACAAATAAATTACATGGTAAAACTTGATACATCCTTTGGCAATATGATAGATAATTTCATAACAATTCTAACAACATAATTTTTTTACATGGGTCCCATACAAAACTTTCGAGAAATCGGCGTTTTAGTGAGACCGGGCCGATAGCGCAAAATGGTGCCGAGGTAATGGCGCAGATGGGCGATTTTCGTTTTAATTTATCGTGATAGCTCGTTACGCGTAACATAAGACGTTGAAATCGTATTATCAAAACATTACCATTGGCTACGTTGTCGTAACATAATATCAGCGCGGAATAGTTACAATTGTGTATTGAGTATCAAAGTTAGAATATTGGTTCAATATAACATCAAAGGTCCTTCGAAATCATTATTAACATAGAAATATAGGTTTTTTACCTACGTATCTTTTTATTCATTCGTTCATTTAGAGTTGCCATCTTAAAACATACCATATAATTAAAAAATCTACTAATTTAGTAGGTTTTTAGTAGATTGTGAAACAGTATTTTCTACTATTTGTGAACAAAATTTAAATTGTTTTACGTATCATATCTAACCATTTTGAATATAAACAGTGGTTCGTTTTGATAATTCTTTTCAATAAACATTATCATTTTATAGTTTTCTTTTAACATCGTTTTAAAATCGTAATCAGTCAACATGAGTGAAGCAATGGCATCTCATCATGAATCTAAGCGTAATATAGCATTTAAGAGATTATCGGATGCTGTCACCTGCGCTCGCAATACTTTAAAACATCCTAGTCTTCTATCGCGGTTTGAAACATGGTGTTCGCGTTTAGAATCCCTTATGGATGCATTCAACGGTTCTCACATTAAGCTTCTGAGTGAGTACAGGGGCCTTGGTAGAGAGGAATGTATTTTCAAACAAAAAAATATATCAAGAGCAGGCAGATGACATGTATTTTGAAGTCCTTGAAATTCAGCGTAAACTTTTGCCTGATAACAATCATCAGGTTATGCCTTCAGCTTCCTCATCATCAGGTGAACATAGGAAATTAACAAAATTACCACCTATCCAATTACCTAATTTCTCAGGTGAATTTAAAGACTTCTCTGGTTACATTGACTTATTTAATACTTTGGTCCATGACCTAGGTCAGACATTTCAAATGTGGAAAAGTTTCAATACCTGGTCACTTTCCTTTCAGGAGAGCCAGTTAATCTTATTCGAGCTTACCCTATATCAGAAGCAAATTATATTAGCGCATATTAAGCTCTTGTGGACAGATATACCAACAAGCGTTATCTGGCATTTATGTGGTGGGAGCAAATTTGTAATTTAAAACAAATGAATACCGAGTCAGTGCAGAGCCTGCGCACCCTTTTGGATTGTTTTGCTGAGAATCTTTCGATGTTAAATTCTTTGGGTTTGCCTACATCCATTTGGGACTTTATTTTATCTTTTAACAAAAATTGATGAATAGTCACGTGAGGCTTTTGAACTATCATGCAACGGTGCTGATTTCCCACAATTTAGTCAACTTAAAACATTTTCGTTAGAAAGATGTAATGCGTTAGAGCGTTCATCTCTTTCACATATCTCAATTGCAACAATAGTTATCCACCGTCAGGTAAGCACTAATAACAACAGTAATAACAATATTAAAACGAACAACAAGTCAAATTTTAATAAAAATAAATCACAACCAAATAAACCTTCAACATTATTGTTAAATCAAACGCCCAACACAACAGATTGTGTAGTTTGCAAAGAAAAGCATGCTATTTACAACTGTAAGGATTTCATTTCTAAAACACCTCAAGAGAGGTCTGAAATTGTAAAGAAACTTCAACTTTGTTTAAATTGTCTGCGAGCAAATCATAACGTTACAAATTGTTTTTCAGATCGGTCATGTAAAACATGCTATAAGCGTCATAACAGCTTATTACATTTTCCGACATCAACAAATACTTCCAACGCAAGGTTTTACAAATATTACCACGCTCAGGGTGCTGTATGACGCTTTAGTAAGGAGTCACTTGGAGCACAGTGCGGTGATTTGGGCTCTTCATGAAGCGAAATACAATGTCATGCCGGAGCGAGTACAAAATAAATTTACAAGACACTTGTATTTTAAACTTTATGGAGTTTACCCAATTTACTCGCTAATGTATCCTACACTGTTTGTACTGGGAATGGTGGGGTACAACGAACTCAGAGTGCGCCGGGAATTTACACTCGCGGCATATGCACTAAAGGTCCTGCGTGGAGTAGTACATAACCCGGGTGTGCTGCGTCACCTGAAGCTGTGCGTGCCAGACCGATACGTGTGGAGGCGGCGGCGGCTGCCACTGCTGGCCGTGCCTGCTGCTAGAACCAATCTATTGGCAAAAACACCTCGCACCCGCACAATCTGTGTGCTGAACGAATGACATGAGAGGCAGGACATATTTTCGTGCAATTGGAGTGAATTCGCAAGAGTTTTGTTGAGTTTTGTTCGTTATAGTTAATTAAAATTTAGATAAGTAAAGTTTTATTTTATGTTAGTTTAGAAGATTTCGATAGTGTTAGAAGTTTAGGTTTATATAATAATTATACATTTATGTAAAGTCTGATTTTAGATTAAGATTTTAACCACTCTATTGTATTGGGTTCAACCTGTAAGATAGTGTGTGTAAGTTAAATAAATAAATAAATAAAACTTCTGTACCAAATGTGCCACAGTCACAGGTACATGTAGCTACCATGGAACAGACTGGTGTCCTGAAGAATTGGCACACGTCACACCTGCCACGACGTTGTCAAATCTTTCTACTAGCGTATTTCATTATTTTATTCTTCTTGCCACAGCAGAAGTGCAAGTAAGAAACAAACATAACACTTTTGAAAAGGTTGAGGTCTTGATCGATCCGGGTAGTCAGGCCCATATCATTTATACTGCTTGTGTGAAGCGATTGGGCCTGCTTCTTGTGAGGTAAAATTTTCCTATGTTGGGAATTGGTGATACCGTTCCAAACCAGTCAGGTGGCTTAGTTTATACAGAACTTTCAATGATTCATATTCCATTGCGCTTCGGCGATTTAAACAATTACAAAAACGCCTTCTGCGTAATTCCTCTTTTGGAGACGAATATAAAGCCCACATTAAGGAATATTTAGCAAGTGGTCAGATGGAACGCATTCCACCTGACGAGTGTCAATCTGCCACTGCGTATTACATACCACATCATGCGGTGGTTAAACCCTGCAGTGTCTCTACTAGGCTACGAGTTGTGTACGACGCTTCAGCCAAAGATACAGATGGGAAATCACTCAATGACACTCTTTTGACTGGTAGTAAATTGCAAGCAGATATCATTAAGGTTACACTAGTCAAAAATTCTTCCATACAAACGTAGTTTGGGGATTATTCCACTGTTTGACGATGTACGTTCAAAATAAAAAGTGATATCAATTTGTCTCATCATTATCTAGCCCTGTATGGAAGCGAAAACGTAAAAATAGAAAATATTTGAAAGTTATGAGCGTCGAAAGTTCCACATTTCGATACTAATTTTAACGCATTTTAGGGCGCAAATAAATACCATAAGAAGACGGAAATTTGCAAAACGGCCTCCATGCAGGGATAGATTAGTAGTTCAACAATGCAAATAATTTTATTTTGAACAGATAGATTACGTAGTTTTTTCATGATATCTAGACAGCCAAAAGTCTGTTTATAAAATTTCGCGCGCTCGATTTCGTCCTAAATCATTATCCATTTCGCTAAAAATTTGCAAAAGTGTGTATTCGTACGCGAACTAGCTTCCTACTGCTCATCACAGCATCTATCTCTTCCGCACGTTTTGTCGGTTGATATAAAATGCATATTAACCCCGCGCACATAATAGTTCGTGCCGTCGACTAGTGTACCCTTAATATCATTTTACGTTTTCGACTCCATTCCATCTTTTTATCAGCTGACGTACGTCAAATGTACCGGCAAATCACGATCGTTCAGGAACATAGAGATTATCAGCGTATTCTTTTTTGGTTTTCACCTGAAGAACCCATTCAAGAATTTAGAATCAATTGCGTGACAATTGGAGTTTCGTCAGCACCATTTCTGGCCGTACGTGCCATGCAACAACTGGCTCTAGATGAACAGGATTCGTTTCCAACCGCAGCAGAGGTTCTACGGAGCAATCTGTACGTCGATGATGTAGTCACCGGTTGCGACAGCATAGACCAAGCGATTTCTCTCCAACGGGAATTGTCCAGCATCATGGCTGCCGGTGGGTTCGAGCTCAGGAAGTAGTCCAGCAATCATGTGGCTGTACTACAAAACGTACCCAATGAACACAAATTGGTACCAGATTTGACGATGACACCAATTTTATCAAGGTTCTCGGTCTTGCCTGAAATGCTCATGAAGACATCTTCAACTATCGGGTTAATCAAATCCCACGCGACTGTACCAAACGGACAATGCTCTCAGAGCTTGCTCGTATCTATGATCCCACTGGATTTTTAGAACTTGATTATGAAGAAACGGAAAAACTGCTTACTATCTTATCCTAGTCCAGCGTTTTTCATAAACACCCTTTTACGCACACATTCACACAGAACACCATCCTACTTCCTCTATATCACACACACACAACACCACACCACACCACGCACACGACATCTTCCACTTCACACTTACACTTCGCATACTTACAAACATACACACGCGTTTTTAATTATTACTTTATTTAAGTTTTTTTTTTTCATTAAATTTTTTTTTTTGGTTCCTTTTTTTTATTGTTTTTTTCTTAGAATAGTCCTACATGGCCTACGTTCTACCTTTGTGTAATCCCAATATCGGCGTGGGGGGCCAGGAGTCCATAGCACAGGGTATCCTAGTTTGGATTCCTGACTCCCACAAACCTTTGTCTCCTATATCTGTATCATATTATAGAAACAAAAGTGTACTTTGTGGGAGAAAAATAAAGATTATATTATTATATTACTGGTCTACTTACACCATTAACATTTTTAGCAAAATATCTCATTCAGCGTTTGTGGTTATTGGGAACATCATGGGATAAACCTGTACCCGACGACATTCATCAAGTTTGGTCAAAGTTCCCCACCAGTTATCAAATTTATCACACCTTCATATTCCGAGGCGTATCATCCTCAAGCGATGAGCTATCAAATTCATGGATTCTGCGATGCCAGTGAAGCTGGATATGCGGCAGTAATCTATCTTCGTGCTAATACAGGTTCAAATCAACATCAAGTCTGCCTTGTGAGCGCAAGATCACGTGTTGCTCCAACCAAGCGCAGGACATTAACAAGGCTCGAGCTATGTGGTGCTTCCCTGCTCGCAGACCTTATGAGTTATGTTAGCAACACATTTTCGAACTAGATAAACATAGACAACATTTTCGAATGGTCTGATTCAATGATCGTTTTAGCATGGATCAAGTCAAATTCAACAAATTTCAAAGCATACGTTGGGAATCGTATTGTAAATATTCAGCGGAAATTACCCACGGCTGTCTGGAAACATGTGCCAGGCAAGCAAAACCCAGCTGATTGTGCGAGTCGTGGCTTACTATCAGACGAGCTTATCAATCATGCCCTTTGTTGGACAGGTCCGGAATGGTTGTCATTTAATATGGATCATTGGCCCAGCGATCAAATTCAATAATCTTGTACCACAGACAGTGACGTAATTTGCGAAAAGCGTACCACCGTTTTGGTTGGCATTATTAATGTTAATCCCATCGATAATTTAATACAACCAAAATATCCTTGCGCAAGATTCAACGTATTCTAGCATATTGTAATCGTTTCATTGCCGCTTTACGCAAAAACAAACCATCATCTAATCATTTAACAGAAGTTGAACATCAACAATTAAACATTCGCAAGAATCAGAATTTCGGGATGAAATTGGGTTATTATCCGCAGGGAAGACGTTACCTAAATGGTTAAGGAAGCTCAACCCTTTTTTGGACCATTCCGATATTTTGCGGTTGAGGGGAAGGCTTTCCAGATCTGACCTCGAATTCGAGACCAAACATCCTGCACTACTGCCGCGTAAACATCGTTTGACTCATCTTATCATCCAATCAGTACATAATGAACATTTTCATCCAGGCTTTCAACAGTTACAATTTCTTTTATTGCAAAACTTTAGGATATTGTCTCCGCGGAGAGCAATATGTCATGTCATATCAAATTGTTTTAGATGTTTTCGCATTAGGCCAGTCGCATTTGAACCTAAAATGACAGACCTGCCTAGGGCGCGAATCACCCAATTAAAAGCATTTCAATCTGTTGGTTGCGATTACGCAGGTCCATTTAATATAACAGTACACAGATGCCGAGGTGCACGTACAACCAAAGCATATTTGTGTCTTTTTGTATGTTTCACTACAAAATCACTTCATCTAGAGTTAACTTCAGATATGTCCGCGGAAGCCTTTTTAGCTGCCTTACGCAGATTTATAGCTCGCCGTGGCAGGTGTAACGTCATCCACTCTGATTGTGGAACCAATTTTAAGGGTGCTCAGTCACAGTTATCAAGTATCATGCAGTCAGCTTGTGAGACCGAGCGCATAGAGTTTCGTTTTAACCCTCCTGGGGCACCATATTTCGGTGGACTTTGGGAGGCCGACGTCAAGCCCGTAAAACACATTTATATCGTGTCATCGGTACACAAATCCTCACTTATGAGGAACTTAATACTTATAATCACACAAAACTATTGAGATAATATGGACCTAGCCTTGATATATTTGTTATTCAGTCTCAAAAAATTTAGCGAGGGGGGGGGAAAGGGGGACATGTTAAGGTTTCCTAAAGAACCGATGATGGTTAGGTTTTAGTATGTTTTCACATCCCTATTTCCCTCCAAATTCATCCTTGGCCTCATCACTATTTTACTGGCGCGCGCTGCAATCACGCCATCTGACGAATGAAAAAGGACTCTCGTTCGAACTAAAACCGTGACTAGCCGCCCAAATGCCAAGCTCCGTGAAATAAATCATAAACCCATGTAACAAGTGAAAGTGTTGTGTTAAATCATCATCAATCGATAAAGGGACTTCCAAGAACTTTAAAATCCGCAAGAACCAAAACTTTACACCAAGTTGCAGTGGCAAAGTATTGGGAGCAAGACTCGGCACGAACCAACCGCGTTAAGCAACGCCGTAAGTACCCTACATTCCTCATCATCCTTCCTAGCCATTTTGCTGTGGATCATACTACAGTCTTATCGAAGGTACCCTTTTACAATTATACTGGGATGAAAATGATAAATCCTATGTATCCTATCTATCCTAGTAGACCTATCCAGGTTCGAGCCTATCCATGTGCAAAATGTTATCAAAATCCATTCAACTGTTATGGCGTGAAAGCGTAACTAAATATTACTCGCCAGAGGTTTAACCCGTGTGAAGGTGGGAACATATTCTGCAAAATTCAATTCCAAGGGTGGGGAACGTTAAACAATGAAAGTTCTAGGGTCTTGAGAAATGTCAAAGACGTAGTAAATAAAAATAATGATTGTTTAATTGCAATTAAACTTATTTCCTATAAAATAAATAAAAGATCATCAAACGATGTTAATAAGCACTTCGAACATCATCATCGTTAGACGAATCAATAACATTTTAATTATATTAAAAAAAAGTTTTTTACCTACACCATACTAAGTTGTAGAACTTAAGTGTAAAGAACTTATTAAACAATAATAAGCTAACCCAACACATTCTAACAGTTAAATAAAATACAATATTTAATTAAATAACATCATCACAATTTAACATCTTTGTAACCACAAAATGAAAATTAACAAGGAAATAAAAAAAAAAAAAAAAATAATAAACACAGTATAACATAATTATAAAAATTTGTAAAACACCTAACTTAATTTTAATAACAAATTAAAACTCACAATGAATGAAACCCAGAATGGCGGGCATCAAAAGAGTATTTTTTTAAAGTGAAACCCGACAGGCTGATGCGCGTCCTGTTTATTATAAACATCAAAAAGTTTCAAGATTTTACTACTTATTTAAAACCTAACTTAAAATAATTTAACTTAGAAGAAGCAATAACTTATTTGTACCAGCCTTCGACAAAAAAAAAATATGACAACATTAATCAAAAATTACTTTAGCAAAATCAAAAGGATATTTAATTGGACGAAAAAAAAATTCAAACTATTTATTTCCACATGCGCTCATAAAATTTTACATAGTAAATAACGCTAAATATTTTTGAGGCAAGATTATGTGCGCTATAGATTTATGTTTTAACAAAATCTAGTAACAAGAAAGGACTCTTAAACATAGTTAAATAATTTATAAAATGAAAAAGCTCAAGTGAGGTGCTCATGGCTAAATAATAACCCTCGAACGAACTGACCATCAAGGTTAACCGGTCGAATGCCCCCGTAATAACCGAAACAATAGAAAAGCCATGTCTCACGTGGATCTACGTCTTAAAAACACGAAAGGTTAAAAAACGATTGCCGAGGTTGGTCCGTATCTTAACATACCGAGATTACTCCGGCTGTCATTTGTAAGAAAGAAGAAAGAAAATTTAAATTCAGTTGCAAGATTTGACCCACACATACATACTTGTAAAAACAATAATAAAGGAGAAGCAGCAAGAATTTTAATATAGTAACAACGCAATGCTATCGCCTGTCATACCTACACAGAAACGTGTGATAAGCAAGTACTACTATTCATCACAAGGAGATCTATGTGAGGAACAGTAGTACACAAGATGTTTATTATGTATTAAAGAAACTTATTAATATCATACAATATCTGAAAGTTTGTGAGGATGTTGTTACTTTTTCATGCAAAAATTATTAAACGGAGTTTGATGGAATTCTGCAACAAAGAGTATAGCTTATGCATCAGAATTATAAATAGACAATAATTTATAAAGATATAAGGGGAGGGCGGGAGTTATTACTTATACTACGTGTTCTATTTCTACGCAAGTGGAGCCGCGGGCTGCAGCTAGCCCTGTGTAACAAGAACCTGCGGCTGACTACCAGCAGGCTCTTGAATAACTCTCCCCTGCATATTTATATCCTGATCCACTTGTCTTGCTGCGGACCGCCTTCTTAATATATTTAAATAAAATTCAAACCATAGAATTCGGTTATTTCTTAATAAAACCAAAAAAATTGAGATTAATGTTGGTTGTAATAATGAGGTTATTAAATTTCCTAATTGTAATATGAATAAATAAAGAACACTCATGTTTTCGGGTTTAAACTCAATGATACTTTTAGAAAACAACAATGAGATGTCACCCAGAACAAATATTAGGGTAGCGATGTAAAAGCGTCGACGTTTGTTAGTAGCGGTAGGTACGCTCGCGTTGCAATTGCGACAGAGTACATATACTGTTATAATATAAATCAAAATGTTAAGAATGAAAGGTATGAAATCAATAACAGAACTAATAACAAACCTAACTTTATATTCATATATATTATCCGGAATAGATTTAGGAAAAATTACATATTTAGTGACGACAGATACTAAAGGAACGCCCCAACCAAAGACAGTGCTTTTTAAATATTTTCTTTGGAAATGCCTATTGAAAACTTTAGCAAACTCCACGTAAAACATATGGCTTAAAACTACACACCAGTAGCACCTCACGTCAAAAATGTAAAAATCAATTATAATTTTAGTTTTTGAATGTTCTACAAAGAGTGAAACAATTAAGAATACAAACTGTGCCAACAGCACGTTAAGGTACACGAAGTTCCTGTAATTACGATTTTTTTTCAGAAGGCACCATGATGCCATTCCGTACACTAACGTAGCTGTCAGCACTGTATAACAAGTGTAAAATAGAGCTGGCATAAAATAGACGAAATAACTCCCTACTTCATTGAGTACTGGTACTTTTATGAACTCGTCCATGGTGTATGGCGCTGACATAGTTTAGGCTGGATCCCTTTTATCTTACGAAGACGTATTTGTGAACTGCTTGATACTACGCATTGACACGCTCTTGACACAGCTGAAAACTATCGATGAGTGCTGTAATTTGATGAATGTTTTAACCAAAACAAATTGTAATTGACTCGTTGATCACGCGGTAGCAAGCGCGCCTGCTGAGTGTAAGGTCCCTGGTTCGATTACCTGGTGGGTCAGATAAATGTGATTTTCCTTTTGGACAGCTCTTAAAGCCCCTGGTCCTGAAGCAATATATAGATTTTATTAGTATTAAATAAATATATTTTACTACCTGTTCCCCGCGGCTTCGTTCCCGTGGACCACCCCACAGGACCTGTTTTCGGCATTAAAAAATAGCCTATGTCACTCAGGAATAATGTAACTTTCTAATGGTGAAAGAATTTTTTTAATCGGTCCAGTAGTTTCGGAGCCTATTCGGTACAAACAAACAAACAAATCTTTCCTCTTTATAATATTGTTATAGATTATAATACTAGCTGTGCCCCGCGGTTTCACCCGCATATAATTTTAAGAAACCACTAACAGCAGACTCGACCACCCGCTCGTTCGCCGTCCCCGTTCATCCGTTCAGTAAATAGTAATGTTGAATTATAATAGTTATACATTTTTTTCTAAGCCGTGCGTCCAAATAACACGTTATAAAAGCCAAAAGTAAGGATTAATATTACCTTATTCTTATTTTTTATTGTACACAAAACATAAAAACATACAAATACAATAGGACAGTTTATGTACAAAAGCAAGTTTAACCCATAGTTGGGTTTACCTAATAATAATGCTGAAAAATAACCTTTTATTTTCAACTAACTGTTGCCTAAAATTACAAAAATTCATGGTTAGCCGGAAGAAGAAGCGCTATTAAACTGCTTTATCCGCATGCGCTAGGGTAATGGCTAATTATACGTAAAAACCATGATTGTACTACAAAGATACTGGTTTTTTGTAGAAAAGGTCCGCGTTTTTGTAATATACCTTCTACCAGCGGCTTTGCCCGCGTGAAACTCAAAGATTATCCCGAGGGTCCAGATTCCTGGATTAAAAAGTTAAATGATAATATTTGAGCAGTATTATAAAGCAGGCATATTAATCCATACAACTGAAAGTTATTTCATCATCAAGACAATTTTATGAAGATTAACTGTGGCCTTTATAGCATGTTATTTGGACGCACAGTTTAGGGGTAAATGTAAAATAATAATAATTCAACATTACTATTTACCGAACGGTCGACCGGGGATGGCGAGTGGCAACGGGCGGGTGGCCGAATCTGCTCTTACTGCCGTACTCCGAAACATTTAATGGTTATTTAAACCGCTCCTTAATATAGATTTTGTACTAAAAATCAATACTAAGGATTGCCTTAAGTAACCGCTAACTTCTTTGAGTGCCCCAGTGTTGAAGCGGAATGGTCATGCACGTAATAAAAGTGTAGCTGCACTGGATTACTGCCCTCGGATCTCAATCACTCAAAGGTTTGCTGGAATAAAACGCAATTTGGAGTTCAGCTCGCCTTTGCTATCACTTTGTTTCAATGTTTTATGTTGGTGTACAATAAAGAATTAAAAATGGCAGAAAAAGAGTTTACCTGACCGCTAGCAAACCTGTATTATAAACAATCCGTTGTGAGTGAACTAAGGTAAGTTTGATAATAGGCAACAAGATCATAGAGAGGTTAACCTGCAGGGAGTGTATTTTTTTAATTTGGATTTACTCTTGACTCCAGTCAAGGTCAGAGGTGACAAGGACAAAGTCGACGTTGGAATGAGCTTACCCAAAAGGAGACTGTTCACTTTAACTTCGGTCGAATGGGCTCGGTAACACACTTAGAAAAGCATTAGTAAGACCACTCGAAGACTTGTTAACCTTATAGCATGCCAATGTAAGGCACTTCGTAAGTTGTTTGTTCTTTCAACAGCACTAGAAATATTAGTGTAGCAATAATAAAACACTTAACACCTTAACTGCCAGACAATGAGACACTACAGAAAATGTACTGTTTATTGGGTTAAGGTGATAAAGAGACTTATACAACAACTGTAACAATAAATGCTCTTACAAAGTGCGCCCAATTCCACGCCTACAAATGTTTGAAAGTGTACTATAACAGTAAAGACGATGTTCTTAGGGACACTCGTAAGACCAAAATTTGCTAGCTGGGGCATAATATAAAAAGAAAAAAATTACGAACGTCCATTACTCAACATAATGCTGGGAATCGCGAGCGAGACCGATCCACAGTGCTGGCTTTCAACGAAAGCTGCCTGACTGGATGACGCCGAACAGGCAGAATAAAGTTTCAATAAAAATAAATAAATTACATACAATTAAAATAATAAAAGATAATACAAAATAATAAAAAAAAAACTAAATTAAAATATTTACCATAAAATAATAACGTTCCTGCGCCTGATCTTTGTACGGTAGAATAGTATACTAAAACTTTAAATTTGATACAGACAACAGCAACAAAAACGTAAGACAGAGAGTTCGGTCAAGTTGAATTGTCGTCCAATCCGACTATGTGTGTGAGGGAACAGAATGCACAATATTTATATCCCGCCGCCGGCGCCAAAAAACGGTCTGAAGAACTAGATACTCGTATTATAATTTCAATGCAATTGAAATGCATCGACATAATAACTTGTTTATATCTATTTAGAATTTTCCGGACTACATTAATTATGATCTGAGGTATGAGATATTATAAATGCCAATGTGAGTTTGTTGGTTTGTTTGTTACGCATTCACGTATGAACGACTGAATGGTTTTGCAAGAAACTTGGCGTGGAATGCCCTGCTGGCGTCTATTTCCCGATAGCTACCACCTTTAAGTAAAGATTGAATAGGTTACTTCTTGGTGATCGCTTACCATCAGGTGAGATAGTGATCAAACGCGAGCCTAACTACTTAAAATAAAAAGGACCATATCCTTGATTAGGATATATGATACTTAATATCCCGGGATTTTGTTCCCTTGGGATAATTTCAGACTTTCATGCAGACGAAGCCTATGACGTAATATTGTTACGATTTCACGCCATAAAGGTTGAACGGATTTATCGATGGACCCGAATCTGGATTAGGACATATCATTTTCATCTCGGTATAATTTATCCTTGGGATAAAAAAACACTCTTCACGCGGGTGAAGCCGTGGGCAGAAGCTAGTTTTACTTATAATGTTTTGCCAAAACCAACAATACAAAAAGCAGTAATGTTATGCAGCTGAATATTATTAAAGTTTCTTTAATCATTTTTATTTTAGTCTAAAACAGTTTTTCTTCAATTGACATTTACAATATTTATTACAAACAAATAAAACCAACTTCTAAAGCAAAACAAGTTGAAAAATAACTTTTTAATTATTTTATAGTTTTCACATTTTATTGGTACATAATGGAAAAGTTCTATAGTAAGGTACCTATAATGCCCACAATGATGCCAGAATACATTACCCGAATAACATGTAACTTGGACATAACCGGTGGAATGAGAGTGTACCAGGGTGAACTGTACACATCTGCGTACCCGTTTAGAGCATACTGGCGTGATGGTTTGTTATGAAATGGTGTTAACAATAAACAGACATGCGATTGCAGCAATCCCGAGAGATTTGCCGTCATTTATTGAAGATTTCTGTTGTATATCTCCGAAGTTTTTCATCAGATCTTTACCAAATTTAAATGGGATTATTACGGTATAAACTTCTTTGTGAGTTATGCTTCGGGCATAACTCACAAAAAAGAAAAATATTCACTCAAGAAAAAAAAAAAAAAACATCCGAATTGAGAACCTCCTTTTTGGAAAGTCGGTTAAAAATAAAAAGAACTTTGAAAGCAATTTTGTGACTTTTAGTAAAAAACACATTTAAATGTAATAGAGGAACGAACAAAATACGTTGCTAACAGGTGAGTGACTGGTTTTATAGGCGATATGCTACATGGCTACTAATAAACGTATATACAAGGTATAATGGAAATATACGGTGATTATATTTTTAAAACTGCTTCTACCCATGTAAATGAACAACTTTCTTGAAGGAAGTCATAGGCAATTCCCAAAACAAAATTGTATTTCGAAACGATTCGTTTTATTTTTAAAGAATAATAAATTCTAGGTTACCGCCACAATGTAAAATCTTCCCATAAAAGCTTAATAACCCCTTTTTGCCCCGTTGAGGATCGAGTTATTAGCAACCCAAATATTATATTCACACTTTTTTTCTCGTTATTATTTTTCGTTTGTTAGTTGTTAGTTACATTGCACAGTAAGATGCCTCAAAAAACCTTTTAAACCGCTTAATTCTATCTGGGGGTAGTTGAAAAAAAACTCATAATGTCATCTGATTATTTCCTGTATACCCGAGGAATTCGATTTTTCATACAAACAAAGCTTTCAACCCCTTTACTCCCTCTTTAAGGTTGAAAGATCTAAAGCGGTGACCGCCTTCAGGAAGACACAGTGTAGGAAGAACACCATGTAGGTGGAACGACGACCATGCTTCGGCAGTCTAGTGGATGTGAAACGCACAGGACTTATCAGTGTGGCGACGCTTGACGCGTGTCTGTGTCTAGCAGTAAATGATTTTTGCCTGACATGATGATGATTATTAAAGGTTGTAGTTCCGAAAATTCCTTCTCAATGCTTCCCTAGACCCCTACATCAAAAACGAAATCCTATGCAATAAGATTCTTAGCAAACTTTAACACCCTCTAAATTTCGGGGGTAGTTCCGAAAAACTAATAATGACAATCTTTTTTGCTTACTTTGATTGGTATTTATGTCAGGTTTCAAGTTTATTAACCCAAGAAATACAATTATACAAAGTAATTTTAACACTCCCGAAATCGTATTTTGGGGGTAGTTTCGAAAAACTAATAATGACAGCTGTAAAATATGCACATTTACCAATATTAATAGTCGACTTGCCAACGCACCACCACACAGGCCGACAGTCCGATAACGACTGCTAGCCCCACTACTCGGACCGGTATTTATAACCGAGTGACGTATGCGTACGAGACAACATTACAATACTGTTATCGGCACATACACTACATTCCCTTCTTTGTTTTGTTTTAGCTAGTTGTATGTAACCAGAATGATTAATAAGAGATTTAGCATATCCTACTTGCTTTTCTTCGACTGATCCATCGTCGTGCGCGGACGCCGTGACGGATGTGTTGCGTCAGGGAATGGAGTACTACATTCCGTTCTCTGACGTATCAATGTCTGGCGAAAACCGGCCATGGTTTGGCGCCGAATGTAAGCGCGCCGACGCGCTTAAACATGGGGCGTACCTGGCTTGGGTCGACGCTCGATCGCGTACGGCGAGTGACGTGGGTCTGAAGAAGAGGGCCTTCAACAGGGCTGCCAAGTCCTGCAAGTTAGTGTTGCGAAGGGCTCGGTTCGACCACATTGGCCGAATAGGGACCAAACTTGCTTCTTACCCAGCAGGTAGTAAAGCGTTTTGGTCTCTGGCTAAGTCGGTCGAGTCGAACTTCTGCCGACCCTCACTACCACCACTGCTAAAACCCGATGGGTCGCTGGCCCACTCCGCTGAGGATAAGGCAAATTTATTTGCCTCTCTTTTTGCGGAATCTTCACGTCTGAATCCTGGTGACGCGCGGCCCCCTCCTTCTCCTGATGGATGCGAGACGAGTATGTCGGACATTCGTATCCATCAAAAGGACGTCCGTAGGGTGCTACGCAACCTCGACGTGAACAAGGCTAGCGGCCCTGACGGAATACCAGCAATTGTTCTTAGAACCTGTGCGCCTGAACTGTCTCCGATCTTGACACGCCTATTCCGCCTTTCGTATAGGGCTGGAAAAGTGCCGAATGCTTGGAAGCAGGCTAATGTACAGCCCGTGCCCAAGAAGGGCAGCCGAGCTGACCCGGCCAACTACAGACCCATATCTGTAACCTCCATACTCTGTAAGAGTATGGAACGCGTACTCAATATTAAGCTCCTGGCATACCTAGAAACTAACGATATCCTGAGTGACCGCCAATACGGCTTCCGCCGAAATCGGTCTACTGGGGATCTTCTAGCGTATGCCATTCACATCTGGAGTGAAAAAATCTCTAGATCCCAGTAATATAAATTTAGACTTAGCTGGGTTCAAAACTAATGAGTTTCTCATCGACCAGGCTGAGACCCTATCCAAATCCTCATTCAGTCCATTTACTGTGTCCACAGACTGCTGGGGATGAAAAGGGAAATACATCTGCAGATCATCAGCATATATGTGGAACTTGGTGTTGTGCAAGCAGTTAATGATGTCAGCACTGTACAGAATGAAGAGTAGCGGGCCCAGGATCGATCCCTGGGGTACACCCCTATTCACATGCTTATAACTAGAGGACTTAACGGCTCCATCACTGTCGCACGTCACCTGGACAAACTGAGAACGGTGAGTCAAGTAACTCTCAAACCACTTTACTGTCTCAGGCTGACATCCATAATAAGACAACTTCGATAGGAGGAGCGAGGTATTAATAGAGTCAAAAGCGCGTGAAAAATCCAGTAAGACCAGCAGGGTACCCATGCCCTTATCTCTAGCTTCCAGAATATTCCCAACCACATCAAGAAGAGCTGTGGCTGTGCTGTGCCCCTTGCGAAAGCCCGACTGAACAAGCGGCAAAATGCTGTGATCCTCAAGGTAAGACCGAAACTGGTTAGAGACAACCTTCTCCAGGACCTTGGAGAGGCATGGCAGTAAACTAATCGGACGAAGTTCCTTCACACTGGTAGGACTAGAAACTTTAGGGATGGGTCTAACTATTGCCAATTTCCACAGATCCGGGAAAGATGAGGTGGTGATGGAACGGTTAATGATGGCCGTTATAGCTGCAAGGGTCCGAGGAAGAGTCATCATCAGCATCTCAAGAGAGATATGATCACAACCCTGTGCATTGGACTTGAGACTTTGCAACAGCTTCAGCACCATATCCTCATGAACGGGCTCAAGCTGGAAGTGACAGTTACTAAATCTGTGGTGCTCAAAGTACTTCAGATCAGCAGAAGAAACCTTACCGGTACCAGGCACATCCAAAAAATGTTCATTAATTTTTTCTGGGTTGTTACAAAAATGGGGTAATCCATGGTCTGGTTTATTAGAGATACTAGTGGCTATGGTAGATTTGATGTGTTTCCATAACTTCTTAGGTTGTTTAATGTTGTTATTTATGTAAGTTTTAAAATATGCACGTTTCTCACTCTCAATGGCAGCCCTAACAATATATTTGAGCTCTTTATATGAGTTGATATGACGCAGGGATTTAGTGGTTTTGGACTTTATGTGGCTCCCGCAATTTCATCATTTGTTTGATAGTGGATGTTATCCAGGGGCAAGACTTTTCTTTTATTAAAACTTTTTTAAGTGGTGCATGTAAATCAAACAAATTCCAAATAAAATGATTAAATGTTTCAACCATGCAGTTCACATCCTCCAGACTTTCGATGTATTCCCAGTCCATCTTATTCAGGTCCTTGTTGAACTGGTTAATTACTATATCCCTGAGAGGTCTGTAGGTGACCCAGTGTTGGGAAGGCTTCTCTACTTTGAAGTTAAGCTCAACCGACACAACCGCGTGTTGACCGAGCTCAGGTACGTGAGATACGGAGACCTCACGTATACGGGCGTCCGTACACACGACGTCAATGAGTGATTCACTATGATCAGTGAAATGTGTCGGTTCAGTAACTATTTGTCGCAATTTACAGCATGTTAAGAAGTTGTTCAGTAACTTGGCTTTATTGTCCGAACTTACTGATAGGGTCTGGCACGAAAGCCTTATTGGTAAGCTTCCTTCATTCGGTTTGCCCGGTGGTCTGTGTGATTGGATTGCAGACTTCCTGAGAGATCGGTCCATTCGAGTGGTTATCGATGGCTGCTCGTCGGACCACTTGGATATTAATGCCGGTGTCCCTCAGGGGTCAGTACTCTCAGCAACTTTATTCTTGCTGCACATTAACGATCTGCTAAAACCCGGTGCCTTTGGGTATGCAGACGACAGCACTGTTGCTGAGAGATACTTGTCCAACGCTCGTACTACCGGGCCTCAGGTCCAGTCTCTCCGGGAGGCCATGGTGGAGCGCTTAAACCTGTCCTTGCAGGCAGTCTCCGAATGGGGCGATGCCAATCTGGTCAGGTTTAATGCTGCTAAAACCCAGGCGTGTCTTTTTTCCGCTAAAAAGAGTCAATTTCACCCGGCTCCAACTTTCCGAAGTGTGACCGTGCCAATAACTGACCATCTTGAGCTGCTTGGCGTTACGTTGACATCGACTCTCAATTTTGGCCCTTACATTGAGGCAAAGGCTCAGCTGGCTGCCAAGAAGCTGGGGATCCTTGCAAAGGTGAGAAGGTACTTCACGCCAGAACAGCTGCTCAGCTTGTATCAAGCGCAAGTTCGATCATGCATGGAGTACTGTTCTCATCTCTGGGACGGCTCTGCCAAATACCAACTTGATGCACTAGAGTCGATCGAAAAGCGGGCCAAGAGGCTCATCGGCGATGAGGCATTGGTTAAGACAAAGCTCCAGAGACTTGAACATCGTCGCCGAGTTGCCGGCTTGTCGGTTTTTTATCGATTACATTTCGGGGAATGTGCGATGGAATTGCATAATCTAATTCCGCCCAGCCCATTTCATCATCGGACTACCAGACGTACGGCGATGCGCCATCGGTACATGGTGGACATCCCACCCATACGCACTAAACGTTTTGAAAATACTTTTATTATGCGTACAGCTAAGGAGTGGAATTCCCTGCCGGAGTCTGTGTTTCCCGATAGCTACAACCTGGGGGTCTTTAAGTCAAGAGTGAATAGGTTACTTCTAGGCAAGCGTGCTCCATCATCGACCACATCATCGCTTACCATCAGGTGAGATGGTGGTCAAGCGCGAGCCTATATAAGATAAAAAAAAAAAAAAAACCTCATTTTTAATAATAATGAATTGGTATCTCTGGCATAACAAAATGACAGCACAATAATATTTAGAAATCATTCACTGGTTTAATTAAGAGTTTCCTCTTCTTCTTCTTTTTCATTTTCTGATTCTCATCTCAGGCCTACTGATTAAGGTTCCCCCTCACCATAAAATTTCTCTAACGTTAGTGGAGAACTAATGTTATTAATTAGTTGTTGGAACCAATAAATTAATCGAATCACACGAATTAATTACACGAATCGTCTCGCGCGCAGGCCCGATGACTTCGAGCCTGCCGACAATTCGGCCTCCGAACAGTCTCCAGCACAGTAGACCACACACATACGCTGCGGCAGACTATACAGCGTCTGTGGACCACGTGAAAGTCATCGACTTCATCGAAACTTGGGCTGCACTGCAGTCCTTCCAACGGCCCCAAATCTACCACCGGTACATCGAGATGCACACATTGGTTCCCGGAAGCTGCCTGGCCGAGGACGGTTGATCTTTTTCTCGAGGTTGGACCTACCTAGATAGACTATTCGTCCCAGGTAGGTATGTTCGTCCACGGCTGCAGGTGTGGAGTCTCTGATCTTTAGGGGTGTGGTTGCGACATTGGTTTTGTCCATATAATTTTTTTGGACCCTCTCTTTCAGAAGCGCTACTGAGGTCATCCAGCTTTGTACTGGGGTCCTCCATGGCCTCAGCCATGACAGCTATATCATCGGTGGACCGAAGGTTAGTGACGTGCTCTGATGACTGTCAATTTAATGACCAGTAGATATAATCTACTGCTATTACTGTCATTCTCTGATGACTGTCAATTTAATGACCAGTAGATATAATCTACTGCTATTACTGACATTCTCTGATGACTGTCAATTTAATGACCAGTAGATATAATCTACTGCTATTACTGTCATTCTCTGATGACTGTCAATTTAATGACCAGTAGATATAATCTACTGCTATTACTGTCATTCTCTGATGACTGTCAATTTAATGACCAGTAGATATAATCTACTGCTATTACTGTCATTCTCTGATGACTGTCAATTTAAAGACCAGTAGATATAATCTACTTCCATTACTGTCATTCTCTGATGACCGTCAATTTAATGACCAAGTATTGAAGAAAGCATTCATGTGTGGATTCGAATCAGAACTCACCTTCTCAACTCCTGCACACCAGCCTTGCGCACCGTGGGCTCGGTCAACGTGCAAACAGCGAAGTATTGAATCCAGCAATTCACGCACAATTCCACAGGTGCTGGTCACTCACTTTTCTTACCCGGAGCACTACAGAATCCTCGATGAGCGAGAGGAAACTAGGAATTTCACATAATAGCCGTAGACCGTTCGGTAGACAGTCTTTTCGCGCGCTAGTCCATTAGTTCAGTGAAAAAACACGCGCACTTTCGTGGCGCTGCGGTGCGGTCCACCAATCAGATGGCTCGGCCAATGATGAAGAGCCAAAATGGCGGTTCCGCTCAAATCCACTCAATTTTCAATAAATCAATACATAATTGATGAAATCATGGTTGATGTGAGGTGAATGAAGCCCAGAAAAATCCCTTGAAATTAATATGCTTATTTTCCTTACGAACCCACTAAAATAGAACAGTGTAAGTAGAATTCACACTTGAAACGAAGAACGGTACGGAACAGACCAGTAGATATAATTTACTGCTATTACTGTCATTCTCTGATGACTGTCAATTTAATGTAATAGTCATCTCAAATATAAGGAAAGAAAGGATATCACTGCTTACTCTGTTGATCGCTTATGTGAGGTTGTAACAAATGAATTTTGTACATACTAGGTATGTTAGCGACATCTGGTTTCCTTTTGCCAAACGAGTTCGATTATTAGCATCACTACTTGATTGTTTGGTAAGTTAGGTACTAGATGGCGCTGACATATGTATGACATTGATAAAAGTTTAAATAAAATATATTCTATTTGTGTGAAATCATTTAATTCAATAAACACACAAATTCAACATACAAAATAATAAATTATTAAATTCTTTTCAAATTAGTTACCTAAAGGATACTTTAGTAAATGCGTCTATGGTTTAAAATAAAACGTTCAAGGTCTATGGTTGACGTGACTGTCAATTCTTTTACAAGGGTGCACTTGAGGTCACTAGCACCTGTGAACTTATAATCAGTAAGAAAACCGAAAAAAACATCTTAGATAATGGGAAGGACAAGGCTGGCTAGCGTCAAAATGAAAGAAACAATCGTTCAGTGGGCGCTGTGAGCATTAGCTTGAATTTGTCTGAATTTTCATATTCGTGACACGTGCGTTTGATTTTATCATGCAATTTTCTTTTCCTTGGCAGGGCTCCAAATGTCTCCTTAGGAGTATTTTACCTATAAGATAATAAATATAATAATATATTTATAATGGTCAACTAGCAGATATAGCTACAGCAGGGTTTCGAACACTCCTGATGTTATAATTTACCATAGTTTGAAGACAGCTACACAGGATAACGGTACTGTTTGAGAAATCATATCTCCAGTATTGTGAATTGATGGTAAAATGTGTTCCTTCTGAAAGTGAGTTGTTTATTCCTATATTTAGAACATCTACAAGTGGTGATAACGGACTGGTGTGCTCGATGAGTAAAATTAGTTGACCAAACTGTGTGCCTTTTACTTCAATCAACTTCATGTTAAATAATCCCTGCTATAGTCTCATGCAGAATAACTACCTCTTTGCAAGTCGGTGAATAAGGAAGAAAATTCTACCTTACAAGGTAGCATGTGCAGAGGTCGAGGGGCATACTATCTTGTGTGTTTACAGACCACCAGCATCAAACTTGTCTTTGTTTTTAATTACAATGGAAGAATTGTTAAGTAAACTTTTCAGAGATAATAAATTAGTTTTTGTTTGTGGTGACTTAAATATAGATCTGTTAGTCAATTCACCTGAAAAATGTAAGCTCATTTCATTGTTCAAATCATTTAACTTAAAATATTTATTTAATGAACCGACAAGAAAAACAGCAACTTCAGCTTCGTGCATAGATAATGTATTCACTAATTGTAAAGTAAAAAAATCGTTTTAAATTAAATTTAAATTATTTTAATGATAATGTTTTTAGCAACATTTGTAACGCCAGTTTTGATTAAAAAAGACCCCAATATAAATTACGGCACGTTGTTTTCTGCAATTTTCAATAAAACGTGTCCTTTAAAAACAGTTAAAGTCAACAATTACAAATCGAAATTTAGTGAATGGGCTTCTGTGGGCATAAGAAAAAGCCGAGATAATTTATATAATTTATATTACGAAAAATCTTTGACTACCGATCAAGTTTTCCACACATATGTTAGAAACTATTCCAAAATATTCAAAAGAGTCTGCGCTCAAGCAAAATCTCAAATAATAATTAACAAAATTGGTAAATCTTACTTTTTAACTAACTTAACCACAGTCGTTCTAAAGAAACTTTTAAACTCTACTGCAGCAAAAATTCCAAGCTAACAGTAACCCTCGAGTGAAGCATCTAACGCCACGGCTCTCTAGCCGACCAGCAATAGCATTGCCCTCACACAACGGTCTATCTAGACCCAGACCTTCGACAGATCTAAACGCAATATCGCGCACCTACGGACTACTTGTGTTGCCTCAAGATTACTCTACCTTTTACAGCTTGCTCTTCTCTTCTCATCATTATTGAAATCAACATCAACTGGAACGTGAGCACGTGATCCACTATCATCTTCCTAAACCTATCGTGTGTATACTTCTAAGTTCCAAGCGTATCTATTTAAAGCTTTCAATGTAAAACGGTCACCTATAACGAAAGGTTTCTCTAAGCCTTAGTAGTAATTGATCAGAAACCGTATCAGCTTAGATAATATACAACGCTCATGGCACGACTGCCGCAGCAGCTCACTCATACCACCCATATCGTCATTATCTCAAGTGATACGACCAACACACATCACTTCACATAGAGTCTACGGTTATTACAAAACCGATACAATGATAGTCTCCTTTGAGACCCTTGTCCCCGCTACATCACCAGCTGCCCATCGCCCCCTGAACAACTCACAAGTGAATTGCAGGTACGACTACAGACAAATGCGTACAGTGCGACCTAATAGTCACGGTATGTGCTCTCCTGCTCGGTGAAGGAACTCTCCTCACTGTTTTCTACGTTTAACTCGTTAGGAGCACTACTTACTCCTTTGTATGCGATCGTGAGCGTACTTATCGTTCTATTACTATTTAAAGATTTCAAAAGATAGTGATCGCAAGATCTAATATTATCATAATGTTACTTTGAAAGTAAGCAAGTGAATAAAGATCAGAAGATGAAAATCAATCGATCGAGTTCGTTGTAAATCGTCCCGTGACATAAGATCTGTTCTGAATACATGTAATTGACCAATGGCCAGTATTGGTTAAAGCAGCTACAATACTAACTCGCTTCTGACACTTAAAATACAGTTTTGCAGTCCTTCACAAGGGATATTTCATCCATACTGAACAAAATGTTGAAACTATTACCGTCAATAAGAAATTCATTACGTAGCTTTGTTCTAGGTATGTCTCAATTACCTAGTGAAAGTGCTAGGTATAACTATACCAATTCAATGATCAAACACAATTAACTCAAAACTTATCATTTCATTTGGAATTCTCATTTTTTCTTGAATGAAGTACGGAATTGTTACTATATCGCTCTAACGTCCAAACAAAAATAGTCAGCCAATGCTAGCTAATGGCCAACAGTGATATTCTTCAACAACACTTAAACTTGACCAGTGATACAGATGAACCAGAAGTTTGAATAATAAACACTTGTACCGAGCCATAACAAAATGAAAACGACTCACCAGTCCTCTATATAAAAATCCGTGTGTATGGACACATCCACACGCTCCTCCTTGACCTGTCCAGATCCTTGGTTGTTGCTAGCTTCCTTGCTGCTCCGCTCTGGACTGGTTTTTCATTATTCATGATTCTGAGGGTAGTCGCAGAAAAGTCGACGACTCCTAAAATTAGTCCCACATTGTTCCTGCCATGTTGACGCGAAGCTGAAGGGCTTACTTCTATTGCATTCAGTTATGGTGGGACCAAACAATACGACGCCGACGGTGTAGTGTGCCAACGTTAGCGCATCGAACTCTGGCGTTACGAGGTTGAATTCCACAGCCTTACTCAGCAAGTGCACTATTTATCGTATACATTTATTGCACTTCAAAAACGAACCGCCACTGATTTTGTCTGTCACCGTCATCACACACATTCTTTTTTCTTGTTTTTTTTTTGTTAATTTTATTAAATAAAGTCTTTCATGTTCCTTTTAATTAGTTTTTTTGTTTTATAAGAAAAACTACTTTATTTCACTCTACGGTTTTCTCCTCATCGCCAATTTAAAATATGCACATTTATCAATATTAATAGTCGACTCGCCAACGCACCACCGCACAGGCCGACAGTCCGATAACGACTTGTTACACGGCCGACCCCGTAGATCTTTTTAAAAAAAAAACTATCTTCTACCAAACCACTTGTTTACTCACAAAAATCCACAATTACACTTTTAATTAAAGTTCTACTTAATAATACACAAACCAAAATAATGACTTTCTGTAATCTCTTGTATCTCTCGAGATAAGTCTAACGAATTTGGGTTTACGCGACGGCTTCCAGAATCTAACTAAATTAATATTAAAAATCCACTAATGTGCGATAACTGCAATTCAGCATTGGCTTTGCAATGAAAACTGAGACTTTAACTAGAGAGTGCAAATGTCGGCTTTATTGCCTTGTAATAAGGGTTGTAACAGCTCCCCCTTTTTGACGGAGCTTTATCTAATAAGATAAGCGAAGTAAAATAGAAAAGATTGGAAATACAGTGAGATTAGGATGGTCATTTACAAAACTTACACTAGATATAAATGTACGAGAGTACATGTGGCTTATAAAATTATAATTAAACATAGCAAGACATAGTAATTAATAATGGAAACAATTATTCATAGTATTTTAAAAATTTATATTCCTGTTTGATGGGAATTTGGTATATTAGGCAGTTGATTTATAATTAGTGTTTCGAATTGGTAAAGATTGTATTGACTTATTGTCTTCATCAGATGCTGATGACATTTCAGTCATCTCGATAGAATTAGAGATTTTGGATTTGCGCTTAGAAGTTTTCTGATTATAACATTTGTTAAACATTTGCACGCAGCATCCTTATCCTCGAATTAGTAGCATTTTTGTTTTTAAAATATCTAAAGATCTTATAAGTAACACATAAAAATAAACACACAATTAAAATACAAGTAAAAGTAGATTAATATGGACCATATTTAATAAAATGAGATTCCTTTTCTAAGTTATTTAATTCTTGTTCTAAATTATCCATTTGATGATTTGCGTATTTGAGAGAATCTAAGTTGATTTTGCTTAAAGAGATTGGCGACAAATGTGCCAGACTTTTATTAAATATGTCCTTCTTACAGCAGTCATCAGCTGTTATATCAAACTTAATATCTAAAGGAGACTTAGTAATAAAAGAATAAGAACTAGTTGTCATTAACTGAATAGTTTTAGAATAACCAATACAATTGGCTGTTAATTTTACAATTCCAGTACCTATAATTGAATAGTCGTTAATGTTATCATCGCATTTGATTGTCAATTTATTTGTACTTGATTGAACATAAATCCATGTATTGTTATTTAACTTTTGCCAAATATCAATTTGACCATATAAAAGTTTGGCGTTGCATTCTGTAGGTAACGACAGTGTTACTTCAGTTAATATTTTAGATTCACAGTTTGGATTGCTTATACATGAATATATAGAGTAATTTCACAGATAGAAAAGTTGTTATTTATTATCTTACACCTACCAAGTGTGTCCATCATAACATAATGCATCCTGTCATCACTTAAAGCTATATAGGAGTTAGAAGGTTGAATCAATGCGAATGTGCTATGTGAGTCATCATGCGGAGTAGGTAGAGGTATGATTTTATAGGTCATGAACTTATCAGGTGTTATTAAAGGAATTTGTAATATAAAAATGATCTTATTATTATAATAATAAGAGCTAAATTCAGAAACATCTATTAAAGAGTGAATATTTTGAATGCTTAAAGGAACTGGGAAGTCTAACCTTTTGCTTACTTGACTACTATGTTTAGATAATTCGAGATAAAGATTAGAGGGGCTTATAACACTAGGATGTAGTATATTAACCTTAGAAAATAAAAAAGAGTTTACTGTAGTATCCAGGAAATTAGACATACAAAGTAAAGAACCTTCAATTATATTAAGAAGATTATTTAACCTTGAGGTATGTAGCAATAAGTAGTCAGTTTTCGTGATTTGGGAAAATATTTCATTCATCAGATTTATTTGGGTATTCAATTTGTTTTCATTTTGATTAAGTTTGTAAATAGTAGTGTTAAAGTTATTTATGGTAGACTTAATTATGTGAATGTTATCTCTCATTAGGTGATATAATTCTGTGTCGCTCTTTTTACACATCATATTTTCTAGCGTCGTCTGCATCTAATGTGCCAAAAAAGTACTTTAAGATTTCTCCTCCAAATTCTAAAGAGCGTTTTATTTTATTTTTTGATTTATTAGAAATTATATGTGACAGCGAATGTAATTTAATGTAATTGGATTGGATTAAAACTTCAATGGGATTAGACATGTCATTGCACATGTTAAAATCTAGTGAATCTTGTGATTGAATTTTGTTACAAAGATTCAGAGTTTCATGTAATAGATTTTCGATTTTGTTAAGATAAGGTTCTAAAGAGATTAAATCGACGTGAGTGATAACTTTCCAATGATCACTATAAAAGTTAATATTATTAATAGGTTCAAAATAAATTCCGGGGTTATGGTAGATGGGAATGATGCTCGATTCGGTGAGGCTGTGGCTTGAAATGCCGTGCCAGCATAACGTTCTGAAAGAAAACATAGTATGTGTTAGGATGTTGAAGGTTTTATTTCATTGGTGAGGTATTTTATATTTTTACGACCTACTTGAAGGGTAACAATATGTTTATTATTTACTTTTGTAATTTTGTATGGGCCTTTCCATATAGGCGATAACGCTTTTCGAAGTCTGTGATGGTGTTTTAGGTACACCATATCGCCAGATTTGTATGTGATTTCACGGGCGTTAGTATCGTAATATTGTTTTGATCTCTCCTTGCTATTTAGAATATTTTGGAAAGCTTTTTCGCGACTAAATCGCATCCTATATTGTAAAGCTCTTATATATTCATTGTATGTTGTATTACCGGAGGTTTCATATAAGGAATTAGGGATGCATGTGAGGAGTGAAATTCTTTTCTTTCTTTTCTTTTCTTTTTTTTAAAAAACGTTGCCCCACACTAGGAATTTCTCCTGTTTCGTGGGTGCGTTTACAAACATATAAACTCACATACACAAACACCCAGAGCCGAAACAACTATTTGTAGATCATACAAATATTTGTTCCGTGCGGGAATCGAACCCGCGACACGCAGCGCAGCAGTCAATCGCTCAACCACTGCGCCAACCGTGTGCCAAATTGGTTGTACAGTGAGGAGTAGTGTTATATGCTAAAATTGCGGTGAATAGATAACAGTGCCAGTCGTTTTGATTCTCATTAACAAAGGATTTGATGTATTCTTTTAGAGTAGCATGTGAATGTTTAAGAGCTCCATTAGTTTGTGGGTGATACGGAGTAGTAAAAAGGGCCTTGACTTTCAATATGTCTGTTAATTGTTTGAATAATTCTGACGTGAAACAAGTGCCTAAATCTGTTAGAATAGTTTTAGGAAAACCGAAAAGAGACATAAAATGTACGAGGTTTCGAGCTATTTCTTCACTGGTAGCTGTAATCATCGGATAAGCGCTGGTAAATTTGGTTAGATCATCTTGTAGCGTTAAAATGAATTTAAAATTTTGGAAACCCGCTTCGGGTAAGGAACCTACGACGTCAAGGGCTAGTCTTTCAAATGTTCTAGTAGATGTAGAAGTTATCTCCATAGGAGCTTTATTTGATTTCCTTAAAGGTTTATTGATCTGACATAGCTTACACTTTTTTACGTATTGTTCAATGTCAGAGCGCATGCCTTTCCAATAGTAGGCAGCTTTGATACGCGAATACATCCGGGGTGACCAGCGATAACAGAGTCATGATTCTCTTTTAATATCTTAGGAACTTCTACAGGAGTAGGATAAATTAATTGATTTTTATACATATAATTAATTTCATTTCTTCAAAGTTAGAGTGAACAGGCTTCTTCTGGGTAAGCTCACTCCATCGTCGACTTTGTCTCTGTCACCTCTGACCTAGACTAGAGTCAAGAGCAAACCCATCTCGAATAAAAAAAAAAAAATATATCGATTTTAATGCTGGTATTGTGAAAAATATACGATATCATATTATAAAATTTAGTATAAGCCAGAGATCGGTTATATTTGGGCAATCAATTAGTAGGTTTCTGAGTTTAATTAATAAACTATAGACATCACTAAAATTGGTTTGTTCATAGTGATGAACTTTGGTAAATAGAAAATAGTAAGATTTATTTTTATCCTGGACGCGACGTATTGTAAGAGGTTCGCGTTCTGAGTTAAGTAAGTCAGCAGAATTATCGAGTTGTGATAGTATTTCCTAGCAATAACGCATAGAATAATCAAAGTCTAAACAGGCAGGGCATGCTATTGTATTTAACTTGGATAGGTGCAGACCCTGAGTGCATTCTTCAATAATAGTATTTGAAGCAGGGAGCTGATTAGTAAATTGGTTTTTAAAATATTGTTCATAAGTAGAGTTATTTAAATTGTTAACATCAATAGAGTTAATAGGGCAACGGGATAACGCATCAGCGTTGGAATTGAGGCGACCTTGTTTATAGATAATTTTATAGTCATATTCCTCAAGTTTGAGGCGCCAGCGAATGAGTCTACTGCCGGGATCTTTAACGTTAAACAACCATACAAGGGGTCTGTGATCTGTAATTATTTTGAATTTATTTCCATATAAACATGGTCGAAAAGTTTTAACGGCAAATAAAATAGCTAAAAACTCCTTTTCCGTAGTCGAATAATTGCCTTCAGGTTTATTAAGTGTACGCGACGCGTATGCGATCGGCTTATCTTTGCCGACGGGACCCTGAGATAGTATTGCGCCAACGGCATAATTACTAGCATCAATTCAATTTATTTTATTCTGAACAAAACTACATTTGTGTCGAATACAGGATTAATACAATAATAATAATCAATAAAAGTTACAATTAATTACAAGTTATTAATACACGGAATAATAATAATAATCAATAAAATTTACAAATAATATGGATAAAAAGTCAAAAATAAAATAAGAATTCAACTCAATCAAAAAAAAAATCAAGAAAAATAATAATAACATGTCAAGAATGAGACTTAAACGATAAACAAGTTACACTGTGGCATTATTTTTGTCCCTAAAAAACTCTTCTATACTATAGTAGCACTTCGTCAATAGGAATGAGTTTAATTTGAATTTAAATATTCTTGGATTATTAATCATTTTTAATTCTAATGGCAATTTATTGAAAATTTGTACAGACTGTACTTTAGAGCTATGTTTGACAACATTTAATTTTGGCTGCAGATAATTAGGCAAATCTTTCCTGCGCGTTTCCACCCTAGTTACCCTTTCTTCCTTTGTCTCGTATTTCTCTAGGTTTTTTAGAAAACTACTTAGTAGGACCAAAATATAAAGACAAGGTACAGGTAAAATCTTTAATTTCACAAAATGCTCTCTACAAGATTCAGTTTGCTCTATGCGAAGAATAGTTCTGAGGGCCCTTTTTTGCATAACAAAGGCTGCATTTATATTGTATTTATAACTGTTCCCCCATAGTTTAATACTGTACCTCAGCTTGGACTCAACTAAGGCAAAATAAACATTTTAGGCTAACCAGACAATCACCGCCTATTATGGGGATTCTGGTAGCCGATAGACCACACTTTACATTTCTAGTGTTCATATAGTCTGTCTAAGTTAAATTACGCTGATACCGTTGTGGGACCTCGACTTTTGGCACGTACCGTGAGATTGATTCAAAGGGTTCAGAATGCTTGCGCGCGATTTTGTTTTAACGTACCACCAAGAAGCCACATTACACCTTTTCTTAACAGGCATAATATTTTAAAAATGAAATCGCGTCGTAAATTACACTTGGCCTGTCTACTTTTCGGTGTCATCAAGTATAAATGTCCACCATATTTGTACTCGAAGCTTGCGTGGATAAACAGTCACCGGCAGCGCAAGGCCAGGCGTTGTGCTCAACAATTGGCTACCCCGCACCACCGTACTGCAGCCTTCCGAGGAAGTTTTAGGTACGCAGCCTCCAAATGTTGGAATAACATTCCACCGCCGATTAGGGACATAACGAATATAATAACTTTTAAGACTAAACTTAAGACATTCGTTCTGACATCACAAATAAAATTTAATGAAATTAATATTGACAAATCATTTATCTAATTCTTATTTTCTCTTATTTTAATTTAATTCAATCCAATATATATTATTTAATATGAATAATTTCCACGATAATTTAAAAATTGTTTAATCCATCAAGTGGTGTGCCTATATTTCTAGGAAATGAGTCGGGAAGAGGTTGGCTGGATGTGATAGGCGGGTTGTCTATGCAACACTATCATTTGGGGTTTTTTGAGGAAAAATGTAACCACCATATTGTAGCACTTATTATACTTTATATTATAATACATTATATATTTTTCTATTACTTTATATTATCTATTTTACATATTTTTAAGTTTATAAGTTAAGCACCTACATATTCACGTTATGACATTATTTTAAATATCTATTTTATTTACCCACGTCCGTGTGTCACTAGCGGGGTGCCAACTGAAAATCAGCGCTGGGTGTCTGGTGCCCAGCAAATGCTGAGTTGGTGACCCTTTCGGTGTGGGCACGCTCGGCGCAATCATTCTATAACCTTGTTTGTACTTTTTTTACTGTTCTTCTCTGTTACTTTGTGATTGTTGTTGTTGTGTTGTGTCTATGTCGAATAAATGTTTTCTATTCTATTCTATTCTATTCTATCTAGGCTATATGCACATAAGGTGCCTCGATATGTACAAATTCGATAGCTGGTCACTTTCTTTGCGCCCAGCTATCAGAGAAACTATTTATAAAACCCTAACAAGATTGGGACGACACGATGGTGCGTTTATCGGGCCATCGGGAGGTCCCCAAAATTCCTTATTTTCGGAATTCCGAGGGGTGTTTAGTCCCGGGGAATGCCAAAAACTGACTAAAAATTACATTTCCAGAAACCTATTTTCTGGAATTGTACTTAAACTACTTGAGCGATTTTCGCTCCAAAGTGATGGCTTGGTAGCTAGTCCAGCAAGCCATCCGAAAGTACTTACACCATGAGTACATCTATTCCCTTCATGGAGTTATTCCACCTGAAGGGTCTACAAATTTCAACGTTTTACGTTGTTTACATTTTTCACGACTGTTTATCTCGCTGACTATACAAGCGATTCTTCCCACCTAGAAACCGCCTGGAAGCCCTTTTAGCAAGCTTTCCAATGGTAGTACTTTTACCAGTACACCTATATGTTTTCTAGGTACTTAGGGCACCTAAACCCGTAAGCATTTGCCGAAAACCAGATAAACAGCAGTTTTCTATTATATACCGACTTGATATCTCATAAATGGTATCAAGTAAATGGGCTTTATATAAAAGACTACGCTAACTATGAGGTGTATATAGGTTTCCTGTCTCGGTCTAGGTCTCCATACCCTAAAATGACCTAAAACCATATATTCGGTGTTTGAGATATCAAGTCAATATTCATATTTACATAGCAGAAACTATGTGGTTTTCACATAGTTTCATCATTATGTACTGATTTCATGTCCAGTACATAGGATAAGCCCTTAAAAACATGATTTTAATTACTATAATTTTTCCAAAAAACTCCAAAACTATATATATCGGGTGGGGCCACCTCGCGGGCCATTCGGAACTAATCCGTCGTCGAGCAATGACGTATCGTACGACAGAAATTTATGTTTTTTGCTATGATAACTCTTATCAGTATGCTTTCTAATGCTTTTACTCTATTAAGGGTGAACTATTGAACCCTATAACATACTGACAAATACTAAAAACATTATACTACTATCTCAAAAAATGTAGGTAAAATTTTAGTATAAATATGAACGTGCCTCTAAAAATCATTTTAGGAACGTCCTATTTAGCCGACAACAACGCACGTACCACACCTCTGCGTCACACTCGCACCAAATCCCCGCACGGATCGCCATTCGTCTACCCTCTTTGTCGCCGATAGTATAGGTTTTTCAACTTATACTGTCGGAGGCAACCAGGGCGGACTTCGTTGCTGCCCAACGGCTTTTGCTCGCGCGAAGTCGTTGTAGCGGTCGCGGAAAAACTAGTCCCGTTAGTTTTTCATGCTTTACAGCAAGTTGAAGGAGAAGAAAAAGAAGAAAGAAGAAGATGTCACCGCCTGGTGCCCGCGGCCCCCCGGGTCGCGGCGCCCCCAGCACGCAAGAGACTCGATCCACGATGGACCGTACCGTCTCGCTCCCTAATTTGGGGACCGCGACGCCCGGTGCACCGTCGACCGAAGGAACCCGCCAACATCATCAGCAATCACCCAGAAGAAGCCAGGGTAGGCAGTCGATCCCCGACTCCCCTGCTTCACCTACACCCACACCAGAAAACCCAAGTAGGTACAGTGCTCCAACAAAGTGCAGGCCAGTACCTACAAAAACACCGGTACCCTCATCGCGAAAATCGTTGAACAAAACTCCGGAATCGCATTTTTCGCCGGTACCTACAACTACCCACATGGACCAAAGGTCATCGATGTCCCACTCAGGCGCTCATCCATCGCGTCCCACAACCCAGCAGCCGCGTAATAGCGACAACAATGTTTCGCAAACACACTCTGCGCAAACAAAATCGCGCATAAATTCACCCCGCGATCCTGCTCCGCCGCGTACTACAACGCGCACATCGCGGGACTACATTCCCACACAACCCCATGCAACAATCAAAACCAGCATGGCGGCACCCAAAGCCGCACCACCTGCACCCAGGTCCTCGCTGACGAGCTCAGCAACAGCTGAATCGCGACGCGACCCACGAATAGGCAGGGAACTACGCCTTCAGATGGCGCCACCTGTGGGTTCATCGGCCAATCCCGACTCACCTGCACCCCCCCGCACCTCAGCGTATGATTCCCCCGCATTCAGATCGGGCCAATCATCTTTAAGTGGGTCAAGTACCTCGCTCACATCCTACGGGCGTAGGGCAGAGCTAGAGGACTTAGACTCAGAAAACATACAAACTCCAAACTCACCCTACCCTACACAAGACATGGATGTAGATTTTCAGCTGGGGGGTAGGGCGCTAAGAAGACGACGCAGCCCGGATGAATTATCTGAGGAGGCGAAGCGCTACCGTCTGGACTCGCAGCACCCACTGCTGGGCAACGGTAAGGGCGCAAAATCGCCCACTTTTGCCGACGCAGTGCGACGCACTCCGTCGCCGCAATCGACAGCCGCCACCGCCACCGCCGCACACTCAACAAGAACAAACAGGGTAAGTGCCAATAGCCCTACACTTACCCAAAACACGGACGCAGCCCCCACAACGGCCATAAATAATGCAGCCAAGAAAAAGCGCCCACGATTCCCTCCGCTGCTAGTCGAAAAACTGCCAAACTAGGCGTCTCATTTCAGGGCCCTGGCCGCCAAACTGGGCCGGCCACCAAATGCTCGCCCATATGGGCAGGGAGTTCGATTCTCCCCGGAGAGCGAGGATGAGTACAGGGCGGTCCAGAGCTACCTGGTCGCCCTGGAAAAAGTAGAGAACATCAGCTGGTTCGCATACTCCTTGCAAGCCGAGAAAAAATTAAAGGTAGCCATCAGGGGGCTGCCACCCGACACTGACCCCAAGGAAATTGAGGAGGAGCTCCGCCGCCTAGGTTATGTACCTGAGTACGTCAGGCACATAAATGCACGCCAAGGACGACCTGGCTGCGTGTTCCACGCCGTGCTCGAAAAAACGGAAAACGTGAGAGCAATTTATGACACCTCCGTGTTTTTATACATGCGGGGGGTCAAAATCGAGGCATGGCGTGGGAAACGTGGGCCTGCCCAGTGTCATAGGTGCCAGCAGTTTCGACACAGCTCGCACCAATGTCACCGCCCAATCGCCTGTGTGAGATGCGGCGAAGGGCACATGGCAAGGGACTGCCCTCGCCCCAGAGAAGAGCCGGCCACCTGCGCAAATTGCGGGGGCCCACATCCGGCCAGTAACATAAAATGTCCGGCTTTCCAAAAGGAAATAGCTCACAGGCGACTGGGCACAGTCGCCATCTCATCCAAAACGTCACGCTACCCACAGAAAGCGGGACAGACAGAAGCAACACAAACACAAATTACGCTAACACAGTCAGACGAAACGCAAGGCGTGACGTTGATGGCGGCTGCCAACGGGCCCACACAACGCGGAGATGCTGCCTCCTCCTCAGGGCGGAGGAAGAAGAAGAGGGGAGGTAAGGGCAGAAAGCCCCATCACCCCCCTGTGACCCAGGAAATGACCCACCAACCCACGGAAAAAAATCTATTCACTCACAGTACAAAAGACATAAACGCGCAGGCAGTGAACAAAATCAACAATGTTGATAAGTTTACAAGCGCCGGCACTGTGAAACAACACTCCGAGCGCCATCTAGCGACTGAAGTTAAAACTAAAAGTTGCACCAGCCAATTAGATGTAACCAGGAAAAACAGATCGGCCAATCACGTGCCGGCACAAAATCAACAAGAAAACCAAACTGAGAGAAAGAAGAATTTCACTGCCTGCGCCATACAATTGCTGATGGACCTGATAAAGGCCATCAGACAAGGTCAAGACGTAGAGCAAGTGATCCTTGACGGCTTAGCGGCCCTACTTAACCTTTACCATCATGTATAATAAGCCGTTAAGGATCTTACATTGGAATGCTCGTAGCCTCAAGAGTAAGGTCACTCTCCTCCGCCACCTCCTCAAGGAACAGGACATCGACGTGGCGCTAATAAGCGAGACCTTCCTGGGACCTGGAGATAGGTGCAAGTTCCCGGGATATCTCGTTTACAGGAAGGACGAGCGGTCGGAAAGCAGCGGACACAGCTACCGTGGCCTGGCAGTCATTGTCAACCGAAGAGTCGTTCACCAGGAGCTCCCAATACCACCTCTGCAGACAGCATACGCGCTGGGCGTACAACTACACGCAGCCGGCGAGGACATAGAATTATACGCCTTTTACAAGCCGCCTACATACAAACTCAACATGTCGGAGTTTAGGAAAATCCTAACAAACACCGACAACCCGACAATCCTCGCCGGTGACTTCAATGCGAAGCACCCAGCGTGGAACAGTTACCAACAGAACAGCGAGGGAAGACGACTCTTCGCTGACGCAGAGGCCCACGGGTACACGGTGTCTGGACCTGAAACACCTACTAGATGGCCACCAACAACAGACTTGAACCACATGCCAGACGTGATAGACATCGTCGTACACCGTGGGTTGAAATGCCAGATCACACAGCAGGTACTGGAGGACGAGTTACAGTCCGACCATCACCCAGTACTTGTTGAACTATCGGACATACCGACCCGACTCAAGCCTCGAGCGCCACGTCGACAAATCGATTGGGACGCTTTCTCAGAAAAGATTAACCTTACCACGCCAACTCGGCCTATCACCACCGCCGCCGACGTCGACCTACTAGCCGATGAGTTCACTGCTTGCGTACAACAAGCAATGGAAACAGCAACGATAACGCAGCAGCAGGGGAGAGTGCAACAGCCGCCCCTGCCAGCGCATATTCGTCGGCTCATTACCGAAAAAAGGCGCCTACGCAAGCAGTGGCAACAAACCCGTTGCCCCACTATGAAACGGACTCTAAATAAACTCACGGAAAGGGTGAAGGCCGAGATGAGTGCTTATAGAGCCGCGAGCTGGGAGGAGCACATAGACACCATAGAAGAGGACTGGAACTCGGTACATAAGTTGTGCCGACAGCTTAAAAATACCCCAGCTCCGGTACGACCGCTTAGAAGCACTGACGGGGCGCTTAAGTACATAGCGGGAGACCGAGCGGAGGTCTTTGCCGAACACCTGGAGCGTCAGTTCCAACCGAATCCGACCACGCAACACGAACATGTCGCAGCAGTCGAGAATCACATAAGAGACTACTTCGCGGCGCCGATAGCTCCCGATGAAGATGCCATCCACTTCTCGCCTGGTGCAGTCAGACGCGCCCTCTTGAGAACGAAGCCCCGGAAGGCCCCAGGTGCCGACAACATCCCGAACACAGCGCTGCGCCACCTGCCCCACCGCATGGTCGCGGCAGCGGCGCGCCTGTTCACCGGGATAGTCCGCACGGGCTCCTTCCCGGCCTCGTGGAAAGAGGGGCGCGTCATCATGCTGCCCAAGCCCAACAAAAATGTCCTGAAGCCGGAGAGCTATCGGCCTATCACACTCTTGCCCACGATCTCCAAAGTATTCGAGTCTCTGCTGCTGCGGCACCTCGAACCTCACATCACGCCACGACCAGAACAGTTCGGATTTCGCGCGGACCACAGCACGACGCTCCAGCTGTCAAGGATACTGCACCTGCTGTCAACAACAATGAACAGGAAGGAGTACTCGTGTGCAGTATTCCTTGACATGGAAAAGGCCTTCGACCGCGTGTGGCACGAGGGACTTGTCCACAAGCTGGCACTATCCAGCGCGCCCCGTCGCGTGGTAAGAGTAATACAATCTTTTCTGACCAACAGGACCTTCAGAGTGGTGGTAGAAGGCGAGCTATCCGCCCCCCGCCCAATTAAGGCGGGAGTGCCACAGGGAGCCATATCATCGCCTGCGTGTTACTCACGTTACACGGACGATATCCCCACAACACCAGAGGCGACGCTGGCGCTGTACGCTGACGATGCCGCGTATATCACTACGTCAATGAACGCCAAGCACGCAGCCAAGAAAATGCAGCGCGCCCTCGACCTCATCCCCGAGTGGCTAGCGAAGTGGCGGCTATCCGTTAACGTAAGTAAGACGCAGGCCCTTGTTACAGGACAGGTGTGTACGGTTAGCAACCGCACATTGTACTTTGGCCTAGTTAAAATACTGCAAATTTTGTTAATTTATAACATGTAGCATCGGCACGTACGCAAGTACGTCAGTCTTCGGTTTGTATCGAGCTCGCGCAACATTCAACATTTTTTTATAACATTTTTACAACATTTTTATAACATTTTTCTATAATTTTATTATTACATTATTTTAGTGCAATTTAGTATTAAATACCTTTTTAACATTAACATTTATTTTATTGAACATTTAACATTAAGTGTAAAGGCTCCTGCCCTTACATTTTGGTCCTTCGAGCCGGATAAGAGTAGAATCAGTGCCGTGGTACGTTTCACTCGCGGGAACATTTGAACATTAAACAGAACATTAAACAAAACATTAAAAACAGTGTGAACAGTGATATTGAGTGAGAACTACACAGATCGGGGTGAAGAATAAGCAGCAAGCGTAAGCAGCGAATCCGGTGAGCACGTTCCATATTACTTACTTTTCTGAAATTTTGGATTTATTGTGACCACAAATCACCGTTAAATAACAATGGCTTCTTACGATGCTTTACTTAACTTGCAATCTACAAATCTTGACGCTATCAAAAGAATAAACGAAAACTTTAAGAAAGATAGTTCTACACGTAAAACCACTCTTGAATATCATGATGACAGACTTCAAAAGCTGGAGGAGTATTGGAGTGAGTTTAAAAAGAACGACATCCAATTAGCTTTGTTTGAAGGCAAGAAGTCTGGACCTTATTACGAAAATCGCATTTACGAGCGTCTGGAACAAATATACGAAGAAACGAAGTGTATTATAAAGAAGTCGAAGCAAAACTTATTGGCGAAAATCGATGATGAACAATCTGCTTCGTTTAGTCAATTACAAAAGCAAGAAGATAGTTCATGTGCCCAAGAAAATGTTCCAGAACAACAGGAGAGCGATGAGATCGCGGCCGATGTGAAGAACACGTCATACAAAGAGTTAGCCGTGGACCAACAGACTAAAGATTTGATGAATGAGCAGCGGTCAAACATCAAGGCGTTTGAGAGAACAGTACGGAACATGGACATTGAAAATTTAAAAGAAAAGTGGCAACTTGAAGACAAATTGAGGACAATAACGCAACGTTGGGAAAAAGTCGATAGTACTTATTGGAAACTTGATAACTTGTTGGTCAACACGCAAGCATTTGAAAGTGATTACAACAGATTAGAAAGGCTGTATGAATTCACCAAGGAACAAATAAACAAGAGGATTTGGGATAACAAACATCAGGAAAAGTCCACGCCCAAAATTGAACTTCCAATTTTCAGTGGTAGCTATGCCCAGTGGACAACATTCAAGGACTTATTCGTGGAAATTGTGCATCGCAACACTTTCATCTCAAATGCTCAAAAAATGCAACATCTGAAAGCGAAATTGAAGGGAGAACCCGAGCGATTAATACAGCACATGAACATCAGTGCTGATAATTACGAAGCTAGTTGGCAGATTCTTCAACAGAGGTATGATAATAAGAGGTTATTATTTACCTACCAGGCAAACATTTTACTAAGTCTACCCAACATACAAACCCCAACGGCATCTCTACTGAAAAGGATGCATGACACGACCATAGAGTGCCTTGAGGCTATTAAGAATCTGCAGTACGACACTTCTAGTTGGGACCCCATAGTAGTTCACATACTAATGCAAAAGCTGGACGCAGACACACGCCAGTCATTCAATGAATCCATGAAAAATCCAAGGGAAATGCCACCATTAAACGAGTTTCTGAAATTCATTGAAACCAAGTTCATGTCAATGGAATCGGGCACAAACACGAACCGCCCAAGAAACTTTAACAGTCCACAGTTAAACATTCAGCCAAAAACAGTTCATAATGCAACATACAGCAAGCCTAAGGTGCAGCAACAGACCGTTCAAGGGGGAACTAAGAACGTGCCGAGAACATTCCATAACAAACAAACATTTCATCATTCCTTTATAACTTGTCCGAAATGTAACAAGCAACACGGGCTCTATAATTGCAGAGAATTTTTATGGATGTCACCAGAAGAAAGGTTAAAGACCGCAAACAACCTACATGTATGTCTAAATTGCCTATTTAGTCATAACGGCGAAAAATGTTCGTCGGAAAAAAAGTGCAAGCACTGCGATGAGCCGCATAGCAGCATTTTGCATGAGGCGATTGGAGTTGCAAAATCGCGAACCGGCAGGGCTAATGTAGGTCAACAATTGAACACGCATTTAGCACATGACAACTCAAATGAGGTACTGCTAGCCACGGCCCAGGTCAAAACAATAGCCTATGATGGAACTACGATCATTTTACGCGCCTTAATAGACCAGGGCTCTCAGGTTAGCCTAATTACAGAAAATGCTGCACAAAGATTGCAGTTAAAACGAAACAAAATGAGCGCGGTGGTGTCAGGTGTTGGTGCTTCAGCCACCACCAAATGCAAAGGAGTGCTCCATCTTAAGTGCCAAGCGATTTATAATGACTTCAACATTAACATTAATGCACTTATTATGAAAACAATAACAAACAAACTGCCAAGTAAAACAGTAAATAAAGGTAGTTTTGAACATATACAACATTTACAACTCGCTGATCCTGATTTCAACATACCTCAGGATATAGATTTACTATTAGGAGCCGATGTATATTCCGAAATATTGTTAGAGGGGTTAATAAAAACAAACACGTCATCCATCATAGCACAACAAACACAATTAGGCTGGGTAGTATGTGGTAATTACAAAACGTTCAATTGCCATGTAATTGTCAACAACATTCAGGATCTTGCCCAATTCTGGGAACAGGAGTCTATGCAAGAAAACAGAGATGATTTGGATCCTGACAACAAGTGCGAACAGCTGTACAAAGAGACAACAACACGACTTCCTGATGGACGATACCAAGTTCGTCTCCCCCTCAAGGACAATTTTATTGAACACTTAGGAACATCGAAACCACAGGCCATCGCTCAATTTCAACAACTAGAGCGAAAGATGGCAAAAAAAACATGCGTTTGCAAAAGATTATAAAGCTTTCATGGAGGAATACGAAGAAATGGGCCACATGGAGCAAGCCCGACGATGGACCAGGCCCGAGATACAAGAGACCAACTTATACAACTATTGAAAGAAGGAGGGTTCAATCTCAGAAAGTGGTCGAGTAACGAACATCAACTGCTAAAAGATCTGCCAGAACATATGGTTAGCCCAGTCAGTTTAAGCTTTACAGAGGCATCAGCTTCCAAAGCATTAGGCTTGGCATGGGCTCCGAAACAAGATGAATTTATATTTTCACCCACATTAAAAAACAAAAACAACGTTGGCATTAACAAAAATTCGTCAAAACGGCAAATCTTAAGCGACATATCAACAATTTTTGATCCATTGGGGTTGCTATCTCCAATAACAATCAAGGCAAAAATTTTATTCCAACACATCTGGAAGTACAAAATCGAATGGGATGATACTGTTCCGGATGAAATAGAAAAGGAATGGAGAACACTAAAAACTGAGTTAACAAACATGCAACCTTTCAAAATTAACCGATGGCTAGGATTAGAAGCAAACAACGATTGGGAATTACACGCATTCTGCGACGCATCGGAAAAAGCGTTCTCGTGCGTAGTGTACAGCAAGGTTACAGAGGGAAAACAGCAACAAATTGCATTGGTTGCGGCAAAAACAAAAGTTGCTCCAATCCAAAAACAACAAACACTTCCCAGACTTGAGCTATGCGGTGCACAGCTGTTAGCTCAACTGGTCAAGAAAATAAAACATTGCCTCGATAAACCTAACATTAAAGTAACAGCATGGACGGACTCAATGATCGTGCTTGGCTGGCTAAAGGGCGATGTCTCGCGATGGAAGGCCTATGTCGGTCACAGAGTTCAGGAGATAACATCAGTAGTGCCCGCAGGGAGTTGGAAGCACGTAAGATCGGAGCAAAACCCAGCCGACTGCGCGTCACGTGGACTACTACCTTCTCAGTTACACAAGTTTCCTCTATGGTTTGATGGACCCGAATGGCTTAACAGTGAAATCATCCCTGAAACATATGACACGTTTAAGACACCAGACATTGAAGTTAAAAAGGTGCATGCAGTTACGTCAAGAACTACTGAAAACATGAACTTTGTAACAGAACTCCTTAACAAGAACAGCTGTATTATGACTATAATACGCATCGTAGCTTGGGTGTCGCGTTTCATAACAAACACGTCACGAAACAATCGTCACAGGGAAGACGCAGCTATGAATCATACAAACATGAATGACGCGCCCGCGTCAAAACAATGTAACTTAACACTCGCTGATATTCGATGCGCCACTAACATAATTATAAAACATGTACAAAATGAACATTACGGACAAGAAATCCAAGATTTAAAAACAAAAGGAAGGGTAAGCAACAATAGGGGACTTCAGAAACTTTGCCCTTACCTAGATGAAAATAACATTCTACGCGTCGGAGGGAGATTACAGAATTCAAACTTACCTGAAGAAACAAAACACCCTGTTATCATCCCAAAAAACAGCAAGCTGGCACATCTACTGATTGCCCGTGCGCATGTTACAACACTACACGGTGGAGCGAGACTAACTATGGCTACATTGAGACAAAAATATTGGATAACAGGAGGAAATAACACGGTTAAAAAATACCTGCAAGACTGTGTAAAATGTTGTCGCTTCAAACCATCGAAACAATACCAATTAATGGCCGACCTACCCAGTGAGAGGATAACGCAATCACCACCATTCTATCACACAGGGGTGGATTTCACAGGATTTGTTAGTGTTAAACTAAACAAGGGTCGAGGCGTCAGAACGAGTAAAGGTTATGTCGTTGTATTCGTTTGCATGGCAACAAAGGCGGTGCATTTGGAACTCGCATCAGATCTAACGTCACAAACATTTATACTGGCTCTCAACCGCATGATTGGGCGACGAGGCTGTCCAAAACATATTTACTCCGACAACGGAACAAACTTTGTTGGGGCCGAAAGGGAGTTAGCTAAACAACTGCACATCTCACAAACATTTAACAACGACACTTTATCGAAAAGGAACACCGAGATGGGGATAGAGTGGCATTTTAACGCCCCAAGCTGGCCGACTGCGGGAGGACTTTGGGAGGCTGCAGTTAAGTCTATGAAATATCACCTAAAGCGTGTCCTAGGAGAGCAAAAGTTAACATATGAAGAGTTTTTAACACTGCTTACTCAAATAGAAGCCTGCATGAACTCTAGACCACTTTGCCCTTTAACGGAGGACGTGGACGATATTGATTATCTTACTCCAGCACATTTTTTAATTGGCCGACCAGTGACATTCTTACCAACGGAAAATTTCGAAAAGCAAAACATCAACATTCGACATAGGTGGCAGTTAATAAACAAAATGAAACAAGGGTTTTGGACCAGGTGGTCGTCAGAATACCTGCAACAACTTCAAGTTCGTAGTAAATGGCTGAACAAAACAAATAATTTATCAATAGGGGATATAGTCTTGATCAAAGAAGACAACCTTCCTCCTGCGAAATGGGCACTTGGGCGAATACAGGAAGTTCACCCGGGGAGAGACAATCTAGTCAGAGTTGTGACAATGAAAACAAAAACAGGGCCACTTACAAGACCAATAACAAAATTAATTAAACTCCCAATACCTGAATCGCATATAGAAATACCTGAGACCACCACCAATGACAAAATCTGCACTGAAAAACAAAAATCGACAAAAAATTACACCAACAGGAAACAACGAGTTAAATCAAATAATATAAGTTCCAGCCTGCTATGTATATTCTTAACATTACTGACATTATTTAAGCCCACATATCAAAGTAACGACGCCATAAACATCACACCGTTTGAACCAAATAGAGCAGTGTACTTTGACAAAATCGGCAATTTGCAAAGCGTACATGATGACTGGAAGATTGTTACCTACTATAATATGACGTCGTACTGGCAAGGCATGGAAAACATACATAGAGTTGTAAAACACCTAGGCGAAAGGTGTGAGCAATTTGCATACCAAACGATGTGCAAAACAATTATGACTGAATTCAAACAGGAACTCAACGAACTTGATCATAACAATTACATGTTGGAAACACATCATGGACAGACAAAGGGACGCGTTACCCGAGGACTTGTCAATGGAATAGGTTACCTTGCAAACAGCCTATTTGGCGTGCTAGATGAAAGGTTCGCAATACAATATAAAAAGGACATAGAAACATTGCAAAACAACAGAGATCACTTATTGAACCTAATCAAAGGTCAAACATCAATCATGGAGGCACATAATAACATTTTAAAAAGAAATGAAGAGACGATGAACACTCAATTTAATCTCTTAAACCAACATCTTAACGCTACCGAGAACTATTTACAAAAATTGGGAAATGATGTTGAGCAAGAGGAAGCTTTGAACTATTTTAACACCATGGCTCTGACTAGTTCAACAATTCTGTCTAAACTACGCCACATCCAACACATGCTCTTAGACACAGCTATTAACATTCACCATGGTCATGTAGACACCAGACTTTTACCGCAGAACCAGCTCTTTCAGGAGCTCAACATTATCTCTGGGCAGTTGCCACAACAATTATCGTTACCCGTTGACAACATTCAAAACCAATTAGCTGACATATACAAACTACTAGAAGTAAAATCCAGATTGTTTGATAAATATTTTATCATCGAAATTACACTACCATTAACAGGCGACACTCCATTCACTATATATAAAACAGTTCCTATTCCGATGATAAAAAACAACAAACATTCACTTACAATGAAAACAAATTCAGAATATGTTGCAGTGAACATAAGAAAGGAGACATATATGCAGCTCACAGACAGTGACCTGGAACATTGTATTAAAATTGAACCAAGTACATATGTATGTTCACTAAACAAACCAACACGTAACATGAGAAATCATCAAATTCCATGCGAAATTGGTGCAATAACAAACATTACATTATCAAAATGTATCTATACATCCGAATCCTGCAACAATAAATGGACACCATTACGAAATCCTAACACCTGGCTTTATGTCTGCTGCACGGATTGCCAACTCCAAATCATCTGTGAAGGTCGTATGACTACTAAGGCAATACATTTAACGGGAATTTTAGAAGCCAAGGAAGGATGTATAATTAGAAACAACGAAGAAACATATTACACTCAAGTTAACTACGCAAACAAAATCTATGTCAGCCCGGAAATACCACTAATTGATCTAGAAGACATCAACAATTTAACGTCTGTCCAGCCACTTGATTTATCAACTGGACAACAGAACACGCAATTTGTAAGAAACGATTATGAAAAACTTCATAATTCGTTGAAAGAATTGGAAGATCAAACGAAAAAGGCTGAAATGTCGCAACACGATGTGCACCAATACATCGTATCATATTCTACGATGGGACTTCTGATCTTGTCAATAGTCGTCGCGGGAGGAGCCTACGTGTACTGCAAACGCTGCGGCAAGGTCGCCGTCAGCGCCACCAGCGCGTCCACCAGTTTACCGCCACGGAAGCCACCAAGAGCTGAAGCATCCACTGAAAATATTGAACTCACCTACGCGAGACCTCATTCTTTTAACATTTGACTTATATTAATTTTTTAGTCACATTGTTTTAATTTAATATTTTTTTATTTACACTGGGAAAATATTATTTAATAAGTTATCTTTATTATTACCTTTTGCCCCGCCAATATGTACGGTTAGCAACCGCACATTGTACTTTGGCCTAGTTAAAATACTGCAAATTTTGTTAATTTATAACATGTAGCATCGGCACGTACGCAAGTACGTCAGTCTTCGGTTTGTATCGAGCTCGCGCAACATTCAACATTTTTTTATAACATTTTTACAACATTTTTATAACATTTTTCTATAATTTTATTATTACATTATTTTAGTGCAATTTAGTATTAAATACCTTTTTAACATTAACATTTATTTTATTGAACATTTAACATTAAGTGTAAAGGCTCCTGCCCTTACAAGGTGACTCTACCACCACTGCTGAAACTACAAGGAGTCGACATCGAGTGGTCACCCCATGTTAAGTACCTGGGTGTGACCATCGATCGCCGGCTCACGATGGGGCTGCACGTCAGAAAGGTGGTGGCGCAGTGCAGAGTCGCTCGTAACCTCCTCTATCCGGTGCTCTCATCCCGCCTCCCCGCCCGTACCAAGCTGGGCATATACAAAACATACATACGCGCTATACTCACTTACGCTACCCCAGCTTGGTACGCTCTCACCTGTGAGAAAGCCAAGAAGGCAGTAAGAGCGCAACAAAACCAAACCCTAAGACGTATACTCGACGCCCCACACATGGTGAGAAATGATGTCATCCTGCGCGACACCGGTATAGAGAGCCTGGACGAGTTTATTGAGCGACTCGCCACTACTATGTTCGCGCGGGCCGACGCTTCTGCCTGGCCCCATATCGCCGATATCGCGCCGTGGCACGCGCGCCCGCCCGACAAGAAGCGCCTCCCCAGAAACCTCATACATGACGACGCAGCCCCATCCACCTCCCGGACTTGACGCCTGAGTAAGCAGCAACAGTCTACACGCTGCTTACTCACACAATAACACTGCTCACCCCACACGACACCCACGGCGTGAAGTTTGTACTAAGTTAACATAGACACATTTCACGTCGAAAAACAGACAATCATTACTATACATTCGCCAGTACACTTGCACCGAATAGCGTCGCGAGTACCTCGCACGCTATTGGTTCATGGGCGGTGTTACACACAACATTGCCGCTCCTACATACATTGGCGGCGCCACTAGGCGCTTACATCAACAAACTGCAAGTTCGTCCAAAGCCGGCACGTCTGCCGCTGGTCACCTTCGCTAGGCCTCCCAGAGTACGCTCTGGGTCTCACCCGGCGGAGGTGGACCGCCAGAGTGCTGTGAAGAAGCGACGTACCGTTCAGAAACGGGCGTCGCGGCGCGCCTGCAGTAACACAAACAACATAAACATAGCTAGCGCGAGATCATTGACCGCGCTAGCAATATGCTAGGTCCAACGGACACCACAACGATGGGTTCGTTGTAGCGAGCCTCGGTGATGCACCCGCGGGAAGGGGACTAAGTCTCGTGACCGCTCGCCTCGCCCCCTTGCGGGGGCGAAGCGACTTCTAATGGAGGGAAATCATTTTAGTATTAGATGGCGCGCCGTGGTGAGCAGACATGTCTACACATACAAACTTTAACTCTTATGAACCATTTAGTATGGTTGATGACGCTTCGTCGTGAACAGAAAGGTTGCAGGTTATTAGCATAAAAATAATATTACACGCGCAATAACACTACACGCGCCGCTTTACGGTTTAGAAATCGCGCGTTTGACGAAAAAATTAATACCCGTGATATTGTACTATACCCTCCACCCCCTTGTGATATTTGCTAAACCCCTCACCCCCTTGCAAGCCTCATGTGATTAATGTACGGTCCCTTAGCCTTAAGGGTACACTAGTCGACGGCACGAACTATTTTGTGCGCGGGGTTAAAATGCATTTTATATCAACCGACAACACGTGCGGAAGAGATAGATGTTGTGATGAGCAGTAGGAAGCTAGTTCGCGTACGAATACACACTTTTGTAAATTTGTAGCGAAATGGATAATGTTTTAGGACGTAACGGAGTGCGCGAAATTTTATAAACAGACCTTTGGCAGTCTAGATATCATGAAAAAACGACTAAAGCTAGATAGATTTAGTTAGTAGTAGTATAATTTTATTATTAACATATGTTCAAAATAACATTATTTGCATTGTTGAACTACTAATCTATCCCTGTATGGAGGCCGTTTTGCAATTTTCCGTCCTCTTGTGGTATTTATTCGCTCCCAAAAATGCGGTAAAATGCGTGTCGAAATGTGGAACTTTCGACGCTCATAACTTTCTTATATTTTTTTTTTTGTTTTTTTGAAAACAAGAAAAAGAACCTGAGCACTCAGACAACCCAGAACAGAGCTCTCTGGCGCAGATGTACAAGGAGACCCGACCCCAGCTGAACTGGGAAGAGGGTTGGACAAAGAAGAAGAAGCTTGCATACAGGGCTAAATAATAATGACACAAATTGATATCACTTTTTATTTTGAACGTACATCGTCAAACAGTGGAATAATCCCTAGACTACGTTTGTATGGGAGAATTTTCGACTAGATAAAAAGCGCCATAGAACTGCTTTATCGTATTACTACAAAGATATTGGTTTTTAGTAGACTTAAAAAAAGTCCACGGATTTATATATGCGATGTCACGGGTTTGATCCTGCACGGAACAAATATGTGTACGATAGTTGTTCCGGATCTGGGTGTCTTGTGTATGTGAGTTTATATGTCACGATACAGGAAGAAATTCCTAGTGATGGAAGTAGATAAAAACGACTCGAAAGGTTATTTGATCACCTGATGGTCTTAATCGTTTGATGGATGTGGACAGGTTAATTAATGTCAAACATGTTTTATATAATCCTAACTTCATATATGTATTAATATTATAAATGTGAATGTAAGTTTGTTGTTTTGTTTGTTACGCTTTCACGTATTAACGACTGAAAGGGTTAGCGAGAAAATAGGCACACGGGTAGACCTTTTATTATGCGTACTAAGGAGTGGAATTCCATGCCGGAGTCTGTGTTTCCTGATAGCTACAACATAGGGGTTGTTAAGTCAAGAGTAATTAGGTTACTTCTAGGTGAGCGTGCATGATCTCATCATGGCATACCATCAGGTGAGATAGTGGTCAAATGCGACCCTAACCATAATAAAAAAGCCCTCATCCTGGATTAGATTCTGATCCTTTTTTTCTCGGGAATATGATCCCTTCGGATAATTTCCGACTTTCACGCGGGTTTAACCTCTGGCGAGTAATATTGTTACGCTTTCACGCCATAATAGTTGAATGGATTTGGATAAAATTTTGCATATGGATAGACTCAACTTGGATTAGGACATAGGATTTATTATTTTCATCCCAGTATAATATTCGCTTAAGATAACAAAACACTTTTCAAGCGTGTGAAGCCGCGGGCAGAAGCTAGTTTTACATAAAATGTTACCTATGCTAATTAAATTGCTAAAACCAATCGCAGCTGTGTCTATAATTAATGCTCCTTAAATCGATTTTATTTTGGTCTTCAACAATATCCTTCAATTGACATTGCACATGTATTTTTTCAAAAAACATATAAACTTGGGAATCCAGTTTGGTTGAATTATTATAACTGAAATTCATCGCTTATTTTGGAATGTCAAAGGTAAGGTTTTTTGTTCTTTATTTAATTATGTATTTGATTAGGAGATCGTAGCAAATCAATAATAGCCGTCAGGGTTAATCTTCGCAGTTAAGCATCGCTTGTCGAGGTCGGTCCGTGGATGGGTGATCATCTATATATAGCGAGATTCCCCCGTGCCTCGGAAAGCACGTTAAGCTGATGTTCCCGGATGTCATTTGTAGATCTTTGGCAGTGGATAGTCAGAAACCTGAAATCTGATACTTAACTTCAAGGGGTACCGTGTCTCCCTGTTACTGGGTTGTGGAGGCCAAAGACAGTGGCTCCATTTAAAATACTGGTATAGAGCTGCATCCAGTTAGAATGGAAGGTGACCACAACATATCGTCGTTGCGACTTTAAGACCTCTTTTCTGTATTTTTTGTCCAAAACATGTTTTTACACCTATCGCGTTTATATTTTGAAGCTCTATCGAATTAAAAAACTTTCATGTGTATTTATTTATATATGTTAGCACGTTTGAATCGTAGTTGCTTGCTTATAAAAAAATGGTACCTAAGTTACTTAGATTATCTTATTTGTCGAAATACACAAATGTTATGGTATAAAAGCTCATATCAATTGTGTCCCAGTTCCTAAATAATGAAGTAAGGTTAATAAAAAATAAAGAAGATCAAATAAACCTACAGTAATAACATATATTTCAATGCTATTTATTTTCTAAAAGGACTTTTAAAGCACTTTATCTATACAATTTTTTTTTTGTTTGTTTGTTTGTACCAAATAGGCTCCGAAACTACTGAACTGATTTAAAAAATTCTTTCATCTATGCAAAGCTACATTATTCCCGAGTAACATAGGCTATTTTTTATTCCTGAAAACGGTTCCTGTGAGGTGGTCCACGGGAGCGAAGCTGCGGGCAACAGCTAGTTTTATATATTCTTGTAACTAAGGTCAATTGTGTCCAGGTTTTGAAATATATAGGTATAAACGTATCTAATCGGACATTATTCGAAGAGTTAAAAAATACTGAGTAACTAACAGTAATGAGACTCATATTATTTGAAAAGGCTTTTTATGCACTTTCTTTTATGCTAAGGCAGCTATGACCAAGTGTGTCCCATTTTTGAAATATTAAGGTAATCGTACACGGTCATTATTCGATGAGATAAGACCGACCGTAAATGTGTGTAAATGTAATTTATTATGTTGGTGATACTAAATAAGAATGTAGATTTCTCGGTTGTAAAGAAGTTGATTTTAAGTGGTTATTTCAGTGTTTAGCCTAATAATTCTAATCGATAACCTAACATCCTGGGGTGAGTACTAGACTATTCTGGGGTGGGCTCGGCCCATCCCCTCCCCCTCCCCACGGCTATGTTTATAGGCGATGCTACTAATATATGGATCTACAAGGTGTAACAGAATGGTGTGAACAACTTTCTTCAAAGAGGTACTACTTTTACCAAATTACACTGAGTTGTTGCCTAAATACAAAAAGCACTGTCACAATAACTGGACGGAATACTTTAATGAGAGATCTTTGGAAAAAGGTATTTGGTACAAAACGATTCAATGTGAGCCTCCTCGAATACCATGGCTCAGTAATGTGAGTTTGAGTAGATCTTTGATTACAACAGCGTTCAGGTTAAGATCTGGTCACGTTCCACTGAACAAATTCGCACACATGATGAGGAAATCAGATTCTCCAAACTGTGACGTGTGCGGTGTAATTGAAGACGTTCATCACCTGTTGGTGGAATGTGTCCGTTACGAAACGGATCGAGAGCTCTTTATAAGAACTTTTTTCTTGAGAAAAAATAATGTGGGTATGTTCCACGAGATATTGTCCTCTCCTTTGTCGGAAGCCGCTAAAGCGATGTTTATGTTATTTAGTCGTAAGCCATAATTTAATAAGTATATGTATTTTAGGTTAATTTAGGGTACGATGGAATTGATATGTACTTAATGTATAAAAATTCCTTAAATAAACAGAAAAAAAAAAAAAAAAAAAAAAAAAAAACTTTCTTCAAGGCAGTCTTATTATAGGCAAATCTCAAATAAGTTATTGGACTTACCTTATAAAGTTGTCGTGAGCTTACCAACTTGTAAGGGAGATAAAATTTTGGCTGTTTGCGTATGTGAGATTAAATGTTTGGAAAACAACTCACGATACAAGACCAGTTCAATTTTAGAGGGGAACGTTATAAAAATAAAGTTCTAGGGTCCTGATAAATGTCAAAGACATAGTAAATAAAAATAATGATTGTTTAATTACAATAAAACTTATTTAAATACAATAAATTATACATCAATAAAAGAAGTTAGTAAACACTTCAAACACTTCGTTCAATCATCAGACACATCAATAATATTTTAATTACATTTTGAAATTCGTAATATTTATAACTACACCACACCATACTATCGTATGGTAAATGTAAAGAACTTTTTATACAATAATAACCCAACGCGATACATTCTGACAATTAAAAAAATTCCATTCTATTAATTTAAATAACATCATCACAATTTGACATCAAATTTGTATCTACAAAATTAACAAAGATAATGGAATAAAATAATAAATGCAGGAATATTACAATTTGTAAAACACTTGACTAAACTTTACTAACAAAAGCTCACAATGAATAAAACTGAGAATGGCGGGCATCAGAAGAGTATTCTTTTTTGTTTGAAACCTGACAGGCTGATGCGCGTCCTGTTTTTATATGCATCAAAAAATCTCAAGATTCTTCAACTTATTTTAAACTTAACATAAAATAATTGAACCTAAAACAAGCAATAACGTATTTATACCATCATAAGACAAAAAAAATATGACAATAATAATCAAAAATGAAAGTTATGTCTTGGGAAAGTACGGTACACTAATTACATTTCTCAAAATTAAATAAAAAGAAAAGCCTCTCTAAAACATAGTTTAATAATTTATTAAGATAAAAAATGTCAAGTGAGGAGCTCATGGCTAAATAATAACTCCGAACGAACTGACCATCAAGGTAACCAGTCGAGTGCCCGTAATTACCGAAACAATAGAAAAGCCATAGTGTCTCACGTGGATCTACGTCTTAAAAACACGAAAGGTTAAAAATCGATTGCCGAGGTTGGTCCGTATCTTATCATACCGAGATTACTCCGGCTGTTATTAGTAAGAAAGAAAAATTGAAATTCAGTTGCAAAATTTGACCCACACATACTTACTTGTAATTACAATAATAAAGGAAAAGCAGCAGGAGCTTTAAATAGAGACAATGCAGTGCTATCGCATATCGCCTGTCGCACCCACACATAAACGTGTAAAAAGCCAGTATTACTATTTATCACAAGTGATAAAAGATATATGTGATGAGTAGTACACAAGATGTTTATGATGTATCAAAGAAATCAACATGTGAAAGTTTGTGAGAATGTTGCTACTCTTTCATGCAAATACTATTGAAAGGGGTTTGATGGAACTTTACAGTTATGAGAACATCAGAATAATAAATATACAATAATTTATAAATATATATAAGGGGAAGGGGGAGAGTTATTACTAATAAGGGAAAGCCCAATTTCCACGCGGGCGGAGCCGTGGGCTGCATCTAGTCCTATATAACAAGAACCTGCGGATGGCTTTCAGCAAGCTCTTGAATTACTCTCCCCTGCATATTTATATCCTGATTCACTTGTCTTGCTGTGGATCGCCTTCTTAATATATTTGTATAATACTCAAACCATAGAATTCGGTTACTTTTTAACAAACAAAAAAAAATTGACATTAATGTTGGTTGTACGTAATTCAAAAATATAAGTACTAGCATGCGTATATAAAGATTACTCATGTTTTCAGGTTCAAAGATCACGTAACTTGTTGTTAACAACAATGATATGTCACCCAGAACAAATATTAAAGATGCGATGTAGAATCGCCTACGTTTGTTAGTAACGGTAGGTACGTTAGCGTTGCAACTGCGACAGAGTAAATATACTGTTATTATATATAGAAACAAATTTAAAATCAAAGGTAACAATGTAATAGCACTAGTAACGATCGAACTAGGAGCATATTTAGGGAACACTATTCGGATGATGGCGGTTGGTACTAAAGATACGCCCCAACCAAAGAAACTGCCTAATAAATATTTTCTTTGAAAATGCCCATTTATAATTTTAACAAAGTCCACGTAAAACATATGGCTTAAAACTAAACACCAGTAGCACCTCGCTTGAAGAAAATAATATAAAAATATAGAATATATTCCATTTTCATCAGGAATATTTGATACAAATAATACATATATAAGCTGTACCACCAGCACGTTAAGGTACACGAAGTTCCTGTAGTTGCGGAACTTCTTCAGTAAGCAACATGATGCCACTCCGTACATTAACGTTGCTATCGCCAGCGTAAAGTACGTATTTATCAAAACCGGCCAAATGTTTGCAAAAAAAATAAACACTTCAGCCATTACACTATTGATTACTGCCATCGTGAATGTGTGTAACACAGTTTATTCTGAATCACTTTTGTTTAATGAACACGTATTTATGAACTACTTGATACTATGCACTGACACGCCCTTAACACAGCTAAATAATAATGCTTCGAAAAACTACCGATGCAATAATAATTTAACCCAAAACGAATTAAACTAATTGTAACAGGCTCGTTGGACTCGCGGTAGAAAGTGCGACCGCTGAGCGCAACGTCCCGGGTTAGATTCGCTGGTCGGTCAAAGTGTTATTGGGTTTTCCTTTAAGAGTCGATATGTTGCCCTTGTGCCTTGGAAAGCTCGTGAAGCCGCTGGTCCTGAAGCAATATATAGATTATATTAGTAGATAAATATATATATAAATAAATATATGTATTTTTAACGAATGTCTTTTAAATATTATTATTTAATTACTAAATTTTATCTTGCTATAAAATTGTAGGTACACTGGATTACTACCCTCTATTTATATCACTATCACCAAAAGGTTTGCTGATGGAAACACCATTAAAATCAAAATCAAAATCAAAATCAAATATTTTTATTTTACATAGGCCTACATGGGCACTTATAAAACGTCGACAAAAGGTGCACGGTTGGGGTAGTCGTTTCCTATGGAGAAGAACCGGCAAGAAACTCCATGGTTACTCTTTTAAATTGTTTTGTTTACAATATTTCCATGTTACAGCATTAGTACTTGGATATGGGGGGACAACGTAGGCCCGACAATAAGTCGTACGAAATTGAAAGAAAAAAAAAAAAAAACAAACAAAATAATAATAATAATGCACGAAATAAAAAGTTAACAAATGTTAACAATCATCTAGAAAACTAGAAAGCCTACAATGTTCACACATTCACAATAGGTAAAAGAATCTATACAAAGGTAAAAAAAAAAAACCACAACACTAAATTTACCATGTGGCACAAATACTGTAATCAGTGCTGTAACTATTCTTAGCAAAGGGCTTTAATGATGATTGAAAAATATTGTAAAAAGTGTAATTAAAAGAGAAAAAAAAATGAGATTGAGAATAGTTAGAGATATCCATATATTTGTGCCGTTTATGAGTTACCAGGGAAGCCGCATGCGCAGAGGGTGTCAAAGCCAAATTTTTTATCTTCAACGTAGTCCTTGATTTTATAATATGCTTTTTTAACAAGGACACGTTTGATGTAGTTTTTGAACTTTCCATCGGTCAGTTCTATTTTCGGTTCTATATTCAGTCAGGTCATTCGGAGTTAAACTCGCCTTTGTACATTAATTTTGTTATCCTTATGTTTAAATGTTTTATATTGGTGCACAATAAAGAATAAAGAACGAATTAAAAGAGATTATTTGCTCCAGGTATGACGACTAGCAAAACTGCATTTCAAACAATCCGTTTTGAGAACAAAGGTTCTATGTAAAAAAACTTTTTTACAAAAAAATACTACCGACTTCCAAATAAGAAACTACAAAGTGAAAAATAACTTTATTTTTGGAAGTCGGTGTCCATAACGCAAAAAATGGTACTTACGAAAGACACCGACTTCCAAAAATAAAGTTATTTTTCACTTTGTAGTTTTCTTATTTGGAAGTCGGTAGTATTTTTTTGTAAAAAAGTTTTTATTATTTTTCTCTTTTTAGTTGTTCCTACCTAATAGGCAAGTTGTTTAGTAAGTTTCCTATAACGCCAGAATAGATTACCCGAATATCATGTAACTTGAACAAAACCGATCAATTGAGAGATCTGCTTAACCCTTAAGAGCGTACTGGCGTGATGTTATGTTATTAAATGGTCTTAACAATTAACAGACATGCGATTGCTGCAGCCCCGAGAGATTTTCCGTTATTTATTGAAGAGTTCTGTTGTATATCTTCGAAGATCTTCATCAGATCTTCACCAAATTAAAATGGGACCAATTTCGGAACAAACTCTTTCAAAAAAAAAAGAGTTTTTTAAATCGGTCCACAATTGACGGAGATATTGGTGAACATACATAAAAAAAAACATACAAGAAGTCGAACATAGAACCTCCTCCTTTTTCGAAAGTCGGTGAATAAAAAGTTATAAGTGACTAAGATGGTACATCTTATAATGGAATTTAAAATACATTTGCTTCTAGATTATTCAAACTTATATCGTACTCTTATTAGACGTATACACCACGGCATTTTTAATCGTCTTGCAAAAGCAGCCAATTCCTTTCGCCCAAAATTTGGCTACGTTGCGACAACTTTGTATGAAAAAACCCAATTTTTCTTTTTGGTAATTGCCTATGACTTCCTTGGAAAAAGTTTTTCATATACATGGGCAGAAGAAGTGGGCTGCTTTTGTAAGACGATGAACATGCCACGGTGTATAAGAAAGCCTGTTAAAATATTTATCACTACAAAGGTTTTATAAGTGCATTAAACACTGCTATAAACCTAAACAATCATAAGTGTAATTTGTCTTTTCTTAGTCATATTAAAGTGTAGAAGCATATTTGAAGGCTTTAATAAGAACACTAGTGGCTCGCACCGGTATTGCCTGGGTCATAATAATTTATAACATTCTAGCCTTTGCCCGCAATGACGTCTGCTTAGAATTAGTAGTTTGAACAGCCTACTATTGATAAATTATTGGTTCACCTTACTAACTTGCACCCCCTTAAAGAAATACGGGATAAAAACTATCCTATGTCTTTTTTAGGGTCTCAAACTATCTCCATACCAAATTTCAGATAAATCAGTTTAGCGGTTTTAACGTGAAAAGAACAGACACAGTTATGTTCGCATTCATGATATCTGTGTAGGTAACCGTCTGGAATAATGTGCCATTCAAATGAAGAAATATTTTTTGAAATATACGCGTAGTGGTGTCAGAGATTACCCTACACGTCTGGACAAACTCACAACATTCGGGCTCTCTCTGCATAATGTTAGTTAAGATTTTATCTTAAAAGAGTATTATGGCATTCATTATTAAGGGCCTGCATCCGCTTTAGTGCCGTAAAACGGTAACTTTCTGAAGCATACACCTTAGTAACGGCTATGTTGTTATTAAATATAAATTTAATATTAATTCATGTTCATAATTTTTAACACAAGGTTTTTTCGTGTAACTAATAGTTATGCTTTAAAAAAATAATTAACAACACGATATTTTTTCGCAACTTTTGGAAACTCCTCCGAAACGACTTGGATGTTTAAAAATTTTTTTATCCAGGAAAATTGATGGCTGGAATTTCTTGATAACTAACATAGCATATGTAAATCAAATAATATTTTGCAAACAAAACTGTTCAAAAGTAGCTTCAATATTGATATTTTGGCATTGAGCGGGCGCTCGGCCAGTACTGCGTTAACATTGGGGCGTATATATTGCCTTAAGGGCAAACATCATAACATAACTCATCATCAGCCTATTAATATTCCCAATGCTGGGACACAGGCCTCCTCTCTGTGAGAGGGAATGGGCCGTCATCCACCACGCGGGCCCAGTGCGGGTTGGTGGATGTCACATGTCTTCGAATATTTTGTTCTAGTACATGCCGGTTCCTCACGATGTTTTTTTTCCTTGACCGTTTTGAGAGCAGTGGTGATGAAATAACTTACACAAAGTAAAGCGCCTGGCTGGGCTCGAACCCACAACCTACAACTTGTAAGTCGCGGCCGATACCACTGGGCCACCACTGCTCAGCATAACTCATATAACCTAAATCTGAATGGCAAAATTATTTTGAACAAGGAAAAGCCAGCGAGCGATGGAACGAAGTATTCTCGGAGTCAAAATCATAGATCGCATTTGGAATAGTATACTTCGTTCCAATACACAAATCGCAGACGTAGGCATTTCGTTAAAGTCCCGAGATTTAAGAAGTTGCGAATTACTTATTGCGCTTTTATTACATTTGAACTAAATTATTACATTGAAGAATCGTAGTGTGTCGTACTAAAACTGTTAAGTTAAAGAGCTTTGTTTTACATACAAACTAATCCATTATTACAACCATAATTAAATTACCTTGGGGATCAAATGGGGAATGTATGCGTCACAATCGCACAAAATAGCTAACGCTCAACATAATGCTGTGAAACGAGTGCGAGACCGAGCGACAGTGGTGGTTTTCAGCGACAGCTGTTGCTGATTTCATAACGCTAAACAACAACAGAGTAAGCAGTTTCAATAAAAATAAATAAATTAGATAAAACTAAAATAGTAAAAGTTAATATAAAATAATAAAAAAAAACTAAATAAAAATATTTACCATAAAACAATAAACTTCCTCCGGTAGAAAGGTATAGTAAAACGTAAAATTTGATACAGACACAACAGCAACAAACAGTCAGTAAGACAGAGAGTTCGGTCAAGTTGAATGGTCGTCCAATCCGACTATGTGTGTGAGGGAACAGAGAATACACAATATTTATATCCCGCCGCCGGCGCCGTTGCCAAAAAACTAGATTCTCGTATTATAATTTAGATGCATTTGAAATGCATCGACATAATAACTTGTTTATATCTATTTCGAATTTTCCGGTCTACCATTAATTATGATCTGAGGTATGAGAGTTAATAAATGCCAATGTAAGTTTGTTGGTTTGTTTGTTACGCATTCACGTATGAACGACTGAATTGTTTTGCAAGAAACTTGGCGTGGAATGCCCTGTCGGAGTCTGTTTCCCGATAGCTACCACCTTTAAGTGAAGATTGTATAGGTTACTTCTAGGTGATCGCTTACCATCAGGTGAGATAGTGGTCAAGCGCGACCCTAATTACTTAAAATAAAAAGGACCATATCCTTGATTAGGATATATGATACTTAATATCCCGGGATTTTGATCCCTTGGGATAATTTCCGACTTTCATGCCTCTGACGTAATATTGTTACGATTTCACGCCATAACGGTTGAACGGATTTATCGATGGACCTGAATCTGGATTAGGGCGTGGAATATATAATTTTCATCTCGGTATAATTTATCCTTGGGATAATAAAACACTCTTCACGCGGGTGAAGTTGTAGTGTAGTTTTACTTATAAAAAAATGCCAAAACCAACAATGCAAAAAGCAGTTATGTTATGCAGCTGGATATTATTAAAGTTCCTTTAATCATTTTTATTTTTGTCTACAACAATAATTCTTCAATTGACATTTACAATATTTATTGCAAAAACAAAAAATTTGAAAGCAATTTTGTAACTTTTAGTAAATACGTTGCTAACAGGCAGAGGTGGATTAAAAGTCGAGAACGCCTAGGCAAACACCTCATCGGCGCCTCCCTAGCGGCCATACACATAATTATTATAAATTATAACTAGTACTTAATCAACATAAAACCCCAAACCACGATCATGAAAGCAATCTATTATACCTTTAGTCGTTCTGATTTCGATCTTATGCTTTTAGCTACACTTATAACATAAGTTTTGCTCAGTATTGCCCTTGACAGCAATCAAAGCATAGTGAATTTCTGGAAATGACGTTTACAAGCATCTGGTTGAGTTCTAGTTGAAGCGTCTGTTTGGCTTCTATGATGAAATCAGGCGATGTAGGAACAAAACAAAAGGGTATTCTCGTGCTACAATCTGATATCAAGGTCTTAAAAAATACTGTTCCAAGGCGTATCAGCTGCTGGAGTTGAGAACAGAAGTAGACAATTTGAAGAGTGTCTCAACAGTGTACAATAACTTAGACTTTGTCAATAGAAGGCGAGGCGCATTTTTGGAGGATTTTTAACTTTGACAGTGGTCCAGAAAATATTTTTATCTACTCCAAAAATCGTTAATGAGCAATCAGCTGGTGGTGTTAGCGCGACGTATAACGTTAAACCGAGCGACGCTGTCTCGCTTGCGCTGCGGCCCGACAACACAGTCGAATCACAACAACGAAAACAAAACATTACTACTACTACGAGTTCTAATCTCATTAACTCGAACTTAAACACGAATAACATGGCCGCATCGCGAGGTAATGAGCGTAAGTCGATGCTAGATGTATAGAAGGCGAATTACAAGTGTGAAGAAATAATAGGGAAAAAATGGAATTTTATTACAACTACGAAACAAAAGAAGCCCTCATCTCGTAGAAAGATGGGCAAAGCACACGTAGCCCCTGATGGGAAATTTAAGGCAGCCATCATCAAGGTACCACTGTTTATCTCAAGGTGTGTAAAACTACGAATGAGAGTGATATTATTGCTTATATTAAGGACAGCAAACAGGACGATGTCCCTTTGTTTATAATTAACAGAAAATCATATCAGTAATAGTAAAAATCTTATATATCAGTATCTATTTTACAATCAGTAGATGTGGAGGCAATGTATGAGGTTTTGGATCCCGATAACGTTTTTTTTTATTGTGTAGTTAATAAAGCCATTAGTGAATGCAAACAATGAAAAAAAAAATGTGGGAATAAAATCAATTATGTGTATCCAATCTGGTACACATCTGATTTAATACGCGACATAAAAACAAAGTAAACGTTTGTTTGCATAGACTGTAGGTAGGTACCTACAGTAAATAAGATTTAAAGGTTAAAATATGGGTGATCTCAAACAATCTACCATATATTAGGCATGCAAACATTATATAATGTGATGCAACGATATTATGGTTAGATTATTTTTTATATAACAAAAGTCGGCATGGTGCATTCACATAAAAATATATTAATTTAAATGTCTAAGTAAAATATAATAGGAATAGCATTAATAAATTGGAACAATGTCATAATTAGGTAAGAATGCCAATTATTTAATACGAGTAGCTAGTTATTGAGTATAAAATAATATGTCAGTGTCATTTAGAAATTTATTTACAGAATAGTAGCATTTTGCAATTACAAAGTGGAGATGTCATAAGTTATTTAAAATTACTGGTTCCAAATCTATACTAATATTATAAAGCTGAAGAGTTTGTTTGTTGTTTGAACGCGCTAATCTCAGAAACTACAGGTTGGAATTGAAAATTTTTTTTTGTGTTCGATAGTCCATTTATCGAGGAAGGTTATAGGCCATATAACACGCTACGACCAATAGGAACGGAGGGTAGGTAGGGTAGGCAAGGTAGGGTAGATGGGTAGGTAGGTAGCCAGTTGACAGGAGCGAAGTCGCGTGGGACAGCTAGTTGAATATAAATATAGAGTCAACGTATGAAAATTACCAGTGTAGGCTATAGACTAATAAAACGTTCCTAAATCCTTTTGGAATTTCGTTAGAGGCAAGCGTGCTAGACGCAACAAAACTCGAGTCACAAAAGATGGAAAGGAGTTGAGTGCCGAAGAATGTCCGGAATGTTTGGCTTCCTTTGACCCACGTTGGGCGCCACTGTAACGGCTAGGTCTGCGCCGGGTAAGCTGCGCAGGCCGCTAACTGCTAGGTAAGTAGGTTGATGCAAGTAAAGCAGCTGATCAAGTTAATACATATATTGAGTAAACTAAGGATCCACAGCTAGGTCGCGGGTAAATAATAACACTACAGTTCTGAACCGATAACCAACACACGGTTAATACATAAGAAGGGTACCGTCCCTTGGCAGCACGCGGCAGACGCGGGGGCCTGTCAGCACAGGCTCGGCGATAGGCTGTAGTTGCTCGGGTTTGCGAAGGGTAGGCGGTGCTGGCCCCGGCTAGCGTGGCGGTAGGCCGCAGTCAGGCAGGCCAAGACCTGGGCAGCGTGCGTAGGTAGCTTGCAGGAAGCTAGTAGCATGCAGCAGTAGGCAATGGGTCCAGCCCTCAGCCCGTAAGAAGAGCCCTGAAAGCACCATTGGGTGCGCATGTTAGATGCGGTGCAATTAGCAGCAAGCCACATTCGATGTACCAGCTTCTTTCCCTTTTTTAGCCAAGGAACGGTGTGGGAAGCATTGTAGGTGAAAGCTCAGCACATCGCAGCGGTTTACAGGTAAGAAACTTGCAAACATAGCACATTGACAGATGCAAAATTAGGTTAAGTATGAACACGCTAGCATTTATTAACATAGAGTAAACGTGATCACTTACAATAAAACACGGAGGCACACCCCGATGCAGTAGAAATACATACTCATTACAATCTCCTATGTCCTGGACGACCCTTAGCCACGCGTCCAACAATGACCGCGCCAAATCAGTTAACAAATAAGTGATGGAATCGATATTGGTCACCCAGCACAGAGAATCAAGTAATTGTACTTACTTACTACGATCGAACACTTAACTACAGGCACACACCAGCCAAGCCAGCTAAGCCAGCGGAATCGAAATGACCGAGCGATAGCGTCCCGTAAAATTAGTTGTTCCGTGTTTTTAGTGATGTGGCTATGAACCGTATTAACTTACTAGAACTTGTGATATTTAGTATCACTCGACTATTTTCAGTTGAGATCCTCACAACGCTACACTTTCATTCGGTGGATAACGGGGTGCGCCCGGCGCTGGACCCCGAGGGGAGCGCGTGCGGGCTGCGAGCGCGGGCGCGGTGCGCGTTCACGTTGGCCAGATTCACCTGCGCGAGCTGCGCGCTGCGATCCGCCGCCTCAAGCCCAAGTATTCTGCGGGACCAGATGGGATACCTCCTTAAATAGTAAAAGACTGTAGTGCGGTGTTTGAAAGGCCCTTACTGCACATTTTAAATTTGTTTTTAAAGTTAGGTCAATATCCCAGCCTGTGGAAAATCACTAGAGTGATTCCAGTCCCGAAGGGAGGTTCGGGAACTGATGTTAGTGGCTACCGACCGGTGGCGGTGCTGCACAAGTGTATTTCAGATCAAGTTACTTCTCGACTGAACGACGCTTAACACGGTTTCCGGACTGGTCGAGGTACGGGGAATAACTTGTTGTCTTTCATGACATCCCTGGCTCCTGTTATTGACGCTGGGGAGCAGGTAGACACCGCGTACTTCGGCTTTCGGAAGGCATTCAGTAAATGTACATGCATGGTAGAGTTAGCAACTTGAAATATGCCAAGCAACTGTCGGTTGACTTTAACCTGAAAACAGACGCCTCAATTGAAATTGCATTATCATCATTTCAGCCAAGACGTCCACTGTTCGACACAGGCCTCCCAAAAGTGAGTGTCGCCAAATCATTTAGTGTGATTAAATCATATAATTTGAATCTTCAAGCAGTCGGTTAGTCCACAGCATAAAGCCAGTTGCACACTTGCAAGCGTCAGTAGGTCTCTACGTGCAAGAAACTCCACGGACACTCTTTTCAATCAGTAATAAATATTACAAAGTATTTGGTTACGTCAGTGTTATTTTTAGAAATTACATACATATGAGAACGATGCAGATATAAAAACACGGGCACGTAGAAGCATCTAGACTATAACAAACAACTCAAAAATAGTAGCAACCTGGATAACCCTGACCTTAAGATGGCCGCAAATTAATATTAATATTAGGTAAGTTTTTAATATCAAATCTGTATAAATAAAAATCAATGCCACTTTTCGTTGTAATTTTATAACACAAGAACGGGCTCACCTATCCAAACCATAAATTAAGTAAATCTTTTATGTGAAGTTTTTTTTTTATTTTTTTATTTTAGGGTAGGTATGGTAGGTAGGATAGGTAGGGTGGGTAGGTAGGGTAGGGTAGGTAGGTAGGGTAGGGTAGGTAGGTAGGGTACGTAGGGTAGGTAGGGTGGGCAGGGTGGGTAGGGTAGGTAGGGTCGGCAGGTTGGATAGGGTAGGTAGGGTGGGTAGGGTGGGTAGGGTGGGTAGGTAGGGTAGGGTAGGTAGTGTGTGTTAGGTAGGGTAGGTAGGGTCGGTCGGTGGACGGTCGGCGGAGCTTCGAAGAGCATTTCGAGCGCATGGTCGCCCGCGTTGGTAGGGCAGTGGGTGTTTTTCATAGACTGCTGCCCAACCTCGAGGGACCTCGGAAAGAAGTTCGCCGTCTCCAAGCGGGTGTCGTGCGATCGATGGTCCTTTATGGGGCACCTGTTCTGACGTTAATTCAGGTGTCTGACGCTGAAGGACTAAAACCAACAATCTGCAGCGGAAATGGCCAACCGAATCGTACGTGGATACCGAACGCTATCTTTTGAGGCGGCGACACTCCTGGCACGCTTTCCACCAGTGGACATCCTGGCGGAGATGGACGCGAGGGTACGACAGCGGGGCTGAAAAGAGGGGAGCGCATCTCCTACAGGCTTAAAATACGAATAAGTAATTATACATCGTGTCCGAAAACTCAATATCAAACAGGTAGGTACGACGTGAACTCACACTACACTTAATTAAATCAGTTCTGGCAAAAATAAGAAAAAAATACTATGATCATTATGACAATCAAAAATTTCCAAGAGCATCAAACAAGTTTATAATGCATTAGTCCTCCACACCCAATTTTGGCGACGGCAGCCGATAAATTTAAGCGTAGACTAGCCATCGGCGCGGCACATACTCGTATTATGGGTACACCTACAACAAACAGAATTAATAAAGTATCTGGGCGGTATACCTACTAAATAACACTCTAAGTTTTCATTCGTACATAGACGCTCTTGCCATCACAATCCGTAAACTAATATTGATATTTAAAAACCTTCGTCACGTTGCGGACAACAGGATAAACGGTATATTTTACCTATTTATATCTTACTATAACTCCTGAAAACCTCCGTGCTTCGGATTGAACGTGCAAAAAGGACCGTTTTAAGAGTAAGTAATTTTCTGCCGTTCTTATTTCCCATCAAACAACTCTATGAGCGATGCGGAGTGTTAACCATCCGCCAACTTTTCATTTTGAATATGATCTTGCGCAAACACTCTCTTTTTAAACCCCGTCGCAAAAAAGAGGGGTGTCATTATTCTTCTTTTTTTTTCTTTTTTTGTTATGTTTTAAGTGCATTTGTGTATTTGTGTATCTGTCTGTAGCATCATAGCTCCGAAACGGACGAACCGATTTTGATTAAGTTTTTTTTTGTTTGAAATAAGTATTTGTCGAGAGTGCTCTAAGCTACGTTGATGAAAATCGGTTCAGCCGTTCGAAAGTTATGCGCATTTTACTCTTTGAGTCGGAGTATTTTCGCAAGATATTGTGTTATAATTACGTGTTTCGATGGATTATCGACAGTGTACAAACTAACAGACAGTGTAAAAAGATCGGTTAATAGGCCTCGGGGGATTTTAAATTTTTAAATTTAATTTATCTTGTTACTTATATTTAACTTATTTTAAAATAAATGACGTAAACGTGCAGTCTGCCCCACAATACGCTTCCACACAGCTTTTACCCGCCAACAAGTTGGTTTCCTTGGAGGCTATCTGTATAACCACAGATAATATAATACTGACATAGTATAACTAAATTAAAGAAGTCTTGTCTTTGTATGCCCTTCGCAAACATTTTAGAAAAAATAAACTTTTAGCCTGGTTACAAACGTTAGATTCCGATACCACGGAGCAGCTGCTCACTGTTCCCTCGCAGACATACTGCGAGGGAACAGTGAGCAGCTGCTCCGTGTTATAACTTACCATCATGCCTTTAATATCCATCCCATACACTAACATTTACACCTACAAATATTACCATTATTACGTCCTTTATTCATTACATTACATATTAGTTACATTTTTAATTATTTTATATAATTAATTTAAAAAAAATATATATATATAAGCCCACCGGTATCGGGAACAGGGTCCAAGCTACCGGCGGTCAGGGCTCCAGAGAGAGGAACCTCCTAGCAATCAATGCGAGCCGTGTCCAGCAGTACTGCTTTCTGGATCAGGCCCTTGACCCAGCCGCCTAACGAGAGCCTCCTAAGGTGTTGTTTGTGGCTCCTGGCTATTAAGCTATTGACTGACACGACTATCGGTACAATGATCGCTGTGTGCACATGCCCCCTTGTCGACAACCTCGCGAGCCAAGTCAAGATACTTGATTTGTTTATCTTTCTCGGCTTTCACGAGGTTCCCGTCATGCGGGACGGTAATGTCAACAATCATTGCACGCCTCTCGATTCGGTCCACCACCACAATATCAGGCTTATTGGCTACAATAGTCCAGTCAATGATAATGGACCGATCCCAGTACAATGTCATATTGCCATTCTCGAGAACTGGGTCGGGCACATACTCGGACCTGTAGTACGGTACCTCCGATGCCACAAGAGTGTATTTCAGAGCAAGTTGCTGGTGGATTATCCTAGCTACAAGTATTCTTCGTTAGCTAGACGAGAATATCCAGAGATAATGTGGCGGATCGATTCACCCGGGCGGTGACATGCCCGACAGATGTCTATATTATCATTATTATTACCATTGGTTTTTAGTGGTGGCCCAGTGGTAATGGCCCCGACTTACGTGTTGTTTGTCGTGGGTTCAAACCCGGGCAGGTGCTTTACTGTGTTTAAATTATTTTATCACCACTGCCTTAAAAATGGTGAATAAAAACATCGTGAGGATACCGGCATGTCTTAGAACCAAAAATTCGAAGACATGTGGCATCCACCAACCCGCACTGAGCCCACATGATGGATCATGACCTATACCCTTTCTTACAGATAGTAGGCATGTGTGCCAGCAGTGGGCACCTAAAAGGCTGATGATGATGATGACCTAATTTTTTATTGGATTTTTGACATTTCCATTTTTAACCGACTTTCCAAAAAAAAATATTTAAATGAGTATGTTCCCAAATTGGTTCCATTTTAATTTGGTGAAATAAATGACGGGAAATCTCTTGGGATTACTGCAATCGTATGACTGATTATTTTTTATACCATTTCATAACATAAAATCACGCCAGTACGCTCTAAAGGGGTACGCAGATGTGTGCAGTTCACCTTGGTACTCTCTCATTTCACCGGTTATGTTCAAGTTTCATGGTATTTGGGTAATCTGTTCTGGCATAATAGGTAAGGCTAGAGGCAAGTTGCCTATTAGGCACAACTAAAATGTTTATAACATTTCAACGATTTATTATTTTTTTAATAATTAGAACTGACAATATTGTTCGTTATTAAAATAAATTAATAAGTAATTCGTTTTTTTTAATTGATTATATATTTCTTTCTTCCATTTATTTTGAACTAGCTTCTGCCCGTGGTTCCGCCCGCGTAAAAAGTGTTTTGTCATCCCAAGGGAATACAAACTATCCAATGTCCTTCCAAGGGTCTTAAACTATCTCCATGCCATATTTCATCTAATTCGGTTCAGTAGATCCAGAGATTACCCCCTACAACCTCACAAACTAGCAAACTTTACCTCTTTATAAAATTACTAGCTGACCACCGCGGCTTCGCTCCCGTCAACTGGCTACCTAGCTACTTACCCAACCCTACCTGCCTACCATGCCTGCCCTGCCTGCCCTGCCTACCCAGCCTACCCTGCCTACCCTGCCTACCCTGCCTACCCTGCCTACTCACCTACCCTACCTACCAAATAATTTTTATTTATCATCAATAGTTTTCTCAGCGCACGCCAAAGAATGAATTTTATAGGCAACATTTTGCTACCTTGGGTTACATGTTACATTATTGCAATTTTCATAAGGATCTCTATTTTTTTTGAAAATATATTATAGCCTATGACACTCAGGCATAATGTAGCTTTCTACTGGTGAAAGAATTTGCAAAATCGGTTCAGTAGATCCAGAGATTACCCCTTACAACGTCACAAACTCACAAACTATACCTCTTTATAATATTAAGAATAGAAGCATAGATTAGACCGGTCGCCCAAGTAGGGCGACCGAGCTCTGCTCGGGTGAAAATAGAAAAATAAACCTAGCTATATCGATGTATTGATCGTTCATCGATGTATTTCGTTGACATGTAAGACATCCGTATCTTTCCTATCTATTTTAAAAATTAGCGAAGTATCATCAGCAAATAGAATTATATCCGATAAGTTACATCTTTGATAAGTTAATTCCTTGGTCGCCATGCTTCGGAGTAAAAGATCATTCCATTTTTAAATAACACGACAGATATGAGTTTACTATGTAATTTATTTGGCCGCTAGACACGACGTCTATAGGAGGTAGCCGATTTTTTTTTATTTTTCCATAATTTTATTTTACCACTTTGTTGGATTTATTAATATGTATATCCATGCCAAATTATAGCTTTGGCATGGATATACATAGCTTTAGCAGTCTCTGAGCTAAGCTGCGGACGGACAGACGGACATATCGAAACTATATTGTTAGGTTTCTTGTTGACTTCGGAACCCTAAAAAGTAAGGACAGATTTGCTGCGCGCCATCTAGTAGCACTCCAGAACACCACACCGAAAAAAAAAAAAAAAAAAAAAAATAATACTACTGACTTCCAAATATAAAGTAAAAAATAACTTTCTTTTTTGGAAGTCTGTGTCTTTGGTAGGTACCAATTTTTTTCGATATGCTAACCGACTTCCAAAAATAAAGTTATTTTTCACTTTTTAGTGTTTTTATTTGGAAGTTGGTAGTAATTTGTTTTTTTTTTAGTTCTTTTTAGGGTTCCGTACCCAAAGGGTAAAAACGGGACCCTATTACTAAGACTCCGCGATCCGTCTATCTGTCTAACTGTGTCTGTCTGTCTGTCTGTCCATCTGTCACCAGGCTGTATCTCATGAACCGTGATAGCTAGACAGCTGAAATTTTCACATGATGTATTTCTGTTGCCGCTATAACAACAAATACTAAAAACAGAATAAAATATATATTAAAGTAGGGCTCCCAAACAACAAACGTGTTTTTATGCCGTTTTTGCTATAATGGTACAGAACCGAACTGGACCGAAATGAACAGAGTCCGACTCGCACTTGGCCAGTTTTTTTTATTTTTCACTTTTTAGTCGTAGTTACCTAATATGCAAGTTCTTTAGTAAGGTACCTGTAATGCCAGAATAGATTACCCAAATATCGTGAAACTAGAACATAACCGGTGAACTGTACACATCTGCGTATCCTACTAGAGCGTACTGGCGTGATGTTATGTTATGAAATGATATAAACAGACATGCGATTGCAGCAATCCCGAGAGATTTTCCATAATTAATTCAAGAGTTCTACTGTATATCTCCGAAGTTCTTCATCAGATATTCACCAATTAAAATGGGACTAATTTGAAAATATACTCTTTCAAACAAAAAAAAACATTTTCAAAATCACATACTATTGACGGAGATATTGGTGAATATACACAAAAAAAAAACGTAATGTCGAGAACATATAACCTCGTCGTTTTTGGAAAGTCGGTTTAAAAATACCTATCCATAGCTGGGACTCGAACTCGCAAGTTTTAAGTGTAGTAGGCCACCACGTTTATCATTAAGCTATTCAGACGGGCTAGTGGCTGCGAAATTACGACCCACGTTACATGCACGTCAACGTCATTATTGATATTAGTAAAATATAGTCCTTTATATGATTAGAATCCTAAAATCTCTTAAAACGTATTTTATTAGTCTCGTGCATTATGTCTCCTATTATTATTTTTACTCTATAATAGCCACAATTAATAATAATAGCCCTTGAAGTATATCGTTGATTCGACTTAGAGAGTTGACCCCCCTAGCTGGTTCGTCCCCGCTTGGGGATGCGGCGGGCGGGTTTTAGGGACCCTAACTACCTGCCAATTTTAATTCGCTCGTGGCTAAATAATAACAGCCGCACGGGTCGATCATCAAGGTTAAGCAACGCTTGACGAGGTCGGTCAGTGGATGGGTGACCATTTCAATATACCGAGTTTCCTCCGTGCCTCGGAAAGCACGTTAAGCCGTTGGTCCCGGCTGTCATTTGAAGATCTTTGTCAGTCGTTATGCTAAGTTAAGCTTGAGGTCTGACAGCCAGTCTTGCCAAGGGGTACCGTGTTACCCAGTTACTAGGTTGTGGAGGTCAGATAGGCAGTCGCTCCATGTAAAACACTGGTACTTAGCTGTATCCGGTAAGACTGGAAACCGACCCCAATATAGTTGGGAAAAAGGCTAGGCAGATGATGATGACCGCCATTCAGAAAATGACGCGAAATGCACAACGCCATCTATCGAATATGGAATTCAACAGTCTGAGTATCTGAATTGCGTATGTTGCGATATTTTACTTCTTGAACACTTTAAATTCATCTAACTTTTGATAGAGTGAACCGATTTCAATGAAACAAAAACTAAGTTATACTTCTAGTTTTTATGTATAAGAGTTATCTACATTGGTTTCGTATATTTTACGTGATGCGTGCACAAATAAACAGAAAAACAGGCAAAAATCCCAAAAATGCTGGAAATGGGTTCTGTTAGTTCTCCTTTAACACCGTGACTATTTTTTTTTTATATTTTCGATGTACAAAACGACTTTTTTAAAGATTTATTATATGTTTATTGATATAATGTGGAGGCAATAAATAAATTGCGTTGCTCTGCAAATAATATTTTATTTTGTTTTAGTTAAATACTATCCTACATACAAATACAACTTCGACTTTATCTTAATAACTCAGCTGTTCTGCTATTAAGCTTCGGAGCTCGGCAAATTAAAAATACAATGAATGACATTAATTTTAAATCAAATGAAGAAATAGTAGGTATTTCTTTTTTTGGTATAGTACAATTGATGAAAATATAGTATGATACTATAAAATATTATAGTACGAGTGGCAACCCTAGGTGAGAGCCTGCTGGTCCATCAAACAAGGTATCCTAGTATGGACTCCAGTCTCTCACAAGGTATCATATAATAAAGTATTTTTTCATAGTTATTAAACTTGTTACCATCTCTGTAAGTTTTATATGTGGTCCTATGTGGAGAGTGACATAAAAATCATTATTATTAATTTATTATAGGTCACAGGAGCGTGTGCATTGCCAAAGGCAGGTGGACTCTCTGCTCCCACACTGTCATAATCCAAGGACGACTATTCGACACTCCGGTCCCCGCTTGAACGAACATAGATCAGGCACAGGACAATTGATATAATTAGTATTCATGTGTTTGGTGAAAACTTAAAACTATTGTTCCATCGGCTCTCGGCAGTTTTGGAAACAACATTTCAAACTGTTTAAAAAATAAAAGTGCATTAATAAAAACACATTCATCATGGAAATAACTGCAACTTATTGGTCAGCTCTAGCCTACATTTATTATACGGTGACAACAGTTACGTTAATATACGGTGTGTTATCATGGTGCATCTTAAAGAACTTTAGAAATTACAGAAACTACGTATGTCTTAACTTAATATTGGGACAGCTTTTACACAATATTATAATAGAAATTCGAGATTTTATCAGAAGTATGCCATATAGTTGGGAAAAAGACCAATGGTTTTCGAATATTTTTATTGTACGCTTGTCTATAATGTTAGTGAGGAGCCAGTGGTTGGTACTTATAACACACATCTTTTACGTAGATTACGTAAAAGTATTTAATGGCCAGATCAAAGGGAGATATTTAGTAAGTTTTTTCATTGGCTGGGGCTTACCCCTAGTATTAACCCTGTTTTACATTAATTTGCACAAAAATTTTGACTTTTATTTGTTTCTATTTTTATCTCCATTACTCAACATTAATCTTTTTATAATAACAGTAACTGCACTCTGTCACAGCTCGAACGCACCTACTAGTATTAATAAATGTCGTCAGTTCTACTTAGCAATTTTAATTTTTATATTGAGTGACGTCACATTGTGGTCTTATTTTAGTGATTTTTTTGGGGGCTACACCAGCTACAACCAATATTGTATTTCTTTTTTTCTGGTTCAATACATACAACCAATATTATTATCAGTGTTTCTGTTCGCAGTAAAAAGCAACAGAGAAGTTTGGCACCAATTTTATATTAACAAGAGAAGAGAAAGGTTCACCGCATGGCCAGTGGGTCGTTACATCAATATGCAGGAAACAGCTTGCTGATTCGATGGTGATGATTAAAGTACTAAGTACCTGGGTGACCGAGCTCTGTTCGGCTAAAAATAGAGATAACGACGTTTTCTAAAAATGAAACCTAGCTATATTGATTTGTCGCCCCCGAAATCCCTGCATACTAAATTTCATGAAAATCGTTGGAGCCGTTTCCGAGATTCAGATTATATATATACAAGAATTACTCGTTTAAAGGTATTAGATAGATTATTATGACTTCTTTATTAAGACTTCCAAAAAGAAAGTTATATTTTACTTTTCAGTGTTTTTATTTGGAAGTCGATATAATCATTTTGTAAAAAAGTTTTGTTTCAATAATTGTTAGCCTCATAAATTGTCAAATAATAATTATACGACCATTTGTTACGCTTCCAATGTATAAACATCTTCCCCCCCCCGGTGGGTTCCCGCATTGTCGATGCGGGAGGGCTCAGTAACCGTGGCTTGGTCACCCACGATGAAGCGAAGAGGAACCCGAGGAGGCCCGCTCGTCAGGGCTTTTGCCGATTAAGCCGACGACGTACCGGCCAACATGTTGCGGTGCCGCTTGGTAACCGGTGAAATCGCAACTGAGGCGGGCCCCGATGTCTTATGGAGATTCCCAGGTCCCATACGATATCGCGGCTAAGGGTTGGAGGCCGCGGCGGGAGAGGAGTGCCGGTATTGCGGTGCGTCGCTCTCCCTACCTTCCGCGGCCTAGACGGGGTCGCCACCGTCTATGGCGGACGCGGTGGGGCCGCAGGGGAAGAGGAGTGTCGGTATTGCGTTAGCCGCTCTCCCTATCCCCTGCGGCCGCAAAATGGTAGGTGGCGGGGCCATTGACCTTGACCCGTCACAGTGGGACCAAGGGTGCCATACACGGGGTCGTCTGGCACCCATGGGCTGATTTGGTCCCTGGGGTGGTCACGGCGTACAGTGTGTTCTTTTGCGCCGGTGATGGGGGTTACTCCCCCGAGGAGGGTCTGGTGACGGACAGCCGCGGCGGGTTCGCGGTGAGTGCTAACGCGTGCCCGTGTTCCCGCCATAAGCGGCACAGGAGGACACCGTGGAGTTTTAGTGGGTTAGATTCCCACATAACTGCACTATCTCCCCGTGGTGGTGCAACATTTCTCCACGCAAAAAAAAAAAATTGTATGAACATCTTACCGAAAATTTAAACCATTGGTTTGCATATTTAACCATTGATTGAGTTAACAATGGATAAAAAAACTGGGCCTTAGTACTTAATTAAATAATTATAAAATACGAGCTGTTGCCCGCGACTTCGTCCGCGTAGCATTAGTACTTTGAATAGCCTATTTTTTATATCGCGACAAAATATTATAGGTGTGTGAGCCGGGGTCCGCCTTACTTGAGAAATTATTAGTTCACAATATAAACTTCTACCGTATCCACCTCCTTAATGATGATTTCCGGGATAAAAACTATCCTATGTCCTTCCCAGGGTCTCAAAATATCTCCGTACCAAATTTAATTTAAATCGGTTCAGTGGTTTGAGCGTGAAAAGGTCACAGACAGACAGACAAACAGACAGACAGACAAACAGACAGGCAAACAGACAGACAAACAGACTGACAAACAGACAGACAAACAGACAGACAAACAGACAGACAAACAGACAGACAAACAGACAGACAAACAGACAGACAAACAGACAGACAAACAGACAGACAAACAGACAGACAAACAGACAGACAAACAGACAGACAAACAGACAGACACTTACTTTTGCATTTATAATATTAGTATGGATTGGAATTAGTTTACAATCCGAGTTGCCTTCGGTAAGATTTTGAAAATCATTAATTCTTACACAATAACGAACTTGGTCCTAGACAGAGAACATCCCTCGAGTTTGCTCATAATTTTATATTTCCCTTTTTAGCCGACTGCAAGGAAATGTTTATGTTTTTCGAGCGTATCTTGTATGTATGAAATATTCTTTATTACCTCATATCTCTCAAACCACTAGACAGATTTATATAATTAAGACATCGTTAGATACGTTTTCACCGGCCAAGTGATAAACGATGTTAAAAAAACAAAAATGGCGGCTTTTGGGCGCCATATTGTGGGATCTCAATATTTTTTTCTTCTAAACCCATCGAGTGGGGTATCAAAATGAAGGATTTAAGAGGTGTTTACAAAAATAAAACTCCACTTATGTGTTTAAAAGTTATTCGAAAAAACAATGACAACAAAAAAAAAAAAGACCGGCCAAGTGCGAGTCGGACTCGCGCACGAACGGTTCCGTACCATTATAGCAAAAAACAGCAACAAAATCACGTTGTTGTATGGAACCCCACTTAAATATTTATTTTATTCTGTTTTAGTATTTGTTGTTATAGCGGCAACAGAAATACATCATCTGTGAAAATTTCAACTGCTTAGCTATCACGGTTCATGAGATACAGCCTGGTGACAGACATACAGACGGACAGTGGAGTCTTAGTAATAGGGCCCCGTTTTTAAACTTTGGATACGGAACCCTAAGTTTTTTGTATGTAACGAATAAACTTAAAAATACTGGCCAAGTGCGAGTCGAACTTGCGCACGAAGGGTTCCGTACGATTTTCGCAAAACACGGCAAAAAAATCACGTTTGTTGTATTAAATATTGATTTTATTCTGTTTTAGTTTTTGTTTTTATAGCGGCAACAAATACATCATTTGTGAAAATTTCAACTGCCTAGCTATCACGGTTCATAAGATACAGCCTGGTGACAGACATACAGACGGACAGTGGAGTCTTAGTAATAGGGTCCCGTTTTTACACTTTGGATACGGAATCCTAAAAAGCAAAAGCCCGACTGCTTAAGAAGCGAGCTAAAAATGTATAAACAAGTAGTAAATCAAGCTTTGCAGTCGCTAGTCGAAGGATCAGGTGGTCAGCCATCTCCCACTGCACAGCATGATTTTCTACTTCATGCACGTTTCTACTTCATTCACAGCATGATCTTTTTACAAGCTTTTATTTAACTTGCAATGTATGATTTTATAATGTATGTATGTATGAATGTACGTGTGTTCAGGTCATATCTTGCAACTGTCTGGTGATCTGTCACACAGGGTATCCTAATATGGATTCCAGTCTTTCACAAGTTGTCTTATATAAAGTATGATTTCTTTGTTATTTTGCTTCTTTCCACCTCTTATGCAATGTTCACATGTAATCGTTCGTGAAGAGTGAAATAAAAATCATCATTATTATTGTTATAGGTCACATGAGCGTGTGCATTGCCAAGCACAGGTGCACTCTCTGCTCCCATACTGACGTAGTCCAAGGACGTTTATTAGACACCCTGATTCCCGCTTGACTGGAGATAGATCAGGCGCGGGGCCAACAGTGTACAATTGATTTTATTAGTTTTGGATTGTTCGGAGTAAACTTAAAACAATTGTTTCATCGGCACTTGGCAGTTTTAGAGACAATTTCGCTTCAGTCTTTTTGTCAAGCTGTTTACAAAATAAAAGTGCATCAACTGAGACAGTGAAATTCATCATGCACGTCGCACAACTAGAAATTTTCAAGTCAGCTCTAGCCTACATTTATTATACGGTGGCAACAGCTGCGTTAATATACGGAGTGTTATCATGGTGCATCATTAAGAACTTTAGAAGTTACAGAAACTACGTGTGTCTTAATTTAATATTGGGGCAATTTTTAGGCGAAATTATGTTTCAAATTGTACTTCATTTTATTCCAGATTTTTTATCATACCGCAATGATGGAGAAGGCTATGGTTTTCTGTTAGATGTACAGGTGTATTTTATGTTAGTGAGAGGCCACTGGTTGGTACTTATAAGCCACGTGTTTTACGTAGATTTCGTAAAAGTATTTAATGGGCGGATCCAAAGGATTTATTTAATAAGTTTTTTCTATGGCTGGGGCTTACCACTAGTAACGTCTGTCTTGGTATATTATTTAGAGAGATTTCACTTTACATTTCTTCTATTATTAACTCCTTTACTCAACATTAACCTCTATATAATGACAGTAACTGAACTATGTCGCAGCTCTAACGCGAACGCACCTAATAGTACTTCTAAATGTCGTCGGTTCTACATCGCTACTTTAATTTTTATATTGAGTGATGTCGCATTGGTGGCTTATTTTCTTGAATATTTTGCGCCCTACTGGTTATATTTTGACTTCGTTATTACCAAATATTGTGATATTTTTATAATTTTGCACTTTTACTTACAACCAATACTATTATCAGTGTTTCTGTTCGCAGTAAAAAGCAACAGAGAAGTTTGGCACCAATTTTATATGAAAAAGTTAAGAGAAAGGTCCACCGCAAGGCAAGTGGATCGCGACATCAATATGCGAGAAATAGCTTGCTGATAGTCGGCCACAGGGGGATGACCATAAGCTCATAGAGCGGTATCAATTTGATATCGAGTAAGTGACAGATGTATACAAGTCAGATACATCTGTCCCTGGTCAGGGTTATCTGTTAAACAAACTGATAACCATGTTAGTATTATAGTTTTTGAACATCATATTTTTTAAGTTAATGGCATTTGCAAAGGAGATAATCGATTTTGTTTGAAGCGTAGCACAAGGCTGTAGTATGCCTGTCTAGAAATGAAAAGCATGTTGATTTGTTCCTTATGATCTCTAGATTACATTGGCATTATCATGACTACCTTTTCTAATAGCAAACTGAAACTCAACGCGTTCAAATGATCATTTGAGACCCATATCATGGCAGTGCACAAAAAATAACTAGTTCGCCATCTTGGGCCGTCCGCCATATTGGATTTAGAATGACGTCACTTAGCTTACCATGCATTGTCATCCCAACTAAACGTTTATGCAAAATTTCATCTAACTGCTTTAAAATTCGGTTGCAAGATTTGACCAGAACACACATACACGTACACACATACATACATACATTGCAAGTTAAATAAAATCTTGTAAAAAAGTAGCCTATGTCACCGGGGATAGTGTAGCTTCCCAACGGTAAAAGAATTTTATGACTCCACGATCCACCTGTGTGTCCGTCTATAACCAGGCTGTATCTCATGAACAGTTAATATTTTCATGGATGAAGTATTTCTGTTGCCGCTATAAAAACAAATACTTAAACAGAATAAAATAAAGATTTAATTTTCGCATTTCATATGAGACTGGAAAAGTGCCGAATGCATGGAAGCAAGCTAACGTTCAGCCCGTGCCCAAGAAGGGCAGTCGGGCTGACCCGGCCAACTACAGACCCATTTCAGTTACGTCCATCCTCTGCAAGAGTATGGAACGGGTGCTCAACTCCAAGCTCCTGGCATACCTAGAAGCTAACGACATCCTCAGTGACCACCAATATGGCTTCCGCAAAAATCGGTCAACTGGGGATCTTCTAGCGTATGCCATTCACATCTGGAGTGAGGCCGTCGAGAGACACGGGGAAGCGCTTGCTGTCTCCCTCGACATCTCGAAGTCTTTTGACAGGGTCTGGTCAGGGCACGTGAGCCTTATCGGTAAGCTTCCTTCATTCGTTCTGCCCGGTGGACTGTGCGAATGGATCGCAGACTTCCTGAAGGACCGGTCTATACGAGTGGTTATTGATGGCCGCTCATCTGACCAACTGGATATCAACGCCGGGGTCCCTCAGGGGTCGGTACTCTCAGCAACACTGTTCTTGTTACACATAAATGATCTGCTAAAACCTGGCACCTTTGGGTATGCAGACGACAGCACTGTTGCTGAGAGATACTTGTCCAACGCTCGTGTTACCGGGCCCCAGATCCAGTCTCTCCGGGAGGCCATGGTGAAGCGCCTGAACCTGTCCTTGCAGGCAGTCTCCGAATGGGGCGATGCCAATCTGGTCAGGTGTAATGCTGCTAAAACCCAGGCGTGTCTTTTTTCCGCTAAAAGGAGCCAATTCCACCCGGCTCCTTCTTTCCGTGGTTTGACCATGCCGATAACGGACCATCTTGAGCTTCTTGGCGTTACGCTGACATCGACCCTCAATTTTGGTCCATTCATTGAGGCAAAAGCTCAACTGGCTGCCAAAAAGTTGGGGATCCTTGCAAAGGTGAGACGTTACTTCACGCCAGAACAGTTGCTCAACTTGTACCAAGCGCAAGTTCGGTCATGCATGGAGTACTGCTCTCATCTCTGGGATGGATCTGCCAAGTACCAGCTGGATGCACTGGAGTCGATCGAAAAACGGGCCAAGAGGCTCATCGGCAATGAGATATTGGTTGAGTCTAGGCTCCAGAGCCTTGAACATCGAAGCCAAGTTGCCAGTCTGTCGGTTTTTTATCGGTTACATTTCAGGGAGTGTGCGATGGAATTGCATGAACTAATTCCTCCTAGCCCATTCCATCATCGGACTACAAGACGTACGGCGATGCGTTATCGGTACATGGTGGACATCCCACCTATACGCACCAAACGTTTTGGCAGTACTTTCATTATGCATACAGCTAAGGAGTGTAATTCCCTGCCAGAGTCTGTATTTCCTGATACCTACAACCTGGGAGTCTTTAAGTCAAGAGTGAATAGGTTTCTTCTAGGTATGCGTGCTACATCGTCGACCACATCATCACTTACCATCAGGTGAGATAGTGGTCAAGCGCGAGCCTATCAATAATAAAAAATTAAAAAAAAAAAAAAAAAAAGTGGGGCTCCCATTCCATACAACAAACGTGATTTTTTGCCGTTTTTTTTTGCGATAATGGTATGGAACTCTTCGTGTGCAAGTTCGACTCGCACTCGGCCAGTTTTTTTAAGTTTATTCGTAACCCGAACCGTTACCGTTACCGTTTAGTCAAACCGATTTAGACAGTTCAGTAGATCCAGAGATTACCCCCTACAACCACACTAACTTTACCTTTTAATTATAATATTAGTATAGATTGGTGTCAAATTTTTCTGTTGCTTTTTACTGCACACACTGTTATTAATATTGGTTGTAAGCAAATGGTCAGATTTACAAAAAATACCTGATATGAAACCGAGTTTCGCATAAATTAAAAAAAAAAGTAGTAGTACTATGTGATGTCACTTGATATAAATATTATAGTTGCGTAGTACAACCGCACGATATAGTAGATGTAGTAGGTGCATTCGTGTTATAGCGAAAGAGTACAGATATTGTTATTTTAAATAAAAAAGAACAGTGGCGAGTAACGGAGGTAAAAATTAATGTTGAAACCTATTCGGCGTGTATATTATTATTTTGTATTAATAATAAAAGGAGGAGTGTTATTGCTAATGGTACGCCCCAGCCAAAGGTAAAACTTTTAAAGTATTTCCTTTGAATCTGTCCATTAAATGCTTTTATCTACACTCACAACGTAATGTTCCAAATATGAATTCAAAAAATATTGTATAAACACGTACTTTATATTCGTGGATAGGTAAAATAAAAATCATTACAGTGCAACATTTTCCTTCGATTTTCAAACGACTGCATCATAAAATAACTTTTAAATTTTTTGGCGCCTATGGGCTCATTGACTTAATGTAGAAAAGTAGTGTTGTCTTTGGACGCGCGTGCTGCGCAGTCATGCGCAATGAGAATCTAAATTGCCCGCCATAGCACATATTTTTCCCGTTTCCACTTTTATTTTATTAAAACTGTATGAGTGAAGATAAAATAGTGTATGCAACGGCATACAAATAGGTAACTATTAAAACACTCGCGTGTTATTATTAGCCCACGCTCGTGTTTTAATAACCCCTACTATATGACCATTGCATAAACTACTATTACGAAGTCTATGTAAAACATATTGTGGCTAGATATTTTTGGTTTTGATAAAATTTTAATTTGTATAATAATTTCGTAACAAAAGTCCCATTATTAAGTTAAGACACATGTAGTTCCTGTAATTTGTGAACTTCTTAAAGATGCACCATAATAACTTGCCGTCTATTGAATTTTTTTTTTGTTTTTGTTTTTTTAATGTCATCATATTCCGCTTTAATATAAGTAATTGCTTATTTTAAGTTAAGTCATGTTAAGTGTATGTTAACTAGTTATTGGTCGGATTAAGTTAACTATTAGATAATATAAGTTAGTAAGAATCTTAGGATATATGTTTTAAGCAAATAATGTTGATGGCAATAGCTCCCTAGTACATGGGACCTGGCGAAATATACGTGGACGTACCGTAGGCAAAAAAAAATAAAAAAATGTTTTATTATTTTAATTACTTATATTATTATATAACGTTTAGAACAATTGTAATGACGTTTACGGCAAGTAAAGTTATTGTTTGATCATGTTTATTGCAGTCGTTTTACGTATACGGTAGGTATACCTAATAATCACAATAATTGAATTAAAGGTTGTCTGTAAGAGATTGTCCTGTGCGATAAGATTGTACACTTGTTTTTAAGATTGTTTGTCCTGTATATATATTTTTGTGGTGTACAATAAAGAATATAATAAATAAACCGAGTAGGTATCTATTGTTTATTTATTGATTATATAAATCAAATGTTGTATTTTCTTTTTTAAATTGTCATCCTAGAGTAAAGTGACGCTTTTTTCAATTGTAACAAAAAAAAAGTTTATTTTATTGGAAATCGAACATTTCCAATAAAATAAACTTTTTTTTATTGCAGACGTTTTACGTATACGGTATACCTAATAATCACAATAATTGAATTAAAGGTTGTCTGTAAGAGATTGTCCTGTGCGATAAGACCGCCCATTGTACACTTGTTTTTAAGATTGTTTGTCCTGTATATATATTTTTGTGGTGTACAATAAAGAATATAATAAATAAACCGAGTAGGTATCTATTGTTTATTTATTGATTATATAAATCAAATGTTGTATTTTCTTTTTTAAATTGTCATCCTAGAGTAAAGTGACGCTTTTTTCAATTGTAACAAAAAAAAAAATATTTTATTGGAAATGTTCGTACAATTTGTATGTATTTTTTATTTATGTTTAAGCTTCACTTCTTTAAGTGACAAATTCACCATACTAACAGATATATGTTTTTTTGTAATATGTATTAGTGAATAAATAATAACCTTATAAAAAAAAATAAAAAAAAAAATGAATGTTAATTATGACTAATTTTATGCAAACCATTATGAAACCGGAAATTATAAATTTAGAAACTTAAATTAACTCTGTATTGTATTTGTTTTGTACCTACACGATCTGAATTAAATAATGTTTTACACTTGTTTTTATTTACTCCAACGTTTTCACGATAATAAAGCTTGTCCGGCAGAGAACGCCTCGCTAATGGCTAGAGATGGGCATCAACTCTAACCCTAGTATTATACCTACCTACAGATTGACTCGTACTGCATGGAATACTTTATGTTTATCGCAAAATAACATGAAGTATTCTATCGATTTTTTTGATTAAATAAACTAGATAACTAGGATATGGCAGTAAAAACGTTGTTTGCACAGAGAAATTTTTGAATGACACGAGCCATTATAAAAAAAAATCACATGTTCGAATATCAATTTGAAACGTTGTTCCAACTAAAAAGTTTCACACTTCCCCTCAAACAACATCCATCATCAGATAGATATCCTCACATCACACCACACCAGACACACTCAAATTTAGATCGCGCACACATTTATCAAATGCCACACGACCTAATGCTTTTGTCAGTACATCTGCTAGGTTATCTTCAGTACACACATACCTAGTCCATACGCACAATATTCTTAGCAATGCAATGTCTGACTTATTATGCCTTTATGTCTATATGTTTCTTCCTTCTATGCGCTACAGGATTGTACGCAAGTTTAATAGCACTCTGATTATCTAAGAAATGCAAATAGACCCAAGATATTCACCTCTTATAAATTCATTCAGCTGTCGCAAGTGAACTAGGCTGCCTCCTTAGTTACTTACGAAAGTGCAATATACTCAGCTTCCGTTGACGACAGTGCCACACAAGCTTGTTTCCGGCATTTCCAGTTATTCAACGAGTTGCCGCATCTAATAATTAACCCAGAATAAGATTTCCTATCTTTGATGTTTCCTCCTCAGTCAGCATATACGAATCCCGTTATATCCTGCACCGGTGACTTGGAAAATATCAAACATAGATCCTTTGTACACTTAAGGTATTTCAAGATATCTTTAGCAGCCTTCCAATGACGTTCCTCACAACATGAGTTATACTGCTATCTATTATAAACCATTGCATAAAAAAGGCTCTAAAACTGATAAAAACAACTACCGACCGATTGTTCTAATTCCAATTCTACCCAAGGTCTTTGAAAGAGTCATGTACAAAAGAGTCCTCTCTTTCTTAGACAAATATAATATACTTGCAAAAGAGCAATACGGTTTTAGGCAAAATAAATCAACCTCATTAGCAGCATTTAGTTTAGTCAAATCTATAATAAATAACATTAACTCTAAAAGTGTTACCTCAGCTTTGTTTTTAGATCTAAGTAAAGCCTTCGCCTTTGTAAATCATTCCATTCTAATCGATAAATTATTTAGAATTGGTATTAGGGGACCAGCCCTGGAATGGTGTAAATCGTATTTATTCAATAGAACTCAGACTACCCAAATTACAAAATTTGATGACAAAATGAACAGTCTCATCAACTTCAACTCTCAGCCTCGGCAAAATTACTTTGGAGATCCACAGGGAAGCATCCTGGGCCCTCCATTATTCCTTGTATATATCAACGATCTTCCTCAAAAAATAGAACAAGAGTGTGTTTTATTTGCAGATGACACAACAGTTATCCTAGATGGTATAAATCATGAAACACATGAGACTAATATAAATACCAGTTTGAATCAAATAGTTACATGGATAGATATAAATGCTTCAAAAGTGAACGTTGATAAAAAAAAATATTAAATTTTAAAACACAAAAGATTAAAAATATTCATCTCAAAATAAAACATAGGGATCAAATAGTAGAACAGATACATACAACAAAATTTCTGGGTATAACACTGGATGAACATTTCACCTGGAGGGAGCATATCAATGAAATATGCATGAAGATTAATAGGTTTGTTTTTGCTCTAAAAAAAGTCAAAGATGAGGCATCCAAACCAACTGCGCTAATGGTGTATCATGCCTATGTTTGCTCCGTCATCCGTTACGGCATCATTGTCTGGGGAAACTGCTCTCAACTTTGTAGAGTTCTGTTGGCACAGAAAAAATGCATCCGCACCATTTTTAATATGGACTGGACTGATTCCTGCAGACCAGTATAAAAAGCACACAATCTCCTCACCGTTCCTTGTATGTATATATATGAAATCGCAAAATTTGTAAAAACTAATTATTCACTTTTTAATTCTAAAAATAACAATAATAAACGAAAAGTTACACAGTATGTATTAGAATTGCCTGTACCCAGAATCGAATTATTTAGGCGTAGTTGTGTTTACATGGCCCCTCTTATTTATAATTCTATACCCTCCTTTATAACCGATCTCCCTTACAGAAAATTCTGTATAGTTTTAAAAAAAGAGGCTCATTTCTCACAGCTTTTATTCTATAAACGAATTTCTAAAAAAATCTCCATGTCAATCTTATCACTACAGGAATGTATTGTAGATTATCTTGTTATTAGTTGTTGTAATTTCTACCTACTGCCTTTTATGATATTATTTGATTTATATTTTATGTGTTGTTAACCATATAATTTCATAGTCTACTTAAGTAAGTAAACTAAGTGTTTTGAAGAGTTTACTAAACTTAACAGGTTAAATACCTAATAAAAATAATGTGTTATGAGATATGCTTATTGTAAGCACCTTAACTCATATCTTAATATTTGCATGCCAACTTATGGCGAAATGTGTCATTGTGCTAATAACTTATTTATACCATATTTGTACCGCATTTAATGCAAATAAATGGCTTTGATTTTGACTTTGACTGCGCCAAATTAATTAATTGCAGCCGCAATATCCGGGCGTGTGTTACATGCCAAATAGGCCTTTATTTAATTTTTGTGGGCAATCCTCATAGGATGTCGAGTCGATGTCGAGTCTGACAGACCCCTCCACCCTCCCCAGGGCGGAGGGGTCTGTCAGACTCGTACTGACTAAAAACCACCCCGGTGTTCCATCTCACACCTACGCTGGGGGTCGCGGGAACAACGATTCTTCCGCAATCCCCGGCTAGTGCCGGCCCGCCTTTGCGGGCCACGATCTCGGTTTGGGGGGAAGTGAGGTGTTGGCTTCCCCCCGCGGTGTCTAAGAGGGGCGCGCGTGGAACACTACGCGCCTCCACCTCGGGTCCTGATGTGTGGGGGGCTACGGACGTCCCCAAGTCCGTCGCCCCTGAACCCATTTAGGGGGGCTGGAAGAGGGCGTTGTCCGCCCTCCGACGACGCACGGCTCGTCTGCTGCGGATCGGGTTAGCAGATGAAATCTCCCTCTCCCTCTCCGCAGCCACCTTCTGCGAGACAACTGTTTCGCAGAAGGATACCACCGCGTCCCAGGACTCCTCGCTGCCGACCATGGACTCGACTACGGCCGGCAGCGACAGGTCACTGCCTACTTCAGAGATGAGGGCACGGCGTGGCTCCTCCCAAGCGGCACACTCTGCCAGCGTATGCCGCGCCGTGTCCTCCCGGCAGTCGACGTAGTGGTGACACCGGGCGTCCGGCTCCCTGTTTATGCGACACAGGTACTTCCCGAAGCAACCATGCCCCGAGAGCACCTGCGTCACCCGAAACGACAGGGAGCCGTGCCTCCTCCCGAGCCAGCGCTCGAGCACTGGCCGGACTGCCTCGATGGTAGGGCGTGAAAGTCTGTCCCGCCATTCCGCCACCAGGACCTCGCGAAGCTGAGACTGACGCAACTCCATATGTCACTGCATCAGCCCTTTACCCCGCGCCCGCGCTTATGCAAAATAGGCCTCCCTCAAGCGGCGCCACATAGATCGGTCCCGTGCGTCTCGCATCCAGCGGATCCCCGCAACCTTCATCTGGTTATTGGTCCACCTTGTGGAGTCCTTCCAACGCAACGTCTTCCGGTTCGCGGTCGCCACTCCAGAACCTTTCTGCCCCATCGGCCATCCATTCTGCGAGCAATGTGCACTGCCACTTAAGTTCTGCAATTCTTTGGGCTATGGCGGAAACCCTGGTTCTCTTGCGGATCTCTACATTTCTCATTGATCACGCAAGGAAATTCCGAGCATAGCCCGTGTGGCTTCAAGCACTACCGTCATCCACCATAGGCACTATGATGGATGACTCTTCGTTTCGGCCCGCAACCTGTCTACGCTTAGGCGCACCTTCTGTTGCTCCACATCGGTGTCAATGTGGTGAAGCAGTCGGCAGCCTTGGGCACCATGGCCTGTCTTATTGCAAGAGCGCAGGACGCATAGCACGGCACGCCAGCATCAACGACATTATTCGTCGAGCCCTTATCACTGCCAGCGTACTAGCTGTATTAGAACATAAGGCCTTGGTACGTGACGATGGGAAGAGACCTGATGGCATGACATTGGTGCCGTGGAAGGTGGGTAGGCCTCTGGTGTGGGACGCAACCTGTGTCAACACCCTTGCGTCATCTGATGTTCCTAGTTATAGTTGGCTGTGCTGGCGCTGCTGCTGCGGCTGCTGAGGCCCTCAATCGGCGCAAATACTGTAACCTAATTGGTAATTACAATTTTGGGCCGTTTGGGGTCGAAACGCATGGGTCATGGGGCCCGAGTGCACGTCTCCTTTTTAAGGAGATCTCTAGCCGACTAATCGACACTGTGCGTGACCAGAGCGCTGGCTCTTTCTTTGCGCAAAGAATCAGCATTGCCATTCAACGTGGCAATGCTACCAGTTTTCTGGGCACGTTCCCGGATGACAGCGATGTGGAGGAGTAAAAAGCCTTTGTTATGTAATTCATTTATGCTAAGGATACTAATACCAATTGTGTCCTAGTTCTGAAATATTAGGGTAAATGTACACTGATAGTATTCGATGAGTTAAGACTGATCGAATAACCCACAATCGTGAGACTCATATTATCTGAAAGGGCTTTTTATGTACTTCAATGGCTATGTAGCAAGCTGTCGCCAGTTCGAATATTATAAAGATGCTCAATTTACTTTGTAAATAATGTTAAATCTATTTTTTCGAATATGATTCCTAGCGATCGAATACCGATACATGATAAAATAAGTACGAGTATTTATACCATTCGCCATGCTTCTTAAGGCCGTTGATTCGTGTATTTTGTATTCGCATCAGGCCAAAGGTTTGCATTTGGAGGTTGAGATGACCTGTTTGACATTAAATAGAAGACTGAACATGTTTTCAGTAGCATTTTATGATAAGGTTTTAGTAATACAAAAAGGAAAAAAAATTACATCCTTAATTTATTTTCGTTTTTTTTTCATTTGTTTTTATCACATATGCAATATGCAAGTACTTTCAATTTTTTTATGGACTTTTAAAAGCTATTAAATAAATAGTTATTTATGCTACAAGTGCGGGAAGTAGGTGATTTCCGATGAGTGGATAAATCGACACGAGTCGGAAATCATCTTACGCACGTGTATCATACAACATTTTACTATGCATTGTGCGAGGAAATAAAAAAATATATCTGAACCAAACAAGAAATTAATAAAATGGCGCTTATTCAAGGGCGCTCAGCATATCCACAGATTAACTAATAAAAGCTGTCACGTCGTAACGCAAAAAGGCACGAGCAAAATGTTCATTCTGCCAAACATATTTAATGAATACATATTTAAAATTAATTTATTGATCAAAATCTAAATCTAGAGTAATGAAAAACGCCTTAAATGAAGATTTAGTTTTGTTTTACCTTTTATATGAATGATAATCTGTACTTAACTAATTTTTTAAACTTTTCTCAAATAATAAAATCTTTATGCGTTGGGCTGACGTTGGAGTTAAAAATTAAAAAAGTACAGGAAAGTAAAAAGCACTAGTAAAAAAAGTTACACTTTCCGCACAGTTTGGCTGCTTGGAAAACGCTCTTTTCGAGGACATGCATTGTAAAATTATAAGATAAATTATTTTTTATTTAATCATAAGTAAATAGTCATATTTACTTTTTAATAGCTCCAATGTAATATCTAGGTTAAGAGTTCAGTCTTCAGGCAGGGGCCTGACGTGTCAAAACTATCATAATTCGACTGTAAAAAGGGACAGATTTATACAAGTCATATACATCTGTCCCTTACGCAAACTCAAAATAACCTTACTCCCGCCTATGGTCACCCCCAGTTCTAGAGGGGCAAAACCGTAAGGTACGGAAAATATGCTACATGCTTCAATCTAAATCACTACAGCAAAGAGTGCGATGTGGAGGGAAGGAGGGGTTAAGTAAATACCATGTCGTGTACTTGTCCATGAGTCAACTGGAGACTGAAGACCCCAGACTCCCTTTATTAGTGTAATATATACCTAGTCCGTGCGTGACATATATTATAATATAACTATGGACATAGCTTATCTACCTTAACTTAAACTAAGATCTAAACGTGACGTACGTGACACACCACATCACCCTTCCTAAAGTAAAAAAAAAAAAACTAAGTTACATTGTTTTTTTTTTTTTTTTCTCATCTCTTTACATTTTTAAACTTACATTCTAAGTCTTACAGTATAACTTTGTCCTATTTTTATGTATTACATCTATCTTATTTTTATATTTAACTATTACATTTGGTGACTCGTCCTTTACAACTACAAATGGTCCATTATAAATACACTCCAACTTATTGCCTACTTCGTTTTTTACCAAAATCAAGTCACCTTCCTTATAAGTTATAGAATTAAGATTCTTATCATAACAATGTTTCCTTGATAACTTACTTGATACCAAATTTTCTTTTGCATCATTTTGAGCCCTTTGTAACCTGTATTTAAATTCTAAAGGATAATCATCAAAATTATACAAAGGTTCAACACTTTCACCTTGAAGACTACTTGGTAACCTACAAATTTTACCATAAACTAATTCATAAGGCGTATACTTAGTCACAGTATTAACTGTTGTGTTATAAGAAAAACACCAATATGGAATCCAAGAACTCCACGATGATGGATTATTATCTGTGTGTATCCTTAAATAAGCACCTAAAGTTTTATGAACGTTTTCCAAAGACCCTATACTTTCATGATGATATGACGTTGATAAGATTTTATTGATGCCCAAGACATTACGTAGCTCTACCATTACTTTCGAAATGAACTCAGAACCCCTATCCGTAGCAATTGTTCCCGGTATCCCATATCTCAACACAAAATTCTCTGCCAACGCTTTTGCTACCTCATTTGCGGATTTATTTTTTAGTGGATAAGCCTCCACAAACTTCGTAAGTTCACATTGAAGAGTTAATATGTAAACATTACCATTTTCGTCCCTATCAAGTGGCCCCACTATATCTAAATAAATCTTTTCAAAAGATGAAGATGCAGTGGTAGTAACTGTCATTGGTTCTTTAGTATGCTTGGAAAACTTTTGTTTTTTACACTTATCACATTTACCAACGTACTCCGCTACATCTTTCTCAATTGACGGCCAATAATAATATTTCTTTATATTATTCACCATCCTGCGTATTCCTGAATGACCACTCGTAGGTAAAATATGAAAATCATTTAAAACAATTCTCTTCTCATCTGCCCCTTCTATTTTCCGTACACCCTTCACTACACATATTCTAAAATCTCCACATATCGAATTACTATTTTCCTTCAAATATTTGGCCATTTTTGTAATAAAATTAACGTTATAACGATTTTTCAAAATAATAACTTCTTTTATGCCCTTCTCAATACAAAAAGTGACTATGTCTCTCGACAACTCGTCTCGCGATGATGCCGATAAAGATTCATAGTTTACGTAAATAGTCGAGTTTTCTGGCATATACATTAAATTGCGCGACTTTGAAAATATTTTTTCACCATTAGTGTTACGTAACATCTTCCCCCACTCATTCAAACATATCCCAATGTCATTTCCTTGTTTTTTAAGAACTTCCACGATCCTAGGGTGATCAGTCCTAGATACCACAGAGTCCGTATCACAAACATTTGGTTCTTCCAACTGTTTGTACTGCGCTCTCGTCATTACGGATATAGTTTTTTCACGCATGGTTTTCAAATCTTCACTTGAAATTACTATCCTAGAAAGTGCATCAGCTAATACATTTTCTTTCCCCTTAATATACTCGACCTCAAAGTCATACTCTTCTAAACATAAACGAAACTTAGTTAACCTACTTGATGGATCTGTCATGTTAAACAAGTATAATAGTGGCCGGTGATCCGTTTTTACAACGAACCTCCGTCCATACAAATACGGTCTAAAATATTTAACTGACCATACTATAGCCAATAACTCCTTCTCTATAATAGGATAATTTAACTCACTTTTCCCCAAAGACCTACTAGCGTATGCAACGGGTTTACCGTTCCCATTACACAAAACACTTCCTACCGCATAACCCGAACTATCGGTTTGCAATATAAACGTGTTGTCTTCAGAAAAATTTGGATAATCCAACACTGGTGGATTCATTAACGCTTCCTTAAGCAACAAAAACGACCTCTCACATTCATCGGTCCAACTAAACACTACATCCCTCTTACATAGCTTATTCATAGGTATCACCATACTAGCAAAATTTGGTATGAATTTCCTATAATAATTTGCAAACGCCACAAACCGCTTTACTTCATCAACTGCCGATGGACGCGGATATTTCTTTATGGCTTCTACCTTTTCAGGATCTGGTCAAATACCTTCCGCTGAAATTACGTGTCCTAAATAAAGTACTTGTTTTTTTCATAAATTCACATCTTCTGCTCTATTAACGGGCAAATACTTAACCATTTCACAACGCGGAGAAATAGTTAAAGAATAATTATAGGATTTAAGTGGCATCGAAACCGTCTGCTGCTCACGGTTCTTTAGAGATAACCTGTTCCCCGAAAAGTCTATAATACCACTATACGTCTGCAAGAAATCCTGGCCTAATATGCCAACTGACCTACATGGCAAATCATCGAATATATAAAACTTATGCACGAACGAACATTGTTCGTATTCCAACGTCAAATATACATAACCTATAGCCCGTAAACTACCCCCTACACCATTAATCACTAATTCTTCCTTAACTACTTTACAGCACAAAGCATTATTCCTCAAGAAATTACTTTTTATTGCCGATATCGACGCACCCGTATCGACTAACCATTCCGAATCCACATTATTTGCTAGAAAATTCACCCAGTTAACACTATTGCAAGCTAAAATATGCTTAGCCTCGAAAAAACTGCGTTTCATTCAATTGTCTGCCTTCGCTACTTCGTGACATTGCCACTGCACTTGAGTCAGCATCGCCCCGCACGTGCTCTAGACACGCTACGCGCTGTCGACCTTGCTGAGTCTGCCGTCCACGATGAGTACTATTGCTACGACCGCGCATTCCACTACTATACCTTACGTTTCCATTTTGGTACGTACGCCCAACAGCTGTTTCTTGCTGCGCGTATCCATTACCTACAGCGTGCTGCCTATAGTTATTTCCACGACCCCTATTTCCCGTAGAAAAACTACCACCCGCGGACCACCGCTGGAACGTCATGACTTGACCCGACGAAGCACAATTTTCGTCTTCCGCTACCCTGATAGCATCTTTCAAACAAGTCAAGTTCCGTGCCGTAATAATTGTACCAAGACGCTGATTACGAAGTCCGTCAGCAAACTTTTTAACCGCATACTTCTCATTTAAAGGCCGCAAAATTTTATAAGCTTCCGAATTTTCCCCGGCTTGAGAAATAGTCAAATCTACCATTAACTTCTCTATCTCTGCCCCGAAATCCGTGACCGACCTATCATTTTGCCTAGCGCGAGCAAATTTGGCTTGCACTGCAACGTCTGACTTAACCGTCAACAAATGCTTCTTCATGTCCGTTAAAAGACTGTCTACAGTCGTATAAGTAGAGGACAATCGCATCTTAGCCCCCTGGGTAAGTCGTGTAGTTAGCACGAATCTAATTAAATGAGCACTATCAGCCGCTTCTAACATAGAGCTGTATAAATCTATGGCATCAATCAAATCTTGGGTTACCTGCTCATCCCCATTCATTTTCGGGAGTAAGCTAACCGCCGTTTTCAATGAAAACCTTTCCAACGCCATCTCTGTATCGGTTCCGGTACCGTTTTCAAACTTAATAGTGTCTACATACAAATTTTCTATTTTACTCACTAGCTGTGCTAATTCCTCCGAAAATTTGCTACACTTAGAAACTACACACTTAAATTTACAATACAGGGCTTTTACCTCGCTTATCTTTCCATCAAAATTTTTGCCTTTCCGCCTACTGGGACCTAACTTGACAATTGATTCCCTCAATAACTTAAGCTGTACAAACAGTGACGTTAACTCCACTTCCATTTAAAATTAATGTCTCTAACTGATAGATGACCGAAAATACTCGTCACTACACTTAAGTTCAAATCACATCACTTACTCCTCTTGTCGCTCCGCCAGCTCCCGGTCAGGCCATCTGCACAGCTCGCTGCACCCCACGCTGATTGATCTTCTCTTCGATCCAATTCTGATGACACCTCCTGTACAGCCGGACTGCCACGCCAATGATGACAATCGCCAAACACACGGCGATAAACAACAGCATCGCGTTGATGGTGGATATCTGCTCTTGTGTTACTGTCGCGGTATTTGAACCACCCGCTGCTGTCTGGGCTATAATAACCTCTTCCTTGGATGACGTGCTCCCCATGGCCTGTGACTAACCAACTGTCGAGAAACTGACTGAAGCCGACTGAAGTGACTCCGACGAGATCCCGGTCGGGCAACTATAACGCCGTCCAGTCGACTGGCAGGGTCGCCATGCGATGTGGAGGGAAGGAGGGGTTAAGTAAATACCATGTCGTGTACTTGTCCATGAGTCAACTGGAGACTGAAGACCCCAGACTCCCTTTATTAGTGTAATATATACCTAGTCCGTGCGTGACATATATTATAATATAACTATGGACATAGCTTATCTACCTTAACTTAAACTAAGATCTAAACGTGACGTACGTGACACACCACAAGAGGAGGCCGCTCGTCAGTGCTTTTGCCAATTAAGCCGACGACGTAGCGGCCAACTAGTAGGTTGCAGTGCCGCTTGGTAACAGGCGGCATCCCAACTGAGGCTGGCCGCGATGTCTTATGGAGCATCCCAGGTCCCATCCGAAATCGCGGCTGAGGATGGAGGCCGCGGCGGAAGAGGAGTGCCGTATGCCGTAATGCCATATTGCGGTGCGCCGCTCTCCCTACCTTCCGCGGTCTGGATGGGGTCGCCACCATCAATGGCGGACGCGGTGGGGCCACACGGGAAGAGGAGTGTCGGTATAGCGTTGCCCGCTCTCCCTATCCCCTGTGGCCGAAAAATGGTAGGTGGCGGGGCCATTGATACACACTTGCAAGCAAGATTTGCATTAAATGGTAACTTAATTATAAAGTAAATTCTGTAATGTTTATCATATTTTTCTTTTTTTTTTTAAAAACGTTGCCCACACTAGGAATTTCTTCCTGTATCGTGGGTGCGTTTACAAACATATAAATTCACATACACAAACACCCAGAGCCGGAACAACTATATGTAGGTCATACAAATATTTGTTCCGTGCGGGAATCGAAGCCGCGACAGAAAGCGCAGCAGTCAATCGCTCAACCACTGCGCCAACCGTGCGCCTTACTTAATACCTTACGCATTTCTGTATCTATTGTCTTTTGTAAATACCTAGTTTTCTAAATTTGTATTACTTTGCTATGGAAGAGCGGAGCTTCCCTACACAGGCATTACTTGCTTAAAGGGAAGCTCCAAACACAAAACGTTTCTTTTTGTAAACTTATGAAACAATAAACTATTTTGTATTTTTGTATTTGTATTGACCTTGAGCCGTCACACCCCAAGGGTGCCATACACGCGGTCGTGTGGCGCCCATGTGCTGGTTTGGTCCCTGGGGTGGTCACGGCGTACAGTGTGTTCTGGTGCGCCGGTGATGGGGGGTACTCCCGAGGGGAGGGTCCGGTGACGGACAGCCGCGGCGGTTTCGCGGTGAGTGCAAACGCGTGCCCGTGTTTCCGCCATAAGCGGCACAGGAGGACACCGTGGAGTTTTAGTCGGTTAGAGTCCCACATAACTGCGCTATCTCTCCGTGGTAGTGCAGTATGAATGAGCATTTCTCAATGCAAAAAAAAAGTAATGGGTAAACGTACACTAATATTATTAGTTGAGTTAAGAATTATCGAGTAACAAACAACAGTGAGACTTCTGTTATCTGAAAGGGCCTTTTATACTAATATTTTTACTTCAATTTATGCTAAGAAAGCTACGACCAATTGAATTCCAATTCTGAAATATTCGAGTAAACGTACAACGGCTTTATTCGATAAGTTAAGAGTTTTGATGACGCGGTCTGTCATCAAAACTGACAAGCGTGATGTCAGTTACCACTCTTCAGTGCATAGATTTAAATTTTTTTTTGCTACATACTATATCTATGCCTCAGTGCCTCAGAACCTGTCTTCTCCCACAGTAGACGTCAGCCAATAATGGATGATCCTGTATGGAAGTTGTTCCGTATGGTGCCGGACGTAAAGAATTTCACCATCCCATGTCTTCCCGTGGGTGTCGTAAGAGGCGACTAAGGGACAAACCAGAGAATGGGCAGCAGCGTTCTCTGTGCTTCTATAACAACAATACTGCGATCGCCAAACCGCCTGCCAAGCGTGGCGATTATGGCAAAACCCCCCCCCCCCCCCCATGAATAGCACAAATATGTTGCGATGGAGTAATATAGGGTTATCTGAAGTCCGAAGAGAGGGTGAGGACTCGATAATCCTCAAATCCGGTAACCTGCTCTATTTCCGAGGGGGTGACCGGCAGTGTGTCGACCAGGGTGGCGTGCCTTATACTCAGAATATCCTCAAGATATTCGTTGAAGGTCATACAGGTCTACGCCCCAACCTCGGCACACCCCGACGGCGAGGTAGAGACCATGTATGAGGATATCTCCAGAGCTATGCATGGTTTCAAAACTCAATTTACCGTTGTCATGGGGGACTTCCAAACGAGACGAGGATGAGCTGCAAGTGGGGCAATTTGGAGTTGGACGACGGAACCACCGGGGTCACCTACTGGCCAGTTTTATGGAAAAGGAGGGCCTCTATATGATGAACTCCTTCTTCAAAAAGCGTGAAAACAGGAAGTGGACCTGGCGGAGCCCCAATGGTGCAACCAATTGCAACAAAAAATGAGATCGTCTTCATCATTTCAACCAAGAAGCAAATGTTCAATGATGTCTCTGTGATCAATTCGGTAAAAACCGGGAGCGATCACCGCATGGTAAGAGGCACATTGAGCATCAATATTAAGCTTGAAAGGTCTCGACTGATGAAGTCTACGCTCCGTCCAGCACAGATCTAGGTCCAAAACCCCGAGAGCTTTCAGCTCGAACTCCAGAATCGTTTTGAGTGCCTAGGGAGCTCCGTGGACGAACACAGCGACGGGTTCGTGGAAGCTGTCCATACGGTCGGGTCTAAGTTTTTCAAGACCCGTCGTACAGATAGAAACAAAAAGCTCTCTGATCATACCCTCAAGCTTATGAAGGAGAGGCGTGAGATGATCCTGCTGTCTTCAGATGAGACGTGCAAATACCGGCAGCTCAATAGTCAGATCTCTAAATCCTTGAAAAGAGACCTCCACCGCTTTGATACCGAGCGTATTAAAGACGCGATTGAGCAAAATAAAGGCTCCAAGGTTTTTTCAAGGGATCTGGCTATTGGGCAGAGCCAGCTCACGAAACTGAAGACCGACGATGGCAACTGAAGATCGAGACATTCTATGGGCAGTTGTACACATCAATCAGCAAGCCCATTGCGAGTCTAGCAAACGACCCAAGAGCTAGATTGACCCGACACTATACCGAAGATATTCCGGACGTCAGCCTGTACGAGATTAGGATGGCTCTAAAACAGCTTAAAAACAACAAGGCGCCGGGTGATGACGGAATCACGGCTGAACTCCTGAAGGCGGGTGGAAAACCGGTTCTTAAGGCCCTTCAGAAGCTGTTTGATTCCGTCATACTCGAGGGCAAAACGCCACAGGCATGGTGCAGGGGTGTGGTGGTACTCTTCTTCAAGAAGGGCGATAATGCCAGCCTGAAGAACTATAGGCCCATCTCACTTCTAAGCCATGTCTACATATTGTTTTCAAGAGTCATCACGAATCGTCTCGCGCGCAGGTTTGACGATTTCCAGCCTCCCGAACAAGCCGGATGCCGATAAGGCTTTAGCACCGTAGACCACATACATACGCTGCGGCAGGTTATATAGAAGACAGAAGAGCCGAAGCTTCCGAAAGAGTGGGTCTTAAAATGAACATGGATAAAACCAAGGTCATGGTGAATGGCCATGTAACACCCACTCCTATCAATGTCGAAGACTCAACACTCGAAGTTGTGGGCAACTATGTCTACCTGGGACAAACGATCTAATTGGGTAGGGCCAACTTCGAGAAAGAGGTCAACCGTCGAATCCGACTCGGCTGGGCAGCGTTCGGGAAGTTGCGCGGTATCTTTTCGTCCAACTTACCACAGTGTCTCAAGACGAAAGTCTATGACCAGTGTGTGTTGCCAGTGATGACATATGGCTCTGAGACGTGGTCGCTTACAATGGGCCTTATCAGAAAGTTTACAGTCACTCAAAGGGCAATGGAGAGGGCTATGCTTGGAGTTTCCTTGCTTGATCGAATCAGAAATGTGGAGATTCGCAAGAGAATCTGGGTTTCCGCCATAGCCCAAAGAATAGCAGAACTTAAGTGGCAGTGGGCAGGGCACATTGCTCGCAGAACGGATGGCCGATGGGGCCGAAAAGTTCTGGAATGGCGACCGCGAACCGAAAGACGATACGTTGAAAGGCCTCCCACTAGGTGCACCGATGACCTGGTTAAGGTTGCGGGAAGGCGCTGGATGCGAGACGCACGGGATCGGTCAATGTGGCGACGCCTGGGGGAGGCCTATGTCCAGCAGTGGACGTCTTTTGGCTGAAATGATTTATTTATTTCAACCTTATCACATTAATCTTTACAGGATTACACCCAATACGATAAATGCGCTTATCCTAAGTAATCTTATTACATATTAAATATCTAAACTAATTTTATGTTAATTAGTTTACAAACAAATTTTATCCATAACAAATTTTAAACAATGCACTCCTTGTGAATTCACCCAGAGTACAGCAGAATAGATCCGTCTCAATAGCCACAAGGTTGAGCGTGCGGAGTGCACGCGTCAGCGGCGCCTCTCTTAAAAGGTTGGTTCGACTGCGCGGCTCAACTAGCAAGCTCGGCCGCCGGCGTCGCCATACGTACCTGTCCGGAACACACAGACACACCTGTCCTAAAACAGTTGCATTATGCACCTTCCCTCTCAATATTTTGAAAATATATGAGGTGAGTGCCAGTTCCCTTCTAACCCTCAACTCATTGTATCCTACCATACCTAAAATAAATAATGTTGGATACATTAAGGGATAAAATAAGTAAACACCGTAATACCTCATATACAAATATCTAATAAATATCTAATGATGATGATGAATGACTATATGGAAGCGACGATATTAACGGACTTTGACTGTATGTCGACTATCTGTCACTTTGTGGACTGGCGTCGTGTTAAGTGTCGCTAACGATTCAAATAAAAAAATTGCAATCGCTCGATGCCATTAGATCCGCTGGCTTGCGACATCAAAAACCAAAATGCCGTAGGCCTCGTATTTTAGTTAAAGACGTCCCATCCTCAATGGAGGATTGCTGATCTGCCTTTTTGCATGCGTTGTTCTGTCAAAACATATAAGATGGGTTGCCATAAAATGAAGACGACTTTATTAAAACAACAAAAATTATTCGTAGGCGTTCGCTAGACAACGGGCGGAAATGGATTGGTATTGAACTCGAGTCCGCGTCCGGAAACATTTAGTCTCGACTAAGGATAAATTATTTATTGATTGGGCGACTTGCCGTTTCATTGATGATGTCGAAGTGGTACGTTGTGCATATTGTCAACAGCTCGGTAATGTTAAGAAACACTGCACTATTAAATCACCTACCTGCGATAATTGCTCTGGGGCACATTAAACCAAATACTTCCCAAATAAGGACAATTTAAATTATACACCGTCTTGCGTGGCGTGTAAACGTTCTAAGAAACCGTTTGACCAGTTTGTGACGCATCTCTGATAGACTGCACACACAAAAGTTGATATCACAGTGAGAACACCAACCCCTTCTAGAAGAATGAACTCACTAAGACATCCTCATTATGCCACAGGTTCCAATAGAATGTAACTTCAAATTACAAGAGTGATTTACTAAAATGTGTTTATCTGCTTCGCTTCTAATGTTATAATGAGTAGTGTGACCAAGGGACTGATTAGGTAGGCAACAAATTGTAATTAATAAAACATGTTATTACGCGTTTAGTATGAATGTATGAACCCCACAGTTTTGTGGTCACATGTGTGTGCCACTAAACCTAAGCTTGTACACAACAACAACTTATCATCAACACCAACTATGTACTAAGATAATGGATAGATTAACCATAGGACAATTAAATCTCCACAACGATAGGCGACTTCTGAACTAGACAAACTAATTATCGATTATAACTTAGATATAGTGCTTGTTCAAGAACAATATCAAAACGCGAGTTTACGTCACAAAGTACAGTTGGATGGCAAAGCAGGAGCTGGAATTTACGTGGCGCATTCTTCTAACTTCACAGTAACGTCTTTGCGTAACCTTATGACACCCCCTTTGGCCATTACGGAGGTCTCATCGCCTTCTTTAAAAGTTTACGTTGTGAGCTGCTACTTTCAATATTCAGACCCTGTTACTCCTCATATACATAACCTCCGTCACGTTTTGCAGTCGCTCGCGGGCTGCAAAAGTTATCGTTGACGCTGATGTTAATGCGTCATCATTACTCTGGGATGGCAAAGTTCGGTCTACGGATTTTGAACCACCACCAATTTTTTGCAGCCAAATGGGCGAATCTTGTATTGACGTCACACTTTCTAGCGCAGACGTACGCTTGGATAAGTGGCGTGTCGTGATCGTGTACGAACTTTTTTCGGTTTTTACTCAGGGTACGTCACATGTCATTGGTAACTTTAGGTATAAATGTAAGGGTACGAATTGGGAATTCCTTAGCTCGCTTCTTGCGTGTCAGAATCAGATGATTTTAGAAGCGTGTAAAACAGCCGGTGATGCGAGTTTAACCATTTACAACCGTTGTTTTGCGGAGGGCGTATTTCATCGTATATGGCAACGTGGATTTATACGTATCATCCCGAAAAGTGCCGACAAACCCCCAGACGACCCAAAGTCGTACCGGCCTATATCATTACTTCCATCTTTGGGTAAACTCCTGGAACGCCTTATCGTTCCATGTTTGCTACCGGATGGACTATAATTTCATAACAATCAATTCGGTTTCACTAAGGGAAAATCTACCGTAGATGCGGCCCTTACTGTTAGGAAAATAGTTAATACATCTGAACATAAGTACGTAATTGGGATTTTTCTAGATATTTCTGGGGCTTTTGATAACGCATGGTGGCCAATGCAATACTTAAAATGAAAACTCGGGGCTGCTATAGAAATATATATAATCTAGTTTACTCTTACTTTTTAAATGGTTCTGCGAAACTCAATGCCATCATTCCATGTCGAAGTCTCTCACCATGGGATGTTCTCAGGGTTCTGTTATTGATCCGCCTCTATGGAATTTAGGCTTTGATGATTTCCTCGCGATTCCGCTTCCAAGTGGCTGTTTATTAACCGGTTACGCGGACGACGGTCTTCTGCTCATTCAATCAAGAACTTGCTTACAGTTGGACTCGAGAACTTGGCTGACACTTGCCTACGATTAATATCCCAGTGGGGCGATTGGAACCGCCTGACCTTTGCTCCGCACAAAACTTTGCAACTCATTTTGAAAGGTAATCTTAAATCGTGTCCTACTATTAAATTTAATAACGTTCCCGTTAAGCAGTCCGTGTGCTATTTTGGTCTAGTGTTAGAGAGGAATTTTGCATTTACAGATCATATTAAAATAGTCGGTAAATAAAAAAACATTTTTGCAAAAAAATACTACCGACTTCCAAATAAAAAACTACAAAGTGAAAAATAACTTTATTTTTGGCAGTCGGTGTCTTTCGTAGGTACCAGTTCTTTGCGATATAGACACCGACTTCCAAAAATAAAGTTATTTTTCACTTTGTAGTTTTTTATTTGGAAGTCGGTAGTATTTTTTTGAAAAAAAGTTTTTTTATTTTACCCTTTTTAGTTGTACCTACTCGTATAGGCAAGTTGTTTAGTAAGTACCTATAACGCCAGAATAGATTACCCGAATAACATGAAACTCAAAATGTAATCGGTGAAATGAGAGTTCTGCGTACCACTTATGAAATGGTATAAACAATAAACAGACATGCGATTGCAGCAGTCCCGAGAGATTTTCCGTTATTTATTGAAGAGTTCTGTTGTATATCTCCGAATTTCTTCATCAGATATTCACCAAATTAAAATGGGACCAATTTCGGAATATGTCCTTTCAAACAAAAAAATAATTTTCAAAATCGGTCCACAATTGACGGAGTTATCGGTGAACATACACACAAAAAAAAAAAAAACATACATAAAGTCGAACATAGAACCTCCTCCTTTTTGGTAAGTCGGTTAAAAAGCAAAGAAGAACTTCTATGCCTCAACGAGAATATCTAAATCTACATTGGGTCTGTATTTTCAACTTTAAAGACTATCCGTGGTGCTAGGCAACTTATATTACTTTATCCCAGTTGTAAAGGACCCTTTGTGTCTATTGGCCTTTTTTGTTTTGTCTCCTGCTTGATAATGAGGGAAGTGGACATTTTTATTTTTCTTACTCCTCCTTTATTTAATTTCGTTGCGGGATCCAAGACAGTTAAATTCATTCACCGGGACTTCGTCGAACTTCATTGCCTAGGCGCTTTTCTGGTGGTTGTCCACCACTGTTGCTTCTGGCTTTCAGGAGTTCATTTGCGAACACTGCGGTGGGATTGTCACAAAAAAAATGACGATCAAAACGTGTCTAATATCAAATGATCAAAACGTGTCTTTAATATGTAATTTAAAAAGTATAAAATAAAAATTAAATTAAAAATGTATAAACTGCCTGACACAAAAACATCTAAAACGTAGAAAATAAGCCTCGTACTCGCGTCGAGGGGCCCGGAATTTTTTTCCTATAATAAATTAGCTTATGTTACTCCACTTTTAGCTAAATGACAGAAAGTCCCTTCAAACACAGTCCAGCCGTTTCCGATGGTGTGTTTAGCAATTGCTTTTCAGATGTTTAATTTGGATTTTCTATACAAAATTCGAATTTAGAATCTATTGAGAACATAACGCAAATCTGTACGAACAGGCAGATAGCGCCACGTAAATGTGAGTAAACAGGCGCGGGATTATTTTTTTGTGTTTGCGGCGGTTTTTCATTACATTCATCTGTATGAAGTACTTTAATTCGGTACATTTACACAGATGAACGTAATGAAAACACCTAAACAATGAAAACTGTTTTTACAAAAAAATACCACAACTTCCAAAAAATATATACTACAAAGTGAAAAATAACTTCTATTTCTGCAGTCGGTAACAAAAAATGAAGTTCTTCGAAAGGAAGGAAGGAAGGAAGGAAGTCGGTAGTATTTTTTTGTAAAAGCAGTTTTTACTTTTGATTTTTTAGTTGTGGTACATAATGAGCAGGCTCTATAGTAAGGTACTTAATGCATATAGTTATGCCAGAATAGAATACTGAATAACATCAAACTTGAACATAAGAACAGTGAAATGAGAGTGTGCACTGTACACATCTGCGTACCCCTTTAGAGCGTACCGGCGGCGGCGTGATGTTATGTTATGAGTTGGCGTTAACAATAAACAGAATGCGACTGCAGCACTCCCGAGAGTTTTGCCGTCGTTTATTGAAGCGTTATATTATATCTCCGAATTTCATCATCATATATTTACCAAATTTAAATGAGACCAAATGGGAAGCACCAACTTTGAAATAAAAAAAAGATATAACAAAATCGAGTCACCTAGTAAAAAGTTCTGAGGTGAATAAAATTAAAAAATTAAAAAGCAGTCGAATTGATAACCTCTTCCTTTGCAAAGAAGCTTCCCTGAAGGCGGTTAAAAAGATAAACTAGCCATAACAAATACATAATTAAAGTTATGCACATGAGTATTTCAAATAGAGGATAATTTTAAAGCAAACGGTATAATTGTCATGGATCAAGTGATTACTCAGTGCATTACGCATAATACCCGGGCATTACTTAGAATTCTATAACAATGATTCGCTATTATCAGCTTCCGACATCTTATAGGTTTTATTCAATTTTGTTCAAAACTAGACCTATGAACTGGTGCCACGAAAAAACGTAATGTAAGAAATAGTCTCACAATAATAATTTATCTATAAAATATCAATCTAAGCACAGATAAATTTATATATTGAATCTAAGGTCAGAACAAATTATCGTCAGTGTCATTTAATCTTTGTCACATTTTTAAACTTCACAAGTAAAAAAGAATTTCCGTAAAAGAGGTTTGATCCGGAATAGTTTCAACTCGTCGAACTTTGAGTTGAACTTAGTGGAATAGGGGGTCCAAAACTTCTTGTTGACTGTACAATTTAATCCAAAATAGGCTTGGTAGTGTCGATAATTGGCAACGACACTACTGGTAGTGCGGCTGGTAGTGTCGTTGCCAAATAACGACACTACCAAGCCTATTTTGGATTAAATTGTACAGTCAACACAGCAAAGTTCAGAAATTTAATTCTTTAATTAATAAGTAAATCATGAAATATCAGTAACAGCAAACTATAGAAATGTAACTCTTTATTTATTACCAAATAAAAGCAAAATTTTTTGAAAAAAAAACACAATCACCTAGAAATAAAAAAAATAACGCAAATCTTATACTAACTTCTCCGTAACTGCAGTACTTACAAATAAAACTCAATATTGAACCTCAGATAATATAAAAATCGCGTAAAAATTTCAAGTGACCGACTGTAACTGTACCTCCTTATCTTAATTTATCAAGTGCATGACCCAAAGTTATCTCATTGCTCATGAGTTGCATTTGCACATGTGAGATAAAGTCATCGTTAGTGATAACTCGTTTATTTATTTTTTGGATTATTAGTACTATTTTGAAGATTTATTTTTGTTTTTTTCTGAAACTTTTGTAGTACATTGAGTAAGCGTAATAGTGTTACAGTATTTTTGTTTAAGGCCTTATTCAATTTGGAATTCCAGCCTTCGGAGATGTTGTTTGTGCGATGATGTTCTCCAAATACACATAACATGGCACTAAAATATGGCTTCATCCAAAAACTCTTTATATAATTGACGAATTTTGACATTTCCATGTTTTTGAAACATTCCGACTTAATGTACTCCCATCCTTCTTTAATAAGTGTCGGTGAAATCAATGGTAGCGCAGCCGTAAGTGCGATAATTCTTTTTTCGGCCTTACATTTTGTGTGGCCCAAGAGTTTTGCCTTTTTCCAGACACTTTTTGACCAGTGATAAAAACAGCCTTTAACTAGTATGTCTGGGTAAACTTCCGTCAAAGCGTTTATTGGTGCTATTTCATAATCGCAATGAACTTTTGTGGGCCTGAAGTCCGGTAGCTGTGACTTAATTAAGCTAAATAAAATATAATAACTAGAGGTCTTCTTATCCGTCATCAAAGCAAAAAATAAAGGTCTCACATTGTTTGAATTAATAGAACTACCAATATCGCCGTGAATTATGTAAAGCTGAACAAAAGGAAGTGGACAGCTGCTAAAAGTTCCATCAATAAAGATCTCTTTTATATTAACAATTTTATTACGTGCATCCGCATCCATCCAGCAAAACACTATAATTCGATTATCGTTATCATAGTAGTCAGCTAATATTGACTCACGAAATTTTAATGGCACTACAACGCTTTCTACATCTGTGAATGTGGTTCTAGGGACATCATTTGCTTTGTGCCGAGCACTATAAAGGACACGTGAAACACTAGGAAACGGAGGTAGTTTAATTATAAAGGGATGAATGCCACTATTTTGAACTTGTGATAACTTATCATCGTATATTTCAGTAACTGGTATATCCGTATTTCGTGCTCTCTCCTTTAGGTCAACAACTTCCTTTAAAACTAAGTTTTTCGAAATATCTGGCTTGCAGGAGTGTTCTTTTCTTTTTTGTATACTGCTGCCCTGAACATATGTTTTTTTTTTAATTAATACTTTATTTAATAAGAAGTTAACGTGGCGTAGCTAACATACAAGCGAATAACCGCGTCGTCAACTTCTATAAAATGTAAACGTAATATTTTGTGAATGTAATATTTTCAGCAGGAAGGTCGGCTTGCATGGTAGCTTCAACCATGATAAGAAAACATTGCTGGTACACACCTTAACCGTAACTGTTCCTAAACATTTTGCATTTTTATAATTCGAGCACCTCCAAATAGATGCACCATTTTTATATTTCTTCAGTGTATGATATTTGTGTTTGCCCAAAAGCAACGCAGTTCCACCATTCGTTGGCAAGAATTGTAAAACTGATTCGCTATTATCAGCTTCCGACATCTTATAGGTTTTATTCAATTTTGTTCAAAACTAGACCTATGAACTGGTGCCACGAAAAAACGTAATGTAAGAAATAGTCTCACAATAATAATTTATCTATAAAATATCAATCTAAGCACAGATAAATTTATATATTGAATCTAAGGTCAGAACAAATTATCGTCAGTGTCATTTAATCTTTGTCACATTTTTAAACTTCACAAGTAAAAAAGAATTTCCGTAAAAGAGGTTTGATCCGGAATAGTTTCAACTCGTCGAACTTTGAGTTGAACTTAGTGGAATAGGGGGTCCAAAACTTCTTGTTGACTGTACATTTTAATCCAAAATAGGCTTGGTAGTGTCGATAATTGGCAACGACACTACTGGTAGTGCGGCTGGTAGTGTCGTTGCCAATTTTTAAAAAAATCTTGTGTTATATTAAAACTAAATGAATGTATATTTAAAACTTTGGTTCAAACCACACTTTGTAAATAAGCATATTACAAACTAGATGATTATATTCAAGATAAGAATGCTTAGAAACATGCTGGTCTTGCTCCATAGGGCAATCTCTAGTGTAGACTAAATCAAATTCATATTTCTATTCATAGTTATTGTATTAATTTTCTTTTTTGAAATTGAGTCACACACTGTTCCGTTGTTGTTGAATTAGGTATTTTACCTATGTTTGCAATATTTGTAAGTATGTGAAAACCATGTTCCTATTTTTAAATTAATGAATTTACCTGTTAATGCTTTTATTACTTTATACCTGTACGTAGTATAGTACTCGTATGTAGTGCTATTTTTGGGTGCATCGTCCTCACATATAATGTATGTAATTGTTCATTGTTATTAATATATTTACTTTTTAATTATGTAAATATTGTAACCCAACTATTTTTTTTAAAGTAAAGAGTAAGTATGGAGTTTCTTGTGCGTTCTTCTCCATAACAAGCTACTTTTTCGAATGAACGGTAGAGTAAATTTTTATTACTTACAAGTAATAAAAATTTACTGTATTATAATTTTAATTTTTAATTGTTTGACGTTCAAAAGTGCCGCTTATTGGCCTCGTTGAAATAAATATATTTGAATAATCAAGTCAAGTCCAATCGGGCAATGTAACGAACACTGATTAACGCTTCTACATTTATCACATTGTCTGGTCATTATGAATTTTAAAAACGAAGTCACGTAAATTCGATAATTATACTTATTTATTTATTTATTTATTTATTCTTCAACAAATTTACATTTGTGTCGAACAGTGGTTTTAACAATAGATATAACACAACAATCATCAAGCCAGGAAAAAAACAAACACTACATTCTATATTAGTCCCAAAATATACAACAATCCAACCTAATATCAATTCACAATCAATATAAATTCATTTCAAGAAATTTATGTCAATAAAATTAATTAATATGTCATGTCATAATAGAATACTAGATAGATTACTCCTAAGTCATTAAAATACAATCACATATCAGTTCGAGCTAATTTTATCTTTGAGAAACTCTTCTATGCTGTAATAACATTTCATTTGGATTCATAAAGTTTTTAAATTCTACAGGCAATTTATTGTACATATTCACTGATTGCACTCCTGAGGCATGTTTAACGACATTCAATTTAGGCTGTATGAAATTAGGTAGATCCCTTCTTCGCGTTTTTATTCTGTTAAGTCTCTGTTCTTCTGTTTCAAACTTATGTATATTTTTTATAAAATGACTAAGCAGGACCAGAATATAGAGGCATGGTACTGTGAGAATGTGCAGTTTCTTAAAATGATCTCTGCAAGACTCCGTTTGTTCAATGCGAAGCATAGTTCTCAAGACTCTTTTCTGCATAACGAAAGCAGCATTAATATTGTATTGGTAGCTCTTGCCCCAGAACTTTATGCTATATCTAAGTCTAGACTCTACGCGTGCAAAATATACCATTCTGAGGTGAGCAATGGTTAATTCATCTCGAAGACTTCTGAGAGCATAGCAAGCACTACACATAGTGTTAGTGACCACTTCCAATTCCTTCTTCCAATTTAAAACTGCATCTATTTGTACCTCTAAAAATTTTACATGGTCTACAGTATCTACTTTATTCCCTAATAAATGTACATTGACAGTATCTTTGTTCTTCATGGTTGATTTAAATAATAAACATTGCGTTTTTTTTTAAATTTAGTTTGAGATCATTCATAGTGAACCACTTCTCAAGAGCACATAGGACAAAATTAATCTTCTTTTCTAAATTTTCTGTGTTGTCGCTAGCTATAATAGCGCTCGTGTCATCGGCAAAAACTATAAAATTAGTATCATCTGAAATACTTTCCATGTAAGCTATCAGATCATTTATAAATATTATAAAGAAGATAGGGCCTAGAACTGATCCTTGTGGTACGCCTTTATTTATTATAGCTGTGTCTGATTTGTGTATTTTTTCATGCCCATCTTCCTGAACTGTTTTAATTTCCACATACTGCGTTCTATTATGTATATAGGATCTAAATAAATACAACACATTTCCCCTAATGCCATAGAAATCTAACTTATTCAGAAGAATACTATGTTCCACTGTATCGAACGCGGAACTTAGGTCGAGGAAAAGTCCTGCTACTTTTAGTTTAGCATTGAATTAGTCCAAGAGCGAGCGAAGCGAGCTCGGGACCTTAATGCACCCCGACACGGATAGGTTAGGTTCGAAGGAGATGACATCATCAGAGATGTCATCTCCTTCATGTTAGGTTAATTTAGAACTAGATTTTATGTTGGTGAGGCCAATTTAATTAATTGAAGAAATTTGCTTCGACTTATTTTTCACTACGCAACATAATGGGGGCCTTTATAAATTACAGAAATAACAATCTACGAAAATTGGGGAGGGTGCATTATACCCTCTTTGATTTTTCTTGAAATATATGTTCTAGTTTCGTTGCTCGTCGTGGCAAACCCAAGAGCATCTTATCCGATAACGGTACTAATTTTGTCGGCTCTTGTAACGAATTGCAAAAATTCTTACAAGATTCAAATATTTCGTATGAAGTTGCTCAAAAGGGCATTGAATTTACCTTTGCCCCTCCATACTCTCCACACTTCAACGGCATTGCTGAAGCTGCCGTGCGCGTGCGGTCTACCAAACACCACTTGAAACGACTACTACAGCTAACACATTTCACATACGAAGAAATGATCACTTGTTTGACTCAAATAGAAGCTGTTCTTAACTCTCGTCCTCTCACACCACTTTCTTCGGATCCACTAGATTTCACTGTCCTCACCCCTTCACATTTTCTGATTGGACGATCACTTATTGCTGTTCCGCATCCACAGGTGACTGACACAAATATCAATACTATTTGAGAAGTGTGAACACTGGCCAACTTATGCCACTGATGTACGAGAACTCCGTCATCTCTCTTTCACCTCATGTAAAAGATTTAGGTCTGTACATTGACGACAGTTTCAGTTGGAATAAACACGTCGCTCAGGTGAGTCAGAAAGTCGCGTTCTCGCTGCGGTCTCTCTATAGATTCAAGCATTTCCTCCCATCCAGCACCAAAATCACTTTGGTCCAGTCACTTGTGCTTCCCATTATCGACTATGCTGATGTTTGTTATCCTGATCTATCCCAAGAACTTCTAAATAAATTGGATCGACTTCTCAACAATTGTATTCGCTTTGTTTTTGGCCTTCGTAAATACGATCACATTTCTTCCTACCGTTCTCAGCTTAAATGGCTGCCTATCCGCCTCAGGAGGTCCCTCAGATCTCTTTGCTTGCTCTTCACTATTATGAACGATCCTTGTGCTCCCGATTATCTAAAAACTTATTTCAAAGTGTTGGGCAGTTCTCACAATCGTAACCTTCGAGCTTTAAAAAATCTACTCCTCCAAATTCCTTCACACCGTACCGGTTTTATGTCCAATTCATACGTTGTCTCAACAATAAAGCTCTGGAACGCGCTACCCTTTAGCATTAAAAAGGCTGAAAGCAAACTGACTTTTAAAAGAAAAGTTCGTGACCATTATTTGAGTCAGACTAAATAGCTCTCAATGCTCTCATCTAGAGACAGAAGTCTAGTCGTATTAATTATTAATAGGTTTCTCTTTTATTATTGGTATTTATTAGTCTATTTTATTTGTATATGTGTATTATTATTATATATGTAAGTATAGACATTTTCGTATACTAGTTGTTATTTTATATATTATTTTGTACCCATTCACAATGTTGTCATTTTTAACCCAAAGGTTGACTGGTAGAGAATGCCTTGTGGCATTAAGTCCGCCTATGTACCACTATTGTACATGAAGTTTAAATAAATAAATAAATAAATAAATAAAATATCAGCCGCTTGGAGCGTTATCACAGAGTGGAGCACGTGGAGCATATAAGGCAGCATTTTTGGAAGCGGTTCCACTTAGAATACATTTCTCTGCTGCAGCTTAAGACCAAATGGACTTCATCTACAGGACAACTGGCAGAGGGAACGTTAGTTCTCATCAATGAGAGAGGACAACCGCCACTGCTGTGGCCATTGGGACGTGTCACGAAGGTCTTCCCGGGGAACGACGGGACAACGCGTGTGGTCGAGTTGAAGACGAAGAAGGGGAGGTTACTACGTTCTTTTAATAATATTTGCCCACTTCCTCTAGTTTGAATGCTTCAACCCGGGGAGGATGTTCACGCAGACAAGACGTGAATCATAGACACGGCGCGGCGCGGCGCGGGACGACACCGCGGCAGCGGGCTGGCCGCCCGCACCGCACTCCACCACCGAGCACGGTCGACGACGCGCGCGCATATTACTTGTCCTAAGTCATCTCCAACAATATACTGTCCTTCAGAACCACAATATAAGTGTTTTACAGTCCACTTTAGTCTCATTTTATAAACCTTTAATTAGGTCCTAAACAGCGTTTAATAACTTCCACAAGAACAATGCTAGCTTCTTCAAATTTTCAATAGTTATTTATTAAGGTATTTAGAAGAAAATAGTGAAGGTTAGGTAACTGATAGGTACCTATATGTATATTTTTCTAATTACGGCAGATATCTTTACTACTTCGCACAAATTAAATAACTACATCCGTTTGTTTTCGTTTTCTTGCCAAACTTAATAATCATTTATTTGTTCTATTAAACTAGTTCTCTGGCCAAAGAAAAGGCCAGCCCTCTGGTCACGTGAAGAGTCGACAAGCTTTGTGCTAATTTCTCGAAAAAGTCGATGCGCACTCGGACCCCATGGACCTAAAGTTTCAACCCCAAACGGCTCAAACATATAACTTCCAATGAGGTTGTTATATTTGCGCCGTTTGAGGTTTTCTGCACCAGCAGCAGCCGCCCCAGCACAGCCCGCCGTGCTAAGAAGATGGGATGGCGCAAGGGTGTCGACACATGTTGCATCCCACACCAAAGGCCTACCCACCTTCCAAGGCATTATGGTCATCCCGTCTGGTCTCTTCCCATCGTCGCGTGCCAAGCCATTGGGTTCTAAAACAGCTGGCACCCCGGCGGTGACAAGAGCCCGACGTATGGTGTCATTAATGCTGGCGTGCAGTGCTATCCGGCCAGCGCTCCTACTGCAGGATAGGCCATGGTGACCGAGGCGGTCGACTACTTCACCACATTGACAAGAATGTGGAGCTCCGCTAGGAGCACCCAAACGCAGACATATAGCGATCTGGAAGGTGTTGTCACTCAACATAGTACCTATGTTGAGTGACGGTAATACCTGTAGCCAGAGGCTACAGGTACTACCCCCACTCTCCCACAGCTAGAAGGCAGTCACACTCAGCAGTATTGGTGGACGTATTTATAAGTTTATTCCGGTTATTCCAGACGGCTGGCCTTTTCTTCGGCCAGAGAATCAGCATTGCCATCCAACGTGGCAATGCTGCCAGCGTTCTGGGCACTTTTCCCGTTGACATCGATGTGGACGAATTTTTTGATGCACAATGAGCTTTTTTCCGTCTCCCTTTTCTATTTGTATATAGGTTTGTTTTTTTTTTAGAATAATTTATTTTATATATGTTAATAAATTAAACTTGTTTCGTTAAATTTAGGTACCTATTATTAAGAAGATTAGGAATAATTAAGTGCATTCTTATCTACTATATACTTCCTAACGGATAGTTTGATCTCTGCGCCATTTAATTAAGATAAAGGCCAATCTATTGTGATTTTGTATAATAATATCAGACATTGACATATTTTAGTAAATTAATTTTTATAACATATTTGTACGCCTCATTAGGCAAAACATGTTTGTAAGCGATAAATAAGAAGTGAACATCTTGCATGCCTATTGTATGTAAAGACATGTTTTGACAAATAAATCATCTTTATCTTTATCTGCGACAGCTGTCAGTATCAATACAGCAACAAATAGCGCTTGACAGGCTAAAAATAATGTTTAAGTCAGTTTGACATATGTCGCAGAGATCAAGCTATCTTTTATGTATTATAGTATAAAAAAGTGAAATTCGATAAAAAGCTGATTTCTTTTTGTTCTTTGCTGCCGTCGATTTTATTATAGCCATCAATATAATTATGGACATTGAAAATAAAATAAACCTGTAAATTGGCCATCGGCCCAAAAGTAGGTACAAACCACAGTTACGTAGATATCTAATACTACACTATCCGGGCGACCGCGAACTACAACTACTAAGATAATGGATAGATTAACCATAGGACAATTAAATCTCCACAACGATAGGGTGGCGACTTCTGAACTAGACAGGACAATTAAATCTCCACAACGATAGGGTGGCGATTTCTGAACTAATAAATTAAAAAATAAAATAAAATTGTTTATTTCAATTACATAAAGCATACTAACTAGACAAACTAACTATAGATTATAACTTAGATATAGTGCTTGTTCAAGAACAATATCAAAACGCGCGGTTACGTCAAAGCACGAGCCGGAATTTACGTGGCGCATTCTTCTAACTTCACAGTAACGTCTTTGCGTGACCTTATGACACCCCATTGTGCCGTTGCGGAGGTCTCATCGTCTTCCTTTAAAGTTTAAGTTGTGAGCTGCTACTTTCAATATTCAGACCCAGTTGCTCCTCATATACATAACCTCCGGCATGTCTTGCAGTTGCTCGCGGGCTGCAATGTTATCGTTGGCGCTGATGTTAATGCGTCTTCGAGTCTATGGTATGGCAAAGTTCGGTCTACGGATTATGAACGATGCTGCGCTGTTGAAGATTTCATTGCTGAAATGAATCTGACTATTCATAATACACCTGACGCACCACCAACTTTTTGCAGCCAAATGGGCGAATCTTGTATTGACGTCACACTTTCTAGTGCAGACGTACGCTTGGATAAGTGGCGAGTCCTTCCAGACGCGTCTTGTAGTGATCATCGCTTGATCGTGTACGAATTTGTTCCGGTTTTTACTCGGGGTACGTCACATGTCTTCGGTAACTTTAGGTATAAATGTAAGGGTGCTAATTGGGAATTCTTTAGCTCACTTCTTGCGTTTCACTCCAAAGACTTCACTCGTGATGGGCTGTCAGCTGAAGAAAGTGCTGAAATTATGTCAGACACCTTCACTTACTGTGCTGACATTGCCATTGGTCGTGGATCTATGACCAATATACGTAGATACCACCCCACAGAAAATAACCGACAACACTGAAGCGCGGGAACAAGGTCTTCTGCAGACCTCGCCACAGATTAGGGCCAATGACCCGGAGTCTCCGGAAGATCGCTGGACGGTGCAGTGGCAAGCTTAAAAAACGTTAGGTCTCCGGTGACCTTCTTTTCATTGCGTAAAATTCGTTTAGAATTGCTAGGTCCCGTTACAGAGCATCGGTGGAATAATCTAAGGGTAATTTATTGCGTAAAATAGTAGAAAAAATTGATAAAGAGGGTCCGTTGTCTCCTTTATATCATGAGTTTAAAGCCAATCAATCAGTCGATTTCGCGTTTGTCCAGAACATTAAAGTAAATAATAAACACACCACCAGTATTGAGGCAACAACTGAAGTTTTGCTGAATACTCTTATACCTGATGACTTACTTGCTAATGACAACGACTACCATCAACAGATCAGAGCGTGGGCAGCTGTACCACCTGAATCACCAGCATCAGACCTGCCATCCACTGACGAATTTATTAACGTTGTCAAGAGGTTACCACTCAACAAGTCATCAGGTGAAGATAAAATATCTAATCGGATGATTGTAGAAGCGTGTAAAACAGCCGGTGATGCGATTTTAACCGTGTACAACCGATGTATTGCGGAGGGCGTATTTCCTCGTATATAGCGACGCGGGTTTATAAGAATCATCCCGAAAATTGGCCACAAACACCCGGACGGCCCAAAGTCGTACCGGCTCATAACATTACTTCCTTTTTGGGAAAACTCCTGGAGCGCCTTATCGTTCCACGTTTGCTACCGGACGGACCAAAATTTCATAACAATCAATTCGGTTTCACTACTGGCAAATCTACCGTAGACGCGGTACTTAGGTTTCCTAACAGTAAGGCCTTACTGTTAGGAAAATAGTTAATCTGAACATAAATACGTAATTGGGATTTTTCTAGATATTTCTGGGGCTTTTGATAACGCATGGTGGCCAATGCTATTACAATGAAAACTCGGGGCTGCTATAGAAATATATATAATCTAGTTTACTCTTACTTTTTAAATGGTTCCGCGGCCATTATTAAACTCAAACTCAGCCATTATTCCATGCCGAAGTCTCTCACCATGGGATGTCCTCGCGATGCCATTTCCAAGCGGCTGTTCATTAACCGGTTACGCGGACGACGGTCTTCTGCTCATTCAATCAAGTACTTGAGCTGGACTCGAGAACTTGGCTGACACTTGCCTACGATTAATATCTCAGTGGGGCGATCGAAACCGCCTGACTTTTGCTCCGCACAAAACTTTTCAACTCATTTTGAAGGGTAATCTTAAATCGTGTCCTACTATTAAATTTAATAACGTTCCCGTGAAAAGGAAGCAGTCCGTGTGCTATCTTGGTCTAGTGTTAGAGAGGAATTTTGCATTTATAGATCATATTAAAATATTCGGTAAAAAAGCAAAAGAAAACTTCTATGCCTAGAATATCTAAATCTACGTAGGGTCTGTCTTTTTTAACATTAAAGACTATTTATGGGGCTAATTACTTGGGTTGTATGTGCTATGGGGCGCCTGTTTGGGCTGATAGGGCCACCATAGGGGCGGTACCTACGACGTAAATTACTTCAAAGCCAGCGTTTAGCTTTGATATTCTTATGCAAAGCATACAGGACGGTTAGTACTGAGGCCTTACCAGTACTTGCTGGCGTACTTCTGGTCGACCTTGAAGTGCAGCGACGTGCTGCAATGTACTATTCCGCACGAGAGACTATGGACGCGGACTTTTTAACGCGGAGTGACCGTGAGAAAATCGGCTGGCCAGGACGTGGCTGGAGATGGATCACTGTGTTGCTCAATTTCTCACAGGGCATGGTAACTTTAAAAGTAAATTATTTACCTTCAAGCTTGTTGCCTCGCCTGATGACACATCTTTAATTTTTAAAATAAATAGACGGGCTTGTCAGGTTGACGACGTAAATAACGCGCTACGGCAGGTTCAGGATTGGTTCACTGCCAATAATTTAGTTTTAAATGGTAAAAAAAAAAAGTGCGTAAAATTTTCATTGCCGAATGTCAAAAGTACTGATTGTGACATTATGTTAAACAAGGAGAAGCTAGAATTCGTCGATAAAAGGGTTTTCCTGGGGATCACGCTGGACTCGGGGTTGCAGTGGGGTTCATTTGGTGTCCCTTGCGGGGCGGCTGAGTTCGGCGGCTTATGCTGTTGGGAAGATTCGTCGGTTGGCGGATGTGGATACCGCGAGACTGGTATATTTTAGTTATTTTCATAGTATAATGTCTTACGGTATCTTACTATGGGGAAGGGCTGCAGACATTGAGTCAATTTTTATTCTGCAAAAACGAGCCATCAGAGCAATATATAATCTTCGCCGGCGCGATTCCCTAAGGGAACTGTTTAAGGACATTAACATCATGACGGTTCCTTGTCAATATATTTATGAAAACATCATGTACGTGAGAAAGAATTTACATCTTTTTAGTAAAAACGGCGACAGACATAATTACGTTACTAGAAATAGGGACCAATTAGTTCAACCAGGTTTCAGACTGGCAAAAGTAGCCTCTTCTTTCATGGGGTACTGTACAAAATGTTACAATAAAATTCCACCCCACATTCTTGAAATGAATGAGACGAAATTTAAAACTTGTATAAAACGCACACTGTGCAGGCTGGCATATTATAAGTTGGGGGATTACTTCACTGATAAAAATGCTTGGCTAAATGCTATTCCTGATCCACATCCACTAGGGCGCAAAACCAAGTGATATGCAGAACATTATTGTTTTGCAGTGTTCTTGGAACTGCTGAAGACTGAATGAATATATTTGTATTGTATAAACTCAATTTCCTTACTATTGTATAACTGCAAAGCACGTGTGTGAGTACTATGTACCCAACTGTAAATCTACCATTTACTGTACCTGTGTGTCGTTCGTTGACTTGTGTGTGCCCTGGCAGTTGAGTGTGTCATGCTCTCTCAAATGTCTCTCTGAGGGTGGCGCGTGTGTTGGATCATCCGGTTCCCTTCATGACGGTTGAGCTGGGTGGTGCCAATTCATGCGTCATGTTCGTGAACGGACGCCGTCAGCTGGGATTGGTCATAACTTAACTGCTTCAGATGTTAATGCTTTTTTTTTCTAGCTTCTATTATATAGCTGCACAGTGCATGTGTGAGTATTTTTATTACTTTATGCCTGTACGTAGTATAGTGTGTAGTGCTATTCTGGGTGCATTGTCCTCACATATATGAATTTATTAATGAATGTACTTATAAGTAACTAAATATTGTAAAAAAATCTTTTTTTTTTTAAAAAGAGTAAGTATGGAGTTTCTTGTGCATTCTTCTCCATAACAAGCTACTTTCCGAATGCACGGTAGAATCAACTTTTATAACTTGTAAATTTTAATGTACCTAACGTTCAAAAGTGCCGCTTGGTGGCCTACTTGAAATAAAATATCTTTGTCTTTGTCTTTGTCTTTGTGATGGCGTGACTGAGGACAGGACGGTATGGAAGAAGAAAACGTGTTGCGCCGACCCCAAGTGACATAAGGCGAGGGCAGGAAGACGATGATGACTTGTAGATAGGTTCTCGTTTGAACTAAACAGAGTACTACCTCATAATGAATTTGAGGATACAAGTCCTTTGTGGCATCATGAACAATACGAGTCAAATTTGTGAAAATGAATTTTTCACTGTGCAACGTTTGACCGTAGTATTGATTAAAGTCTTTCTCCATTATATCAGCAACCCTGATCAATTCTTTGCAAGGGTAAATCAGTTCATCTCTCGACACAAAAAAAAAGCAAGCAATCACAGGCACCGCTACAATATATTTTCTTTAGCCTGGTGTAATGCTCATGTAGGTATGCTATGCTACCACGGGGAGATAGCGCAGTTATGTGGGACTCCAACCCACTAACTCCACGGTGGCCTCCTGTGCCGCTTATGGCGGGAACACGGGCACGCGTTAGCACTCACCGCGAACCCGCCGCGGCTGTCCGTCACCGGACCCTCCTTTGGGGTGTACCTCCCATCACCGGCGCACCAGAACACATTGCATGCTGTGACCACCCCAGAGACAAAACCAACACATGGGCGCCAGACGAACCCGTGTATGGCACCCTTGGTCCCCCTGTGACGGGACAGGTCAGTGGCCCAGCCACCTACCACTTTTCGGTCGCAGTGGATAGGGACCTCCCCTGCGGCCCAACCGCGTCCGCAATCAGACGGTGGTGACCCCGTCCAGGCAGCGGAAGGTAGGGAGAGCGGCGCACCGTAATACCGGCACGGCTCTTCCGCCGCGGTCTCCAACCCGTCCCATACGATATCTGTGGCTGATCACGATATCGTATGGGACGCTCCCTAAGACATCGCGTCTCGCCTCAGATGCAATGTCACCTGTCGCCAAGCGCCATCGCAACCTACTTGTTGGCCGTTAGGTCGTCGGATTAATCGGCCAAAGCCCTGACGAGCGGCCTCTCCTCGGGTTCCTCTTCGCTTAACCGTGGGTGACCAAGCCACGCGGCTACTGAGACACGGAACGAAACTATGCCTTAGCTTGTCTGTCGAGTTTTTATTTGATCTGAGAGCTCGACTGACGTAGTTTCGTTGCTAAGTTAAGGCGTAGTTTCGTTGTACGTGTAATTGTGTATGTATACGGCAAGGCGTGGTTTTAACCGGCGTCACCTTGTTGTTTGCAACGTTCCATCTTGACTTTTTATTTGATCTGATATACAATGTCTGAGTATACAATGTCTCTGACAAAACAAATGTTATAAAAGTCACACGCTGCGTCGTGATAAAATGGACCAACTTAATTTAGTTCAGGACGAAAACCCACAAAACTTGACTTGACTAAAGTACGTCAAAAACAAATTAGGTTAGGTTAAGTTCGGGCGTACAGCTGTATTGACACAACGATGCCTTAAATTATGGAATTTACAACGCGTAGATAAATTAAATAATATGTAGAAAGGCACATACCAGTTCAGTATGACACTTGTCAATTCGATGTGTTGCCACTGTGTGTGATTGAATTACCCGAGCAAAATGCATGTCTTAACTTAAAAAAAAACCGGCCAAGTGCGAGTCGGACTCGCGCACGAAGTTCCGTACCATTATCGCAAAAAAATCACATTTGACAAAATAAATATTTAAAAAGTGCTCCCATAGAGCACTTCTTAAATATTTATTTTATTCTGTTTTTAGTATTTGCTGTTATAGCGGCAATAGAAATACATGATCTGTGAATATTTCAACTGTCTAGCTATCACGGTTCATGAGATGCAACCTGTTGACAGATAGACGGACCGCAGAGTCAGTAATAACGTGACAGAGGACAGGACAGTATGGAAGAAGCAAACGTGTTGCGCCGACCCCAAGTAACATGGGTTAAGGGCAGGAAGATGATGATGATGACATAAAAAGAACCAAAATTTTCTGAAAAGGACAATCAATGGTAACACTTATCGTGACGTAGTCTTAGGCCATCCTAGGAAGAGACTACCAGGCGAAATATACGGAGTATAATTATTATTATCCATGGAGAAAACGACATTTTCTAAAAATTTAACCTAACTAGATCGATTTTTCGCCCCCGACAACCCCTGCATACTAAATTTCATTAAAATCATTGGAGCCGTGTTATAAACATATTTGCTCGTTAGGTATTAGATTAGATAGATATAATCTAACATCAGTCTTTTGAGGAGCTCGTGGCTAAATAATAACAGCCGCACGGGTCGATCATCAAGGTTAAGCAACGCTTGACGAGGTCGGTCCGTGGATGGGTGACCATTTCAACATACCGAGTTTCCTCCGTGCCTCGGAAAGCACGTTAAGCCGTTGGTCCCGGCTGTCATTTGAAGATCTGACAGTCCCCGTAAGGGTAGTCAGAAGCTTGAGATCTGACACCAGTCTTGCCAAGGGGTACCGTGTTACCCAGTTACTGGGTTGTGGAGGTCAGATAGGCAGTCGCTCCACGAAAAACACTGGTACTTAGCTGAATCCGGTAAGACTGGAAGCCGACCCCAATATAGTTGGGAAAAGGCTAGGCAGATGATGAAGATGATGAATCTAACATCAGTCTATCCCACAAATACTAAGTATAAAAGTCTGGCTCTGGCATCTTGCTCTTTAATGCCAATTAACTAACGGTAACGTGTTTTATTTTTATTATAATTTAACTCCAACTAATTGTTGTTGACATGGGGTCTCAATTCAAACAAATTATAATTAGTATTAAAAAAAGATCATAGATGGCAGCATAGGTAACGAATGAGAAAGTAACAATCACTTATAAATGTTAAACAGCAGATTTAGGCTGAAATAAGTTTAGTAAAAATCAAAACTTGCTTCTTTAATGTTAATTTATCCATTTACACTCATTAATCAGGGTTTTTGAACAAAAAAGATAAGTTGAAGACTTTGTATGTTAAATTAGTTGAAAGTAGCTATAGACTTTTCGTTTTGTTTTGAGTTCTTTGCAATAGATGGCGTTTTTCACAATTTGTCCTAAACTATATATCCATCGTCAGAATCATTTTGTAAGACGGTTATTATTTATTATAGGTGTACGCACCGGGACTTACAGCTTAGTACGGCCGTTATTCCAAGTACGTACAGTGTGGCTACGGTTGCACTAATTGAGCCCTGGACCTATGAGATCCCTAAGGCCCTACTGACTACAACCCTAGCCCTACAGCAATCACCTAGCACCCTAGTTATCCTAACGCCCTAACCTATCATACAAACCACACCAGACGTAGGTTACGTCGGTTTTACGTGCGGGATGTCTGTTACAATGAGACCTACGGTAACAGACGGAATTTGGGTAGGAATAGGGGTTTTGTGTACGTCGTGCAATGTACACAGGAAATGGTTTTCTCACTGCCGATCCCACAGACTCACAGGATCGTTGAAGGCTAAGGGTGTCTTGGCCACAGTAAGAGGAATCACGGAGAGATGAATCAAACTCAACTCCAGCTTGATGACTAATTTATTATAACAATTAACTTAATTATATACAAATTTTGTGGTCAATACACATTGATACGTCTTTAGATGTGTGTTGTGTGTGTATTGAGCCGATGAGGCGAATATTTTATTAGGCCATTTCTTAGCGCTGACGGTGTGCCGGTGACGCTGGCGCGTGGACGGAATGTGTGTCACTGACGCTGTAATGGTGTTGTTGGCGCGTGTAAACTATTGCCTTGTTCAGGTTGAACATTCTGGCGCCTCTCAGGACCTGGACTCCAGTTGGTATAATTCAATTGTTTCGTGTTGATGTGGTAAACTGTAGACAGGGTCCGTTGTGGTAGTTGGTAGGCCTGTTGTTCGTCGGGTAGACCTGTTGGCAACGAACGGAGTTGGTTCTCTTGCTGGTTGGTTAGCTGTCTCAGTGGTGGTTTTTCTGGTCTTGTGCTGCCCTGTGACTCCAATCCGTCTCAGTATTGCTGGGCCGTAGCAAACTAAAAGTAAAAAGATTAAAAACATGATTATACAAGATATTGCACTTGTTAAGTATGTATGAGAACTAATTTGAGTCCAAACAGTACTGTCCAATTCGGTTTGTAAGGCACTTTCTTTATTAATTAAATGCTGAAAAATCTCCTTTGAGTTAGTTATGACTTCTTCTTTGGTAATGTTTAGCATGGATTTAGTTACCATGTGCGTGTTAATGGGAAAATCTATTTGTTTTGAGTATGATGTTACAATCGGTACTGAAACAATTCTCTTGGCAGTTAATATGTTATTAGTTGTTTTAATAACGCAGTTATCTGCGATTCGTATTACACCAACATTTTGAAGCTCAAATTCTTCTCTTTGTCCATCACAAAGTATTGACGTCGTAACCCGATCTCTTACAATGAATAACCAAGTGTTTGGCATGTAAAGTTGTTTCCATATTACTTTATTGGGTAAATAAAACGTTTTAGTAGGACATTTCGTGTGTGTCTGGTTTTTGAACAGTTGATTTACAATGCAATTTTCATTTAATTGCATGTTTTTCACGGCCCCAGGAAAGCAAATAAAATGGTTAGTCCATTCTAAACAACGTTTGAACTCCTCATAGTTCAAGTCAAAATATAGTTCGTTGTTGTAATCTAACCCTATGTAAGCTTTATGTACATCTAGGCTTTGGGCAGATTTATCTGAGTTTGTCTTTGGGACTGGTGTAATAAACATCAAAGTATATTTAGTTATCTCTTGTATAGGGAAATATGCGTATACTTTTATATGAGTATTGTTGTCAGATATCTTGGTGTCCAGTAACTGTTGTTGAACGATTCTTAAATTAGAAGGTAATTTTTCGTTTGCTGATGATATCAGGTCACTGACGTTCTTTGGTGTTAATACACTATATACCGTTGCCCTGGTTAGGTATATTTCTGATAATCCGTTGTAATGATTCATGATTTCTTCCATGTAGTTATATGCTAATTGGTAAGTCTGCATAACACGTATGTTTATACTGTTGTGGTCGACTGTACTGAACCAACGGTTATAACTATCCATGTAACCTATAACTTGGTTTAGTTTAGTTTGGAATCCTACAAGTTTCTGTTTAATTCTTTCTTCAGTTTTGTTGATTTGTGAGATTGTTGATATCATAAATTTGGTTTGATGGTTGGCAGCTTCAATTAGTTTCTTTTGGTTTACATTTAATGATTCTATATCTCGGTATGCCTCGTCATTCACTCCGAAGATAGACGTTAGTAACTGTCCCAATATGCCCCTTTTCTTCCTAGTTTGGTTCATTTCTGTCAAATATTCTTTAGTCCGCTCAAATTTTGCTTCTTCTTCTAACAAATGATGGTGTAATTGCTTGCAAAATGCGGGATCTGTTACTTTTTCCGCATTAGTACATAGTTGACTAAATTGTGACGTTACTGTTTTCATTTTTAGAAACTCTTGTTCTAGGTGTTGTTTTTCATAATTTATTTCAATTCTAAATATTCCTCTGTCAATGCTTGCTGTTCCTATTTGTTCAACATAAAATCCTGGTGGTACCGTTTTTAAAGAGTATGTCGTTGTAGACGATTTTGCTGAACCCAATATTTGTAAAATGATGAAAAGCAAGGTTAACCATTTGGTTATTTTATTATGTCGTTTAGGTTGTTTAGTTTTGTTATTTCTTAGGATTGTAGCGGTATTTGTTTGTATTGCATGCACAGGTTCATTACTACTACCATTACTCCATTTTTTTGTTTCGATTGGCAATGGAATTAATGTGTGGATTGACCGTTTTTGAGTTGCTCCTGACGATTTTTGCAGTGTCACTACTCGGGTTAAGTCGTCGTTACCCGTATGTAATTCCTTTATTTTTGCAAGTGGCCATTTGCTGGGAGACATTTTCTCATCTTTTATGATTACTAGTGTTCCAACTGACAAGTTTCCTTCATTAGCTTTCCATTTGTACCTCTGTTGTAGTTGGTGTAAATAGTCTTTAGTCCAGCTTTTCCAGAAATCCTTTTTCATTTTTTGGATCTGTTTCCATCTGTTTATGTGATCTGTATTAGTTTCGGATAGCGGGTCTGGTGTCCCTACTGCTTCTCTTCCTATTAAAAAATGACTAGGTGTTAACACGATATTGTCGTTTATATCTTCACTTAGTGCACATAGAGGTCTTGAGTTTAAACATGCTTCCGTTTGTTGTAAAAACGTGCTCATTTCTTCATAAGTGAATGTCTGCTCTCCTATCACTCTACGCAAATGGTGTTTCATAGATTTTACTCCTGCTTCCCAAATCCCTCCGAAGTGGGGAGATGATGGGGGAATAAAGTGCCATTGTGTTCCAATGTTGGTCAACGTGTTTTGAAAGTCGTCAGACTGGGTTATGTCTAACATTTCTTTATACAAGTAATTGGCAGTGCCAACGAAATTGGTCGCGTTGTCACTATACATGTGTGATACTGGGCCTCTGCGTGCCATAAACCTTCGTAGTGCTGCTATGAACGTTTCTGTTGATAAATCGCCTACTAGCTCCAAATGTACCGCTTTCGTGGATAAGCAAACAAATATTGCAATGTAGCCCTTGTAAGATTTATGTCCCCTTCCTTTCATTGTTCTCACTGATATTGGTCCAGCATAATCCACGCCTGTGTGACTGAATGGGTATGATTCCGTCACTCTTGGTTTTGGTAGTGAGCCCATTTTTTGTGTAGCGGTGGATGATCTGAATCTAGTACATTTTACACATTTTTTAATGCTACTTTTCACTGTTCGCTTGCCTCCAAGTATCCAATATTTCTGTCGTATATATGCCAAGGTCAAATTGTTCCCTCCATGCAATGTGGTTAAATGCGCATCACGTACTATAATTAATGTTACATGATGGTCATGAGATAACAGAATTGGGTGTTTCTGATCATATGGTAAACTGGAGTTTTGAAGTCTTCCTCCTACTCGCAGTAAGCCCTCATTATCAATAAACGGATCAAGGCATGCTAACCTGTTTCCTTTCTTCAATGATTGTCCGGCTTTTATGGTTTTGTACTCCTCGGAAAATACTTCTTGTTGGACTAAGAAGAGTACTTTTTTAGTTGTTACATTAATTTCCGTACAACTTAATGTTTTTTTGTATTCGTGTTTATTTACGAATCTGTAGCAATACGATAATACTCGTATCATCCTTTGAAAGCTTGAAAACCTTATCCAGGTTTCGTTTTTAGGTATAATAGTTATATGGAAACATCGTTTAATTTCCTCACATATCTCTGGTACTGTTTTTGTACAAGGAATGTCATCACTTTTTAACCACTCTGGTCCATTCCACCAAAGAGATGAGTTTTGTAATGTGTTTGGCGCCATACCTCTTGTAATTAGGTCAGCTGGATTTTGTAATGTATTTACATAATTCCATTTCACTTGTGGTAATTTTCTTTGTATTTCGGATACCCTGTTAGCCACGAAAGTCTTCCATCGCTCAGCTTCACCTTTTATCCAGCCGAGAGTAATCATTGAGTCAGTCCAACAGTATATATTTGCGATTTGCATTCCCATTCCAGTAACAACTTTCTCCATCAGTTGGGTTAGTAATACTGCTGCACATAACTCCAATTTTGGTAATGTAGTTTTATGCTTTTTTGGCGCTACCTTTGATTTAGCTTGTAACAGGGTTATGTTAAATATATTATTATTTCGTATCCGACAATATATCACTGCACCGTAGGCTTTTTCAGAAGCATCACTGAACCCATGCAGCTCGACTCTCGAATTGTTTGAAAAATGACACCATCTCGGGATGGAAATCTTCTCAATTGTTTTTAGTTGGTTTTGTAGTTCAATCCATCTTATTTTAATAGTTTCCTCTACGGGCTTATCCCACTCTGTGCCATTTGTCCAAAGTTCCTGAATCATGAGTTTCATATTTATGACAACAGGTGCTAACCATCCCAGAGGATCAAATATCTTTGCGATTTCTGATAAAATGAATCGTTTTGTTGGTTTTTCATTCTTGTTAATAGTTATCTGAAACAAGAAACTATCCCCTAAGGGTGACCATAATACTCCTAATGATTTTCTAGTTTCATCTAGTGGTATTTTCATCACCTGGTCGTCTTTGCATTCATTAGATATATTTTCTAACAATTCAGTATTGTTAGACGACCATTTCCGTAACTTAAATCCGCCTTTTCGTAGCATATTTATTAAGTCTTCTTGTAATATTTTTGCTGACTCAACATTAGTATCTCCTGACAAAATGTCGTCTACGTAGAAGTCCTGGAGAGTTCTTTGGCGGCTATTGGGTAGTTTGCTTTCTCATCAATAGCGAGTTGTTGCAGCGTCTTAATCGCTAAGTATGGGGCTGCTGCAGTTCCATACGTTACAGTAGTTAATTCGTATTCGTCGATAACATGTTTCGGAGACTTCCTCCATACTATTCGTTGGTATGTGTAATCTTGTTCGTTAATATTTATGTATCGGTACATTTTTTCGATGTCCGCCATAAATGCTATTTTGTGTTTACGCCAACGTAACAGTATAATTGCTAAATCTTGCTGTAGTCTAGGTCCCGTAAACATATTATCGTTTAGACTTAGGTTAGTACTTGACTTGCTCGATGCATCAAAAACTACTCGTAGCTTAGTAGTTAGTGAATCTTCCTTGATTACTGGTTGATGTGGTATATAGTATTTGCCTTGGTAATAGTCAGTACTAATAACTTTCCTCATATGGCCCATTTCTAAGTACTCATTGAGGAACTCTTGGTATTTATTTCGTAAGTTTTCATCTTTATCGAACTTCCGTTCTAATTGTAATAGTATTGCAACAGCTTTTTTGCGTGAATTCCCGTAATCTACGTTGTGGTTTTTGAATGGGAGTTTCACTGTGTATGTTCCATCTGGATTTCTTATAGTAGTTTTTTGGTAATAGTTTTCACAAGCCTGATCCTCGTTGGATAATTGGTATTCTTCTGGAATTTCTTCTAACTCCCAAAACTTGTTCAATTGTTGAACTTCTGTCGTACGTGTCATCATACTAATAACTGTATTTGTATTGGTAGTATTGCCGCAAATACCGGATAAAATCCACCCAAACTCGGTATTTTGAGCGATTATTCCGTCTTGCATCTTGTGTAGCCCGTTTAGAAGTAAGTTACTATATTCTTGGGCTCCCAATATTATATCTATTGGTCCTTTTTTGTAGTACGTAGGATCGGCAAACAGTTTGTTTTGTAAACAATCTGATTTTAGTTCTGGTAGATTCTTTTCTGGTAGACAGCCAGTTAGTTTTGGTAGTATTATAAGTGTGACTGGTAACCTATATTCACTTGGAAATCTTGGCTGTAGCATGATATTAATAGAGTTTTTAGATGTTTTAGGTTTCTCATCAGCAATCCCGATTACTTCGGTATGTATCTTAATACGTGGATATGACAATAGTTGGGCAACCTCTTCTGTGCAGAAAGATGCCTCTGAACCTTGGTCACACAGAACCCTTAGTAAGTGCGATGTCCCATCCGACGAGTGAGTTTTTATTAGGGCGGTCGCTAGTAGTGTGGTTTTTGGTATATTAGTTTTGTTAATAGTAGACATGTTTGATACAGTTTTTGCCATGGATTTACTTGTGTATGGGGTTGACAAGTCGTCCTTTTTTGACTCACTCTTAGCGTATCTTATAGTATTATTATTGTTGTTCAAGTGTAAATAAGAATGATGACCTCTTTTCCCACAGTATCCACAACTTTTATTGCTGTGACATTTTATCGACGTTTCATGAATCAAACAATTTTTGCACATCTGTTTTTCGGTTACGATATTATTGCGATCTTGCACTGTTAGCGTTTTGAAACTAGCACATTGATATATGATGTGTTCGTTACTTTGGCAGAACCAGCATACACGTTTATCGACTTGTTTTGTTGTTAAGTTTGCTGACTCATGGCGCGATCTGTGAGCAGAAACCTCTTCCCTCAAAGAGCTTGAAGTTTCCAAACACTTAAACCTTTTTTCTAAGAATTGCATCATTGCCGAAAATTCTTGTAATTCATTAGGCTTTTTTAATTGGTGTTCGTATTTTTCATCAGTTTCAGAGTCCCATATTCTACTGAGTATTCTTGTCAAAATTGGGTCCCAAGTCGATATGTTGATATTTTGACTTTTTAGTGCTTCTAGGTTCTCGTTGATTGTATCATGCAGATTTCTTAAGTTTGAGGCATTACTTTTCTTTATTTTCGACATACTCAGAATGTTATCAATATGCTTAGTAATGATTATTCTTTCATTTTTGTACCGTCTTGTTAACAGATTCCATGCAGTTGTGTAATTAGCGTCACATACGGTTAAATGCTTGATCAGCTTAGCGGCGTCACCTCGCACATGTGTTTTTAAATACTGCATTTTTTCCGTGTCACTTAACGATTTATCTTCGTGTACTATTTTTAAGAATAAATCATAAAAGGAATTCCATGACTCATAACTTCCACTAAACGTTGGAATTATTATTTTTGGTAACTTAACTGAGGTTTTATGGTTGTTTTGTGTTGATTTTTGACCTATTGTTGTGTAAGTGGTATTTTATAAATAAAATACTCCTTAGTTCTTTATGTAGTTTTATTTGTATTTATTACAATTCTATATTATACATGAGATATTACATGCTGGCCTGTCCATAGAGTGTGTAGAGTGATCCCACCATAGAGCACTAGTGTTGCTACTTTATTATGAGGCTCCTCTCACATCCCTTCTCTTTTCTAATTATTAATTTAATCATTACAGTAATCATGCAAATAATTTGGTTTCTTAACAAATCGACCACTTCTAGTTTTTCTACTTTCTACATCAATATTGTCAAAATTAAATGTAACAGTCTTCTTCGATTTGCTATTTACCACATCATTACTAGCTCCAACATCAGTCTGTTCACTATCAGTACAGTCTACAAAGTTATCAACATCATCACAATTTACATATTCAAAGTTTAAATTATCATTATTTTCCACAATGTCACTTATATTATCTTTGCTACAATTATTATAGTCTATATCTCTAAAGGCTAAATTGCCAACACAGTCATCATCAGTTACATTAACATTTGTTACATTATCACTTATTTTATTATTTAGTATTATACATTCTAGATCCTCATCGTCATAATCATATGTATTTTTTACATTAAATTTTCTATATTTTGACCCTTTAAATATATTGTATCTGTTTCTCAGAACTTTCTGCCCATTTTCCAATAAGACTACATAGGATCTATCTTTATCCCCTTCTTTTACAATTTTACCTGGGATTAACTTATTCTTATTTCTATCTTTAATATACACATTTTGTCCATTATAGAATGTCATTCCTTTACCCTTATATTTTCTGTCATGATACATTTTATAACTTTCATTTTTCTTTTGTACATAACTTTTTATTTTCTTATACTTTGTTTCATAATCATTTCTGTTCACAGGTAAGAAAGAAGCTACTTGTCTACCAATCATCAACTCATTAGGTGACTTTAACTCACTATCAATAGGCATATTTCTGTATTCTAACATAGCTAACTCTATATTCTTATTTTCTAATAAACATTTTTTTAACATCCTTTTAACTGTTTGAATGTGACGTTCAACCATCCCATTAGATCTAGCATAATATGGTGTTGATGTTTTATGTATAAATCCAAATTGTTGACAAAAATCTACAAACACAGAACTTCTGTATTGAGCTCCGTCATCTGTATATAGTAATTCAGGAATTCCCCATCTAGAGAATGATTTTTGTAAAGCTTTTATATGCTCTTCAGCTGATTGATTTTTTAATTCACTTATCTCTATATATTTAGTAAGATAATCTACTATTAATAAAAATATTTTATTATTAAAGAAAAACATATCAGCTCCTATTGTACTCCACGGTTTATCCGGAACTTCTCTTAATTTTAAAGGTTCATAACTATGACTTTTCTGGTACTGTAAACAGATGTCACAATTTTTAATCATGTCTTCTATTTCTTTATACATATGTGGCCAGTATAACAATCCTTTGATCCTATTTTTACACTTTTCATAACCCATATGATTGTAATGAATTTGCTTTAACATATCAGAACGTAATGCTTTTGGTACTAACAAAGCTGAATCTTTGAATATCAAACCATTGGCTACATATAAGCTTTCTTTAATAGAATGATAAAACTTTAATTGAAATGGAATATCTGAATATTTAGGCCAACCATTTTGAATATAATTAATAAGTAATATCAAGTTTTCATCTTTAGCTGTTTCTACCTGAAATATTTGTAATTTTTGTTCACTAATATTTAAATTTTCTATAATCATACAAACATGCATTTCTATCTTTTCATCAATGTCCTGATTGCATATGTTGTCTTGTACATATGACCTAGATAATGCATCAGCTACTAAGAGTTCTTTACCAGGCCTATATTTAATATTTAAGTCATAACCTTGTATACGCATTCTTAATTTTTGTAATCTTAGAGGAGTTTCATTCATGGTTTTTTTAAATATCTGTTCAAGCGGTTTATGATCAGTTTCTACTGTAATCTCTTTGCCATATATGTATTGATAGAACTTTTCACATGCATATACAATTGCTAATAATTCCTTTTCAATTTGTGCCCATGATTTCTGCGAATCAGTAAGTGCTTTAGAAGCATAAGCTACTGGTGCATTATGTTGCAATAAAACTGCTCCTAACCCCGTACTACTACTGTCAACTGATAATGTAATAGGACTATTAATCTCAAAAAATTTTAAAACTGGTTCTGTAGTTAAGATTTGTTTCAATTTATTAAAATCTGCCTTTTGTTTTTCACCCCAAACAAATAAAGAATCTTTTTTAACCAATTCTCTCAATGAGTTTGTAATATCTGATAAATTAGGTATGAATTTAGATACATAAGTTATGATTCCTAAAAATGTTTGTAACTCTTTTTTACTTGTAGGCTCTTTCATATTAACAATAGCTCTAATTTTCTCTGTATCAGGTCTAATACCTGTGCTACTCAATATATGACCAACATATTTGACCTCAGTGACTCCAAACTGACATTTATCTTTGTTAAATCTTACCCCTGCTTGTTTAGCCCTGTTCAAAACTTGTCTTAATCTCATATCATGGGATTCTTTAGATTCTCCCCATATCAACAATTCATCAACATATTGTTCTACCCCCTTAATATCACTAAATATGTCATGGAAACATTTAGTAAAAACTTCAGGTGCTGAGTTTAAACCGAAGGGTAGTCTTTTATAACAATACCTACCAAATTCACCAGCGTTGAATGTTGTATATAATTGACTCTTTTCTGATAATTTTATCATGTAGAATCCTTTAGAGGCATCAAGCACCGAAAAATACTTAGCATTAGGCATCCTAGCAACTAATTCCTCAAAAGTACTCATTTTAAATCTCTCTCTAATTATACATTTGTTCAAATTCTGTGGATCTAAACAAAGTCTGATAGAACCGTCATTCTTTTTTGCTACAACCATAGAATTAACCCATTCAGTAGGCTCATTTACTTTCCTAATGACACCTAACCTCACTAGTTTATCTAATTCACTTTTAATTTGATCTTGTAATTTAAATGGAATTTTTCTAGGTCTTTCTACAATAGGTACACAATTTTCTTTTAATTTAATATCATATTCATATTTTAACTCACCTAATCCAGTAAATAATTCACTATATTCTGATACCATGTCAGTTTTATTTACCAAACTCACCCTATTTATAATACCAAGCTTTACTGCAGTTGAGTAACTTAAAATACTGGGTGTGTCAAAATGCACTACAAAGATCTTACATAAACAGTCATTATTGTTGTATTTTAACTTTGCATCACAAGTTCCAAGTAATTTGATGTCAGATCCATCAAAATTTGTCAATCTTATATTCTTACAAGTATATAATTGCAATTTCAGTTGATTCATTGTATTTCTATTTATGATATTCACCTGAGAACCTGTATCAATTTTAAATTTTATATATTTGTTGTTTACTTGTATATTTTCATACCATTCTGAATTTAGTGAGTTTACTGTATAAATTGTATCTATTTTAAACTGTTCTACATTTTCACTGTTAACGACTGAACATTTATAAGTACAACATGAAGTAAAATGATTAAATTTATTACACTTTGCACATTTTTTACCATATGCTGGACATTTAGCATAACCATGCAACTTATTGCATTTTCTACAAGATCTTGATGTATTATCATCTTTTTTGAAGCGCTCACCTGACTTTTCTTGATAATTTGCTTGTCTGTAACTGGATGTTCCCCTCGCACCAAAAGTTGACCGACCTGGAGTTCTACTTCGACCCCTGGCTTTTGGCTCTCTATTACTTGCTGATGGGCGACTTGTTCCTCTGTTTACTGCACATACTTCATTTGAGACGTCATTATTTAAAGTTTGTATTTGACTCTGAGCCACTTGTGCCGCTTTACATATGTTCATGCACTTGTCAAGTGTCAAGTCCGGTATTCTCAGAAGCTTCTCTCTGATATTACTGTCAGTAATTCCTAGTACTATTTGATCTTTTATAAGGCTATCTTTTAGTGTTCCAAAATTACAATCTAGACTTAGAGATTTTAATGTTGTATGATATTCTTCATATTGTTCCTCCGATTTTTGTTTTCTTGAGAAGAACAAATACCTGTTGTAAGTCTCATTTGTGGGTGGACTACAATGTTTTTCCAGACGTGTGAGTACCTCATTATATGCTATACTCGCTTTGTCCTCGAAACTATTATAAATTAGCAGTCCCTCTTCACCGATGCAATGTAGTAGCAGTGCTTTTTTCTGTTCGTCATTTAAACGAGTGTCTGCTCCGCTAGCCAGGAAATACAGATCAAACCTCTGTTTCCAGTTCTCAAAACTTCTTTTTTTCGATTTTGTCCCAACAAAAGATAATGGCGGCGGAGGTTGTAATTGTTCCATTTCTTACCTCTTTACTTTGTTCCGCGTCGATTGCGTTTTTGTCCCAGCGCCATGTAAGTGGTATTTTATAAATAAAATACTCCTTAGTTCTTTATGTAGTTTTATTTGTATTTATTACAATTCTATATTATACATGAGATATTACATGCTGGCCTGTCCATAGAGTGTGTAGAGTGATCCCACCATAGAGCACTAGTGTTGCTACTTTATTATGAGGCTCCTCTCACATGTTGCTATTAATTTTTCCATCACATGATCGAATTCCGTTTGGGTTTTCTCAAACATATTCCCTTGAAAATAACTATGTTCCAACGTACTATCTTCCATTAGAATGAGTACATGCGTTTCTTCAATTTCTTGCCACTGTTTTTGTAACGTGGCTATTAAGGATTCTAAATACCAACTCGCTTTTTCTTCAGTCACCGATTGAGTTGCTGAATGTAACTTTTTCTGCATCTGATTAATCCGAAATAGTTGAATAAATAGTTTGGGCGAGCTAATGCCTTCTTCCTCTTCGGGTTCTATATCTTCTAGGTCGTATAGTTGGTTTACTACTTGTAGTCTTTTCTCACACATCAACAGGTATTCAATAGCCTGCGTATATTGTGCATTGATAGTACTAAAGTAATTGGTAGTAATATATTTGTGATCACACAAAACATCTTGGTTTTTTATCCGTGAATGGTTTACGGACGTTCTAGTAAATATTTCTGTAAGTCGAGTTCTTCTTTCCGTGATATATTTCTGAGTTTTTCTCGATGCTGAGTCTTTCTTGATGTTAATGAATATTTGTCTTAGTTCGTTATAATCTGCCTCTTGGCTTCTTATAACTTCGTTTATTTCTTGTATGTCCATTTTTCTTTACTGTCCCTACTAATCCTATTTGTTAAGAACGCTCAGTCCCTATAAATACAACAAACAAGCGCTTCTCGAGAACGCTAGTTCGACGTACGCCTAAACGTCATTTAGTCGGTATTAGTGTAAGACAAAAGAGAAGTATTTTATTTCTATGTTTCTTTTGTTTTGTAACTGTCACAATGTTAAAGTACCGATTAAACAAATTCCCTGGTTCCCCTAAAAAAAACAACGGCTCGAAGGACCAAATGTACGCACCGGGACTTACAGCTTAGTACGGCCGTTATTCCAAGTACGTACAGTGTGGCTACGGTTGCACTAATTGAGCCCTGGACCTATGAGATCCCTAAGGCCCTACTGACTACAACCCTAGCCCTACAGCAATCACCTAGCACCCTAGTTATCCTAACGCCCTAACCTATCATACAAACCACACCAGACGTAGGTTACGTCGGTTTTACGTGCGGGATGTCTGTTACAATGAGACCTACGGTAACAGACGGAATTTGGGTAGGAATAGGGGTTTTGTGTACGTCGTGCAATGTACACAGGAAATGGTTTTCTCACTGCCGATCCCACAGACTCACAGGATCGTTGAAGGCTAAGGGTGTCTTGGCCACAGTAAGAGGAATCACGGAGAGATGAATCAAACTCAACTCCAGCTTGATGACTAATTTATTATAACAATTAACTTAATTATATACAAATTTTGTGGTCAATACACATTGATACGTCTTTAGATGTGTGTTGTGTGTGTATTGAGCCGATGAGGCGAATATTTTATTAGGCCATTTCTTAGCGCTGACGGTGTGCCGGTGACGCTGGCGCGTGGACGGAATGTGTGTCACTGACGCTGTAATGGTGTTGTTGGCGCGTGTAAACTATTGCCTTGTTCAGGTTGAACAATAGGCGTAACTTAAAATATATTATTTATTATGGGCGTAATTTTAAATATTAAAGTCTTGGTCTATTACTCAAAATATTTTTTTTGTGAAGCTTGTTTACAAGTCGAATTGACTAGATAACTCGCTGGAACAGGACTCGTATTGCTTTAGGGCCTACTCAAATCGCACGGGTTATAAAATAAGAGATAACACGACGTGAGTCCCGCTTGCCATCCGAGTTTACGCGTCGCCTAGTAGGTACAGTTTGAACTTAATGACGGCTCGAAACACTTCGTGAGCTACTACGAGCTAGCAATTTCATGTGACAGTGGGGTTGAGGGGTAGGGTAGGTACTGCGTGTTTTTTTAAAACATCACTAAGTTTGAATCGACGCGCGTCACGTTAGTAAGTACGTAAATAATAACATAAAGTATTTTTTGTGCTTGTGATTACACGGCTCCACTACTCGTACAGTTCGATTCAAATTTAATGGCGGCTTGGAAAACTCGTATGAGTCGCTGCGCACCCCTAACCACCGCTGGCACAATTAGTTTTACCCGACTGCCGAAGGAGGGTAATGTGTTTATCAGTCTATGTATGTATGTATATTTGTTCCTATGTGTTGTTTCAGAGACCAAACGCGTTGGCCGATTTTGATGATTCGTACGTCAATCGATTCGTCTTAACCCTGCAAGTGTCACTAGCTACATTAAAATTGAAAAATAGAGAAATGGCGGCTTTTGGGCGCCATATTGTGGGGACCCAATTGTTTTTTTTCTTCTAATCCCATCTCGTGTGGTATCAAAGAAAAGGGTTTTATGAGGCAATCTCAAAAACATATAACACTTATTATGTTTAAATGTATAAAATTCGAAAAAAATGTTAACTAAAAAGTGTTAAGGCGCCTCCCCGAACAAAACGCCGTGCTAGTCGTTTTTGTGCAGTTTTTAAGAGCTATCTACTCTTTATTTAAAAAGAAATATTAATTAATAAAAATACATTAATTTTCTACATAATGTTGATTCTAAAATTGTAGTACACTTTTTTTTTAAAGAGGTATATGTTTCACTAATCGCCTTCCAACAAAACCATAAAAATGTGAAATAATTATTGATAGCATGCATAGTGTTCATTAATTATTTTTTTATACTAACACTAATGGATAGACAATCTGATAACGAACATTTTGTAAGTTTTATTTTTTTCAAAAGACCAATATTCGATTTTATAAAGATTTTATTCTAAAATCTGGGCGTATTCACTACCGTAATTCATGCGCCAACAGTGCCGCTAGGCCAATAGGAATGTTCATATCTCATGCTGATTTTTTGGTCAGGGTACGGCCTTAAATAAAAAAACAAAAAATCCTAAGATCCGACTGCTTGAAAAGCGAACTAAAAAGACAAAAACAAGTTTTTTTTTATTGTATAAACATTCTGTTCTTTCTAAGTACCTACCGAAAATAAAAAAGGGTAACCCGCCATAGAGTGAATAATAAAATGACATGAAGTAGGTACCTATATCATTTCATTCCGTTGCCGCGGAAGCAAGCTACCTACCTACATTAAATTTTACAAGGAATTCTATAGTTTTGATTGATTTGGAATATTCGTGAATATTGTGAAATTCGCTACACAATGCGACCACTATTAAGAAGTTACCGCGGTCTGAGCGGAGTGAGGAGTCTGTCCCGATCATACCTAATGTTATTATTACGAATACGAAATAAGCGTTCAAGGACAACTGGCAAATAACGTCTCTGAGTACCTACATGATGCGATTCCTCGCTCAAAATGCCATATGATTTAGTATCTACGCAAACTTCTAGATGGCGTTAAAAAACCACAGCCTCGGGCTATTAATGAGTCACTGGTGCTGCCGCCTGTTAAAAATATGGAGAAAGAAAAAATAGCCCGACGAATAGCCCGACTTAAGGAGGTGACATTTCTTTGTATGGGATTGGGTATCTGTACTGTAGTATTATATTATCTGTGGTTGTTGATGAACATTGCGAACGCTATAAAACGATTTTTCTTTCTTTATAATATTTGTATTAGCAGCATCTATCAGCGAGTAGCGACGCTTTTTCAACATTTAGTAAAGAAGGTTCCAAAATGATGCGTACATGAAAACCTAGATGTCGTTGGCTCTGCATAATGGAGTGCGCATGTCAAAAAATCATGTCATTCAGTTCTCACATCATTTTACCTATTGATATCGTAAAAACGAGTTGAATTTGTGAAAATAAAAGGACGTGGTGTCTTCGGGCATGATTGCCATTTATAAACGAACGAATGCATTAAAAAATAACCTGGACAATGTATTAGTGGATGTTAAAACGGGAGTGTATTTTGGTGGTCAAATCCTGAAATGAAAATCGACTATATTGCAGTTTCCCCCTGAATTTTCGTGCGGTGCGTTCTGTTCGATAAATATCCTGTTTTGTTTCACATTCCGAAAATGATGTGACTTTAATACAACTGGTGTGTATGGTGGATAACTAATTGTCTATTTTTGACTACGTTTTCAATCTATATTTATCGAGTGTGATTCCGTGTAAATGAATTACTTGTATGAAGACTCGCTAATTGCGTAAGTTGCACATTTGTTTTCGTTATTTCAGCGTTCGTACGATAACTGAGCCGTTGGTTGCAGTTGTTAAGGGAAAAGATTATCAATTAGTGCCAAAAAGACACATAGAAGTATATGTTTACATACGTAGTCTACAAAGGCAAGTCAGTATGTCAGCTGCACCTGTAGTTTGTATTCAATGCAATTTCTATTACAGGTACTACCTATATACAATGATATGCTTAAAGTCAATGAGAATAACATTATTACAATAATTTCACTTAACAGAATATTGCAAATTATATTTGCAAACAAATAAAAAAATATTAAGCTATGATAATACATTTTAGATTCCTATACATAATTTCAAATAAACAAACAAAGACACAATTTAACATTAAATAAGCGTTTTTCATAATTCATTGTATATAAATCTAGTTGGTGGGTTGGTTACGCTATTACTAATAATCCATTTTTCCAATGTGCTTTTTATGTCACAGAACTCATCCGCTAGTGGCTTGAGAAACCGATTGTAAGATTATTAGTAAAAAAAATATCTTACCCATCTACATCTATGTTTTGCCATGCGTCATAGAGTTGTCGGTTTTTCACCGCTCAGGCCTGGCTGGTATCAATTGGTGCTATTTATTGGTACAAATTGCTGGGATTGAGAGGTTAAGTCTTTCATTACCATCTCAGTTCTTAGCAATGGTTTTCATCCATTCATCCATCTTTTGTGACTGAGCGTTTCATTGTTCTGAAGGAATATTTCCTATTCTTCTTGCCATTTCGTATTGGCCTGCTGAGACCCCATCTTGCTGTCTCATGGCACACAACGCTGTGCTAAACAGAAGTCGGTCAGGACTCGGTAGATATGTCCTGCCGAGTTCCATTGAGCCATGTCTCCCAGAGAAAAGCAGCCTATGCCTTGTTTCTGAACTGGTTCTGACCTTATACCAAAAGCTCCATATTCCAACGATTATATTCCTTGTTACTACTGTTAGCAAAAATATATTTTGTAAATTAAATATAAAAGTAAAGTTGGCAACAGCTCTTACTGAGTTTTAGGTTTTTTGGCTGATAGGCACAAAGGGTCGTTTACAACTGGGATAAATGGGCCCAGTTGCCTAGCACCACGGATAAGAAATATCATTATTAACTAGTTTTAGATTGTGGGACATGGACATTGCTTTGTGTAATTGATCATTGATCTCAAACCTGGTAAAAATAAGATTGTGAGGATACCCAGCATTTCCTAAACAAAAATTCTATGACATGTGGCATCTACCGACCCGTAGTTATTATGGCCCAGCCTCTCAAAGAGGCCTGTGTCCCAGAACTGGGAAAATTATAGGCTTTGTGCTAAAAACTGTTTCAAATCATGTGATTTCAAACTGCGGACTACGGAAACTCATTATGCCTAACCCCTGGTAATTAAACCTAATGAACGTAAAATCTGGTTCCAAGTATATTTTTCATTGATTTTGTTCATCATAGCCGAAGGTTATTGGAGTGTGAAAATAATTAGCTTAGCCTTGTAAATTTTAGCATACGTCATTGATAACAGGACTGATAAGTAGGTACTAGGTACCTATAGTAATAGAATCCTGGTTTATTTATCCAGTTTTGATGTATTGTTGAATTTTTTTAACTAGCTTCTGCCAGCAGCTTGACCTGCGTGAAAAGTGTTTTTTCATCCCAAGGGAAGATTATACCAGGATTAAAAGTAGCCTTAGCACATAGGCTGACTATAATCTAGTAGTAGTAGTAACTCCCGTTTCCGCACTTAAGGGTACACTAGTCGAAAATTCTACCATACAAACGTAGTCTAGGGATTATTCCACTGTTTGACAATGTATGTTCAAAATAAAAACTGATATCAATTTGTCTCATCATTAACTAGCCCTGTATGGAAGCAAAAAAGGTAAAAAAAGAAAATATTTGAAAGTTATGAGCGTCGAAAGTTCCACATTACGACACTAATTTTAACGCATTTTTGGGCGCGAATAAATACCATAAGAAGACGCAAAGTTGCAAAACGGCCTCCATACAGGGATAGATTAGTAGTTCAACAATGCAAATAATTTTATTTTGAACAGATATATTTAGTCGATTTTTTCATGATACCTAGACTGCCAAAGGTCTGTTTATAAAATTTCGCGCGCTCGGTTTCGCCCTAAATCATTATCCATTTCGCTACAAACTTGCAAAAGTGTGTATTCGTACGCGAACTAGCTTCCTACTGCTCATCACAGCATCTATCTCTTCCGCACTTGTTGTCGGTTGTTATAAAATGCATTTTAACCCCGCGCACAAAATAGTTCGTGCCGTCGACTAGTGTACCTTTAAGGTTTAGCAGGTTCGCTTACGAATACACACTTTTGCAAATTTGTTGCGAAATGGATAATGATTTAAGACGAAACCGAGCGCGCGAAATTTTATAAACAGACCTTTGAGAAAAGTTTTTTAGTTAGACGCGGGAATACATTTGGCAAAGCCATTTTTGACGGTCTACAGTCTGTTGCCCGTGACCATCTGTTATTATACTAATCTTTGAGTGCCACTTCGCCCTGGAGAGTATATCGACTATAATCTATCTCTGTGCCAAATTTCATCCATATCCGTTCAGCCGTTCTAGCGTGATTGAGTTACAAACCTACATCCATCGAAACTTTAGTAACATTTTGGATAAAAATTTATCTTTCTCTTCTGTTTTACTGATGACTCAGTTATCAATCTGTCGAGCCTTTTATCTATGTTGGTGTCGGTTACCAGTCTTACCAGATCCAGCTGAGTAGCTGTATTTTGCATGGAGCGACTGCCTATCGGACCTCCACAACCTAATAAATGGGTAACACCCACAGACAAAAATCTAAATAGATAACGCAAGTCCCTCCATCTCTATGAAAACCAAGCGTGCCCCTTTTTAGGGTTCCGTACCCAAAGGGTTAAAACGGGACCCTATTACTAAGACTGCACGATCCGTCTGTCTGTCTGTCCGTCTATCACCAGGCTGTATCTCATGAACCGTGATAGCTAGACAGTTAAAATTTTCACAGATGATGTATTTCTGTTGCCGCTATAACAACAAATACTAGAAACAGAATAAAATAAATATTTAAGTTGGGCTCCCATACAACAAACGTGATTTTTTGCCGTTTTTTTGCGCTAGTCCGAAACGAATTTAAAAACAAATTTACTTATCAATGAAAGAAAACATCGCCAATGCCTTGGACAACTTTTTCTATACATTCTTTACAGCTCAATATGGCCTAAAATAGTTAATTATGCTACAAGTGCGGAAAGTAGGTGATTTGCGATGAGTGGATAAATCGACACGAGTCGGAAATCATCTTACGCACGTGTATCATACAACATTTTACTATGCATTGTGCGAGGCAATAAAAAAATATATCTGAACCAAGCAATAAATTAATAAACTGGCGGGCTTATTCAAGGGCGCTCAGCATATCCACAGATTAACTTTTACTGCGCATGTGCAAATAGCTGTCACGTCGTAACGCAAAAAAGCACGAGCAAAATATTCACTCTGCCAAACATATTTAATGAATATTTAAAATTAACTTATTGATCAAAATCTAAATCTAGAGTAATTAAAAACGCCTTAAATGAAGTATTAGATTTGTTTTACCGAATATATGAATGATAATCTGTACTTCTTAACTAATTTTTTAAACTTTTCTCAAATAATAAAAACTATGCGGCGGGCTGACGTTGGTGTTAAAAATTAAAAAAGTACAGGAAAGTAATAAGCACTAGTAAAAAAAAGTGACACTTTCCGCACAGTTTGGCTGCTTGGAAAACGCTCTTTTCGCGGACATGCATTGTAAAGGCATTTTTCTAGATTTCGGTGCATTTCCGGTGCCGATAATGATAAATGAAAAACTCAGATTACGATCATTGATCGTAACTACTCCGTTTTTTGGCACACAAAGTACCTACATACAATCGCGTCTAGTTAGATTTATATCTGTAGTAACACCTAACACGATACCCGTTGGCCAGACTGGTGTTAGATTTCAGGCTTCCTAGACACAGAGGAAACACATTATGCAAAGATGGTCACCCATCCACGGACCGACCTCGGCTAGCGTTGCTTAACCTTGAAGATCGACTCATGCGGCAGTTATTATTTAGCCACGAAGTTATCATGCCTGATTTTGTAACACAAAAGGCCTTTCAAATACACAATGTCACGGACATTTGACTCACTGCATCTGAATCACTAAGGGGGTAACGGGCGGGGGTAACTCCGCCCCCCTTTGCTAGAACGCGTGGGTAAAGGTTAAAGATTACTTTATAGAGCATTTTTTTTTACTTGTGCCTACTAACAACGGGTTATGTCAGCCCCATCTAATCATTAACTTAGTTACAAACACTTATTAAGGTTACATTAGTCGATAATTCTTCCATACAAACGTAGTCTAGGGATTACTCCACTGTTTTTCACTTTACATTCCGTTAATAAGATTGTGCCCCCAACCTCTGTCTTCGGGGTTAAGCAACGCTTGCCGACCTCGGTCCGTGGATGGGTTACCATCTTTGCATAATGAGCTTCCTCCATGCCTAGGAAGCCTGAAATCAGACACTGGTCTGACCAACGGGTATCGTGTTACCCAGTTACTGGGTTGTGGAGGTCAGATAGACAGTCGCTCCATGTAATACAGTGTTACTCAGCCGAATCCGGTTAGACTGGAACTGGCAGATTGAAGCAAGAGTCTTGTGCCTCGGCGCTTTTCTGGTGGTCGCCACTGTTGATTCTGGCTTTTAGGAGTTGCAGTGGTTTGGGAATAGTGCGGTGGGAAGAGTCTTGCGTACACCACAATATAACAGCTTGTACCTATTTTCTGTTCCTTCTTTTTGTCTATGTATTATGTGTGTGTACATTAATGGTTAAATAAATAAATAAATAAACAGCTCACAATGTAGGACCCATTAATGTTAATCCTAATTTTTATCCGTGGTGCTAGGCAACTGAACTGGGCTTATTCCAGTTGTAAACGACCCTTTGTGCCTATTATATGTAAATTCGGGTACTAAGTTCCGTTTACGTTTTTATTTTTAGTTTTTATTTTCGCTTTAGTTTAGATTTCGAACTTTTGTTGGTATAATGGCGTGTGCTAGCTGTCATTATGTCAAATATATTTTATTTTGATTTTTTGTGTTGAGTCATGTAAATTATTTGCATACTATTGTATAGAATCAAGTTTTTGTTTTTTTTCTAACTGAACAGACAGCTGTGCTGCTGGGGAGTTTGTTGCGCCACTTCTTCTTCCCAGCAAAAGCACTAGGAAGTGGTGAAGGGCGGGCGTTTTTGGGGGACTGTCTTATGTAATTTTGACGTTCGGAAAGTGCTGATTCTCAGCCTAGTTTGATTAAATGACTTTTGAATTTGAATTTATTGGCCTTGTTTGTTCTGTCTCCTGCTTGGTATGGAGGGAAGTTGAAATTTATACTTTTTTTCCTACTCCTCCGTTATTCTTTTCTGATTAATTTCGTTGCGGGATCCAAGACAGTTAAATTCGTTCTCCGGGACTTCGTCGAGCTTCATTGCCTCTGCGATTTTCTGGTGGTCGCCACTGTTGATTCTGGCTTTCAGGAGTTGCAATGGTTTGGGAAAAGTGCGGTGGGATTGTCCCAAGTAAAAAAGGGTCTTGCGCAGTGAAGCCAGAAACCATTTTCAAATAAACAATCCTACGATCCAGTGTTACAATTCGAAACTTTGCATTCCGTTAATAAGATTGTGACCCCAACCTCTCTCTGTCTTCATTCTCGTCAGTCTTGACCCGAGGCTCTAGGGCCACAGAGGCCTTAGACAAGTGACATTCTGTCATCGAAAGCGTGGCGACAACGATTGGTTAAATGTCATAAATGCATGGGATTGTCAAGCGCTATGTCGCGTGATCAAACCCTTACATTTTTAACCCACGAAAAAAAGGAGGCGGTTCTCAATTCGATATTGTATCTTTTGTTTATGAATGACCACGCATAACTTTTTATAGTAGTCCGATTTAAATTTTTAGGGTTCCGTACCCAAAGGGTCAAAACGGGACCCTGTTACTAAGACTCCGCGGTCCGTCTATCTGTCCGTCTGTCACCAGGCTGTATCTCATGAACCGTGATAGCTAGACAGTTGAAATTTTCACAGATGATGTATTTCTGTCGCCGCTATAACAAAAAATACTAAAAACAGAATAAAATAAATATTTATGTTGGCCTCCCATACAACAAACGTGACTTCTTTGCCTTTTTTGCAATAATGGTACGGAACCCTTCGTGCGCGAGTCCTACTCGCACTTGTCCGGTTTTTTTATTGTTTTTTTATACCTCAAAGTTGCTCCCATTTAAGTATAAAAGTAAAATTTACCCTTAAAGGTAGAATAACTTAATTTTTAATAGTGAACGGATACTGTTGAAATTACAAAACGAAAAATTGAAAAAAACATATTTTTACCTAAAAACTGAACCGACGACATAACGAACTGAAAAGCGAAGAGCCAGACCGCCTAGCCTTCTGTCGCGCGTCGCGGTATCGCGTTCGAACTCGATTTCAAGTCCCATACAAAGCCTAAGGACAAGAAGTGTCCTCGCACCTTTAGGCTTAACACGCACTGCGATTTATATTCGCGCGAATTTTTGCCGCACATTCTGCGACCTATGGAATTGTATGAAGCAGCACGCATTGCGGAAAAACAACCGCGCGGAAATAATATCGTAAGATATACGTGTTTTGCCACAGAATCCACCGCACCGCGGCGCGGATTAAATTCGCGCGAATATTTTGAACTCTATGAACAGGTAGAAAAAGACAAAAACCGCGCGAAATTTTATCCGCAGTGCGTGTTAGTTAAATGCAGTATGCGGATAAAAATTCGCGCGAATTATAATCGCAGTGCGTGCTAAGCCTTTGGCTTAACACGCACCGCGATTTTTAGTACAATTTGGGCGCTATTTTTTTTCAGCAGTGCGTGAACTTCATACATTTCCATAGGTCACAGAACGTGCGGAAAAAAATTCGCGCGAATAAAAATCGCAGTGCGTGCTAAGCCTTGCGAGGCGACTCTTAAATCAACCCGTACTATTAAATACCTACAGTTCATTGCATCGATTGGTTTAAACATTCATAGTAGTGTTTAGCTTAGATCCGGGTGCCGTGACGTCATTGCTATTCTTGGAGTTATTATTTGCCGTTAACTACGGTGTTCTGTGCGTAGATATATATAAGCAGAAACACGACTACTATCCTTACTTATATAGCAGGAACACGGCTACTATCCTTACCTCTATCCGACAAAAAACTTACTGGGTTGCCTCGGACACGGGGAATTTATTTGAACCAAATTTTCTTTGTTAGCGCTGGGCTAACAAAGAAAATTTGGTTCAAATAAATGTCACTAGATGGCGCCTTATGCATCGATTTGTTATTAAATTGTGTGTAAAATTAACATTTTCTAGAATTGATCATAAAAATTGTGTGTTCTTGTTTCATCAACTCTCTTAAGAACAAAATTATGGAATATTGGACTCATAAGAGGAAATATTGGCAGAGAGCGCCGACCGAATTTCCTTAGTAAAAAGTCATAATTCGAGGTTTGTCTCTCGTTTCTTTCCTCCTCCAATATTGGACCAATTTAAAAGATATTCCATAAACTGGTAAAGTAAGATATATAATATGTCCATAGGTTTTCCTTTTTTCATTTATTTTTGTCAAATTTGTACACTAAGCCTCTGTTAACAGCGTAATATTGAGCATTTTTTTAGGGCTCTAGTTCTTCTAAAGATAATTTTCATCAAAAAGGAAAACATAGAGACATAGTATACATATATCTTTAATTTTCAGTTTACGGAATATCTTTTAAATTGGTCCAATATTGGAGGAGGAAAGAGACGAGAGCCAAACCTCGAACTATGACTTTTTACTAAGGAAATTCAGACGGCGCTCTCTGTCCCCGTTTACTCTTAATTCACATTTCAAAGATTATTTGAACGGATCATTTAAAATTGATTCCAATAGATGGCGCGGTTTTAAATTTCTGTGGCATGCTACTCGATTTTTAGGGTTCCGTACCCAAAAGGTAAAAACGGGACACTATTACTAAGACTCCACTGTCCGTCTGTCTGTCTGTTACCACGCTGTATCTCATGAACCGTGATAGCTAGACTGAAAGCTAGAGTGATTTTTTTGCCGTTTTTTGCGATAATGGTACGGAACCCTTCGTGCGCGAGTCTGACTCGCACTTGGCCGGTTTTTTTGAAGTTGGTCAAATATATGCGTCCAATAATTTTTAGTAAGTAGTTACAAAATATTTGTAGTCAACGTCTCTAAATTCTTATTCCAAATGTGTTTTCTTTTCTCATTCGGTACTTTTAAGAGAGAAAAAAAAATCCTGGGTGTTTGTCAATCTCCGAAGTCCGAAACCGCTGGACGGATTTTGACAGGATTCTCACTCACAGATGGCTGATGTTATAAGGTAACTGGAGCTATTTTAACACGCTTTTATTTATTTAAAAAAAAAATAGGGTAAAAAAAAACCCGTGATTTTTAGTTTAACGTGGTCGAAGGTGCGGGCAACAGCTAGTTCTACTTTTAACTATAATAATGTTTACACCACACACAGACTTAATTATAAGCTTGAACGATGAACACTTGTTTATAAAATATCTTTTTATTAACGACGTTAAATTATTTTTTGACTTTCACGTCAATGTGGAGGTGTTATGACTTTTTTTTTTTATCGTAACTAGGCTTGCGCTTGACCACTATCTCACCTGTTTAGTCAAGGTTACTAAAACGTTTTCTTTGTACAAGCTTTTATTTAACTTGCAATGTATGTATGTATATGTATGTATGTATATAGTGGTATCAGCCGCGACTTACAAGTTGTAGGTCGTGGGTTTGAGCCCAGGCAGGCGCTTTGCTTTGTGTAAATTATTTCATCACCACTGCTCTCAAAACGGTGAAGGAAACCGGCATGTCCTAGAGCTTAAAATTCGAAGACATGTGACATCCACCAACCCGCACCGGGCCCGCGTGGTGGATTACGGCCCATTCCCTCTCACAGAGAGGAGGCCTGTGTCCCAGCAGTGGGAACATTAATAGGCTGATGATGTGATGTGTGTATGTATGTATGTGGGTCAAATCTTGCAACTGTGCACCGATTATGATGAAATTTTGGATACACGTTTAGTTTGGATGACAATGCATGGTAGCTATGTGACATCATTTTAAATTCAGTATGGCGGACTAGTTATTTTTTGTTCACTGCCATAATATGGGTATCAAATGAAAGGGTTTGCTGAGAAGAATACTTAAAAAGCTTGTTTAAAAAAATAATTTTGTTTATATTTTTTTAAAGCGTTGCCTCATCCTAGGAATTTCTTTATGTATCGTGGGTGCGTTTACAAACATTTATGCTCACATACACAACTATTTGTATGGCCTATACAAATATTTGTTCCGTGCGGGAATCGAACCCGCGACACGCAGCGCAGCAGCCGATCGCTCAACCACTACTCCAACCGTGTCGTCAATTTAGCCTGATGTCATCGATATATCTATAACTAGCTGTCCCACGCGGCTTCGCTACCGTCAACTGGCTACGTACCTACCCTATCCTACACCTACCCTACCTACCCTACATACATGATTGCATAACTGAAACCGTTTACGCAGCTTACGCAACGGAAGCCCTCAAAAAGTAATATTCTTTCCCGTTTTTGCAACGTTTTTCATTTATGCTCCGCTCCTATTGGTCGTAGCGTGATGTTATATAGCCTATAGCACTCAGGAATAATGTAGCTTTCTACCAGTGAAAACATTTTTAGAATTGGATCATTAGTTCCAGAGATTACCCCCTACATACAAACTTACAAATTTTACCTCTTTATAATATTAGTATAGATAATAATGCCATCCTGTAACTGTACCACTACAGGCAAAGTACTCTTCTGGCACAGAGAAGGCAGGAGCATTGATAATCACGCTAGCTCAGTGCGGCAGGCTTATTACGTATCTTCCAAGAGCAAAACGATAGTGATATTCTATACAGAAGTTTTAGAGTTGTTGGCGGTTTTTTTAGGGTTCCGTATCCAAAGGGTAAAAACGGGACCCTATTACTAAGACTCCGCGGTCCGTCTGTCTGTCTGTCCGTCTGTCACCAGGCTGTATCTCATGAACCATGATAGCTAGACAGTTGAAATTTTCACAGATGATGTATTTCTGTTGCCGCTATAACAACAAATACAAAAATTAAAATAAATATTTATGTGGTGCTCCCATACAACAAACGTGATATTTTTTCCGATTTCTGCGATAAGGGTACGGGACCCATCGTGCGCGAGTCCGACTCGCACTTGACCGGATTTTGAAATAAGTGCATTTGACAAACAGCAAGAACTAAAACTGCAGAATTGGTATTTTGAAAAAAAAACAATATTTCTTTTCCTAGCCAAGGAACAAACCCGTTGACTTTAAAAAAAAAGCGCTGTATCCGATAGTGTCGCTAATAAGGATAAATTAAGAATAGTAGGTACATTATGGTACAAGTGTGCATTGTTGGTGATTACCGCTGAGGCGCCATTGAGACCCGAGCCGTTAGGTGAGGGTCTTAAGAGAGCCGAGGACGGTAATCATCAATTCACACGTGTATCATACGACGTTTTTCAACACACTTGTGAAGAAAATAATACTAAAAAAACATTTTCAACAGTAAAAACGAGTTGTGTTTTTTTTTTTTCAATGGCGGGCAAAATTAATCAGTTTTCCTATGCGCACGCATTTAACTATGGCGATCGGCCATAGACTAAAAGAATGAGGTTTCTTTTTTTTTGGCTTTTTGTGGATAGTGTTTTAGCCACGTACAAACGTTTCTTTATTATAGAGCAAATAAAATTTATATTAGAGTGAAAGTTTTATTTATTAAGCACGTATAAGTTGAAATTATCTAATTAAATACGAAGTTGCATGAAATTAGCAAGCAAAAGGTACATTCATTTATTTGTACTATTGAGCACGATCTTTTTTGTATCGAAACTTATTTAAAACAAAGTAACTATACCATTAAAATTAAACTCACTTGTGAATAATAGCAATGAAAAACTCACAGTTTGATAACAGGTATCATTATGTGCCTAATTGCGGTGAAATTAGAGCCACTTTATGAGCAAGTGTGTTGAAAATATTATTAACCAATCTCGGGGTCTTTAAGTCAAGAGTGAATAGGTTACTTCTAGGCAAGCGTGCTACACCTTCGACCACATCATCGCTTACCATCAGGTGAGCTAGTGGTCAAACCCAAGCCTATCTACTATTAAAAAAACTGGAAAGTTAAAAATTCGGCAAACTTGAAGAAAGATCTGACCCTGAACTTACACTTAGTATATGTTTGTGCTCCATTGGTGAATGTTGCAAGGAGTTCCAGTAAGAGAAAAAACTAATAAATAAATGTTTCGCTTACGCGTGTTTCAATCAAAAACAAACGTTTGGGTTAGTTATATTTTATGCGAATATCTTACTGGCATCTGTTGATAGACAGCTTTTACGCGTTATTTCCGACGTTTATGGCGTAGTGTTGTGCGGTGTTTTATCGATATATATAACATCATTTTGAGAGTATATCATACTCTCTTAAATGTCTTTCTGATGGTGGCACTTGTGTGTAGGTGTTTGTATTGCGTGACTGTTTTAAAAGCTCGAAGCACGCACGCTCCCTTTCGCAAACTCCGGCAGGTCTACCAAAAATGTGACAATATTCTATCGACATTTTAAGTTTATTCTATTCTATCGATAAACATTCCAACTACTGACATTTTCCACTCACTAACAGCGTAGCACGTAACTCGACATTGACCACTGCAGATGCTCCCATTCCCGCTAGTGATGTAACTGACGATATTTATTCTCTAACTAGCGACCCGCCCCGACTACGCACGGGTAGTAGATCATATTATGCCGCCATGTTTTTTCTGTCGTAGGGTTGCATCAGCTTGAAATATCCTACTATACATTGTTTTACTTAGGTCGGTATTTCTAATTATGTCCTGACTTTTGAATCCTGTGATCGTCGTCTTAAGCGGTCTTAAAGATTATGTCTTGAATTCTCTCAATGTCCACCCTTCTAAAGCCAGGCCTCGTCAACACTGCTTAACCCTGAAGATCAGTCTTGTGAGCACGTGCAAAATCAACATGAAAGGCACGTGCTCGAGTGACATGTTTGTAAAAACTTATACCGCACGAACGGTGACAGTTTTCTGGTTGTCTGCCAGAGTATGACTAATTTCTATCGGCATATTCCTTGTATTTATTTATATATTTTTAGCCCTTTAGAGAACTACTTCTATTGCTGCTTGCTTTCTCATCTGCCTTTTTCCACTATGTTACAGTCGGGGCCATTGTTCGTACAGCTAAGGAGTGGCATTCCCTGCATGTGTCTGTGTTACCCGATAGCTACAACTTCAGTAAAGGTTCACGCTGTATCCGATCCGTCTCTAATAAGGATAAATTATGAAATATTTTTAACCAATCTCGGGGTCTTTAAGTCAAGAGTGAATAGGTTACTTCTATGCAAGCGTGCTTCACCGTCGACCACATCATCGGTCTTTAAATCAAGAGTGAATAGGTTACTTCTAGACAAGCGTGCTTCACCGTCTACCACATCATCGGTCTTTAAATCAAGAGTGAATAGGTTACTTCTAGACAAGCGTGCTTCACCGTCTACCACATCATCGGTCTTTAAATCAAGAGTGAATAGGTTACTTCTAGACAAGCGTGCTTCACCGTCTACCACATCATCGGTCTTTAAATCAAGAGTGAATAGGTTACTTCTAGACAATCGTGCTTCACCGTCTACCACATCATTGGTCTTTAAATCAAGAGTGAATAGGTTACTTCTATGCAAGCAAGCTTTACCGTCGACCACATAATCGGTCTTTAAGTGAACAGTGAATAGATTACTTCTATGCAAGCTTGCTTCACCGTCGACTACATCATCGGTCTTTAAGTGAAGAGGTAAATATGTTACTACTATGCAAGCGTGCTTCACCGTCGACCACATCATCGCTTACCATCAGGCGAGACAGTGGTCAAACGAGAGCCTAACTTTAATAAATAAAGTCTGTGGATACAGCTGAATACCTAGCAATGCTATACATACAAATAACGACAGATTTTGGGGGTTGATATACCAACCGGTTTCGAAACTAGAAATTCTTGGAGGTTTAGGCTTGCAACCCGACTATGACGAAGCCAAAAGGAGGGTTATGACTTTAACCGGTTTATATGTACGTTAATCTGCATGTAAACCGGGTTAAATTACCCTCATAACACACTATATGTCGTTGATCGGACGTGTTTATGACGACATACCGTGTGTCCTAAATTGCAGTTTATTTCTATGCATTTTTTCAAGCGTGCTTCACCGTCGACCACATCATTGGGCTTTAAGTAAAGAGTGTATAGGGTACTCCTAGACAATCGTGCTTCACCGTCGACCACATCATCGGGCTTTAAATCAAGAGTGAATAGGTTACTTCTATGCAAGCAAGCTTTACCGTCGACCACATCATCGGTCTTTAAGTGAACAGTGAATAGATTACTTCTATGCAAGCTTGCTTCACCGTCGACTACATCATCGGTCTTTAAGTGAAAAGGAAAATATGTTACTTCTATGCAAGCGTGCTTCACCGTCGACCACATCATCAGTCTTTAAGTCAAGAGTGAATTGTTTACTTTTATGCAAGCGTGCTTCACCGTCGACCACATCATCGGGCTTTAAGTAAAGAGTGAATTGTTTACTTTTATGCAAGCCTGCTTCACCGTCGACCACATCATCGCTTACCATCAGGCGAGACAGTGGTCAAACGAGAGCCTAACTTTAATAAATAAAGTCTGGATACAGCTGAATACCTAGCAATGCTATACATACAAATAACGACAGATTTTGGGGGTTGATATACCAACCGGTTTCGAAACTAGAAATTCTTGGAGGTTTAGGCTTTCAACCCGACTATGACGAAGCCAAAAGGAGGGTTATGGCTTTAACCGGTTTATATGTACGTTAATCTTCATATAAACCGGTTAAATCACCCTCATAACACATTGTATGTCGTTGATCGGACGTGTTTATGACGACATACTGTGTGTCCTAAATTGCAGTTTATTTCTATGCATTTTGTTTTAAATTTGAATGGAATAGGAAGCCGCCCGTGCCATTTCTGTGTGGCCTTAGTTTGAAAGATGACTTTGTCGAGACTATCCTTAGCTATGTTTAATGAAAATCGGTTCAGCCGTTCAAACGTTATGGTCGTTTTACTGTTTGTATCTGGGTGTTTTCGCAAGATGTCACAATTACGTGTTCAAAAGATTGTCGATCGAAGTGTGTCTACTACTAGATAAATGATGTGGCATGAAATAAAAATGTGTCGGCGGTTTTTTAAATTCTACTTGTTTATTTTTTTGTTTTTGTCTCACGTGTCTCCTGTGCGGTTAACAAGTAAATATGTTTTCTTTCTTCTTTATTTCTTTCTATCAAAAGGCGTTTTTCTCTCTACCAAAAAGCTAATTACTCGTCTTGTAAGACACGTAGCGAGAGCGTATGACGTCACGTTACATTTGGTCAGCTATTAATAAGTCGCGTTCAGCGGCCCGAACAGAGTGCCAACTATGTATAGCTGTGTGTTTACAAATACCACGAAAAAGCAATCGGAATATGGATTAGTTAAGTCAAGAGTGAATAGGTATATATTTCTAGGTAGTGACCGACCGAAGGTTCGATTTCGGTTTCGGCCAGTTTCGGTCAAAAAATCTAGTTTCGGCCTTAGTATTGGTTCAAAAAAAAAACCCGAAGCTTTCGACCGCACCGAAACTCAGTGTTCGTGAATTGTCGTGCGTCGATCGGATAACTTCGCGGCTAACTCGTGGTCGCTTCAAACTCTCAGACAACTCCTCAATAACCGTCGATCCCAAGTTAGCCTCCTGTATGATAAGAATAGGTGGCGATTTCAAAAGAATGGGCTACCTCAAGGTAGTGTACTGGATCCATTACTGTTCAACATGTATACCAAGGACCAACCGGCGAATTCTAACACGGCCCGCTTCCCTGTATGGACAGACGACCTAGCATTAACCTGCTAAGCCAATAATTTGAGGAGATCAAGGTCAAGCTTTCCACCACCCTTTCGATCTCAGTGGTTATTATGCTGAGAAGAACACTCTCAAACCTAATACTTCAAACCTAAATCCGTCGTGCGCCTTTCTCCTTCGTAACAGACAAGCGGGCCGAACACTCAACTTCTCGTGGCAGGGAGTGCCGATCATACACAGCCCCCATCCAAAATATCTGGGTATTACATTGGATAGGTCCCTAAACTAAAGAATGTGTTGCTAGAATCTTAAAATGAAGGTGCACACAAGGGACAACCTACTGCGCCGCCTAATATCCACCAGATGGGGGTCGTCTCTCCAAGTCCTGCGAACAACTGCAATGGCGCTTTGCTTCTCCGCTGGTGAATATGCATGTCCAGTATGGAGTCGCTCCGCACGATACAGCTCTTAGCTGCATAACTGAGACGGATTTCCACTGGCTGTATCAAATCAACCCCGATACGAATACTGTATCCAAGAATCTGTATGTAACCAAAAATTCGCAGGACTATGGCTAGCCTCATAAAAAGGTCGAAAGCTGTTTCGGAGACTTAAAGTGCCGAAAAAGACAACCTCCATAGGTGGGGGTTCTCGGATGGTACAGATGTCAAGTGTCCGTGTGGCGTCTCTCTGCAGACCATGGCTTACAGTTCGTCCTGTACTGCACGCCCTGTAACCTGTAAATTGTGAGGACCTTATTGCTGCATCGGCGAGGGGTGTTACCGTAGCAGAATACTGGGCCAAACATATGAAAATTGTATTTGCCATCGACACGCTAAGAAGAAGACTAGATTTCAGTATACAATAGAACTTTTTCAATATGTATGTATAAGTAAGTTTCGGTTTCGGCCGAAACTGAGACCAAGGCCGAAAGTTCGGTTTCGGTTTCGGCTGAAAACCCAGTTTCGATCGGACACTACTTCTAGGCAAGCGTACTTCACCGTCATCATCGCTTCCCATCAGGTGAGATAGTGGTCAAGCACAAGTTTCCAATCCGCATTGAGCAAGCGCGGTGATTAATGCTCGTGCCTTTTGTTTATGAGAAGATACATTTGCCCAACAGTGGGACAGTAACAGGCTGATAGTATTATGTACTAGCTTCTGCCAGCGGATTCGCCCTCGTGAACGTCGAAAATTATCCCAAAGGAACATATTCCCGGGATAAAAGTATCTTAAGTGCTATTTCAGACTATAATCTATTTCTGTGTCAAATTTCATCCAGATCCGTAGTTTTTGCCAACAAACATACAAACACACTCACAAACTTTCGCCTTTTTAATATTAGTAGGATTCACTTTATTAAAATCGATTCCTTTTAATTTAAGTACCATTTTACTAGCTGTGCCCGCGGCTTCGCTCCCGTCATCTGTCTGCCAACCCTACCCTACTTACCTTCCTGCCTACCCTACTTACCTACCTACCATTTTTGTTTCTATAGTCATCATTCTTTCACGGAAAATCTTAACAGTGCCATTCAGAAAATGACTTCTAATGCACAACGCCATCTATCGAATATCGAGTTCAACTGTCCGAGTATCTGAATTGCGTGTGTTGTGATAATTTTACTTCTTGAACACTTTAAATTCATCTAACTTTTGATAGTGTGAACCGATTGCGATAAAACAAAAACTAACTAATTCTTCAAGTTCCGCATAATTTTTATGTATGAAAGTTATTTACATTGGTTTCGTAGATTTCACGTGATGCGTGCACAAATAAACAGACAAACAGACAAAAATTCCAAAAATGCCGGCAATAGGTTCTGTTGGTTATCCTTTAACACCCTGGCTATTTTTTTGGAAATATTTTCGATGTACAAAAATTACTTTTCTGCAGATTTATTATATGTATTGACTAGTTAATTCAATAATAAATTCCAGGTAGAACAGCCAGATTCGTTAACATTACGGCAGATGAGAGCTCTAATTGTATTTTATTTAAACACTCGTCTCCTATACCGGTTCTAGTGGTTTATTATTGGCACATGTATTGATTTTTCGACTGACTCGAGTTCGGGCGATGCAGAAAGTATGGTATCACCTGACTATGGCGAAGCCAAAAGCGGCACTGCACCCATTTTTTATACAGGATTGTACCACCGTAAATGTCTAAATAAACTTGAAAAGAATTTTAATACGCACGTATTTTTTTTTAATACGTTTTATTACAAAAAAGTAATGTTATTGCTTATGAAAGATTTTAGTTTTAAACTAATTTTATGTTAATTCGCACTCGCACAAAAAAAAATTACGATTAACGCTGCGTCGCCTCACCACTCTCCCGTAGTAACTAAATTAATTTCCTTTGTACTGAAAATTCAATAAATATGTGTTCTATTACTGATCACCATACCACCAAAAAAAAAAATCATGGTGGCTAGAAAGCTACAGTATTGCCAAGTTTTAAAGACTATTGTTTATCCCGGCAAAAAATGATTTCTATGGCATAGACTTCGAAAGAAAAGCCGTGCAAAAACGCAAGTCTGATACAGAACTGGCGAGTTACACAATCTTAATCATTAATTTAATTTTAAACGTGATCGTAACTGTTATAAAACTTCTTCATAAAGTTCATAGACAAAACAATTTTCTTAATAATCTTTCAAACATAAAACAAGAACGAAATTACATAAACAAGACTAAAAAACTTCAAAAAATTCTTTCAATGTTTACAGACATAATGAAAATAAAAATAAAACAGATGTTTGGACTAATATATCAAAATGCGAATTCGTAACACACACAGTAGGATCTCCATTCAAGAATATGACGTCTCCCATGTACTGAAGCTCTTTGTGTGCGTAGTGTATTTGTATTCATGACGTTAGAATCGTGGCCAAACAATAATAGCCGCACTGGTCGAATCTCGAGAGTTAAGCAACGCTTGCCTAGACCGGTACGTGGATGGTTGACCATTCATTACACACTGACTGTATACCTCGGCAAGCATGACCCTTTATAGGCTCATACAAAGTGGCCAGTAAACTGGATAGTCACTTCAAGATGGCCTGTCAAGTGTGGACTGGCCACTGTACCCGCGGAAAAAAGACGTGAATTTGTTATATCGCCCCACGAACTTGAACGCTGGCCAGTTGAAGGCCCAGTGTGCTCTAACACGGGTAAATGTTCATACGGTACAATATACAAATAAAAATCTATGAGGTAACGACCTTGAAGTCATCTTTGACAGTCGTTCGTTACAGGTAGCCAGAAACCACAAGTCAGTTTTGCCAAGGGGTATCGTTTTACCCAGTTACTGGGTTGTGGAGGTCAGATAGCAACACCTGCCGAGGTCGGTCCGTGGATGGGTGACCCTTTGACTGAGCGAGTTTTCTCCGTGCCTCAGAATCCACGTTAAGCCGTTGGTCCCGGTTGTCATTTGAAGATCTTTGACAATCGTTATGGGTACCCAGTCAGTGTTACCCAGTTACTGGATTGTAGTCGATATAGTAAAACCGACTTCCAAAACAAAACACTACAAAGCGAAAAAAAAACTTTCTTTTCCGAAGTCGGTGTTTTTGGTACCTATTGTTTTCCGTCACCGACTTCGAAAAAGAAAGTTATTTTTCGCTTTGTAGTGTTTTGTTTTGGAAGTCGGTTTGGCTTTTTTGTTTATTTATCTCTTTTTAGTTTTGGTAGGTGTTCCAAGTACCATGAAAATCATTTATAGCCAAAGTAAATCTCACGATGATTCCAATAAGCCCAAACACGACTAAGATACATTGTTTTATTTCGGAGTGCCAGTGCCTACCTTCCGGCTTCATTATCAGATCAGTTCGATAGTACCATTTTCATCAGTACCATTTATTTATAAGTATTTGCTTCATCAAAGTCGGTAAACTATTTGATATATATTATACCCGTGACATACTTGCATTATGGAGTTCCAGTGGCCATCTGTGGTCTTCTTCATCAGTTCCACTTCACCAAATGATACTTTCTGTATGCAAATGATTGCATTGTTGATGAAAATACTAAACAACAGGTACCAAAGACACCGATTCGGAAAATAAGTTATTTTTCGCTTTGTAGTGTTTTGTTTTGGAAGCCGGTTTGTTTTTTTTTTTGTTAAATAGTTTTTTATTTACAGTCCTACTTGCAAACATGACGTTTTAAGAACATGACCGTAAAAAATTGACATTACAGTGTGGCGTCACTTTCCATGGCAACGTAATCAAATTCGGAACGTTTAGGTGTCTGTTCCAATTTTCGTCGTGTGCCTAAAAATTGGCACAGTTTTGTGTACGCGTTTTGTTTGTGTGTGTGTTTGATGACGTATACTGTGGTTGACGTGTATTTGTTGACCTTGTGTGTGTGGGTGTTGACTGTTGTTAGCAAAATATAATACACTGCTGGTATTTCCTGTCGGCGCATGTTTTAATTTTTAAATAACTGTGGTTTGTGGTGTTTTTGGGTGGGTCAATTTTTTGCAAGGATGTGTTCTTCGTTGTATCGATGATTTCAAATGATCCATACTATCTTACTAATATTATAAATGTGAAAGTTTTGATGTATGTGTCTGTGGATGTATGATTGTTTCTCAATCATGATAGAACGGCTGAACTGGCTGATCTGGATGAATTTTGGCACAAAGTCGGTTACAAAGGGGTTTCACTTATAAATGGAAATCAACGGTCATCTACCAACGGTTTCGTCTGTCTACGTGCTACAATCAAACCGGTTGGTCTAGATTGTGTACGGATGCTGCAAGGGGGGTGCCCTTGCAGCATCCGTTGAGAGGGTTGATCTATAACGGATACTGTCTGGTTTTTTTTAAAAGGATTTTTTTTAGATTAGTTCTCGGTGTTCTTGGTTTGTTGAATGGACTACATTTAACGGTAGGTGGTAAATTAGGTGTGGCGGAATCTTGCACATGCGAAATCTAGTATCTCACTCTGACCATCATCGCTTGCCATCAGGTGAGATAGTGGTCAAGCGCAAGCCTATTGATAATAAAAAAAAATCTTGGTAGGTACTACAAGATGGTAGGTAAGTGCTACAAAAAAAAGTTCGCACGAACTAGTAGTCGTACTTGCGAACTTTTTTTTGTTAGGAACTACACTAGTTTTGTGATATTTTATTAGAGTTTGTTTTCTGTTAGCTAAGGTTTTTTACAAATAACTTTTGTTGCTAGTAGGAAAACAGAGTTACAATTTAAGCAAACCTTAGTTATTAGAAAACAAATTTTAAACAAATAATAATATAACTAGTTTGGTTGCTATTAAGAAAAATGTGTGCAAGTCCCAATAATTTTTTTCAGTGCATTTTTCACTTGATATTTATTATTAAACAGTTTTAATAAAATTGTTAGATATTGAAAAACAATTTTATTTAACAGGAGTATACTCTGACCATTAGACAAAAGTTACATTTAAGACGACGACTAACGCCAACCACCTTGAGGGAACAAAACGCGCACTCGTTTCACACCCGCGCGAGTCATTAAAATACGCCCAGCGGTTTTGATGTGATTGTCGTGTTTTTGTCCGTTTTTTAGACATAACTTTACAAATTAATTACACTATGTTATATGAATAAAACTCAAAATTTTCTCAGATCAAATTATTAAGAAAATGGTCTAATGTTTTAAAATTATCAAAAAAATTACGACAAGCCGTTTAGACGTGATTCTCATTTTGAAATTTGCTACTCAAGGGTATCTGCGCCTTAACTAAACATGATGTAAACCAGTATGGCGGCTAGCGCTTGACGATAATATCCGAACTACGCTAACGGAACCGAACGTCTCGTATTTGACGATTTATACCAGGCAACTCCTACCGCAAGCCGCGTTGAGGAACTTCGTTTCATCATCATCATCATTTCAGCCAAAAGACGTTCACTACTGGACATAGGCCAACCCCAATCGCCACACTGATCAGTCCTGTGCTTTTCACATCCACCGGATGCCCGCAACCTTGACCAGATCTTCGCTCCACCTAGAGGTAGGCCTTCCAACGCTGCGTCTTCCGATATGTCGCCACTCCAGAACTTTTGGCCCCCAACGGCCATCCGTTCTGCGTGCAATGTGCCCTGCCCGCTGCCACTTAAGTTTGGCAATATTCTTCGGGCTATGTCGGTAACCTTGGTTCTCCTGCGGATGTTTTCATTTCTGATTCGATAACGCAAGAAAAATCCGAGCATAGCTCTCTCCATTGCCCTTTGGGTGACTTCAAGCCTTCTGATGAGGCCCATTGTGAGCGACCACGTCTCAGAGCCATATGTCATCACTGGCAACACACACTGGTCATAGACTTTCGTCTTGAGACACTGTGGTAAGTTGGACGAGAAGATACCGCGGAACTGCCCGAATGCCGCCCAGTCGAGTCGGATTCGACGGTTGACCTCTTTCTCGAAGTTGGACCTACCTAACTGGACCGTTTGTCCCAGGTAGACATACTCGTCTACAACTTCGAGTGTAGAACTTCGTTCCAATTAATAAAAAATGTCTGTCTTTATATTTTTTTTTAATAAAGCTTTAGTTACTACGCTTAGATTCCCAAAGCCAAAACTTGTGAACAAAGTTACCTTTACCGCTGTTAATTTACCACCTTTGCCAGACATAGCCTAAACATACCTACACATCTTTCAATAGCCATGTGTCCTCATCGATATCACACCACCCTCTGCCCTTGGGACTAAAAATAAAAGTTAACGGCTGCTAGCGACCGCCGACTCTGTATAATCATCCCCTTTAGAACCCCCTTTCAACCCCATCCAGTGTTTCTGATGTGCTCTTAAAAGAGGGTTTTTAAAATTTGTAAACTGGTTGACGTGCAATTTTTAATGACGAGCTTAGAATATGGACGAAGTTGTTGAGAGATCTCGATAGAAAATTAGCGATCAGACCCGGCTTTGCACGAGTAGCGTATTTGCATGGAAAAAGTCACAAAATTACCAATTTTTTTTTTAACTAGCTGTTTTCGTATTCTTCTCAGCAAACCCTTTCATTTGATACCCATATCATGGCAGTGCACAAAAAATAACTAGTCCAACATCTTGGGCCGTCCGCCATATTGGATTTAGAATGACGTCACTTATCTAACCATGCATTGTCATCCAAACTAAACGTGTACCTATGCAAAATTTCATCTTAATCGGTGGAGGATAACTGCTTTAAAATTCAGTTGCAAGATTTGACCCGAACACGCTTACATACATATATACATACATTGCAAGTTATTAAAAGTTTGTAAAAAAGTTCTGTTGATCCGATCGTGAATTCGCGACCAAACTTCACAGGATCACTCGCTGGGCTAAATCTGAAGATAGGCTGTTAATCTCATCAAAATCGCTTCCGTCGTTTTGGGGGTTCCTTCGGGAAACATACATTTATTGATTTTTTAAGATATAGAAGACCTCCCACTAGGTGTACCGATGACCTGATTAAGGTTGCAGGAATCCGCTGGTTGCGAGATTTCTTTCGGCTGAAATTATGATGGTGATCAATAACGCAATAAATTGGTACCTACCAAAGACACCAACTTCCAAAAAGAAAGTTATTTTTCATTTTTTAGTTTTTTATTTGGAAGCCGGTAGTATTTTTTTGTAATAAAGATTTTTGCTTCTTGAACACTTTAAATTCATCTAACTTTTTATAGAATGAACCGATTGCGATGAAACAAAAACCAAGTAATACTTCAAGTTATGTGCAATTTTAACCGACTTTCCAAAAAGTAGCACGTTCTATGTTCGACTTTATGTTTGTTTTTTTTTGTGTTTGTTCACCGATTTTTCCGCCAATTGTGGACCAATTTTGATAATTCATGTTTGTTTGAAATAGTGTGTTCCAAAATTGGTCCCATTTTAGTTTGGTGAAGATGTGATGAAGAATTTCCTAGATATACAACATAACTCTTCAATAAATGACGGCAATTCTCTCGGGATTGCTGCAATCGCATGTCTGTTTATTGTTTTACCATTTTATATCATAACATCACGCCAGTACGCTCTAAAGGGGTACGCAGATGTGTAGGTACACTTCACCTTGGTACACTCTCATTTTACCGGTTATGTAAAATTTTCATGAAATTCGGGAATCTATTCTGGCATTATAGGTACCTTACTAAAGAACTTGTCTATTAGGTACCACAGCTAAAAAGGTTTTTTTTTTTTTTAAATATTGTTTAAAAAAAAATCCTTGTTTAAATATGAAAGTTTGTTTTTAGTAAGCATCCAAATATATTGAATAAACCCAAACATTTTATCACCACTCTACAAACTATTGCGACATTAAAACGAAGCGACACTAAAAATCCGTAATTTGTAGCCAATAAACTGCCTTTGCAACGTTCGGCAAAGTTCGGGAGTGCTCGGGAGACCCGAACGATCCAGTTCTATCTAGTTCCACCCGGTTACCAGGTTATTGGGGCAACGCACACGCGCGGTACATACTCTACACCCGGCCCTTTGTTTGTCCTTTATGCAGTTTCTGTGCAATATCTGGATAGAAGACGCTTGTATTCCATAATGGGGTATGAAGAAGCGTTAAGTTGTACGGACTTAGATAATTCGTTCCTCTGCTAACTGAACTTGTTGATAGATTCCGAATGTGAAAACTGAAACTATGTTTTATGTAAATAAAATATAATAATAATAATATCGTGTTTTTTATTGATAGTGGTAGCTATTTGTATAAGCTATTAGCTTCTGCCAGCGGCTTTGCCTGCGTGAAATTGTTTTCTTATCCCAAGGTAACATTATACTGGGATGAAAAGTAAAAAAAAAAAACATGTTTTTTTTTTTTTAAACTAGCTTTTTTCGTATTCTTCTCAGCAAACCCTTTCATTGGATACCTATATCATGGCAGTGCACAAAAAATAACTAGTCCACCATCTGGGCCGTCCGCCATATTGGATTTAGAATGACGTCACATATCTAACCATGCATTGTCATCCAAACTAAACGTGTATGCAAAATTTCATCTTAATCGGTGGAGGGTAACTGCTTTAAAATTCAGTTGCAAGATTTGACCCGAACACACTTACATAAATACATACATACATTGTAAGTTAATTAAAAGCTTGTAAAAACTAAAACAATTCTTGACCATTGTTAATGTAATTTCTTCTCAAAGATCGAAAGCCCGCACGAGAACTAAAACATACAAAAAAAACTTTGAAAGAGTCTTCATTGATTTAACTGAAACACCAGTCATTTTCATCTCCACTGTCACTTTATAATAAACTAGCTGTTGCCCGCGACATCATCCGCTTAGCATTAGTACTTCGAATAGCTTATTTTTTTATATCGCGCCATAATATTGTAGGTGTGTGGGCCGCCATACTTGAGAAATTATTAGTTCACCATAAAAACTTCCACCCCTCTTCTCAACCCCTTCATGTTGATTTCCGGGCCAAAAATCTAACCTATGTTCCCACGGACTCAAACTATCTCCATACCAAATTTCATCTAAATCGGTTAAGCGGTTTAACCGGTTGAATCCTGTAATTACCGAAACAGTTAAAAACCATTGTGTGTCGCGTGGATTCACATTATAGGCACTCAAGGGGTTAACCGTTAAAAGATATAAGACATACAGACAGAAAGAATTACTATCGCACGTGGCTTTGTATGGATTTTAAATTTTCATCGAACTTCATGACTCACGGTAATTTGCCTTCCTAACCTAAATCGAACTATAATACCTAATCTACAAAATCTTACAAGCCATTATTAAAAACAAAAAAAGATTTATTATTTAACCAGTTACATTTAACCTCATTTCTACCCTAAAACCTTATTTCTCGAAACTAACGTAGTTTACCTTGGAATCCATGACTAATTTGCCACCAAAAGTCTGTAATTTGCAGAGCAAGGAATATAATTCAACTAGAGAAGGCATTGCTGTTAATGTTCAAGTCTGATTACACAGCATAATCAGCCTATAGTTAATGTTCCCACTGCTGGGACATAGGCCTCCTCTTTGTGAGAGGGAGTGGGCAGTAATCCTACACGCGTGCCAAGTTTAGTTCTAGGGCATGCCGGTTTCGTCACGATGTTTTTCTTCTCTTTTTTGAGTTCTGTCACTTGTACTTATATTTTAGAATTATCTATCATATTTTTAGAATTGTCACGGGCCGTCAGTTTACTATTAATGTTCAAATCAGATGACACATCATAACCAACCTATGTTTCCACTGCTGGGCGACAGACCTGTTTGTGAGAAGAACTGGGCAGTAATCCACCACGCAGGCTCAGTGACCACGCAGACTCAGATTTATTTTTTGCTTTTCAGTTCTTTATTTCGTCGGTTTAATTTTTTGTTAAAAAAGATTTTGTGCGTAAATTTTCGCCAGAATCAATTCTTTCATCTTTCAAACAAGCCGCCGAAGCGTGTCCGTGGTCTGTGGTCTTGAAAAAGCTTGCTGGCCCTATTGGTAGAAGTCAAGGTTATAGCCGTGTGAGTCAGCTCTTCCAAGGTGAAGTGGGGCTACCGTGTCTGGGTTGAAGTTCAAGATTCTTACGAATTCTGTGGGTGGTTAGGATGTGTTTCTTGCATGCTTTGGTGCCATATAATGTAGGGCTTATTAGTTTGATGGTTTAGTTCTTTTGACTTACTTTTGACTTTGTCCTACATCCCCTGGATGGGGCAGAGGACGTCCATAGAAGTCCTACATTACTAATGATCCACGTCATTCCGATGCTCGTCGCTTCTGCCAACACGGTGTGACGCCAGGTTTGACGGGGACAGCCACGGTTTCTCTTCCCTTGGAGACTTCAAGTACAAGACTTGTTTGGGTACGTGATTTGGATCCCTTCGAAGCGTTTGAGCTCGCCTCCCGTGCTTGAAGTCGTGAGTTCAAATTCGGGCTAATGTAACTTTTTCAATTCATATGTACTTTCTAAATCTTAGACATCGCTGCCAACGGTGAAGGAAAAACATCGTGTGGAACCCTGCAGTCTAATTCAGTAAGTGAGTTCTGCAAGGCAAAGGGTTTGATCCTATGAAAGAGAATGAAAAATTCTCTTTAAATAATTAGGTATTGCCAAAAGTTATTGGATGGTTTCTTTGGTGCAGATACTCTCGAAAGAGTCCAATAATTTTTGGACTCTTTCGAGAGTATTTTCCGAATTTACTTATGCAATTTGGTTGATGGACTTGTAGTTAATATGTGTCTGAAATCGCTTACCCGCCTTGAGCAGGCCACAGATAATATAATACTAGCATACAGATGCCTCATCCCGTATAAAGAAACCGTGCCGACGTAACTAGCGTTTTTCATCTGATTAATCTTGTTATTTTTTTGTACATCGAACGCGTTCGGTTCTGTTTCACGGTGATAGATAGATGGTGTTAGCAGCGACTTGAAAGTAAAAGGATTTATTACGTTCGTGAATATTTTTATCTTTAAATACAGTGAAGGTTCGTTTCATAGTATTTTTTTGCACGTTTTTACATTTTTTTGCACCAAAATGTGTTACAATGCAAATTTTAACAATCTAGTGTAATGCCTCGGAAATTTAAAAATGCGCCATCTATTGCGCATCAATTTTAAGAGATCCGTTGAAATAATCTTTGAAATGTGAATTAAGAGCTCAATATTCCATAATTTTGTACTTAGGAGAGTTGATTAAACAAGAACATACAATTTTTATGTTGTAATTCCAGAAAATGTTAATTTTACACACATTCAATAACAGACAGGTGCATATTGCGCCATCTAGTGAGATTTATTTGAACCACATTGTCTTTGTTAGCAATGAGACCCCGTGAGCAGGCGTTGTAATTAATGCTCGAGTCTTCTCCGTTTGAGAAAAAAAACTCCTTGCACTAAAAAATTGCTAAACTAAGAAATCGAATTCGAGATCAAAGTTGTTGCCAATTTGCCGAAGAATACTATGACATAGTGCTAAAATTGTAGCCATATCTTGAACAGTTAAAATGTAATATTGTACACAGTTTTCAACTTTAAAGTGACGTAAACTAGGGTAAAAATAAAAAATTACTGTTTGAAATAAAATCGTGCAAATTATTTTTACGCTACTGGCAATAAGGAAGTGGTCGTAAACATTTGGACTTCATTTAGTGTTTTCAACTAGCAGTTTAAAACCCGAGGCGTTTCCGTTTTAACGGGACCCTATTACTAAGACTCCACGATCCGTCTGTCTGTCTATCACCAGGCTGTATCTCATGAACCGTGATAGATAGACAGCTCAAATTTTCACAGATGATGTATTTATGTTGCCGCCAAGACAACAAATACAAAAAACAGAATAAAATTAATATTTAAGTGGGGCTCCCATACAACAAACGTGTTTTTTGCGATAGTGGTACGGAACCCTTCGTGCGCGAGTCCGACTCGCACTTGGCCAGTTTTTTTTATGAAATAAATGAGAATTTACTTACACACAAACCTTGTCATGACAATTATGAACAGAAAATTTAAGAAATCTGCCAAATCGAAATGTAATTTAACCAAATCCAATTTATCTTACCTATAGTATTAGGACTTACCTAACAATCATATTTTTAATTTTGCAAAAACACTAAATTTAAATAAAACTAATACTTAATATCAATTACTAGGGAAATGTTGACTACCCCTGAACTGTCAGTTTTACAATGACATTTCTTTGTTTGCATTATTGATCCCGAATTCGATTTCTGGGTTTTAAATTCAGCCTGGCTCCTGCAAGCGGGTCATTACCCTGCACCGAGCGGGTTGCAAACTGACCTATTTGTAGAGGTCGCTCTGCCTTGCCCGGGGAAACCTACTGACTACGAAACTAGGGTATTGGGGCTAGCGGGGAAATGATGATCTGTATGACAATGAAACTGCTATGTCGGATACATGCGTCGATGATTGGTTGATCTTAAACTGTTTTATATATGACGTACAAGCTTCTGCCAGCCGCTTCGCTGCGTGAAAAGTATTTTCTTATCCCAAGGGAACATTATCACACTAATATTATAAAAGCGAAAGTGTGAGAGTGTGTGTGTGTGTGTGTGTGTGTGTTTGTATGTTTGTTACTTCTTCACGCTCAAACGGCTGGACGGATCTGGATGCACAGCGATTGACTATAGCCTGGAATAGCTTAAGGCCGTACCCTGACCAAAAAATCAGCATGAGATATGAGCATTTCTATTGGCCTAGCGGCACTGGGGTGGCGCATGAATTACAGTAGTGAATACGCCCAGATTTTAGAATAAAATCGAATATTGGTCTTTCGAAAAAAAATAAACTTACAAAATGTTCGTTATCAAATTGTCTATCTATTAGTGTTAGTATAAAAATAATTAACGAACACTTTACGAGGAGATGCATGCTATCAATAATTATTTCTCATTTTTATGGTTTTGTTGGAAGGAGATTAGTGAAATATATACCTCTTTAAAAAAAAAGTGTACCACCATTTTAGAATCAACATTATGTAGAAATTTAATGTAATTTTATTAATTGATATTTCTTTTTAAATAAAGAGTAGATAGCTCTTAAAAACTGCACAAAAACGACGTTTTGCTCGGGGAGGCGCCTTAACATATTTCTGAAATATGTTCAGAAATATGTTCCCTTGGGATAATTTTCGACATTCACGCGGGCGAAGCCGCTGGCAGAAGGTAGTATTGGGATAAAAATTAAAATTGTCTATATTTCCTGATATCTACAACCTGGGAGTCTTTAAGTCAAGAGTGAATAGGGTACTTCTAGGCAAGCGTGCTCCATCGTCGATCACATCATCGCTTACCATCAGGCGGGATGGTGGTCAAATGCGAGCCTCTCAATAATAAAAAAATATATAAAATTCTAATAATAAAGATTTTTATTTCATGCTTTTTCGGGTTCCGTACCCAAATGGTAAAAACATCACGTAATTATGACAGATATCTTGCGAAAATACCCCGATTCAAACAGTAAAACGCCCATAACTTTTGAACGGCTGAACCAATTTTCATTAAACAAGCTAAGAACACTCTAGATAAAGTCACCTTTCAAACACAAAAACTAAATCAAAGCAAATCAAGCCGGTGTGCATATGTATTCTAGACTATAATCTATCTCCATGCTATAATCTAGCTCGTGGCTAAATAATAACAGCCGCACGGGTCGATCATCAATGTTAAGCAACGCTTGACGAGGTCGGTCCGTGGATGGGTGACCATTTCAATATACCGAGTTTCCTCCGTGCCTCGGAAAGGACGTTAAGCCGTTGGTCCCGGCTGTCATTTAAAGATCTTTGACAGTCGTTACGGATAGTCAGAAGCTTGAGATCTGACACCAGTCTTGCCAATGGGTTATCGTGTTACCCAGTTACTGGGTTGTGGAGGTCAGATAGGCAGTCGCTCCATGTAAAACACAAGTAATTAGCTGAATCCGGTATGACTGGAAGCCGACCCCAATATAGTTGGGAAAAGGCTAGGCAGATGATGAATCTATCTCTATGCAAAATTTCATCCAGATCCGTTCAGCCGTTCTAGCGTAGTTAGCACATACGATACTTTTTATCCCGGGAATATTTATTTATTTAATACTTCATGCACATACATGTACAGAGGCGGACTTAATGCCTTAGGCATTTTCTACCAGTCGACCTTTGGGTGATGGAGAGATAAACAGTGGTAGGTGCAATATTGAAAGTTATATCGATTATGTTACCTCGGGATAATTTTCGACTTATCTCTATGCCAAATTTCATCCAGATCCGTTCAGCTGTTCTAGCGTGGTTGGTGGCTAGTCATGGAATAGCACATATGATACTTTTTATCCCAGGCATTGTTCCCTCGGAATAATTTTTGACTTTAACGCGGGCGAGGCCGCTGGCGAAAGCTTAAGTCGTCAATATAAGGAGTCCGATGACGTTTCTCATTTTACATGCCGCGATAACTTTGTATGAATGTCTACGAATAATTAAATTCATAATCCTAATTAATTACTATGTTACCTATACACTATAACAACGAGTATCATTCGTAAGCATCAAGTTAAACTTATATAACGTAATTATTAACCGACTTACCAAAAAGGAGGAGGTTCTATGTTCGACATTATGTATGTTCTTTTTTTTTTGTGTATGTTCGCCGATATCTCCGTCAATTGTGGACCGATTTTGTTTGAAAGAAGTTGTTTCGAAATTGGTCCCATTTTAATTTGGTGAAGATCTGATGAATAACTTCGGAGATATACAACAGAACTCTTCAATAAATAACGGCAAATCTTTCGGGATTGCTGCAATCGCATGTCTGTTCATTGTTTATACCATTTCATAACATAACATCACGCCAGTACGCTCTTAAGGGGTACGCAGATCTCTTATTTCACCGGTCATGTTCAAGTTTCATGATTTTTGGGTAATCTATTCTGGCGTTATAGGTTACTAAACAACTTGCCTATTAGGTAGGTACAACTAAAAAGTGAAAAATAAAAAACTTTTTTGCAAACAAATACTACCGACTTCCAAATAAAAAACTACAAAGTGAAAAATAACTTTATTTTTGGAAGTCGGTGTCCATAACGCAAAAAAATTGGTACCTACGAAAGACACCGACTTCCAAAAATACAGTTATTTTTCACTTTGTAGTTTTTTATTTGGAAGTCGGTAGTATTTTTTTGCAAAAAAGTTTTTTATATAGCTGTCAAATCGGACTTCTTAGATTGTACCGACTTTAGTTAGCTTTCTTTATTTCTGTAAAGTTGCATCAAAATCCGTATTATAAACGTGTGATGGTGTTGTCGAGCGTATGGCACACGTGGGCTACAGCTGAAAATCAGCGTCAGGTGGTATACTCTGTATTACCATTTGGCATTATGCTGAGCTGAGGCCCTTTTGGCATTAATAGTTTTAAGGGTACACTAGTCGACGGCACGAGTTGAAATGCATTTTATATCAACCGACAACACGTGCGGAAGAGATAGATGCTGTGATGATGACCAGAAGGAAGCTAGTTCGCGTACGAATACACACTTTTGCAAATTTGTAGCGAAATGGATAATGATTTAGGACGAAACCGAGTGCGCGAATTTTATAAACAGACCTTTGGGAGTCTGGATATCATGAAAAAACGACTAAACGTATCTGTTCAAAATAAAATTATTTGCATTGTTGAACTAATAATCTATCCCTGTATGTAGGCCGTTTTGCAATTTTCCGTCTTCTTATGGTATTTATTTGCGCCCAAAAATGCGTTAAAATTAGTGTCGAAATGTGGAACTTTCGACCTCATAACTTTCAAATATATATATTTTTTAATTTTTTGGCTCCATACAGGGCTAGATAATGATGAGACAAATTGATATATTTTTTTATTTTGAACGTACATCGTAAAACAGTGGAGTAATCCCTAGACTACGTTTGTATGGAAGAATTATCGACTAATGTAACCTTCATTATTTATATTGTTTAATTTTAAGGTGTTTTTGTTTTGAATTCCAGTAAACACAATTTTCTTTCTTTTCTTTCTTTCAGTAGTTTTGCGTGAAAGACTAACAAACATACATACAAACTCATCATCTGCCTAGCCTTTTCCCAACTATATTGGGGTTGGCTTCCAGTCTTACCGGATTCAGCTAAGTACCAGTGTTTTACATGGAGCGACTGCCTATCTGACCTCCACAACCCAGTAACTGGGTAACACGGTACCCCTTGGCAAGACTGGTGTCAGATCTCAAGCTTCTGACTACCCGTAACGACTGTCAAAGATCTTCAAATAACAGCCGGGACCAACGGCTTAACGTGCTTACCGAAGCACGGAAGAAACTCGGTATGTTGAAATGGTCACCCATCCACGGACCGACCACGTCAAGCGTTGCTTAACCTTGATGATCGTCCCGTGCGGCTGTTATTATTTAGCCACGAGCTCCTCTTACCATACTTACAAACTATTACGTTTATATTAGTACTAGGTTTGCACAGGGTAGGGTACATCCCTATTATTAGACGTTAGTCGATGCGAGGGGCGGAGAGGGCAGGGAGGTACAGGTGACCTACATACAGGACACAGTCCATCCAGGCTATGTAGGTGAACTATATGTACCGTACCTTCTCAACCAGTTGCCTACTGATATAAGAAGTCAGAAAATAAAAAGTAAATTTGCCAAATCACTAAACCAGTTCTTTTTAAGGCGATTGTAAATGATATTTGAACATTTCATAAGATATATTATTGTTAGTTTTTATTACTAAGACTCCACGATCCGTCTGTTTATCTGTCTGTCCGTCTGTCACCAGGCTGTATCTCATGAACCGTGATAGCTCGACAGTTGAAATTTTCACAGATGATGTATATCTGTTGTCGCTATAACAAAAAATACTAAAAACAGAAGAAAATAAAAATTTAAGTGGGGCTCACATACAACAAACGTGATTTTTTTGCCATTTTTTGCGATAATGGTACGGAACCCTTCGTGCGCGAGTCCGACTCGCACTTGGCCGGCTTTTTGTTATAATTTCATTAATTGAAAATTAAGTGTCCGCACTAGTAAACTTTATTTTTAATACTCTTTGTTCCCTTACCACAGACAAACCGTGGAAACGGTTTTGTAGGGCATAGTTCTTAAGATTGTATAAACTTGTACTTTAATAAATCATCTTCATCTGCCTAACCTTTTCCCAACTATATCGGTCGGCTTCCAGTCTTACCGGATTCAGCTAAGTACCAGTGTTTTACATGGAGCGACTGCCTATCTGACCTCCACAACCCAGTAACTGGGTAACACAGTACCCCTTGGCAAGACTGGTGTCAGATCTCAAGCTTCTGACTACCCGTAACGACTGTCAAAGATCTTCAAATAACAGCCGGGACCAACGGCTTAACGTGCTTTCCTAGGCACGGAGGAAACTCGGTATGTTGAAATGGTCACCCATCCACGGACTGACCTCGTCAAGCGTTGCTTAACCTTGATGATCGACCCGTGCGGCTGTTATTTATTAAATAAATAAATAATTTCATACGTGCAGGATTTTTGTGACGTCATAGTGTCTTTGTTTGGTGAACTGATTTATTTATAGGGTGAGCTATGGTGTTAAGTTTAGGCGTGAAGCAATTTAAACTTAAAAGAATGAAAGTAAATAATTAGCACAAACTTAGGACCGTTCCGCGCGCGCGATTTGTTGGTCAGTTGACACAAGGATCGACTGACCAATCGTATCGCGTCCACGTTCCGTTCGCTCTGTATGGTGGTTGGTCAGTTCGCGACATATGCGAGAACTTAACCACTACGCCAAAACCTTGTCAACTTACGCGCCGGGCAAAAACTGCACTGCACTAGCATATACTGGTGATCCCTAGAGATTAATAATAATATAGCCCTTTATTCTGAATTGTTTGTTTTGTTTTGTATTTGTTACAGTATGTCCCTCAATTCAGTGTGCCTTTTGGCAAAGGCCTCCTCTAGCTCTTTCCACTGATTTCTATCACGAGCCACTCTCCTCCAGTTGGGGCCCGCTGTTTGTTTCAGCTCGTCCTCCCATCTTCTTATCTGTTTCCCCTTGCTGCGTTTACTGTCCCTTGGGTACCAATCAGTCATCAACTTACCCCATTTCTCTATACTTGATCTCATCATGTGGCCAGTCCATCTCCATTTTTGTTGGTCAATTCTGGTCAAGATGTCCGTTAGTTTAGTTTTAGCTCTCAGTTGTTCATTTCTTACATGATCTGCCTTACGTATGTTTGTCATGCTTCGTTCCATGGCTCTTTGGCAGTATTGCAATTTGTTTCTGTGTTGTTTTGTAAGTGCCCATGTTTCGCATCCGTATGTAATACAGGGTAGTATGCAGGTGTTGAAGACTTTTCTTTTCATAGCTATTCCTCGTTCCGTTCGCTCTGTATGGTGGTTGGTCAGTTCGCGACATATGCGCGAACTTATCCCCACTACGCCAAAACCTTGTCAACTGACGCGCCGGGCAAAAACTGCACTGCACTAGCATATACTGGTGATCCCTTGAGATTATAAAACACTTTAGTCGCGGGTAGAAGCTAGTTATGAAAAATAAAAAATAAATACCATACCCAGTCATCTACGAATATCAAAAGATATTCTTTTCCCTATAAAACTCGTAATTTGAGGGTTCTGATGAGTCATAGACGATCTGAACTTGCTCCAAGGGCATTAGGTCAGGGTTGTATGTTGTAGCGAGGCTGTTTCCATTGTAGGTACGTCAAAATGTTCCGTATATGATGAAGTGTGTGTGGAAATCGCGGCGAAAACTACTTGCGTTATGCAGGATTTTCGAGTGACGTCAGTTCATTAGTTCGTAGGTATGTGGCGGCGATAGATAATAAATCATCATCAGCCTTTTTAATGCTCCCACTGCTGGGACACAAGCCTTCTATCTGTGAGAGGGAATAGGCCGTAATCCACAACGCGGGCCCAGTGCGGGTTGGTGGATGTCACATGTCTTCGAATTTTTGGTTCTAGGGCATGCAGGTTTCCTCAATATGTTTTCCTTCACCGTTTTGAGAGCAGTGATAACGAAATAATTTACACTAAGTTTAGCGCCTGCCTGGGTTCGAACCCACGACCTACAACTTGTAAGTCGCGACCGTTACCTCTAATAAAATAAATATAGTTATCTCTCTACAGAGGTTGACTTAAAATCTATTTAAAACTATTTTACAATGCATGTCCTCGAAAAGAGCGTTTTCCAAGCAGCCAAACTGTGCGGAAAGTGTCACTTTTTTTTACTAGTGCTTTTTACTTTCCTGTACTTTTTTAATTTTTAACTCCAACGTCAGCCCGCCGCATACAGTTTTTATTATTTGAGAAAAGTTTTAAAATTAGTTAAGTACAGATTATCATTCATATAAAAAGTAAAACAAAACTAATACTTCATTTAAGGCGTTTTTAATTACTCTAGATTTAGATTTTGATCAATAAATTAATTTTAATTATTCATTAAATATGTTTGGCAGAATTAATATTTTGCTCGTGCCTTTTTGCGTTATGACGTGACAGCTATTGCACATGCGCAGTAGAACTATGAACTATTAGTTAATCTGTGGATATGCTGAGCGCCCTTGAATAAGCGCCATTTTATTAATTTCTTGCTTGGTTCAGATATATTTTTTTATTTCCTCGCACAATGCATAGTAAAATGTTGTATGATACACGTGCGTAAGATGATTTCCGACTCGTGTCGATTTATCCACTCACGCGCTTTGCTCGCTCGTGAATAAAAATGCCACTCATCGGAAATCACCTACATCCCGCACTTGTAGCATAAATAACTATTACAACACGTGTTAGATGCTCCTTTGCGAGAGATTGAAGTCCGTACTAGAGAAACCCTGTGTTAGCTTTAATCCAGCTTAAGTACACACATCTTTTATGGGGCGTACTGTGGTAAATTCTACAACATAATACTTTGTCAAATATTAAAACTAAATGAAAGAAAATTTAAAACAATAGTTAAAAGCACTCTTTGTAAACAACCAGACGCACTGCGAGTTACCATCCTTACCTTGTTGCCATTTCACCAATTCGCACCAAGCGCTTCCAAACATCCTTCATAATGCGCACAGCGAATGAATGGAACTCACTACCTGCGTCTGTGTTTCCGAACGCATTCAACCCGAATCTCTTCAAAGTTAGAGTGAACAGGCTTCTTCTGGGTAAGCTCACTCCATCGTCGACTCTGTCTCTGTCACTTCTGACCTAGAATAGAGTCAAGACCAAACCCATCACAAATAAAAAAATGCATATTACAAATTAGATGATTATATCTATATACTAATAATATAAAGCTGAAGAGTTTGTTTGTTTGAACGCGCTAATCTCAGGTACCTACTGGTTGGAATTGAAAAATTCTTTTTGTGTTGGATAGGCTATATAACATTACGCTACGACCAATAGGAGCAGAGCATAAATGAAAAATGTTGCAAAAACGGGCAAAATTATTCCTTTTTGAGAGCTTCCGTTGCGTGCGCTGCTTAAGGGTACACTAGTCGACGGCGCGAACTATTTCGTGCGCGGGGTTAAAATGCATTTTATATCAACCGACAACACGTGCGGAAGAGATAGATTCTGTGATGAGCAGTAGGAAGCTAGCTCCCGTACGAATACACACTTTAGCAAATTTGTAGCGAAATGGATAATGATTTAGGATGAAACCGAGCGCGCGAAATTTTATAAACAGACCTTTGGCAGTCTAGCTATAATGAAAAAACGACTAAATCTATCTGTTCAAAATAAAATTATATGCATTGTTGAACTAATAATCTATCCCTGTATGGAGGCCGTTATGCAATTTTCCGTCTTCTTATGGTATTTATTTGCGCCCAAAAATGCGTTAAAATTAAGTGTTTCAAATGTTTTCTTTTTTTCACTTTTTTGCTTCCATACAGGGCTAGATAATGATGAGACAAATTTATATCACTTTTTATTTTGAACGTACATCGTCAAACAGTGGAATAATCCCTAGACTACGTTTGTATGGAAGAATTTTCGACTAGTGTAACCTTAAGCGGTTAAAGTTACGCAACATTCATGTATGTAGGGTAGGAAGGTAGCCAGTTGACGGGAGCGAAGCCGCGTGGGACAGCTAGTTCAAGATAAGAATGCTTGGAAACATGCTGGTCCTGCTCCATTGGGCAATCTTTAGTGTAGACAAAATCAAACTGGTTAATTTGTATTATATTCATAATTATAGTAATGCTTTATTTTTGTTATTTTCTTCTCTTTTTGTTTAAGAAATTGACTCGCACACTTTTCCGTTGCGGTTGAATTTGGTAATTTGCCTATGTTTGCAATATTTGTAAGTATGTGAGAACCATGTTCCTATTTATCAAGTGCAGGAATATACCTATTAGTGCTTGTAATACTTTATACCTATACGTAGTATAGTAGTACTGGGTGCATCATCCTTACGCATATAAATGCATGTATGTGTCGGGTTTAGTCAATAGTATGGACGTAAAGTCAAATCACAAGCACGCTAGGGGCGTCTAGCGGCGATCAAGAGCAACTACGCATTGGCGCGCTTATTCTAACCGCTTGCGTAGTGGGGACAGCAGAATAGAGCAGTTGAGTACTGACAGCCGTAGAGCTAAGACGTCGTAGAATCAGTGTCGTTCCGTAATATTAGAAAGCAAGATTGTAACTTGTGTCTATTTGAATAAACCCAGTGTATCGAATAACTTATGTGATTTCATTTGCACGATTATACCCACCGACCTGCCCACACACGATGTCTTAACCCAAGGGAATAAATACATCCTGACCTCCCGATGGTTTACATCTATCGGCCAGCCTTGATGCGACATATGTATGTAAATGTTGTAAAACACTTTTTTTTAAAAGAGTAAGCATGGAGTTTCTTTTCTGTTCTTTTCCATAACAAGCAAATTTTCCGAATGGACGGTAGAATCAATTATTATTATCTTTAAATTTTAATTTTCACGTACAAAAGTGCCGCATAATCTTCGTGAGGTTCTTTATCAAAAGCCTAGGTTTTTCGATTAAAAACCTGATTTTGTCATAAACCTGCGATACAAAAAAAATCACATACTTAAACTTTTGCGTCAAAATTTTATTGCTTGCAATAGTTTTCTCGCATTCCGTTCTGACATTCATAAATCTTAATTAAAATTATTTATTTAAATATCATGTACAATAGTGGTACATGAGCTAATAACAGCCGCTAGGGTCGATCATCAAGGTTAAGCAACGCTTGACGAGGTCGGTCCGTGGATGGGTGACCATTTCAACATACCGAGTTTCCTCCGTGCCTCGGAAAGCACGTTAAGCCGTTGGTCCCGGCTGTCATTTGAAGATCTTTGACATTCGTTACGGGTAGTCAGAAGCTTGAGATCTGACACCAGTCTTGCCAAGGGGTACCGTGTTACCCAGTTACTGGGTTGTGGAGGTCAGATAGGCAGTCGCTCCATGTAAAACACTGGTACTTAGCTGAATCCGGTAAGACTGGAAGCCGACTCCAATATAGTTGGGAAAAGGCTAGGCAATAGTGGTACATAGGCGGACTTAATGCCACAAGGCATTATCTTCCAGTCAACCTTTAAATAATAAATAAAAGTGTGCTTACCCTATAAGTGTGCCGTTACGCAGCTTAGCAATGAGTCATACAAGATTGTACTACGGGCAAAATTGTTTAGTTTCTTTACATTAGTATGCCAAAACAAACAATTTTATAAATGCCGTACTAATATATAATATTACAAACTGACACCCACGGCTTCGTTCCCGTCACCTGGCTACCTACCTACCCTAACTACCTACTCAAAAGATGTCACAGCGCACGCCAAATAATGAATTTTATAGGCAAAATTTTGCTACTTTTGGTTACATTATTGCAATTTTCTATTTAATTTTTTTGAATATAAATTATAGCTTATGTTACTCCAGAATAATGTAGCTTTCTAAGGCGCAGGCCACATAGAAATGGCGTCGGGCGCGGACATGGCACGGGCGGTTGCCTATTCCATTCAAATTTCATTCAAAATGCATGGAAATAAAGCGCAAATTAGGACACACTGTATGTCGTTGATCGGACGTGTTTATGACGACATACCGTGTGTCCTAAATTGCACTTTATTTCCACGCATTTTGTATGAAATTTGAACGGAATAGCAAAAGAATTGTTGAAATCGGTCCAGTAGTTTTTAAGTTTATTCTTTACATATAAAAATACAAATCTTTCCTCTTTATAATTTTAGTGTAGATAGTGTAGGTAAATGCGAAAGTAACTCTGTCTGTCTGTTATCCTTTCATGCATAAACCGCTAAACGGATTAAAATGAAATTTGGCATGGAGATACTTTGAGACCCTGGAAAGGACATCTGATATTTTTTAACCCAGCAATCATCCTTAAGCCTCCTTTTCACCCGAAAGGAGGGTGGAGGTTTGTATGATGAACTAATAATTTCTCAAGTAATGATTAGTTCACCATACAAACTTCCTACTATGAGGCTTGAGTCACACATTTTTATCACAGTTTGGGAGCAAAAACCGTGTTAAAATATAATATAATATTACACTATTTTAACTGAAGCCTATCCCAGAGGCCGTGCTCGCCCGACCGTAGCTATCAGGAAATACAGACTCCGGCAGGGAATTCCACTCTTTTGCTATACGCATAATAAAAGTATTCTGTTCTGTATTACTTAATTTAATACCATTAAACGAGAAATTCTTGTATATATGTATATATATAATATGAATCTCGGAAACGGCTCCAACGATTTTCATGAAATTTAGTATGTAGGTGGTTTCGGGAGCGATAAATCGATCTGGTTAGGTTTCATTTTTAGAAAACGTCGTTTTTTTTCTATTTTCACGCGAGCAGACCTCGGTCGCCCAGGTACTTAACATAAATGGCGTAGGTTAGTAAGGTAGTAGTAGGGTAGTAAACCTTCATGTCTCATTTATATTATTGTTTTTGGTACAACTCTGCCTAATCCTTCGTGATATATAGGCGTGATGGTATGTTTACTTACCCTGAAACTGTAGCGCTACGCAACTAAGCCATGAGTCACAGAAGACTGCTACGGGCTACGGGCTACACGTCTAAACTTGCTACGAATGCTACGGTAAGTCCGGGTGCTACGCCGTAGCGACGTAGCCGTGGCTGACTTTTGTCTATTATATTAAAAAAATATTATTTAAAGCTTACAAACATATGAGTCTAATTTTTTTTGGCTTTTGTCGTTTTTTTTTTTATTTAATTTTTATTTCACGTTGGTAGTTGCCATTACTGTTATTTGATTTGTAATTGAGGCATTGTCAACATAATATCTGACCCTGTTATGGTCTAAGATCTCGGATCTTAGACGCTATGGTTAATTAAATCCAATTCTGAAATTTTAAGGTAAACTCAAACCGGGAATATTCGATGAGATAAGACGGACTGCTTAACGAACAGCAAACAGGTTAATGTTTTCTGAAAGGCCTTCTTTTGTTCTTTATTTAATGCCATATATGCTACCATTAATTGTATCCCAGTTCCGAAATATTATGGTAAACGTACACTGATTTTCAATTCATTTTTGAATGTTTAATTAAACATATTATTTTCATCTTCTGCCTAGCCTTTTTTCCAACTATATTGGGGTCGGCTTCCAGTCTTACCGGATTCAGCTAAGTACCAGTGTTTTACATGGAGTGACTGCCTATCTGACCTCCACAACCCAGTAACTGGGTAACACGGTACCCCTTGGCAAGACTGGTGTCAGATCTCAAGCTTCTGACTTCCCGTAACGACTGTCAAAGATCTTCAAATGACAGCCGGGACCAACGGCTTAACGTGCTTTCCGAGGCACGGAGGAAACTCGCTATGTTGAAATGGTCACCCATCCACTGACCGACCTCGTCAAGCGTTGCTTAACCTTGATGATCGACCCGTGCGGCTGTTATTATTAAGCCACGAGCTCCTCTCACACAAACATATTATTTTAACATATAATATTATTTTTATTTTGTTTTATAATCTTGACAGGAATTTTTCAGACAACCCACGCACGATATATTTTTTTACATATTTAATTTGTTTTTTTTTTCATCTATTAAACAGATCGGTGATGGTCGCTCTTCGATCCTCTGCTATTATAAATTCTCGTACACGCGTGTCGGTGAGTCATCGTCGGAGTTCGTAGCTTTTGAACTTTCTTCGTACGTCCATGGCATTAGGTCATGGCTTCATCGTGATTGTGGTGCTGTTTCCATTGTTATACGGCATGGATTACTTGCCGTGTGGTTTTGATATAATGAATGTTTCAAAATATTTGGCCCAGTGGCTAAAGACCAGAGAGTTTGAGGTCGTGGGTTCAAAACTAGGCAAGTACCAATGTGACTTTTTCAAATTCATAATGTACTTTCTGTATGTTTTCTTGGACACAACTGACAACGGTGAAAGGCAACTTCGTAAGGAAACCTGGATTTATAGTTAACTAGCTGTTGCCCGCGGCTTCGCTCCCGTGGACCACCCCACAGGACCCAAATTCGGGATTAAAAAATAGCCTATGTCACTTAGGAATAACGTAGCTTCCTATTGATGAAATACTTTTCAAATCGGTCCAGTAGTTTCGGAGCCTATTCGGTACAAAAAACAAACAAAAAAATCTTTCCTCTTTATAATATTATATAATAGTATAGACTAGCTTCTGCCAGCGGCTCCGCCCGCGTTAAAAGTGTTTTATCATCCCAAGGGAACATTATACCGGGATAAAAAGTAGCCTATGTGCTATTCCAGACTAAAATTTATATGTGTGCCCAATTTTATCCAAATCTGTTCAGCCGTTCTGGCGTGATTGAGTAAGGGCTGATTTCTGATTTGAGTAATTGAGGTTAAGAACGTGTTGAGTATTTGTCAAACTGTACTTTAGCCATAAAACAAAAATAAAATTACGCAATGTAAGTGCCTGCCTTGGTTTGAACCCACGACCTACGACACGGGAGTCGGGACCGTTACTACTGAGCTAATACAGCAGTATTAGCTCAACAACTTTGGTTGTTAGAAATGGTCTATTTTTTACAAGCTTTTGTTTTTAATAAATTTAACTTGCAATGTATGTATGTATGTATGTAAGTGTGTTCGGGTCAAATCTTGCAACTGAATTTTAAAGCAGTCATCCTCCACCGATTAAGATGATATTTTGCATACACGTTTAGTTTGGATGACAATGCATGGTTAGATATGTGACGTCATTCTAAATCCAATATGGCGGACGGCCCAGATGGTGGACTAGTTATTTTTTGTGCACTGCCATGATATGGGTATCAAATGAAAGGGTTTGCTGAGAAGAATACGAAAAAAGCTTGTTTTAATTTAAAAAAAAAAACAAAAAACCCGCCTGCTTGACGTAAACAAGAAGAAAATCATGCTGTGCAGTGCGAGGATACATGGGTTTGGAATTAAAAAAAATTGGGCCCCCCACATTAAGGCGCCCAAAATCCTGCATTTCTTATTTTCCAATTTTAATGTAGCCGAAAATATTTGACGAATCGATTGACGTAAGAATCATCAAAATCGGCCAACGCGTTTGGTTTCTATAACGCCACATTGTAACAAACATACATACATAAATAAACTGATAAAGATTGTATTAGTATTTTTATTTCATTGTAACACCAAATTTTAATCATATTACCGTATCGTCTGACAATGCACTCGCGCCCCAGATCGTTCGATACCGCTGACTGATTACCGTAGCGCGTTCCGCCTAAGGCCGCGTGTCCACGGCAAAAAAAATCGCCGTGTCTATGCAAGAATTCGTGTCGTTTCTACACACGACTAGTGTACAATGCGTCGGCGCTGCACAAGACAAAAATCTTGTCTGCGGCAGACACGACGCGATCTGTAGGGGGCGGGGGGCGGTGTTTACAGTGCACATGATTTTCATATGAAAATAAAGGACGAACTTTTCGTCATACTGTCGCAGTTCAAAGTAGAAGTTAGAAAACTCATGTTTTTGACTTAGCACAGGATGCACCCAGTATTTTAACTTGGATTTAGTTTTCTTTTCAATTTTCTATACATTATAATAGGCATTCACCATTTTTTTGCTTGGTAGTTAACATTATTTCCCACAATTACAAGACACGATATACACCCTACAATTATTGAGCATCGCGGACATCGGTCTACATAGGTCTTCCTACATTTGAATATGTTTTATATTTGTATAATACTTACACATACTTTGACCCACCTTCTGTGTTTATTCTATTTTGTTTGTTATTTATATGTTCTATTTTATTGGTTTATTTAAGTATTTTCCGTTTCCGTAAGTGTGTCCGTGGCATCAACAGTTGGTCTTATCAGAATATCAGCGCAGCGTTATTTCCTTTTTTGGATATCGCTGCACATGCTGAGATAGGAGCCTTTTTGGTCTCGCACGGGGTTTTTATTTTTAATTTTGTTTAATTTTAAGCTGATTTCTCGTGTCTTCTGTGCGGGTCACAAATAAATACTTTTTCTTTATTTCTTTCTTTCTCTTTTCTTTCTATGTCTCAACCATTACTGAACGAAAAAATTCGTACCGTATACATACTAGATTATTTCTTGTCTGCAACAGACACGATAATCTTTCGTGCACAGACCCGACAAAATTCTTCTCATTTACATGAATATTTTCATCTTGTCTGTAGCCGACACGACAAATTTCTTGCCGTGGACACGCGGCCTTACATTACAGCTATAGCAGAGTGAGCGCTGTATTACTGTTTATACCCCTAGTGTGACGTCATGATGTTGCGGGTTAAATTTTGTTTGAATTAGGAGTTACTGTAGTATGGTGAAAAGACGAGGTGGTACGATTCTTAAAAGGTGCGTTTATAAAGCTAGGATTTGGATTCGTCGAGGTGGTACGATTCTTAAAAGGTACGTTTATAAAGCTAGGATTTGGATTCGAAATTGCCCTTTCCCCGTCCGTTGTGAAAAAAATAAGGCCATTAAGGTTACACTAGTCGACGGCACGAACTATTGTGTGCGCGAGGTTAAAATGCATTTTATATCAACCGACAACACGTGCAGAAGAGATAGATGCTGTGATGAGCAGTAGGAAGCTAGTTCGCGTACGAATACACACTTTTGCATATTTGTAGCGAAATGGCTATTGATTTAGGACGAAACCGAGCGCGCGAAATTTTATAATCAGATCTTTGGGAGTCTGGTTATCATGAAAAAAGGACTAAACATATCTGTTCAAAATTAAATTATTTTCATTGTTGAACTACTAATCTATCCCTGTATGGCGGCCGTTTTTCAATTTTCCGTCTTCTTATGGCATTTATTGGCGCCCAAAAATGCGTTAAAAATGGTGTCGAAATGTGGAACTTTCGACGCTCATAACTTTGAATTTTTTTATTTTTTTTTGCTTCCATACAGGGCTAGATAATGATGAGACAAATTGATATCACTTTTTGTTATAGAATTTAACACAGTACCCCATGAAAGATGAGTGTACTTTAGCTAGTCTATAAGATGGTTGATATAACTTATCTTTATTTCTCGTATTTCAATTGTGTCTATCACTGACTTTACTGAAGAGATGTATATTTTTCCTTACATACATAATATTTTCATAAATGAATTGACAAGAAACTGTCATAATAATAATCTAGCTCCCTAAGAGATTCTCGCTGAGTTAACTTATATATGGCTCTGACAGCTCACTTTTGCAAAAGAAATATTGATTCAATGTCAGCCGCCCGACCTCACAGTAAAATACCGTATGACATAATGCTGTGAAAGTAGCTAAAATAGACCAAACGCGCGGTATCCACATGCGTTAACTGTCTTATGTTTCTAACAGCATAAGCGGCCGAGCCCAGTCGACCCGCAAGACATGTTATGTGAGGCCCCCATTGCAATTTGTCATCTAGAGTTATTCCTAGGAAAACTGGTTGATTTACATAGTCCAGCGTTTCTCCATTCAATATGATGTCGCACTCGCTACTTCTGACATTCGGCAATGTGAATCTAATACATTTGGTTTATTTTTCATTTAGTACCAAATTTTTTGCCGTGAACCAAGTTTGGACCTGCTGAATAGACTTTTTCACATTTATACTAACATGATAACCATTTATGAGTTTGATCACATTAGGCTCTCTCAAATGTCTCTCTGATCGTGGCACATGTATAGGATCATTCGGTTCCCTTCATAATGGTTGAGCTGAGTGGTGCCAATCCATGCGTCATGTTTGTGAACGGGAACCGTTAGTTGAGATGGCTCTGTAAAAACTGACTTCCAGAACAAAAAACTAAAAAGCAAATAATAATTTTCTTTTCCGAAGTCGGTGTCGATAAACGGAAATAATGGGTACAAAAGACACCGACTTTGATTGATTTTTGGTTAAAAAGATTTTTATTTTTCTCTTTTTAGTTTTGGTGGGTATCTCCAATTAACATGATAACCATTTATAGCCACAGTACATCTCATGACGATTCCAATAAGTCCAAACACGACTAGAATACATTTATGTCAGAGTTGCAGTGCCTACCTTCCGGTTTCATCATCAGATCAGTTCGATGGTGCCATTTTCATCAGTCATCAGTCAGTTTCATCATTTATTTATAAGTATTTGCTTCATCATAGTCTGTTAACTATTCGAGATATCTTATAACATACTTAGCATTTTAGGAGTTCCAGTGGCTATCTGTGGTCTTCTTCATCAGTTCCACTTCACCAAATGATACTTTCTGAGTGCAAATGATTGAGATGAATGTGCATTGTTGATGAAAATTCAAAAATCGCTATATGTATGCCTATAATATTTGAGGAGTTCCCTCGTTTTCTCTAGGATCCCATCATCAGATCCTGTCCTGATGACTATGGGACCAACTAGAAAGTATACCCTTCAAAACAAAAGAATTATTTTTGAAATCGGTCCAGGCGTCTTTGAGTAATCGGGGAACAGGTAAAAAAAAAAAAGATTCCGACGAATTGAGAACCTCCTCCTTTTTTGAAGTCGGTTAAAAAGCTCAAATGAGCCTTTTTAATTAATTCAAAAGAGCCTGTGGATGATGTAGGCTGGTAATTGATACAACTTGTTTGTTTTATTAATATTTTACTGTAACTCACAAGAAAACGTGTCGGCCCAGCCGTACAGGGTATAGAGAAGAGAGCGATGACAGTAATTTTACACAGATAAAAAATATATTCAAAGAACTATAATAACCTTGTGTTGGTATCAAAACGGTCATTACTTAACTGTTGAGACACTGCACCCAGTTCTTACGCTATGATATACGTAATTCTATAACATATTTACTTATAATATTTTTCTATTTGTTACAGATACATGGCGTCCGTACTACCGAAGCAGCCTCAATTAAACTCCTTCGCTCTTCCTGTGTTTTCCACCATCTTGCAATAACGAATTTCCAAAAAAAAATGCGCTCCGTCAACAGCCGTCCACGTACACACAGAACAAAAGTCATAAAAAAACTAAAAATAAAAAAGAAAAACGAGCTTACCAACATAAAAATACTGTGTTCCAAACTATAGTTACCAACTTAAGCGGCGAATATTTTTGTTGAAAAAAAAGTTTTTTGACTAAAGAGGCTTTAAACTCTGTAGTATATGGATGGAAAATTAAATAGTTGCCTTCTCTTAGTAGTAGACAGTATTGGTCCAATCTCTTTAATAAATAATAAGTAATAATTTTTCCCCCTTTATATAAAAATACTGTGTTTTAGAGGTGTTATATTTAAAGTGAAGGTTGGTATAACATTTTTTTTATTAATATTTTTTTTATTTTAAAAGCTGCTTCTGCCCAAAGATTGGTTTGGTTCGATTTCCTCATGCCAGTTTTTGTTTCAAGGCTAAATATTTGAATACCCTTGTCTTGTGTTTTGTCAGAAGAACTTAACGATCGTGTATGACGGATTGGTTAGACAAGACAAAACATCGGGAACAGTGGAAGACTCTGGAGGAGACTTGCCCAGCAGTGGGACAGCATAGATAAAAAAAACAACTGATTTAACCTGTAAACCTGGCAAATTTTGGCATTCAAGTATGACACGGTCGACACCTTTTTAACTCAAAATACTTGATTTAGAAATCTGTCCTTAGTGCGGTTACGCAGTACATCCGATCCCAGTCCATGAAAATTCAATTCCGAAGTAGCCGTAGTACTTGTAGGGAAGCTTACACCAATAGCTCCACCAATTCGCACCAAGCGCTTCCAAACATCCTTCATAAGGCGCACAGCAAAAGAGTGGAACTCACTGCCTGCGTCTGTGTTTCCGAACGCATACAACCCGAATCTCTTCAAAGTTAGAGTGAACAGGCTTCTTCTGGGTAAGCTCACTCCATCGTCGACTTTGTCTCTGTCACCTCTGGCCTAGACTAGAGTCAAGAACAAACCCATCACGAATAAAAAAAAAAGCTTACGCACTGCATACAAACTCTATCCGCCATAATTCAGAACATTTTCAACTCGGCACTGGGACACGGATCGGATGTACTGCGTAACCGTCTTCAAGGTTGCACTAGTCGATAATTCTTCCATACAAACGTAGTCTAGCGATTACTCCACTGTTTGGCGGTGTATTTTCATAGTAAAAAATGATATCAATTTGTCTCATCATGATCAAGTCCTGTATGGAAACAAAAAAGTAAAAAAAATAAAACGTTATGAGCGTCAAAAGTTCCATATTTCAACCCTAATTTTAACGCATTTTTGGGCGGTAATAAATACCATAAGAAGAAGGAATATTGCAAAATAGCACCATACAGGGATATATTAGTAGTTCAACAATACAAATAATGTTATTATGAAAATATACATTTAGTCGTTTGTTCATGATACGAGATACCACCAAAGGTCTATTTATAAGTTTTCGCGCGCTCATTTTCGTCATAAATCATCATCCATTTCGCTACAAATTTCCAAAAGTGCTAATTCGTACATTCGTACAGTACGTGAACAACTTACTGCTCATCACAGCATCTATCTCTTGCGCACGTGTTGTCGGATGAGATAGCATGCGTTTTAACCCCGCGCACAAAATAGTTCGTGCCGTCGAATAGGGCAACCTTAAGCTAGACAAATGACATTCTATCATCGAAAGCGTGGCGATAGCGATCTTAAAAATGACAAAAATGTATGGGATTGTAAACGCTATCGAAATGTCTAGTGACATTTGGCATTTCGATCAACGCCATCGCTGACATCGAATGGCACTTGTCTACTACCTCTTAAGGTCAAACCGCACTACGCGTCAGCGGAGCGACGCGACGCGACATGACCAAATATACTTTGTATGAAATTGTTTGAGATAAACCGCACTACGCGGCAGCGGCACTACGCGACGCGACACTTTATCTCATACAATATATTTTGTCGAGTCGCTCCGCTGACGTGCAGTTACGCCTAGTGCGGTCTGATCTTTAATCTTAATCCGAAGTGAATGCTTTTTGCTCCTAGAATTGTCTTTAACGTTGCAGTGTGAAAATATAAGCAATGGAGACTACAGAAGTGGAGAAGAACGCTGCTGCAGCCCCCGAGGAGACGAGCCAACTGAACAGGAACAGGGTTAGTGGAAACTCCTTGCAATCTTACTAATATTATAAATCAGAAAGTTTGGATGGATATATGTTCGTTACTCAATCACGCCACAACGGCTGAACGGATCTGGATGAAATTTGGCACAGAGATAGATTATAATAAATATAAATAATAGTACATTGAATACTTTTTATCCCAGGAGTAATGTTCCCTCGGGTTAATTTTCAACTTTCACGCGGGCGAAGCCGCTGGCAGAAGCTAGTCCGTCCATCCATAATTATAAATGCGAAAGTTGGGATGGATGGATGTATGTTTGTTACTCAATTACGGCTGAACGGATCTGGATGAAATTTGGCACAGATATAGATTATAGTCTGGAATACTTTTCATCCTGATATAATCAAATCAAAGTCAAATTCTTTAAATATGTATAAATACTAGCGGACGCCTCGCGGTATCACCCGCGTAGTTTCCGTTCCTGTGGGAATACAGGGATAAAAACCTATGTGCCTATGTTCCTATAAAAGCCTATGTCACCCGGGGATAGTGTAGCTACCCAACGGTGAAATAATTTTTGAAATCGGTCCATTAGTTTTTATGTTTATTCGTTACATCTATAATATAAAATGAATCGCTAAATGTGTTGCTAAGCGCAAATCTCGGGAACTAATGAACTTTTTTGTTGTGTTTGTTATTGTTAGGAGAAGGTTCTTACGGAGAGAATAATTTAAAAAATTGCCTGAAAGGTCTAAAAACAACACTTTTCTATACTCCCATACAAACGATTCGTAATAATACTTAAAAGTCAATTTGAATTTCTCTCTTAAGACCCTCGCCTACGGCTCGAGTCTCAATGGCGCCTCAGCGGTAATCACCAACATTGCACACTTGTACCATAATGTACTATTTTTACTTACGCTCCATACTTTTTACCACGATTATCTTTATGAAACAAGTAAAATTTTAAATAACCCTCGATGCAATTACCTCTTTAAACTACATAATTTATCTAGTACCGATAGTAAACACGCTTCGATCGACAATCCATCGAAACACGTAATTATAACAAAATATCTTGTGGAAATACCCCGCTTCAAAGAGTAAAATGCGCATAACTTTGAACGGCTTAACCAATTTTCATAACATAGGTAACTGAGAAAAATCTCGATAAAGTCAGCTTTCGAACAAATAAAATTAATTATTCATAAAAAATCCTTTTTTCAAAACACGCTTTTTTTGTATTCATCTCAGCAAACCCTTTCATTTGATACCCATATCATGACAGTGCACAAAAAATAACTAGACCGCCATCTTGGGCCGTCTGCCATATTGGAATTATAATCAAAATCAAAATCAAATATTTTTATTTTACATAGGCCTACATGGGCACTTATAAAACGTCGACAAAAGGTGCACGGTTCGGGATAGTCGTTTCCTATGGAGAAAAACCAGCAAGAAACTCCATGGTTACTCTTTTAAATTGTTTTGTTTACAATATTTCCATGTTACAGCATTAGTACTTGGATATGGGGGGACAACGTAGGCCCGACAATAAGTCGTACGAATGACATCACTTAACTAACCATGCATTGTCATCCAAACTAAACTTGTATGCAAAATTTAATCTTAATCGGTGGAGGATAACTGCTTTAAAATTCAGTTGCAAGATTTGACCCGAACATAATATACTCGTATACATACATTGCAAGTTGAACAAAAGCTTTTAAAAATCGAAATAGGTTCATCCGTTAAGATGATGCCACAGACATACACAAATACACAGATACACACATCAAACTTATAACACCCCTCTTTTTAACCGACTTACCAAAAAGGAGGAGGTTCTATGTTCGACATTATGAATGTTTTTTTTTTTTTTTTGTGTTCACCGATATCTCCGTCAATTGTGGACCGATTTTGAAAATACTTTTTTTGTTTGAAAGAGGATATTTCAAAATTGGTCCCATTTAAATTTGGTGAGGATCTGATGAAGAACTTCGGAGATATACAACAGAACTCTTCAATAAATGTCGGCAGATCTTTTGGGATTGCTGCAATCGCATGTCTGTTTATTGTTTATACCATTTCATAACATAACATCACGCCAGTACGCTCTTAAGGGGTACGCAGATCTCTCATTTCACCGGTTATGTTCAAGTTTCATGTTATTTGGGTAATCTATTCTGGCGTTATAGGTTACTAAACAACTTGTCTATTAGGTAGGTACAACTAAAAAGTGAAAAATAAAAAAATATTTAGTATATAGTATTTTTTTGCAAAAAAGTTTTTTTATTCCTTCTGAGGTTAAATTCAGTTACCATTATAGAACAAAATCCTTAATCACTTACAAGACCTAGAGCTTAGCCCATTATTTAGACGTATACCAACACATTACCTTGCAGCCTTGTCAGATAACACGTAATATGAACTTCTTTAGTATAAACTAGACCTTACTTTAGACCTTGAGCGAAAGGCGAAACCTTGGCATTGAAAATGAGGGTGCAAGAATAATATACTACGAGTATACTAGCTGCCGCCCGCGGCTCAGCCCGCGTGATATCTCCCATACTAATATTATAAAATATGAAAATAACTCTGTCTGTTGCCTTTTCACGCTTAAACCGCTGAACTGATTTAAATGATATTTGAGAGGGACATAGGATTGTTTTTATCCCCGCATTGCGATGATAAAACTGACTTTGGTGGCTTTTCATTCCTTTGTTTGCCAATATTTTTAAACCAAAGAATGTACCGAGTTAAACACCAGCTTATATAGCGAGATAAAGAGTAATTATTAAAAAAATGATGACCGGTTAAACAATTTACAGTGAAGGAGGGAGCAATATACCTGTAAAAGATGACATTAATATTGCTGATTATTTGTATTAGATTCACTATTTTTGACATTTAATTTTTGACATAACTATATTTTTCCCAATTTAATTATAATAATGTTAAATTAAATAATTATTTAATAATAATGTTAAATGCATGCTAATTTTGGATGATAAGGACAGGAGAATGATAATTGCAATGCTTGTAAAAGGCTGCTAAGTCTTGCACTAATATAACAAAACACCAACTATACACTTAGTTCGCAATAAACGTTTTGACTTTGACTTCGACTTTGAATATACCGGGTTAAACAGTAGCTTATATAGCGAGATAAAGAGTAATTCTTCAAAAATGATGACCCGTTAATAATTTACAGTGAAGGAGGGAACAACATACCGGGTTAAACAGTAGCTTATATAGCGAGATAAAGAGTAATTCTTCAAAAATGATGACCGGTTAAACAATTTACAGTGAAGGAGGGAGCAATATACCGGGTTAAACAGTAGCTTATATAGCGAGATAAAGAGTAATTCTTCAAAAATAATGACCCGTTAAAAAAATTACAGTGTAGGAGGGAACACCATACCGGGTTAAACAGTTGCTTATATAGCGAGATAAAGAGTAATTCTTCAAAAATGATGACCGGTTAAACAATTTACAGTGAAGGAGGGAGCAATATACCGGGTTAAACAGTAGCTTATATAGCGAGATAAAGAGTAATTCTTCAAAAATGTTGACCCGTTAAAAAAATTACAGTGAAGGAGGGAACAACATACCGGGTTAAAAAGTAGGTTATATTGAAAGAAAGAAAGAAATCTAGTTTATTTGGCACACACAGATACACACAGTGTAGGTACAAATAAACGGGAACTTAATTTTAAACAAATACATACATAGTGAGCCCCTCGGCTGCGCCAAAAAGGTCCAGTTCAGCAAAATGCCAGACAACTGGGCGTTGCCTGACGCTGGTTTATATAGCGGGATAAAGAGTAATTATTAAAATGATGACCGGTTAAACAATTTACAGTGAAAGAATTAATATCTTGGACACCTTCATAATTTCCTTCGCTATATGTATCTATTAAATATTTGAGCAGTTCCCTCGATTTCTCCAAGATTCCATTATCAGATCCGGACTCCCAGGTGGTCCCATGGTCATCACTGATAACCACCTGGGAAGCATACCCTTTCAAACAATAGTTATTTATGCTACAAGTGCGGAAGGTAGGTGATTTCCGATGAGTGGATAAATCGACACGAGTCGGAAATCATCTTACGCACGTGTATCATACAACATGTTACTATGCATTGTGCGAGGAAATAAAAAAAAATATCTGAACCAAGCAAGAAATTTATAAAATGGCGGGCTTATTCAAGGGCGCTCAGCATATCCACAGATTAACTTTTTTGTAAAATAATTTTCCAAATCGGACCAGGCGTCTTAGAGTAATCGGGGAATATACATTAAAAAAAAATATGAACCGCCTCCTTTTTTTGAAGTCTGTTACAAGCAAACTACAACAAAAACAAGCTTTTACGTAAAAAATTACATTGTCACGAGAAACCTGGAAGTGAATCAAATTTAACTTGCATGATTTGATTACAGACACCGGGACAGGTGAAATTAAACAAAAGCTTAGAAAAAATTCCGGCCATGTGCGAGTCAGGCTCGCGCACGAAGGGTTCCGTACCATTATCGCAAAAAACGGCAAAAAAATCACGGTTGTTGTATGGGAGCCCCACTTAAATATTAATTTTATTCTGTTTTTAGTATTTGTTGTTATAGCGGCAACAAAAGTACATCATCTGTGATAATTTCAAGTCAATTCAATAAATTTCACAATCAATTTCACGGTTCTTGAGATACAGCCTGGTGACAGACAGACAGACAGACGGACCGCGGCGTCTTAGTAATAGGGTCCCGTTTTCACCCTTTGGGTACGGAACCCTAAAAACCGGCCAAGTGCGTGTCGGAATTCGTATATTTAGGTTTCCGTACCAAACCGCAAAATCAAGTTGGTTGTAATATGAAAAATGATAGAATTTCAAAGAAAAATTCTGATTTATCAATATATTGGTACTTATTTGTTAGTAACGTAATAGTAAATAATATCACCAAATTTCAAGTTCAAAGGCCAATGGGAAGTTATAAAATGCATAGGAACAAAGTTTTGTAACAAAAAAAGCTGACTTTGGTGGCTTCTCATTTCTTTGTTTGTCAATATTTAAAAAAAAAAAACCGGCCAAGTGCGAGTCGGACTCGCGCACGAAAGTTCTGTACCATTAACGCAAAAAACGGCAAAAAAAATCACGTTTGTTGTATGGGAGCCCCACTTAAATATTTATTTTATTCTGTTTTTAGTATTTGTTGTTATAGCGGCAACAGAAATGCATCATCTGTGAAAATTTAAACTGTCTAGCTATCACCGTTCATGAGATACAGTCTGGTGACAGACGGACAGACAGACAGACGGATCGCGGAGTCTTAGTAATAGGGTCCCGTTTTTACCATTTGGGTACGGAACCCTAAAAAGTACAGTATTTATCAACGATATCCCTCCTTTTGCTGTATGGAAGATCCACTGAAAAAACAATTGTTTTGACCATTTTTATGACTTCGGGTCAACCAGGTGCTTATACTTTGAAAATTTGAAGACTCCCAACCGTTTGACTGAAAAACCTATGTGACAGACGACGAACAGACAGACGGACACGTGAGTGCCAGCAATAGCGCTCCGTTTGGACCCTTCGTGTATGGAACCCTAAAAATGAACCTTTTGAATGAACATGACAGGTCGAGAGAGAGATATACGCCTACTATAAACTCACTTAACATTTTCTGTTTCTCATCTTGTCTCATCATCTTGCCTAGCCTTTTCCCCAACTATATTGGGGTCGGCTTCCAGTCTTATCGGATTCAGCTAAGTACCAGTGTTTTACATGGAGCGACTGCCTATCTGACCGCCACAACCCAGTAACTGGGTAACACAGTACCCCTTGGTAAGACTGGTGTCAGATCTCAAGCTTCTGACTACCCGTAACGACTGTCAAAGATCTTCAAATGACAGCCGGGACTAACGGCTTAACGTGCTTTCCGAGGCACGGAGGAAACTCGGTATGTTGAAATGGTCACCCATCCACGGACCGACCTCGTCAAGCGTTGCTTAACCTTGATGATCGACCCGTGCGGCTGTTACTATTTAGCCACGAGCTCCTCCGTACCTACTTACTAAAGTAACTATGTAACCAATGAAATAATAATATAGTACCTTTTATCTTTCCAGAGCTTCAAATCAAAACAACTGGTGCGCAGTCAAGCTTTACGCGAAACGCATTCACCACCGCGCGCATTATCACCCGCGCAACCAATCACTCCTACAGTTACGATCTCCGCCACTACCGTCGCAAACTCGACTACTAGCGTTGGTATTTCATCGCCTAGCGTAGGTAACACTGCGCCTAGCCTCGGTAACGCGACCAGTGACGTCGGTAATGCCGCAAGTAACATCGAAATAGGTGCGAGTGACGTTGGAAATGGCACGAGTAATATCACGACCTCGCCTAGCGTAGGAAACTCACCACCTAACGTGGTAAACTCGTCGCCTAGTGTGGGCAACTCGCCGTCTAGCGTGGAAAACTCGCCGCCTAGCGTGGGAAACTTGCCGCCTAACGTGATAAACTCCGGCGCTACAGTGGAAAAAGCGAGTAATGAACGAACTGTGAGTGTTAGTGACGATTCTAGTCATGTTAGTGTTAGATGTAGTGATGTGGTTAACAGTAGTGATGTGAAACATAGTGATAGTGATGATTTTAAGAAGAAACATCCCGTTGAGATTCAGGTGAGACTTTTTCGTTACTTCACTTACTTTTACATAAATTATTTGATATATTACATGTAATATCGCCTTTTGAGGCTCTATTTTGATCATTAAAGTTCAAGTCTTCTATTTATTTATCCGCCTAGCCTTTGTCCACGAGACTGCTTCAATATGAAAATTTTCTTGCAGTATTTTATATAAAGCTGCTGTTATTTGACTTTTGCGACCGAATTATTGACCAATTCTGTCTCAAATGTCATTATTATAAGATTCGGCAGTGATCGCTTAATTGCAAAGAGCATTCAGATCTCCATCTGTACATATCAACTGATAGAGAAGTCGAAAACATTTTGTCGCGTAAGGCGTCGTCCTTATACAAAGCGATCATCGCGTGAATACGCGACCGTAGCATTAATTTGTATGGCAAACCGAAACACGTCGTTGCACTTTCCGATTTTGCCATACAGATGTCCGCGAAAAATCCATCGCATATTCGCGCGAACTAAGAACGAACTGAGCAGTTAACCACTATCTTCCAATTTTCATTGGTCAATTGACCGTTGTTGTAGCGTTTCTCCGTCTCTTACCCAGACTTGATCCCCTCAATTTCCCACAGATAACATCAGGCGGTTGGGACGACTCGCACCACGAGCGCCACCGCCCTCGCCGCTGGTACTCGGACGCGCCGCCGCCTCGCGACTTACTATCAAACAACCCGCGCGTCAGCTGCGTGTGCGGCTACTGTGCCGCTTGCGTTCACTGCAGGTACATCTTACGTTACAATCTGCCTAGCTTACATACATCAGGTGGCTTGGAAGAGCGCCACCGGCCTCGCCGCTGGTACTCGGGCCCGCCACCGCCGCTCGACTTTTCATTAAACAACTCGTGCCGCTTACGTACGTCCTACGTCATCATCTGCCTAGCTCTTGCCCTAGAGTTAGAGACGGCATTGTCATCAATTTCCATACTGTTTGAAATTGAACCAAACACTACGCGGGTAGCCAGCGCGCGCCCTTCGCGTTGGCACAACAAACACTCGACTAGATCTTGTTAGCAAAGGCGTGGCGATTTAGAACAAATTGGCCTAGTTTATGCTTAACGTATCGAGTACGTGCAGCTGTTATAACTCAGCCACGACTTACAATAACAACGTTTGCATTCACAGAGGACGTCGCCGCCGCCACTACTGCACTACGAAGCAGGACTCCGGCATCGTGTGCCCCGACGAATGTCCCGAGAACTCCGATAATGATACAGGTAAACAATCAAATTAATCAAGTTATTTGATAATTTAGTAGGAGCAAAACACCTAACTGTTTTTGTTAATTTAAATGTAACCTACGAAAAATTTTACACATTTTTGTAACATTATATTTTTCGTTGATTAAAAGAGTTGTTCTTTTATTGTTATCGTCATTGTCAGTGTGACGTACACTTGCAGGATTTAAAGCTTAAGCACGAATTGGACCAACCGCGAAATGGACATATTTTTGAACATTGGACCAATCGTGAGTTGGACCAATCGCGCCTAAAGGCTTTTCAGACACCTTCCTTATGTCACCTGCTAGAACTGTTACTGACAGTAAATTTTCGGTGCTTAAGAGGAAATATGGGCAGAGAGCGCCGACTGAGTTTCCTTAGTAAAAAGTCATAATTCGACGTTTGGCTCTCGTCTCTTTTCTCCTCCAATATTGGACCAATTTAAAAGATATTCTATAAACTGGTAAAGTAAGATATATACTATGTCCCTATGTTTTCCTTTTTGCATTTATATTTGTCGAATTTGTACACTAAGCCTCTGTCGACAGCGCAATTTTGAGTAATTTGTGAGGGTTTTAGTGCTTCTAAAGATAATGTATCATCAAAAAGGAAAACATAGGGATATGTATATATCTTTAATTATCAGTTTAAGGAATATCTTTTAAATTGGTCCAATATTAGAGGAGGAAAGAGGCGAGAGCCAAACCTCGATTTATGACTTTTTACTAAGGAAATTGTGAATAGTGGAGCAGTGGTGGCCCAGTTGTATCGGCCGCGACTTACGAGTTGTAGGTCGTGGGTTCGAGCCCAGGTAGGCGCTTTACTTTGTGTAAATTATTTCATCACCACTGCTCTTATAACGGTGAAGGAAAACATCGTGAGGAAACCGGCATGTCCTAGAACCAAAAATTGGAAGACATGTGACATCCACCAACCCGCACTGGGCCCGCGTGGTGGATTACGGCCCATTCCCTCTCACAGAGAGGAGGCCTGCGTCCCAGCATTGGGAACATTAATAGGCTGATGGTGTGATGTGATGTGACTAAGGAAATTCAGTCAGCGCTCTCTGCCCCCGTTTCCTCGTCGAGGGTCAAAACTCAAAACTGCAGTAGCACTCGTATCAAAAATTAAACTTCTAAAATGTCAATAGTGCATGACTGATTTAATCCAGAAGTGTAGAGTTTCTTGAATAAAACCTTATACAAATAAATTTGAGACACTAGTTTTGTCAGAGTTTGTCTACACTATTGATCCCTGACGTTCTTCGCCAAAACTTCCACGACAAACTTAACTACATCTGTTTGTTTATAAATTTGACACGAATTTGAATGCAATAATGTTATTTCTTGACAGGTGCTTCAAATAATAACGACACGATGAGAAAGTCGAGCAGTCTCGATGTTGACGACCAACCCTACTATTGTAGGTGAGTATTAAAAAGTTAAAAGGGGACGGGAGGCCTATGTCCAGCAGTGGACGTCTTATAATAATGATGATGATTAAAAAGTTAGGAGTGATATGAAATAATAGTTTAAAAAATCTAATAAAACACGCTTTACAACCAAACTAAAAAGTATAAAATAATTTTCAATAAATTTAAATTAAGTAGTGTGAACTATTATTATTTATTTTTAGTTCAATCGCTAATCCTGGTAAGGACAATGGGACAAACTATTTAAATTATTGCATTGTCATCGGTCCTTGATAAGTGTGCAAAGTTTCAAATTAATCCGACGTTTTGAAGGGGGTGAAAATCACGTTCAAAGATTCCGTTACATAGATACATACATACCAAGCTAATAAAAGCGTGTTAAAAAAGGAGTCAGTGATACCGTGACGGTGGACAGGACGGTATGGAAGAAGAAAACGTGTTGTGCCGACTACAAGTAGAGTTTAGTAATATGGGACAAGGGCAGGAGGATGAGATGAATTGAGTCATTATAAAAAGTATTTTTTATTAACGATAGGCTCGCGTTTGATCACTATCGCGCCTGATGATGGTAAGCGATGATGTGGTCGAAGGGTGCTTCCCTTGCCTAGAAGTAACCTATTCACTCTTGACTTAAAAAACTCTAGGTTGTAGCAATCAGAATCCTTCGAACGGGTGCAAAAGTATACCTTTTTACAATCTTTTATTTAACTTGCAATGTATATATGTGTGTTCGGGTCAAATCTTGCAACTTAATTTTAGAGCAGTTATCCTCCACCGATTAAGATTAAATTTTGCATACACGTTTAGTTTGGATGACAATGCATGGTCAGATAAGTGACGTCATTCTATATCCAATATGGCGGACGGCCCAAGATGGCGGACTAGTTATTTTTTGTGCACTGCCATGATATGGTATCAACTGAAAGGGTTTCCTGGCTGAGAATAATACAAAAAAAGATTATTTAGTGAATATTGTTTTAATTCCTACGTCAATGCGCCGATCAGTGGTATAAACTTAACAATTTTTGTTTTCAGTTATATTTTTATAATTTTCAGATGCCCAGAGCGTAAAGAGACTAGACCAAGGATGCTTATTAGAAATGATTCCGGTAAGTCAATCATTTTATGACTGGTTATTTAGGCTGACTTGGACACTGTTCGCGACGATAGGTCGTGGTGAGGGAAATAAAAGAGAGTGGACTGTATAATAGTTGTACGGGACAACTATAAATGATACGATGTGATAGTTTATAATGATGATTTATTGATACAATGCTATAGCTAAATTATACAGCTTATAATAGCATGATTTAAGTATATCGATCTGCTACGATATTAATTATGATAGTGAGTACACGCGGCGAAGACCGAACGCAAACTGCAGTAAATTGCGCACGCGGTACAAAACTGCTTATTTAACTTAAAATATATGAATTGTACGGGTGGACCGTACAATAAGAGATGAAGTAAAAGGTATATTAAAGAAGAGAAGAAGAAATTACAACGGTCGGTTAAAAAGTAAACAAAGGGATTAGATTTTATGCGCGAGCGCAGCCGTGCGTGGAAGTGTGCAGCAGCTGACTGTATGTCGTGACGGTATAGTCCGTGGAAGCGAGTGTCCGCCGAGCCGCGCCGCGTCGCCGCCGCGCTGTGCACCCACACACACACACACAGATGCCTTGTGAGTCACGCAGATGTGTGTGCAGCGTAGCAGGCGCACTCCGGCCGCCCGAAGTGTTGGGTAGAATTCCCAACAGACACCGACTCTAAAAGGAGTACCATGGATTCTAGACCCCCTAGCCACAGTATAAATATGGACAAACAGTGCGCATCGACGAGACCCAAGCTAAGTAGCTTCCGTACTGTTTGTCCCTATTTATACTGTGCCCTAGCGTTGTTTCCGTCGGATATTTCTTAAGTTTTGAAAAAAAATTGCATTGTTTTTACTGTGATCTGTTCATAATCTGTATCCTTATCAAACCCAATTAGATTTCTAAATTTTCATTTATTTTCGCCAACAAAAAAAAACCGGCCAAGTTCGAGTCGGACTCGCGCACGAATGGTTCCGTACCATAATCTCAAAAAACGGCAAAAAAATCACGTTTATTGTATGGGAGCCCCACTTAAATATTTATATTATGCTGTTTTTAGTATTTGTTGTTATAGCGGCAACAGAAATACATCATCTGTGAAAATTTCAACTGTCCAGCTATCACCGTTTATGAGATACAGCCTGGTGACAGACGGACAGACAGACGGATGGGTACGGAACCCTAAAAAGCTGGCGGCGTTTACTTCGATCGTGAACTTTAAGAGATCGGCTTATAGGTAGATAGCGCTCTCGAGTTTTATTAATATTTCTGTATTCATGATGTTTTAAATAAGTTTTTTTTTCATGGAAGGGATCGCGTGTGCTTCGAGCTGTCAGTACAGTTACGTAATTAGGGTGCCGGTGTTACCAATTTGAACATATTTAGGCTTTTAAAAAACCTTTCCTGGACGTGAATAACAGTGCCAGTTGACCCATCCACGGATCGACCTCGGCAAGGGTTGCTTAACCTTGAAAATCAAACCGAGCGTCTGTTATTGTTTAGCTACGAGCTCCTTTTTAGGGATCCGTACCACAAAAGGTAAAAAAGGAACCCTTATAAGATCACTCTTTGTCCATCTGTCTGTCCGTGTGTCACCACCGATTTTCTCAGCAACGGGTGGTCCTAGCAAGTTGAAATTTATACCAGATACTGAGGTCTATAGTCCCTATTAGGTGTATAAAAAGGTCAAGGTCCTGAATCAACACGATAAAAATATATGGGCAAATTTAGATTTTCGCGAAAACTTGTAAGTTTTAGCCCTTTACTTGTGATGTAAGACCTTGCTTTTAACCAAAATGTACAATTCTAAGTCAACCGGAAGTAGGTACCCTATAGGTTTTGGGTCGAAAACCTATATGGTAGTTCCCGTTGACCTAGAATCACGAAATTTGGCAAAAAGTAAGGTCTTACAGCACAAATAAAGAAAAATACCAGAAGATGAAAATGTTGAAAATTTATACATACATAGTTGACGCCACCCTGGGTACGGAACCCATCGTGCGCGAGTCCGACTCGCACTTGGCCGGTTTTTCCTTTTAAATGTAAAAAAATTCATTATGATTCTCTTCCAGATGACCGCTACGAACCAACAGTTCCGGAACTGGTGAACTTTATAAAAGACACGTTGAACAAGAACGCTCGCGACAGGATGGCGCTGCTGAAGATAGAAAGGGAACTACACTCGCTTGTTAACGATACAGGGTAAGCAGACTCACCAGAAAAACCTTTTAAAAGTTCAGCATCCAAATTGTGTAAGTTCAAAGAATAGCGCACTGTACGCTTTCCTTGCATTCGTTGCATCATATGTTCAAAATTCCGTCTACTCGAGAGTTTTGTAGTATATCGCCGAAGTTCTTAATCAGATCTTCACCAAATTAAAATGGGACCAATTTGGTTACAAACTCTTTCAAACAATAAAAAATATTTTCAAAATCGGTCTCCGCGAAATCGGTGAACGTAAACAAAAAAAAAAGTCGAACATAGAACCTCCTCCTTTTTGGAAAGAAGCCGCGTTGATCAAGCGTGGTTAGCAAAGTCGTGCCTTCTCTTTATGAGAAGAGGCATTTACCCTGCAGTGGGACGGTTACAGTCTAATATTATTGTCAAAAATATAAAAATGAATCGCTAAATGTGTTGCTAAGCGCAAATCTCGAGAACCACTGAACCGATTTCGCTAATTATTTTTTTGTTGTGTTTGTTATTGTTAGGAGAAGGTTCATACGGAGAGAATTTTTTTTAAAAATATCTGGAAAAGTCTAAAAACAACGCTTTTCTATACTTCCATAAAAACGATTCGTAATAATACTTAAAAGTCAATTTGAACTTTAATACCATACCATAAAGTTTAAGTGTTAGTGGAGAGGTTCCGAGAAGGCAAAACAATTGGGTGACATGACGTTATCGTATGAAGAATGAAGAAAGGAGCCTCCCCGAGCGACGTACCATCCGAAAACCTGTCACGTCCGGCGCACCCTGGGCAATCGACTCTATCGATTGGCTAATCCTTTCACCACGATGGCAAACCTAAACTCCAATCGGCCCTTATCGGGGCCAAGCAGTCCACTAACAAAACCAGCGTTGTGTGTGTATAGTCTCAAGCAACATAGAAGGGTTCTCCCGCGACAAAGCAGAGATTCTTTCTGAATTAGCTCGCAAGGTACACTGTGACATCCTATGTGTCCAAGAGACCCATCAGGACTCCACGCAGGGCAGGCCTCTCATTCCTGGACTGTCTCTTATCGCCGAGATCTGTCATCCGAAGCACGGTAACGCAGTGTTTGCTGCTCCCGGCATAAGAATTATTTCCACAAAGTATTCCAACGCTGTTCACCTGAGGACCTTATGACTGCGTCAGCGGAGGGCGTTGCCGTGGTTGAATTCTGGGCCAGGCAAGGCATTTAACTAAAAAGAGTGTTTGTCATCGACACGCTAATGTCAATATTTGCCAATTAGAGTAGGTATGTAGGTAGGGTAGAGTAGATAGGGTAAGTAGGGTAGGGTAGGTAGGGTATGATAGGTAAGGTAGGGTAGGGTAGGTAGGGTAAATTAATGTTTGGTGTTTTTATGGCAAAACAAAGTTTGCCGGGTCAGCTAGTATTATTATATTAATGGTATATTGTTTCTGTTACAGCCGCTGCATAGTCCGCTTCCCGGTGATGACGTCATACGGTCGCATGCTGGTACATCGGTGCGCATCGCTGTTCCAGCTGTCGCATCATCTCGACATGGGCAACAAGACTTCTGTGTTGGTGTCTAAGAGTGGTACGTTTGCTGTTCTGAGCTTAAAAATATATTAGAAACAAGCTTTAAAAAACAACTTTATTAACACCCACTTAAATTTATAAAAAACAAGCTTCTGCCAGCGGTTTCGCCCGCGTGAAATGTGTTTTGTCATCCCAAGAGAACATTATACTGTGATAAATTTTCACAGTATAAGCATCTTCTTAAAGTAAAAAAAGTAAAGTAGTAAAAAACCGGCCAAGTGCGAGTCGGACTCGCGCACGAAGGGTTCCGTATCATTATCGCAATAAAACACTTTTGTTGTATGGGAGCCCACAGTGGGGCATCGTTGTTTAGATAAATACTGTATTTCTTGTTTAAAAATATATTGGAAACAAAGGAATGAGAAGCCACCAAAGTCAGCATTTTTTGCAAAATTTAGTTCCGAAAATTGTTTAACTTCCCATTGACCTATGAACTTGAAATTTGGTGATAATGTTTAATTATTAAGTATATTTTACTAACAAATACCAATATATTGATAAATCAGATTTTTCTTTGAAATGCCCTCATTTTACTTATTACAACCAACTTAATTTTGCGATTTGCGGAACCCTAAATGTGCGAAGTCCGACACGGACTTGGGCGTTCTTTTTAGGGTTCCGTACCCAAAGGGTAAAAACGGAACTCTATTACTAAGACTCCGCTGTCCGTCTGTCTGTCCGTCTGTCCCATGAACCGTGATAGCTAGACAGTTGAAATTTTCACAGATGATGTATTTCTGTTGCAACAAATACTAAAAACAATAAAATAAATATTTAAGTGGGGCTTCCATATAACAAACGTGATTGTTTTGTCGTTTTCTGCGAAAATTTTACGGAACCCTTCGTGCGCGAATCCCACTCGAACTTGGCCGGTTTTTTTATCGTCAAAGTCAAAGTCAAATATATTTATTTCAATTAGGCCAGTAAGCGGCACTTTTGAACGTCATACATATATGAATTAAAATTTACAAGTACTAAAAGTTGATTCTACCGTGCATTCGGAAAAGTAGCTTGTTATGGAGAAGAATGCACAAGAAACTACATACTTACTCTTTTAAAAAAAAAAATAGGTGATTTACAATATTTACATAAGTACATACATTAATAAATTCATATATGTGAGGACGATGCTCCCAAAAATAGCACTACACACAAACTACGTACAGGTTTAAAGTAATAAAAGCATTAACAGATAAATTGATTCAATTGATAATAAATAGGAACATGGTTCTCACATACTTACATATATTGCAAACATAGGTAAAATACCTAATTCAACAACAACGGAACAGTGTGTGAGTCAATTTGTTAAAAAAAATAAGAAAATGAATACAATAACTATGAATATAAATTAACAAATTTGATTTTGTCTACACTAAAGATTGCCCTATGGAGCAGGACCAGCATGTTTCCAAGCATTCTTATCTTTAATATAATCATCTAGTTTGTAATATGCTTGTTTACAAAGTGTGCTTTTAACTAAAGTTTTAAATTTACTTTCATTTAGTTTTAATATATTACAAGGTATTTCGTTATAGAATTTAACACAGTACCCCATGACAGATGAGTGTACTTTAGCTAGTCTATAAGATGGTTGATCTAACTTATCTTTATTTCTCGTATTGCAATTGTGTCTATCACTGACTTTACTAAAGAGATGTATATTTTTCGTCGGTACCTCTTGTGCGAGTCACAAGTTTATATTGTCTTCTTTCGAATTTCAATTTGCTGCGACTATCACACATTTAATTTTTTTTTTTTTTTTTTTTTTGGGACAATCCCACCGCACTATTCCCAAACCACTGCAACTCCTGAAAGCCAGAATCAACAGTGGCGACCACCAGAAAAGCGCCGAGGCAATGAAGCTCGACGAAGTCCCGGAGAATGAATTTAACTGTCTTGGATCCCGCAACGAAATTAATCAGAAAATAATAACGGAGGAGTAGGAAAAAGTACAAATTTCCACTTCCCTCCATATCAAGCAGGAGACAGAACAAACAAGGCCAATAGGCACAAAGGGTCGTTTACAACTGGGATAAGCCCAGTTGCCTAGCACCACGGATAAAAACACACATTTAATTGTAAACCTTTGTGTTCCCACAGGCACCTCGGGCGGTCGGATCCCGTGCACCAGCTTCAAGGAGTGGTGCACGGCTAGCTTCCCGCCCAGTCCGCTGCGACACCAGCCCGACCCGCCACATGCTAAGTCAGTACCCACAATACATACACGCATATATTTACCCGACTGCCGAAGAAGGTTAATGTGTTTATCAGTCTATGTATGTATGTTTGTTTCTATGTGGCGTTCTAGAGATCAAACGCGTTGGCCGATTTTGATGATTCTTACGTCAATCGATTCGTCTTAACCTTGCGAGTGTCACTGGCTACATTAAGGTTACACTAGTCGAAAATTCTTCCATACAAACGTAGTCTAGGGATTATTCCACTGTTTGACGATGTACGTTCAAAATAAAAAGTGATATCAATTTGTCTCATCATTATCTAGCCCTGTATGGAAGCAAAAAAGTAAAAAAAGAAAATATTTGAAAGTTATGAGCGTCGAAAGTTCCACATTTCGACACTAATTTTAACGCATTTTTGGGCGCAAATAAATACCATAAGGAGACGGAAAATTGCAAAACGGCCTCCATACAGGGATAGATTAGTAGTTCAACAATGCAAATAATTTTATTTTGAACAGATAGATCAAGTCGTTTTTTCATGACATCTAGACTGCCAAAGGTCTGTTTATAAAATTTCGCGCGCTCGGTTTCGTCCTAAATCAATATCCATTTCGTTACAAATTTGCAAATGTGTGTATTCGTACGCGAACTAGCTTCCTACTGCTCATCACAGCATCTATCTCTTCCGCACGTGTTGTGGGTTGATATAAAATGCATTTTAACCCCGCGCACAAAATAGTTCGTGCCGTTGACTAGAGTAACCTTAAAATTGGAAAATAAAAAAAGGTTTTTTCTTTTAAAAATTTTTTTTATCTCTCGCGTCATCTGTGTGGGTCACAAATTAGTACACTTTGAACTCACTCATTTTTTGTCTTTTCTATCTTTCTTTTATTTTCGTTTTTTTCTTCCTTTTCTTTTTTTTTCCTTCTTTCTTTATTCCAACAAGTTTAAGTTTAGAATACAAAATTAACAATGCCTTTTTTTTTATTTGTTCCACAGGTCTATACTGAAACGCGACACGCACTCGTTAGACGAACCGGGCGCAGGCTCTCTCGCTAACAACAGGAGCAAATCACTGGAGCAGAGAGAGAGGGAGTACGAGAAAGTCAGACGGAGGATATTTAGCTCGGTACGTACCTTGAAACATGTGAATGTTACATCATACATATATGTATGTCGCATCAAGGGTGGCCGATAGATGGTTAAGACATCGTGTGTGGGCAGGTCGGGGGGAAAAATCGTGAAAATTTAATAACACAAATTATTCGATACACTGAGTTTATTCAAATAGACACAAGTCACAATACAGTCTTGCTTACTAATATTACTATTCGAGAGTGATTTTACGACGTCTAAGCTCTATGGCGGTCAGTACTCAACTGACATATTCTGTTATTCTTGATTTGCCGACAGGTGGCGTGCTTGTGATTTGTTTTGACGTCCGTACTATTGACTAAACCCGACATGTATATCGGAAGAAGGTAGATGATTAATAATTGGAACAAATAAATATCGCTTGTAACCTTATGAATTTAGTTTTGACGCATTGGCAACATTTTGATACTGATTAAAATTTCAGTTCGATTTTATTCGATTGGCAACACTTAATTTTTCTTATGTCAAAATACTTGATTTCGATTGGATGTTATAAGCTGTACTTTGCCGGATGAGTTCAGTGTGGTCCATAAGGGCCGCCTGAGAGTGGGGCCGCCCGCCATGGGTGTTCGCTTAGGAAGAGACGCGCGCCCGGGCGTTTGAATCAGTATCAAACTGTTGCCAATGCATCGAAACTAAATTCATAAGTTTACAAGCGATATTTCTTTGTTCCTGTCTTTTTGTCATCTACCTTCCTCCGATATGTATATTATACTAGCTGTGCCCGCGGCTTCGCTCCTGCCAACTGCCTACCCTACCCTATCCTACCTACCTACCTACCTATCTACCCTATCCTACCTACCTACCTACCTATCTACCCTATCCTACCTACATACCTACCCTAACTAGATTCCTACCCTACCTACCTACCTACTATTTTGTTGTCTTTATTTTTTCTATCTAAGAACCTTCTCCTAACAATAACAAACACAACAAAAAAGAATTAGCGAAATCGGTCCTGCCCTTCTGAAGTTATAGCGTGACCAGGAGAAATAAATGAACCTATTTTTATAGATATACTAGCTGACCCGGCAAACTTTGTTTTGCCATAAAACACCAAACATTCATCTACCCTATCTACCTACCCTTCCCTACAGACCCTACCTACCTTACCTACCCTACCTACCCTACCCTACAGACCCTACCTACCTTACCTACCCTACCTACCCTACCCTACAGACCCTACCTACCCTACCCTACCTACCCTACCCTACCTACCCTACCCTACCCTACCTACCCTACCCTACCCTACCCTACCTACCCTACCCTACCCTACCCTACCTACCCTACCTTACCTACCCTACCTACCCTACCCTACCTACCCTACACTACCTACCCTACACTACCTACCCTACACTACCTACCCTACCTACCCTACCCAACCCTACCTTATCCTACCTATGTAGGTAAGGTCCATTTTTTTTCCTCATTTTTTTTTTCATAAGAACCTACTCCTATCTATAACAAACAACAAAAAAAGAATTAGCGAAATCTTTGACCAAGGGAAATAGAGATTTATTTTTATATATATACAATAGATAGATAGGTATTTATTATATTCAATATAAATAAGGTATTAAAAAATAAACTCAAGAATTTCTTGTCAAAGGCATAAAATCATTGTAATTTTGTAAGATCATAACGATTTCATGGTGGTAGCCCTAAAAAAGCATCAGATTTCGTTTGTTTGTGAACATTGTATCTTCTAAGTCGCTCATGTTAGTTGTATTGCTGATCGAAGCTATCAGCAGACTATGTTCTGAATTATATCGTTTTTGGTTACAGCAAGACGAATCACAATGGCCGTGGCTGGCTACGGGACCTATCAAGCTGCTGACACCTGAAGGTGGCGGCAGGAATAAACTGTTGAAGGTACGTGGGTATTTCACAATTACTGGGATATTTTTACCAATTATATATTCACTCTCACAGAGAGGCTTATGCCCAGCCGTGGGCCCATGTATGGCCAATGTTTGATAGTGATAATGGCATTAAAATATATATTCACAAAAAAAAACCACAAAGGGTTCCGTACATTGGGTTTATAAAAAAGATTTGATTTTTTCATGCATTTTTTCCGACTTCCAAAACCAAAGTTATTTCAAATTGGAAACCCAACCTTTATTGCTCTCTGTTATTCCGTCTTTTACGAAGGCTTTTTGACATCTGAAAAAAAATTACTCATGAGTTTTGTTTAATTTTAACCAATTTATTCCTCCTTCAGGTCCAGTCTCTCGAAGGCAGTGTTCCAGGGTCGAGTGGGTCCTGGCGTGGAGCACGAGGACCCGTGTCCAAGAGTCATAGCTTCGGAGGATATGCAGCTGCAGAGCCTCACACTCCTCGGTTGTTAAGCAGACAAGGTATGCATATAATAATCATTTTTCGTTTTATGAGGTGATTACAAAAATATATACCACTTATATGTTTAAAAGTAAATCGAAAATAAAATTATTACTAATAAAAACATATAGAAGCGAAGTAAACAAGAAGAAAATCATGCTGTGCAATCGGAGGTTACAAAATCGCGAGCTGACTGTCCAAAACCATACGTATCCTCCGACTGCACTGCATGATTTTCTTCATGTTTACATCTTTTATAGCAGTCAGGTTTTTAAGTTAGTTTTTTTAAGAGAACTGCCTAACCTTTAGATTTAAGAAAGTAAGAAAAATATTTATTTGTGACCCGCACAGGAGACACGAGATAAGAAAAACACAAACAATAATAAAAAATAAAATATAAAAAACCCCGTGCGAGACCAAAAAGGCTCCTATCTCAGCATGTGCAACGATATCAAAAAGAAAATAACGCTGCGCTGATATTCTGATAGGGCCCACTGTTGATGCCACGGACACATTTACGGAAACGGATCATACTATCATATTTAAGAAATAAAAAATAGAACAAGATATATAATATCAAAATAGTATAAATAAACACAGTAGGTGAGTCGCTGTATGTAAGTGTATACGTATAAAATAAATATCTAAATAAAACACAATAAATATACGACCAAAATCTCGACGGCTACATGATCATTTGTCAAAACCGTAGACAAACGACAGAGCGCGTGTCAATCTGTGGTCGGCTTCGCGTCGGCTGTCAAAATGAAAATATCAAAATAATAATAATGGAAAATTATGTAAGAAATTTCTGTTAATAAACAAGGTGAAAAGATTGCTAGTATTCGATAAATCAGAATTGTGTGAATATTACTGTGTGTGGTGTGTAGTGTTCGGTGAAGTGTTCGCCAGAAAGTTTAAAAACTAAGACGCGTAACAGTCAGCGCATAAGGTTGAATATTCCATGCACTTTCTTATTTTGTTTCTTAAATAATAATTACATGTTGTTACAGGTGACCTGGCCTCCAGCAGTTGGCGCTTGTCTCCATCCAGCTCTGGGTACAAGACGCTCAGTCTTCGCAGTACTGATTCTGTCACTCCTTCGCCTACCGGTAAGATACAAATACGTTTATTGGTTCAAAAATAACAACAATACTCTGTCACTATAAATAGGATTATCTGTGCTATAAGTGACAGTAGGAAGTTAAGATAACTAAAACAATTATTTTAATTAGGCCTATGTTGTCCCACTGCTGGGCAGAAGCCTTCTCCATATTCTTCCAGCCAACGTTGTCTCCTGAGAAGGCCAACCCAACTAAAACATATCAAGGAAAAAAATAAGTACAGTTCAACTATTTTCTTAATGTCCCTCGCCAATCATCGCATTGCCATAGTATATCTAGGAATGCTAATTTCCATGTCCATCAATAGGGAACATTACTGCCAATTGCTCCCGCCAGATGGCGCTTGACGGCTCGGAGTAAACAAAAACATAACAACATGGCGTCTACTACTGTTTGTGGTTACCGAACTCTTTTTTACTGTTTTTAAGATAACTTGTGTTCAAAAACCAAATAATAATATTGGGGAAGTTAGTTAGCTTCATTTTTCTTTCACTATTTGTTTTATATTTTGTATACATAAACTGCGAAATTTTGTCGCTGGACTTTGACAGTTTGGTTTTTTTTAGGGATGTGTCCGATATATATAAACGTAACTTATATCGGATATGTGTTAGATATCATATCATATCGATATCGATATCAAAATAACCGATATTACAAAAGCTGTATCTAATAAAAACCTTACTAGCGTGTGAGAACGAATAATTCAAAACTTAAAACCGTAACAATGCGAAAACTTACGAACTACGAACAAAACGTTAGGATCCATAGGCGCTACCTATCTTTCTAAGTATTATTTCGTGTTCATTGTTAGTTTGCTCATCTAAATAACATTTTAACTTTTGCAAACTGTACTACTGATATCGATGTCTGAAAACCGTTTTCGATATCGATATGAAAACACATACATAACCGTTTGCGCAAAAAACCGAAAACGCCCTTCTCTAGTTTGTTTACGCAGAAACCTGTGGCGCCATCTGAGCGCAGCTTTGCGGATAGTTCCCTATTATTAGATTAATCTATATATGTAAAAATTAATTGCTGTTCGTTAGTCTCGCTAAAACTCGAGAACGGCTGAACCGATTTGAATAATTATTTTTTGTTTTGTTCGCCAGAATACAGGAAAGGTTTTTAAAAACAAAGAATAATGGGAAAAAGAAAAAAAAATGTTAGGGTAGGGTAGGTACTTAGGTAGGGTAGGGTAGGGTGGGTAGGGTAGGTAGTGTAGATAGGGTAGGTACGATAAAAATACAATCAATTCAAAAAATTAATTTTTGGTGTTTTTATGGCAAAACAACGTTTGCCGGGTCAGCTAGTCGTGTATATTAATTTGAATTCAGAACTAAGTACTTTATTGTTGTTTTGTTTTGATTTCCGTATGAACTATACAGAGCTGTAAAACCATCTTCATATTTCTTTTAGCAGCTTTCCTACCATTTTAAAATAAATTACATCAAGTTAAAAGAGTATTAACAAATCTATATACTTCCAAGTTGATTGAGAGCGTCCGGTCTGTACCAAGTGCAAAGAAGGCAACTTAGAAATCCATCGACTGTCGAAACACGAAGTTTGCGGAGGAACATTAAGACTGTGCCGAGCAAAATAATCCAAAACGATCGTCACAGTTATAGGGATTTAATCAATGTTATTACCATAATTACCATAAAAAATATGTAATGAACACCACAATGAACGTGTTAACGATTCTATGTTGGCAAAAACAAAAAATATTGTTTAGTTTAAATAACAAAAATACGTAAAGTTGGACAAAAATATTAAAATAGCATGCTCGTGTTTTATTGAATATTTATAGTAAACTGTTGAATTTTTTCACAAACTTTAATTCATATTAATCTCTAATTGTCATACCACAATTTATAGTTTTAACATTTTCGAAATGACACTCGGTTATTTTAGTTTTATTTTTTTTCTTAATTGTTGCGCTGTTTTGAATCATATGAAACGTAAACCGGTCGGCAATTCAGTCGCCCACGAGAGCTCGGAGAGTGGTCACGTCTCATTGTGGAGCGACGCGCCGATAACGATAATTCGCGATCTTTTGTGTACGTATACCTTGCTGCAAATAGTTGAATAAGGTAAGTTATATATTTTGTTTTTTGAGTATGACTTTTTATGCATAACTAACATTTACTTTTTATGTTTTTACTATTCAATGCATATTTCTGTAACATTTTTTTTAAATGTTTGTTTTAGTTATATTGGGAAAGCGTAAGGAAACATATTATAAGAAGAAAGTTGGCGCTCATTTCCGAAAAAGAATCTGTTCTCATAAAAAGTACATATTTATATTTTGTGACGTTATTTCCTTTTTAACCGACTTTCCAAAAAGGAGGATTTTTTTTGTGTATGTTCACCGATTACATCAATTGTGGACAGATTTTAGAAATTATTTTTTTGTTTGAAAGATTACGTTCCATTTAAATTTGGTGAAGATCTGATGAAGAATTTTGGAGATATGCAACAGAACTCCTCAACAAATACGGCAGATCTCTCGGGAGTGCTGGAATCGCATGTCTGTTTATTGTTTACACCATATTTTCATAACATAACATCACGCCGGTAAGCTCTAAAGGGGTACGCAGATGAATACAGTAAACCCTGGTACACTCTAATTTCATTTAGGCTATAGAACTTGCCCATTATGTACACAACTAAAAAGTGTAAAATAAAAACTTTTTTGCCAAAAAAACAACCAACTTCCAAATCAAAACACTACAATATTATGTAAAATAAATTGAATTTCGTCAGTCAGTGTCATAAAACGAAGATTCAAAAACAGGAACACCGACTTCCGAAATTGAATTTATTTTCACTTTGTAATATTTTTGTTTGAAAGTCGGTTGTATTTTTTTGTAAAAAAAAAATATCTAACATGGCGCATGTAATCGTTTTTTTTTTTCAATTGGTTCTCAAACATTCGATATGGGTATCGTGTAATGGGTTTTTGGGGATGCCGATTGCAAATCTGACATTATTTTTAAAATCCAAGATGGCGGATGCAACTTTTTCGCAAACTTTCGATATGGGTATCGTGTAATGGGTTTTTGGGGATGCCGATTGCAAATCTGACATTATTATTATAATCCAAGATGGCGGATGCAACTTTTTCTCAAACATTCGATATGGGTATCGTGTAATGGGTTTTTGGGGATGCCGATTGCAAATCTGACATTATTTTTAGAATCCAAGATGGCGGATGCAACTTTTTCGCAAACATTCGATATGGGTATCGTGTAATGGGTTTTTGGGGATGCCGATTGCAAATCTGACATTATTTTTAAAATCCAAGATGGCGGATGTAACTTTTTCGCAAACATTCGATATGGGTATCGTGTAATGGCTTTTTGGGGATGCCGATTGCAAATCTGACATCATGTTTAAAATCCAACATGGCGGAAGCAACTTTTTTGCAAACATTCGATATGGGTATCGTGTAATGGGTTTTTGGGGATGCCGACTGCAAATCTGACATTATTATTATAATCCAAGATGGCGGATGCAACTTTTTCTCAAACATTCGATATGGGTATCGTGTAATGGGTTTTTGGGGATGCCGATTGCAAATCTGACATTATTATTAAAATCCAAGATGGCGGATACAACTTTTTCTCAAACATTCGATATGGGTATCGTGTAATGGGTTTTTGGGGGTGCCGATTGCTATTCTGACATTCATTTTAGAATACACGATGGAAGATTTTCTTTTTCGCCGTTGTCAGTGATGTCCAAGATAAACTTGGAAAGTAAAAAATAATTTGAAAAAGACGCATTGCCTGGATTTGAACCCAGGACCTCAAGCACGAGAAGTGAGGCCAAGGGGTCACCACGAAATTTTAAATTCATTATACTTATTTTGTTGCTAGTGTTTGCTGGCAAGTCTTTTACATGGGAAAATATTTATGTATTATGTATACTATATTTCTTTTAGTCTGTTCACAACATTTTAAGAGTTAGGTTGATAATACATCTGATAACTACGTCAATTTAATAATTTTATTAAATCATCATCAGCCTATTAATGTTCCCTCTGCTGGGACACAGGCCTCCTCTCTGTGAGAGGGAATGGGCCGCAATCCACCACGCGGGCCCAGTGCGGATTGGTGGATGTCACAAGTCTTCGAATTTTTGGTTCTAGGACATGCCGGTTTCCTCACGATGTTTTCCTTCACCGTTTTGAGAGCAGTGGTGATGAAATAATTTGCACAAAGTAAAGCGCCTGTCTGGGCTCGAACCCACGACCTACAACCTGTAAGTCGCGGCCGATACCACTGGGCCACCGCTGCTCTCAATTTTCTTAAATAACTTACAATAACTATATTTTATTACGTTTTTAGGAAATGCTGACCAATAAAGATCCTTGCCTATACGTTGGTGAAAAACCTTTAGTTAGTGATGATATTCCATTCAACAATCTCAATGTAAGTTAATTGTTCTTAGATACATTTTTAAATGTGCCTTAGTACTAGTTTCTGCCCGTGGATTAGGGACTACTTACAATTATCTTATTTTATTTCAGGATTCTTCAAAACATACGGATTCATATTCAAACATTTTGGTAGAAGAAGAAACTAAAGACAAAGCCGAGATCATAATAAATGGCAATAGAATAATAGATTTCGCATACCTCTATAAACAAATGCAATATATCGCATGAACACGTAACACGTTCTTCCATAATGCACCAGTGATTGAAAATAACAATCATGTTTTAAATGAGAATGATATTACCCTTCTTGTCTCTTTGCCATTTCCATTAGTTTTTGGGAAATGCCTTTGACTTCCCTGGAGATAGTTGTCCATTTACAGAATTAGAAGCAATTTTTAAAATATGACGTTTCTGTTACACTCTGTATAATAAATATACCACGTTTCCCTGGGTTTTGTGTAAGATTTTGTAAAATGGAAAAACACGCAAGGTATTACATTAGGTAAATAAAGATTTTTTATTACAGACTGGTTTTACTATACAATACACCTACCCATCTAACTTACTTATCAACTCACCTAGCCTAGCTACTTACCCAGTAAAATGCCCGGGCGTACAATCCACAACGCCAAAATTCATCGCAATCGGATGAATAGTAACGGAACGGATAATGTATTACGATAGTACAAACAAACATTATTTTCTATATAATATAGATTATTAGATTTAATTATGGGCTTTATGTACCTACATAAACATCTAAATAATCAATATTCGCCTTTTCAAGTCACTCAACACAACGCCTCAAATTTTAAAAATCCTAAGTTACCAACTTTTGTCGAGCAACTGCAAGCAGGACTCGAGCGAACTTGTGATTGTGTGTGTGACGACGCACACGACTAGCGCGCTGTAGCAAATACCTAATTGCCGCGCGCCTCGTTCGCTCTGCGCCGTCTTAAGAAAATTGTTGTACTGTACTTGAAAAATATAGACGTAAAAAAAGAGGTTGTAAAACTAGTATTGGCATTTTTGGCGTATAAATATAAATATTATTTTGTTGCTCGAATGAATTGGACTCCTTCAGAGCCATCCAAGTTTTGTGGACACCGATAATTTATAATCTGGATTGACACTTAAGATTCTTTATACCGGTGTAGTGGTCCTTGTGGTTATCAAACACTATAACTGCGCTCGAAGCCGCGGCCAGAAGCTAGTCTACTAGATTCTTAGGCCCACTTGCACGGAGAAATTTAATAATTATTATCTGTGACCTGTGTAACTTTTTTTCATAGGAGGAGCCAGCCCCGAACCAACTGTCAACGCAAGCATACCAGTAACGACTAACGTGGAGAACGCAGGCGTTGTGTGGTGCGTCACCGACATGTCTGCTGTCCCACCGGGCGCTATGGTCATACACCCACATGTAAGTTATGCACATTCTTTATTATTTTTTTCTTTTTTTTTGCCCCACTCGTGTGTAATTTTTTCCTGTATCCTGGGTGCGTTTACAAACATATAATCTCACATACACAAACACCCAGAGCCGGAACAACTATCTGTAAGTCATACAAATATTTGTTCCGTGCGGCAATCGAACCTGCGACACGCAGCGCAGCAGTCAATCACTCAACCACTGCGCCAACCGTGCCTAGTAGAGGCCGTCTGCCATTGACCTGGTGGTCCAATAAATGGTGTCTCCAACCGGAAAAGGATTACCATGGATTTGGAACATGAGTCTGGAATCCCTTACGTTGGAATTTTTCGTCGGCTTCTCATCTGGTTGAGGAGTGGCTATGGCACCTTCCGGCTCCATCATGAGACCAACTCCATGGTACCATATTATTTCAATGCTTCCAAAGTTACATAAACACGCCAAGTTTCAATTTAATTGGATGCTAGAAAGCGGTTGAAAATTGGATTATTACTGGACTGGACTGGAGAGGTAAAGTTTGTGAGTTTTTTGTAGGAAATAATCTCTGGAACTACTGAACCGATTTTGATAATTCTTTACCAGTAGAAAACTACATTATTCCTTAGTTTTATACGCTACTTTTTATTCTGAAAAAGTAATGGGTCATTTGGGGTGGGCATCGGAAAAAAAAAAGGTAGTCTAGCTAATATTATTAAGGCGAAATTTTGTGAGTGTGTAATTGAGTTTGTAAGTTTGTTACTCTTTCACGCAAAAACTACTGAACAGATCTAGATGAAATTTGGCACAGAAATAGATTATATTTTGCAATATCACATAGGATAGTTTTTATCCCTGGCATATATTCCCTTGGCATATTCGACATTCAATCGGGCGAAGCCGCTGGTAGAAGCTAGTGTAATATAAAGCTTGTAAAAATAACAAGCCAAAATAACTATCAATTTCGAGTTAGAATTTAGAATGAGTCATGCTGTGGAATACGGGCTTTAGTCCCAATCAAACTTGGTTCACATACTTAATAAAAGTTTGTCCCTGTTGTTTCTTCTAGACTGGACGTCCCCTCACTAATCCGGATGGCACGGTGTATCAATTCGATCCGGCGAACCCGCCCGTGTTGTACGACCCGGCTGCAATACAGACTGACCAGCAGCAAGTGAGTACAATATCGCCTATAATGTTAGGTTCAACGATCAAAAACGATCATTGAGCGAAAAAAAATTGAGAACGCTTTGTGGCAGTGACGAAATGCCAGAAAGCGTTCTGAGCCCTAGGGTCATTCAAGTATTACGTAAGGTTTTCTTTTTGTAATTTTTATCCCGTCCCTCCACCTTGTCAGCAAAAGTAAGCAAACTTCTAACCCCATTCTCCTACGCTGACGTAAACATTGGTATATTTTTTTTATAAATCTGTTCAGGTTTCTTCATTGTTTTTCATGAGCTGCAGTTTATAAATTAACATCAATTATTTCAAGGCTTGTCATATCTGTTCAATGATGCAGAAAAAGCAGTTTTTTTTTAATAAATATTGCTGTCGTAATTACCATCCTGACACGCCGTCCCCTTTGTCATCAAAAATAAGCAAAGTACCCCCTTTTGGTGCTTACGTTTTACTTCAATAACTCATGCAAACACAACGCGAATTCGCGACGAATGAAAGGGTGCCGACGAGAATTTGCATATTTTGCGTCATGGGTGTTATTTTCATGGTTTACGGGGTCACTAATAGCGAATATGGCGTCAAAACCAAAATTCAAGATGGTGCCGACGAGAATTTGACAACTTTTCGGCATGAGTGTAATTTTATGGTGTTTGGGGTCTCTAATAACGAATATGGTAACAACAGCCAAAATGTTGCAAGCGAAAATCTGTTTGTTTATTATTTATTTGATTTTAATCAAATCGCAAAAGTTTTGAGAATAATTTACCGAATAAATTAAGGACAGAATAAATTGTAAAAGACTGTATTATTCAGCCATTTATCTGGTGTTAGTGCTATAATTGAATGCAAGTGAATAAATCTGTTTGAGACAGTAAATTATTTTACTTGCTTTCTTTCTTCCAAATAAATCAATAAAAAATGTTTTCAGTTGGATCTGAGCAGTGAAAAACGCCGCGGCCGATTGGAGAAACAGCATTCATTTATTGATAATGGTAAGCATATTTACCAATCATCATCATCATTTCACCCGAAAGATGTCCACTGCTGGACATAGGACTCCCCTAAGCGTCGACACATGGACCGGTCCTGTGCGTCTTGCATCCAGCCGATTACCTCAATCTTAACCAGACCATCGGCCCACGTAGTGGGAGTCCTTCCAACGCATCGGAAGCAACTTACACTTACCAATCTGCCTACACTTACTGGTCAGACAAATGTTATACCACAGATCTTAACTAGTTTTTTCAGACGTGTAGGGGGTCTGGAACCACTACACATATTTGAAAAAATCTTTCACCGTTCCAGATGGTTAATGGCTTTCAATAGGGAACATTACTGCCAATTGCTCCCACCAGATGGCGCTTGACGGCTTAGAGTAAACAAAAACATAACAACATGGCGTCTACTACTTTTTGTGGTTACCGAACTCTTTTTTACTGTTTTTAAGATAACTTGTGTTCAAAAACCAAATAATAATATTGGGGAAGTAGTTAGCTTCATTTTACTTTCACTATTAGTTTTATATTTTGTATGCTTAGACTGCGAAATTTTGTCGCTCGACTTTGACAGTTTGTTTTTTTTTTTTTTAGGGATGGGTCCGATAAATCAAAACGTAACTTATATCGGATATGTCTTAGATATCATATCATATCGATATCAAAATAACCGATATTACAAAAGCTGTATCTAATAAAAACCTTACTAGCGTGCGAGAACGAATAATTCAAAACTTAAAACCGTAACAATGCGAAAACGTACGAACTACGAACAAAACGCAATTTTCACAAACGTTAGGAACCATATGCGCTACCTATCTTTCTAAGTATAATTTCGCGTTCGTTGTTAGTTTGCTCATCTAAATAACATTTAAACTTTTGCAAACTGTACTACTGATATCGATATCTGAAAACCGTTTTCGATATCGATATGAAAACACATACATAACCGTTTGCGCAAAAAACCGAAATCGCCCTTCTCTAGTTTGTTTACGCAGAAACCTGTGGCGCCATCTGAGCGCAGCTTTGCGGATAGTTCCCTCCGCGTTTGACCACTATCTCACCAGATGGTAATCGACGATGTGGTCGACAGTGTAGCCCTCTTGCCTATAAGTATTCACTTAATGCCTCTCCTTAGCTGTACGCACAATAAAAGTATTCGCAAAACGATTAGTGCGTATGAATATTGAATGCGAATTGTGTGTATGTATTTTTTTTTAGCTATTGTTATGGCACACACACACTACTCAAAGGGCCGATTTCTGTACAGCGTTCTAATTGGTCGAGACCACTGAGAAACTACCAATCAGAATGCTGTATTTGCTAAAACTCAGTTTAGTGGTAGTTCCACTAAACTCAGTTTATCGCGATTAGTTTTATTTGTGAAATCGGCCCTAAGTCGTTAATGAACGTGTTACAGAGAGCGAGTGTCAGCCACGACACGACGAAACAGACGAAGAGTGTCGCAACAAATGTTGCTGCGACTGTCGCAGGGAGGACCCTTGTCATCTGAAGAACCCCGCTGAGAAGGTACTGTATCTCCCTCATCTGCCAAGCCATTACCAGTTTCGATCGGCTGAATAACAGCTTTGTAGGTATCACGATCATATAGCCACATTATTATTCATATCCATCCAATGAGTTTTTGGACAGATGTAATGAGTGGTCTAAGATCCCGCCTCTTTAATGTTTCTGAATTGTTTTCACAAAAAATGTATGGGATTGAGTAGTACCCTTTTTTTTTTTTGGTTGTGATATCGTCCAATGACTTCTCCCGCTCTGGGTGAAGCGGGTGTCAGACTTTTACTGACTAAAATCCACCCGTGTTCCTTCAGGGGGGTGACCATAAGCTCTTAGAGCGGTATCAATTTGAGATCAAATAAAGAACAGATATATATGACTTGTATACATCTATAACTTATTCGATATCAAATTGATACCGCTCTATGAGCTTATGGTCACCCCCCTGTTACTTGTACCAGGGCCGCGGTAACTCTCATTCAAAGTACAATGGCAGAAGCCCATACATTATTTTGCTGAGATTAAATTCCTACGTCATTCAATGAAAAATATCTGTTTTAACTCAGGGTCATGTTCTGAATTAGTTTGTGCCAGATTTTTTGTTCGATATCGCCGACAATAATAGATGATAGATAGTCATGAATTTGTAGGTTATGTCTGGGTAACTTAATAATGTGTTTAATAGGTAATACTATTCAATTTCGTGAAAGTAAAAGGGCAATATCGCATAAGTATTTTCCTTATCTAGTTATTTCATCATGAAATGTAAAATATACGCATTAGAAAGAGCATAATTGAAGCGACTTTGATTAGTATCAAAAGGTCGTCGTCAACAACCATGCTATATTTTTTTAGACTTGGATAGTCTTTTTGCCTATAATTAAGTCAAAGTAAGTAATTCATTTATTTCTACTACACTATAGTATTCTTGTCTACCAGCAAGGAACACCTACACTTAGACATAAACTGTATTATTAATTCATTTACTCCATTTTATTATAATAACAAATACAATAGTGATATACTTACTACAGTCAATACTTGTCACTTGGCAGAATAAGTGTAAAATGGCAACACTGAGCCACGGGGTCTCATTGCTAACAAAGAAAAGTTGGTTCAAATAAATCTCACTAGATGGTGCAATATGCACCTGTCTGTTATTGAATGTGTGTAAAATTAATATTTTCTGTAATTACAACATAAAAATTGTATGTTCTTGTTTAATCAACTCTCCTAAGTACAAAATTATGGAATATTGGGCTCTTAATTCACATTTCAAAGATTATTTCAACGGATCACTTAAAATTGATGCCAATAGATGGCGCATTTTTAAATTTCTGAGGCATTCCACTAGATTGTTAAAATTTGCATTGTAACATATTTTGGTGCAAAAAACCTGTAAAAACGTGCAAAAAAATACTATGAAACGAACCTTCACTGTATTTAAAGAAAAAAATATTCACGAACCTAATAAATCCTTTTACTTGCGAGTCGCTGCTAACACCATCTATCTATCACCGTGAAACAGAACCGAACGCGTTCGATGTACAAAAAAATAACAAGATTAATCAGATGAAAAACGCTAGTTACGTCGGCACGGTTTCTTTGTATGGGATGAGGCATCTGTATGCTAGTATTATATTATCTGTGACTGAGCTAATGAAAGTTAACGAAAAAACCAAATAACTTTCTTTTACATTTTTTTATCCGTGGTGAACCAGTTAATGTTATAATTTGAAAAATAGTAAACGATGTACGGATTTTCTTTCATATTTATCACACTTTCAGACGCTCAAATTTAAGTCAGCTATTATTTCGCCATTGTTCTTTATCCGCGACCCACCCTTAGTACCTGGCACCTACAAGTTGGATGTCTGCCCGAGTTAGGAAGTATGCGTACTATCGGACAAAGCTACATCTGATCACTGTAAGGACTATTTTAGCTTTCAGGGCTCGCCCGCTATAGTAACGCCGACCTATACTCATCAACCAATAGCATCACAGCATCGGGTGACTGTTTTTCTAGTACCTGTCAGCCCCTTGTTTTTGTAATAAAAAAAGACGGTAAAAAAACAAACGAGTAATTTTAACTACTTCGTAGATAACAGCCAGCTGAGTTTTACGGTTTGTTTCGACGAAAATAAGTATCAATGGGCAGCTTCATGTGAGGCACCGTTGCACTTGCACAAAAACATTTGTGAAAGTTACAACTTAGCAAAGGTGTCTTCAGCAGTATAGTATAAATCCTTATCTGAATTATTGTTTACCCCAATTAAATGATTTAGATTCTGTAGTTTGATTGCCTATAAAGTTAAATAATATTGAGCTGTATAAGATTGTTTTCAATAAAAAATCATGTGTAACCCTTGGCTCAAATTACATACTAACACTACTCTATCCCACATACAGGGCTATAGAGGTTAAGTCAACCTAAAACCTTTAAAAGGTCGTAGTTGCCATAATTCCTGACTGATTTGACTATGAAACCACAAACTTTACCGCTTTTAGGGTTCCGTACCCAAATGGTAAAAACGGGACCCTATTACTAAGACTCCGCGGTCCGTCTGTCTGTCCGTCTGTCACCAGACTGTATCGCATGAACCGTAATAGCTAGGCAGTTGAAATTTTCACAGATGATGTATTTCTGTTGCCGCTATAACAACAAATACTAAAAACAATAAAATAAATATTTAAGTGGGGTTCCCATACGACAAACGGGATTTTTTGGCCGTTTTATGCGATAATGGTACGGAAACCTTCGTGTGTGAGTCCGACTCGCACTTGACCGCTTTTTAAATTGCCGGTTTTTTTTTGTCTAACAGCCTATTTTTGTTTGTTGTCACAAATTTATTTGTGTTTGCGATTTTTGTGTAGAAAATAAGATGCTTTATTATTCTCAACACTAAAATTGCAGTTAACTGAACCAACTGGGTCCAAATTTATATGAAATTAATTCATAAAATTTTGATTTTCATCCAGAAATATTTACAAAAATGTCTATGACAGTCATGCTGCAGATGTGCTTTAAAATATTTACGTCTTATTAGCTATCCAACAAGGTATTACATGCTAGGTTATCATCATAATTCTTAGACAAAAATCTTTGATGAATATGTAACAGACTAGTTGTTCCCCGCGGCTTCGCTCCTGTGGACCACCCCACAGGACCCGTTTTCGGGATAAAAAAATAGCCTATGTCACTCAGGAATAATGTAGCTTTCCATTGGTGAAATAATTATTAAATCGGTCCAGTAGTTTTGGAGCCTATTCGGTACAAACATACAAAAAAATCTTTCCTCTTTATAATATTAGTATAGAATAATAAATAAAAGAAAACTTTTATTTTTTAGGAAACTCCCACGAAACCCTCGAGCCCCATCAAAACGAGCACACAAATAAACGCACAAGAAGAAACAACACCCCAGCAACAGCAACAACAACCAGAATACGAACAACCGACCAATCGGCTGCCCGAACAATTCGAGTTACCCAATCAGCATGCAGAACAATGCAAGATACCCAATCAGCACCCCGAACAATTCGAGATACCTAATCAGCACGCAGAACAATTCGAAATAGCCAATCGGCATACAGAACAATACAAAATACCCAATCAGCACGCAGAACAATACGAATTACCTAATCAGCAGCCGGTATTCGAACCAGCGACCAATCAGAAGCCGTATGAGGCTGCTAGGAGCTTTGAACCGGCCAATCAGAACGTTGTGAATAATGGTTTGAATGGCAGAGTATCGAAATTGGCGAATGAGGTGCAAGAGATACAGTATCAGGGTTATCAGCAGGGATATAGGACGGAAGAGGTATGTTATGCTAAACAAGATATATTATTTAAAAAAGAAGTTAATTTAAAAAATCAAAAAACCCGACTGCTTAAGAAGCGAACTAAAAAGACGTAAACAAGAAGAAAATCATGCTGTGCAGTCGGAGGATACATCTGGTTTGGTCAGCCAGCTCGCGAATATGTATCCTCCGACTGCACAGCATGATTTTCTTCTTGTTTACGTCTTTTTAGTTCGCTTTTTAAGCAGTCGGGTTTTTGATTTTTTGAAATAACTTTTTTTATTTATAACTTTTTAGTTAACATGTTTTTTTTTCGAATAGGTACATTTAAACATATAAGTGTTATATATTTTTGAAAACACCTCTTAAAATAAGAAAAAAAATTGGCCCCCCACAATATGGCGCCCAAAAGCCGCCATTTTTCTATTTGCCAATTTTAATGTAGCCAGTGACACTAGCAAGGTTAAGACGAATCGATTGACGTACGAATCATTAAAATCGGCCAACGCGTTTGGTCTCTGGAACGCCACATAGGAACAAACATACACGAAACATACAAACAAACATATTACGCAAGTAAATTGTCTTTGGCTTCTCACCCACAGATAACTGTGTATTGCTCTCATCAAGCAATAGACAAAAATTTACCAACTTTTATAATTTTTCGTTTTAAATACGAGGCTTTTGGCTAATTTGTACCTTTAGTGATTGCCACTTTTTATTTTGTATTGTGCGTTTAGTTTGTGAAGAAAAACAAAATTTCTTTCTTTTTTTTTTCTACATATGTATTGACTGATAAACATATTACCCTCCTTTGGCAGTCGGGTAAAAATTAAAAAGCCTCCGAGGCTTAATAACCCATGCTTTTTAAACTACATTGTGTACCTAGTAGTAGACACGCTTTGATCGACACTCCGTCGAAACACGTAAATATAACAAGACTAGATTCTGCCAGCGGCTTCGCCCGCGTGATTGTCGAAAATTATCCCGAGGGAACATATTCCCGGGATAAGAGTAACCTATGTGCTATTCCTGTTTTTTTTTTACAAAAACTTTGCCCCACACTAGGAATTTCTCCTTTTTCGTGGGTGCGTTTACAAACATAATAATAATAATAAAATCACATACACAAACATCCAGAGCCGGAACAACTATTTGTTGGTCATACAAATATTAGTTCCGTGCGGGAATCGAATCCGCGACACGCAGCGCAGCAGTCAATCGCTCAACCACTGCGCCAACCGTGCGCTGTGATTTAATCTATCCCTGTGCCAAATTTCATCCAGATCCATCCAGCCGTTTGAGCGTGATGAAGTAACAAACATACAAACACACACACACATACTCACAAACTTTCGCCTTTTTAGGGTTCCGTACCCAAAGGGTAAAAACGGGACCCTATTACTAAGACTCCGCGATCCGTCTGTCTGTCTGTCTGTCACCAGGCTGTATCTCATGAACCATGATAGCTAGACAGTTGAAATTTTCACAGATGATGTATTTCTGTTGCTATGTCCGCTATGACAACAAATAAAAACAGAATAAAGTTAAATATTTAAGTGGGGCTCCCATACAACAAACGTACGTGTTTTTTTGTCGTTTTTTGGGATAATGGTACGGAACCCTTCGTGCGCGAGTCCGACTCGCACTTGGCCGGTTTTTAATACTATAGTGTGACTCGCTTCTGCCAGCGGCTTCGCCCGCGTGAATGTCGAAAATTATCCCAATGGAGCATATTCTCGGGATAAGAAATATCCTATGTGCCAAATTTCATCCAGATCCGTCCAGCCGTTTGAGCGTGAAAAAGTAACAAACACACACACACACAAAATTTCGCCTAATAATATATATATTTTTTTTAAATATTAATATTAGTATGATTTCACTTATCTAAAAGCCTCTGATCACTTAAATACCTGTTCATCATCAGGTGACATCACCGCCCCAGATGGTGAATCACTTCGCGTCTCACGAGATGAACATGAAGGTGATGTCCCAACAGAAATTGCCGCAGTTGCCTCTACCAGACCCCAACATACGTGAGTATTATTTCTAATGCACCACAAAGGAGCTCGTGGCTAAATAATAACAGCGGCACGGGTCGATCTTCAAGGTTAAGCAACACTTGCCGAGGTCGGTCCGTGGATGGGTGACCATTTTTAGCGAGTTTCCTCCGTGCCTCGGAAAGCACGTTAAGCTGTTGGTCCCGGCTGTCATTTGAAGATCTTTGACAGTCGTTACGGGTAGTCAGAAGCTTGAGATCTGACACTCTGACACCATGACAAATGGGCCAGAGTCGTCATGCAGTGGGAGCCAGAAGAATGGCGTCGCCGAGGGAGGCCTAGGAAATGATGGCTTGTCAACTTATAAGCGTTTACAGGAGATTGGCCGGAGAAGGCAAAACACCGGGAAGATTGGAAGGCTTTTAGAGACTGCTTTGCCCAGCTGTGGTATAATATAGGACAAAAAAAATATTTCTTAAAATGTTGTCATGTCGAGAGGATGAATGAAAGGTGACTAACAATAGTACATTGTGATACAAGGGTGGAAAGTAGGTTATTGCAAACGAGCTGTCATTAACAAGCCCGAGCCGAAGGCGAGGGTTTTTAATGACACGAGTTTATACTATGTATGAAAACTCCTTGCTACTAAACTTTTTTAAATTGACAAATGGCGCGTTTTTGCAACTGGACATATATTTTTTTCAACGAAATAGCCTATACAGTCTATTCGATTTTTGACAAATGTTGATGTGAAAATAATTAAATTAAAACTGGTAATTAAATATATTAAACAACCATTTTTAAGACTTTTGAGAATTCAATGCTAAAACGTACGGAATCATTAATTTTTCCTCGAGAAAATCTATCCCATATTATTCTATGTTTGAAAACTCCTTGCTACTAAACTTTTTTAAATTGACTTATAAATTTAAAACTAAACTGCAAACATAATGATCGAGCTCGTAAACAAAAGTCACGACCGCGTAACAGAAAGATGCCTATGCGTAAGATTTAACTTTCGAATCATAATTATAGCCTCTGAAAGTACACCATGTCACGGGGTCTCATTCCTAAGTAAGAAAATGTGGTTCAAATAAATCTCACTACATGGCGGGACATGTTTTGATCTGTGGTCAAAGTGTGTATAATTCTCAAATTTTATTTTTTTGGTCTTTTTAGGGTTTATTCATATATAAACAACTCCTATGCGCACAAAATTATGGAATATTATTTCAAATTTCAAAGATGATTGGAATGGACAGTTAATATCTATACTAATAGATGGCGCTGTATTAAATTTCAGAGGTTAACCACTCGACTTTTAAAATTTGTATTAAAACACATTAAAAAAAATCAAAATTAAACTGACTTACTTATTGTTTTTCGACACCGACTTCAGAAAATAAAGTTAGGTACCTAAGTATTTTGCGCTTTGTAGTTAGTGTTTTCTTTTCTGAAATCGGTTTAATTTTTTTTGTTGAAATGTTTTATTTTCTTTTTTAGGGTTCCGTACCCAAAGGGTAAAAACGGCACCCTATTACTAAGACTCCGCGGTCCGTCTGTCTGTCTTTCTGTCTGTCTGTCTGTCACCAGGCTGTATCTCATGAACCGTGATAGCTAGATAGTTGAAATTTTCACAGATGATGTATTTCTGTTGCCGCTATAACAACAAATACTAAAAACAGAATAAAATAAATATTTAAGTAGGACTCCCATAAAAGAAATGTGATTTTTTGCCGTTTTTTGCGATAATGGTACGGAACCCTACGTGCGCGAGTCCAACTCGCACTTGGCCGGTTTTTTTTTAGTATTGGTAGGTAGATACCTACCTCAAATTTCCGTGAAATAATTTATAGCCAAAGTACATCTCATAACGATTCCAATTAGCCCAAACACGACTAGGATACATTGTTTTATTTTGGCGTTCCAGTACCTACCCTGCGGCTTCATCATCAGATCAGTTCGATGGTACCATTTTCATCAGTACCTACCATCTACCACTTCACCAAATTATACTTTCTGAGTGCAAACAATTTTATTGTTGATGAAAATACCAAAATTGCTATTTGTATACCTAAACTATTTGAAGAATTCCCTCGATTTCCTTGGGGTCCCAGTTTTAGTAGGTAGTTTGTTGTACTTTCCTTATTATTCTATGACTTAAAAAAAAAGCCACAGATCAAAATGTAGATAATTAAATTGTCTTTGAGATGGTGTCGATTTTATTAAAATATGCCCAGCGCTTTTGGTGCGATTGTCGTGTTTTTGTCCGTTTTAGACATAACTTTACAAATTAATTACAATATGTTATACGAATAAAACTGTAATTTTTTGTAGATCAAATTATTAAGAAAATGGTCTAATGTAACATATATTTTTTCCAAAAAATTACGACTAGCCGTTTAGACGTGATTCTCATTTTAAAATCAGCTACTCAAAGGAATCGGCGCCTAACATCGTGTTTGACGTAAATAAACATTAGGTGTTCGCGACGAAGCGTCATCAACCATACTAAATGGTTCATAGAAATTGAAGTTTGTATGTGTAGACATGTCTGCTTACCACGGCGCGCCACCTGATACTAAAATGAATTTTAGAGGCACGTTTATATTTATACTAAAATTTTACCTACATTTTTTGAGATAGTAGTATAATGTTTTTAGTGTTTGTCAGTATGTTATAGGGTTCAATAGTTCACCCTTAACAGAGTAAAATCATTAGAAAGCATACTGATAAGAGTTATCATAGTAAAAAACATAAATTTCTGTCATACGATACGTCTGTGCTCGGCGACGGATTAGTTCCGAATGAACCGTGAGAGGGAACCACACGTTATTTATAGTTTTGGTGGTTTTTGAAAATATTATAGTAATTAAAATCATGTTTTTAAGGGCTTATCCTATGTACTGGACATGAAATCAGTACATAATGATGAAACTATGTGAAGACCACATAGTTTCTGCTATGTAAATAGGAATATTGACTTGATATCTCAAACACCAAATATATGGTTTTAGGTCATTTTAGGGTATATGGGGGACCTAGACCGGGACAGGAAGCCTATATACACCTCATAGTTAGCGTAGTCTTTTATATAAAGCCCATTTACTTGAGATATCAAGTCAGTATATAATAGAAAAACTGCTGTTTATCTGGTTTTTGGCAATCGCTTACGGTTTTAGGTGCCCTAAGTACCTAGAAACATATAGGTGTACTGGTAAAAGTACTACCATTGGAAAGCCTGCTAAAAGGGCTTCCAGGCGGTTTCTAGATGGGAAGAATCGCTTGGATAGTCAACGAGATAAGCAGTCGTGAAAAATGTAAACAACGTAAAACGTTGAAATTTGTAGACCCTTCAGGTGGAATAACTCCATGAAGGGAATAGATGTACTCATGGTGTAAGTACTTTCGGATGGCTTGCTGGACTAGCTACCAAGCCATCACTTTGGAGCGAAAATCGCTCAAGTAGTTTAAGTACAATTCCAGAAAATAGGTTTCTGGAAATGTAATTTTTAGTCAGTTTTTGGCACTCCCCGGGACTATACACCCCTGGGAATTCCGAAAATAAGGAATTTTTGGGGACCTCCCGATGGCCCGTTAAACGCACCATCGTGTTGTCCCAATCTTATTAGTGTTTTTATATCTAATTTCTCTGATAGCTGGGCGCAAAGAAAGTGACCAGCTATCAAATTTGTACATATCAAGGCACCTTATGTGCATATGACCTAGATAGACTTACATAAACACTAGAAATGTAAAGTGTGGTCTATTGGCTACCAGAATCCCCATAATAGGCGGTGATTGTCTGGTTAGCCTAAGTAGGAAGTCCTAAAGTCGGTGAAATGACTTAGGAATTTATAGATTCGTTACATAAGGGATGATATCCCATAGAAGATTCCCGAAAATAAGCTTTTTCTAGACGTCAACAGACAGCCTGCTATTGGCACCAGCAGGTCAACCCAACCTATAGATATCCTTAGACTAGGTTAAAAGCTATTAAGGTTTTAACTGGGAAATAAAGGGAATTGTCCTTTCATTTCATGGAAATAGTCTAGGGAAGCTATCAATACCTGGAAATTAGGTATATTGATTAGATACATAGATAGGGGGCGTTACTGTGTTACAGTACGAAGGAATCCAGCTATTGATAGCACCATGGAAGGGGTGCGGTAACCCTATTTACCAAATATGTATAAGGGTTTTTTACATAAATAAAAATTATTTTCGGCGAGAATTTGCGGGGCTCTCAATAATGGCACGATGCGAGGGTATAAAGAACCCCCGGGCCCAAAATAGAATTTGTAGTCATCCAAAGCTAGTCGCTTGTACTTGTCTTAGTAAATAAGAAGTAATTCTTATATAGAATCACGTCTCAGAAATTGTTGAGAGCCCTAGAATCGTGCCGTGTACTGAATAACTTAGTGTTTCATTTAATTCATCAACTTCAACCCTTATGAAGACATCCCTTTTCGATCCTGTCGAGCTGAACCTCGGAACCTGGACACCAGGAGTGCTGATCCAGAAGTAGGCAACCCGGAATCTGGAAATAACTCGAGTACACCCAACACATCGTTGAATCGTTAGAGTCGATTTGCAACCCTACGTCACTGCAGCAGCTAGGCATCCAAGAACCTTTGTTTTCGTTGATGTGGATGGGGCGTTCAGCGGCAATGGCCAGAAGGTTTACGCCCTTCTTTTCTCGGGGCCAATGAACACGCTACGTCCTGCACATTTAATGGTCCTTGCGAGCCAGATTTTGGAGCCTGGCGTCCCGGCAAAATTCGACGACCATCACATTTAATGGTCCTATCGAGCCGAATTTTGGAGCCTGGAGAGCCCCAGGACGTCGGGAACAGCAGATCCAGAAAAAACAACTGGGTGCCTGCATATTAAGTCGGCTACGTGCAACACAACGTTGACCCGTTCGAGCCGAAATTCGAAGTCTGGAGCGCCCCAGGACGTCAGGAAGAAACAGTGGTGGAATTAATTTTTCGAATTTTGGAGAAATTAATTTCACAAATAAACCAAAAATCGACGTGCACTGCAGGGAACAAGTCCTACGTGCCCTATTTGCCGCTGGATCCAAGAGGTAAAATTCTGGAGACAGTTATTGAAAATACCCTATTTTTTCAATAATTGTAAGAAAATAGAAGAAATTTTCTGTGAGCCGCAAAATGCTGTATGAAGACAGATGCGCATCCTTGAAGCCCCAAGAATAGTTCCTGAAGACTTATCGCTGAAAACTACCCTATGTTATCAGTGATTTGTTCTAGAACTGAACGCTTGTTTATTCAACCAAGAATACTCGTTCAGAAGATTGGATTACGTCTTTGACGCGGAAGAATAGTTCCTGAAGACTTATCGCTGAAAACTACCCTTATGTTTTTAGCGATTTGTTTAAAAAACGAGCGCCCGTCAGAAAAATACAAGACGTGCGTTTAGAAGGCTGATGTGCATCCTTGATGATTGAAGAATAATTCCTGAAGCCTTATGACTGAAAACAACCCCTATGTTTTCAGGAAAATTTTGAAGACTGAATTTTCGTCAGTGAATGGAAGAAACGTACTCTGAAGACTTAGATACGTTTCGGATGTACTGACTAAGCGGTTCCTGAAGCACTATCACTGAAAATAACTTTGACGTTTCGGTGATTTATTTGAAGATTGAATTTTCTTCAATCAAGCAAGATACGTGCTCGGAAGATTGATGCACGGCTCTGATGCTTTGGACAAGCAGTTCATGAAGCATCACCACCGAAAAGTAACCTTGACTTTTCGGTGATTTAGAATTTGATTGAATTATAGTCAATCAAATAGAACATACACGTTTATGGGAAAAATAAACTTGTATAGCAAATGCCTGAAGTTTCCTGAAGACTTATCACTGACCGTAAGTTTTTAGTGATTTTTTATTTGAAGATTGAATTATAGTCAATCGAAGTGGAGGTTAACTTCTGGAGATCGTCGGTTTGAACGCTGAAGCCCGGAACTGGGACTTATCTTTGAAAACTAACTTCGAGTTTTCAAAAGAAAATATTTCAACAACAATGCCGATAACCAGATCCAAAGGCAAGACGCCGGAGGCATGGACCGTGGAGTTGGATCAGCCAGCTGGCATCAGACATGAGCTGCCGCCGTGTTCACCTTCCACAACCGAAGGGACCGAGCCGTCGGACGAGCAGCGCCATCTAGCGCCTCAAACTGAAAGCACTCCGACGCATCAACCAATAGAAACTGATCAAGCGGTTTCTACCAGAGTAACCAGATTAGAAGGAGCTTCAGACACAACATTGAAACCTTCTCAGAAAGAGAAGATTTCCGAAGAAGACAGACGTACAGCGATGCCGATGACTACCCGGGGTGACGCCCGTATCGAACATAGCCGTCCGCCGTCAACTAGAGTGACTCGGTCACGAAAAAACATAGACAAAGCTCGCGAAGACTTACTCAAAATTAAGTTGGAGCTTGCACAACTGGCACTTCAGAGAGCGGAGGAAGAGGGTTCCGAAGCTGAATACCTGGATGACAGAAACTCGAATGACGAGTACGTGCGTTCATGGCTAGAAGAGGCACCAGAACCTCAGCCTGAGAAGGAGGATAACGTCGTTGAAGGGGGAACCAGAAATTCTATGCATAGACCCCTGACTGCGGCCGCCACCAAATCGCAAATAGAAGGTCAGCATCCTAAGGAGAGAGAAGTGCGAAAGCCTCCAGTTGCAGCGTCAGCTGAGTGTACAGGAGGTCAGAGGGATAGTCTCCGTCCATTCTTGACGGAGTTGACGTCCGCTATAGCGTCGCTAGCCGACAGGAAAATAGAACAGCGGGACCAAACGAACCCCTCTGCGTCGAAATTCGTCATGACATTGCCGAATTTCAATGGTTCTCATACTGAATGGCTATCATTTCGGGCCATATATGAGACAACTCGAGCGTATTTTACGGACATCGAGAATACAGCGAGGCTGAGGAGAAGCTTACATGGACGTGCAATGGAAACCGTCAGCTCAGAACTCATCGGACATGCCAGGCCCGATGACATCATGAAGGAACTCGAGCTGCAGTTCGGCCGTCCAGACTCCATAGCGCAAGCTGAAACAGATAGATTACGCGGACTGCCGCGCTGCAGTGAGTCACCAAGAGACATCTGCGCGTTTGCAAGTCGCGTAAGAGGTGCTGTAGTCACGCTCCGCGCGTTAAAAAAGGGTCATTACCTTATGAACGCGGAGCTTATGCGATTGTTAACAGAGAAGTTACCCAATTCGCTACGAGCACAATGGTACCGATCATATTCGGAGAAGTACCAATCGGTGCCAGATATTTCATTGTTCAGTAATTTTATATCTGAACAGGCACACTTCTGTAGTCCATTCGCCCCACCCGAAGGCATCGCTTCGGCCGAGGCGAACACCAACAGACGCGTCACACAAAGGACGCATATAGCTACGGACCAACCGGTAGGAAAATGCCGTGTTTGCGACGTGGGACATCACTACGCCACTGGATGTGCACAATTCAGGGGCGTAGCTGTCGAGAAAAGATGGGAGCTAGCGAAAAAACACAATCTATGTTATCGCTGCCTTCAACATCGACGAGGCAACCACACTTGTAAGAGAAAACAGTGTGGCCAAGACGGGTGCAGAGATACGCACCATCGGCTTCTTCATAGGAAGAAGCAACAGCAGAGGGAAGCCAACAAGAAGCCCGATGTTCCTGAATCCCGCAAGGATCCTCAGGAAACGGTGGCCAGTTTCGGGTCACCATCGAGCCAGGCGTACCTCAAGATAGTGCCGGTCCGGGTAATCGGACCGGCGGGAGAGGTAGCAACATACGCTCTCCTAGACGATGGGTCCACCGTTTCGCTGATGGATGAAGACATCGCGAGGCAAGTCGGGGCAGAGGGCCCTGTGGACCCGCTCAAGATCGGTGCGATAGGCAACACCATGCTCACCACCCCATGCTCAAGAAGAGTCAAGGTGACGCTGGTTAGCCCGCAAGAGAGAAGGGTACAATTTAAAGCACGTACTATACCTAAACTCAGCTTGGCAAAACAAACAGTGAGCGATAGGGTTGTCGCACGCTGCAAGCATTTAACCGACTTGAGAAAAGAGTTGATGTACAACAATGGCGTGCCAAAAATACTCGTCGGCCAAGACAACTGGCATTTGTTATTGGCCAGCGAGATTCGCAGAGGTCCAAGACACCAACCAATTGCGTCACTTACAGCGATGGGTTGGACACTACATGGCGCGCACAGTAGTTTACTACGACAACAAGTACATCATGTCAATAGAATAACAACTGATGACAATTTGGATCATCAGTTGCGCGAACATTTCGCCATAGAATCGTTGTGCATAAACCCACAGCGACCCGCCTCTGACCCAGCAAGAAGGGCAGAGGACATTTTGAATCGATCAACTGTCCAATTAGAGAATGGACACATCGAAACCGCCATGCTTTGGCGTAATGAGCATGCTGAGATGCCAGATAGCTTTGAGACAGCTCTGAAGAGGCTCGTCTCAACAGAAAAGAAGCTGGACAAGAACCAGGAACTTCTAAGAAGATACTCAGACCAGATGGACTCGCTAATTGCGAAAGGGTACGCTGAAAGGGCACCCGCAATTAGCACGCCGGGCAAAACTTGGTACCTCCCACACTTCGATGTCTTCAACCCAATGAAGCCAGACAAACTTCGCATCGTACATGACGCTGCCGCCAAATCGAGAGGAATGTCACTGAATGACTTCCTGTTAACTGGGCCCGACCTATTACAGTCGCTGCCAGGCGTAATGATGCGGTTTCGCCGCCACTGCGTCGCAATAACCGGTGACATAGCGGAGATGTTCATGCAAGTGAAGGTGCGGAGCCAAGACCGAGACGCGCTTCGCTACCTGTGGAGGGGAAACCGCAGAGAAGGAGCGCCAGAAGAATATAGAATGACGTCCATCATTTTCGGCGCAGCCAGTTCGCCTTGCACAGCAATTTTTGCAAAGAACTGGAACGCAAACAAATATATAGAGAAGCACCCTGAAGCTGTGGATGCTATACTACGTAGTCATTATATGGATGACTACCTAGATAGTTATAGAACTATCGAGAAGGCGGCAGAAGTCGCTAGTATGGTGCGAAAAATACACCTACAGGCGAGGTTTGAACTCAAGAAATGGGTTTCAAATAGCTCGCAGCTCCTAGAAAAAATGGACCCATCGCACATACAAACTGAGATGGTATCCATTGGAGATATAGATACGTCGGAAAAGATACTCGGCCTCATATGGAGGCCAGGCGAAGACACGCTGGGTTTCAACCTCACACTCGCGCGTCTGCCTGAGGGTATCTTGGACCGAGAGGCGCCCACCAAGCGAGAGGCGCTCAGAATAGTAGCGTCGCTATACGACCCACTCGGACTCGCCTCACCAGTAACCATCAAGGCGAAGCAAATATTGCAAGAAGCATGGAGGCGAGGCGTCGACTGGGATCAGAGGCTAGATGTTGACCTGGCATTACAACCCGGGTACAACATTTACGCCTACTTAAAGACGATAGCGTACCAAGATGCTATCCTGAAGATAGATACGCTATTGAAGAAATAGATAAGAATAGCTCGCTGCGACCTTTACAAATTCAGGTCGGCGACAGCGTGCTGCGACTAAGAAGTCGCATAGCAGCTACGCAAAACGTAGCTGAAGCAGAGGCTACATGTTGACCTGGCATTACAACCCGGGTACAACATTTACGCCAATTTAAAGAGTTAGCGAATGTTGAAAAAAAAAATATCGACAGCGTGCTGCGACTAAGAAGTCGCATAGCAGCTACACAAGAGGTAGCTGAAGAAGTGATGCGCCCGCCTATATTACATGGCGACCATCACATAACGCAGTTGTACATAGACTGGACACATCGCAGTCTACAACATAGTGGCACCGAACTCACAATTAATGAGGTACGGCAGCACTACTGGGTCGTGAAGATGCGACCAACAGCGAAGAAGGTGATAGCAAGATGCCTGCATTGCCGTATACGCAAGGCACAGCCACCAGTACCTGCGACCGGCGACCATCCGAAAACGCGCCTCGCTCACCATAAGAGGCCGTTTACATATACCGGGCTCGACTATTTCGGCCCGCTATCCGTCACCGTCGGTCGGCAGCATCAGAAGAGATACGTAGCACTATTTACGTGTCTCACATCAAGGGCGGTGCACCTTGAAATCGCCGCCAGCCTTAGCGCAGACTCCGCCATATTGGCGCTGCGCCGATTCGCCGCACGCAGAGGATGCCCAGCTGAGATACACTCAGACAATGGCACCAACATGCACGGCGCCGACAGAGAGCTGCGAGACGCCTTCAAAACAGAGGCAAGTCGTAGAGGCATCGTATGGCGCTTCATAACGCCATCAGCGCCATTCATGGGAGGCGCCTGGGAGCGCCTAGTTCGTTGTGTAAAAAACACACTATACAATGTACTTACAGAAAAACACCCCACCGAAGAGGTGTTGTCCACACTGATTTGTGAGGCAGAGTACATTGTAAATAGCCGACCATTGACACACGTGTCGGTAGATGGTGATGATGATGAATCCATCACACCGAATCACCTTTTACTCGGTGGGTCAGCCAGACTACCTACACCTGGCACGTTCACCGAGCAAGATATAGACAGCAGGAAAATATGGCGACGATCACAGATCCTCGCTGATATGTTCTGGAGTCGCTGGGTCAGAGAGTACCTGCCGGAGCTCCAAAACCGGCGGGAGCCACATAGTAGTGGGCCCAGATTTAAAGTGGGTGACCCTGTCCTGATAGCCGACGGCCAGCTGCCCCGCAATACGTGGCCGCGAGGCCGCATTGTGGCCGTGTATCCAGGAATCGACGGAGAAATCCGGACCGCTGAGGTACGCACGCTTGGCGGTACCGAAAGTGAAGCGTCCGGTGAAGAAACTCGTCCCACTGCCCCAGTAACCAGAGATGCCGGAGCGGCGACCGTCCTCTCGGTGGGCCTGGCCGGCAGCCGAGAAATGCCGTCCGTCGCTCACCGAAGGAATGCAGCGCCGCGCCGACAACACTTCGAGTCGACACAGCGAGTCGACACAGCACTGCACGGCGGGAGATATGTTCGCGACGAAGCGTCATCAACCATACTAAATGGTTCATAGAAATTGAAGTTTGTATGTGTAGACATGTCTGCTTACCACGGCGCGCCACCTGATACTAAAATGAATTTTAGAGGCACGTTTATATTTATACTAAAATTTTACCTACATTTTTTGAGATAGTAGTATAATGTTTTTAGTGTTTGTCAGTATGTTATAGGGTTCAATAGTTCACCCTTAACAGAGTAAAATCATTAGAAAGCATACTGATAAGAGTTATCATAGTAAAAAACATAAATTTCTGTCATACGATACGTCTGTGCTCGGCGACGGATTAGTTCCGAATGAACCGTGAGAGGGAACCACACGTTATTTATAGTTTTGGTGGTTTTTGAAAATATTATAGTAATTAAAATCATGTTTTTAAGGGCTTATCCTATGTACTGGACATGAAATCAGTACATAATGATGAAACTATGTGAAGACCACATAGTTTCTGCTATGTAAATAGGAATATTGACTTGATATCTCAAACACCAAATATATGGTTTTAGGTCATTTTAGGGTATATGGGGGACCTAGACCGGGACAGGAAGCCTATATACACCTCATAGTTAGCGTAGTCTTTTATATAAAGCCCATTTACTTGAGATATCAAGTCAGTATATAATAGAAAAACTGCTGTTTATCTGGTTTTTGGCAATCGCTTACGGTTTTAGGTGCCCTAAGTACCTAGAAACATATAGGTGTACTGGTAAAAGTACTACCATTGGAAAGCCTGCTAAAAGGGCTTCCAGGCGGTTTCTAGATGGGAAGAATCGCTTGGATAGTCAACGAGATAAGCAGTCGTGAAAAATGTAAACAACGTAAAACGTTGAAATTTGTAGACCCTTCAGGTGGAATAACTCCATGAAGGGAATAGATGTACTCATGGTGTAAGTACTTTCGGATGGCTTGCTGGACTAGCTACCAAGCCATCACTTTGGAGCGAAAATCGCTCAAGTAGTTTAAGTACAATTCCAGAAAATAGGTTTCTGGAAATGTAATTTTTAGTCAGTTTTTGGCACTCCCCGGGACTATACACCCCTGGGAATTCCGAAAATAAGGAATTTTTGGGGACCTCCCGATGGCCCGTTAAACGCACCATCGTGTTGTCCCAATCTTATTAGTGTTTTTATATCTAATTTCTCTGATAGCTGGGCGCAAAGAAAGTGACCAGCTATCAAATTTGTACATATCAAGGCACCTTATGTGCATATGACCTAGATAGACTTACATAAACACTAGAAATGTAAAGTGTGGTCTATTGGCTACCAGAATCCCCATAATAGGCGGTGATTGTCTGGTTAGCCTAAGTAGGAAGTCCTAAAGTCGGTGAAATGACTTAGGAATTTATAGATTCGTTACATAAGGGATGATATCCCATAGAAGATTCCCGAAAATAAGCTTTTTCTAGACGTCAACAGACAGCCTGCTATTGGCACCAGCAGGTCAACCCAACCTATAGATATCCTTAGACTAGGTTAAAAGCTATTAAGGTTTTAACTGGGAAATAAAGGGAATTGTCCTTTCATTTCATGGAAATAGTCTAGGGAAGCTATCAATACCTGGAAATTAGGTATATTGATTAGATACATAGATAGGGGGCGTTACTGTGTTACAGTACGAAGGAATCCAGCTATTGATAGCACCATGGAAGGGGTGCGGTAACCCTATTTACCAAATATGTATAAGGGTTTTTTACATAAATAAAAATTATTTTCGGCGAGAATTTGCGGGGCTCTCAATAATGGCACGATGCGAGGGTATAAAGAACCCCCGGGCCCAAAATAGAATTTGTAGTCATCCAAAGCTAGTCGCTTGTACTTGTCTTAGTAAATAAGAAGTAATTCTTATATAGAATCACGTCTCAGAAATTGTTGAGAGCCCTAGAATCGTGCCGTGTACTGAATAACTTAGTGTTTCATTTAATTCATCAACTTCAACCCTTATGAAGACATCCCTTTTCGATCCTGTCGAGCTGAACCTCGGAACCTGGACACCAGGAGTGCTGATCCAGAAGTAGGCAACCCGGAATCTGGAAATAACTCGAGTACACCCAACACATCGTTGAATCGTTAGAGTCGATTTGCAACCCTACGTCACTGCAGCAGCTAGGCATCCAAGAACCTTTGTTTTCGTTGATGTGGATGGGGCGTTCAGCGGCAATGGCCAGAAGGTTTACGCCCTTCTTTTCTCGGGGCCAATGAACACGCTACGTCCTGCACATTAGGTATAGGACCTACACCACAAAAATGTATGTAGGTACATGACACACATTATAATATTTCCTATTGTTATTTTTAATGCTTGAAAGTGATTAAAGTAAGTAGGTAATTAAGGTAAAATCTTGACCTATTCATGCTATCAAATCTTTTTGTTTTGTAAAATGACATCAACGTGAGGTAGGTTCCTACAGTAGAAACGAAAATTCCACTGTTTTGGATAAAATACTAACTCGAATAAAAACCGAATGAATTAATTTTGAGTAGTATTTATACCTACTGATAAAATCCCAACACTATTTTAGGTACCGAGAGATCTTAAGTCATGCGCCACTGCAAAGTAGGCATTTAAGAATGCAACTTCAAATAAAATAAAATAAGTGCCGTCTAAAGCTTCAAGGTCAAGTTCTGACATTGTAGGATTGTAGTAGCAGTACAAAAGTACAGTGCGCTTTTAACGCCATCTAGTAATAAAAGTAAATCCAAGTAACCCTTCTTGCAAAGTCGCTGCTAACACCATCTATTGCCGTGGAACGAGAACGAACGCGATTGATGTACTCACAAAAATAACAAGATTAATCAGATGAAAAACGCTAGTTACGTCGGCTCGGTTTCTTTGTATGGGATGAGGCATCTGTATGCTAGTATTATATTATCTGTGGCCATGTTTAACAACTGTATTGAAAAAGGGATTTACAAGGCAGACGTGAGTGGTAACGCCGGGCGGGGACGGGACCTAGTAGTACAAAACACGGATTTTATTGGTGATGTTGTTCAGGAAGGCCAGCAGCCTTATTGCGTAGTGGATTCGGAAAGAGTAAAGGGGAGAGAGTATGAAAAATCGACCAATCACATAGACGAGAAGCCAAATCGCGTCTTTCATCTCGCATGTGATTGGTCGATTTTTCATACTCTTTGCCCTTTGCTCTTTTCGAATTCATTACGCAAAAAGGCTGCAGGTGCGCAGTACTCATAACTGGCGTGCGTGTATGACAAGATTTATGAACGTATAAGAAGCAGAATGAGTATGTAAGGATAGTGGTCAAGCGCGAGCCTTAAAAAATAAAATGGATCGCGCAGGTGGCGTTCTGTAGTTTATGGGAAAAGGGCGTGTATGTTGATACAAAATGTACTCTTCCTTCAAATCTCTTTGTCAAGGCAAGCGTGTGCCATAGTCGACAGAAGTTCTAGGGGTACCAAATCAATTAATCTGCCTAGCCTTTTCCCAACTATATTGGGTGCCAGTCTTACCGGATTCAGCTGAGTACCAGTGTTTTACATGGAGCGACTGCCTATCTGACCTCCACAACCCAGTAACTGGGTAACACGATACCTCTTGGCAAGACTAGTGTCAGATCTCAAGCTTCTGAGTACCCGTAACGACTGTCAAAGATCTTCAAATAACAGCCGGACCAACGGCTTAACGTGCTTTTCGAGGCCGGAGGAAACTCGGTATGTTGAAATGGTCACCCATCCACGGACCGACCTCGTCAAGCGTTGCTTAACCTTGATGATCGACCCGTGCGGCTGTTATTATTTAGCCACGAGCTCTTCTAGGGGTACCAAAACTATCAAAATTAATAAAAATATGTTTATTTCAAACAAACATCCGTGTTTATTTATGTTTTCGTCTTTGCAGGACCAATGCAAATGACGAATATGACAAACATGGTGTATCAGGCACCCATGACGCAGGGATACAATCCCTATCAATGCAGAGTTGTAAGTATTTATTTATTACTAGCTGTGCCCGCGGCTTCGCTCCCGTCATTTGTCTGCCAACCCTACCCTACTTACCTTCCTGCCTACCCTGCTTACCTACCTACCATTTTTGTTTCTATAGTCATCATTCTTTCGCGGAGAATCTTAACACTGCCATTCAGAAAATGACTTCAAATGCGCAACGCAATTTAATTCAAAAATCGAGTGCAACTGTCCGAGTAACTAAATTGGGTGTGCTGTGATAATTTTACTTCTTGAACACTTTAAATTCATCTAACTTTTGATAGAGTGAACCGATTGCGATGAAACAAAAACTAAGTAATTCTTCAAGTTACGCACAATTTTTAGGTATCAAAGTTATTTACATTGGTTTCGTACATTTCACGTGATGCGTGCACAAATAAACAGACAAACATTCTGAAAATGCTGGAAATGGGTTCTGTCGGTTATCCTTTAACACCCTGGCTATTTTTTTTGGACATTTTTTCGATGTACAAAAAATATTTTTCTACAGATTTATTATATGTATTGATGATAATTTTTCATTATTTTTTTAACTTCTTTATTTCATTTTATTGTTTACTAGCTGTGCCGGCGACTTCGCTCCCGTCAACTTTCCAACCTACCTTACCATTTTTTTTGTTCTTGTGTGGAAAATCCTCATTAAATGTCCTCCGCCCTGGGGGGGGCGGAGGGGTCTGTCAGACTCGTACTGACTAAAAACCACCTCGGTGCTCCATCTCACACCTACGCCGGGGGTCGCGGGAACCAACTAACTAACTATAATCTTCTTAATGTTCGTCGGCAATCATCGCATTTCCGAACACATACGAATGCTAATTGCCACGTCCAACAATTATTAGATTGATCGCGTATAATAATTTGAATTCAGAACTAAGTACTTTATTGTTGTTTTGTTTTGATTTCCGTGAGAACTATACAGAGCTGTAATAGTACATTGTGATACAAGGGTGGAAAGTAGGTTATTGCAAACGAGTTGTCATTGACAAGCCCGAGCCGAAGGCGAGGGTTATTAATGACACGAGTTTGCAATAACCTACACACCCGTGTATCACACGACGTTTTTCAATACAGTTGTGAGAAACAGTAAAAACAAATCAAAGAATTTGATTTGTTTGTTCACAAAAAAAAAAAATTCAATATGGCGCGTTTTTGCAACTGGACATATTTTTTTACAAAGAAAACAGCCTATACAGTATATTCGATTTTTGACAAACGTTGATGCGAAAATAATTAACTTAAAACTGGTAATTAAACATATTAAACAAATTTAAAAAAAAAAATGAGAATTCAATACTAAAACGTACGGTATCATTAATTTTTCCTCGTATAAAATCGTATCCCATTTTATTCTATGTATGAAAACTCCTTGCTACTAAACTTTTTTAAATTGACTTATGGCGCGTTTTCGCAACTGGACTTATTTTTTTTCAACGTTAACAGCCTATTTCTATACAGCCTATTCGATTTTTGACAAATGTTGATGTGAAAATAATTAAATTAAAACGGGTAATTAAACATTAAACAACCATTTATAAGACTTTTGAGAATTCAATGCTAAAACGTGCGGAATCATTCATTTTTTCTCGTAAAAAATCTATCCCATTTTATTCTATGTTTGAAAACTCCTTGCTAATAAACTTTTTTAAATTTAAAACTAAACTGCAAACATAATGATCGAGCTCGTAAACAAAAGTCACGAACGCGTAACAGAAAGATGCCTATGCGTAAGATTTAACTTTCGAATCATAATTATAGCCTCTGAAAGTACGCCATGTTTAACAACTGTATTGAAAAACTATTTTCCTTTGGCAGCTATCCTCCCATTTTTTAAATAAATTACATTAAGTTAAAAAAGTATTAACAACTCTATATACTTCCAAATTGTTTGAGAGCGTCCGGTCTGCACCAAGTGCAAAGGGCAACTGATAGAAATCCGACGACTGACGAAATACTAAGTTAGCCGAGGGACATTAAGAAAATAGTTGTACTGTTACTAGGCCATTTTTAGGGTTCCGTACCCAAAGGGTAAAAACGGGACCCTATTACTAAGACTTCACGATCCGTCTGTCTGTCTATCCGTCTGTCACCAGGCTGTATCTCATGAACCGTGATAGGTCGACAGTTGAAATTTTCACAGATGATGTATTGCTGTTGCCGCTATAACAACAAATACTAAAAACAGAATGAAATAAATAATTTGTGGTGCTCCCATACAAGAAACGTGATTTTTTTGTTATAATGATACGGAACCCTTCGTGCGCGAGTCCGACTCGCACTTGGCCAGTTTTTTTTACTTGTGGCCGTCCTTATAACAAACAATAACTGACTAAAAGCTCACGGTGTTCTGCAGCTACCTTTGGCCGAGCGCTGGCGTTCGTGCGCACTTCGTCACGTTCTTTCGGCCAGGTATTGGTCCGCATGAATTCATGTGGACCACCCTCTGCGGTAGTATACGCCCGCAGTTCCCCTAAAAAAGCGCGCGCGGAACACGGCCCTACCTGCCTACCCTACATATATAACTTCCTTTTGTTTTTAAACCACTTCTATATACGGGCAAAGAAAATGAATAAAGCATAGTATAACTTCCATAAACATTTTAGTCAGCTGACAACTTTGTATCCAAAAACAAAATGTTTTGAGAGGACTTGTATGACTTCCTGGAAGAAAGTTGTTCATTTACATGGGCAGAAATAGTTAATTAATATTTATTTAAATCTTCATGCAAAAAGGTAAATTGGCGGACTCAATGCCATAATCATTCTCTACCAGTCAACCAAGGGTGGTGAAGAGATGACTTGGCCCCTCCTTTACGTTAACAGCCTGTATTTAACTAAAGTCGACCTATTTTTCTTCCCTCAGGAGCCGTCTCTTCAGATGTACCCTCAAGTACTCCAGACAGAGGAACACAAACTCGCTCCATCGCCACATCCAAACGAAACTTCTTTCAGGATTGGTGAGTTATCAATTTTGAAATGAATTTTATATAGTTTGAATCAATTAAGAAATAGATGAAGCAAAAGGAGCTTGTAAGGATCGTAGTGGCTGGCGTTTTGTAGTGTCTGCCTACCCAACAGACCATAAACCCAACTAGATAACGCAAGTCCATCCATCTGTATGAAAACCAAGCGTGCCACTTTTTCACACACAATTTAAAAACAAATTTACTTAAAAGAAAACATTTTCAATGCCTCGGACAACTTTTGGAACGAAGTTCCTTATAGCTCGTTGCGAAAGGGGGCTAGACGGAAAAAATTAAGACGAAAAGTTGTAACGACACTTTTTGCTATAGTTGTAAGCCGTGCGGCGTGCGCGTGTTTCGTGCGTGTTCTAACCTGTACGCTGTTGTGTTTACGAAGTCAAGAGAGTATATATACATATATATATGTGTATACATATATACATGTATATATATATATACATATGTATATATGTATATACATATATATATATGTCGCAAATAGGAGGGCTATCTTCGATAAACCCTCGTTCTTGTGGGCTTTTGTGGGTATATGCATGCTACAAAGCAGGTAACTTATGCCGTTTTGGAGATAGTCCTTGTTCCAATCTTATCAAAGCAGCGAATTCGGCCACCTATTCCGCTTTCTCTCAACAAAACACACTTTTTCAAGTTTATACACGCCACTTTAGGCCACCTCTCCACTATTTTCCTCACAACTCTTTTTCAACTCCGCAAACGCGCGCCCGCGGGAGAAACTCGCTCAGGGTGTCTGGATAGACACCCCTGCTTTTTATTGGCTCAAGCACTCATCCGGCAAATTACAGCTTATAACATCCAATCCAAATCGAGTATTTTGACATAAGCAAAATAAAGTGTTGTCAATCGAATAAAATCGAACTGAGATTGAATCGTAGGCTAAATGTTGCCAATTAAACAAAACTGAATTAATAAGTTTACATGCGTCATATTTCTTTGTTCTAGATTATTAGTCATATAACTTCCTCAGATATATATATATACTACAGGAACTTCGTTCCATCCGGGTGTCCCTTGACACCTCTCAAGTTTTTCTATACATTCTTTACAGCTCAATATGTCATAATTAGTCATTTTAAATTTCGGTGGATTTCCGGTGCCGATAATGCTAAATAAAAAGCTCAAATTACGATAATTGATCGTAATTTTACTCCGTTCTTTGACACGAAAAGTACATACAATCGCGTCATTTAGTTAGATTTATATCTGTGGCCTACTTTCCGAGATCAAAAATTGTTAATTTAAATAAGGTCGAGACATATCAGTAATCGAACGCCAGATTGACTTAAGGGTACACTAGTCGACGGTACGAACTATTTTGTGCGCGGGGTTAAATTGCATTTTATATCAACCGACAACACGTGCGGAAGAGATAGATGCTGTGTTGAGTAGTAGGAAGCTAGTTCGCGTACGAATACACACTTTTGCAAATTTGTAGTAAAATGGATAATGATTTAGGACGAAACCGAGTGCGCGAAATTTTATAAACAGACCTTTGGCAAAAATTAAATTGGAAAAAATGACTAAATCTATCTGTTCAAAATAAAATTATTTGCATTGTTGAATTACTAATCTATCCCGGTATGGAGGCCGTTTTGCAATTTTCAGTCTTCTTATGGTATTTATTTGCGCCCAAAAATGCGTTAAAATTAGTGTCGAAATGTGGAACTTTCGACGCTCATAAATTTCAAATATTTTCTTTTTTTACTTTTTTGCTTCCATACAGGGCTAGATGATGATGAGACAAATTGATATCACTTTTTATTTTGAACGTACATCGTCAAACATTGGAATAATCCCTAGACTACGTTTGTATGGAAGAATTTTCGACTAGTGTACCCTTAAGATAAAGTCACCGCCAGACAACAAAAACAAAAGTCGTTAACACCTATTAACGTTAGTTAATCGTTAACGTGTACCAATGTACTACAATATTTCCAAACGATACGAAAAACATGTAAAGGCAGTGTCGCTAACACGATCAAAACTAACATATCGCGGTAAGGGACGTCCTTGACCCTTTCATTTGGCATGAGTTACAAACCTTTTGATCAAAACCATGTTCAGTCGTATTTATTTAGGTACTTACTAGTACAGGTCCCGTCACGTAAAAAGAACGCTGGCTTTGAATCTGCGCAGTGAGCGATTTATCGATCAAACTGGTGGTATGAAGGGGGCGCGACGGGGGAATGCTCCGCCAGTTTTTCGGTGCGCGCACGCTATTGGTTCGTCAGTTGACCCATGCTTCCCGCGCTGAAATCACACTTCGTTCGCTCCCAAAATACAGTCGCACACACAACTTTATTTGCACGACGAAAGTTTTAAAAATGTAGGAAAGAAAAATGATTTATGTTGAATGATGAAGAAAGATGAGAAAGGAGCAGTTGATAATTTATAATGATACGATATGTATATATTTATAATAATATAAAAGCAAAATAAAGAAATAATCTTAAGTAAAGATTAACTAATTTAAATCCAGCCTCATCCAAAGTTCTAAGTAGCTACTAGCTAATAAGTACCTATTATGATTCTACAATAAAAAAAATACTCTTATAAAACAATATCGTAGTACTTTAGAACGCGACTGTACCCATGCGCAAACACATCCCCTCCACTGTTGCTCAGCGTTCTTTTTACGTGACGGGACATGTATCACGGGGTCCCAGCGCTAACAAAGAAAATTTGGTTCAAATAAATGTCACTAGATGGCGCGATATGCATCGATTTGTTATTGAATTGTGGGTATAATTATCATTTTCTAGATTGATCTTAAAAATTGTATGTTCTTGTTTAATCAACTCTTCTAAGCACAAAATTATATAATAAAGGGGCCTTAATTCACATTTAATAAATTATTTGAACAGATCATTTAAAATGTATTCCAAAAGATGTCGCAGTTTTAAATTTCTGAGGCATGCCACTCGATTTTCTAAATTTATATTATAACACAATTTGGTATTGAAACTGTAAAACGTGCAAAAAAATACTATAAAACAAATCGTCACTGTAAATCGGCACACTTGGGGGTCAACTGGGGGGTGACCATAAGCTCTTAGAGCAGCTGTAAGAGCTTATGGTCACCCCCCTGATGGTAAGCGATGATGTGGTCGACGGTGAATCACGCTTGCCTAGAAGAAACCTATTCACTCTTGACTTAAAGACCCTCAGGTTCCTGAAGTTAAACTAAGTTGTTGCTTTGTACCGCAGATCCGAGCTACCCTTACGCCGCGGTAGATGTGTCCGCAGCGTGTCAAGCCTGCGTCGATACCAACGGCATGCAGACGATGCACCAGCATCCGCAGAGAAGGTATTACTGACTACTCATCATCAGACTTTTAATATTCCCACTGCTGGGACACAGGCATCCTATCTTTGAGAGGGAATGGGCTGTAATCCACCACGCGGACCCAGTGCGGGTTGCTGGATGTCACATGTCTTCGAATGGCTATTATGAAGCAAATATTTGACGGTATCTTACCACCGGTTCCACTCATGCCATGATTTCAACTAATGAGATTTCGCTTACAAAACGATACGTCTACGCGACGATTCGTTTGTAGAACTCTGCAGGGGGGTGACCACAAGCTCTTAGAGAGGTATCAATTTGAGATCCCGGGTCTCTACACCAGGCCGCACACAAGAGCAGCATACAAGATCCCCTAGATATTATATTGTATACTAAAACTTATTTTTCCAACTATAAATATCTTTATCCATAGAATAAGTTTAAAATTTTTGACTGTTCTATTTTATTACAAGTAGGAAAATCTTAAAAAATGGTCCATTACAGGGATCCCCTGATAAAAACGTGTATATAAAATGTACAAATCAGTGTAGAAAACAAAAGAATACCAAATGCCCAAGATAGGTATACAAAACGTGTGAAAATTAACGAAGAAATCAAAGAAACCATTAGTACGTACAAACCTTTGCAACGAAAACTCCAAAATTACTATCTACAGTAGAGTGACTCCTTACGCAGTGAGAGCCAAAAGACGGGTATCAAGGCAAACACCGGGAATAATTTAAGGTTACGAGGGACAACTTTGCTCAATAGTGGGAAAATATAGGTTGAAAAAAAGCTATCACACTAATATTTAACTGTCTTGGAACCCGCAACGAAATTAATCAGAAAAGAATAACGGAGGAGTCAAGCAGGAGGCAGAACAAACAAGGCCAATAGGCAAAAAGAGTCGTTTACAACTGGGATAAGCCCAGCAAAATGTGTTGGTAAGCGCATAACTCAACAACGCCTGGACCAATTTGGCCAATTCTTTTTTTTAAATGTTCGTTGAAGTTCAAAGATGGTTTTTACGGCGAGAAAAATTCGAATAATTGCTGGAAAAACCCTAAAAACAGCCCTTTTCTTTTTCCCATACAAACGTTTTCTAACTAAAACGAGCTTTGTTGCTATTGTATAAAGTTCATATTGAATTACAAGCACTCACTGTTCTTTAAACAATGTAGGTATGTTCCTAACGTCAAAGAGTCAATTTGCACTTTATTACCTCTGTACAAAGTTCAAATTGGTGTAGGGTAGGTGTATACTGGTAGGTGTAGGTGTGATACTATAGTTGCCTATTCTTTCTCCGGGACTTCGTCGAGCTTCATTGCCTCGGCGCTTTTCTGGTGGTCGCCACTGTTGATTCTGGCTTTCAGGAGATGCAGTGGTTTGGGAATAGTGCGGTGGGATTATTACACTAATATTATACAGTTTGTGAGTGTGTGTGTTTTTATGTACTCTTTCACGCAAAAACTACTGAACGGATCTGGATGAAATTTTGCACAGAGATAGATTATAGTCGGGAATAGCACATATGACACTTTTCATCCCGGGAATATGTTCCCTTGGGATAATTTTCGACATACACGCGGGCGAAGCCGCTGTCAGAAGCTAGTGTATCTTTGTAATGAAGCTACAATCTAACTTTCTTCTTCGGTTTCCAGCTATAGCGTCCCTTACGGTCAGATGGAGGTACCACAACAAGTGCTGCCTCCCTACCCGGTCGGCAACGTTCTGTTACCGCAACCTCACCTACAGCAGTTACCTACAGCATACCCGGTAAGTGTCTACCTGCCCTACCTACCAACTATAAGACACACTCACTCAAATGGAGGTACAGTACAACTATTTTCTTAACGTCCCTCGGCAAACTTCGTGTTTCGTCAGTCGTCGGATTTCTATCAGTTGCCCTTTGCACTTGGTGCAGACAATCATCTTGGAAATAAACGGTTAGTCGACTGCTCACGTGACCAGAGGGCTGGCCTTTTCTTCAGTCAGAGAATCAGCATTGCCATTCAACGTGGCAATGCTGCCAGCGTCCTGGGCACGTTTCCTATTGACATCGATGTGGACGAATTTTTTGATGCGCAATGAGCCCTATTCCCTCTCCCCTTTGTATGTAAGTTTGTTTTTAGTCATTAGATTAGAAATATTCAGTTGTATATATTATTCGAACAAATAAATAGAATTTACTTGTAAGTATATAGAGTTGTTAAAACTCTTTTAACTCAATATAATTTATTTTTAAAATGGGAGGAAAGCTTCTATTTTCACAGCTCTATATATTTCACACGGAAATCAAAACGAAACAACAATAATGTACTTTCTTCTGAATCATGTTATTATAAAAGATAAATCTAATAATTGATGGACATGGAAATTTGCATTCGTTTGTATTCGGAAATGCGATGATTGCCGAGGGACAGTAAGAAAATAGTAGAATCCGGATATAACGACCTTCAAGGGAACGGCGATACTATGTCGTACTAACTGGATGACGTACAAAACGGATTACTTAACTTACGAATACATATTTACTGTCTAACTGTCTAGCAAAAAAGTTTGCTTTCTCTTGTAGCTGAGGCCCATTGTGTTGTGTATCGCGACCGGGGAATACCCGTTGTATTCCCCGGTCGCGCTGAAGCTTGAACCACTGCTGAAGCTTGAATACGATGCCTTATCCACCTGCTCATGAGTAGAAGTCCTTACACGTTTGCATTTCAAAACATTAGCATTAAACAGCGGCTCGATCTTATCTTTATTCTTCTTTATTGTTGAAATTGTAGAATGAGATACGCCAAACTTCTTTGCGATGGTTGCATTTGATTCACCGGCTTCTAATCGGAATAATATTGCACTTTTTTCTTCAATTGTAAAACACTTTCGCTTCACAGAACTCATTTTGTCGAGCTTTAAGAACTTGTCATAACAAGTGACAAACACTAACTGTGATTTACGCACCCCACTAAGGATGCACGCGGGGCGGGGTGAAGTTGGGGCGCCGAGGTATTGGTGCGTAGGTTGTGTAAACAAAACATTGCGCGTCGTTTTAACCGGACGTATTATCATAAATAATGGTCGCTATAAGCAGTTGGTCGCTTAAACCGGAGTCGCACTAAACGTTTACATTTTCTCAGTACCTAACTATGAAACCTAACTTGAGTAAATATTTTCGTCGTTAAAAGCGGTTAGTCGTTATAAGCGAAGTCGTTATATGTGGATTCTACTGTAGTTGTACTGTAGCACTCAAATGATAACGTACTATTATTATTTTGCAGCAATACCAGGAACAGCTGCCCTGGGCGGTGCCGTCGCACGGCATCGCGCCACAGAAGCTGATGCTACCGGAGCTGTACCCCCTCATGCAGTATCCACAACCGACGTACCAGCATTACAATATCGTGTATCCGCAAGTAAGTTCAATAGGGATGTTTCCTGGGTAGAAAAATAATAATTCTACTAGCTTTTGCCCGCGGCTTCGCTCGCGTGGATTTTGGTCTGCCACATAAAGTTTCGTGACAAACCATTTAAAATAAATAATTTAATGACGAGTCATTGCTTGGATTACATCGGCCCTCGCTTTACCCGCCGCGCGTATTTATTTCGGTCGCTCGAGCTCCATTCAATTCAATCTTATCTTGATGACTTTTAAACTATGCGTTCAAATTACTTAGTTTAAAAGACAAAGTTTATCTTCATTAAATTTTTAAAGCGACAAATGTGTCGATTTTGATAATTTATTTATTTATTTATGAGCCCGTTACGTCCCACTGCAGGGCAAAGGCCTCCCTTCCGTCTTTCCATTTTTCCCTGTCTCTTGCTACATCTGGCCAATCCTTCAGATAAGCGTCTAATTCGTCACGCCATCTCTTTCTGGGCCTACCGCGTCGCCGGTTCCTGTTATTCGGAATCCAGTCAGTGGTTACTTTTGCCCAATTCTGTTGCGACATGCGGCAGATGTGGCCTGCCCAATTCCACTTTAGTTTGGCGGCTGTTTTGCCTACGTCTGCGATTTGTGTTTTGGAACGAAGTATACTGTTCCGAATGCGATCTATGATTTTGACTCCAAGAATACTTCGTTCCATCGCTCGCTGGCAGACCCCGAGTGCGGACTTTTGACGTTTCGTTAACGACCACGTTTGCGCTCCATAGGAGCGAGATAAGAGTTTGATAAATATTCTAAAATGTGCATTGTAAAAAAGTATCCAATTTAACTGTATTTAAGGTTCACTATTTTGGTCATAGTGGCTTCCACATAAAAGGTAGTGTACGGTTTGTAAGTCCGTACACTGATTCGCCGTTAGTTGGTAAAGTTTCATCCAAATCCGTTCAGTAGTTTTTGCGTAAAAGAATAACAAACATACATACATCCATCCATTCTCACAAACTTTCGCATTTATAATATTAGTAAGATTTAGTCCTTCAGTGAGATTATCAAATAATATTGGACACGTATTTTTTGCTTTACCAAATCAATTAAAATTTACAAAGTTAGAGCGCATCAAAGTTCAGGAGTGGGGGCTTGTGACGTCACTAAGGCAGTATAAAGTGTACTAGTGGCGTGACGTCACACGATATTTCAACTCATTATATCGTCGTCACTTTATGTTTATGTGTCAAAAGAAAAAATACGTGTCCAATATTTTTTATTAATACCTGACGGACAAATAATTAATTACCCGGCTGCAAGGAAAGGGTTATGTTTTTCGCGCGTATCTTGTATGTATGTATGTAATATTCTTTATTACCTCATACCTTTCAAACTACTTGGCGGATTTTTATAATTAGGACATCATTAGATAGGTCTTGACCGCCCAAGTGTTCTTAGCTAAGTGCCGTTAAAAAAAAAGGAACATGGCGGATTTTGGACGCCATATTGTTAGGTTTGCAATTTTTTTTTTCTTTCCTACCCATCGAGTGGGGTATCAAAATGAAGGGTTTCTAGAGGAGTTTACAAAAATATAAACTACTTATATGTTTCAATGTCATTCGAAAAAATAAATGATAACTAAAAAGTTGTAAATAAAAAAAGTTAATTTAAAAATCAAAAACCCGCCTGCTTAAAAAGCGAACTAAAAAGCTGTAAACAAGAAAAAATCATGCTGTGCAGTCGGAGGATACATATTCGTAAACTGGCTGACCCCCGGATCCAGCAGCGCAGGCGGGTTTTTGATTTTTAAATTAACTTATTTTCCGGAAACTACCCTATTGTCAGTAAACTATATTTTAGCATTGATGTAATCAATATCAATCAATCATCAATACAAATCACACATCACATCATCAGCCTATTAATGTTCCCACTGCTGGGACACAGGCCTCCTCTCTGTGAGGGAGAATGGGCCGTAAACCACCACGCGGGCCCAGTGCGGGTTGGTGAATGTCACATGTCTTCGAATTTTTGATTCTAGGACATGCCAGTTTCCTCACGATGTTTTCCTTCACCGTTTTGAGAGCAGTGGTGATGAAATAATTTACACAAAGTAAAGCGCCTGCCTGGGCTCGAACCCACGACCTACAACTTGTACGTCGCGGCCGATACCACTGGGCCACCTCTGCTCCACACTTGGCCACCACTGCTCATCATCAATACATTATAATAAATCTGTAGAAAAATCGTTTTTGTACATCGAAAATATTTTCAAAAAAATAGCCAGGGTGCTAAAGAATAAACCAACAGAACCCATTTCGGGCCACCACTGCTCCACACTTGGCCACCACTGCTCATCATCAATACATTATAATAAATCTGTAGAAAAATCGTTTTTGTACATCGAAAATATTTCCAAAAAAATAGCCAGGGTGCTAAAGGATAAACCAACAGAACCCATTTCCAGCATTTTTGGTATTTTTGTCTGTTTGTCTGTATAGTTGTGCATGCATTACGTCAAAAGTACGAAACCAATTTAGATAACCTTTATCATTTCATCTGCCTAGCCTTTTCCCAACTATATTGGGGTCGGCTTCCAGTCTTACCGGATTCAGCTAAGTACCAGTGTTTTACATGGACCGACTGTCTATGTGACCTCCACAACCCAGTAACTGGGTAACACGGTACCCCTTGGCAAGACTGGTGTCAGATCTCAAGCTTCTGACTACGTGTAACGACTGTCAAAGATCTTCAAATGACAGCCGGGACCAACGGCTTAACGTCCTTTCCGAGGCACGGAGGAAACTCTGTATGTTGAAATGGTGACCCATCCACGGACCGACCTCGTCAAGCGTTGCTTAACCTTGATGATCGACCCGTGCGGCTGTTATTATTTAGCCACGAGCTCACGAATTTAGATAACCTTTATACATAAAATAATTACTTAGTTTTTGTTTCATCGCAATCGGTTCACTCTATAAAAAGTTAGATGAAAAAATATCACAACACACGCAATTCAGATATTCGGACAGTTGAACTCCATTTAAATAGATAGATGGCGTTGTGTGTTTGGTGTCATTTTCTGAATGGTGGTGGTAAGATTTTCCGCGGCAGACACTAGAAAATATATTGGTAGGTAGGTAGGGCTGGTAGCAATGCAAGTAGGATAGGCAGCTAGGTAAGTAGGGTATGGTATGTAAGTAGGAGTAGGGTAGGGTAAGAAGCAATGCAAGTAGGGTAGGCAGGTAGGTAAGTAGGCAGTTGACGAGTTGCTGTGATTGGTTGAATGAATTTTCAACAGCCAATCACAGCAGATAACGCGTGCTTGACAATTTGTCACATTAATTCTGCGCTAATTTATAGGTGAGAAACTCGGCCTAAATGATAACGATCAGGTTCTATATTTGGCCGCGAATAAACCAGTTTAGGGTCGGTGCACATCTGACGGAAGATGCGTCGAGCGGAGTCAGTTAGTACAGTAAACGCGCTAACGCATCATCGGTTGAGTGTGAACGGTCGAGTGTTTTTCTATACATTTGTCTGTTCTGGCGTTACGCGACCGATAATACGCGACGCATGTTCCGTCAGATATGAACCGACCCTTATTTGGTAGATGATGCTGCGTTAAAAATTTAGTTCATGCCTCCTTGCCAATAATAAATTTTTCATTATTTCTTGTTTCGCCTTTCGCCTTGCACTCTATAAAATAAACATGTTGAATGACATTTAAAAGATTTACCAGCTTAACTTTCAGTAACCATTTTTTTAACTTTTCAGGTGATCCAACAACCCTACCCAATGTGCCAGCCAGTCTACCCAGTAATAGACAATAAACAGCAAGACCAGAGACGAAACAGTCTATCAAACCGCCCCTCAAAACGGAACTCAGTAACCAACTCCGCTCGGGCAACGCCATCTAACGAGGAGAAAGTGAACTTCGAAGATAGCAATAGGCAGAATAACGAGATTGCCGCGAAAATACACCAGATTAAGACGCAGATGGGGCAGTTGGATACAAGGGATTATCGATTTGATAGAGACAAGAGAGGGGATTGGCGTAGAAGGAACAGTGGCAGCGGAATACTGGGAAATTGTCCTGTTAATAACTTTAATCCTAGAGTTATGGGGTGAGTACTAGTATTATCTACTTTATAAAAAAAATGGTATGAAATATGTCTGTTAAAATTTTCAGCCAAAAATCAGTCATAAAAAAGGAACGGTAAAAAATCGGCCATTCAAAAACAGTCATCATCATCATTTCAGCCGAAAGACGTCCACTGCTGGACATAGGCCTCCCTAAAAACAGTGACAGTCAAAAAACAGTGTCATTCAATAATAATCGGTCTTACTATAAAGCGGCAGTCTAAAATTGATCATACTAAAAACGACAGTAAAAAATCAGTCATACTAAAATCGGACAGTCAATAATCTGAAAGCGTCGTCGGCCAAAGTTCGGTAAAACTGGGGCATAGTACAAAGATGCTTTGGTCCGTCCGTAACCATTCGGGATAGAAGGATTGATGATCACAATACAGAGCAGGTTAGTTTTTTTTTTTTTATTATCTATAGGCTGGCGCTGGACCACTATCTCACCTGATGGTAAGCGATGATGTGGTCGACGGTTAAGCACGCTTGCCTAGAAAAAAGCCATTCACTCAAAGACCCCTAGAGCAACCAAGATGGAGCAGTTGGATATAAGGGATTATCGGTTTGATAGGGATAAGAGATGTCTTACCAAAAAAGCAACACTCAAAAATTGGTCACTCAATAAAGTGACAGTCAAAACTCGGTCATCCAAGCCAACGCGTGCAGTTTTGCGCAGGACTGGCCGCCCCGAGTAGTGCGAGTAATCGTCCGCCGCACAAGAACACTCGCTTGTAGCCAAGCGACAAAACTATCGGAACTACTCATTCGCTTCTAGCTGACTCGTTTCAAGTACCTAGCTCTACTCGTTCCTCGCTGATCGTCGGCGGTGGGGCAAGTGCCTTAGTCGCTCCGAAAGTACCTTCTGTTTTTTACCGAAAAACACAACATACAAATATGTTCTTGCAACAATATTGCGCAGCAAAATGTCAAGATTTATTCATTATTTATTGAATAAATGAAATGTTTTGTATCCCCAGACGCGGCGGTAACGATGACAAACACTTGTCGACGGCTGCGCGTGCCATCGTCGAGTCAATAAGGAGTATGCAAGCTAAACAAAATACATGTAAGTTATACCAACTTATCATTTTGACTATAGCATTAGACATTTTCTTTAAGCCTGTGTTTGGGTCAAATCTTGCTACTGAATTTAAAAGCAGTTATCCTACACCGATTAAGGTGCAATTTGGCATACACGTTTAGTTTGGATGACAATGCGTGGTTAGCTTATGGCGGACGGCCTAAGATGGCGGACTAGTTATTTTTTGTGCACTGCCATGAAATGGGTATCAAATGTTGGTTTGCTTATTAGAATACGAAAAAAGGCTTGTCTAAATTTATTATTTTTTTATACTAATATTATAAAGAGGAAAGATTTTTTTGTTTGTTTGTTTGTACCGAATAGGCTCCGGAACTACTGGACCGATTTAAAAAATTCTTTCACCAATAGAAAGTTAAATTATTCCTGAGTGACATAGGCTATTTTTTAATCCCGAAAACAGGTCCTGTGGGGTGGCCCACAGGAGCGAAGCCGCGGGGAACGGCTATGATAATAAAATAATATTTTATAGTCTCTTTAAGCGATTTTGAATTCTACAAACCTGTAACCAAAACTAAAGAGATAACTTAAAAACCTAATGTTATTTCAAATGGAGTACAGGTCCAACATGATATAGTGTTATTGGGTTTTCACCCAACTGCCGAAGGAGGGGTGTACGTTACCGCTTTTTTTTTTTTTTTTTTTTAGATAGGCTCGCGCTTGACCACTATCTCACCTGATGGTAAGCGATGATGTGGTCGACGGTGTAACACGCTTGCCTAGAAGTAACCTATACACTCTTGACTTAAAGACCCCGAGGTTGTAGCTATCTGGAAACACAGACTCCGGCAGGGAATTCCACTCCTTAGCTGTACGCATAATGAAAGTATTTCCAAAACGTTTAGTGCGTATGGGTGGGATGTCCACCATGTACCGATGGCGCATCGCCGTACGTCTTGTAGTTCGATGATGAAACGGGCTAGGCGGAATTAGATCATGCAATTCCATCGCACACTCCCCGAAATGCAACCGATAAAAAACCGACAAGCTGGCAACTCGACGACGATGTTCAAGGCTTTGGAGCTTTGACTCGACTAATGCCTCATTGCCGATGAGCCTCTTGGCCCGTTTTTCGATCGACTCTAGTGCATCAAGCTGGTATTTGGCAGATCCGTCCCAGAGATGAGAACAGTATTCCATGCAAGATCGAACTTGCGCTTGATACAACTTAAGCAGCTGCTCTGGCGTGAAGTACCGTCCCACCTTCTCTTAATTCTTTATTGTACACCAAAAGAAACAACATTACAAACATGTGATAATAAAGTGCATGTACAAAGGCGAGCTTAACTCAATTCTGAGTTCTCTTACAGCAAACCCTAGAGTGACAGAGAAATTTTATAATTATAGAGGGCAGGCATCCAGTGTACAATATTAAAATAACCTATGACGAATTATATTAACACATAAATATACTTACTACGTACGTACATAAATAAATATATATATACACATATATATATATATATATACATACTAATATTATGTCATTGAGCCAGATAATGATCTTTGATCCTCCTCTTAAAGACCTCCAGAGAAGGGCTGTCGCGTAGGGAGTGTGGGAGAGCGTTCCAGAGTCGCACTGCTGTAGCAGAGAAAGAGCCATCATAGCGGCTGGAAGTGTGTCGCGGAGGACGAAGGAGAAGAGAAGTGGTAGTGCGACAGGGTTTACCTCTCGGCACAAGATATTCAAAGCGTTCACGAAGGTATTGAGGGGCATTAGGATTGTGCAGGATACTATAGAGAAGGGATAGGATATGGGTATCTCGACGACGCCGAATCGGCAGCCACCTTAATCTATTCCGAAACTCCGACACATGGTCGTATTTGCGGAGGCCAAAAATAAAGCGGATGCACAAATTCTGCAGTCGCTCGAGTTTATTAAGGAGTACCTCCGTTGCATCTAAAAAACAGACATCCGCATAGTCTATGAGCGGTAGAAGAAGGGATTGCGCAAGAGTAACCTTAGTGTGAAATGGTAAGAATTTTTGGAGACGTTTAAGGGACTGAAAGGAGTAAAATACCCTCTTACTCACATTTGCAATATGGACCTCCCAAGAGAGGTTAGTGTCCATATAAACGCCTAGATTTTTTGCGGTTTTGGAGTAATCAATGGGCACTGAATCATACACTATCTGCGGGAGAGACTGGTGATCCAATAGATTGAGCATGTATCTACCACCAACAATGAGCGCTTGCGATTTGTTTGGGTTTAGTAATAGTCCGTAGGATTTAGCCCACTTGTTAATATTTTCAAGGTCACTGTTGATGGCAGCCACAGCCTCAGCGAGTTCACTTACTTTAAAATGACGATACAACTGCAAGTCGTCTGCATAGAGATGGTAGTTAGAAGAAAGGACCTTAGTGATAGCATTTATAAAAATTGAGAAGAGAAGAGGAGAGAGGACGCCACCCTGAGGAACACCCGCAGTCAATTTACACCATTTAGAGGAACACTCATCGGATTGAACAGACTGCGAGCGGCCCTGAAGATAAGATTTGAACCACTCAATTACTGGAGCAGAGACATTAAGGGTGGAAAGGATTCCTAAGAGAATGTCAAAGTCAACTGAGTTGAAGGCACTACTGAAGTCCAGTAAAACCAATATAGTTAGAGATTTATTCTCCATAGCCAGTCTTATGTCGTCAGTTATTTTTACAAGAGACCTACACCTACACCTTCGTAAGGATCCCCAACTTTTTGGCAGCCAGTTGAGCCTTTGCCTCAATGTATGGGCCAAAATTGAGTGTCGATGTCAACGTTACGCCAAGAAGCTCAAGACGGTCCGTTATCGGTACGGTTACACCTCGGAAAGATGGAGCCGGGTGAAATTGGCTCTTTTTCGCGGAGAAGAGACACGCCTGTGTTTTTGCGGCATTGAACTTGACCAGATTGGCATCGCCCCATTCGGAGACTGCTTCCAAGGACAAGCTCAAGCGCTCCACCATGGCCTCACGGAGAGACCGGACCTGAGGCCCAGTGGCTCGTGCGTTGGACAAGTATCTCTCAGCAACAGTGCTGTCATCTGCATACCCAAAGGTGCCGGGTTTTAGCAGATCATTTATGTGCAGCAAGAACAATGTCGCGGAGAGTACCGACCCCTGAGGGACCCCGGCATTAATATCCAATAGGTCCGAAGAGCAGCCATCGATAACTACTCGAATGGACCGACCCCTCAGAAAGTCTGCAATCCAGTCACACAGACCACCGGGCAGACCGAATGAAGGAAGCTTACCAATAAGGCTTTCGTGCCAGACCCTATCAAAAGCCTTCGAGATGTCGAGGGAGACGGCAAGCGCTTCCCCATGTCTCTCGATGGCCTCACTCCAAATGTGAATGGCATACGCTAGAAGATCCCCAGTGGACCGATTTCGGCGGAAGCCGTATTGGCGGTCGCTAAGGATGTCGTTGGCTTCTAGGTATGCCAGGAGCTTACTATTAAGTACGCGTTCCATACTCTTACAGAGTATGGACGTTACAGAGATGGGTCTGTAGTTGGCCGGGTCAGCACGACTGCCCTTTTTGGGCACGGGCTGTACGTTGGCTTGCTTCCATGCATTCGGCACTTTTCCAGTCTGATAAGAAAGGCGAAACAGGCGTGTCAAGATCGGAGACAATTCAGGCGCACAGGTTCTGAGAACAATTGCTGGTATACCGTCGGGTCCGCTAGCCTAAGTCACATCGAGGTTGCGCAGCACCCTACGTACGTCCTTTTGATGGATGCGAATGTCCGACATACTCGTTCCGCATCCATCAGGAGAAGGAGGGGGGCGTGCGCCACCAGGATTCAGTCGCGAAGATTCCGCAAAAAGAGAGGCAAACAAGTTTGCTTTCTCCTCAGCGGAGTGGGCCAGCGACCCATCGGGTTTCAGCAGTGGTGGTAGTGAGGGACGGCAGAAGTTCGATTCAACCGATTTAGCCAGGGACCAGAACGCCTTACTACCTGCTGGGTAGGAAGCAAGTTTTATCCCTATCCGGCTAATGTGGTCGAACCGAGCCCTTCGCAACACTTTCTTGCAGGACTTGGCAGCCCTGTTGTAGGCTTTCTTCCTCTGACCAACGTCACTCGCCTTGCGCGTTCGAGCGTCGACCCAGGCATGGTACGCTTCATGTTTACGCGCATCGGCGCGGTTACACTCGGCGCCAAACCAAGGTCGGTCTTGGCTAGACATTGTTACGTCAGAGAACGGAATGTAGACTCCATTCCCCGACGCAACAAATCCGTCACGGCGTCCGCGCACGACGTAGGATCTGATGAAGAAAAGCAAGTAGGCTGCCAAGGATAGGATGCGAAGAAAGATCGCATCCCATCCCAATCTGCTGACTTGTACCGCCATACCCGCCGGGTGCCTCTTGGGCTGGGATCGGGAGGGGAGTAGACGGATACAGACTTCACCAGACAGTGGTCGGAACTACCCAAAGGTGGAGATACCGACACCGAGTAACGGTCTGGATCTGTGGTCAGCAGAAGGTCCAAGCAATTAGCCGTATGCGAATCAACATCCGGCACCCTCGTTGCCCCCTGGACCAGCTGAGTGAGATTTAACGCTAGCGCAAGCTTTCGCGTCTCTCGCCCAGCATGGTCAGTGTACTGGTACGGGAAGAGCCACTCCTGGTGGTGGGCGTTAAAGTCCCCCAGTATCACCAGTTGGGCGGACGGGTACCGCTGCTGAGCCTCGTCAGCCGCCTCACTAAGGTATTGTGTAAGCCCGGTTGTCTCCAGATCTCCGCTGTGCGACCTGTAGACACAGGCATAGATAATTTTATCCAGACCTGTGTCCACCAGGACCCAAAGCACTGAGTATCGGGAATCTTCAAGGTTTCGGAGACGCCGATAACAGATGTCGTCACGGGCGTACATGCATACACCCGCGCGTGGCTTGAACCTGTGTTCCAGGGTAAACCCTGGGTAAGAAAGATACGCCACGTCTGACGGACATCCGATCTGCGTCTCCGAAAGGAACAAAAGCGCTGGTTTATCAGTCTCCAGATGATAGTGGACTGCATCAAGGTTAGAGTGTATACCTCTGATGTTACAGAGGTGAACCTTATGAGACAGTGAGTGCTGCCGCTGTACAGCTTTTTTTCTTTTGTTCCTAATTGTCATAGTTGAGAGGATAGGAGAGGAGAAGGAAGTGAGATGAGGTTCCACGCTGGCATCCCACAGACACGCGCCGGCAGGACGCCATCATTGGGGGACTGGTCTGGAGACTGCGGGGACGCCCGAGCCCCCCCGGAAATGTCCATCGGGCACTGTCTTCTGGTCGCCAACCAGCACGATGGCGCATTCCGGGATTTTTCGTCAGTTGGCGGGGCAGCCTTTCGTGTGTGGCTGGCACACTACTTGGGCCCCCAACTACCTGCGGTCGGCCAGCGGCGCACCGTGCCTCGGATCCCGCTACCCTCCGCGACCAGTCTCCCGATACATCCCTAACAGCGCGCATCAGGCCGGTCTGCCTGCAGTGGAACAGCTATCTCGACCCAACTCCTCTAGTTGGCTGCACCGAGCATCGTACCGGAACACGGCTAGGCCGCTTGGCGGTACGTCTTTGTCCGGTGGGTGGTCACAAGCCTTCGGCCGAAGCCTACCACCAGTTAGTGTCACCTGATTAGCACCACCCGGGGACCACGTGTAGGGTAACAAAAATAGGGGTAACTCTCCTACGGACGCGGGTGACTCAGCCCCCAAAAACCCCAACAGGAAAGTGGCTCCTGGAGTGATATTAGTGGAACGTATAATTAGAGCGTAATCTGCTGTGAATTTGCGCTACATAAAAAACATGTGCGTGTCGTCGTTTTTGAAAAAAACGGAAAACACGATTCCTGCTAGGGTAACGTTGTTCCAGCAGGAAAATTCTAAACGAATGATCAGAGTGAGAAATATTGCGCATGGGCAGAGAGCTTATAGTTGTGCAAGGATGTGCGCTGAAAATATAATAAGTGCGTAATCAGGTTTTCGAGATATTGCATTTCCTGCTGGGGTAACGTTTTGCAGAATCGTGTATCTCTGAAACTATTGAATGTGCGCCTGTAAAATAAACATACACGAGTAGCTCTTGATTTGTGCGTATTTGTGCCGGAATTAGATTTAAGAAAATATTTATGTAAGCTGTGAGCTGTGTGTTGACGTGGAGACTGACATTGACATTTGAGAATGGAAAAAACGTGTTATTTTCTCAATCGAATATTATATTACAAATGATGTTTAATAATATCTTTAAAACACAGTTATGTTTGTGAATTTGCTTTAGTTCAAAAGTGCAAAAGATGATTTAAGTTTTTATAATAAGAATTGTAAAGCATGAACATTTAATTGTCGATTCTCTGTTTTAGGTTAGTAATTAGTTCAATAGTTGATATTTGTTATGTAAAACTTATCTATATTTAATAAATAAAACTCTGTTTTAGATGAATCACATTGTGTTATGCTTCAAGAAGAAAAATAACCCCTGATCTTATAAATCGACAATACATAGTGCATGTGAAAAAAAATGGAGAAATTGAGATTTGAATTTATTATAAAAGCCAAACCGGATGATAATAAGACAAATATTTATGCCATAACCTCCATTACGGATACACAAAACCAAACATTTGTTGTGCCTAGAGAGTACCAATCAGTGCATTTACACAAAGAAATAATAAAGCATGATATATTTGACAAAATAAAAAAATCTCTCCAGAAAAGGCATGATAAGAGACAGGTTTGGATAACATTAACCAAGGAAATGAAATCAACATATTTAGATGATGACAACTTACAATTTGATGGGTTTTTACTTGAAAAATTAGAACAAAGTCTTGATTCGTCATCAACAGAACCAACATTGTTAAAAAAAACAGAAAATAAGACGAGACTAGTCGCAGAACTTTCAGTAGAGAAGTTTTCAAGAAATACAACAAATGTTAAACAATGGTTGAATACTTTTGAAAGTGAATGTGCACGTTTACAAATAGATACAGATTTACAAAAAGTAGAAATTCTAAGATTACTATTGGAAGATACTTGTATAGATTGGTACACCTCAATGATTATCAAACATACTATAGATTCAGATTGGTCTGTATGGAAGAAAAGTTTAACTGAAACATTTGCTGATAAAGGCTGGTCACCAATCAGGTACGCTATGAATTATAAATATATACAAGGATCAATGTTAGAATATGCTCTTAAAAAAGAAAGACTGTTACTAGAAATAAACAAGTCAATAGATACACAAACCCTGATTTATTTGATTGCCACCGGTCTACCAAACTTCATAATGGATAGAATAGACAGAGAAAGCCTTAAAGAAGTAAATGACTTATTTAACTGCATACGAGGACTAGAAAGTTTAACAAGGAAAAACGAAATAAAGAAAAACTTAAGCACAGGAAATAAATACAATAAACAAGAAATAAAACAAACCGAAAAAAAATCGTGCAGGATTTGTGAGAATAGAGGAAAATTAAATAGATTTCATCCAGAGAATGTTTGCTGGTATAACTATGAAAAAAAAACAACCGATGACAAAAACCTTAATTCTAATTCAATATTAAAAGTTGAACTGAGTAACGAAGATCCAAAAAACTAAAATTCCCCTCACTAATTGAGATTACGGTGATGTTAAATAATACATTGGAAGCCAAGGGGCTGTATGACCCTGGTTCACGAATAACATTAATAAATTCAAAATTAGTTCAGGTGACGAATATGAAGCCAAATTATTGTTATAACACAATAAAAACAATAAGTGGAGGGGGTAAAACAAAAGGGTTAATTACACTGGATGCGGAGTTATTGCGTAAAAAGATTAAAATAAATGCATTTATCTTTGAAAATAAAAATTTTGAGTATGATCTAATACTAGGATTAGATTCAATACATAAATTTGGGTTGACTCATGATGAGAATTTAAATATCCAAATGCAAAAAACAGACGATTTCAAAATAAGTAGTAAAAATATGTTTGAAGGAAAACATATTGAAAATACGGAAATAAATACAGAAGAAAAAGAATATGCAGTAAACTTTAATGAAGGTATAGATACAAACAAATTTAATATAGATACAGAATACTTAAATACTGATCAAAGAAAACAGATAAACATATTATTGGACAATTACACGGAAATTTTTGCAAAAAATAAATATGACACTGGAAAAGTGAAGAAGTATGAAGCCTGTATAGATTTGCAAGTTGAAAAATATTGTTATAAAAGACCATATAGATGTTCAGTCCAAGACAAGATAGAAATAGAAAATCAAATCTCACAACTTTTAAAACATGAATTGATCGAGGAATCCTACAGCCCGTTTGCGGCACCTGTCACCTTAGCTTTTAAAAGGGACGAAGGAAAAAAAAGTAGATTATGCATAGACTTTAGAGATTTAAACAAAATAATTATACCACAATCACAACCATTTCCTCTCATAGAAGACTTAATAACAAAAACAATAAATTGTAATTATTTTACAACCCTGGATATAAATTCAGCTTTTTGGTCCATCCCATTAAAAATTACAGACCGATACAAAACTGGTTTTGTAACTCAAGAAGGCCATTACCAATGGACCTGCTTACCCTTCGGCCTTAAGACATCACCAGCCATATTTCAACGGATTTTGGGAAATATCATAAGAAAAAATGGTCTGACAGGATTTGCAGTGAATTTTATTGATGATATACTGATTTTCTCTAAGACGTTTGATGAACATATCACACACTTAAAAAAATTGCTGGAGGCTATTCGAGAAGAAGGTTTCAGACTAAAAATAACAAAATGTAAGTTTGCATCTGATTCTGTTAAGTATTTAGGTCATATATTACAAAAGAATACAATTACACCTCTAAAAGACAATTTGAAATCAATAAAAGATTTTCCTGCTCCTCAAAATAGAAAACAAATACGACAATTTTTAGGAAAAATTAATTTTTATGGAAAATACATTCCGAGTGTCTCAATAGTTCTTGATCCTTTACATAAATTGCTGAAAAAAGATCAGAGATTTAATTGGACGGAACAGTGTGAGGAAGCATTCCGGAAAATTAAAGATTATCTATGTACCAAACCAATACTAGCCATTTATGATCCACAAGCACCAATATTTATTTATACAGATGCCAGTGCCATAGGAATAGGAGCAGTTTTGAAACAAATTCAGCATAATGGCGAAGAGAAACCGGTAGCATATTTTTCTAAAAAAATAAATGAATCACAAAAAAATAAAAAAGCGATATTTTTAGAATGTTTAGCCATAAAAGAGAGCATAAAGTTCTGGCAACATTGGTTGATTGGAAACTATTTTACTGTCTATACAGATCACAAACCTCTAGAGAAGTTGAATATAAGAAACAGACCAGACGATGAATTAGGCGATATGTCACATTATCTGTCACAATATAATTGTGAAATAAAATATTTCCCAGGAAAAAATAATACAGAAGCAGATTGTCTGAGTAGAAACCCAGTATTGGACATAGATGCAAATAATGAAGATAACTTAAGAACGGTAAATAATATTGATATTCATGACATAAAAAATGATCAAGCACAAAATTTGCAAATAAAAGAACTTGAAAAGAACATTATTTTAGAAGATGGAATTTATTATAAAAAAAGAGGGAAAAATAGGAGAAAAATTATTCTAAGTGAAGATTACAGTAAAACTATAATAAAAAAGACCCATGAAAAATATTGTCATACTGGAATAAATCAAACAGAATCTAAAATAAAACCCTTTTATACTGCACCGAATCTATCAGAAAATATTAAATATATATGCAAAAACTGCGAGATATGCATAAAAAATAAAACAAGGTTAAATAGAAAATATGGTTTTATGTCGCAATTAGGCCCAGCTACTAAACCCTTTCAAATAATGTCACTGGACACGATAGGAGGATTTGGGGGTCAAAGATCAACAAAAAGATATCTACATCTACTAGTGGACCACTTCACTAGGTACGCATATATCCTATGTTCTAAGAATCAACATGCTCGAGAGTTCATCAAACTTATAGAAAAAATTCCTAAAGAAGAAACAATAGATATCTTACTCTCTGATCAATATCCAGCTTTTAATTCGATTGAATTCAAAAATTACCTTAAGAACCGCAATATTCAATTAATACTTACAGCGGTAGACGCACCGTTCTCAAATGGTTTAAATGAAAGGCTAAACCAGACCATTGTGAACAAAATAAGATGCAAAATGAATGAATCAAAAGAAAAAACAAATTGGTCAAAAATAGCAGAAGAATGTAAAAATAGATACAATGAAACAAACCATTCTGTAACAGGATTTTCTCCTAAATATTTGTTATCTGGTGAGTCTACAGACTTGTTACCACATGAGTTAAAAGAAAAACAGTTATTAACTAGAAGTTTGGAAGAAGACAGGAAAATAGCACTCCAAAGATCAATAAAAACGCACGAATATAATAAAACTTTAATTGCCAAGAATAGATTACAACATGAATTTAAAAAAGGAGATAAGGTATATGTCGACTATGGAAACAAATTAAACAAAAAAAAGATGGATGAAATTAGAATTGGTCCCTTTGAAATTGAAGAGAAAATATCGGATTCAGTATTTAAAATAAATACCGGTCGTGGTACAAGATCTATTGGACTATATCATGTCACAAAGCTCATTCCTTTGCTTGTTGACTTTTAGCTTTTGTAGCTAAATTTTAATCAACTTATGTTGAAAAAATTAGCATTTGGATGGGGGGTGATGTAAGCTGTGAGCTGTGTGTTGACGTGGAGACTGACATTGACATTTGAGAATGGAAAAAACGTGTTATTTTCTCAATCGAATATTATATTACAAATGATGTTTAATAATATCTTTAAAACACAGTTATGTTTGTGAATTTGCTTTAGTTCAAAAGTGCAAAAGATGATTTAAGTTTTTATAATAAGAATTGTAAAGCATGAACATTTAATTGTCGATTCTCTGTTTTAGGTTAGTAATTAGTTCAATAGTTGATATTTGTTATGTAAAACTTATCTATATTTAATAAATAAAACTCTGTTTTAGATGAATCACATTGTGTTATGCTTCAAGAAGAAAAATAACCCCTGATCTTATATTTATAGTTTTCAAGAAATCGCACTTTTTTGTAAACCCGAAAAAAAATCACAGTGCCTAAATGAGAAAACTTATAAGCTCGCTGAACAGCTATGATAATAAAATAATATTTTAGTTTTAGTTTTAGTTGGATTCATACGAACTGATGACCTTCTTAATTGGACGTATTAAACCTAAACTGTTGACCGTACAGTCGCGTTCAGACGTTTGGTGATTTGACCTAATTTTGGGGGATAATTAAAAAATACATTAAATGCACCTTGTGACCATAACAAATGAAAGAGCTTGTTGATGTAGAAATTATTATTTTTCTTCTCTAAATTATGTTTCTTAAAGTAATTATGGCATCAAAACAGATCAAATTACAAACCTATTAATCTCAAATTAATTATCTCAAACAATTTTTAGGGTTCCGTACCCAAAGGGTAAAAACGGGACCTATCAACTGAATCACGACCGCAGGGAGTGATTCATTATGATTGAATCACGAGCATAGCGAGTGATTCAAGTCTTAGAATCATGAGCGACGCGAATGACTCAAGGCCCTCGATATAAATCTGTGTTATTCAAGAGTTGCATAATTTTATACCATGACTACGAGAAAAAGAAAGATTTAAGCGAAAAGCACAATGAGTAATAATAAATGTTTTATTACCTTCAAAATTTACAAAAAAAATTGAAAATTCTGGGTTTAACATTTTTTGTAAATTGAAGCTGAGCTAGGTAACAGCATCTGTTTTTCAGGGGCTAGTGACTACCTCCGTTACGTTACATAATTATAATTAATTAAACACCAATGCAATTAATATTAGAATTATAATCCAAATAAGTATTCACTAAACATCCCAGACTAAAATCAAAATCATGAAAATCATTATTGAAATCCTAAATATTAACAAACTGAAAATTAAATCGATGAAGAAGTTTGAAAGTCGAATATTCTATGCACAAGGAGTTTGTATCGATTTGTTGTTGTTTTTGCATTGAGATGGACGTCGAATATATATTGGTTTGTTCTAAATTCAAACACTAAACAGTGAGTAAAAGTGATTTTTATTCACTGTTTTCAGTGAATAAAATATGCTTTTTAGAGGGGGAATGGTATTAAAAATATTTAAGTGGTGCTCCCATACAACAAACGTGATTTTTTTGGAGTTTTTTGCGATAATGGTACGGAACCCTTCGTGCGCGAATGCGACTCGCACTTGGCCGTTTTTTATTAAAAACAACCACAATCAAATTTTTGGTCTTTAAATTACTTTTTTTTTACTAATATTATAAAGGCAAATTAAAATGTCTGGATGTGTCCACAAAATTCAGTATGTATTTTAATGAAAGTTGGAAAAAGAAGATAGCTTATACCTTGGCACTACTTTCCTAATGTTCTTACGTAATCAAGTGCCAAGTCACGGAAACAGCTAGTAGAATGTAATCCAATAATAAGTTAATTATTTTACTACTTTTCTACCTCAGTGTACTCAGGCACAACACGTTTCAACCGATTCGTGAGTAAAGTTAAGGTCATCGTTATGTATGAATCCGTCGCTTTTTTGTAGTCATTCGAATTTGGTCGGATAACCAGCCGTTGTTTACATGTTTAGTTTTGTGTTTAAATCTACTTAATGCGAAACATTCCAAGCTGAATATTTTCACTATATATTTTTGACTAAACGCTCTTATTTGTGCTTTACACCTACCATCTTGGGTTGAGCCGGTTTCTCGTATTTTGCCGTCAAAGTTATGACACCGTCGTTTTGACTTTTAGCAATATTATTCGATAACGAAAGCATGTATACTTTTGAAACTTTTATGGTTAATACAAGCGTCAAGATGGACTGAATACAGTTTTCAGCGAGCTTATAAGTTTTCTCATTTAGGCGCTGTGATTTTTTTTTCGGGTTTTCAAAAAAGTGCGATTTCTTGAAAACTATAAATATTTTCTTAAATCTAATTCCGGCACAAATACGCACAAATCAAGAGCTACTCGTGTATGTTTATTTAACAGGCGCACATACAATAGTTTCAGAGATACACGATTCTGCAAAACGTTACCCCAGCAGGAAATGCAATATCTCGAAAACCTGATTACACACTTATTATATTTTCAGCGCACATTCTTGCACAACTATAAGCTCTCTGCCCATGCACAATATTTAACATTCCGATCATTCGTTTAGAATTTTCCTGCTGGAACAACGTTACCCTAGCAGGAATCGTTTTTTCCGTTTTTTTTCAAAAACGACGACACGCACATATTTTTTATGTAGCTCACATTCACAGCAGATTACGCTCAAATTATACGTTCCACTCATATCACTCCAGGAGCCACTTTCCTGTTGGGGTAACGTACACGAAGGAGGGTAATGTGTTTATCAGTGTATGTATGTTTATACGTATGTATGTACGTTTGTTTGTTTATATGTATGTATTTTTGATCCTATGTGGCCTTCTAGGGACCAAACGTAATTAAAATAGATTAATGGCGGCTTTTGGGCGTCATATTGTGGGGCCCCATTATTTTTTCTTGTTTTGCTGTCGGAGGATACATGTGGTTTTGGTCAGCCAGCTTGAGAATATGTCTCTCGTCCGACTGCACAGCATGATTTTCTTCTTGTTTACGTCTTTTTAGTTTGCTTCTTAAGCAGTCGGGAATTTTGATTTTATGAATTAACTTTGTTTAATTTATAAGATATTTAATTAATGTAATGTCCTCCTTAAAATTAAATTAATATACTATTATTATTACTCTTTGGAAAGAGTATATTTATATAAACTAACCGACTTTGACGTGTATCAAAAGTTTTTCGTCAAAACTAAGCTATATTTTTTTAGACTTGGATACTAGTCTTTTTGCCAATCATTAATTGAAAGTAATTCATTTATTTCCACTAAACTACAGTATTCTTACTAATATATAAGTATACTGTAGTATTCTTTCTTCTTAATATAGTTACTACTTGTCATTTAGCAGATAAAATATATAATGGCAACACTAAGCTAAAGAAATTGTCAATTTTTTTATTTTTTTGTTATGTGTTTTTTTATGCCTTTTGAACCAGCCTAATTATACTTTAAAAAACGTAGACAATTAATAGAATTTCTTTCGTATATAACTCACTTTCAGACGCTCAAATTTAAGTAAGATTTCGCCATTGTTATTTCTCAGTAGCAGCCTGGAGTCTGTATTTGTGCCCTCTGGTACATGGAACCTAAACATGACTGACGAAATTTTGGTTTATAAGTTTCGGGGAATACATAACAGGCATCACATATGCATATGAAAAACTGTCTTATGTTCCAGATCATGATAACCGCCGCGACTACCAACGCCACGATCACAAATACGACCGTCCTGATCGACCAGACTACCGTCGCCGAGACAGGGATGAACACAAGGACAACTACACGCCACACACACCGCGCACAGACGTACAAACTGACCGCTACGACCCGAGGAACAGGGGTATCAACGTGCCCGTTTATAGACAGCCTTATCTACTTAGACAAGTGAGTGTAGACAGCCTTATCTACTTAGACAAGTGAGTGTAGACAGCCTTATCTGCTTAGAAGAGTGAGTATAGTGTGACAAAACAAACGAACTGATGCGAGGAACAGGGGCCTCAACGTGGCTGTGTACAGACAGCATTATCTACTTAGACTAGTGAGTGTAGACAGCCTTATATACTTAGCCAAGTGAGTGTAAACAGCCTTATCTACTTAGACAAGTGAGTTTAAACATCCTTATCTACTTAGACAAGTGAGTGTAAACAGCCTTATCTACTTAGACAAGTGAGTATAGACAGCCTCATCTACTTAGATGAGTGAGTGTAAACAGCCTTATATACTTAGACAAGTGAGTGTAGACAGCCTTATCTTCCTAAACAAACCCAGGCCGTGACTTACAAGTTGTAGGTCGTGGGTTCGAACCCAGACAGGCGCTTTATTTTGTGTAAATCATTTCATCACCAATGCTCTCAAAACGATGAAGCAAAATATCGTGAGGAAGCCATGTCCTAGAACCAAAAATTCGAAGACTGTGATGTGATGTGACATCTACCAACCCGCACTGGGCCCGCGTGGTGGATAACGGCCCATTCCCTCTCACAGAGAGGAGGCCAGTGTCGCAGCAGTGGGGACATTAATAGGTTGATGATGTGATGTGATGTGCGCTCTCAAAACGTATATATATTTATACCATTCCCCCCTCTAAAAAGCTTATTTTATTCACTGAAAACAGTGAATAAAAAGCACTTTTACTCACTGTTTTGGTGTTTGAATTTAGAACACACCAATATATATTCGACGTCCATCTCAATGCTATACAACCTCCATGCGCATAAAATATTCTATACGAACTCCTTGTGCAAAGAATATTCGACTTTCAAACTCATTTATCGATTTGATTTTCAATTTGTTTAGGATTTTAATAATGATTTTGATTTTAGTCTGGGATGTTTAGTGAATACTTATTTAGATTGTAATTCTAGTATTAATTGCATTGGTGTTAATTAATTATAATTATGCAACGTAACGGAGGTGGTCGATTTTAATAATGATTTTAGTCTGGGATGTTTAGTGAATACTTATTTGGATTGTAATTCTAATATTAATTGCATTGGCGTTAATTAATTATAATTATGCAACGTAACGGAGGTGGCCACTAGCCCCGGAAACACAGTTGCTGTTACCTAGCTCTGCTTTAATTTAGAAAAAATGTGAAACCCTGAGTTTACACATTTTTTTTTTAATTTTGAAGGTAATAAAACTTTTATTTAGTATGTTTCTTTGTGATTTTCGCTTAAATCTTTTTTTTTCTCGTAGTCATGGTATAAAATATAGTATGCAACTCTTGAATAAAACGGCTTTATATCGAGGGCCATGAATCACTCGCGTCGCTCAGGATTCTAACACTTGAATCACTCGCTATGCTCGAGATTCAATCATCATGAATCACTCCCTACGGTCGTGATTCAGTTGTTAGAATCCTTCACTTGCTCGTGGTTCATCTATGGCCCTCGCTTTAAAACCGTGCTTTATTCACTAGTTGCATAATATACTATTGGTAAGTCGCGTCGCGTCGCTCCGCTGACGCGTAGTGCGGATTGACCTTAATAGGTATGGCAAAAACACTTGAACGCGCGCAAATTTGTTCTAGTTTTCACAAGGTCCGTTTTGCAACATAATATTGCATTCATTTTGCCAAAGAATACACTCCCATAAGATATGATATGAATTAATACTTGTTTCGGGATATTTACCATGTATATTTAGATTTTTGTTAAGAGCTCGATATTTCGGCACCGTTACAAGCGCCATGATCACGAGAACTAAAGTCTATATCCATGGTAAATATCCCGAAACAAATATTAATTCTAATGATTGTGACCATGTCAGCTTAAAAACTTATATATGATATGAAGATTGTACATATTCGCAGTTAGATGTAGAACATTGACATAAAATATTTTTTACAATGCATGTCCTCGAAAAGAGCGTTTTCCAAGCAGCCAAACTGTGCGGAAATTGTCTTTTTTTTACTAATGCTTTTTACTTTCCTGTACTTTTTTATTTTTTAACTCTAACGTCAGCCCGCCGCATAGAGTATTTATTATTTGAGAAAAGTTTTAAAATTAGTTATGTACAGATTATCATTCATATAAAAGGTAAAACAAAACTAATACTTCATTTAAGTCGTTTTTAATTACTCTAGATTTAGATTTTGATCAATAAATTAATTTTAAATCTTCATTAAATATGTTTGGCAGAATGAATATTTAGCTCGTGCCTTTTTGCGTTACGACGTGACAGCTATTTGCACATGCGCAGTAGACGCCCGAGTAACTATGAACATTAGTTAATCTGTGGATATGCTGAGCGCTCTTGAATAAGCGCCATTTTATTAATTTCTTACTTGGTTCAGATATATTTTTTTATTTCTTCCCACAATGCATAGTAAAATTGTGTATGATACACGTGCGTAAGATGATTTCCAACTCGTGCCAAAAAATACCACTCATCGTAAATCACCTACTTGCCGCACTTGTAGCATAAATAACTATTTTTATTGTCTGTCTATTGATTGTTCGATATAATATACAAATGTAGCAAAAGCTTAGGGCAGATGGCAACTGTATTCCAAGCGGAAACATATGCCATTATAACCTGTGCTCAAGAGAATATAGATAGAGGGACCAGAGGTAAATCCATATATATTCTTAGTGACAGTCAGGCTGCAATCAAAGCCATGGCATCCTACAAAGTGGACTCCGGACTTATTCTGGATGCTATCCAAACCCTAAACAGGCTTGGGAAGCACAACAGGGTAAGACTGATGTGGGTCCCTGGGCACAAAGGATTCCATGGTAACGAAGTGGCTGATGAACTGGCAAGGGAGGGCTCAGCGAATGATTTTATGGGTCCAGAACCATGTGTAGGCATCTCGACGTGTCTCGTAAAAGCCGCATTTAGGGAGTTTGCAGATCACAGACAACGAACTTGTTGGCTGTCTACTACCGGTCTACAACACTCCAAGAGATTCCTGGGCTCCACTTTCAAAGCCCGGGATTGCATTTGGAACATGAGCAGGGGGCAAATCCGCTACCTGCTTGGGGCCTTTACTGGGCACTTTGGAACCAACGACATGCTCATGAAGATGGGTCTAACCGCGACACCCATGTGCAGGTTGTGTGGGGAACATACGGAACGCATGGAGCACCTACTGTGCACATGCGATGCACTGGCTGGTAAGCGAATGAGTCTCCTAGGGGTTGGATACCCAAAACCAGAAGATTATAGGCTCATATCTCCTAGTCTCGTTGTAAAACTCATGAAAACAGTTTTCAACGAGAATGAGGAGGAGTAAGTTATCTAGGGGACCACAAAAGATCCCAATGGGTCGAAGTGTCCGAGGTATTTCTCGACCCCTCCATAAGATAAGATTGTCTTTCTATTGATTGTTCGATTGATGGAGTCAAAAACCTTTGCCTTGCTGAATTCACTAACGCAATAAGGTTGCAGGTCATACACATACGCCGGTTATGAGTACTGTACACCTGGCTTTCTGATTATTTGATTATTTTCTTTTTCAGATGACACCCGGCACTTGGTGCCGTCGCTCGCCCGGACCAGTACACCCAGGTAAGTAGGGATCGCGTTAACTTCTAAATCGCAAAGTATAAATATACTTAGCGACCTTGTTTAAGTTTAGAATTATAGGTCTCAAGGCACAGATTATCTATGAGGATATCCTCAATAAATTCGTGTAAGGTGTGTGCTCAATTAGTGTAGCAAAATCTATGTTAGATTGATAGAATATTTGACGACACGGTTGGCGTAGTGGTTGAGCGATCGGCTGCTGCGCTGCTTGTCGCGGGTTCGATTCTTGCAGGGAACAAATATTTGTGTGGCCTACAGATAGTTGTGCCGGATCTCTTGTGTATTTGAATTTAAATGTTAGTTAACGCTGCCACGATACAAGAAGAAATTCCTAGTGTGAACAAAGAAAATTAAAAATTAAAAAATACATACCGTTTGGTTCATATTGCCTACTCAAATTGAGCATTTTCCAAATTGCCCGAGCATTATGAATAATACCATTGACATTAAAAGCGGGATATTTACCATGTTTACTGTTTGTTGCGAGTGCCCGATATTTCGGTGCTGTTGCAAGCACCATGATCACGGATAAACTAAAGTCATTGCGGGTGGGTGTTTATGAGGAGACAAAACGGTCTACCCTCTTTCTTGTTCGTTTTTTGTACTCAGTACCGCTACCATTGTCAATCACAACTCGATTCTGTAAACGTGGTAAATATCCCGCTTTTAATGTTAATGTTAGTGTTAGTGACCATGACAGTTTAAAAACTTACATTATGAATTAATCACTTATTATTTTAGACATCTTAATTGTACCAGACAGAAACTTTTAATGTTGTTTTTCAAACGAATTTATATGCTCATTAATCAACTTGGATGATTCTAATTATGCTCTCTATTATTCTAACTACCCTCAATAATTAATATTGTATTATTTTGTTTTCAGTTCTAAACCACCCGCGGCGACCGCACCCGGACACCCGCAACCCTCGACGTTAACCAACCACACATATTCACAAGCAATACTACATGTACATACTCGTAACGTGAGGGTAGGCAGAGATCTAGCTTATATAGGAAAAATGGAACGACCAACAATGATAGTTCAAAATATCTCAGGTGATAAGAACAACTTTGGCTATGCAACTGGAGTATACATTTGAAATAATATAAGACATTAAAACAATCTCTTTTACAGTCGGTTCAACTGATTTTGAGTTCTATTACGTATATATAAGGATGACATAAAAAGCGTAAACCAGTTACCAATACCATCTGATTACTACGAGTACTTTTATTACAACTAAAAAGTGAAAAATAACTTCGACATTGAAGTCCGAAATTTCGAAATTGAAGTAATTCTTTACATTGTAGCGTTTTATTTAGAGGTGCAGATGTGCATTTCTACAGAGGGGTGATGGTACGTATGTATGTTTATCTACACTCACAACGTAATGTTCCAAATATGAATTAAAAATATTGTATGAACATATTTTCGTGGATAGGTAAAAAAAACCAATACTGTGCAACATTTTCCTTTGATTTTCAAACAACTGCATCATAAAATAACTTTTCAATTAATATAGCACACCTTCACTTTTTAATATATGGTATTGGCTCATGGATGGCATATAATTATTTATTAAAACACTCGTGTGATTCTATTATCACCCACATTCGTGTTTTAATAACCCCTATTATATGAACGTTGCATAAACTACTATTTTATATTTGTTTCCTACTAGAAGTTTTACATAATCAATAACTTGCTTATTAAAGAAATATTTTACGCTATTATTGAAACATTATATAAAATACTTTTGACGAAACGAAAGCAACTCTTTGTACTGTACTTTTTAGGCTTTAAAAGGTTGTGCTATATAAAGAACTTTTAAAGGGTTGTGTTTTATAGAACATGTGCGTAACTTATGGAATATCTTTTAAATTGGTCCAATATTGGAGGAAGAAGACGCGAGCCAAACCTCGAATTATGACTTTTTATTTAGGAAATTCAGTCGGCACTCTCTGCCCATATTTTCTCTTAAGATGGTAACACCCAAAACTGCTCGACCTAGAGTCTTAGACCATGGCACGTTATATCCGTGATAAAGATTATAGGAATGTCAAAATGTTAGAGATTGTACCACGTGACAGTTCGCTTGTCAAATCCTTTAATTTTGGACTTTTTGTAAATCATGATCGTTGCAACAATGTAACTTTGTCAGCAACCTCTATTGATCCAATGTTTTAAATGAATTTTGGGTCAAAAATCATCATCTGCCTAGCCTTTTCCCAAATATATTGGGGTCGGCTTCCAGTCTTACCGGATTCAGCTAAGTACCAGTGTTTTACATGGAGCGACTGCCTATCTGACCTCCACAACCCAGTAACTGGGTAACACGGTACTCCTTGGCAAGACTGGTGTCAGAGCTCAAGCTTCTGACTACCCGTAACGACTGTCAAAGATCTTCAAATAACAGCCGAGACCAACGGCTTAACGTGTTTTCCGAGGCACGGAGGATACTCGGTATGTTGAAATGGTCATCCATCCACGGACCGACCTCGTCAAGCGTCGCTTAACCTTGATGATCGACCCGTGCAGCTGTTATTATTTAGCCACGAGCTCCTCATTTTGGGCGCGAGCGAATTTTGGTTCAAAGATATTTGTAGTAATTTGACAATTTATTTTGCCATCGATAAGTATACGTAACTGAAGAAGCAGTACATACATACATTTGCATATTCAGTGAAATTATGGGTCAAAGATATTTGAACTTATTTGTCAAGTTTTGAATTTTACCATCAGTACGTAACTGAAGTGGTAATATTACATATTTTTCAGTGACTAAACTCCATTTGCGATAAATTAGACGTTTAAATTAGCCCATTTTACAGCCCGTTCAACCGATTTTGACTTCTATTGCGTTGGTGATACGACAAATGTTAGCAGTATTAAACAGTTGGTTTTGGTAACAGGTTTATGCTTTTTATGTCATCCTTTTGTTCACGGAATAGAACTCAAAATCGGTTGAACGGACTGTAAAAAGTTTTGGAAACGTGTTTAATGTTATTTCAAATGGAGTATAGAAATTAAGCTATATCTCTGCCTATCCTCATAAAATAGTGATACAAGAAAGGTCAAAGGAATCAACGTAGTCTTAAAGATCTCACGCATAACCGGATCTAGTCATTTTTTTATTAAAACAATCATAGATTAGTCTTAGACTATGTTTTTTTTTTTCGAACGTTTTTTTAAAATAACTACGAATATCCTTTGACTATAACTAGTGTACAATAAGTCTAACTTATTTAAGAATTTTAAGTTCTTCCCGTTTTTAGTTTATTTTTGAGGGTAGTTGAATTTTGTGAGCGATATAAAAAAAAAAAAAATAAGTACATACTGCACAAAAATATTACTTACCGGCCCCTCGATCATTAGGGTCGCAAGCTTTCTAATTTGTTACGACCCGATTGGTCGAGAGGCCGGTGGACAACGATGACTCACTATTTTCTTAACGCGAATGGACTACATGCTTAAAAATCATAACTGTAAAAAAATTGTTGGACATCCCAGTCATATGCACAAAACGTTTTGAGAATACTATTATTGGAGAAACAGCTAAGGAGTGGAATTCCCTGCCGGAGTCTGTGTTTCCTGATAGCTACAACCTAGGGGTCTTTAAGTCAAGAGTGAATAGGTTACTTCTAGGTAAGCGTGCTTCACCGTCGACCACATCATTGCTGAGATATTGATCAAACGCGAGTCTAGAAAGTGTCCCAATCAATAATGACTCTAATAACATCGCTGACAAAGTTCAATTTCCCGTCAACTCACCATAATAATTAGTTCTAAGTAACTGTTTAGTTAATAACTTAAAACACACGATTATTAAGTTATATTTTATTTAGTGAACTGTTAACATAAGATCACTCCCATCTTATGCCAAAAACAACTTCAATCAAGTATTTTGGGGTCGGGTTCCAGTCTAACCGGATTTTGCTGAGTACCAGAGTTTTACATGGTGCGCCTGTATATCTGACCTCCACAAACCAGTAACTGGGTAACATGGTGCGCCTGTATATCTGACCTCCACAAACCAGTAACTGGGTAACATGGTGCGACAGCCTATCTGACCTCCACGACCCAGTAACTGGGTAACATGGTGCGCCGTCTATTTGACCTCCACAAACCAGTAACTGGGTAACATGGTGCGACTGCCTATCTGACCTCCACAACCCAGTAACTGAGTAACATAGTGCGACTTCCTATCTGACCTCCACAACCCAGTAACTGGGTAACATGGTGCGACTGCCTATCTGACCCCCACAACCCAGTAACTTGGCTTAACGTGCTTTCTGAGGCACGGAGGAAACACTCTATGTAAAGATGGTCACCCATCCACGGACCGACCTCGGCATGCTGTGCTTAACCTTGAAGATTGATAGATAACCCGTGCGGCTGTTTATTATTTCGCCACAAGATTCCAAAACTTAAAAAAAAAACTCTTAGGGATGTTCACTAAATAAAATCTAACTTTCTACGACAAAGTAAATGAAAGCTATTGAAAGTAAGCAGAGTATTTAAAAGCAAAATAAATAATGACAAATAAGGCATAATACTAAAAAGTATACATGAAACCTCGGATGTACAGGTCAATCAAACTTAATGGCGGCTTGGAACACTGTAAGTCGCTGCGCAGTAGCAGTCAAGTGACAGCGAGTGTGAGAGAAAAGCATATTTCACAGTCGCCATTAAGTTTGAATCGTCCTTTAACATTAAACTGTAGTAATTATAAATAAATCCCGGCAAAATAAAGGGTATCTAACACAGAGTACGGAACCGTCACGACGGCAATGACTAAAAACGCCATTACTAACAATATTCAAAACTCACGTCCAGAAACTACAGGACGCCATTTGCTACGATACTTACAAACTCCTTTAGCTTCGCTGTTTTTCTTTATGTCAAGAGTGAATAGGTTACTTTTAGGCAAGCGTGCTTGACCATTAGCCACAGCACTTGTCCCGCCGCTGCTCAGCTAGTAGCGAGTAAAGCTGGAAACTAAAAACGAATTGGCGAGCAGCGAGTGTGTAGTTCCCATAGTTTTGTTGCTCGGCTATAAGCGAGTGTTCCTGTGCGGCGGGCGATTACTGCACCACTCGCTCGGGGCGGCCAAAATAGGTAGAAATGACCGCTGGTTGGTCTCTTGGCGTGAGTTCTGACCGCCAAGCGAGCAAGCGAGTATCGCTAAGCGAGTATAACTTGTGGTAAGAGAGTACTTGCCTGCAGTGTGAACAGCCAGCGATCAACTATTAGTATATGTGTCTCGTAGAGGATCGTATATCTTTTGTACGTTTCTTCAGCGAGAAAATAGTCGATAGCTAATCGGTTACTCTTCGGTGGATCATCAGGTGAAATACTGGTCAAACGCGAGTCTATAGTATATTTAAAAAAAAAAAATGTCTAGCTGTGGTTGTCGAGGCGACTCAGTGCTCTGTGGTATCAAAGATTTAATAAAATATATAATTGTTAGACAGTAGTAGACTGTGGTGTCATGATATAAATAATAGAATAACTCCCTAGAATTGCCGCAGTGTTCCTTTTTTCCGATTTACAAGGTCAAATTAAATTGATCAGCAAAACTACACAGATTTTATGGGTAACGCTATCTTATGACGATTGAACCAAAAAATAATCCTTTATTGATAAATTCAACACAACATAACATAACACTCGCAAGTCAATCTTTTTTGTAAATTTAAACTAACTAAGGCCAGTATTTCCTAACTGAAGAACACCGCAACCTTGGCGTTTTTCAAAGGTCAAAGTCTCTTAAAGTACATGCAATTCGTAGTTGGTCACGTAAGAACTATATAGATTAATTTCCGAGGTGGTAAATACCACCTCGACTCACAACTGATTCGATTGACTCTGTTCAATGCTTGCCTTAAAATTAAGGCAAGCATTGAACAGAGTGTTTGTTTGCTTGTTTGTCATGATAAAATAATATAGTGATCAAGTCTGCGGCTTTTCGCTAGCCAATACAATTTGACCTTGTATAAATAAATAATTTAATTTACCTCTGACACGACTGTCAAATTACTTCTTCAACTTCTCAAAAAAAAAAAAACGTTTTCTTCAACTTGTGTGTGTTGTTTTTTATTGTATCACTCTGCTTACCTTTCTGTAGTCAACACGAAATTAATGGACATAATTAAATTAAACAATAATTATAATTAAAAAAATTCAATGTACCAAGCAAATGTAAGCGGTTGGTTTTTGGTTATAAATATGTGATAAAACAAATTATAATTATTATTATCTATCAACAATCTTTGTAAAAAAAAAACAATCATTTGATACAAAATTATCATTTGATTGCCATTTGCATATTGTTTTTCAAAAAACAATCGCCAGTGTTTTAAAAAAAAATTGTTTTGTAATATTCCCGTTCGTAAGTCATGTTTCAATTTTGGAAATAAGTGTGTTCAATCTCATAATTTGGTGATATGGCTACGTTATTTATAACAAATGTAACGCCGTGTTTTACAGTAACCGATAAACTTGTGCGTACGGCTAATTCCCTGCTGGAGTCTGTGTTTCCTGATAGCTACAACCTGAGGGTCTTTAAGTCAAGAGTGAATAGGTTACTTCTAGGCAAGCGTGCTTCACCGTCGACCACATCATCGCTTACCATCAGGCGAGATAGTGGTCAAACGCGAGCCTATCTTTAATAATTAAAATAATAGTACAATCTATCAGAGTAACTAGAGAACATTTAACCGCTATATTAGTGAACCAGAACTTATCTGGAGGACTGACAAGGCCAACATAATTTGCGTTTAAAAGCAAAATATATCACTGTTAAACAAATATCAACTCTGACTTAATTGAAATAAAGTCAAAAATTTATCCACAGGAGCGCACGTAATACGTATTATTGAATGATTCTAGACTGTATTTCAACTAATGCAAAGTTGAAATTTTTTTGACAGGCAAATAGCGGTAGCGATGGAATACAAATTTCAAATACACGTAGCCATGTCATCAGAATGCGGTATTGAATAATACCAACAAAATTGTAAATATCGCTCGATTCAGCGACATTGGTAAACTACTGATTATTGTAATTGATTGTCTCTAGTCCTTTATTTAGTAGCAAGTTTTAAGCATATTGAAATTAAAACCAACTTTGTTAGGGTGCCAGTCTTAACCAGATGCAGCATGAATATGAATATTTATTTTACATGGAGCTATTTCCATCTGAGCACAAAAAATCAGGAAATAATTTTGGAGTGGTAACCCATCGCAATTTGCAAGCATGATTGCAGTAAGCACTGTTTTGCCTCTCATCAAGAAAATGCAAATGTATTTTTTTATATTTATGGACTGAAAAGTCTCCTAAAAACTTTTTTCTGTGGATTTGTGGCTAAGGCTCCAGTTCTAGCGCGAAATAAATCGCAAATTGAATGTTAAAAATTGTCAACGTGCGTTATATGGTGTGATCGGTTGAATTAATTTTCAACTAAGCAATCGCATCAATTAAATTTCGTTTAAATTGTGCCGTGTCGATGTACCTAAGTTCTTTCTTGAAACAGAGTGTTATTAAACTATCTGCAATTAACATTATGTATCTGTGTTGTGAAAATTTGCTACTAAATAAAGAAATAATTCTTTAAAAAATCATCAATTTTAAATGTCTTTCAGTTTACCGCCAAAAGTTGTCCTGTCAAAATAATGATTACGTAACAACCAGTTGACAGTTTTGACAGTTGAACTGTCATGGCGTAAGATCGTAGAACGCTATTTGTAAGAACGTTTATTGTAACATGTAGAGTATATTATTGTTAATAATAAAGATTTTAGCCTATAACTTGGTTGTTTATTTTTGTATTTGATACACCTACTTTTCTAATATAACATCACGACTAGTTTCCCCGCAGGGTTGGACAGATAAATATAAAATGTGTTCATTAATAAGCACATAAAGATGGAAACATAATTTTACCGGACCGACATATTTTTGCCTCACTCGGCGTACAAAATGTTTATAATGTGTTATTAATTAAATCGCCAATTAACTATAAATTATACACCGTGAAATTTAAGTGGTTGTTTTCCCGCGGCAGAACGACTTGCCTTTGGGAGTACTTTCGAAGCATAGAGTTAAAGTAAAAAAATAACGATGTTTTTATTTTAAAATAATTTAAAAAATATTCATCAACTCGAAAAAGTGAGTAACAATAGTAACTTGTAGGTACTAGGTACTACTCGCGTCACCACCGTATTATTCACCGTAGTACCTTGTACCTACAAGTTACTATTGTTAGTCACTTTTTCGAGTTTATGAATATTTTTTAAATTATTTTAAAATAAAAACATCGTTATTTTTTTACTTTAACTCTATGCTTCGAAAGTACTCCTAAAGGCAAGTCGTTCTGCCGCGGGAAAACAACCACTTAAATTTCACGGTGTATAATTTATAGTTAATTGGCGATTTAATTAATAACACATTATAAACATTTTGTACGCCGAGTGAGGCATATGTCAATAAACAATACACAAATCCAGATACTGGCGACAAAAAACAACCCACAAACAAAAAATCCGGCCACGTGCGAGTCGGACTCGCGCACGAAGGGTTCCGTACCATTATCGCAAAAAATCACGTTTGTTGTATGGGAGCCCCTCTTAAATATTTATTTTATTCTGTTTTTAGTATTTGTTGTTATAGCGGCAACAGAAATACATCATCTGTGAAAATCGGAGAACGATAGCGGAGTCTCAGTAATAGGGTGCCGTTTTTACCTGTCTGTCTGTAGTGTCCGTTTGTCACCAGGCTGTATCTCATGAACCGTGATAACTAGATAGCAAAAATTTTCACAGATGATGTATTACTGTTGCCGCTATAACAACAAATACTAAAAACAGAATAAAATTAATAGGTATTTAAGTGGGGCTCCCATACAACAAACGTGATTTTTTGCCGTTTTTTGCGATAATGGTACGGAACCCTTTGTGCGCGAGTCCGACTCGCACTTGGCCGTTTTTTTTTTGTTTTTTTTTTTTCATTTTCTAGCGAGAGGTACAATTTTTTTCATTGAAGGTACTACCTAGATAAAACAATTTTAGAACTATAACCTCGCAAAGTTTCAACAAAATCGGAGACTAGTGGCGTACGGGGCGTGTGACGTGTCCGTTACCGAGGCCAGATGTTGTCGAAAATGGTCATTTGAATCTTATAGATAATTAGTTTTGCGGCTTCTGTAATTGTTGCGCACATTTTTAAATTTGTTGCGCACATTTTTAAATTTGTTGCGCTTATAGTTTTTTAATTATTTCACAAAAACATTTCCTGCTGGGGTAACGTTACCCCAGCCAGACCTTTTTCTTTCTAATGGGAATATTTAAATAATTACTAGCTATAAAATTAGTTGTCTAGATGAAGTAAATTTTGTGCCTTATTTTGTATTTGTTCTTTCATCGGTTGCGAAGTTATTCGAGATTTTGCTGGGGTAACGTTTTTGGTTTTGCTAGATCTTTGAAATGGTTAAGCGGATTCTTATCATATTTTGTGCATGGCTTCTTAGGAATTAGTTTAAATTTGTTCTGCAATAACAAAACCAAAATAATACATAGCTTAAAGGTTATTTCATTAAATAGAAAAACACTTCAATTGGTCCCAGCACTCTCAATAAGAGCTCTAAAGACTTACTTTAAACGTTATTTTAAAGCTTGTAACTGCCTTCAAATGTATGTGAAGTTTCATTAGTATCCTGTAAGTATTTAACAAGTTATGATGATATTGAGTTCTTCACGAGCACGGTCTTGATGCGCGCGGTGTTATTTGGCCACTGGATTGGATATATGAACTGAATGTTATGTCAAATATTAGTTTTTTAGTTCAGTTGTATATCAGTAAAATTTCAGCTCAGTACATTGGATAATTAATGAGATAATACGATTAAAGTCATCAGGAAGTGAATGACCGTGGTAACCCGACCAAGTTTAGGTGGTTACGAAAAAGCGAAAACGCAAAACATTATGGTACCTTCTAAAATATGTAGGATAGTGTTACAAATTTAGTACAGACATGTACACAAGTTTAAAAAAAAACTACGTGATTATTAAATAATTTTTATTGACAGGTAATTTTGAAACTCGAATCGTCATCTATTTGCGAGTTTATATCAATGCGAGTGTCGCAACAAGGTAATTATGGATTTCTTAAAGTCTAAGTGTCCAAGGAGTTTGTGGAAATAAATAAATACCTACCTGTTGCGGTAGTCCCGACTCCCGACATTGATAACGATAAAAATCGGTCGCTAAGTCATGAATTTCATTAATCAAGTTTCAAATCATATTTTGACAATATATACACAAAAACCTTCCACTTGAATCAATATATCTATTAAAAAAACTGCTTCAGAATCCGTTGCGTAGTTTTAAAGATCTAAGCAAACAAGGACAGACAAACGGGAAGCGACTTTGTTTTATAGGTACTATGTAGCGAAGGATACATATGTCGTTATCATTGTTGAGAATTCCAGTCTAGGTAATAATTAAGTACGAAAGAAAAGAAAATAATAAGTTCCTAAATTTAAATATTTAAGCCTTAAAAAAATACAGTTTTAGATAAGTACCTAACAACATGTACATATTAATAATAATTTTGCTACTATTTCTGTAGTTACATTATACAAGCTTACCTTGTTCGTGAATTCATCAAGCAGCCTGCACCATAACTATGATCATCAATAGAAGCACTCCACATTAGCAGTAATTCGCCACACTTATTATTTTACATTAGCTCTTACGCACTCTATAAATATTTGCAAAAACAGGAAACGGAACTGCCGAAACGCATGCGCACTCTACAAGATGAATTATGTGATTACGGAGCATGTTTAGTGCGATATGCAAACAATGCGCCCCTTCACCCCACCCCTTCCGCATCCTACCGAACGACATGTTATATCAGTGATTTTTGATAAGTTTGTGCAACTGGAAGATAATAATAATGTTTTCATAGTACAGATATTATTATATTATTAATGTATTTAACAGTGTACGCGTCTGTACCGAAATTGTAAGGTGTATTATACTAAACATTTCAAAAGATAGTATAATGTTCTGCGTTTTCGCTTTTTCGTAACCATCTAAACTTGGTCGGGTTACCACGGTCATTCACTTCCTGATGACTTTAATCGTATTATCTCATTAATTATCCAATGTACTGAGCTGAAATTTTACTGATATACAACTGAACTAAAAAACTAATAATTGACATAACATTCAGTTCATATATCCAATCCAGTGGCCAAATAACACCGCGCGCATCAAGACCGTGCTCGTGAAGAACTCAATATCATCATAACTTGTTAAATACTTACAGGATACTAATGAAACTTCACATACATTTGAAGGCAGTTACAAGCTTTAAAATAACGTTTAAAGTAAGTCTTTAGAGCTCTTATTGAGAGTGCTGGGACCAATTGAAGTGTTTTTCTATTTAATGAAATAACCTTTAAGCTATGTATTATTTTGGTTTTGTTATTGCAGAACAAATTTAAACTAATTCCTAAGAAGCCATGCACAAAATATGATAAGAATCCGCTTAACCATTTCAAAGATCTAGCAAAACCAAAAACGTTACCCCAGCAAAATCTCGAATAACTTCGCAACCGATGAAAGAACAAATACAAAATAAGGCACAACATTTACTTCATCTAGACAACTAATTTTATAGCTAGTAATTATTTAAATATTCCCATTAGAAAGAAAAAGGTCTGGCTGGGGTAACGTTACCCCAGCAGAAAATGTTTTTGTGAAATAATTAAAAAACTATAAGCGCAACAAATTTAAAAATGTGCGCAACAATTACAGAAGCCTCAAAACTAATTATTTATAAGATTCAAATGACCATTTTCGACAACATCTGGCCTCGGTAACGGACACGCGTGTGACGCAAATGATTATGACTCATAATCATCATCATTTCAGTCGAAAGACGTCCACTGCTGGACATAGGAATATGACTCACCTCATTGAAACCCGAAAACAAAATACTGTAAATCTGAATTTTTTGAGTCGACTACTAAAACGTGTGAATTTAAAATGCATAGCAATGCCATCTGTTAGGTAAAAATGGAACTACAAGACAACCGTCAAAAGAAAGTCCTCTTCAAAACTTAAGAAAAGTGCTGCCATCTACCGGCGAATAGCTGTACAATAATCAAACTAGTAATCACGACATCTAGCGGCAAAGAACTTTACTACAAGTACATAGTTTAAAAAGTGATCAACAGATGGCAGTCAGTCAAATTCTTTTGTTGGATATGAAACTATTGAAGTATTTTTTTTATTGGTAGGTAATTAAGTTACATAATAATTAAAATAACCATTACATTGAGAAATATATTACGTGTACTACCCATCATTAAGTATTTTAATAAAGAACGGAAAAGACTTCCTATTTCTCGAAGGACTTTTTCCACTTCTCTGTTTAAAGCAGTTCTTATTGAAGATATCCAGCTCATCACACCATGTCCATCTGGGTAAGCCGCGACGACGCTTTAACAGAGGCTCATTGGCACAGAGTACATTATATACCCTTTGGGTCATGGTGTCTACCATGTGGCAGACGTGTCCAGCCATCCAGCTCAACTCGCAATATCCGTCTGGGCCCGACCATGACACAAGTAAAAGGGACAATGGGCCGTAAGTTTGACACATTGGTCGTCTGACATTCGGCAGAGATGTCCAAACAAATTCCGTTTTAGTCAAAAGGTATCTAGCTCATCTCGCAATCTCCGTCTGGGCGTGCCATGACACTAGTAAATGGTAGCCATAGGGTCGTGAGTTTTCCCACCGGTCGTATGACAAGCGGTAGATGTGTCTCGAAACTAATTCCATTATAGTTTCGAGTACCTAGATCATGGGACTTGTAAACAAGAGGAACCTTTTGTGATAGGTTCACACTGGGTCCTAAAATCAAAATATTTTTTTTTATTTTACATAGGCCTACATGGGCACTTATAAAACGTCGACAAAAGATGCACGGTTCGGGTTAGTAGTTTCCTATGGAGAAGAACTCCATGGTTACTCTTTTAAAAAATTTTTTGGTTTTACAATATTTCCATGTTACAGCATTAGTACTTGGATATGGGGGGACAACGTAGGCCCGACAATAAGTCGTAAGAAAAAAAAAAAAAAAAGTTAACAAATGTTAACAATCATCTAGAAATCTAGAAGGCCACTGTTCACACATTCATAAAACAATCGGTAAAAGAATCTACACAAAGGTAAAAAATAAAACAAAAATATGTCTAACAACACTAAATTTAACTAAGATGCTGCTAAACTCCATGTTGAAAACGTTCAGAAAGGAACAGAACGGGAAGGAAGGAAAGGAACGTTCGACTACCTACTTATAATAATAAAAATTAATCTGTAACTGATCCACTGAAAGAAAAAGACCTCATCTCACTCAAAAAAGGCATGAGTATTGATCTCCACGCTTATTCAAGGGGGGTTGGCGATTTCAGAATTACTATAACTACTCAATTATTTTTTTCTTATTATTCTTTCTTTTTTTTTTTTCTATTAGTAATTAATGTAAAGTATAAGGTCGTGGGTTCGAGCAGAGCAGTGGTGGCCCAGTGGTTTCGGCCGCAACTTACAAGTTGTAGGTCGTGGGTTCGAGCCCATTCAGGCGCTTTACTTTGTGTAAATTATTTCATCATCACTGCTCTCGAAACGGTGACGGAAAACATCGTGAGGAAACCAGCATGTCCTAGAACCAAACATTTGAAGACATAGAATAGAATCGAATAGAAAACATTTATTCGACATAGACACAACACAACAACAACAATCACAAAGTAACAGAGAAGATTAGTAAAAAAAAGTACAAACAAGGTTTAAAAATGATTGCGCCGAGCGTGCCCACACCGAAAGGGTTACCAACTCAGCATTTGCTGGGCACCAGACACCCAGCGCTGATTTTCAGTTGGCACCCCGCTAGTGACACACGGACGTGGGTAAATAAAATAGATACTTAAACTAATGACATAATGTGAATATGTAGGTGCTTAACTTATAAACTTAAAAATATGTAAAATAGATAATATAAAGTAATAGAAAAATATATAATGTATTATAATATAAAGTATAATCAGTGCTACAATATGATGGTTACATTTTTCTCAAAGAACCCCAAATGATAGTGTTGCATAGACAACCGGCCTATCACATCCAGCCAACCTCTTCCCGACTCATTGCCTAGAAATAGGCACACCACTTGATGGATTAAACTATTTTTAAATTATCGTGGCAATTATTCATATTAAATAATATATATTGGATTGAACTAAAATAAGAAACATGTGACATCCACCAACCCGCACTGGGCCCGCGTGGTGGATTACGGCCCGTTCCCTCTCACAGAGAGGAGGCCTGTGTCCCAGCAGTGGGAACATTAATAGGCTGATGATGTGATGTGATGTGATGTAAAGTATAATTAATGATTATGTTAAAGTATTTAATGTAAAGTAAATAATGATTATGTATAGAATTACAATACATAATTATTAGAGACGTGAAAGTTTGTGAGTAGATGTGCCTGGAGTCTCTGTTTAGTCTCCACAGGATCGCGCGGTTTCACTCACAATCACTTTGATTGAACTGTGAAAACTGAGAAGAAAATCAAAAAAAAAATGTGAGAAGATATGGATGGATGTTTGTTACTTTTTCCTGCAAAAACGACTAAACAGATTTTGATGAAACTTTTCAGTGACATTAGAATAACATAGCGGCCGAAGCGCTGGCAGAAGCTGAAGAAGAAGTGCAGTAAATTAATTTAAAGAAACGTTTTGATTTACTGGTTCTCCATTAAATCTAATTTGTAATCTACCCAGTTCAAATTCACAACCCTCTTTCCCTCCGCAGTCGGCTAACTCCTATTCCCAAATCCGTCCCTTTCAGCTCACAACAACAGTCACTTGATTAACGCTACCACTGCACCCGTCTCTTTCACTCCTATACACACAATGTGTTCCGTCTCCATCGCACGGCGGTGGTAGCTTCACTCATATTGTCTAGGTTTTTTTTTTAATTTTGGTTTTTGTTTGGGAATTATTGCTTTATCTAATAGATAACATAACATCACGCCAGTATCAGTAGGTCTCTGCGACACAGGGTATCCTAGTGCAGGATCCAGTGTCACATCTTTATACTGTAACACTTTTTTATTGAATCAAAAAACTTTTTTTATTTTTTTTTATTTAAGGTACTAGGGTTTTTGCGAACATTAGCATCAGCATCAGCGGAACTTCAGCATCATTTTCAATATTAGCATGAAGCGATGCTGAATATTAGTGCCGAACTTTTTCAGGCTGGAAGCCGAAAAAGCAGCACAGCTACTGTTTTTAAAATAAATCAACCCTGTTATTAAAAAAAACTTTTTAACAAAAAAACAAACCGACTTCCAAATAAAAACAATGCAAAGCGAAAAATAACTTACTTTTCCGAAGTCGGTGTCGAAACACGGAAAACAATAGGTACCAAAGACACCGACTTTTTTTCATTTATCTTTTTAGTTTTGATAGGTACCTCTAATTGCCATAAAAAATCATATATAGCCAAAGAACATCTTATGACGATTCCAATAAGCTACACGACTAGGATACATTGCTTTATTTCGGAGTTCCAGTGCCCTGCCGGCTTCATCATCAGGTCAGTTCGATGGTACCGTTTTTATCAGTACTATTTATTTATAAGTATTTGCTTCATCATAGTCGTTTAACTATTCGAGATATCTTGTACCCCATGACATACTTAGCATTAAGGAATTCTATTGGCTACCTGTGGTCTTCTTCACCAGCTTCACTTCTCCAAATGATACTTTCTGAGTGCAAATGATTGCAATATTCATGAAAATACCAAAATCGCTATATGTATGCCTATAATATTTGAGGAGTTCCCTAGATTTCTCCAAGATTCCATCATCAGATCCTGACCTGATGACTATGGGACCTACTGGGAAGTATACCCTTTCAAACAAAAGAAGAATTTTCTAAATCGGTCCAGGTGTCTTTGAGGAATCAGGGAACATACATAAAAAAAAACAAAAGATGCCGACGAATTGAGAACCTCCTCCTTTCCTTGAAGTCGGTTAAAAAGACTTCGCTCAGTAATCGAACTGCAACTCTGCCGTATCTCTCTCCTCTCTCATCCACAGTATCAACGGGTACCTCGTCTGTTTCTTTACGTCTCATCTTTAATTTGTTCGTTCAGTCGGCCCACGAAACTCGCCAGAACGGGAGTCTGGATCATAAATCACGGGCTCCAAATTTAATACAATAATAAAATATGAAATGCGTCGAAATGAAATGAGGAGCTCGTGGCTAAATAACAACAGCCGCACGGTTTGATCATCAAGGTTAAGCAACGCTTGACGAGGTCGGTCCGTGGATGGATGACCATTTTAACATACCGAGTTTCCTCCGTGCCTCGGAAAGCACGTTAAGCCGTTGGTCCCGGCTGTCATTTGAAGATCTTTGACAGTCGTTACAAGTAGTCAGAAGCTTGAGATCTGACACCAGTCTTGCCAAGGGGTACCGTGTTACCCAGTTACTGGGTTGTGGAGGTCAGATAGGCAGTCGCTCCACGTAAAACGCTGGTACTTAGCTGAATCCGGTAAGACTGGAAGCCGACCCCAATATAGTTGGGAAAAGGCTAGGCAGATGATAAATAAAATATGAAATGCATATAAACAACGTTTAGGCAGACCAACAAGTAATGTCAAATCATAAATCTACAAATAATATGAACAAAAACTACTACAACAGGTTTTTTTTTAAAATAATGTTTGTGCTTAAATTCTTTGCCTGGAAATGCAATATATTTCCTGTCATCTACAAGAAGCCTACTAATTACTAACATGATGTAGGTAGGCAGTGCAATTCTTCCTCCTAACATGTCGATGGGAAATATATATTTTCACTAAAGAAAGATAATTGGAATGACCTTCTAAACCGATTGAAGAGTCGCCAACGTCCTTAAGGGAACAAAACGCGCACTCGTATCACACCCGTGCCACCCCGAAATTCAGTAGTTTTTTTGTACTTTCCTTATTATTCTATGACCTTAAAAAAAGCCTCGGATCAAAACGAAGATAATGAAATTGTCTTTAGGATGGTGAAAATTTCTTTAAAATATGGGCATATTTTAAAGAAATTAAAGATAATTTCGGGCGGTGGTTTTGGTGCAATAGTAAATTTTTTGTCCGTGTTAGACATAACTTTACAAATTAATTACACTATGTTATAAGAATTAAATTCAAAATTTTCAGTTTTTTTTTTTAAAAGAATTGTCTTATGTAACATATATGTGTAACATAGAACTTTTGTAACCATATTTATCTGCAAATAAATCTTTGACTTTGACTTTGACAGACCATTATGTTTTTCAAAAAATTAGTACGAGCCGTCTAGACGTGATTTTATTTTAAAATCAGATATCTGCACCATAACAACATTTTCTACAATAATGACACCAAAATTGAGCATTGAAAAAAATATCCGTAAAAATGATTCCGCGCTCCCGTCCCCCATACCTACACATAGCCCCACTCTGCTAATTGTAGCAATTACTGAAAATGCTCTCTCGTTGCTGTGAAACTCGTTGGCGCCCCCTCCCACTCCCTAGGGGGGACTCAGGCAATAATGTCACATTACATAGACTTATGGACACTACCATCGCTAGATCTGTGCGGTTTGCAGCGAGGCTGGGATTCGGATGGGTGGGCGGGTTGAGAAGTGATTTATTAACGTTATTTGGTAGTTACAGGTCGTTATTTGTTTAGGATTAAGTTTTCACTTTGAATTATAATAAGGATAGTGTCTAGTAACCAATCATTTCTATTTTTCATTTAATACATAAAAATAAATTGTAGTTCTAAAAACTAAAAAACACGCTTTAATGGTAAGGATAATGGGACAAACTGTTTAAATTATTGCATTGTCATCGGTCCTTGATAAGTGTGCAAAGTTTCAAATCAATCCAACGTTTTGAAGTGGGTGAAAATCACGTTCAAAGATTCCGTTACATTGATACATACATACATACATACCAAGCTAATAAAAGCGTGTTAATAATGCTTACAATAGCAGTGAAGAGCAGTGGTGGCCCAGTGGTAACGGCCGCGACTTACAAGTTGTAGGTCGTGGGTTCGAGCCCACGACCTACAACTTGTAACTTACTTTACTTTGTGTAAATTATTTCACCACCACTGCTCTCAAAACGGTGAAGGAAAACATCGTGAGGAAACCGGCATGTCCTAGAAACAATAATTCGAAGATATGTGACATCCACCAACCCGCACTGGGCCCGCGTGGTGGATAACGGCCCATTCCCTCTCACAGAGAGGAGGCCTGTGTCCCAGCAGTGGGAACAATAATAGGCTGATGATGTGATGTGATGAGTGTGCTTACAATATAATTACCTATGTATAAATGGTTTTTTCCGATATTAGGAGTTATATTTGAACTGTATTCTGTTGTGCTCATACTAGTAGATTTAAATAGTTAAATATATTTACTATTTAAATGCCATGTTTCTTGCATAGTGGACGCCTTATAAGCGATTACCATTCACGATGCAAGAAACATGGCGTTCACAAGCCTTTCCGAAGATAGCAAACCGCGTGGCGTGTTCGCTTCAAACTTTTTTAGGTTTCCGTACCCAAAGGGTCAAAATGGGACCCTATTACTATGACTCCGCAGTCCGTCTGTCTGTCTGTCACCAGGCTGTATCTCAAATAATAGATATACTATTTATTATGAATGTGATAGCTAGACAGAAGAAGTTTTTACAAATGATGTAATACTAAAATCAGAATAAAATAAATATTTAAGTGATACAACAAACGTGATTTTTTTGCGATAATGGTACGGATCCCTTCGTGCGCGAGTCCTACTCGCACTTGGATGTTTTATTTTTTTTGGATTGGAAATCATCCAATCACTTCTCCCACTCTTGGTGAAGCGGCAGGGCGTGTCAGACTTTTAGTGACTAAAACCCACCCGTGTTCCTTCAGTTGCTTGAGCCAGGGCCGCGGTAAATCTTTTTCAAATTTATCCACGACCGAGTTCGCTTCGACCTAGAATTACCAAATTGAGGCGTCAGAAAAACGCACGGTCCACCCTGTCTTTACTATATAAGACAACTAGCTTCTGCTCGCGGCTTCAACCGCGTGAAAAGTGTTTTATTATCCCGAGGGAACATTATACCGGGATAAAGAGTCTCCTACTATAATTTCATCCAGATCCGTTCAGACGTTCTGGCGTGATTAAGGTTACACTAGTCAACGGCACGAACTATTTTGTGCGCGGGGTTAAAATGCATTTTATATCAACCGATAACACGTACGGAGAGATAGATGCTGTGATGAGCAGTAGGAAGCTAGTTCGCGTACGAATACACACTTTTGCAAATTTGTAGCGAAATGAATAATGATTTAGGACGAAACCGAGCGCGCAAAACTTTATAAACAGACCTTTGGCAGTCTAGATATCATGAAAAAACTACTAAATCTATCTGTTCAAAATAAAACTATTTGCATTGTTGAACTACTAATCTATCCCTGTATGGAGGCCGTTTTGCAATTTTCCGTCTTCTTATGGTATTTATTCGCGCCCAAAAATGCGTTAAAATTTGTGTTGAAATGTGGAACTTTCGACGGTCATAACATTCAAATATTTTCTTTTTTTACTTTTTTGCTTCCATACAGGCCTAGATAATGATGAGACAAATTGATATCACTATTTATTTTGAACGTACATCGTCAAACAGTGGAATAATCCCTAGACTACGTTTGTATGGAAGAATTTTCGACTAGTGTAACCTTAAGTAACAAATATCTATCCAAACTTTCGCATTTTACAAGCTTTTTATTAACTTGCAATGTATGTACTGTCTGTATGTACTGTATGTATGTACTTCCAATGTAGGTGTGTTCGGCAGGCTTATCACGAATTTTAAAGCAGTTATCCTCAACCGATTATGATGAAATTTTGCATACACGTTTGATTTGGATGAAACAAAAAAACCAGTTTAAAAAAGTTATTTTTTATTTGGAAAAAATATTTAATATTTGTAGGATGGTCGTACTTATGTATTGTAGGATTTATTAGTAAGAATACATCTTCTGAATATGGCAATTAGCTCCCCTTGTGAACAACTTGAGGGGATAAACTCTTAATGTCTTTCGCTAAGTGGATTAATCATAGCTGTATAATGTTGTATAATATAAGTCATTCATCGCATACAGAGGTATTTTAGAACTGGCAAGAAAATCGACTTCTATTTACTTAACCAACAACCATTACCTTCTAGCTACACATAGGTAATTTTTATCAAAACTACAGTCACTTAGAACAGTGTTTTACGAATAGAAAGAAAGAAAGAAAAATTATTTATTTGTGACCCGCACAGGAGGGAGACACGAGAAAAAGCATAAAATTAAACAATAATAAAAATAAAAACTCCGTGCGAGACCAAAAAGGCTGGTATCTCAGTATATGCAGCGATAGCCGAAAAATAAATAACGCTAATAAATAAAAAGATTTTAAATAATGATTAATGTATTGGAATGTCTTATTGTAACGATCGATGTATTGCATTTTAATGTTTTATATGTATGTTATAACATCGCCTTGGAATTTTCTGTAAAGGTGTTATAATAATTAATGAGTAAATAAATAAATAATATCAAAGCAAATCAAATCAAAATATTTATTTGCCCGAAAATACATGGTTTAACAAGAAAAGATCTTAAAGCCTAAAAGTTATAGTATTCTGCCTGCAGGCAAGCGTGCAAATTTTGTTCAATAATAAAGTCATTAAGTATTTAGACATCATACCCAAAACACAATTTTAAACATTAGATAAAAAAAACATTGGTTAAAAAAAAAACTAGACCAAACCAAAACAACATTGGTGCAATAATAAATAAATTCAAAGTATTTAATGCCCCAGAAATCGACATGCTTATTTATGCTTAAACTAAAAACCTTAACAGATTCACAGTACCATCATGACACACATTGGCATTTGTCATTGTTGTAACTATTGTTTTTGCTATGTGGACAGTGACCCTGTTAACAATATAGTCATTAAATTATGTGCGATTCATTATTTGAGCATCACCATACAAGACCACAATAGATCTCAATGGGTCGAAGTGTCCGAGTTATTTCTCGGCCCCTCCATATGATAAGATCACCATACAATCACTGAAAAAACACTTACCATCACAAAACAAAAGTTATTCTCTTTTAACATTTATCCCCCAATTTGCCCTACACTCAGTCCATCCCTGTCCCCTATCCAATTAGCGATGAGATTAAAGATATGCCGGGGGAGCTATTACCTAACAAATTACCTCTCGACGGTAGAACAGCCGCGCCCGGCCGCTCCCCGCTAACAGCCGCGCAAGTTACAGGCGGTAGCGAGTGCAGAAGCGGGAGCGGAGTCAATCTGCCTAAGCGTTTCCCATTAGTTGGACCGATGTACTGCAGCCTTATTGCGCAAGTGAATTCAGCAAGACAAATGGTTTGACCGCCATCAATCAACCAATCACATGCGAGATGAAAGAGGCGGTGGATTTCCGTGAAGAGAGCAGTGGTGGCCCAGTGGTAACGGCCGCGACTTACGAGTTGTAGGTTTTGGGTTCGAACCCAGGCAGGCACTTTACTTTGTTAAAATTAATTCATCACCACTACTCTCAAAATGGTGAAGGAAAACATCTTGAGGAAACCGGCATGTCCTAGAACCAAAAATTCTCAGACATGTGACATTCACCAACCCGCACTGGGCCCGCGTGGTGGATTACGGCTCATCCCCTCTCACAGAGAGGAGGCCTGTGTCCCAGCAGTGGGAACATTAATAGGCTGATGATGATGATGAAGCCCTTTGGCTCGCCGAATTCACTTGCGCTATAAGCTGCTGGATAGGTTTATTGCGAGACGCACAGCACCGGTGGTGTGATGTGGCGACACTTAGAGGAGGCCTACGTTCAGCAGTGAATGTCTTTCGGCTGAAATGTTGATCATGATGATCCAATGCATTCCACTATCTTCCTAGATAAATCTTTTATTGTTCAGGCAGCTCGTCTATGGAATGCATTGCCTGTGTCAATAAAAAGCGCGCAATCACTAGTCACCTGTCACTGTGATCTTATTCTTGTTGGAACTGTATTGATTTCTTGCCTGTATATTTATATTTATTTATGTATCTATTTTAGTATTTTATATTTAGTGCTTACTATGTTCGTAACTTATTATTTTATTTAAACTTGAACCATTTGCAACCCCATGTCGTGTCCAGTAGGCTATCTATCTCCATTCTAGGTTGCCTGGAAGAGATCGCAGAACTCGATAAGGCCGCCTGTTGTATGTTTGTTTTTATTTTAAGATTTCCGTGTGTTTATTGTTTTTATCTTGGTGTACAATAACGTATTTATTAAAATATAATAACATTTTGATTTCCAGTCTAAGTGGATGCTACTTAAGTGGAGTGTTAGAATTTAAGTGGAGCGACTGCCTATCTGATACTCACTACCCAATATAGTGCAATTGCGGAGTTACATCTCAAACAATGCCTCACCTCCTGTTGTGCTCTCTGTGCATCAACATATGCGCCTTAAAGCCCTTTCTTTGGCTAATGAGAACGCTGTTGACGTGGCTAAATTCTGATCAAAACGTATTTAATTTTGGAATCATCGTTGCGACGAAAAGGATGTTATAACACGATTCCTCTTTACAAAACTGGTGGCAGATAGTTCGTAGCATTTAGCGTATATTGTTATATGTTGTCGTACCGCGAAGCAACCTTATATATATTGCGCCAAAACGGACCGCACCCCTAAATTTCTTCACACCTAGCCTTAGTTTACGAAATAACCTAAGTGGCTTCATACCCGTATCACAATGCGAAGATTCGTAGCTCGTAGTGCGTTGCGCGTACACGCCTTCGTAGCCGTTTGCTACTATAATAAATAATAGATGTTGCTATTATTATTTTATTTATTAATGGTTTACATTATAATTTAATTACTTATACAGTATTCAGTATAGTAACCTACGGGAATCGGCAACAGAGTCCAAACTATCGGTGGTAAGGGCTTCTGAGAGAGTAATCTCCTAACGATACGCGCCGTGTCCAGGAGTTCCGCTATTTATTATTATTCAAATACTTCCGAAGGGAAACACACATTTTATAATGATTTAGTTAAATAAGTATTATCACACTTGTTTACCATTACCACACGAAGGCATAAACATTCATAACTGTTAGGCTTTTTCAATGCATGCTGGTGATTCCAGACCTTCCTCCTCAAGTAAGGAACGAAAGCCTAAAAAAACAGTCAGCTATCTTTTTTGATATAAATGGCATAGGAAATTAGTCAACAATCGCTCCTCGCTTCTACTTTGCGCCAGCTCCCAAACGCTGTACGTTTCATTCACTGTTAATTGTTTTAATCGCACTCACCTACCGTTATATACGAGGCTACATAGCGTCACTGTGTACATATACATAGATAGAGATGTATCTATGTATGTGACACAATGCAGTGTCGGTGCGAGGAAGAATAGACTGATACAAATTATTGTTTTCACTATCGTGGTCGCCCACAATGAGCCTTATCAGAAAGCTTAAAGTCACCCAATGGGCAATGGAGAGGGCTATGCTCGGAGTTTCCTAGCGTGATCGCATCAGAAATGAGGATATCCGCAGGAGAACCAAAGTTACCAACATAGCCCGAAGAATTGCGGAACTTAAGTGGCAGTGGGCAGGGCACATTGCTCGCAGAACGGATGGCGGATAGAGCCGAAAATTTCTGGAATGGCGACCGCGAACCGGAAGACAATGCGTTTGAAGGCAATTGAAGGCCTCCCACTAGGTAGACTGACGACCTGGTTAAGGTTGCGGGAATGCGCTGGACGTGAAACGGTCAATATGGCGACGCCGGGGGAGGCCTATGTCCAGCAGTGGACATCAAAAACTAAAACCCGAGTACCTACTGAAAAATCACGCTCCAAAAAGTATGAAACATGAAAATATTCTCATCTGAAATGGTTATGTACAAACTATTCGTTATGTATAGGGTATTAAATAAACATAGGTTATTGTATTTCATACATAGTGCTGGACCGCCCGGAGGACCCGGTGGAGCATACGGTGGAGGTCTGTCCCGCTTGGGCAGGGCGATCGGCGGTGGCGACCTCTCGCATCCGGCCCTGGTCCAGGCCATGGTACGGAGCGAGAGGGCATGGTAAGCTGTCTCCTCCTCCTGCGAAGCAGCAATGCTCGTCTCTGATAAGGACCAGGCCCGATTTGAAGGCGCGTAGTGTTCCACGCGCGCCTCAAAGAGATGCCAGTGAATCTGACGTCGTCCACTAGGGCCGATGCCTTTCTGGGTTGCGGATAAACTTGAAAGAGAATTACCGCGGCCCTTGCACAAGGAACTGAGGGAACACGGGTGGGTCTTAGTCAGTAAAAGTCTGACACGCCGGCCCTCCCGCCTCACCCAGTGCGGGAGAATTCATGTGAATACGAAAGATGGATTTCACTTTCTGTGTACGAGAATCGCCACATAATATGTATTGTTTTTACCTGAACAAGCATTTGCTAATTCGCCGATCACTTAATTGTTTACAGTCGCTGACTAGGCTATCCCGCCCACCGCAAGTAACCTACTTTATGTATTATATATGTCCATATTTTTACTAATAAACTGTCAATAATTAACGGACGCATAACAGTGATTTTATTTCCTGTACACATCCCGTGTGATTCGTCCATCTACATACTACCTACATCTCAGTGTACGGAGCTACTGCCCTTACATTACGTTAGGTGAATTGTCGGTCTGTTTGCCAATCTTTTACATTATAAACATGAGTACTTACATAGATTTATTGCTACATTACTTAAGCCATCGATAGTAAAATGAGCGGGAGTCCATTGCATAAATATCATAGTGCTTATTATTATTATTTTATCTTGATTACTTACATAAAAAGCTTCGCTTTTTCGACAGATACTCGTCCGGCGTGGATCAACGCTGTTTGAATAGTAACGTGGGTGGCACGATCCTGATTATAAACATAATGGTTCTGTACTGTTTTATTAACATACTAGCTGTCCCACGCGGCTTCGCTCCCGTCAATTGGTTACCTGCCTACCCTTCTTCTACCCTACCATACCTAACCTACATACATGATTGTTGCGTAACTTAAACCGATTACGCAGCGCACGCAACGGAAGCTCTCAAAAAGATTTTTACATTTTTCATTTATGCTCCGCTCCTATTGGTCGTAGCGTGATGTTATATAGCCTATATCCTTCCTCAATAAATGGGCTATCTAACACAAAAAGTATTTTTCAATTCCAACCGGTAGTTCCTGAGATTATCGCGTTCAAACAAACAATCTCTTCAGCTTTATAATATTATAGTATAGATAAGTATAGTAAAAAAAATACAATCCTTTATACAAAAGGAAGACGGAAAAGAGCTCATTGTGCATCAAAAAATTCGTCCACATCGATGTCAATGGGAAACGTGGCCAGAACGCTGGCAGCATTGCCACGTTGGATGGCAATGCTGATTCTCTGGCCGGAGAAAAGGCCAGCCCTCTGGTCACGTCAGAGTCGACGAGCTTTGTGCAAATTTCTCGAAACACTTGATGCGCACTCGGACCCCATGGACCTAATGTTCTGAACTTAGTTTATTAAAATCATTAATAGATACTGGCTTCAGGCCGCAACTTCCCATGCCTATAGAAAACAGTACTTCAGGGATTCGCGTAAAAAGGGAATGTCCGTTAAAAACTATTATTTCTCCAAATCCAGGTCAAATCCGATCAGCCCTCTTGGTTGCTTAACAAACATTTGAATTTATTTATTTATTAAACTTTATGCACAAGTACAAAGGCGTACCTAATGCCTTAGGCATTTCTTACCAGTCGACCTTAAGGTTACACTAGTTAATAATTCTTCCATACAAACGTAGTCTAGGGATTACTCAACTGTTTGACGATGAAGGTTCAAAAAAATAAATATCAATTTGTATCATCATTATCTAGCCCTGTACAGAAACAAAAAAGTAAAAAAATAATAATTTGAAAGTTATGAGCGTCGGAAGTTCCATATTTCAAAACTAATTTTAACGCTTCTTTGGGCGGAAATAAATACCATAAGAAAAAGGAAAATTGCAAAACGGCCACCATACAGGGATAGATTAGTAGTTCAACAATGCAAATAATTTTATTTTAAAAATATACATTTAGTCCTTTAGGTCTGTTTATAAAACCTCGCGCGCTCGTTTTCGTCCTAAATCATCATCTATTTCGCTACAAACTTGCAAAAGTGCTAATTCGTACGTGAACTAGCTTCTTACTGCTCATCACAACATCTATCTCTTTCGCACGAGTTGTCGGATGAGATAGCAGGCATTTTAACCCCGCGCACAAAATAGTTAGAACCGTCGTGTCGACTAGTTTAACCAAGGTGCGAAAATAAAATATGGGAGGTGTTTACCTAAATAAAAGAACAAGAAGAAAAATCAAATAAAAAGTATGTAATTACAGTTCTCGCCAAACTTCATGGCCGCCCTGAAATTGGCTACAATGGCTGCCCAGTAGTAAATCTCATACAAAAACAGCACCGATCCGTGCCTTGCGCATCGGAAAGTCAACTTCAGGGCGGCCCAGAAGTTGGGCGAATGCAATAGATAGATACATACATAACATATAAACAATGCACCCAAACAGTGTTGTTGTTTTACAATTTGAAGTGTATGTATGTCGGTGTGATTCATGAGATGCTTTGTCACTGGAATTGCAAAGCGCCTAGAATGCTTCTGTCCACCTTATATTCCCTACACCGAGGCATTTTCCCTTGCTCCTGCGTGATTAAGTAAAAAAAACAGCTTTTTAGGTCCAAAGGTTTGGATTTAGCGTTCATTTATCAGGGCATTAACGATTCAAAACTTTAATTTTTTTCTACAATCAGTTGGGCCGCTTACAGTAATATGTACGGAAGGTATTGTTTTATTCAAAAGCAAGGATCCCTAACACCTACCTTTCAATGTTTTATCCATATCAGCGGTTATCAGCTCTCTGCTAATTGACAGTAAGTGACAGCAAGTAGCCGGAGTGATGGCAAACAATAGCTACCGTACGACAGGACATGTGTTTTTGTGTCAATAGCTTTAGCAAGGGGACTTAATGCGGATAAGCAGATCGATAACGGTGGGATATGCTTAAAAATACATTTTTTTTGTTCAAATACTTGTTTATTCGTTTTCTTCAAATACTTGCTTGCATACTTATCTGCGTAGGCTCCCTAATGTGTCAGCTTAAGGTTACACTAGTCGAAAATTCTTCCATACAAACGTAGTCTAGGGATTATTCCACTGTTTGACGATGTACGTTCAAAATAAAAGTAATTTCGACACTAATTTTAACCCATTTTTGGGCGCGAATAAATACCATAAGACGACGAAAAATTGCAAAACGGCCTCCATACAGGGATAGATTAGTAGTTCAACAATGCAAATAATTTTATTTTGAACAGATAGATTTAGTAGTTTTTTCATGATATCTAGACTGCCAAAGGTCTGTTTATAAAATTTTGCGCGCTCGGTTTCGTCCTAAATCATTATCCATTTCGCTACAAATTTGCAAAAGTATGTATTCGTACGCGAACTAGCTTCCTACTGCTCATCACAGCATCAATCTCTTCCGCACGTGTTTTCGGTGATATAAAATGCATTTTAACCCCGCGCACAAAATAGTTCGTGCCGTTGGCTAGTGTAACCTTAAAGGCATTTGTCCTTCCGCCGGCGACGAAGTGATTAGCTGTTGACTATTTTCTCGCTGAAGAAACGAACAAAAGAAAAGATACACATATATTTAAAGTTGATGGCTGGCTGTTCACACTGCCGGCGAGTACTCTATCACTACAAGTTTGTCGCAGCGATAAGAGTTAGCAAAGATGATACTCTCTGGGCGATGCTCGCTTGGCGGTCAGAACTCACGCCGATAGACCAAAAACCAACGCGTGCAGGACTGACGCGACCGAGCTAGTGGTGCGAGTAATCGCCCGTTGCACAAAAACACTCGCTCATATCCAAGCGTTAAAACTATCGGTACTATATACTCGCTTCTAGCCGCTCGCTAACTCGTTTTTAGTTTCTAGCTTTACTCGCTACTCGAGGGCGGTGAGACAATTGCCGAAATTGTATACAGCTCCTAGATCTTTTTTGCAGAAATTTTAAGTTTGTTTTTTTTTTCTTTTGCCGAGATGTACCTATCTAGTAAATTTAATTCACTCTTGCATATAGCACATAAGCACATAAACAATGCATAAATATTTAGAACTGTGTAGAACAAAATAATATAACCAACGAAAAAATTGTTTTCATTAAAATTTTCAGAGACAAAAAATGTCATCCAAAAAACAAACATGGCGACACTTTGAAAACTCGTTTCGCGCGCAAATCGCAATCTACATAAAATTATATACGTAATGTCACTGAAATTAGTCTGCTCGGCTATAATTAATAAACGGCAGTTAGTGAGGGTGCGAGGGGTGCTGGGGGATGAGAAATATGGATGAAATTTTCATTTCAACTTAAATTGGCGCCATTAGGGGGATTGCCATAGACAATCGTAGCTCGTTATAGAGGTGTGGAGAAAGGAGGTTTGATGTAAACGTATTTAATCTATTCGAATTTTGATATTTGTATGTATACTTATAGGGTGTTAAGGGTAAAACTAGGGGCTGAGGATGCTGAGATGTTATCTAATCAGTGTTTTATTGTTTTTGAGAGTTATGACTCATTAACTGATCAACAGAATGTAGAGATGATCTTTATATTTGCTTATTTATTTTTATGTTTTTGAGATTCTCGGTACCCTAGCGTCCCGGACTTTTGAAATGCATACCAGGGGCCGAAACCAACTCGTAGAGGCCTTGTTTGACATGTCGGATGAAATGTGACACCAATCGGCAATTATCCCTGTATGCACTAGTCTAGTCACCACGCAAGAGCACCCAAGGACAATCCCCGACTAGTGCAGGACTATTGCAGAATATGGGGACAAGCGAGACACATTGGGATTGGAAGGTTTCGTGGATCGATTACCTAAAACTATATGAATAAATGAATGAATGCTTTATTTGTAAACATAGGTCAAATTACAACAGTGTGCGAGATGTTACAGATAGGTAGATCCTCTATGTTTTGCACGGAGGCGTACAAATATATTACAATTAACATTGTCGATTTTAAAATACAATCAATTTCAAATAGTCAATATTATATAAAAATGTCAAATAGATTAAGTTACATGTCTTAATAATGCTAATGTCAAACAGATTAAAATCAGTTTCAAATAAAATTACATAAAATGTCAAATAGATTACGTTACATGTCATATTAATGCAAATGTCATACAAAATTCAAAATCGTCAAAATAGGTGAGGTGATTCACAATTTTCTTATGCAGTATAGATTGAATAGATTGATATAGAAATACTATTGGCCCCTGCCTAATCACTGTTGATCTACACGGCTATAAAATGGCAGGCGATGACGATTATATACGAGAAATTCAGCTACAACTGATTTCAGGTGATATAACTGTAGGTCATGCTTTAGATAAATTTCGTTGAATGTTGTAAAACATTGTAAAAAAATAAAGTTTAAAAATTAGTCACCCGACTTTATATTTTGTTATTTTATTGCAAAGAGGTACAATATAACCGCAAACCAGTAGGTACCATACACACATAAAGATGCAGTTGAGGTTTTAAGAGTTGGCAAGTTATTTTTACTTGAATTGGACCACGGAACTCGCAATAGGTGCTGTGCACCAACTATTTTTAAAGTTGGGTAACTGCCCCTAGTAAAGACCCATTGTCCAACTAGTTGGACAGATCAGTTGGACCACTGCCCCGGACTGAATTAATGCCCCCCCCCAAAATCAGTCGCTAGCACTTTGGTGACGTAGCGCCAAGGGGACAACATATACGGAGGTGCTTGAGGAGTGGAGAGGCATGCCACGGCTATCAGGACAATCCCGGTAGTACGGTCAAGATCCCTACCAGCATCTTACTGGGTTCACTTACTTCAAGCACGTTTGCCCTTGCGAATCTCCACTCAAGCCAGCCAATTAAAGCAAGAGAGAGGTGGGAGCTCTGTTCCCCGTCAGCATTTACGCCGACCGGTCAATAAAGGCAAGCCAGAGACGAGGGACAAGACTTCTCCCTGGAGATCAGGTCCGTGGGGTCGCCACTGCCCACCAGCTCGCCACAAAGCAGCCCTTCGGATTGTATCTCTCGTAATAAATTGATCACAATTGACTACAGACTATAGCGAACTTTTCATTTGCTGGTGTGCACAGCCTTAGCAGTTTACTTTTACTGTATAACGTCTAATAAAAAAATAAGAATTTAAAAATTGATAATAATAAGATATGTAATTGAGAATAATAATAGTACATTATGGTACAAGTGTGCAATGTTGATGATTACCGCTGAGGCGCCATTGAGACCCGAGCCGAAGACGGTAATCATAAAAAGTTATAAATAAAAACAGTTAATTCAAAAATCTAAAAACCCGACTGCTTAAAAAGCGAACTAAAAAGACGTAAACAAGAAGAAAATCATGCTGTGCAGTCAGTTTTGGTCAGCCAGCTCGCGAATATAATAGTCACAACGGATCTTTGTGTCTCTGAAGTTGGCTCTGCCACAACATAAGCGAGTAAAAGAGCCAGTTATACATTGCTATCTTCACCTTCAACATGAACACAAAAATAGCTACTGCGCAGGGTCTTGCAGCCAATTCAGAGACACAAAGATCCGTTGTGAGTATTATACACTTATTAATTTTAACTTAAGAGCAGTGGTGGCCCAGTGGTATCGGCTGTGACTTACAAGTTGTAGGTCGTGGGTTCGAGCCCAGGCAGGCGCTTTACTTTGTGTAAATTATTTAATCACCACTGCTCTCAAAACGGTTAAGGAAAACATTGTGAGGCAACCGGCATGTCCTAGAACCAAAAATTCGAAGACATGTGACATCCGCCAACCCGCACTGGGCCCGCGTGTTGGATTACGGCCCATTCTTTCTAACAGAGAGGAGGCCTGTGTCCCAGCAGTGGGAACATTAAAAGGCTGATGATGAATTATTAAATTGATTTTATTTGTGTCACATTGTTTTCTTTCATGACATAGTGACAAGGAGACTCATATTTCATACCATCTAACTACCTAAGCTTAACCAGTTTTTACGTTAAGGGTACACTAGTCGACGGCACGAACTATTTTGTGCGCGGGGTTAAAATGCCTTTTATATCAACCGACAACACGTGCGGAAGAGATAGATGCTGTGATGAGCAGTAAGAAGCTAGTTCGCGTACGAATATACACTTTTGCAAATTTGTAGCGAAACCGAGCGCGTGAAATTTTATAAACAGACCTTTGGCAGTCTAGATATAATGAAAAAAAACGACTAAATCTATCTGTTCAAAATAAAATTATTTGCATTGTTGAACTACTAATCTATCCCTGTATGGAGGCCGTTTTGCAATTTTCCGTCTTCATATGGTATTTATTCGCGCCCAAAAATGCGTTAAAATTTGTGTCGAAATGTGGAACTTTCGACGCTCATAACCTTCAAATATTTTCTTTTTTTACTGTTTTGCTTTCATACAGGGCTAGAAAATGATGTGACAAATTGATATAACTTTTTATTTTGAACGTACGTCGTCAAACAGTGGAATAATCCCTAGACTACGGTTGTATGGAAGAATTTTCGACTAGTGTAACCTTAATTATAAATACTTAGCTCTAAATCGTGGGTTAATCTACTAGAGCATTTTTCCACAGGACCTCGAGATAGACGATGCAATTGACAAGAGAGACATGATACATCAGGCTACCCAATTCCCATCAACTGTAATCGTAATAAAATTGTAAACTAACAAACAAGTTACCCTACATAAACATGTTAGCTTGTTAGGCATGTCGCAACACATTTGATATCCGTTATCTTTTCAAAAGATAAAGATAAACACATCTCTTGTCAGATGCAATGAATCACTCACAATGTAATTTCCGAATCATTTTTTGGGTTTTCTTGAGATGGATAGTGTTGCCAGGTTTTGTGATGTTTGTATAAAAGTATAGTATCTTTTTCTTAATTCTTGATAAAACTTTGATTAAAAATAGTATTTGTAAGTACCTAATTTCTAAATCCTATTGCCTATCCGATTTGGGTAGACTGTTGAAACTAAAAATGTTAAGTTTATTAATAAGAACTTAATGTACACAGTTATGCAATAAATATGTCTTTATCTAATTGCTGAGACAATTAAACATAAAATGAGCGAGCACATCGCCACGTACCGGTTTCAACGACGTCCGACGCGTCGTTTCATGTTTGATCATGACTTAGCGAACTTAGATCTTAAGTTTTCTTTAATTTCAAACTTTCTTGGAGTTACGTTGACATCGACTCTCAATTTTGGTGGCTGGCTGCCAAGGACTTGGGGATCCCTGCGAAGGTGAGAAGGTACTTCACGCCGGAACAGCTGCTCTACTTGTATCAAGCGCAAGTTCGATCATGCATGGAGTACTGTTCTCATCTCTGGGACGGATCTGCCAAATACCAGCTTGATGCACTAGAGTCGATCGAAAAGCGGGTTTAGGGACTCATCGGCATTGAGGCACTGGTCAAGTCAAAGGTTTTTTATTGGATATTTTTTTAATTATATTTTAATACAGAGGTGTTACTTAAGAGTACACTAGTCGAAAATTTTTCCATACAAACGTAGTCTAGGGATTCAAACGTGGAGATCGTTCGTCCTAAATCATTATCCATTTCACTACAAATTTGCAAAAGTGTGTATTCGTACGCGAACTAGCTTCCTATTGCTCATCACAGCATCTATCTCTTCCGCTCGTGTTGTCGGTTGATATAAAATGCATTTTAACCCCGCGCACAAAATAGTTCGTGCCGTCGACTACACACTAGTCGACGGCACAAACTATTTGACGAGGCCGTTTTGCAATTTTCCGTCTTCTTATGGTATTTATTCGCGCCCAAAAAATGCGTTAAAATTAATGTCGAAATGTGGAACTTTCGACGCTCATAACTTTCAAATATTTACTTTTTTGTTTCCATACAGGGCTAGATAATGATGAGACAAATTGATATCACTTTTTATTTTGAACGTACAACGTCAAACAGTGGAATAATCCCTAGAATACGTTTGTATGGAAGAATTTTCGACTAGTGTAACCTTAATTCTAAACTCGCCAAACTTTTACGAATTTGTGCGAATTTGGGAAAATTTCGGGAAGTGTGCGATGGAATTGCATGATCTAATTCCGCCCAGCCCATTCCATCATCATCGTACGGCGATGCGTTATCGGTACATGGTGGACATCCCACCAATACGCACAAAACGTTTTGGGTACACTTTTATTATGCTAAGGAGTGGAATTCCATGCCGGAGTCTGTGTTTCCCGATAGCTACAATGTAGGGGTCTTTAAGTAGAGAGTGAATAGGTTTTTTCTAGGCAAGCGTGCTTCACTGTCGACCACATCATCGCTTACCATCAGGTGAGATAGTGGTCAAGCGCAAACCTACCGAAAAAAAAAGCTCTTGCCTAGTCGAAAAAGTAAGCCAGCCTAGAAAAAAAATAACTGCCCAAAATATTATAAATTATTAGACTCTTCAGAAGCGTATAAATTCATTTAATTAATACCTATTAGTTTTTAACTACATTCCAAAAAGCTGGCAACCCCATTACATGTCAGTTAAGGCGGGCAAATTGACAGGTGTCAGAGATAACGTCAACATAAGTATGAATTATTTGCTTTTTAGTGTCGTTCTATATCTCCACGATTTGTTGACGAATGCTCCAACGATAAGCAGTTTGTTTTCTGAGAGATTATCGGCGTGTGAATACCTATAGGCTTATTTGAGTTAGATGATGATTTTTGGGCCATTAATGTCTACTTTACTGAGATCGGGCACAGAATTTTCTTACAGACTATTATGACACCATCGCCTATATAGATATTTCAAGGCAAGGCAGCCAGAGGTATAAAGTTCACCCACATTTAGCCATGGTCTACTCATAATACTGAGATAATAGTGTCTGATCCTATTGTCATCAACCATCACAAAATGGCATGATTATGCACACGCCAGTCTTACCATGACAAATTCCTATTGAAAATACCCAAAGTGGTTTCTCCGATCTGAATATCGAAACCTAAGACCTCATACTTAGCAGTAGTTAGGACTAAAGTCACCTCCACCTGTCTACCAATGTATTCCAATATTTCAAAACGATACGAAAAAAATGTAAAGGCAGGATACTGCCTTTACATTTTTTTCGTTTTTTTCGTACGTTTGTTTTGATCGTGTTAGCGACAGCTAACACGATCAAAACAAACGTTTCCCGGTAAGGGCGTCCTTGACCCTTTCACTTGGCACTCATTAACGAGTTAATATGTCGTAAACACGTAGACCGATTTACTTGATTAAATGGATAAAATGGTTTTACGCTTTTACTCTTCATTTGAGACCAAATCTATCAAAATATCTCAAGAAACAAACATAAAAAATCATGTTTTCAAGTTACGTAATTACGAGTATACTCTTTGGTACAAGTCGGATCAATGACCTTTATTTTTTATTATCTGGCGGAGACTTTAAATCCCAGCCACTCACTGGGTAATAAATTGCATCGATTACAAATAAAGCTTGAAAAACGAAAAGCTCAGTTTAAAACTTTCTATGTATAGAAATCTATTTGCTTTTAGACATTAAAAATATTATATATGTACATACTTAAACACTAAACAAAAGTAAACTTTACAATCTTAAAATTAAACTAACTACTTACACTATATACAAAAGAAAGGTACACTTAGGCGTCGAAATACTCATCCACATCGCTGTCATCCGGGAACGTGCCCAGAAGACTGGCAGCATTGCCACGTTGAATGGCAATGCTGATTCTTTGCGCAAAGAAAGAGCCAGCCCTCTGGTCACGCACGGTGTCGATCAGTCGGCGAGAGATCTCCTTAAAAAGGAGACGTGCACTTGGGCCCCATGACCCAAGCGTGTCGACCCCAAACGGCTCAAAACTGTAATTACCAATTAGGTTACAGTATTTGCGCCGCTTGAGGGCCTCAGCAGCCGCAGCAGCAGCGCCAGCACAGCCCGCCGAACTAGGAATATGAGATGGCGCAAGGGTGTCGACACAGGTTGCGTCCCACACCAGAGGCCTACCCACCTTCCACGGCACCAATGTCATGCCATCTGGTCTCTTCTCTTCTCTTCTTGGTATAGAAATTAGATACCATTATGCCTTGCAGTGAGACAATCACAGATGAATGTACTAGGTACCTAACTATATTATTTAAATAAGATATTCCAACCTGCACAACTGAATTTCCATTCAAAATATCCCACGCCCCAATTCCCATAATGATATTTTAATAAATCTAACTGGTAAAACATCGGTGTTTCGTGTTTGCATGCTCGCTTATCTCTGCAATGCAAACAGACAAACATACAGCGCACACATATTATGTGGCCGTCGCGGTGGGAAGTAATTAGTGCTCTGTGGTCTATGGCACACACGTTTATGGCAATATTTAGTATTTAGTGGGCTTGGAATTTATTGCCTAGGGCAGTTTTTTTGGCGCGGATAGGTATTGGTGGATGTCTATGGAAAGTTTGGATAGAATCAAACCTGGCCTTTAATTAAGAGGAAATGTGGTCGCAGAAATCTGACTGAATTTCCTAAGTAAAAGTCGTAATTCGAGATTTGGCTCTCGCCTATTTTCTCCTCCAATATTGGACCAATTTAAAAGATATTCCATAAACTGAAATAGAAAGGTATATACTGGCCCTATGTTTTCCTTTTTGATAATACAATATCTTTAGAAGCACTGGAACCGTCTAAAATTGCCAAAATTGCGCTGTCAACAGAGGCCTATTGTATAAATCTGACAACTATATACATCTGTCAGCACAGTATATATCTTTATTAGGACATCAGAAATATAGAGATCCGCAAGACAACCAGGTTTACCGACATAGCCCGAACAATTGCCAAAATTAATTCACAGTGGGCAGTGCATATTGCTCGCAGAACGGATGGCCGATGGCGCAGAAAGGTTCTGGAGTGGCGACCGCGAACCGGAAGACGTTGCGTTGGAAGACCTCCCACCAGGTGGACCGATGACCTGGTGAAGGTTGCGGGGATACGCTGGATGTGAGACACACGGGAATGATCAATGTGGCGACGCTTGGGGGACGCCTATGTCCAGCAGTGGACGACTTTCGTCTGATAATGATCATGATGATGACTTAGGACATTCAGTCGGATGTCTGCGACCGTATTTCCTCTTAAGCCGTTATAATATAAACTTAACGTAACAAATGCTGTGTGTAGGTATCATTAGTCATAACCACATCTCACACACATTACTCACAACAGGCACTTAAATTTGTCTATAAAAAATAACGTTACATCATAGAATTTTTGCTTTTTAAACTTTAAAAATTCGGTGTCTAAAAAAACGAAATGCAGTAGTTGCCAAAGACACCGACTTCCAAAAAAGAGTTATGTTATTATCAAAATCTGTTGCATGGTTTAAAAGAAGTTAGCGGAGAAAATGGAATGACGTCTACAGACGTAGACAGTAACTTTGTTTTATAACATTTAGATATTAAAACAAATTAATATTTACTAATCAAATTATTCAAAGACAATAAAAAAATCAACAATAATGTTCTACATTTATACAACAACACACGTATTTTTTCAGAAGCCGCCAAACCGCGGTCAAAAATCAACATGACAGCGCATTCAAAATCAAGTTTTCAAGAAAGAAACCATCTTACTCTTTCTTTAATTCAAATAAAATTATCTATCCGTCTCCCTCCTGCACATTGCGATTGGTTGAAAAGTTCCCGCCTTACGTCAAAAACAATGGATGAACGAAAAAAACATGGCGCCGACTCGCTCGCACAGCGTTCGGATATTTGGGTGAAGATCGTGGAATTATTTTTGACATTGTTTTGTTTCTTTTTTCTCTGTTTGTTTATGATTTACTTGTTTTTGTTAAAAGGTAGCGGGTAAGTACATTTACAGAGCGATTTCTTATTTTTTTAAGATTCTTTGTCTACTATTAGTAGAAAATTATATGGGTAGCTATTTCTACAAGGTCTGTATAGTAATTTTACTGAATAAACTATTAGTAATTTGGTATAAAACCTCGTAGATCACATCTCAGTCTATTCTGCCCCCTTTGTTCTCACATAGTAATTTACAATGGCCCTCTACTTCTACCAATCTGTCTGTAAGATGAGCTGTTTCTGTGAATAAATAAATACAACTTACCTACTATTAAAAAAGCTCTTGCTCTGCAAGCTGCTGTATCAACAAACCTTAATCCTAACAGCTTAGTTACTTATTTGGTTAGCTTTAAATTACTGGTTCAGTTTTACCTTGTGACTTTTTTAAGCAACGTTGCTTATACAAGACAAGAAACGACCAATAGGAAGATATTGATTAAAACTTGGACATCAAACAGAATCAATCTTGCAAACATGATTTAAAAGAAACATATTATAATTAAATCTGTTGGGCAGGCCCAATAGTTTGGCAATCGCAAATGTTGCAGAATATTGGCTGAGAATTAAATTTTTACTTAATTTTCTCATTAAGTCTTGGTGTACAATAAATTATATATAAATATAAATAAGTCCAAAGAATCACTGTGTATTCTACGGCCATTCTAATGCAACAAATTTTATTTGTAGGTAGGCAAACCATATTAATTGTGTTAGTTATTAGATATTTAGTTCATAAGTATTCGAATGTTGGCTCGAACGATGAACGCTTTGGTATAAGCTGTTAATATAGCAAGCAATTGTGAATAAATAAATAGATATTTGTTTCTTTTTTTTTTTTTTTTTTTTTTTTTTTTTTTTTTTTTTTTTTTTTTTTAAAACGTTGCCCCACACTAGGAATTTCTCCTGTATCGTGGGTGCGTTTACAAACATATAATTTCACATACACAAACACCCAGAGCCGGAACAACTATTTGTAGATCATACAAATATTTGCTCCGTGCGGGAATCGAACCCGCGACACGCAGCGCAGCAGTCAATCGCTCAACCACTGCGCCAACCGTGCGCAGATAGGTAGGTACTAGGGTGTCAATTTTTATCAAACAGTTCGTGACTTTTTGGCTTTTCCGAGCAACAGTACTTAGACAGTTTACAACGACGCTTTGAAATGCCAAAGTGAATTCTGATTGCCACTTAAACGAGCAAATATGTAGGAAAAGTGACGCATTAGACATTATTGTTGAGTATTAACTTGATATCGGTGTCAATATTTTTATCTCTGTACGTAACTTATGCTTATCTAGTGGATAGGCGCCACTTCTTGTTTGTAAGAGCCGATTTTTGGCGTTTTTCTTTGAATAACCAACACCTTAAATAATTTCAGCTAAGCCATCGTGTTTTTGTGTAATATTGAAATCGGTCTTCCTTGCAGTTTTATCCCAAAACCCCTTTATTGACGGTTGTCTTCGAGAAGCCAGGGCCCACGGCCTTTAGCCGAAACCATCAAAAAATTGTTAAGAACCACGTATTACAGTGATTACTTAAATTAATGACACCAATCTAACTGTCATGTGCTTGAATTTACGACAATAATTTTGTGATAATTGTCGTTATTAGAACAGGATGTAAGTCTCTCTATCTCTCCTTGCCTAGCTATAAGAATGGGGAGTAAGTCTCTCTGTCTCTCCTCGCTTAGGCATAAGAACGGGGTATAAGTGCCTCTGTCTCTCCTCACCTAGACATTAGAATGGGGTGTAAGGCTCTCTATCTCTCCTCACCTAGCCTAGTCTTATCTTATCCGCCTTGTAATTGCGGCAATCATTAAATGGGCAATTAAGGGTAAGATCTCAGCCTAAGTGCGCCAGTTTTTGCAACTCATATGTTTACTGTTTCAAACCCAAAATTGTGCCCAGATACGATATAAATCTAAATATATTTTCATTCATTATAATAGGAGCTCGTGGCTAAATAATAACAGCCGCACGGGTCGATCATCAAGGTTAAGCAACGCTTGACGAGGTCGGTCCGTGGATGGGTGACCATTTCAACATACCGAGTTTCCGCCGTGCCTCGGAAAGCACGTTAAGCTGTTGGTCCCGGCTGTCATTTGAAGATCTTTGACAGTCGTTACGGGTAGTCAGAAGCTTGAGATCTGACACCAGTCTTGCCAAGGGGTACCGTGTTACCCAGTTAGTTGTGGAGGTCAGATAGGCAGTCGCTCCATATAAAACACTGGTACTCAGCTGAATCCGGTAAGACTGGAAGCCGACCCCAATATAGTTGGAAAAAGGCTAGGCAGATTAATCTTACTGTCATGTGCTTGAATTTGCCACAGTAATTTTGTGATAATTGTCGTTATTAGAACGGGGTGTAAATCTCTCTATCTCTCCTCACCTAGCCTAGTCTTATCTTATCCGCCTTGTAATTGCGGCAATCATTAAATGGGCAATTAAGGGTAAGATCTCAGCCTAAGTGCGCCAGTTTTTGCAACTCATATGTTTACTGTTTCAAACCCAAAATTGTGCCCAGATACGATACAAATCTAAATATATTTTCATTCATTATAATAGGAGCTCGTGGCTAAATAATAACAGCGGCACGGATCGATCATCAAGGTTAAGCAACGCTTGACGAGGTCGGTCCGTGGATGGGTGACCATTTCAACATACCGAGTTTCCTCCGTGCCTCGGAAAGCACGTTAAGCCGTTGGTCCCGGCTGTTATTTGAAGATCTTTGACAGTCGTTACGGATAGTCAGAAGCATGAGATCTGACACCAGTCTTGCCAAGGGGTACCGTGTTACGCAGTTACTGGGTTGTGGAGGTCAGATAGGCAGTCGCTCCATATAAAACACTGGTACTTAGCTGAATCCGGTAAGACTGGAAGCCAACCCCAATATAGTTGGGAAAAGGCTAGGCAGATGATGATGATAAGCATGACAGGTATTTCCTGCCAATCATCTCGTTCGATAGACAAAAATCTTCAAAAAAATAAGCAACATTTTATTCATGAATCACCATGTATTAAGACTAAAATAACCTTGATACATGACTCACTAAGATGTAGCAATACCTAACTATCGTACCTAAACAACATTACATATCATCACGCCTACACTCTCCGAAGTGTTTGGCAGTATACACATCGCGAGTTACGTTTAATTGCCACGTAATATGGTGTGAGTCTATTGCCATCGCAGACATAAATCTAACCAGTTGACACGAAGACATAAATCGAACTTAATTGTAGGGTTCCGTACTCAAAGGGTAAAAACGGGACCCTATTACTAAGACTCCGCGATCCGTCTGTCTGTCTGTCTGTCCGTCTGTCACCAGGCTGTATTTCATGAACCGTGATAGCTAGACAGCTGAAATTTTCACAGATTATGTATTTCTGTTGCCACTATAACAACAAATACCAAAAATCGAATAAATGAAATATTTAAGTGGGGCTCCCATACAACAAACGTGATTTTTTTGCCGTTTTTTGCGATAATGGTACGGAGCCCTTCGTGCGCGAGTCCGACTCGCACTTGGCCGGTTTTTTTGGCACGCGAAGTACATACAATTATGAACTTCGCGTGCCAAAAAATGGAGTAAAGTTACGATCAATGATCGTAATGTGAGCTTTTCATTTAGCATTATCGGCAGCGGCAATCCACAAAATCTAGAAATATAGAAATGCCTTTTTATTCCTTATTGAGCTGTACAGAATGTATAGAAAAAAATAAAGTTAGTGAAAAAAATAAAAAATCCCGACTGCTTCAAAAACCGAACTAGAAAGATGTAAACAAGAAGAAAATCATGCTGTGGTGTCGGAGGGTACATGTTCGCGAGTTGGCTGACCAAAACCAGATGTATCCTCCGACTGCACAGCATGATTTTATTTACCAATATTTTTTATTGAATTAGGTTTATTTATACATATAAGTGTTATATATTTTTGAAATCACCTCTAAAACCCTTTATTTTGATACCCCACACGATGGGTTTGTAAGAAAAATTAAGTTTGAGCACAATATGGCGCGCAAATTGTCGGGCATATAAATAATAACATGAAATACATACATAAAATACTACATAATATACTAAAAAATAACAAATATATCACAGATAAAGGAGAAGAATAATTATAGTGAAAGGAAATACTCCTTCACAATTTTTTAAATACTAGATGTTGCCCGCGGCTTCGCTCCTGTGGACCACCCCACAGGACCCATATTCGTGATTAAAAAATAGCCTATGTAACTCAGGAATAATGTAGCTTTCTATTGGTGAAAGAATCTTTGAAATCGGCCCAGTAGTTTCGGAGCCTATTTGGTACAAACAAACAAACCAAAAATCTTTCCTCTTTATAATATTACTAGCTGACCCCCGCGGCTTCGCTCCCGTCAACTGACTACCTACCTACCTACCTCCTACCTACCTACCCTACCTACCATAACTACCCTATCCACCTACCCTACCTACACTACTCTACCTACCCTGCCCCACCTACCCTGCCCTACCTACCGTACCCTACCTACCCTACCCTACCTACCCTACCCTACCTACCCTACCCTACCTACCCTACCCTACCTACCCTACCCTACCTACCCTACCCTACCTACCCTACCCTACCTACCCTAACCTCCCTACCCTACCTACCAATTTGTTAAACTATTTATTTGAATAAGAAATAATATACTTCCATACGAATGTAACCAACTTTTATTTCTACCGGCGGCGGCGATCTAATTAAAATTTAGAACATAAAAGCTGCTATTGTGAGTCAATCTTAAAAGATAGACATATGCTGTTGCGGACTTTTTTTTAGAACTTTTAAAGAGGAACAATTTTATTCTACATGATATTTGCGTAACTTAAACCGTTTACGCAGCGCACGCAACGAAAGCTCTCAAAAAGGAATATTTTTGCCCGTTTTCGCAACATTCTTCATTTATGCTCGGCTCCTATTGGTTGTAGCGTGATGTTATATAGCCTATAACCTTTCTGGATAAATGGACTATCTAACACAAAAAGAAATTTTCAATTCCAACCAGTAGTTCCTGAGATTAGCGCGTTCAAACAAACAAACTCTTCAGCTTTATAATATTAAGTATAGATATAGTATTTTTTTTTTTTAATCTAATTTTGTTTAGGGGCTTTTATCAAAGACATGTCAGCCCCATAGATATAGTATAGATTGGTAAATATTGAGAACACCCCACATCGATAGGTAATGCATTCCACAAACGAGCTGCGAAAGATTTGTCGAAGAAGGATGTGGAATGCATGAGTTTAATTATGATTATAAGTTTGTATTTTGTGTGGATCACAGCCCCGTAACAGTAAGTAGGAGTAGGTATCTAACGAGTCACGTAAAGATAGATATAGCTAAATCCTCCATTTTAGACGTAAACCAGTAATGCCTTATAATAAACTGCTCTCAATATTAAATAATCAGATAAGCTCTTAGATTTCAGAAGACATTATCTTCAATTCTAAATCGATAGGACAGGCCACGAACATAGTGACAAAAGATATCTTAGAGAATATTGATCTTTTATTGCAGAGATGGCTACAATCAATATAATCATGAATGTTAGATACATTCATACTCGTAATTGAAACGTATGTAATTATCTATACTTACTAATAATCTATACTAATATTATAAAGCTGAAGAGTTTGTTTGCTTGTTTGAACGCGCTAATCTCAGGAACTACTGGTCGGAATTGTAAAATTATTTTTGTGTTGGACAGTCCATTTATCGAGAAAGGTTATAGGCTATATAACATCACACTATGACCAATAGGAGCGGAGCATAAATGAAAAATGTTGCAAAAACGGGAAAAAATATTCCTATTTGAGAACTTCTGTTGCGTGCGCTGCGTAAGCGGTTAAAGTTACGCAACATTCATGTATGTAGGATAGGTAGGGTAGGGTAGGTATGTAGCCAGTTGACGGGAGCGAAGCCGCGTGGCACAGCTAGTAAAAGTATAAATGGTAGATACATTCATAATTGAAACGAATATATGTAATGTTTGTGAAAGTGAAAATCTAAAAAAACTTTTAAAAACAAGGTTTAAAAAATAAAAGAGGAAGAAGCAAACAGATGAAAAAACCGGCCAAGTGTGAGTTGGACTCGAGCACGGAGGGTTCCGTACCATTATCGCAAAAAAAAGCGAAAAACAAGCACGTATTTGTTGTATGGAAGCCCCACTTAAAATTCTGTTTTTAGTATTTGTTGTTATAGCGGCAACAGAAATACATCATCTATGAAATTGTCAACTGTCTAGCTATCAAGTTTTATGAGATACAGCCTGGTGACAGACAGACAGAAGGACAGTGGAGTCTTAGTAATAGGGTCCCGTTTTCACCCTTTGGGTACGGAACCCTAAAAAGGAAATACAGAATACTGATGAGTACTATGCTTTCTTTCATGACATTGGCATGAAATATGTATAAGGTACCTACTTGAATTTCAATGGTAACATCTAGCATACAAATTAATATAAATAAAGCCTCTGTTCTGAAAGACACTGATTTAAAAAACTATTAAATCGACCAGATCAGACAACTATCTGTAGGCCATACAAATATTTGTTTTATGCGGGTATCAAATCCGCGACACGCAGGACAGCAGCCGATCGCTCAACCACTGCGCCAAACGTATCGACAAAATTGTCGACCTTTCCAGTGCTTCTCGCACCGAAACTCCCACGGTCCTAACCAAATCGGTCTATAGCGGTATCTAATATGGCCAAAAGACCTGACGTTATATAAATCTTACATCACAAATTTCTGTGCGTGATTTGTACTTCGACAATAGCCCGACAACGACGACGACAACAATCATACCTGCTGACCGCAGAGACAATACCCGGCTCGTCGGAAGATCCTTCCTTTTCAATGCAGGATGCAAGATTTTACACCCTGATTTGCTCACCTCTATAGGTCTTTTCTAGAGATCTTTTAACACTGCATCATATGGTACGCCACTCCAGATCCTTTCAGTCTCATCAGCCATCCGTAGGTAAAAGCTTATACTTAAGAGTTAACGTCTCATTACAAATTGACCATTGTCAATCGTATTTGACATGCCATTTGCATACGTGTGTCAACAATTAGAAATCAGTGCTTTATAAGTGGCTTTAACAAAACCATTGACGATTAAAAGTCTATTTAATCTGCATCTGCGATAGAATTTCATTAGTCTACATCCACTCAATCGTGAATCTTCGTGACCACTCGTGACTCACCGGAAAACCATCGCTCAAAATACAATCTCGTCATTTAACAAGAGCCATTGTAAAAGTAAAAAGCTTCTTAAAAACATAACCTGTTCTTAATTTAAAAATCAACAGCACAGCAAAGAAAAAAAAACTACCGACGAATACGTCGTTAAGAGAAAATAAGCGAGTTAAAGAATATTATTTGGTTGTACAAACAGAAAATCTGCTGTGGTTTAGTTAAACGGGTAGAATAAGAGAATTCATGCGTAAATCCGTTCATGCTAGACTGAGATAGAAGATGATAAAGCGAGATGGACCACTATAGGGGAGGGGCGTACGAAAAACCAGCGAAAACAGAGCTTTATCTGTCTTAAAAGTTGTGGGTTTTGAATATAAATGTACGTGTCAACTTATTCTGGTTGTACCGCCCAGTCGTTTTGTCCACATACGACACAATATGACGATAATCGGTGCTACTCGTCCCCTTAATAAAATAATTCAGTTGTTTGTAACTACTGCTCTCGGGTGGATATCCGAACGCGTTCGACATTTAAATTTTTATTATTTCGTTTTTATTGCGCGGCTGTAAACTGTTGTGTGTGCCAGTTTTTTTTTGGTTAAAAAAAGTGTGAAGTGGACTTTTTTTATTGTCTGTGCTTTTTTGTTTAAGATTTTTTTTTCTAGTTGCTAGGTGAGTGATGTTATTTTTTAAATATTTTAATAAGAAAAAAAACATTGAAAGAAAATTTGTATGATGTTAAACATTTCCATATTGAAAGTTCTAATAATTATGACATTTAAGGGTTTTCTTATTAATTCTTATAAGAAAAGATTAATACAGCCGAAGCTTTTATTCAGGAGCGGAAAGCTTGCTTATCTTATATCTGTATAGAATATGTTAGACAAATCTTGCAAAATAGTTTAGTTGATATTTGATCAAACGAATATTAGGTACTGTATAGGCACTTACCACAGACATACATCTTTATATCTGTGGCACTTACCTACTGTAAACGTAATAACACACTATTCGTAAAATCATCATCTGCATAGCCTTTGCTTGCTGCTGAAAGATATCATTATTTACATAAAATAACTACCCATCACCTTAATAACTACTCATAATCTATACCAATGTTATAAAGAGGAAAGATTTTTTTATGTTTGTGTGTTTGTTTGTTTGTACCGAATAGGCTCCGAAACTACTGGACCGATTTTAAAAATTCTTTCAACCATGTAAAGCTACATTATTCCAGAGTAACATACTGCCGTGGTATAGCTAAAATGCCGTTACCCGACATCTGTTCGATTTTTCAATTTTGATGCTATATTAATGAGAAAAAAAATATAGATATAAAAAAAATAAAGGTAATAAATATAGATCATAGATTTTTTTTTTCATTTAAATAGCATCAAAACCAGATGTCGGATGGCTATAAATTATTTTCAAAACAAATAGAGATTCTTATGAAAATTGAAATAATGTAACCCAAAATAGCAACATTATTTGGTAGTGGCAAGATTGATGCGTAGGTAGGTAGGGTTGATAGGTAGATGATAGGTAGGTAGATTGTCAGTTGACGGAAGCGAAGCCGCGGGGGTCAGTTAGTCAAATATAAAATATCATTTTAAATTCACAATCTATTTATTTATTTATTTAACCATTTATGCACACACACATAATATACAGACAAGATGAAGAAACAGAAAAATAGGTACATAGGTAATGCTTATTTCTATAGAAATCTCTTCCAGCATACCAGCGAAAGGAAAGATGAAAAAAAGAGATGTAGACATAGTGTGTAGAGTTGAAAAATAATTAACACAAAACGATATAAAACTAAGTAATAGCTACTAAACAATACTGATAACAAATTAAATATACCTACTGTTATAATAATAAATACAAAGATATTTATAAAATAAATATTAAAACTATAAATACGAATACCTATCTAATATATAAAAAATAATAATACATAATTATGCAACTATGACGGAATGGAGAGGTAGCGGTCTTTCACTCCTCTCTTAAAAACTGCAAGAGTTTGGCAGTCCCTAATGTCAGGCGGTAGAGAGTTCCACAATCGCACGGCGTACACAGTAAAAGAGTAGGAGTAGAAGTCGGTAGTGTGGGAAGGGATATTAAGGAGATTCTTAAGATGCAACCTGCAAAGCGCATCGGAAGGACGGGAGTAGGAAAAGCGTTCACGGAGGTAGGAAGGTGTTTTAGGACTGTGAAGGATGTTAAATAATAGACACAATATGCGAGAGTTCCTGCGAAGTCGAATAGGGAGCCACTTGAGTAACTTGCGAAAATCTGAAACGTGATCATACTTTTTAAGGTTGAAAACAAAACGAATACATACATTTTGAAAACGCTCAAGTTTATTTAATAGCTCTTCGGTGGCATCCAAATAACAGGCGTCATCTAGTTTCTGGGTAGCATACCACGCGGTGGTTGTCAGACTTTCATATATAAGTTATGAATATTACATCGTATATCTAATGTTCCTATATATTTAGAACAAACTCTGTTTAGGTAAATACTAAGGTACTTAGATTAAGTATTCAGGAGAACATTTAACAAAGCAGAAGCTTAGCTTTGGAAATTTTTGAGAGCTTTCTAAACAAGTCGGTTTCAAAGACTCTAGAATACTCAAAGCACGGCTACCGATGCATAAAACAAGAAACGTCTGTATTGTCTAGGGCAGGGATGGCGAACCTTTATTGGAAACGTGCCGAATATTTAATAAATAAAAATAAAAATAAATCACATAGCCATGAAGTGCAATCAACGAACCTTGACTTGGTGTCTAGATGAACAAAAAATAAAACTGAATGGCTGGTTTTGCAACCCAAAATTTGTACAGCAAACGTATATTTTTAGGGTTCCGTACCCAAAGGGTAAAAACGGTACCCTATTAATAAGACTCCACGATACGTCTGTCTGTCCGTCTGACACCAGGCTGTATCTCATGAACTGTGATACCTAGATAGTTTAAATGTTCACAGATGATGTATTTCTATTGCCGCTATAACAAATAGTAAAAACAGAATAAAATAAATATTTAATTGGGGCTCCCATACAACAAACGTAATTTATTTGCCGTTTTTTGCGATAGTGGTACAGAAACCTTCGTGCGCGAGTCCGACTCGCACTTGGCCAGTTTTTTTATTTACGATGGGTTTGCGTTTGACCAATATCTCGCCTGATGGTAAGCGATAATATGGTCGACGGTGTAGCACGCTTGCCTAGAAGTAATCTATTCACTCTTGACTTAAAGACTCCTAGGTTGTAGCTATCAGGAAACAAAATACTGCTTTTACAGCAAACGTATTGTTTTCAGTATAAAACTTAAAAAAGGTGTTAGTGTGATATCTGCTGTTGCAAATTCCGTAGATGATAAATATCTGAAATTGGCATGTGTATCTGTATTGGTTCTTGTTGTAAACCCACCGTTAAATAACTTAACATTCATAATGTTGTAAAAATTCTTAGTGGAAATTTTCGAGCTCATTTCGTTTTCACTTCGCTCGAAGTTGTCAAAAAATTATCCAATCCGACGGTTTAAAACCTTTTTTTTTTCAATATACTGAAACTTTACCTCCTTATGAGGCGTCATTTTAAAGGGCGCCAAAGGCCGCAAATATTGTCGATGTTCTATCGGGCCCAGATTCATAATGGCGTCATAGGTTCGCCATCCCTGCTCTAGACATTCCCTTCAGCTACCGATGCATATAGCAAGAAATGTCCGAACTCTGTAGGGCAAGCAAATGTTTGACTAGATGTGGGAACGAACCCGCAACCGTGAGTTTGACTTCTAAACTAAATAGTGGACGTTGCATTGCGGTTTCTTGGGGAAATGGGAAAGCAGTAGCATTACTCTGTTTGCTGAAAGTTATCAAATAGACCGGAGTTTATTCCACATCGTCATACAGTACTAATCAATGTTTATGAATGTTTTCTTGAACATTGACTAGCACTATTTTAAGCATGTTTTATTTCTATTTAGATATTTTCCGTTACCTTATCATATCTTGTGATCGAGAAACAGCTCGGACACTTCAACCCATTGGGATCAATTGAAGTCCCCTAAATACCCTACTCCTCTACAATCTCGTTGAAATTCTTCATAAGTTAACGTCTCATTACAAATTGACCAATTGTCTATGGTATTTGACATGCCATTTGAATACGTGCGTCAACAATTAGAAATTGGAGCTTTAACAAAACCATTAACCATTAAAAGTCTATTTAATCTGCATCTGCGATAGAATTTCTTTCAGATCTCTTCATGAGTTTTACAACAGTTATCTACTCCATAGTAACTTCTTGCGTGGTATTTTTTTCAATGAAAGTGCTCAAAGTACTTGTTTTTGAGTTGGTGTTCCCCGCGGCTTCGCTCCCGTGGACCACCCCACAGGACCCGTTTTCGGGATTAAAAAATAGCCTATGTCACTTAGGAATAATGTATCTTTCTATTTTTGAAAGAATTTTATAAATCGGTCCAGTAGTTTCGGAGCCTATTCGGTACAAACAAACAAACAATCAAAAAAATCTTTCCTCTTTATAATATTAATATTAGTATAGAAGTATAGACTAGCTTCCTCCCGCAGCTTCGCCCGCTTTATAAGTGTTTTATTATCCCAAACCCAAGGGATATCCTATGTGCTATTCCAGACTAATTTAACTCTGTTCCAAATTTCATCCATATCCGTTCACCCGTTCTGGCGTGATTGAGTAACAAACATACATCCATCCAAACTTTCGCGTTTATAATGCTGGTAGGATAAATTCTTAATAGCAAATAATGCATTTGATCAATTTAGTGCATTTTCCTGTAAGTGTTCAGAAACACGATATCGACTCACAACTTTGCCTCAAAAGACATCAACGCGTTTACTAAGACGGAACAAACACATAATTACGAATAATAACAATAAATAATAATAATTCTTCATTATTATATACCTACATAATTTACGTATGTTTCAGATACATCGCCATTGATGCACATACACCTATTGATTATATGTCTTTAACTTATCTCTTCGGAGCGACCAATGGCCTATGACAATAACATGGTATTTCAGTGGCCTTTTCTTCCCTCATTAAGGCCGTACCCTGACCATAAAATCTTGAGCATTCCTATTGGCCTAGCGGCACACTGGTGGCGCATGAATTACAGTAGTGAATATGCCCAAATTTTAGAATCACATCACATCACATCATCAGCCTATTAATGTTCCCACTGCTGGGACACAGGCCTCCTCTCTGCGAGAGGGAATGGGCCATTTTCCACCACGCGGGCCCAGTGCGGGTTTTAGAATAATCTTCATAAAATTGAACATTGGTTTTTGAAAAAAAATTTAGTTACAAAATGTTCGTTATCAAATTGTCTATCTATTAGTGTTAGTATAAAAATGTATTAATGAACACTTTACGAGGAGATGCATGCTATCAATCATTATTTCGAATTTTTATGGTTTTGTTGGAAGGAGATTAGTGAAACATATACTTCTTTAAAAAAAGTATACTACCATTTTGGAATCAAATATTATGTAGAATTTTGATATATTTTTATTAATTGATATTTCTTTTTAAAAAACGAGTAGATAGCTCTTAAAAACTGCACAAAAACGACTAGCGTGGCGTTTTGCTCGGGGAGGCACCTTAAGGGTACACTAATCTACGGCATGAACTATTTTGTGCGCGGGGTTAAAATGCATTTTATATCAACCGACAACACGTGCGGAAGAGATAGATGCTGTGATGAGCAGTAGGAAGCTAGTTCGCGTACGAATACACACTTTTGCAAATTTGTAGCGAAATGGATAATGATTTAGGACGAAACCGAGCGCGCGAAATTTTATAAACAGACCTTTGGCAGTCTAGATATCATGAAAAAACTACTTAATCTATCTGTTCAAAATAAAATGATATGCATTGTTGAACTAATAATCTATTCCTGTATGGAGGCCGTTTTGCAATTTTCCGTCTTCTTATGGCATTTATTTGCGCCCAAAAATGCGTTGAAATTTGTGTCGAAATGTAGAACTTTCGACGCTCATAACTTTCAAATATTTTCTTTTTTTACTTTTTCGCTTCCATACAGGGCTAGATAATGATGAGACAGATTGATATCACTTTTTATGTTGAACGTACATCGTCAAACAGTGGAATAATCCCTAGACTACGTTTGTATGGAAGAATTTTCGACTAGTGTAACCTTAAAACACAAAAACGCGAAAGAAAATACAATAAATTTATTGATTGAACTTCCACCTTCCGTCAACAAACTAAAATAGAATTCTAATGAACTGATAACACTCAAGCACTTAATTAATCTATATTAAAAGCTGCTCAGCGATGATCGAGTACATTATCACTGCATTAATAAACAGTTATCTAACATTCAGCCGCGTGTTACGTCTATCTGTGGGATAATTTATTAATGAGTAAAAAAGTATCTTTTTAGGGTTCCGTACCCAAAGGGTAAAAACGGGACCCTATTACTAAGACTCCGCGATCCGTCTGTCTGTCTGTCTGTCTGTCCGTCTGTCACCAGGCTGTATTTCATGACCCGTGATAGCTAGACAGCTAAAATTTTCACAGATGATGTATTTCTGTTGTCGCTATAACCACAAATACTAAAAACAAAATAAAATTAATATTTAAGTTGGGCTCCCATTCAACAAACGTGTTTTTTTTTGCGATTTTTTGCGATAATGGTACGTAACCCTTCGTGCGCTAGTCCAACTCGCACTTTGCCGGTTTTTTACTTAAACATAGTACTGACTTCCAAATAAAAACACGAGAGAGTGAAAAATAACTTTCTTTTTGGATTTTGGTAGGTACTCAATTTTTTTTCGTTACTGACACCGACTTCCAAAAAGAAAGTTATTGACACTTTGTAGTGTTTTCATTTGGAAGCCGCTAGTATTTTTTTGCATAAAGGATTTTTTGTTCTTTTTAGTTGTAGTACCTTAGCTGTTTGGAAAGTCGTTTAAAAAATGTTACCTACTTTCTAGACAGTTTGGCATCTGCCTGGTTTTGCCCGTCTATGTTGAGGACGGCTTCGTGTCAATTCGGATGCAGCTTGAAGCGTCAGCCTATCTGAACTACACAATCCAGTAATTGGTTGACACGATACCCCTTGGTAAGACGTGTCAGATTTTCTGGTTCTGATTGTACCGACTATCAAAGTTCTACAAATGACAACAGGGACCAACAACTTAACTTGGGTTAACCATAGGCAGCGGGGCCACTAACCTGACCCGTCACAGGGGGGCCAAGGGTGCCATACACGGGGTCGTCTGTCGCCCATGTGCTGGTTTGGTCCATGAGTTGTCACGGCGTGCAATCTGTTCTGATGCGCCGGTGATGGGGGGAACTACCTAGAGGGTCCGGTGACGGACAGCCGCGGCGGGTTCGCGGTGAGTGCTAACGCGTGCCCGTGTTCCCGCCATAAGCGGCACAGGAGGACACCGTGGAGTTTTAGTGGGTTGGAGTGCTACATAACTGCATTATCTCCCCGTGGTAGTGCAGTATGCATAAGCATTTCTAAAGGAAAAAAATAGTGGTCAACCATACTACAGACTGAGCTCAGCAAGCTTTGCTTAACTTTGAAGATCGTGTGGATGTTATTAGTGTGGCTGCTGCATGCCAGGGGTGTCGGTGCTCTGTGCTAAATAGCAAATGGTAACATCAAGCTTGTATATGCAGAGGCCGAAGAATTATGCAGAGGCGTAGGGTGCTTAATGATGGCCATATCACGGGCACCCAACGTGAAAAAATAAAAATTGGTTCAATTAAATTGCACTAGATGGCCTTTCCTTGCGTGATCGAATCAGAAATGTTGAGATCCGTAAGAGAACCAGGGTTACCGACATAGCCCGAAAAATTGCCAAACTTAAGTGGCAGTGGGCAGGGCACATTGCTCGCAGAACGGATGGCCGATGGGGCAGAAAGGTTCTGGAGTGGCGACCGCGAACCGGAAGACGTTGCGTTGGAAGGCCTCCCACCAGGTGGACCGATGACCTGGTGAAGGTTGCAGGAATCCGCTGGTTGCGGGACGCACGGGACCGGTCGATGTGGCGACGCTTGGGGGAGGCCTATGTCCAGCAGTGGACGTCTTTCGGCTGATATGATGATGATGATGATGAGATGGCGTAAATGCGTGATAAACTTTGATTTGTTATTGAGTTTTGTGATATTCAGATTTTCTAGAGATGATCATAAAAAAAATATGTTCTTGTTTAATTAGCTCTTCTAAGCACATAATTAAGGAGCTCTTAATTCGCATTTCAAAGATAATTTGACTGGATCATTTAAAATTGATTCCAATAGATGGCGCGTTTTTAAATTTCTGAGGCATCCACTCGATTTGATTAATTTGTTTTGTAACATTGAAATTGTAACAACTTGCAAAAATACTATAAAACAAATCATCGCTGTATTTAAAAAAAAAGTATTCGCGAATCGATTAAACCCTTTTACTTGCAAATCGCTGCTAACACCATCAATTGCCGTAAAACAGAACCTAATGCGATCGATGTTCTTTGAAAAATAATCAGTTTAATCAGACGAAAAAGGCAGTGGTGGTGATGGTCGGCCGTGACTTACAAGTTGTAGGTCGTGGGTTCGAGCCCAGATAGGCTATTACTTTGTCTAAATTATTTCATCGCCACTGCTCTCAAAACGGTGAAGGAAATCATCGTGAGGAAACCGGCATGTCCTAGAACCAAAAATTCGAAGACATGTGACATCCACCAACCCGCACTGGGCCCGCGTGGCGGATTACGGCCTGTGTCCCAGCAGTGGGAACTTTAATAGGCTGATGATGATGATGATTTAAGTCAGCACAGCTCTTTGTATGGGATGAGGCATCTGTATGCTAGAATTATATTATCTGTGGCCATATTAAAGCTTTTAATGCGGTGATCGAGTACATTATCACTGAATTAATATAACGTTATCTATCAGTTAGGCGCGTGTTACGCCTATCAGTGAACTAATTTATCAATAAGCCCTATTTATTCTAGAATCGATAAATTATTTGAATACTATCTTTAGACAGCGGTTAGGTGGATTCGCCGTGAAGGAAATTATCTCACGGTAGATAACGTAGATGTAGGTACTAAGGGTAGAACAGGAGTCCTAAGCAAGGTCATTTTTCCACAGAACATACTAGGGGGTTAAACAGTGTCTGTCATAATTTCTTCCGTATTTAATATCTCTATCTCTTTGGTCCGCGCGCTCTGTCGTTTGTCTATGGTTTCGACTAATGATCATTGAGCACCGCGGACGGCGACGGCGTTCCACATTATTTTATTTATTTATTTTATTTTTTTTAAAAAAACGTTGCCCCACACTAGGAATTTCTCCTGTATCGTGGGTGCAAACATATAAACTCACATACACAAACACCCAGAGCCAGAACAACTACATCAAACACATAGACATTGGTCTACATTTAATATGTTTTATTTACATATTTGAGTTATACTTACATATATTTGAGTTTGAAACAGTTCATCCGTTCAGACGTTGAACGTAGTGACATCTATACCTAGATTTTAACATTTATAATATTAGTAGGACTCATTTTTAATAGGTGCACGATTAATTTAGTCAGGGAAGCCTCCCGAATAAAGGAGATGATCGTGCAGTCGAGCCGCGAGTACAATGAGAAATGATTGCACCTTTCAAAAGATATTTTGCATCACACTTGCGCAGTGGCAACGAATAGAACAAATTATTTATCTCGTAAGTAATAAAATTAAGTATTTTAACATTAAAATCTGTATTTTAAGTCAAAACAAACAGAAGAAAATTCTCACAAGGTTTTCAAGATACGGAAGCTATTATTGTCCATCCAAAACAGTTTGAAAAAAGGTTATCAATAATTCTATTGCCACTAATAATCAATATTAACCATATTATCGTTATTAATACTTCGTTATCTATCTTTTAAACGTACCTGTTTGGTTAAGTCGCGTGCCGGTTCTAACAGTGGCTTTATTGTTACAAAAGTTAGGGCTATTTTATTTTTTATTAATGTTTTGCCAGCAGATTTGCCTGCGTATATTATCCTTGGGAAAGATAGTGGCTGGGAAAGTATATTTTCTAATTCAGGACATAATCTACCCGTGTACCAAATTTCATTCATGATCTAACCAAGATTTTTGTCTGGACTTTAAAAGAGACTGTGACCTCTGAGTTTGTTTCGGCCTTTCTTCTCAGAGTAGTCAGATAGGAAACGCCAAACTCATCTAGTTTTAAAAATATTATCGACATGTAAAAGTGTTTGTACAAACCAACTTACAGAAATAAAATCATTTATCATTCAAATCTATTCGGTCGTTGAGCTGTGATTAACAAACATCTAAACACACGGATACTTGTAATATTTATCAGCTCACACTAATATTAAATAGAATTATAGACGAAAGTTTGTGAGTTTGTGTGTGTGATGTTTGTTACTTCGTCACGATCAAACGGCTGGACGGATGTTGTTGAAATTTGTCACAGAGATAGATTATAGTCAGGAATAGTACGTAGGATACTTTTAATCTCGGGAATATTTTTCCTCGGGATATATTTCGACTTTCACGCGGGCGAAGCCGCTGGTAGAAGCTAGTCTAGTAATAATTACAAATATGAAAATCCTATTGGATAGAATAATCTCAATAATTCCTATCTTTTATGGTCAGGGGGTCTACTCGCTATCTCCGTCGATAAAGTTACGGGCCCCGGCCGAAAGTACTCCAAAGTTTAAAAACGTTAGGTAAAATTTTTTGAACGGGTAAAACACGTCGGGAGTACGTACAATTGTCAAATTTTGTTATCATCCATTTTTAGTTCGGGTCCCAAACGAATCGTCCATCCGTAGATGATACGGAGTAGGAAATGCCTGCAACAAAGGCCGAAATTTCGGAGTTCATGCTTAGGGACTAGACCCCTAGTTTCCAGTGACAGTATTTTAAAAGCGAACATGATTTACCTGTTGGTTTACTAGTTTACCGAATTAGAATACCGGTTCAAACAAAGCTGAGAGTCAACACTTTTTGAACTTTAAAATTACATAAGACAGTCTCCAATGAATTTGCTTGCGCGATGCAGGATTTGTGTGACGTCATATCATTACTTCGTAAGTGGCGGCGTTGGTGCCGCTACAGACACATGGCGGAGGGGTCTCGATAGAAAGAAACCCCATAGACGTAATGACATAATCTATCTATGTTTGACTTTTAACCAGGCACAAGTCCCTTCAAAATAACATAAAGTTTGTATTTAAATAGCTATAAATATCACTGCAAAGTTTACAAATTCAATGAAATAAACAATTACGTTGATACACAGATCCATGACGTCAACATTTGCTTTAATGTGTGCGACTGTTGAATGTAATAAGTTTACTTAAACTATCAACTGACTATGTAATATTTTAGCAATTATATGAGGTTATTAATATTTTGGTTACGGTTGTAGTGCGTCATTATGGTTGTTGTATAAACTCGTGCTTCATAATCAGCACAAATTCAAAATTAAATTAGAGCAGAAGAAAGAATGAAAATAAATTTATTTGGCACAGTACAAATCAGAGGCAGATTATATTTTTTTGGAACATAGATAAAGTTCTAAAAAAATAAGACATAAATACCCTACCTACTACGGGCCGATTTTTCAATAGTCTGATAACTTTTAACTGAGGCATAAATATGGCGGTTTGACAGCTTCTGTATAGATAATATGTCAAACGGCCAGTTTTATTCCTCAGTTAAAAGTTATAAGACTATTGAAAATCGGCCCTCAATATTATATTTGTGGAAATTTGTGAGGATGTTTGTTAAACATGCATCCTCACAAACCTTCACATGTTCTCTTTCATGGATATAACTACAGAACGGATTTCGATTAAAAATTACATTAATATAGCCTGAATAACTAAATAACACATAGGCTACAATTTATAAAGATACTAGCTGACCCGGCAAACTTTGTTTTGCCATAAAAACACCAAACATTCATCTACCCTACCTACCCTACCTTACCTACCCTACCCTTACCTATGCGGGTAAGGTACCAATATTTTTTTTTCTTATTTTTTTTTCATAAGAACCTTTTCCTAACAATAACAAACACAACAAAAAAAGAATAAGCGAAATCGGTCCAGCCGTTCACGCGTGATGCCGTTCACGCGTGATGCCGTTCACGCGTGATGCCGTGACCAAGGGAAATAGGGACTCATTTTTATATATATATATTATACAATTCCACGCAGGTGGAGCCGCGGGCAGTAGCTAGTCAACAATATGAGAAACTCGTCAATCACATTTATAAGGTCTCCCATGCATCGGGAAACACTCATCAGTGTTGAAAATTTCGGCATTTTCTATGAAACGGACCGTTAGCGATAAAAATAACGAGTTCTTCTGTTCAATAAACATCTCAATTCGTCAATCCTGCCTTTTAATATTGAAAAAAGATATCGGAAAATGAAAATTTTACGGAGAGAAGGTCTTCTCAAATATTTGTGTTGAGTGCGATCGGCCATTGAGCTTGCTAAATATTTTTATTACATTTAAGTATACAGTTAAAGGAGTTAAATGTTTGGGCAAAAAGTAATCATGTGCATAACTTTTATTTACAAAATTTTGATTTAATTCGACGGAGTAGGAGCCGAGTATAAAGGTCTATCCACACATATCAGGGCCGTGCCCGGGACGGGCCGTGGACTGGCTCGTGCACGGCCCGTGCACGAAGTATAAAATACCGTGTGTGAACGAGTTCATATAAAATTTACACAACGATATTTTTTGAGCCCCTGACGGGGCACGGTCCGTCCACGTCCCGGGAACGGCCCTGATATGTGTGAATAGAGCTTATGACGGATAAGTATTGGAACTTTGAACACAAAACAAATAAAACTCATGAACTTTGATCACAACACAGTTTACTATTTTTATGAAAAAACTAGCTTCTGTCAGCGGCTTCGCCCGCAAGAATGTCGAAAATATGTCCCGAGGGAACATATTCCCGGGATAAAAAGTATTCTATGTGCTATTCTTGACTATAATCTATCTCTGTGCCAAATTCAGTAGTTTTTGCGTGAAAGAGTAACAAACTTACATAAACTTTCGCATTTATAATATTAGTAGGATACTTACTTAATAAGAAACTTAATAGACAGTATCTGGGCGATCGAGCTCTGCTCGGGTGAAAATAGAGAAAACGACGTTTTCTAAAAATTAAACCTAGCTAGATCGATTTATCGCCCCCGAAACCTGCATACTAAATTTCATGAAAATCGTTGGAGCCGTTTCCGAGATTCAGATTATATATTCACATATACAAGAATTGCTCGTTTAAAAGTATTATTAGATAGATAACTGTAGACCTAACAAATAGATATTTGTATTCAAGTAGAGATAAAAATAAAATCCTCCTTCACATCAAACATCAACAGCCTATTAATGTTCCCACTGCTGGGACACAGGCCTCCTCTCTGTGGGAGGGAATGGGCCGTAATCCACCACGTGGGCCCAGTGCGGGTTGGTGGATGTCACATGTCTTCAAAGTTTTGGTTCTAGGACATGCCAGTTTCCTCACGATGTTTTCCTTCACCGTTTTGAGAGCAGTGGTGATGAAATAATTTACACAAAGTAAAGCGCGTGCCTGGGTTCGAACCCACGACCTACAACTTGTAAGTCGCGGCCGATACCACTGGGCCACCACTGCTCTCCACCAATAAGTAAGTTGTAAGTCGCGGCATCGGCCGCACCAATACTCCTTTAGGCTACGAGGTTTGATAGTTCTGTATCAAAACTCGTAGCCGTTCCTAGCGGCGTAGCGTCGTAGACGGTCTACGAATTTCGTAGACCTATGACCTAATTACGTAGCGCTGTTGTATTCGAAAATCTTTAAACAGTTTAACAATAATTGCGTTCACTTTACAGTATTTAATGACAAATGCAAAACCTAGCACGCATTTATTTGAAACTACTTTATTTGTTTTTTTGAGACGGCTTACACCAGCATTACTATCAAATAATTTCATAAGTATTTCACCCGAAGCAAGAGAGCATCTTTAGTTAAAATTCAATTAAAACTGTACTCTTTTCGACTTACAACCATAAAGTAAATTTTGATATCTGTCTAATCTACTATCTAATCTACTGTTTTCGTACGCGTACCCACAATTGTGAGTTTTACAATAAAATCAGTAGAAAAACATTAGTCTAACCACAATTCCTTTCTCCAACAGGTACATAATGTAAAACTCTCCATCACACAACAATGTCTTCTCAAATACTCCCCCACGGTATTTACCGCCGAGACTCGAACGACATTCAAGAGAAACCGCTAGAAATCGACACGGAATCGAACCCAGACCGCAGCAGATCCAACAGCCCGAAAAACATGAAATATTATAAAATGGACGAAGAAAAAACTATACTAAATCAAGGGAAGAAATCTTTTTGTATAGACGCGTTACTTTCAAGGCAATTGCCTGAAAGTAGTCTGCAAGATAAAATGGCGCACCAGAAATATTTGACAATTATTCAAAATAAGAACTACATAGGGAGGTACCAAGAGAATTATGATTCGCAGATTGAACAGAATTTGATAAATAAGTGCGAAGGTAGAGAGAGCCCTAGGTCTGGACAAAGGTCTCCTAGGTCTGGGCAAAGTAGCAGGTCAGCTAGTCCAGGGTCTGATGATGGGAACAGGTCTGGGAGCTACAGTCCACCGATTTCTCCGGGAGTGGAAGGAGGGAATGAAGAATATGAGAGTTATAGGCCGGGTGAGTTGATTTATATGTGTATATTTTTGTAGACTTAACTGTCTCGATGGTATCACTGACGCAAGTGCGTCTCCTAAGCTTGTGGTCAAGGTGGCAAGAACAGAAATTGCACCTGTGTTTGCGCAGACACTTGTGCAATATAATAACACCCGTGTCGATGCCTGATGCTGAGATTGGTCGCCTGAATTCGGTGTGGAGGACAATATTTTTTTTTGAAGTTAATAATTATTATATTGAATTGGGAATTGAAGAAACCGTAGTAATTATATGAATCAGAACAATGTACTCGTATTAACTTTTGTTGTAAAAGCTACAACATTAATAAGTTAAGTAATTTAATTTAACTCTTTAAAGTATTATTTGTAAAAGTTCTCTCTGTTCTAAATAAGTCCATAATTTCTGACTTTTACTGCCATTCGTGTGGTATAAATAAAAGATGACAATAATTACTAGTAAACCTGCCTGGAATGCGTTAATTACTGGATTTGAAAGCGCCCAAGGTTTGATCTGGTCTACAATGGTGGTGATGAACTAATTTCTTATTGAAGTAGACTCACTTATATACCTTGTGTAATATCTAGGCAACTCAATTCCTTAACTCATTATTTTGATAGACGGAATTAGTTTCGACCAATTGTTATTTAATCATTTACATTTAAAACATCAGTAAACTGTTAGTCGACTCTTCACGTGACCGTTAACGTTTCTTCGGCCAGAGAATCAGCATTGCTATCCAACGTGGCAATGCTGCCGGCTTTCTGAGCACTTTTCCAATTGACATCGATGTGGAAGAATTTTTTGACACCCAATGAGCCATTTCCGCTTTCCTCTTTTTAAACGCGCTTGCATATGGTTTGTTTATATTCCTCCTATAGTCTACATTTTTTTAGTTTCAATCTGTTTTAAATAATAATACAAACGATAATTTTATATTTGACAATTACTAACCCACCTTCTCTCCTCCCCAGGCATAATCCCGAAACCCGGCCTCCTGCCCCAAAACCCAGCACTCGTCGCAGCGCAATCAGCAGCCCTCTTCAACTATCCCCAACTCTCGCAGCCGGGCGCTCTGCCCCCGGGTGCACCGATGCCGTCGGCGTTCCACCACCCTGGGGACCGGGTGCTGCATCACATGCAGTTAGAGTGGCTGGCCAGGACCGGCATGTTCTACCACAGGATACCTGAGCTTGGAGGTACGTGGTTATGTATGTGGCATTTAAGATTTTTTTGCGGTTCTGAAAGAGGTATTTTGTGATTTTTGAGTGACATAAATGTAAGGTTGTTAAGAACGTTTCAAACATGATTTTATTGCCAAATAGACAAAAGTCTGTTATAGACAAAAGTCTGTTATAGACAAAAGTTTCTTATAGACAAAAGTCTGTTATAGACTAAGAGAAACCCTTATACATGCTTGTCGCTGCTAACACCATCTAATGCCTTGGAAAGGAACCGAACGCGATTGATTTACCTACTTATAAAAATAATCACTTTAATCAAACAAAAAACGCTAGTTACGTCGGCACGGTTTCTTTGTATGGGATGAGGCATCTGTATGCTAGTATTTTATTATCTGTGACCATGGGAAAAAGGCGTGAATTTATGTATATATATGTATACCTAAGTTGGAAACAAGCGCTCAAAAAATGTCTCACTACTTTAAATACCCAAAAACTCTCAAAAGATAAACATAGATTTAGCAACAGCACACCATTCATCTTTTACCTATCTTATCTTTTGCCCAACAAATGGAGAATACTTACAAGATGTGATCTGCAGACTAGAGTTGTACTTAATCTGTCATCTTGATAAATGCCATCGATCACGTTTGGGACCAAAATTTAATACAATAGAGATGTTTTCAAGAATAGGTACGTTTGTTGGACTGTCTGTTACAAGTATAGCATAAGTATTTTATTAATTTAGCAAAGAAGTTCGTTCGTGTACTAATGTACGTGTTCCAAGTACTAATGCTGTAACATGGAAATATTGTAAACACAATTTTTTTAAAAGAGTAACCATGGAGTTTCTTGCCGGTTCTTCTGCATAGGAAACGACTAACCCGAACCGTGCACCTTTTGTCGACGTTTTATAAGTGCCCATGTAGGCCTATGTAAAATAAAAATAAAATATTTTGATTTTTGATTTCGTGGCTAAGTAATTCCTGAAGCAAGGGCCCATCGAAAGTAAAACGGTTGGTCTGTGGATGTGTGACCACTGACCATCAATATAAGTATCGAGATACCCTCGGAATGCTTTTTAAGTTATTGGTCCAAATTGCCATTTTGTAGTTCTTTCACAGTCGTGGTGGCCCAGTGGCTAAGACCTCGCCTTGTACCAATGTGTCTTTTTCAAATTCATATGTACTTTCTAAGTAACAACAGTGGGCCCTATCAGAATATCAGCGCAGTGATATTTTCTTTTTGATATCGTTGCACATGCTGAGTTAAGAGCCTTTTTGGTCTCGCACGGGGTAATTTATTTTTATACTTTATTATTGTTTGTGTATTTCTTATCTCGTGTCTCCTGTACGGGTCTCAAATATTTTTTTTTTATTTTTTTTTCTAAGTTTATCTTTCTAAGTTCAACGGTGAAGGAAAACATAGTTGAGGAGGTTATATAATTCATGTAAGTCTGAAATAGCCAAGGCAGAGGCCTGTGGTGTTCCAAAGGTGGCTTAATTAACTCTGACACCAGAGATGGACACATCCTCACATGAAAAAGAAATAAACAGCCTTTTAAAGTAGTCATAAGGCCTTATGACTGGCAATCAGGCTTGTGGTCTTGTCTTATCGTGTTGTCCAGTAATTGGGTTGTGAAGGTAGACTGAAAGGCCGAACTTAACATATAGTTGGGCCTCTAGGCATGTAGCGTTTGTCTAGGCAGGTGTTGACAAATGCAGATTCTACTACGTCAGGTCTTTGGCTTTTCTGTGGTGGAATTGACAAAGATTTAAAAATAATTAAATTTCTGTTTTTAATTATAACTTAAATTTCAACTATAGTATAAAATAGAGAGTAGTGGTGGCCCAGTGGTATCGGCCGCGACTTATAAGCTGTAGGTCGTGGGTTCGAGCCGAGGCAGGCGCTTTGCTTTGTGTAAAATTATTTCATCACCACTGCTCTCAAAACGGTGAAGGAAAACATCGTGAGGAAACCGGCATGTCCTAGAACCAAAAATTCGTAGACATGTGACATCCACCAACCCGCACTGGGCCCGCGTGGTGGCTTACGGCCCATTCCCTCTCACAGAGAGGAGGCCTGTGTCCCAGCAGTGGGAAGATTAATAGGCTGATGATGTGATGTGATAAAATAGATTTGTTTAAAAAAATCACACGTCAGACAAGCATACCCGAATTTAGCAGCTATCTCCAACTAACTATATTAATCATATTGTCATACTTATAAGATAAATACAATTTGTTATCATTTATCGCCACAATCAGAGACCTTATTTGACAAATAACATGTCAATAGCGATATCGCCATTGAAACAAATATTATTTTCATCTTAAATTGAAGATACATTATATTGTTATCAGCTGTCAGAAATAAACCAGTCTGTCTTCTTTTTCCTAATCATAATCATTTCCGCCGAAAGACGTCCACTGCTGGACATGGGCCTTCGAAAGTGTCGCCATATTGACCAGTCAGCACACATCTCCTGCAAAATTAACCAGGTTATTGGTCCACCCAGTGGGAGGTATTCCAACGCAGTCTTCCGGTTCGCGGTCGCCACTCCAGAAATTTTCGGCCCCATCGATCAATTTCTTTGTCATACATTTTTAAATGATTTGATGACAAATAGGCTAAGTGGCAATGTCTCTTTAGGGTTGTTACGGAGATTCCATTCCGATACCGAAAAATTTGAACTTTTGATTGGTTTTAAATCTCTGACTTCGATTTCGGTTCTGAAACTTTTAAATCGGCGGTTATCGGTGGTACAAACTGTAGAATAATAGATATTAGAAAACTTTTTTGTTTTTTTTTTCAACGCCTCTTATGGTGTATTGTTTTTGAGCTGACATTGAAAAGGCTGATTAACAATGTATTTATTATTTTATTTTAATTTACCTAGCCTCCGATTACGGTTCCGATATCACCACTTTCGTACCATCCCTAGTCTCTATGACTGCATTCGCATATAAAGGAGGTAGCTGGTGCCAGTTGTCAGCGCTATACAAGCACCGCCGACTTGTATATTTCTCAGTGCTGAGGCTCTAGATAGACGAAGAGTCATTCTACCAACAATGGCGTCGGTCATCATCATCATCAGCCTTTAGCAGTCCACTGCTGAACATAGGCCTCTCCAATTGCACGCCATTTGGTTCGATATTCGGCAACTGTCATCCAGTTGCTACCAGCCACACTGCGAAGATCGTCGCTCCACCTAGCCTGGGGGCGTCCTACCTTACGTTTACCAGTTCGCGGTCTCCACTCAAGATCACGTTTACCCCAACGGTCATCGGTTCTACGACTTATATGGCCGGCCCATTGCCACTTCAGCTTACTTATTCTGTGAGCTTTGTCGAAGGTTATCGGACTTTGGTTCTCTGCCGGATGGCGTCGGTCGCAATGCCAAAATGTTTATCATGGGACGTGACGTTTCGATGTTGCATGGCAATATTTATGACATTTTGCCAATCGCCATTCGAAGCTTTCGTTGATAAAATGTTACTCGTCTAGAGCATCTGATCGGCGCAGACAGTTTTGAGGACTAATTTTTAAGCGAGCTGAAATTTAACGTTTTATAACGTTTAAGTTCAAGCCTCTCATCTAATCAAAATAAAAAAGATTACAAAATTTCGGGACATTAAAAAGGTTTTAGACAGGTTGAGAATGAGACTTAGGATTTCATTTTTTATGTCCTATGACACAATGATTATAAATTAATACCAGCCTGTTAGTGAGACACACTGCAGGGCAAATTAAAGGCATCTTCTCATACAGAGAACACACAGTGTAAAGTGTTATTGCAATAATACAATGAAATGGACACAAGGTCATTACACATTCGCCACTTAGTTTCTGTCATCGTCATCGTCGTTGTCGTCATCAGCCTATTAATTTGCCCACTGCTGGGACACAGGCCTCCTCTCTGTGAGAGGGAATGGGCCGTAATCCACCACGCGGGCCCAGTGCGGGTTGGTGGATGTCACATGTCTTCGATGTTTTGGTTCTAGGACATGCCAGTTTCCTCACGATGTTTTCCTTCACCGTATTGAGAGCAGTGGTGATGAAATAATTTACACAAAGTAAAGCGTCTGCCTGGGCTGGACCTACAACTTGTAAGTCGCGGCCGATAGCACTGGGCCACCACTACTCTTTCTCTAAGTTTCTGTATGTGAGTTTAAATGTTTGTAAACGCACTCACGATACAAGAAGAGAAATTATTAGTGAGAAAAACTTTTTTTTAAACGCAGTAATGGCACGTAGAGTGAGCATAAACTAGATGTGACATATTTACCGCCGGGTTTTTAAAATAGGCAGAGATTAACACGACATGGTGGGCCATATGCCAAATTCGACACTCTACCAAACAACAAAAAAAAACATTCGTTTAGGTAGTCTAATTCTTATCGATTAATTCGTAAAAACGATGACATATGCGTCAAACGTGATTAGCAAGTATTAAACGACCCCTAGGGTAAATAATAGTTAGTGCGGGTAACTCCGTCAGGGGTAACATTAGTTATGTGTAAATAAAATTCAATAAATTAGCCGGCACTTAGTTTTATGGGGTAATTTGTGTTTATTGGCAGATTTGGAGTGATTTCGATGATTTGGAAATATGGATTGGGTACTTGGTTAGTTAATATATCCCATAATTTTAGAAAAAAAAAGGTTAGTAAATACTTTTACAAAAAATACCTTTTTGTAATTTCCACTGGAAATAACACGGTTTCCAACCTAATTTGAGACAATAGGTTTTACTTTTCTAAATACTGTTTCAGTCTATTTTTTAAAGCTTTTAATGTTATTTTTGAAAGAGAAGACAGTAAGGATATTGGTCAATAGTTTGACGCTACGATCTTTGTCCCCGGACTTACGCAACGGTACATTTTTTTATGGATTTAGGGATTACTGCAAAAATAAAACAGAAATTACAAAGAATTGTCATCGGCAACGCTAATACGGGCGCTGCTCCTTTCCAAATTCAAATTCAATTTATTGCATCCATAATGTACACACAGGTGGTAAATATAAGTTACAGAAACAATTATGGACCCGTCGGGCACAGCAACATTCTAGATACAGTCAGTGTCTAGGAGAGAGGAATAGCGCTCAATATTTTGCTTATCAATTATCATTTTAGTAATCTATTCATTCCCTTTCTATCTGTTTTTATTTAGTTTAATGTGTGTGGACGATGAAAATAGAGAAAACGATGTTTTCTAAAAATGAAACCTAGCTAGATCGATTTATCGCCCTCGAAATCCCAAGCATACAAAAATTCATGAAAATCGTTGGAGCCGTTTCCGAGATTCAGATTATATATATTCAAATTCTTTTTTTAGGGTTCCTTACCCAAAGGGTCAAAACGGGACCCTATTACTAAGACTCGCGATCCATCTGTCTGTCCGTCTGTCACCAGGCTGTATCTCATGAACCGTGATAGCTAGACAGCTGAAATTTTCACAGATGATCTATTTCTGGTGCCGCTATAACAACAAATACTAAAAACAGAATAAAATAAATATTTAAGTGGGGCTGTACATCAAACGTGATTTTTAGGCCGTTTTTCGCTATACTGGTACGGAAGCCTTCGTGCGCGAGTCCGACTCGCACTTAGTCGGTTTTTCTTATCATCCCAAGGTAGGAAGTAATATTAGTTTACATCTTTCCAGATTAAAATAGAAGAAGCAGCTCAATATCTAGACACAACTCATCGTGATAAAAATACTGAACGTTTGTTTTTAAATAATCCTTGTACTGTCACTCTGATTCAAGTAGAATTTCGAACAGAATTTCAACCCGATGCGTGATGACAGTATATTTGATTGTATGCTAATTGATTCGAATTAATTGATAATTGTGCAACAATTATTCATGATAGTTTGTTTGTTGATTGTTAATATGTCGAGAAGGATGGAGTTTATGACGGTATAGTTGAATCATGTTGTCATAGTGTATTGAGACTTGAGAATCATCATCATCTTTCTGCCCTTGTCCCATGTTACTTGGGGTCGGCACAACACGTTTTCTTTTTCCGTTTCGTCCTTTCCACCGTCAAACTATCACCGACTTCCTTTTCTTTCTTATCACACGGTCCATCCATCTTTTCTTTTGTATTGCGACTTGAATGGTGACAATCAAAACATTGCACTCGGGGCACGGTTCCTTGGAACAGTTATTTACTTCCCCCGACTTCGCTAATAAGATTGGTTTTCAGTTTGCCATTTTTGGGGACAATGGCGGTTTAATTGCAAGGTAATTATTATAATCTATTGAGTACTTACCTTGTGCTTATGCAACACTAAACTCATTTAGCTTGTTTTAATTTTTATTTCACTTTTCATGACAACTGAAAAAATCTTGGTTAATGTCAGTACGTAACGAGCTTTAACTGTAAATTAAATGATTCGAGGTGGAGTCGAGTTGGAGTACAGACTTGTAATACTGGCCTAATTCTCTAGAGATGTCAGCAAAACTCACGGGGTCCGCTCAAGCAACTGAAGGAACACGGGTGTGTTTTAGTCAGCAAAAGTCTGACACGCCCTCCCGCTACACCCAGGGCGGGAGAAGTCATTGGAGGACTGCCCATCCAAGAAAAAAAAGGCCTAATTCTCTGGAGAAGCTCGTCCTGAGTAATAATAGCCGCACGAATTGACCCTGAAGGTTAAGCAATATTTGCCAAGATTGGTGCTTTCCAAAGGTCTTGACCACTATCTCACCTGATGGTAAGCGATGATGTGGTCGACGGTGAAGCACGCTTGCCTAGAAGTAAACTATTCACTCTTAACTTAAAGAACCCTAGATTGTAGCTACGGGAAACACAGACTCCGGCAGGGAATTCCACTCCTTAGCTGTACGCATCTTTTAGAAAGAAAGAAAGGGTATTTATTTGGCACACCAAATGCAACATACAATGTAGACAAATTTAATATAAAAAAGGTTAAATTACAGATAGTATCATTGTGTGCCTCACGACTGTGCCAAATAGGTCCAATGCCAGACTTTTCACCGCAATACAACCCATTCTCTTATAACACAACCTGCCGACATGTCGGCTTAACTTACAATACACTCAATCAACCCCTGTTTGCCGACTACCCTCACTATTTGCCGTCAACACTGGCACCTGTGATGACACCTACCCTAAACGTCAACCCCTTTTGAAAAAAGAACTGGTTGAAAAAAATGTGGTGATAATCTGTGGTGATTTTTTATTTGTCTATGGTTTTTTTAATGATTTTATGGCTCGCGTTTGGCCACTATCTCACCTGCGTTGATGTGGTCGACGGTGAAGCACGCTTGCCTAGAAGTAACCTATTCACTCTTGACTTAAAGACCCCCAGGTCGTAGCTATCAGGAAACACAAACTCCAGCAGGGTCATGGTTCTTTAGAAAGAGATGTGGAAGTTATGTTTTGGTGTTATATTTGCACTTCTTCAATACGACGTAATATTATAAGTTGATTGTACTGTTTTAAGGACATGAACAGAAAGTAAATTCTATTTACAAATACACAATAAATAATATTGTATAAAAAAAAAGAAATATCACGCAGTTTTTTACCTCTCTGAACTTGACGTTTTTATTTCCAAATAAAAAGTAGTGCAATACGAATTAAAGTACCGTAGTATGTGTCACCTTCCGCCATAATAGACCATAGAGAAAGATAATAGTACATTATGGTACAAGTGTGCAAAGTTGGTGATTACCGCTGAGGCGCCATTGAGACCCGAGCTGTAGGAACGGTACCCGGTCTTAAGAGAGCCGAGGACGGTAATCATCAATACACACGTGTATCATACGACGTTTTTCAACACACTTGTGAAGAAAATAATACAAATAAATCATTTTCAACAGTAAAAACAAGTTGTGAATTTTTTTTTCACAATGGTGGGCAAAATTAATCAGTTTTCCTATGCACCCGTATTTAACAATGGCGATGGGCCATAGACTAAAAGAATGAGGTTTCTTTTTTATTTGGCTTTTCGTGGATAGTGTTTTAGCCACGTACAAAATAGGGAATCTCAATCATTCTTAATTATAGAGCAAATGAAATTTATATTTGAGTGAAAGTTTTATTTATTAAGCACGTACAGGTTGAAATTATTTATTTAAATACGAAGTTGCATGAAATGAACAAGTAATAGGTACATTAATTTATTTTTACTATTGAGCACGATCTTTTTTGTATCGAAACTTTTTTAAGAACAAAGCAACTCAACCAATAAATAAAAAAAAAACTCTATAACTCACTTGTGAATAAAAGCAATGAAAAAGTCACAGTTTGATAACAGATATCATTATGTGCCTAATTGCGGTGAAATTAGAGCCACTTTATGAGCAAGTGTGTTGAAAAATATATTATTGGACGTTCCTCACCACGCACTTAAGATATTAGACGTGAATTGTACGACAACTTCTCTTATTTGGAACATTTTATTCACATGAATTATGGCACGAAGTCACGGACAAAATCTATTGAATTAAAGAAAGATTTGGTTATAAATATATAATTTTCTCCAAGTTACAGATCATAAATAAAATTCAAACACCCATTTAAATATCCTAATGTAACACACCAAAACTAATACTCAATTACTAAAATTACCACCCAGCGCTGGGCCACCCCCACAATTTAAACCGAACATTTAACGCAAGATTAGCCCAGCATCCGTAGCCCAGCAATAAAAATCATTCAATTATGTGATTGCTAACAGGTGCCGGTCGCTACCCGCTACCCTGCCATATGGGGTGGCAATAAACTTGCCACGTTGCCACCCTAGTTAGTTAGGGTCACCCCTGCTTAACCTTTTTAGTTGGAGAGATAAATTGAGATGGATTATTATCTTTTTAGTAGTGATGTGTGATTTTTTTAGGGTAATTTGCAATTAGAGTATAATATGTGTTTTTTAAACATCCCTGTGCAAAAGATGTTGTATGAACAATATTGAGCAAGTTATACAACGTGTTTTTTTGATATCCCATAATTCTAGGGTTATGTTCTATAAGTAAAAATAATATAAAAAGTCCTAGAACTACATTGGTCCAAAAATGCATAGTTCCGATGATATCATCAATCATTATAAATTAAGGTCAAAAATTTTCACCCTTATGACGAATCTTTATTTTGTTTGCTCACCGTACAAAATACTACTACACAAAAAAACTTAAAAAAAAGAAATATACTAGACTCTCGATGTGTGTAGGTATCTAAGTTTCATTGATAAATACGAGTAATTAATAATTAGTAATTAACTCTAACCAATAATTTATATTTAAAGCTACGAAAATGATACGTTGTCATATTTCAATAATCTTGACTTGAGCAGTGGTGGCCCAGTGTTATCGGCCGCGACTTACAAGTTGTAGGTCGTGGGTTCGAACCCAGGCAGGCGCTTTACTTTGTGTAATTATTTCATGACCACTGTTCTCAAAACGGTGAAGGAAAACATCATGAGGAAACCGGCATGTACAAGAACCAAACATGCCAAGACATGTGCCATCCACCAACCCGCACTGGGCCCGCGTGGTGGATTACGGTCCATCCTCTCTCCCACTGAGAGGAGGCCTTGTCCCAGCAGTGGGCACATTATAAGGCTGATGATGATGCATCGTGACTTTGTCGAATTATTTTGTATGAAAAAAGAAAAGAAATATATAGTTGAAAAATAACTGATATGCCAATTGAATCTTTGATTATGGTCTCATTTATACCCTAGAGTTATGGAATATAAAAAAAAAACACCTAGTATATTAGTAGCAGTATTTTATATGGAGCCACTGCCTATCTGACCTCCACAACCCAGTAACTGGGTAACACGGTACCCCTTGGCAAGACTGGTGTCAGATCTCAAGCTTCTGACTACCCGTAACGACTGTCAAAAATCTTCAAATGACAGCCGGGAACAATGGCTTAACTAGCTAGCTAACTAACTAGGAAACTAGCTACGTAAAGATGGTCACAAGTTTTGTTCGTATTCTTCTCAGCAAACCCTTTCATTTGATACCCATATCATGGCAGTGCATAAAAAACTAGTCTGCCATATTGGGCCGTCCGCCATATTGGATTTGAATGACGTCACTTAGCTAACCATGCATTGTCATCCAAACTAAACGTGTATGCAAAATTTCATCTTAATCGGTGGAGGATAACTGCTTTAAAAGTCAGTTGCAAGATTTGACCCGAACACACTTATATACATACATACATACATTGCAAGTTAAATAAGCTTGAGGCCTGAAGCTTATTTAACTTGCAATGTATGTTACTCTCTTGCTATTAAACTGTATTTAAGATCCAAAAACAATTTAATAGGACACACCAACTACTCCTTGCTACATTAGTTTATAAATTAAAACTTTATGCACGCGTAAAAAATGTTGTGTAAAGGCGGCAAGGTATTATGCATTTTCTACCAGTCAACCTTACGTTGCCCTTAGAAAAACACACTGCAACCAGAAAATAGGTCGAAATAAAGTACTGTTCTCTAAAAACCCCTTTAAATAAAATAATCAAATAAAAGCTAACAGCGTCGTACACAACACATAGCCTAATTAACTGCCAGATTATGTAATTAAACAATTAGTAGATAAATCTTAACATGGCGGCTTTAGAAGTTCATTTAAAAATCAACAGAGCCCGGCTAGGACGTAATTTGTAAATGGTGTGGGGTTCCAGTTATAGCGACCATTTGTATTTCATTGTGGGAAATTGTACTTTGATAATGAAAATTACTATTTTATGTAACGTAATGTTTACGGTAGAGGTATGAGGTGCCCCACATTCATTCAGTGATGTTTAAATATTTAATTCGCCAGCAGCTTCGCCTGCGTCTTCTTCTTTTCGAGTCGATGGGAAACTCTTCATAAATTTTGGGCCCACCCCGATTGCGGCGTCAGTGGCGACCATAAGGTCTTCCAAAGTGCAGGAGTATGGACACTTGGGACACTCCAGCATGTGTGCCATATCTTGCAAAGGGGCACCGCACTCACACTGGGTATCAGACGGGTCTATAAAAGCCCATTTTGCCAAATTGTGTTTGCAGCGGCCTACTTGAGTGCGCAAACGATTGAGTGCTTTCCATATAGGCCACTGCAGTTCACGTCCAGGTGGCAGGTGTTCCTGGGGTTTCAAGTTTCGCCTGCGTGAAAAGTGTTTATTCCAAGGGAACATTATACCGGGATGAAAAGTAGCCTACGTGCTATTCCAGATTATAATCTCTGTGCCAAATTTCATCCAGATCTGTTCAGCCGTTCTGGCGTGATTGAGTAACATTCATCCATCGAAACCTTATAAAATTAGTAAGAAGTAAATACAATTAGTCTTTTTTTTTAAATAAGCTTTTATTCGTATTCTTCTCGGCAAATACTTTCATTTGATACCTATATCATGGCCGTGCACCAAAAATAACTAGTCCGCCATTTTGGGCCGTCCGTCATATTGAATTTGGAATAACGTCACTTAGCTAAGCATGCATTGTCATCCAAACTAAACGTGTATGCAAAGTTTCATCTTAATCGGTGGCGGATAACTGCTTCAAAATACAGTTGCAAGATTTGACCCGAACACATTTACATACATACATTGCAAGTTAAATAAGAGCTTGTAAAACACTGATGTTATTTGATAATCTAAAACATTGGACACGTATTTTTTGCTTTTCCAAATCAATAAAAAATTATAAAGTTAAAGCGCATCAAAGTTCAGGAGTGGGGGCTTGTGACGTCACTCATCATCATCATCATCAGCCTTATAATGCTCCCACTGCTGGGACACAGGCCTCCTCTCTGTGAGAGAGGTAATTGCCCTTAATCCACCACGCGGGCCCAGTGCGGGTTGGTGAATGTGAGGTTTCGAATTTTTGGTTCTAGGACATGCCGGTTTCCTTATTACGATGTTTTCCTTCACCGTTTTCGAGAGCAGTGGTGATGAAATAATTTACACAAAGTAACGCGCCTGCCTGGGTTCGAACTCACGACCTACGACACGTAAGCCGGGGCCGTTACCCCTGGGTCACCACTGCTCTCTGTGACGTCACTAAGGCAGTATAAAGTGTACTAGCGGCGTGACGTTACACGATATTCCATCGCATTATATCGTCGTCGCTATATGTTTACGTGTCAAAAGAAAAAATTTATCCAAATTGTTAATAATTTACCTGACGGACAAAAAACCAATTTTCAGTAAACTACCCTATTGTTCGGTAATTATGGCTCATAACCGATTAAGACATTGACTGCATGAAATTTCAGTAGTGTTTGCCAATCCCATTTTGGAACGCTGGGTACGCATCAAATCCCAACAACCTTTTGAAATCCTTATCATAAATAGAATAGCATGTGTATTGTTTGTCTAGAGCCTATCCTAAGTAATTGAAAACACGAATGACGATTACTTTTAAAACTTAAATACCTTTTAAAAGCCAACTAATCATCACAAGCGACTCCCCCGCGCGCAATGTGTCCTCCGGTCCTCCATCCCTCTGGGGGACTTTAAGCCAATTATCTGGCACCAATTTGTTCTCACAAACAAAGCCAGCCCTTGCCAAATTAGATCCCCGTGTGTGTGAGGGGGGAGTATCGATGTTTGTTGTTATCGATAGATTTTGTTTATTCAAAAAGTAGTAGAAAATTTATGTGACCACATTTTATCATTATTTTTTTAATTTTAATGGATGCCTATTAATCCTCGCCCTCGTTCGGGTATATAAAACTTATATCTTTTGAAGCAATTGGATTTATTGTTCTTTGTATACGTCATGATTTTTTTCATTATAAATGTCTAGTCTAATAGCATCAATGCTTAAGTTCATGCAAGCAACCAATTTCTGCGAGAGCATAAATAGCCTACAGGCCTCTAGAGTCTCGAGCATTCCTATCTATATCTTTATCTTTAAAAGAGACTCTGACGATTGAGCTTTTTCGGTGTTTCTTTTCAGAGATGTCATCTAGGAAACACCGGTCTATATCTATATAATAATATAATTATAATTGTTTATTAAATCAAAAATTTGTTTGTCGTTTTTGAAGCGAATAAACTCTGTTCTTTCTTTCTTTCTTTATATTTAAAGAATCTTAGACATAAATTACAAAAAAAAATAACAGATTTTATCTAAAACTAGCTGTTGCACGCGGCTTCGCACCCGTGGACCCCACAGGACCCGATTTCGGGATAAAAAAATAGCATGTCACTCAGGAATAATGTAGCTTTCTATTGGTGAAATAAATTTTCAAATTGGTTCAGTAGTTTTGGAGCCTATTCGGTACAAACAAACAAACATACAAACAAACAAACAAAAAATCTTTCCTCTTTATATTATTGGTATAGACAATATATCACGGGCATTTAACGCGATGATTTTGATTATTTATATACCTATTTCACCCGACGTTTCGGCCGTGTTGCAATGACCGTGGTCTCGGGTAGACATTGTTCCCGTGATGTAATGTTTTTCAATAATGAAACGCGAAAGTTTTAAAGTATCTAGTTAAAAATTATAATTATGAAAAAGTGTTAATTTTACGAATTTACATAATCAATATCATTTATCTAAATAATTATATCATCGACACATTCCCATCACTAGAGACCCGATGGGCGGCTCTGGGGTAAAATTCACAGTTTCAGTAAAGAATCTATTTAGCTGCTCATTTGATAGTCGCCATATTGGATAAGGGTTTAACTGTTTCAGCCTGCATAATATTAGGTTTGATTTTATACTGATTGGTAGTAAAAAGGCCGATGACATTTTACGTTGTAAGTTGATGTAAAATTATTTAGTTTAGTCAAGATACTATGATTAGAAATCTTTGATTTTTAGGGTTCAGTACCCCAAGGGTAAAAACGGGACCCTATTACTAAGAGTCCACGATCCGCCTGACTGTCTGTCACCAGGCTGTATCTCATGAACCGTGATAGCTAGATAGTTGAAATTTTCACAGATGATGTATTTGTGTAGCCGCTATAACAACAAATACTAAAAACAGATTAAATTAAATATTTAAGTGTGGCTCCCATACAACAAACGTGATTTTTTTGCGTGATTTTCAGTAATAGGGCCTTGTGACAGATGGACAGACAGACAGACGGATCGCGGAGTCTTAGTAATAGGGTTCCGTTTTTACCCTTTGGGTACGGAACCCTAAAAACAGAATAAAATAAATAATTAAGTTTTTGCGATAATGGTACGGAACCCTTCGTGAGCGAGTCCGACTCGCACTTGGCCGGTTTTCCTATTACAACCAACTTAATTTTGCGGTTTGTTGCGTAACCCTAAATGTGTGAAGTCTGAAACGCACTTGACCGGTTAGCAGGGCTGTCCAGGCAGCGGCATAAACTTGTGGAGGCTACTTTGAAACTCTTTTCTTCTTACTAAACCACTTGACTCTCTACCTACACCACAATTTTAAGAAAACATAGCACTACATATATTTTACCATAACCCACAGGGGGAGGATATGAAGGAGGCGTGGTTACCTCACGCCTGCGCCGTAGTGAAAATGCCTACTCTTGAGAACTCCTTTGTTTCAGCCTCATTTTATGCCTTGTAAATTATTTTATTTTGTCTCTGGTTTGACGATGGGGTTATTTTATGGTGAAACATGTGTTTTGAGAGGTTTTATAACGGTGTTCAATTGATTATAAAATCTTTATCAGATTTTAATAAGCAGTTTTCTTCAAATTATCTTCTCCAATTATCATAACAAATTTGCTTTCGGCCTCTGTTTGTTACTCCGCTAGCTTCTCCTAAACCACGCGACGGATTTCGATGCGGTTTTCATAAACAGAAAGAACGATAAACGAGGTAGATTTTTGTATAGAAATTCATCCCGTGCAAAGCCGGGGCGGGCCGCTAGTACCTACGAAAATCTCTCATTTACACAACATGAAAAAATAAACGTGGTATAAATTAATTGGGCTTGGGCGCACGGTTGGCGCAGTGGTTCAGCGGTTGACTTCTGCGCTGCTTGTCGCGGGTTCGACTCCCGCACGGAACAAATATTTGTATGACCTACAGATAGTTGTTCCGGCTCTGAGTGTTTGTGAATGTGAGTTTATACGTTTGTAAACGCACCCACGATACAGGAAGAAATTCCTAGTATGGGGCAAAGTTTTTTTAAAATAAGAAATAAAAATAAGATATTATGAAGAGGTAACATTGTTTTCAGGGTTCCGTACCTTCTGGTCCAAACGGAGCCCTACTGCTATCACTCACGTGTCTGTCTGTCCGTCGTCTGTCACACAGTTTTTACAGCCGAACGGTTGGAGCTACAATCTTCAAATTGTCAAAGTATAAACATCTTGTTGACCCAAAGTCATACAAATGGTATTTTTTTTTTCAACACACTTGCTCATAAAGTGGCTCTAATTTCACCGCAATTACCTGTTATCAAACTGTGACTTTTTCATTGCTATTATTCACAAGTGAGTAGAGAGTAGAGATTTTTTTTCGTTTATTGGTTGAGTTGCTTTGTTCTTAAAAAAGTTTCGATACAAAAAAGATCGTGCTCAATAGTACAAATAAATGAATGTACCTATTGCTTGCTCATTTCATGCAACTTCGTATTTAAATAGGTAATTTCAACTTGTACGTGCTTAATAAATAAAACTTTCACTCAAATATAAATTTTATTTGCTCTGTAATTAAGAAAAATTTAAATTCCCTTTTTAATAAGTACGTGGCTTAAACACTATCCACGAAAAGCCAAAAAAAAAGAAACTTCATTCTATTAGTCTATGGCCGATCGCCATTGTTAAATGCGCGCGCATAGGAAAACTGATTAATTTTGCCCGCCATTGTGAAAAAAATTTCACAACTCGTTTTTACTGTTGAAAATGATTTTTGGTATTATTTTCTTCAAAAGTGTGTTGAAAACGTCGTATGATACACGTGTGTATTGATGATTACCGTCCTCGGCTCTTTTAAGACCCTCACCTACGGCTCGGGTCTCAATGGCGCCTCAGCGGTAATCACCAACATTGCACACATCACACATCACATCACACATTTTAATTTAAGCATTACTATTTTTTGAAGTGAATTTACAACTAAATATACCGTGAATATTTCAAGCGTCTACCTGTTGCCGTTATTAATATCGAGCAAAAAACGGCAAAAAAATCACGTTTGTTGTGTGGGAGCCCCCCTTAAATATGTATTTTCTTCTGTTTTTAGTATTTGTTGTTATAGCGGCAACAGAAATACATCATCTCTGAAAATTTCAACTGTCTAGCTATGACGGTTCACGAGATACAGCCTGGTGACAGACGGACAGACAGACAGACAGACAGACAGATCGCGGAGTCTTAGTAATAGGGTCCCGTTTTTACCCTTTGGGTACGGAACCCTAAAAAAGAACAAAAAAAAACAGCTGTTTTTACAAAATTTTGTTCCGAAGATTTTTTTTACTTCCCATTGAGCTATGAACTTGAAATTTGGTGAAAATGCTTATTATTACGTATCTTTTGATTTTGAAGTCAATGATTTGATTTTGAGTTTTTAGTTTGAATGATATACCGACTTACAATCAAATCGGTTGACCCATAGCGCTACACTGTGCTACAAATAAAGTAACGACCTCCCCAATTACAATTTAAACTCAACACATTAAAATCACTAATCACCAGCTTACAATCACCGAAAATCACCATTTGTGATTGTGAGCATAAAAATAAACAAATTAAATTACTATAGTACTAATTGTAATCACCCTATATATAAGACCCCTTGTTAAACATTGCCATGCTAAACTCAACCTTAACCTAAAAGAATAAGATTCAAAATTGCTTGAAATATCCTAGGTTAGTGTGATTGAAAATTTGTCACGCTAAAATGGACCATATTTTTAGGCAATTAAAGGTGTTGTTGTGAAATATAGAATAAGTGGTGACTAGTGACATATGATTAGTGTGTAGCAATTAATTTTATTTATATTCATTGTTTGTTTTAATTTGGGGGTGGGTAGAATTAGATTAATTTGTTTTGAATAAGATTACAATATAAATGAGATTATTGTTCTGTCTTAGGGATCGGTTTCTGAATTGAGAATTTGAGTTTAAGAACATGTTAACGTTAACATGCCAAATGACAGATTTTCAAGTACACGTAGAGTTTGACAATGTTTTGAACTTGAAATTTTTAATACAGAAACCGGGGTTTAATTTATTAAAAACTAGCTGTTTTCGGGATGAAAAAATAGCATATGTCACTCAGGAATAATGTAGCTTTCTCAAAACATCTTTCACCAATGTGAAAGATGTTTTTAAATCGGTCTAGTAGTTTCGGAGCCTTTTCGTTACAAACAAACAAAAAAATCTTTATAATATTATATATATTATATTACTATTGGGCTAGAGATGCCCATGCATTCCACCAACTTTTACGACAAATCTTTTACGGTTCAAGCGGTGCGGTTGTGGAATGCTTTGCCCGTGTCAATAAGGCGTGCTCAATCTCTGCCCTTTTTTAAAACTATGGTGAAGAATCACTACCTCGAATCTCTCTTTAATAGTTGTTATTCTTGATTCTATGCGTTTGTTCCATTCTTATTACTGTATATATTTGTCTACATAATATATATATATATATATAAATATATATATATATATATGTATTATAAATATATATATATATATGTATTTATTTTATTCATAAATAGTACACCAAAGACTACCTACAGTACTGTCTTTCCTTTCATTTTTTAAATCCATGCAAAGGTTGTCTTGAAAAGATCGCTTTTAGCGATAAGGCCGCCCATTGTGTCACCCAAAGTAATGTTTTCTTCCTCTATACTTTCTGTAACTTATATGGTGTACATAATAAAGAGTACTCTATTCTATTCTATTCTATTCTATTACCTATATATATAGTATCGTATAGAAGTATAGAAAACAATTAAATATCAAAGACATTTTCCTATCAAACAATCACAATTACTAATTACTTAAATCATAGCAATCCAAAAAATCAACAAGTTAAATTTTGTTACATCCAAAAAAGCAAGAAAACCGATTCGAACCCATACCCGTTCATTCAAAATCCACCCTTCACAACCATTGCCACTTGCCCAAGCGTGAAAGTGCCAAAATAACACAATGATAATAGGATCAATTCGGCACCAAATTAGGGTCGACATGAAATCCACATGCCGATATTATGGTCGTCCCTATTTGATGGGGCACCCCATAAAAATAAAGTGGTACAGTCAAATCATATGTTATGGAGTTTTGAGGACCATGGGTAAGTGTTAGGCTAGTTTAAATTTTGATTTTATCTTTGAAAGAAAAAGGTTGCTATTGTAGACGAATCTATCTCAAGTGGCGATCTGTCTATGCAAACAATAAGATTTAGTCTATCCTATTTAACTTCATACAAAATTATAATTTGTACTTGGTACCTGAAAAGGATCACATTAATATTGCTGATTATTTGTATTAGATTCACTATTTTTGACATTTAATTTTTGACATTACTATCATCATCATCTGCCTAGCCTTTTCCCAACTATATTGGGGTCAGCTTCCAGTCTTACCGGATTCAGCTAAGTACCAGTGTTTTACATGGAGCGACTGCCTATCTGACCTCCACAACCCAGTAACTGACATGACTATATTTTTCTCAATTTAAATCTATTAATGTTAAATAAAATAATTAAGTAATAATAATGTTTAATGCATGCTAATTTAGCATGATAAGGGCAGGAGAATGATAATTGCAATGCTTGTATAAGGCTGCTAAGTCTTAAGTACCAATATAACAAAACAACAACATTATACACTTAGTTAGCATAAACGTTTTGACTTTGACCTTATGGACCAAGTGATGAATACGGCATTAAACTTAATGCCCGGGCAATTTGTTTTTTTTTTTTAATTCGATAATGCTTAGTGACCAGACAAAGTGATAAATATAGGTTTAAATCATTATTCATTACATTGCCCGATTTGATTTGACTAGATTCATAATGCCGGCGTTATTATGCATACCTAGTGCATTGATTAATCACTTGGTCCATGACATAGACACTATTCTAAGTTTTATCCCCATTTATGAATTAAGAACTTGAAGTTGAGAATTTGTCAAATTCTAGTTTAGCCAGAAAACCTTTCAAACGTTTGCATTAAAGGAGGGTTTGACACGTTCTTAAGAGGAAACGGGGGCAGAGAGCGCCGACTGAATTTCCTTAGTAAAAAGTCATAATTCGAGGTTTAGCTCTCGTCTCTTTCCTCCTCCAATATTGGACCAATTTAAAAGATATTCCATAAACTGGTAAAGTAAGATATATACTTTGTCCCTATGTTTTCCTTTATATTTGTCAAATTTGTACACTAAGCCTCTGTTGACAGCGCAATTTTGAGCATTTTTTGAGGGTTTTAGTGCTTCTAAAGATAATGTATCATCAAAAAGGAAAACATAGGGACATAGTATATATCTTTAATTTTCAGTTTTAAGAATATCTTTTAAATCGGTTCAATATTGGAGGAGGAAAGAGACGAGAGCCAAACCTCAAATTATGACTTTTTACTAAGGAAATTCAGTCGGCGCTCTCTGCCCCCGTTTCCTCTTAACTCCAAACACTCAATAGAGAAACCCGGTCCTAAGTTTTGGTTCCTGAAAAAGCGAAGGACAAGAGCGAGCGAAGCGTGCTCGGGAGCTTAGAGCGCCTCGACACTTAACCAAGAACTGTTCTACTCAACTCAAAGTGACAAAAAATTGTTTCAAACCAATTTTTGTATCATCATTTTATAATAAACTGGTTCGTTTGACTCACCAAGCTAAATCTCTGGGATATTATTTCAATAAAATTCATGGCCCAAATACTCTATGAATTCAGTTGCGTATTCCCTTTTGAAACTGGACTGGGACTATTAAATGCACTTTAGTGATGCTATTTTCAGAATAAGTGATCATTGTCAAAACGGCAAAACAGTATCAATGCTATTCTAATAAACAGATACGTTATACACTCACAAAACAATCGAAACAAGTGTTCCGCGCAGTAGCGGCAGCAAACATACACACTTTTCATTCATCTGACATTTCACTACAAGTCGAAAGGGATGGCTTGATAAAACCAACAAGAAAAAAAGAGACAGCTAGTATTTGTCACTTGCGTGTGAATGTAAACAAACATTATTCTGACCACCAATGTTTTTTTTCATTTGACGTTTCGTGACATAAACTAAAGAGAAAAGTCACAATTGTGACGTATTCGAGTCTCCACAATGCGCGCGCTCATAACATATCTGTTTACTAGAACAGTATGCAAACAAATATACAGATACACACGTCAATCTTATAACACCTCTTTTTCCGCCGGGGGTTAGAATAGGAAAGATTCCCCTTGCTCTCCATCTTAGGTACTTAAGTTAAGTTAAGACGGGCTGGTGTCCGCAACTCCACGTCTAAGCGCGTATTTTGCGTACGGGTGGGATTCGTCTTTGTCACTCGTTTCGGGGGTCGCGTTTTGGGGTGGATACCCCAGCTCCTCGAGGAAAGTCAGCAGCGCCTTGGTGTTGCCAACTATCCCCTGCACGGTACCTGGGTCGCCGAGGAATTTAACCCTGTAACCAGCGATTACTGGGCAGCTTAGGAGCAGGTGTGCTGCTGTCTCGTCCTCCTCCATGCATGCTCTGCACAGTGGGCTGTCCGTGATCCCTAAGACAAAAAGATGCTTGTTAAAAGTCCCATGGCCAGTTGTTACGGCTGTGACTGCACGTAACTGTGTTTTAGTCAGTCTCAGGGCTTTCTGCGTAAACCGGCTATCTAAAGAGGGAAGTGCCTCCTTAGCCTGCCTGCACTCGCTGTGGTCATTCCACAATTTGTGGTGCTGTTCTCTGGTGCGCTTCCTTACCAGATTGCGGAGGTAACCGAAGGGTAGTGGTACGATGGGTTCTGGTCCCACCGCCGCCATACTGGAGCCCCTTCGGGCCAGCTCGTCCGCTGCATCATTGCCTCGAGAATCGCTGTGCCCATTGATCCATTGAATGGTTACTTTATTATGTGTACCGACCTGGTTCAGGCGTTGGTGGCATTCGTATATCAGCCCTGAGCTAACCGTGTGACTGCTCAGTGCCTGCAGGACGGCCACTCGCCATCTTAGGTACTGTTATGATACCCGACTTTCAGTCATATACTTAGTTCCACTTCTCTAAAACACAATACATAATATACATTCATCAAATCGCCGAGCTAGCACAATTCGGGTATCAACACAATAGCGTTAAGTCGCTCCGTCGAGCGCAAGACGGCAATCAACGTAATTTGATTCTCACCCCCCGAGCTCTATGCTATGGCGAGTCTGTAGGTATGTGTGTGTCTATGGTATATCTTGTGTCAATAATTTTAGGGGGGTGCTGTAAAATATTATGTTGGTTGAGATTGAAGAGGTCGCCACAGTGAGTTTTCCTTGCTTTGTCTTACAATTTCAAACTATGGTTAGTCAATCGACTAAGGTGTAAAAGTATTTGTTTGTAGTTTTTGTGTAATGAGTGTGTACATGGCATACATATGTCTTGGGTCAATAATTTTAGGCAAAGACTGTAAAATATTATTTAGTTTGACAGTGAGAGATTGGTAAATTTTGAAGTTAAGTCTAGTAGTGCTAGCTTTGTCTAGCTTTTCTGTTTGTTGTTTTTCTGACACAAACTACTGATTTATGAGTCTATTTTTTGTTGTTGAAAGTGTCATATACAGCCCTACTTCACCCACTTCTGGGCTTAAGGGCCTTCCACCACCTTAGTGCCGTAAAACGGTAACTTTCTAAAGCATACTCCTTAGTAACGGCTAGGTTAAGGTTCGAAAAAAAAAAATATTTATATTTGATTCATGTACATTATTTTTGACACAGGGTTTTTTCGTGTAACTAATAGTTTTGCTTTAAAAAAATGATTAACAACACGACATTTTTTCGCAACTTTTGGATACTCCTCCAAAACGACTTGGATGTTTAAAATATTTTTACACAGAAAAATTGAGGGCTGGGATTTCTTCATAACTGATATAGCGTATGTAAATCAAATAATATTTTGCAACCAAAACTGTTCAAAAGGAGGTTCAATATTGATATTTTGGCTCCGAGCGGGCGCACGGCAGTACTGCGTTAACATTGGAGCATATATATCGTCTTAAGCGTAAGCCTAAAGATTGCGGCAATTCCCGTGTAGAAATCGTACCTGTATTAGTGGGCGTTATTTATGTCTGATGAAAAGATTTTCTTTTTAAAAAGTTATAAAAAATCTTGATCAGCCTGTCAGAAGTCGGGCATCTTTTAGTCCAGTGTTTTATATCAAAAAAAAAATATCCTACAGACCTGTGCTAAATTTTGATCGCCATTCGAAAATAAAAATCCGCCATCTTTTTCGTAGAGTAGGTACAGACCAAAGACCGTTTACCCATAGACAATAAATGTAACCTCCTCCCGTTAGATTAGAAGCACACGTATTCGTTGCTCCGTCTATAAATCTGCCAAGGGTGCGATGCACTCGGAAAGTTGCTCTACTTACGATATGTTCGATTTATCTATATGTATTGTTTTGTGTTTGTATATAGTTTTGAATTTGTAAGCTTAGCTGGAGTTTTACCGACGGGTTTAGCTTGTGAATGTGTTATTTTAGAATGTGATAGGAATATTGGTGGGTACAAGCTTGGACTGTTAGAACCAATGTACTAAATATAACAACCTTATTGGAACTTATATGTATGAGCCGTTTGGGGTTAAAACATTAGGTCCATGGGGTCCGAATGCGCATCGAGTTTTCGAGACATTAGCACAAAGCTCGTCGACTCTTCACGTGACCAAGAGAGCTGGTCTTTTCTTCGGTCAGAGAATCAGCATTGCCATGTTGGATGGCCAGTGTTCTGGGCACGTTTCCCGTTGACATCGATGTGGACGATTTTATTGACGCACAATGAGCCCTTTTCCGTCTCCTCTTTGTATTTGTATGAACCTAGGCTAGTTTTTTTTTAGAATATTAAATTGTAGGTATATAATGTGTTCTTCAGAAAGGCAAGGTGCGCAGTACTCATAACCGGCGTGTGTGTATGACAAGATGTATGAATGTGAGTGAAGCAAAAGAAGTATGTAAGGATCGTAGCAGGTGGCGTTCTGCAGTTTCTGCCTACCCCCATGGGAAAAAGGCGTGAGTTTATGTATGTATGTATGTAATGTTAATATATTTTTTACATTAAATGTAATAAATTATGCACTAAATGCACTATTGAGTAGTATTATTCTGTAAAAAATAAATTGGTTTAACTTGTAGGACAAATCATACAGATTTAGAATGGAACTGTAGGTGAAGGAAAACATCGTGCGGTAAACTGGACTCGTAAGTTTTTTGACTTTTATTTTTTGGCAATCAAGTTTAAAGTTTAAAACTATATGCAACAATTTACACCATCAGAAAAAAAACACATTCGTCCATTTAATTTATGGAATTTATTAACTAAGTTAATATCAGTAAATACAAAGTAGAGCCACTATCCGTTCAGCTGACTGTCGTAACTTTTGGTATAAATAACAAGACGTTCGGTAGTCTAGAGGGGGATGTCGTACAAAATATACGGATTTGTTTTATACTAGTTCCTTGCTGCGGAGTCGGTCGATGTTTGTAATGGTGGCTTGGTATGTCTATAATGCAGGTTCTCAGGCTTGTGACATCTGATTTTTGTGTCATAAATATCATATCGCTTGTTTTTAGAATTTTCTTTGACTGGATATAATGGGGGTTTATAGTAGTGCATAAGTTATAAAATTGGAATTTATAATGTGTTTATTGATGACTTTTGTAATTGTAATCTTTTAATTAATTTTTAATGTTTCAAATATTTCTAATTTCTCATTGCATGGTGTCGAAATTCATTTATGCACGGCACACCGTGCATAAATGAATTTGAATTCAATTTAATAATGCAGGTATCAGGGCCATGCCCGGGACGTGACAGGGCCGTGGCTGTGCTAAGACCGTGTATTCGAGTCCCGTCAGGGACTTTCTGTTCACACATGTCAGGGATGTGAAAAGACCGTGGACAGACCGCGACCTACCATCTATGCCGCTCGTTCACCATTTTGTTTTCGTATCAGATTATCGTTTCAGTGTAGTGTAGTGAAATAGAAATTAAAATACGCAATATACTTCCTGTCTTTGTTCAATACAAAGGAGTTGATTGCGATTGCAATTGCTCTAGATGAAGAGGCAATGGAAGACGTACAAGACGTACAAAACTCTATTTATGCGTTCTGCGTCTATTCGTCTTTACTCGTCATTCATATTTTTTACCCGTGCACGTCACGGCGTTGGCCCAGGCACTGAAACTCCGTCACTGGCACGTGCACGGACGTGTGAGAATGAGTTCATATAAAATGTACACAACGATATTTTTTTGAGCCAGTGACGGGGCACGGTCCGTCCACGTCCAGAGCACGGCCCTGATATGTGTAGATAGACCTTTAATCGACATTATCACGTTCCGCGATCTCTTCCAAGCAACTAGAATGGACAATGATTGCCTGACATAAAATTCTCTTCGCAAATTAATTCTCTTCACTTTAAGTATAGTACCCAAGTAGTCAGCTTACCGTTCTTTGATGAAAACCTGCAGCATAGAAAGTAATACAAACTTAGCTTCTTTCTCTACCCGGAGCAAGAAATTAAAACGTTTTAGAAGTGTATCAAAAAACCAGGAGTTATCAACCGTGGAATTCATTAAACTCGAGATCGGAGTTTATTCTTAAAATTCCAAGAACAAGTACCGCTATTGAAAATCACCGTTAACATACCAATAAATTATAGTAATTTACAATTCCAATTATAAATAAATAACAAACAAAAGAAGTCGTTAGATCTTTATTATACAAGAACAAACAATTTAACAGGATGGGCCCAAACATTATTTTTAAACTTCAACCGAAGCTGGACACAGGAAAGTCACGTACTGCCAACATGACTAAACTATTTATTTATCAAAATATCGACACTTAAGCACGATTTTCTATTTATTTTCTGTACCTACATGTAGGTTTTAATGCATTTATAAGTAATTGAAAGTTTAATTTTGGCTGTATGAGTGTTGACTCTTGCCCTTTGTGTGGGAGAAAAAAAGTTGAAAGGGTTCTTTTTGGTTGAACGTTGTGTGGGCGTGTAATGGACGCACAAATGGGAAAAGATTATTTTGTGATTATAACATGAAATTTTTCAGACGGAGTTAGATATATATCTTTAGTTTCCTTGTCATTTTTTATCTAATATAGGTTGGCGCTTGACCACTATCTCACCTGATGGTAAGCGATGATGTGGTCGATGATGGAGCACGCTTGCCTATAAGTAACCTATTCACTCTTGACTTAAAGACTCCTAGATTGTAGCTATCGGGAAACACAGACTCCGGCAGGGAATTCCACTCCTTAGCTGTACGCACAATGAAAGTATTTTATGTATTATTTTATTGTAAAAGAGCCTATGTTCACGCCGACGGGCAAAGGTTTTCCTGTTTCTTCTGGTTCTAACATGAAATTGTCCTGTCTATTTCCCACTCCAATCTCTTTCATTTTTGGAAATTCATACAATATTCTGACGGAGACTTACTAAGCTTTAAATTCTACAATCCTTTACGGATAAGGCATTTTTATGTGCCCAACATTGTTTTTCTTTCTAGAATTTTTACCGTATTTCACACTCGTAGCAGTAAGCTTTTATTTATTAATACAACTAAGTGGCAAAAACCATCACATTACCACCACTTCTAATCCCATTCACCCCAAAGGACCGCCAATAAAAATAATACCATAAACAAACAAACGAATAAATAAAACATGGTCGTTCGGCGTTCGCGCCAAATTTTGACAGATGCGTTCATGACATTATCGTGTTGGGCAAACAACGCCAAATGTCGCGTTCGTGTTACAGTAATTGTTAATTATCATTTTTATAAGCTTAACGGCGGGACTTTTGATGCGATAAATTGGATAAATTAGTAATATTAACGTTCAGTTAAATAAATAGTGGTTAAGTGGTCCATGTTTTTATTATTGATTTGATTAATTGCGATTGGCTAGGAATAAAATGATTCAATTATGCGGATACAGTATTTGTAATCCTTTTTGTGTTGTTGTAATTGCTAAATTGCTTTTTTTTCCTGTGACGCAAAAACAGGTGGACCGTCGGCTTGTTAGACATCCTATAGTTTAAAAAACTTTAGGATGATAGTACACTCATGCTCAATGCAGATCTGTACTTGAAAATATTCCATTTGACAAACTAACAGCTAACATATAAGTACACTTACAGACAATTGTAAAATCTATAATTAAAAGCAATGGATATGGATGTTGAAAATAATTTTGCAAGGCTTATCATGACAGTGACCAAAGACAAACAAAGGCAAAATATATTATATTCTATTCTGAACTAATTATTTTTCCTCGAGTCAAGGCTAAGCAAAACCTAGCTTCAAAAACATAACTCGTCTGTTAACGAAAACAACAGGTATTAAAATCGAAATCCACAAAAAAGAAAGTTTGTTACGATTTCACGCCGAAACAGCATAACCATTTTTGATAAATTTTGGTAAAGATATAGATTGGACGTTGAAATAGAACATAGGGTGCTTTTTATTCCGGGAGCACGTTCCTTTGGAATGTTTTCCGAGCCTCACGCGAGCGACGCGACTGGCAGAATCTAGCTACCCAATATAACTTCAAAGTTACCTTTATTCAACCATCACTAACCATCGCGTTCCTTCCACAGGTGCCCCTCACGCTCTCCTCGGTAAGACCCGAAGACCTCGCACAGCTTTCACGTCCCAGCAACTCCTGGAGCTGGAGAAGCAGTTCAGGATGAACAAGTACCTGTCCAGACCTAAGAGGTTCGAAGTAGCCACCAGTTTGATGCTCACTGAGACTCAGGTGAGGAGAAAGCTTGATTTAGTTTTTGAAATATTTTCCGGCCTAGAGGTTTCATCAACTAAGCAAATATATGTATTATATTTTTCTGTTTCAATGTTATTATTTTAAGGTTACACTAGTCGAAAATTCTTCCATACAAACGTAGTCTAGGGATTATTCCACTGTTTGATGATGCACGTTCAGAATTAAAAGTGATATCACTTTGTCTCATCATTATCTAGCCCTGTGTGGAAGCAAAAACATAAAAATATAAAATATTTGAAAGTTATGAGCGTCGAAAGTTCCACATTTCGACTCTAATTTTAACGCATTTTTGAGCGCGAATAAATACCATAAGAAGACGGAAAATTGCAAAACGGCCTCCATACAGGGATAGATTAGTAGTTCAACAATGCAAATAATTTTATTTTGAAAAGATAGATTTAGTCGTTTTTTCATGATATCTAGACTGCCAAAGGTCTGTTTATAAAATTTCGCGCGCTCGGTTTCGTCCTAAATCATTATCCATTTCGCTACAAATTTGCAAAAGTGTGTATTCGTACGTGAACTAGCTTCCTACTGCTCATCACAGCATCAATCTCTTCCGCACGTGTTGTCGGTTCATACAAAATGCATTTTAACCCCGCGCACAAAATAGTTCGTGCCGTTGACTAGTGTACCCTTAATGTGCCTTCTAGTTCGGATAAATTTATTATCAGACTGTTTATTCATAGTCCTTGTTATTGGAGTTACGTCTTTTTTATTTTTATTTTTCAATAATACATAGTCCTTCTATTATAGAATCTGCTGATTTTCCGTATCGCTACTATCAAGCATTATAACTATTCTGGGGCCCCTGTTTATTGCGATATATAGTTTTCTTAGTTTAGTTTACGTTGCCGTATGAAACCTTATTAAACCTATAGGATTAGATGCCAGCTCAATTAAAAATACAGCACGCCCATCGCCACTAGTGTCCTTATAAAAGAGACAAGTACAGCATACTTACACCATTTATCATACCTAAAAAAAAAATTAAATCAAAAAATCAAAAAACCCGACTGCTTAAAAAGCGAGCTAAAAAAATGTAAACAAGAAGATAACCATGCTGTGCAGTCGGAGGATAAATATTCGCGAGCTGGCTGACCAAAACCAGATGTATCCTCCAACTGCACAGCATGATCTTCTTCTTGTTTACTTATTTTTAGCTCGCTTTTTAAGCAGTCGGGTTTTTTGACTTTTTTAATTAACATTTTTTATTTATAACTTTTTAGTTAACCTCTTAAAACCTTTATTTTGATACCCCACACGATGCGTTTGGAAGAAAAAAGAAAACTGTCAATATGGCGCTCAAAAGCCGCCATTTTTCGATTGACGTATTAATCATCAAAATTGGCCAACGCGTTTGGTCTCTGGAACGCCACATAGGAACAAACATAGACTGATAAACATATTACCCTCCTTCGGCAGTCGGGTAAAAAAGAAGGTAAACAGTGCCAGCAATTCATTCACACAACGCGTTATAAAATCAAAGCTTTTTATTACCAACAATCACTAAAATACTAAGTGACGTATTATTACTATTGACACTGCAATATTGACAATATCAAATTCAAATGCATTCCATGAAAAAGTAATAAATGTAACGGCTTTTTTATCTGTACAAATAAATTGTAAAAGCATAGACATTAATTACTTACTTTAGTGTTAGAATACCAATGGTGGTACCGTTGGTGGCAAACACCTCTGCTGACCATTGAGGTCCTGGAATTGTTTCCTGGGTCGGACAAATAATTTTTTACCGACTTCCCAAAAAAAGGAGGTTCTCAATTCGGATGGTTATACATATATTTTTTATGTATGTTCGGGCATCACTCCATCATATATAAACGGGTTTACAAATTTCTTTGTTTGTTTGTTCGAAAGAAATTTATTTCGAAATGGTCCCATTTAAATTTAGTAAAATTCTGATGAAGAACATCGGAGATATACAACAGAACTCTTCAATAAATGACGGTAAATCTCTCGGGATTGCTGCAATCTCTTGTTTATTGTTTACACCATTTCATAAAATACCATCACGCTCCAGCACGCTCTAAACGGATACGCAGATGTGTACAGTTCACCCTGGTACACTCCCATTCCACTGATTAAGTTCAAGTTACATGTTATTCGGGTAATCTATTCTGGCATCACTGTGGGCATTATAGGTACCTTACTATAGAACATGTCCATTAAAAAAAATATGTACCTGCATATTATTAAATGTGAACACAACGAAACTTAAATAGCCATTTAATCAAAGAAAACTAAGTACCCCAAGAAATATCAATATTCTAACATCAAACTCAACGACTCACCGACACTACAAACAGCCCAATTTTGACATTTGTTTTAGCGCCAAAACCTGTCAACAACATGGTGGATTTGAGCTTACAAATGTATGTTAAGATTACAAGGGTGGGACCGTAAACGTTACGGCTTTTGCAGGTTTACGAAGGTTTAAAGATTAATCTCACACCCTTGGGGTGGATCTTAGAAATTTATACGATATTTACACCTGTTTGGATTTATATATGAGCACTTGTATGGTTTTATGGGGTAGGGGTTGAAATATGGGGTAAGGATGGGACAAAAATATTAAATTTTATTGCTAAATATTTCTGTCATACTAGGGTTTGTGGTTTAAAGAGTTGTTTAAACCACAAACCCTGACTGTGTTGTGTTTGTTTTTGGTTGTTGTTGTTTGTTTTAAGGACTTAAAAATACTGTAGGATCTTTAATTTCGAGAAGATAACATTTTATTAATAAATCAGTTGTTATCTGTATCTTCTTATAATCGGTCGTATTCAATTGGAATGAACTATTAACACAAATCTAGGCCCGTATAAGTATATTCTTTTTTACCCCTTATAACCAACACTTATTTTGTCCACAGGTAAAAATCTGGTTCCAGAACAGAAGAATGAAGTGGAAACGTTCAAAAAAAGCTCAACAAGACTCCAAAAACAAGGACACACCACAGACTGAAGAAAAAAAGCCAAAAGAAATACAAAATGAACAAGAAAAACCCTCTCCAATGGCGGGCGATTTGACAGCTGTCAAACCTATGTTAGACAGGGATAGAATTATCGCGTTAGAAAGAGAGAGGGCGATGGCTGCCGCGAATTTTAATTCGAATATGGAAAATAGGCGCGGGATGGTCGTTATGAATCAAGATGGAAGCCGACCTATGGATATGTTTAGGCCGTACGTGGTATGAGAGTAAATTAACTTTTCGTTTTTTATTCATGTGTTAGTTACTTGAATATGTACCTATCTATTGAAAATAAGTGATGGTGATTTTTTTAATATTTTCCATCAACAGACAATTGTATTAATTTTTCAACCATAAACAAATTAGCACAGATAAACTATAAAAAAAACAGTTCTTCAGTGAAAAACGAAGAATTCCTTTTATTTTGCTATCTCGCTAAATATAAGTCTGTATGGTCAGCAGAACGTATACTATAGTTAACTATTAAAATTAAGTTAGCATCTCCTAGTCAAACATAGTGTATATTTCTACATTTTAATGTTAAATAATTAATAATGTAAATATAAAATTATTGTAACGTGTAATCTAATTGCGCAGTGGTGGCCCAGTGGTATCGGCCGCCACTTACAAGTTGTAGGTCGTGGGTTCGAGCCCAGTCAGGCGCTTTACTTTGTGTAAATTATTTCATCACCACTGCTCTCAAAACGGTGAAGGAAAACATCGTGAGGAAACCGGCATGTCCTAGAACTAAAATTCGAAGACATGTGACATCCACCAACCCGTACTGGGCCCGCGTGGTGGATTACGGTCCATGCCCTCTCACAGAGAGGAGGCCTGTGTCCCAGCAGTGGGAACATTAATAGGCTGATGATGTAATCTAATAATGTAAGCGTGTTTTAACTTGAGGACGTCCCAAATACAGCCGTTTCAACACGTAGGTATGGCTCCGCAGATATAAAGTTAACTAGATAACGCAAGTCCCTCCATCTGTATGAAAACCAAGCGTGCCACTATTTCACAAACAATTTAAAAACAAATTTACTTACCAATGTATGAAAATATTTCCATTGCCTCGGCCAAATATTTCTGTACAGTTTTTACAGCTCAAAATGGCATAATAAGGCATTTTTCTAGATTTCGGTGGATGTCCGATGCCGATAATGCTTAATGGACCAGTTCGAAGTACGATCTACTCCCTTTTTTGACACGCGAAGTACAGTCACCGTCAGATATATTGTAGCAGGCAAGGTGACCAAATACTTCTGAACAACTTAAAATGTCAATAAGTTCCATACACAACAAGTTACCATTAATATCTGAACATTCATGACTTCATTAATATTTGAGCAGATGCTTGTTAATAATTTATATACACACACAACTAACCAAAAAAAGCTGAACATTTACAACGTCAAGTGAATCTACGCAGACGACGCAGACAAACACTGAGCTTACATAATCTGTTACTGCGTGATCTATAGGACGAACCAAATACAAATTAAATTATTATTATTTACAATGATTTTTAATTTCATTACAAAACCAAGATCAATTTTCTTTCAATAAGTGACAATTAGGCTCGGCACAAACGGGCCACCGACTAAATACACAGGTGGCCAGCGACAGCAGAACACAATATACAGAGGGGTGACTGTTATATATGAATTAAAACATATTATTTCTTGATAGCAGTATTATATTCAATGACATATCCCTAGTCAACCACGGTAACCAAGTAACACGTATTTAGTCTATGACACGCCTCCGCCGTTATTCCCAGGAATCAGAGGCGCCGGGAGGAGCTGGTCGAGGTGGCGCATCCATGTGCGTCCGCTGTCGATCTCTATCTCATAGTGGAGGTTTCCCAGTCGGCGGGTCACTGTACCAAACTCCCACTTCCTTCCTGATACAGAGTAATTGCGAGCTTGCACTCTGCTTCCGACTGCAAACTCTCTCATCCCTTCTCTTCTGCCCCTATGTAGTGCCTTTGGTGGAGCTCTAATCTTGGCTACCAATCTCGTTCTTACCTCTCTTCCGAACATGAGCATATAGGGCGAGTCGCCTGAGATGACTGGCGTAGCCCGGAGGAGACTTCTAACTATACGAACCTTGTGCAGTATCCCACCACTCTCCCCCTCTAATTTGTGCAGTGATTTCTTAACCGTCTGAACAAATCTTTCAGCTTGTCCATTAGTTGCGGGATGGTAAGGTGCGATCGTTTTGTGAACAATGCCATTGCTAGTTAAGAACGTCTGGAATTCTTGAGAGACAAATTGTCTTCCATTATCCGACACCAGCGTGTAGGGTAATCCAAAGGTGTCAAATAAATCGTCTAGTTTCTGAATACAGAATGCGCTCGTCGTAGTTTTTGTAGGGATTATTTCTACCCATTTGGAAAATGCATCTACGACAATTAGAAGTTGAAAGCCGGATATCGGACCTGCAAAATCGATGTGTATTCTTTGCCACGGGCCAGTAGGGTCTTCCCAGTGATGCAGAGGGGCTTTTGGTGGTTCATTCTGGTTTAATCGACAGGTTCTGCATGATTTAACTTTGTTTTCGATATCTTTATCAATGTTCTTCCAGTATACAAAACTCCGCGCAAGAAGTTTCATTTTCAAGATCCCAACATGTCCCGCGTGAAGTTCATCTAAGATACGTGGGCGTAGTTTATGTGGAATTATAACTCTCATGCCTTTTAGTATGCAGTCATTCTGCAGAGTTAGTTCATTGTCTTTATATCCGGACTCCCTAAGTGAAGTGCCTGATTGGAGTGTTTCAAGTAATTTCTGTAATTCTGGGTCTTCTCTTGTTTCTTCTGCTATTATTTTTGGTGAAATATTTAATGCGTTTATCTGATTTAGCTGGAATATGTGATGCTGGTCATATTTATTCTCATTAATCTTCTCAACGGGAAAACGTGAAAGATAGTCGGCGTTGGAGTGCTTTGAGGAACTTCTATATTCGATATGGTAGTCAAATCCTGAAAGAAAATGAGCGTAGTGGAATAGCCTCATGGTACTCAAGGCTGGTAAGGTTTGGTGCGGGTGAAATATTGATGTAAGTGGTTTATGGTCTGTGATTAGGGTGAATTTCCGGCCGTAACAATAGTGAAAGAATTTCTTTAAACCCCAGAAAATAGCTGTCGCCTCTTTATCGATTTGACTGTATTTCTTTTCGCTGCTGGTCAGGGATCTAGAAGCAAATGCTATTGGTCTTTCTGAGCCATCAGGTAGTTTGTGACTTAGGACGGCACCAAGTCCTGTGGGTGAAGCGTCTGTGGCCAGTATAAGTGGTTTATTCTGATCGAAGTGTATTAGAATTCTTTCGCTTAGTATTTCTTTTTTTATGTTCTTCAGGCTTTCTTCACATTTTGTAGACCATGTAAATTTTGCTCCTTTCTTCAAGAGTTCATTTAAGGGGGCAGTGATGGATGCTAGATTGGGTATGAATTTGTTGTAATAATTTGCCATGCCTAGCAACGTTCTTAGTTCATTTACATTAGTTGGGCGTTGTGCATTTAAAATTGCTTTTATCTTATCCTGATTTTTATGTAAACCCTCTTTGTCTATCGTGTGTCCCAAGTAATAGATACTTGTTTTGAAGAATTGGCACTTTTCTTTATTAACACGAAGGTTGCTGTCTTGAAGTTTAAGCAAAACTTGTTTCAATCTGGATAACAATTGTTTTTCTGTCGAACCTTGAATTATTATATCATCGAAGAAACACTTGACACCGTCAAGGCCCAGTAGTAATTGGTCCATGTATTTTTGCCAGAGACTTGGGGCTACTTTGACTCCAAACATGAGTCGGTTAACTTTAAAAGTACCTTTGTGTGTACTCAAGGTTTGCAGCAGGGCGCTTTCTTCATCCATCACCATGTTCAGGTAGGCTTGCGTGATGTCTATGGTGCAGAAAAATTGCCCACCATTCATTTCAGCTAGAATGTCTTCTATTATTGGTATTGGATATTGTTCGTCTTCTATCATTTTGTTTAAGGTAATTTTGTAGTCGGCGCACAGTCTGATGCTTCCGTTTGGTTTTACTATTGGGACGACGGGAGTGCCCCAATCGGAGTGATCAATCTTTGTAATAATTCCCAGTTTTTCAAGTCGGTCGATTTCTTCATCTACTTTAGATCGTAGCGCATATGGAATTCGCCGAGGTTTAATAAAGATTGGTTGCGCATTATCTTTAAGAGTCAGGTGGCCTCGAACGTTTGGAATTTCACCTATGGTTGTAGTGAAGACGGTGGGTTCGAACTCTTTAAGCAATTTTTCAAGATTTTGTGTCTTCTTGCATGTATCAACAAAATTTATTTCGGCTAGTTTAATGTTAAACTCCTTCATCCAACTTCTACCCAAGATGGGTTTCACGTCTTTGTTAATCACGTATAGTTTTCCATAGAATAGTTGGTTTTTATATTTGCATCGAACAAACGTGACACCGATGGGCTTAAAAACTTCGCCTGTATAAGTTCTTAATTTGATACTCGTGTGAAATAGTCTTTTGCGAATGTTAAGCTTCATAAAGTCCTTTAGTGAGATGGTAGAGAGTGATGCACCCGTGTCAAATTCCATTCTTATTTTCTTTCCTTCAATTTCGATAGTTATAATGTATTTGTCAGAGATTTCGCTCTTTACGAAGTTGATTTCTGCGATGCTGTCGGTACTGATGCTGCTTGCAGAGTCGTCATTCAGCAAGTTCGTTTCATTGCGTTTGTGCCCTTGAAGGCACACTCGCGCTAGGTGTCCTTCCTTTTGACACTTTCGACATGTAGTTTTAATGGCTCCACATTCATTTGCTTTGTGGTCGTCTTTTCCACAGCGATAGCATTTACCTTTAAGCTCTCTTATAGAAGTCGGTCTTTTAATTGAACGTGCTTTATTCGGTGCGTGTTGTAATTCATTATGTACTTTTGAAACTTTATTGATTATGTCCAATGGTGATGGACGAATGGATGTAGATATGGTCGAATTTTCATATTTTCCCATTTCCATAGATGTGGCCGTGCGAAGTAATTCTGAAAATGGCGCTGTTTGTTTTGCTTGTAGAATTTTTGTGCGAATTTCTCCATCTTTTAATCCTCGTATAAATTGTAACGATAAAAATGAATCCAGATTGGGTTTCAGACAATGTGAGCACTTAAAATCACATTTTGATGATAGTCTTTTTAGTTCTGACGCGTAAACGGTAATCGATTCATCCGCTTGTTGTAGCCTTGATATGAAGGTGTGCTGAGAGGCCCATATGCTAGGTTTTGGATCGATGAAATTGTCCAAGATATCAGTAAGTTCTTCATAGGTCTTCTTGATTGGGTCGTCGGGTGAACACAGGTCGTAAATTCTTTCATGAATGTCAGGTGGTAAAGTGGACAGAAGGGTATAGACCTTCGTTGTGGGATCCGTAATATTGTTGAGCATCATGTAAACAGACAGTCTTTTAATAAAGTTTTTAAACGATTCGTTTGCTTGAAACGGTTGAAAATTGAGTTTGGGATGTACGTTTCGATGAATGCTCGTGAATTCATGCGCATCTTGTGTGGAAGGTACGCTTGGTAACGGCTCAGGATGTTTGAAAGTGTTCATTAGTCGAATCATTTTTGTACGTAAATTTGTATAAAGTTCGTTCACTTCGTACCTGTAATCGGTTTCGGATTCGAGGTATTCGTCTTCTGTCTCCTGTTCTATCTGTAATTGTATGTTTTGCAGTCCTTGGTAAGTATTTTGAAGTGTCAGTAATCGTGTTTCTATTTCTTCATGAGTATATACATGTTGTTCTGCTTGAAATGCGTTATTAGTTTTCGTAAGCACACCGCGTAGGATGGCTCGCGAACGTTTTGCTTTCTTTACATCGAACGGCATCGTCGCCAGATGTTATATATGAATTAAAACATATTATTTCTTGATAGCAGTATTATATTCAATGACATATCCCTAGTCAACCACGGTAACCAAGTAACACGTATTTAGTCTATGACAGTGACCATAAGCTCTTAGAGCAAGGTTATTTAGAGTGTGTGTGTGTGGGACAGATGTATATGACTCGTATACATCTGTCCCTTTTTTACAGTCGAACCATGATAGTTTTGACACGCCATGGTACGGGGGCAGTTGTATCCTATACAAATGAATTTCCATACAATTCTTACTTCCTTCTCATCGTATTTAGACCACAGATAGTTAGTGTTTGTTTTTGGTTCGATCACGCAATAACGAATTACGTAAGCTCAGTGTTCGTCTGCGTAGATACACTTCCTTGACGTTGTAAGTGTTCAGATATTTTTGTCTATTTGTGTATAGAAATTATTGACAAGCGTATGCTCAGATATAAATGACAATGAATGTTCAGATATGAATGGTAACTTGTAGTGTATGGAACTTATTGACATTTTAAGTTGTTTAGAAGTATTTGGTCACCTTGCCTGCTACAATATATCCGACGGTGACTGTACATACAATCGCGTCATCTAGTTTGATATATATCTGTGTATGGCACATTTGTGTCAAATACTTGGCTCTTACTTTTTATTTCCTATTAGATTAGTAACTATTTTAACATAAGGACTGATACAGGCCAAATTTAATATAATAGGTATTTAGTTTGGTGCATATTATCGTAGCAGACAAATTGAACGGGACTCATTTTCTCTGTATTGTGTGTCCGACTCAATAAGCATGTCGGTTTGGTTGTAAAAGCTCTCTTGCAATAATTTCTACGTCAAAACAATTGAATAAAGAAAATAATGATCCTGTGTGGAATATATTTTCTATTTCACAATATGCACCAGTATTTAATTAATATGTAGTTATGAAATCAGACTTCGGAATGGCAGTTTCAACATACTTAAGATTATTTATGAAAAAAATTGAAGTTAATAGATTAATTGTTTCTTAAAACCTTCGTGTTTTCAGCTCTTCTACTGATTTCTGCGTCAAATAACTGAATAAAAAAAAATATTACTTTTTTAGGTTTGTTACAGAATCAGACAACGCAGTTTTAACATACTTCAATGATGTTCTAGTAAACAGATATGTTATGAGCGCGCGCATTGTGAAGACTCGAATACGTCACAATTGTGACTTTTGTCTTTAGTTCATGTCACGAAACGTCAAAAGAAAAAAACATTGGTGGTCAGAATAATGTTTACATTCACACGCAATGGTGACAAACACTAGCTGTCTCTTTTTTTCTTGTTGGTTTTATCAAGCCATCCCTTTCGACTTGTGGTGAAATGTCAAATGAATGAAAAGTGTGTATGTGTGCTGCCGCTACTGCGCGAAACACTTTTTTCGATTGTTTTGTGAGTGTATAACGTATATGTTTATTAGAATATCATTGACATACTTACATTAATAACTTAATATTTTTATGAAGCAGTACTTCGACCGAAAACATTCTGCCCTGCATACAGATAAAATATAAAACTGCCCAACTTACGTCTAAAAACGTGTAAAAGTTTGATGGTTTTAACTTTTATAATACAAATTTATTTTATATTTTTAAGTAAACAAGTCAGTATTTAGTTATTATTAATTATAATGTAAAGTACTAACAATTAAAACATCTTTATAAATCAGTATTATTGTTTTTAAGTTAATAACAAATACGCAATTTTGTAAAAAGTAATTTTAAATAGTAACTTAAATTTTAAAATAGTAACACTGGCCATGCTTTTGTGCAATAAAATTTATCATGAATAAATTATGTGTATTTTGTGTTATAAAAATATTCCACCAGGTTATTTTACGATTTCGTAGTATTTATATGTATCAACAATAAACTGTGCATTACTTTTATTATGTTAAGAGGAAACGGGGGCAGAGAGCGCCGACTGAATTTCCTTAGTAATAAGTCCTAATTCGAGATTTGTGTCTCGTCTCTTTCCTCCTCCAATATTGGACCAATTAAAAAGATATTCCGTAAACTGAAAATTAAAGATATGTACTATGTCCCTATGTTTTCCTTTTTGATGATACATTATCTTTAGAAGTGCTTCTAGAGCCTCAAAAAATGCTCAAATTTGCGCTGTCAACAGAGGCTTAGTGTACAAATTTGACAAATATAAATGAAAAAAGGGACATAGTGTATATCTTACTTTACCAGTTTATGAAATATCTTTTAAATTGATCCTATATTGGAGGAGGAAAGCGACGAGAGCCAAACCTCGAATTATGACTTTTTGCTAAGGAAATTCAGTCGACGCTCACTGCCCATGTTTCCTCATAAGTTCAATTTATATATTTTTTATCGACTACCTACGTACTTAATAAAAAACAGTGTGGCTATACCGTTAGTTTTAATTAATTATAAAAGTATTATTAATAAAATACTTACTTAAACAGTGACAAGAAGTACAATTCGGGCCAAAATAAGACTACAATAAACAATTCAGTAGTTACCCCAGCTAGCTTCGAGTACCTTTTTTCGTAAGAAATAAGAATTTATTATCGCAAGCTGCCTATTGTATTTTCCATGAAAATAGCATTGTTCTGCATTAACAATTATCAAAATAGTACTACGATCGCCAATTCCGCAAATCGCAAACTATTGTTATTATAACTATTATTGCTGTACAGTCACGCTGCTTGCCACCGTCTTATTAAATCAAGTTTGTTGCTAAAGAAATATATATATACTTACGCTAAATTCGACCTAATTGTATCAAAATGTCTGTAAAAGTCTTGGCTTATGGTGGATCATGTATCAATCTTGTTGATTGTACCCATACCGTTTCTGTGCACTTGACGTATTTTTTAAACAAAAATGGTTCTTTTATTATGTCCTAAATTGTACACCTGTCACATTTAATAATAAAAACTGTAAGTATATGTTTCTACGTGGAGTCCTGTACCATATTAATGAATAATAATCGTAAATAATAATAAATTATATGCAAATTATAAATAAAGATATAGTTGATATGTTGGATTTTGCCGTTTTATTCCTAAGAAAAAATAAGTAATCCCTGTCCTACTTCGTCGCTGTAAACAAGTCGAAAAGATGTAGTATAAGAAATTTCCCACGTGGCTTTTCAGTATATTAAGAAGTTTTGAAAATTATTATCGATGATAGAATCTGACATTGTCTAGAGCCTAATAAATCAGTCAGTCAGTAAACTGGAGAACCTCTTTGAAAGACAGGGACGAATAAGTAAAATGGTCACGTATGTGTGAGACGCACATACCTACACATGCCCTGGAAACTTAACAGTCCTTTTATGGGCAGTGACTAATTACAAGTAAAATTTGACCGGTAAAATATGTTGCACAAATGCACTGATTCAAACAGTAAAACGCCCGTATCTTTTGAACGGTTGAACTGATCAAAATCGGTTCATCCATTTAGGAGCTATAACCACAGACAGATACACCGGTACACACATCAAACTTATAATCTCTTCTTTCGTCGGTGGTTAAAAGGAACCCCGTTGAGAGAAATGAGAGATGAATCCGTAATGGATGCGTCTTTCGATAACGTGACATAAGTAGAAAAATAAAAAACGACTTGAATGTTAAAAATATGGCTAGAACTTCATAACTGAACTAGCATAATTATGTAAATCAAAGAATATTTTGCATACAAAATTGTCCAAAAGGTAGTTCAATATTAATATACTGGCTCCTAGCGGGCGCACGGCCAGTACTGCGTTTACCATTGGGGAATATATACGCCTCAATCACAGTGAAACCATGATAATTTTGACACGTCCGCGTCATGGTAAGGCCCCTGGACAGCTCAGTCGTTAGCCTCATTCAAGACGTGGAAGGTGCAGGTGGTTGTGCAGGCAGAAAAGGAGGTACCTAGTACCCAATTTAAGATTAGTAGATGGACAGGTAGTCCGTAGCGGGCCTAGGCTGACTATGTTGGAAAGCAGAATGGACCGAAAGGGGTTCTCAGAGCGGTAATGGAGTCGAAAATACAGTCGTCGATTTCAAAATGGTGACCTACTCAAAAGCTATGATTATCCTGTGCAGACCTTGACAAGCAGCTAAATCGAGCTTGTTTTAGGCATACAAGTGTGGTGGTGTTACGGACAATAAACACAGAAAGAAAAAGTATTTATTGCCACAGAAATTACATGCATAGATACGTTACCTTACCTTTACATTATGAACCTAAGAAAACTACCATAACCTATGAAAGAAAAGGGAGTCAGTGATGGCGTGACGGGAGAAGGACAGTATGGAAGAAGAAAACGTGTTGCGCTGACCGCAAGTAACATGGGACAAGGGCAGGCAGATGATGATGGCATTATGAGCCTAAAATAAAAATCCGTAACGATAGTATTTGTGATAGGATTGTGATAATAAGGACTAATCAAATGAACACTATCAAAGTGACTGAAATCGTTTCAAAAACCAAATGTTCGTTTCTAAACGACTTTCAATACTTCCATGTTCTATCTAGTATATATGCATGTCGGGTTTAGTCAATAGTACGGACGTCAAAACAAATCACAAGCACGCCCCTAGTGGCAATCAAGAGCAACTACGCATTGGCGCGCTTTTATAAGCACTTGCGTAGCGGGGAACAGAGCAGTTGAGTACTAACAGCCGTAGAGCTAAGACGTCGTAGAATCAGTGTCGATCCGTAAAATTAGTAAGCAATAATGTAACGCGTGTCTATTTGAATATACTCAGTGTATCGAATAATTTGTGTGATTTCATTTTCACGATTGACCCACCTACCTGCCCACACACGATGTCTTAACCTAAGGGAATATATCCTGACTTCCCGATGGTTTGCATCTATCGGCCAGCCTTGATGCGACATCAGAATTGGGATTCGGTCGTGCTAATGAGATCACACGTAAAAACAAAGCTAGTGAAAATGTCGGTTACATTCTTGCAAAAAAAAAAAACGTGATGTCAGTTGCGACTACCCTCGAAAACAAAATAATGAAAATAACTAGTCTGGAGCGGAGCAGCAAGGCGGCTAGCAACAACAAAGGAGCTGGACAGGTCAAGGAGGAGCGTATGGAAGTGTGAAATGGTCCATACACACTGATCTTTATGCCAATCTGGTGAGTCGTTTTCATTTTGTTATGACTATGGAAAAGTGCGTTCATTATTCAAAATTCTGGTTTTGTTTACGGTATGGCCCATGTCAGGTCCATTATAATCTCATTTTAGTTATCACTGATCAAGTTTTAATGTTACTGAAGAGTTGTTATTCTGATATCACTGTTAATAGTCCTTAGCTAGCTATTATAGTTCGGACTTTAGAGCGATGTAGTAGAATTGCCGTACCAAATACATCATTCTGGAAATTATGATAATTCCTAATGAAATTATTAGTTTTGAGTTAATGGAATTTGATTATGAGGTTTCTATGCTTTTTCTTTTCAACTTGAGGTTAGTCTTTGGATAGTTTGAGCCTAATACTCGTATGTGGCATCGTTAATTGAGACTTGAAATGCCACTGACGCTATGGCATTGGATTTTCTAAAGCCCATATGCCTACCTGGACACTGTAATGTGTTTCATGTTTTGGACAGGGACTCTGCACTAACATTTGGTGTCCACAATAACCCATTTTGCTGTGCCGGTTTAGTTTACTACACCGCTGCACCGGTTAAATTATCAAAGTTGTGTATGGTTAAGATAACTGTGAACATATACTCTCGTAATGTTTTTTCACGTTTCAGACACCATATTGCGTCGCAGTGGAGCCTCTGCTGCAGGCTAGCGGTTCAAATGCTGAATGCGAAGGTCGTCTGTCAACATCTGAGAGGTTAAGAGGAACGGCAGGCTAGCAGTTCGCATGTGGTTGCGCAACATTACGATCACAGCTGTGAAGTCATGTGAGCGCAAGTTTGGAATGAAATACTCGGTGAGTCGCTTCTATTTTATTTCGATAGTGAGGTCGAATGTTCTCTAGTGAAGAGATGCTATTTCAAAATTTAAGAGTGTTCATGTTTGACCACAGAGTTGGTCGTGGTTATATCTAGCACTATCACTATCTAATTAAGACACACTTACTAAAAAGCAAGTAGTTGATGAGTTTCTATTGGCGGAATAGTTTCAACATTTGATTCAGTACGTACTTTAGGATTAAATATCCCATAAGAAGATGAGCTCGTGGCTAAATAGTGGCGGCCGCGCGGGTCGATCGTCAGGGTTAAGCGACGCTTGACGAGGTCGGTCCGTGGATGGGTGACCATTTCAACATACCGAGTTTCCTCCGTGCCTCGGAAAGCACGTTAAGCCGTTGGTCCCGGCTGTCATTTGAAGATCTTTGACAGTCGTTACGGGTAGTCGGAGGCTTGAGATCTGACATTAGTCTTGCCAAGGGGTACCGTGTTACCCAGTTGCTGTGTTGTGGAGATCAGATGGGCAGTCGCTCCATGTAAAACACTGGCACTTAGCTGAATCCGGTAAGACTGGAAGCCAACCCCAATATAGTTGGGAAAAGGCTAGGCAGATGATGAAGAAGATGATCTATCCAAAGTGACTTAACAACTAGTCATTTTCAGTCGCAAAGCCAGTTAGTAATGTCGTTGGGCGAAGGCAATTGTATCGAGTTAGTAACGATACTGGTCATTTGCGTGTATTCGGAACAGATCTTATGTTGCGTAACGATTTACAACCACCGTCTTTAGATCTGAATTCACTTGCTTACTTTCAAAGTAATATTATGATAGCAGTAGATCTCGCGATCGTTTTCCTTACATAAAAACTGAGTTAGTGTGCGATAGTAAAGGGTTACTGTTGATAATTTGATTTTAACGATATTGATCTGAGTTAATTCGTGAAGCTCCTTCACACGAGTTATTAACACGCAAATATTATGAGGCTTAATTATAACCCTCATATTAACAGTCGATATGCTCCAATATCTTTGAGTAAAAAGAGCGAATCTAGTAAGAAGGATCCTCGATCACCAAGTTCTTTGAGAATTAGACGTCATAGTTGATGACAGTGGTAATGAAACATGGCTTGTACACTCATACTCGAAACTTTAGACCGCACCTCATGAGTAACATGTGGCGATGGGTCTACCAGGAATCGTTGGTGCGATTTCTGTCTGTGTTGGTTCACAGAGCGATTCATGTGTTGTAGCACATATTCGCTAGATTTCTAAGAATCGTTGGTGCGATTCCTGTCTGTGTTGGTGCACAGAGCGCTTATGTGTTGTAGCACATTTGCGCTAGATTTTTGAGAATCGTTTATACGATTTCTGTCTGTGTTGGTGCACAGAGCGCTTCATGTGTTGTAGCACATATTGCGCTAGATTTTTGAGAATCGTTGGTGCGATTCTTCTCTGTGTTGGTGCACAGAGCCCCTCATGTGTTGTAGCATATGTGGCGGCAGATATGTAAAGAATCGTTGGTAGATACGATTCTGATTTGTGTTGGTGCACAAATCACAGTGAAAGTTTCATGAGTTGAGTACACATTGCCTATGAATTGTAAAAAACCGTAACAGCATTGTTACAAGTACTTTGTTTAGTTGTTGAACTTGTTGATCGTCGGACCTTCATATAATGGAGTGTTTTGTGGGAAACTCTAATACGAAAACTAAATAGGCCCTGTATTAGGTCCCCGGTAGGTGATTATGACAGGATGGTGATCGTTATACACCGAAAGCTTTAAATAGGTACGCTTAGAACCTACAAGTATGCATAAGGTAGGTTAGGGCAGATGCCAGCGGGTTATGTACCAGTCGATGTTGATGTCAAAAGGATTTTGATAATGATGAGCAAGCTTAAGGTGTCAAGTAATTGAGTCTATCGGCCGTATTATGTTTGACCGTACCAGTGGATTCTGGCGGAGGTCGGGGTCTAGAGAGAGACCGTGAGACCGTTGTGTAAGAGCAATACAATTGCTGGTCGGCTAGAGAGCCGTGGTGTTAGAGGTTTTACTCGAGGGTTCCCATAAGCTTGGCAGTTTTTGCTGCAGAATAAGTTTTAAACTTTGTTTGGAGCGACTAGTGGTACATAGCCCAGGGTAATGATTTAGTTAAAGAGTAGAGTTCTCAAATTTCCCTATTTTCATGAACCCAATAATCCAGTTCGGTCAGGAGTAGCCGAGCGTTGTGTGGCAACTGTGAGCCTGTGTGGCAACTGTGAGCCTGTGTGGCAACTGTTGGCCTGTGTGACAACTGTTGGCCTGTATGGCAAGTGAAGGTCTTTTTAGAAACTATAGGCCTGTATGACAACTGTAGTCCTTTATGGCAACTATAGGCCTGTATGGCAACTGGAAGTCTGTGTGACACTATGTCTGGTGTGAAAATTCATGTTTGTGTTAGAAACCTTACAGAAAGTTCTTATTGAGTTATGAGGTTAAAAGAAAGTAAACTCGCAGTCACGCGTGTGGTGAGGTCACCATGTTGATGACGTTCGAATCGTCAAGCCCTCATTACGAAAATTTAAATGGTTTTGGTTTTCGAAGTCTGATTACTATGCGTAGATTGTGTTAGGCAGATACACAGAGCTCAAGTACCAATTGAGATAGTAGATGAAGTAGATAATAAATTGACTTAAGACTAAATGTCTGTGAACAGATTCTGAGTTCAGAAAGTTGAGTTAACCGACATCGTGGAGATGTGCGAGTAGAGCAATTGTTATTGCTAAGAGAGCTATGATATAGCTAGGAGAGCTATGAGATGGCTAGTAGAGCTATGTGATGGCTAAAGATTGTGAATATGAAACCTGGTGTATTGTTTCTTTAGTTTCATTTAATGTGACATTAATGACTATCAGTGGTACTTGAATTTTGTAACCACGAAGATTGGGTGCTTTTAGGTACCAAATCGATGATTAAATTGCTATTTTCTTTAAATTGGCAATAGAGAGATTTAAATGATCATGTTTGATTGTTTAAAAATGTTTCCTCACTCTAGAGTTTGAGTCAGGATTGGACGAGCGAATACTGTTTGGAAATTTTGTGTTTCAGAAAAACATCTCTTGTATGATGGGCGATTGCCAGGATGGAGTGGACTAAGACAACGTATGGTGCAACACGAGGTGACCATGAGATGACATGGAGCAAGGACAAGAAGATGATGCCTGCGGGTGATAGATTTGGGGATCTGTCACCTGAGAGAGGCCCGAGAAGGCGACGTGTGTGTTCCACGTTCGCCTCTCAAAAGGAATTACGGCCTAGAGAACACCATGTGGTTTTAGTCAGTAGGAGTCTGACAGACCCCTCGGCTTTCCCCAAGGGCTGAGGACATCCATTGAGGATTTCCACATGATTCGATACACTGTTAAAACCTGACAATTAGGAACAGACGAGGACGCCTGTCTCGCAGGATGGCCGTGTCGGGTTTAGTCAATAGTACGGACGTCAAAACAAATCACAAGCACGCCCCTAGTGGCAATCAAGAGCAACTACGCATTGGCGCGCTTTTATAAGCACTTGCGTAGCGGGGAACAGAGCAGTTGAGTACTAACAGCCGTAGAGCTAAGACGTCGTAGAATCAGTGTCGATCCGTAAAATTAGTAAGCAATAATGTAACGCGTGTCTATTTGAATATACTCAGTGTATCGAATAATTTGTGTGATTTCATTTTCACGATTGACCCACCTACCTGCCCACACACGATGTCTTAACCTAAGGGAATATATCCTGACTTCCCGATGGTTTGCATCTATCGGCCAGCCTTGATGCGACATGCATATTATAACTGCACAAACTATATAGGTCTACCCGTAGAAACAGTTAAATAACATGCGACTGCTAACGGTTCGCTTACAACACTAAATTAAGCCGAGGAGGTTGGGGGGAGGAGTAGGGTGACTACAATAACAAAAAAAATTTATTTTTTATTTTTAATGAAACCTGAAAGCAATAGAAAGTTTGTTTTTGCCTATTTACGAGGCGAGGTAATTTCAATCGACATAAGATAAGCTCTAAACTAAGAGAATATACAGAAATAATGAACAAAAGATCCTTGTCAATCAACTGCATATAACTTTTAAGGAACACTTGCACGAAAGATTGACTCAGGTTACTACGTATGTCCTGAAAAGAATAAGACAAACAATTAATCTAAATACCGCAATGGTTGCTTACCATGCTTATGTAGCATCCGTACTCAGATATGGTCTTATAATTTGGGGGAACTCAGTAGATGTGCAAAGAGTTTTTAAAGGACAAAAAAAATGTATCCGGGCAAAGTGTGGAGCCCACTTTTTGGATAGCTGTAAACCATTATTTCAAAAAATGAAAATTCTGTCTTTACCATGTCTTTATATTTTTGAAACATGCATGTATGTAAAAAAAAATATAATCTTTTCGAAAAAAGCAGTTACAAAATAAATAGTAGAATACGACACAAAGACAAATTGAAACTACCCCAAATAAAATTAACGCTATTTAAAAGAAATGCTTACTGCATGGCAATTATTATATATAATCATCTACCAAATAATACTCAAGATTTGCCATTGCCGTTGTTCAAAAGGGTATTGTTCAGATTGTTATTGGAGAAAAATTATTACAGTGTCCAAGAATATTTAGAAGATAAGTCGTTACTAATATAATAATAGTATAGTTTTATTAATTAATTACTAATATTTTTAATATAATTTTATTAATTGATTACTAATATAATAATATAATTGTATTAATTAATTGCTAATATAATAGAATAATTGTTTTATGTTTATTCATTATTATTGCTGCAATACAATTTCAATCTTTATTAATTAACTATTACAGATTCAGATTTTATTCATAATTATTAATAAATATTTGTACGCCATATTATGGCAGGATATGCTGGAACCAATATTGTAACATCCATTTTACCATATTCGAACAAATAAACATATTTGATTTGAAAAAAAAAAACTAAGTAGAAAGGATTTCAAACTTATAATATTAAAATAAGTACAACACGAGGTTAAATTGACAGTTCGTCATACAATATTGTCAATTTAACCTCTTGTTAGCAACTAACTCTGAATTAGGTTTTTCGTGCAAGTGAAGAGAATTTTACATCACACCAAATTCGGCAATGTCCCCCATTTTCCTTCAACACAGCCCCCCTATATTCTGAAGTGGTGTCGGCAGTATAAATTGGTGTGGAAAAACTCCGCCGCTCTGTATTCTATGCCCGTCGGAGAGCGAGAGGGGAGTGCTGCCGTCTCGCTCGCACGGTGGTTGTTATGGATAGCAGGGAGTATTCATAGTGTGGCGAAGATGATTGGGTAAAGTTTATAAAATGCTTATTTATTGGACGATGGCTAAAAAATCAAAGTAATCATGTAAATCGCATGTGAATGTTAGCCTATTACATTTAATGTAGCTTTTTAGAGTGTAAAGTGCTGCTCAAAGCGCATATTTCTGAGCGTAGCATGTAGCATTATCGTGTATCAAGATGCCTGCGTAGTATGTAGCTCATAGCAATTTGCGTTGCATCTAATAGGAAACATGTATTACGGTTTTTGTACCTTATCGAAATTTGACGAGAAGGATGTAGCGCGTAGTTTGTAGCAAACTCCGTAGCAAATAGCAAATAGAGCGTAGCACGTAGCACAGAGCGTGGCACGGAGCGTGGCACGGAGCGTGGCACGGAGCGTAGCACGTAGCACAGAACGTAGCACGTAGCACAGAGCGTAGCACGTAGCACAGAGCGTAGCACGTAGCACAGAGCGTAGCATAGAGCGTAGCACGTAGCACAGAGCGTAGCACAGAGCGTAGCACAGAGCGTAGCACAGAGCGTAGCACAGAGCGTAGCACAGAGCGTAGCACAGAGCGTAGCACAGAGCGTAGCACAGAGCGTAGCACGTAGCGCAGAGCGTAGCATGGAGCGTAGCACGTAGCACAGAGCGTAGCACATTCTTCGTACCGTGTAGCAGTCGTACAGATGCTGCGTAACAAATATCGCGTAGTTCATGCGGAAAAACAGCTTCTTTCTTTGTCTCTCTAATCTCTGGCAGTACCGATTTCATTACAAAAATCTTTTACTGTTAAACAGCTACACTTTCGCTTTATGTTATTTGTTTTCAAAAATCGCAAGGTTCCAGTACAATTTGCCACGAGAGCGAAGTGTCGAAAATATGAGTCATGTGTAATATTTTATCTCCAGCTGATCAAAATTCACGCCCAGACTATAGCTCCATCCGGGGGGCGTGTCCGCAGTGATTGATGCCTTTTGTTTAAACAACTTACCGCTGTTTGCAGCCACCGATACTACGTCGATAACTTGAGACTCTTCCACAGGGTTTTTGGGTTTTTCAACTTTTAGAGAATCGCTGGTTATCTAGCGCTAAATCAGGAATGGTTCATCATTATCAGGAGCCACTACCAAACTTAATTTTTTCAAGCTTTTATTTAACTTGCAATGTATATATGTGACTTCGGGTCAAATCTTGCAACTGAATTTTAAAGCAGTTTCCTCCACCGATTAAGATGAAATTTTGCATACACGTTTAGTCTGGATGACAATGCATGGTTCAAAATCAAAATCAAATATTTTTATTTTACATAGGCCTAATTAAAAGAGAAGAAAAATGAGATTGAGAATAGTTAGAGATATCCATATATTTGTGCCGTTTATGAGTTACCAGGGAAGCCGCATGCGCAGAGGGTGTCAAAGCCAAATTTTTTATCTTCAACGTAGTCCTTGATTCTATAATATGCTTTTTTAACAAGGACACGTTTGGTGTAGTTTTTGAACCTTCCATCGGTCAGTTCTATAACTGACTTAGGCAACTTGTTATAAAAGCGTATACTGTTTATAAGAAAAGACTTGCTAGTTTTCGTTAATCTGAATTTGGGTATTACAATTTCGTGCTTACTACGTGTATTTAAATTATGGAAGTCACTTCTAGTTTTGGAAAGCCCTCGATTTTTGCGGACATACAAAATACATTCCAAAATATAAAGTGAAGGTAAAGTCAGTATATCGATCTCTTTAAATTTTTCTCTGGGGGACTCGCGAGGACCCATTTTATAGATCGCGCGGATTGCCCTCTTTTGTAAGATAAAAATTGAGTCAACGTCTGCTGCTGACCCCCACAGCAGAATGCCATAAGACATAATACTGTGGGTTAACTAAGTAACGTCATTCTAAATCCAATATGGCGGATGGCCCAAGATGGCGGACTAGTTCTTTTTTGTGCACTGCAATGGGTATCAAATAAAAGGGTTTCAAAATCAAATATTTTTATTTTACATAGGCCTACATGGGCACTTATAAAACGTCGACAAAAGGTGCACGGTTCGGGTTAGTCGTTTCCTATGGAGAAGAACCGGCAAGAAACTCCATGTTTGCTGAGAAGAATACGAAAAAAATTGTTTAAAAAAATATATGAATAATTTTATAATTTGTTTTTTACAAGCTTTTATTTACTTTAACCTCCACTCCCGGTGTCTGTAATCAAATTTTGTATGTTTAATACACTGTTTTACTCACTGCCCGGGGTTCGATTCAGCTGAAATTTTGGACATAGGCACAGATAATAGCTAGCATACAGATGCCTCATCCCATACAAAGAAACCGTGCCGACGTAACTAGCGTTTTCCATCTGATTTTTTTGCGATAATGGTACGGAACCCTTCGTCACCTTCGTGCGCGAGTCCGTCTCGAACTTGGCCGGTTTTTTATTGATAAAAATCTCGCCTGATGGTAAGCGATGATGTGGTCGACGGTGAAGCAAGCTTGCCTAGAAGTAACCTATTCACTCTTGACTTAAAGGCCCCCAGGGGGTTTTAGTGTATAATATAATTATCTGAAGAAGATCTTTGGAGATAGACAATGGGACTCAATTTTCAATTCAATTACAAAAAAACAATAGGTAACTTAGTATTAAAAACTTCTACTTCCGTAAAGACAATTACTATAAACTTACTGTCGCTTTTTTTTTAGTATAAAGGTTTTATGTTCACATTTTCTTTAAAAGTGACTCGTGTTAGCTAAATCTATGAGCTAAACGCTTAACTCTTTTAGAAATAAGACACATATATTGTATTTTTATACCACGTAAAGGTAAAAAAAAAATATTTTGTTCATAAAAGCCTAAAAATTTCAGGTTTTATACAACTATAACATTAAAATAACCAATCTACTTAAACAATTTACTATCCTACTTGATTAATCCTAGTCCTATAATTTCTCCTCCTCTTGTCTATGACCCACCTTTATAGTCTGTGGCACCCGCAGATCTATAGATTGCCAAACAATGATGACAGACGCAAAACTGTAGCAAGTAGAAGTGCAAATAGTATCTACAAATTCAAACAGAATACAAAATCGAGGAGCGAATATCAATATTTGATATTTGGTATTGTAACGACACCCCGCTCTCGGTTGCGGCTATGTTGGGTAACAGTTCGCGCGCTTTTTGACATTTAAATGATGACAGTTGTTTTTTTTGGTCTGGTTTTTGTTTTTTTTCTAACCTTAATTCTGACAATTTAAAACCTACAAAAATAAAGTTTACTTTTTAATGTCACTGACTCCACAAAAATAATACACTTTCTGTAAGTTTTTTTTTTATAAAGGCTTTATTTTTGAGAGAAAAAAGCATCTGATCAGTCCCACAACTCCTGAATTGCAAATTATACGATATTCGTTCATATTTTTACCTCACCACTAATTGAATCTGCTCAAAATGCAGCGAATTCCATGTCAGAATCAAAAATGTAAAAATAACATTTTTGTTCGTAAGTATTTTTTGCTCTTCGTCATAAATTCTTCTTCAACCTTACATTGCATACTCACTCACTGAAATTTTTTCGATCTTCTTTTCAACTATTACCTTCCTCTCCACCCCTCTTTAGTTTTAAAAGAACATCATTATAACGCACGATCAGCTTATTTCACCAATTCTCATAAAGCAAATGGCGGCGTAGAAAGCTTTCTCAACTTTACATTTCCTCAAAAAAGTGTTTTTCATTTTTTCTATTGTTTTCCCATTATATAAAAAAAACATAATGCGTGTTTCGTATTTTTCGTAGTACCTATGTTTCTTGTTGTAATGTTTCCTTTATGTATTGTATTTGTTTTATGTACAGTAAAGTACCTAAAAAAACTTTTTTACAAAAAAATTGTACCGACTTCCAAATAAAAAACTACAAAGTGAAATATAAAAATATAACTATACACTACAACTAAGAACTAACAACAACAACTAACTATATACTATATATAATAATATAACTTAATTTTAGGAAGTCGGTGTCTTTGGTAGGTACCAATTTTTTGCGTTATGGACACCTACTTTCAAAATCGGTCCACAATTGACGTAGATATCGGTGAACAAATTTAAAAAAAAAAACATAAAGTCGAATAAAGAACCTCCTCCATTTTCGAAAGTCGGTTAAAAATTAATATATAAAACAAAAATTGAGTTTAGCTTTCATTGAAAAACTCTCATTCATATAATCCAAAAACTAAATCATGAAGAATAAAACTTTCTACAAAAACATAATTCATCAAAAAGGCGCGTTCACAAAAAAAAACAGTTGACCAAAAATAACAAAAGACATTACACCAACCGCAAACAATCAAAGACAATAGGGACGATATTTTAAAAAAAACAACAGCTCGTCACGTCCCGGGAAGGCGGGAAGACGGCGGCCGTTGATTGGTGCAAATTGAATTTGGAATCAAGGAGCGCCGGCGGGTGCGGGGCGGACGGGGGTGTTGTCGTGTTGGCGATCGCTCGCTGATTGCCCGTTTGCGGTGCGACTGGAGAAGTGTGGATACGACTTATTGTTTTAACGGTTTTGTAGTTTTTTGTATGAGAATTTGAAATGATCAATAAATAGGGATGATGACTAAAATTATATATTTGTATACCATCAGTTAGATTAAAAAAGAGAGAGAGGAGCTCGTGGCTAAATAATAACAGCCGCACAGGTCGATCATCAAGGTTAAGCAACGCTTGACGAGGTCGGTCCGTGGATGGGTGACCATTTCAACATACCGAGTTTCCTCCGTGCCTCGGAAAGCACGTTAAGCCGTTGGTCCCGGCTGTCATTTGAAGATCTTTGACAGTCGTTACGGGTAGTCAGTAGCTTGAGATCTGACACCAGTCTTGCCAAGGGGTACCGTGTTACCCAGTTACTGGGTTGTGGAGGTCAGATAGGCAGTCGCTCCATGTAAAACACTGGTACTTAGCTGATTCCGGTAAGACTGGAAGCCGACCCCAATATAGTTGGGAAAAGGCTAGGCAGATGATGAGCTAGATTAAAAAAAATATTAGACAAGTATTTTTCTCTTGTCACGTAAACAAAACATAACGACGATACGGAGAGTTGAAATTTCCATAACATTTACACACAAGTAATTTTCAATCATTTTCTGTTCACATACCCCCACTCCTGTACTTTGTTGGGCTTTATTTTATCATTGCAAATATTTATTGATTTAATAAAGCATAAAGTATGACATGTGTCGAATATTTTTTGATAATCTAACTGACGCTGACGGACAAAATAAAAGTAGTATTTTTTTACCTAGGAATCATCCCTATTATAGGATGAAACTACCTATACATACTTCAGTTTTTTAAGAAATAATTAGTTTTTTTTTTTTTTTTTAACAATTTTATTGGCATGGCTTTCTAGCCTTTGTGCCATATCTTCATTTTCATTTTATATTTTGTTTATCTTATTATTTTTATTTTATCTTCATTCTTTATAAATGTCTCTTTATATCTTTCCAGTTAATTGTAATTTACGTAATCAACAAATACACACAGTGTACATCGAGTCTATGAGGTTCGTAGAGCCGCGTAGCACGCCGTAGAAAGCGCGCTACGAAAAATACTACGGATCGGTTTGGCCGACCAGTTGCAAAAATGTATTCCTGGAACGAACATCGACACAGCCAATAAAATCGTAGATTGACTTGTATTTAATTTTGACAAATTATTGATTTTCGCTCCTGTATCCGTGTGGTAGGGTAATATTCTTTATGCTTCAGAATATTACACCTAAATAAAAAACGAATAGATCTATATTAGTGAAAGATTCAGTGAACGTTAAAGATAAAAAATTGGCTTAAGCTCCTTCTGCGCATGCGGCTACCCTGGGTACTCATAAACTGCACAAATATGTGTGTGACTCTAACTATTCTCAATCTCATTTTTCTTCTTTTAATTAGACTTTTTACAATGGCTTTAAATCATCTCTATAGCCCTTTGCTAAGAATAGTTACAGCACTGATAATAAGATTTGTGCCACATGTTAAATTTAGTCTTGTTATACATTTTTTTATTTACCTTTGTACTTAGATTATTTAGTCCTTTGTATAAATCTTTTACCGATTGTTTTGTGAATGTGTGAACATTGTAGGCCTTCTAGATTTCTAGATGATTGTTAACATTTTTTAACTATTTAAATCGTTTTACTTTTTTTTTTTCGTTTGTTTGTGCATCTTGTTTTTTAGTTTCTTACGACTTATTGTCGGGCCTACGTTGTCCCCCATAACTAATTACTAATGCTGTAACATGGAAATATTGTAAAACCAAACCATTTTTTAAAAGTGTAACCGTGGAGTTTCTTGCTGGTTCTTTTCCATAGGAAACGACCAACCCAAACCGTGCACCATATTTTTTTTTGTTTTTTATTATGGGTGGGTCGTCTTAGGGGCGGAGTAGCCTATATGGTTATTGGTAATAAAACCGTGTATCAGAGTAAGATTGCCATCAAGGGCTAAATTTAAACTCCTAGATTCTTAATTGTAATTTCTCGAACACTTTTGTGGTGAGAAATATTAACAATACAGGAATGTCCGCACTAAGATAACATTCAAGTGTCCTCGTGCATGTATTCTACTCTGTTCCAAGCGTTCAACATTCACACTTCAGTTCACTATGGTAGGTACCTACGTTATATGTTCGTGAAATACCTAACATGGAACCTCCTTTGTAGTATCAGAGACTACTAGAAGAGGTTAACTGGCTTAGTAATCTGACATAATTGTGGATTTGTGGTACACAACGAAATGTTAGTCAAATGTCAAGAAGAATTAAGATTTCGTATGTTGGTACTATATAGTACCAACATACGAAATCTTAATTCTTTACTTTACTTTTTAACCTAATCAAATAATTTATTTTCGTAATACAGGTTAAAAAGTGTTACTTACAAAGAATAGTAGACAGGTACACTATGTTATATTATTACTTAATGGTAAGCAAATTAATAGCATATTAGACTCGCAAATAACCTTCTAAGTATTATAATAGTGTTGCAATATCTTCTCAGTAGATAGTCATTATGTTGCGTACTGTTATTATGCTCGGACACAGGTCTTCCCAAGGGGTATCCTCTTATAATAGAATATAATAATATACTATATATATGGTACCTACACCAAAGAAAAATATGACACATATTTTTTACAACAAATTAATACTTGTGTAATAACTTGACTCTGGCAATTGCACAATATGTGTGAAGACAAACTCTGATGAAGAAAAAATAAAATAAAAAACTTAAAACTATGCACACAAAGAAGCTCTTACCCATTTTCTGGCTACGGGAGTATAAATAGGCAGTCGATCCATGAAAAATTATACCAGTCAGATGCATCCAGTTAGGCTGGTAGCTGACTCTAACATAGTTGAGTTATTGACATCCATTTATGCTGCGTAACATTATTATGCTCGCCATATTGTTTGCAACATTCATGCACCAATAAATAGACTGCATCGTAGCTATCCCTAAAAAGTCAAACTGCTTGTAAATAAAGCAATAAAAATATAAACAAGCACTAAACAAAACACGATAATAAATTAATTCCCTGGCCCCTGCTCCAATTCACATAAAAAGGCTGGACAGAATTAAATCACGACTAACGCCATCTAGCGACGGCGCTCATGAATATAACATGAACTACTGACTGCTAGATGGCGGTGTTAGAAATTTATCGCCACTTTTATTGTTACGACCACTTTGGCCGCGTTTCGCGGGCTTTTAGCTAAATTACTCTCATTACTTACATACTACGTTAACATATTGCTGTTTGTGTTCTGTGCAGCGATTTTAGCGCTAGTCTACTTTGTCTTGTGTTTTGGGTAGCGAGAGAAAAGTTGGGCAAAGCAATGCCAAGGAAAAGACGTCTCTTATGCTTTTAAAATGCTTGCTATAAAATAATTACTCTGAAAACAAGCAATTATAATATTTTCTATGTATTAATTAGATCTTATCTCTTAGCTGCTTCTCAGGAGGCCACGACCGCGAAGGATATTGATGATGATGTCAAATTATTTTCTGGCTTTTTGATGCCTGAGTCCGATCAATTTAATCCTTACAAAAAGTATCTCTCAAAAAAAAGTGTCGTGCATAATCATCGCTGACACATCGCTTCAGCAGCTAAAATCCCAAACTCTAGCGATAAATACAAACAAATAGCATAGATAACATTTGCCGTCGTAATTTGGCTAATGTATCATAAACATTTTTGCTTCATCTGTTTCACTAGGCTGAGTGGGCAGTTACCGTTACCCGATGGCGCGGAAGAAAATATACCCTTTGTTTATGGTATTCGTTGATATTCAAAGCGCGTAATTTGTGAGGGTAGGCAGACGTATTAGCTTTGACGCATGATAGGTCACAAATAAATGAATTATGTTTGTTCTTTGATATTAGGTACTTATTTTATTTGTGGTATGATTATTGAAGTTAGTTAATCGGTTCCTATCGAATCCTTCATAACAAATTCGACTCTAATGCTCTTGTTTGAAAAACCAATGCAAGAAAGAGTACCGTCGAAAAAAAATACAAACAAACATTGATTAAGTCTTTTATCGTCAGCCTACAGGCTACTGCTAGGCATGGGCCTCAACAATCGCACTTGCGGCTTCATAAAAAAGTATAGCCCATGAAATTGATAAGTACGCGTTCAGTTCGATAATTCAGTATACAAAAACCGTGAAAACTAGGAAAAAGTAAGCTGTCATTGATGCTAGAGATTGACGGCTCACTTCATCAAAATTAAAGAATAGTACTACAAATTCATTTAGTTATAACCAAACCAAAAAGACCGAATTCTAATTTTCATTAAGATTTAATTGAATGAATGACAGCGACCCACTCAAGCATCTCGTTCACAGACAATTTGACAAACTTTTAACCGGCCGTATGTTGATGGTATGGTGTTTTTATGTAAATCTGCCTTTGTACGAGTGCGGCGGAGGATACGGATTTCTTTAGTCACTGAATTAAGTGTATTTGGTGATTTAAGAGAGATGTTAATACCACCTATAATCGTACAAAGAAAAAGTCGGATTTGACAGCTATAATATACTTAATAATAATTAAACTTGATACTTACAATTGATAAGTACTTGTTGTTATAGTGTATGGGTAACTAGTAATTAATTAGGATTATGAAATTGATTTTTCAATTTACTACGTACAAAGTTTTTTTTTTTAGATTGGCTCGCGCTTGACCACTATAGTTACACACGTAACTTGGCAAGAGTCGATAGATGCGCACAAGTCGTTTTTTAGGTCTCTTTGGTTACCAAGCGGGACGCGGGGAACGTTAAGCACCGTTCCGAGCGTGCTATTGGTTGCTCAGTTAACACAAAGATCGGCTGACCAATTGCGTCGCATCCACGTTCCATTCGCTCTATATGGTGGTTGGTCAGTTAGCGCACTATGCGCGAACTTAACCCCACTACGCTAAAACTTTGCCAAGTTACGTGCCGACAACTATATCTCACCTGATGGTAAGCGATAATGTGGTCTACGGTGTAACACGGTTGCCTAGATGGTTGCCGAGGCCCCGAGGTTGTAGTTATCTGGAAACACAGACTCCGGCAAGGAATTCCACTCCTTAGCTGTACGCACAATGAAAGTATTTCCAAAACGTTTAGTGCGTATATGGATAGGATGTCCAACATGTACCAATGGCACATCACCGTACGTCTTGTAGTCCGATGATGAAACGGGGTGGCGGAATTATATCATGCATTTTAAAGGTATCAGAAATTGCCATGGTTTAATAAAAGTTTGTTGACCTGGTTAACATTTCAGTACCAATTGGGATTCGCTGGTTGCGGGACGCTCAGAACCGATCGATGTGGCTTCGGGGAGGAACAGACGAATTTCGGCTGAAGTGATGATGAATAGAAAAGTCTAAGACATTAACGAGTGTTGACGAGCGGGCTTTTTGGGGTGAGTACTCTCTGTATGTTAAACTTTGACGTTCAAAAAGTGCACGCTTTCAATAGATGACCTATGATTTCGACTCGATTTTTTTTTTCGGTTGGTTTGTATTTGTAGTAAGAGAGCTGGGGCTGTACGAAAATGGACGATTTACGAAGTTGGTATAGCTTAGAAATATGGTTTCTCTTCTACGCCAGGAAATTGTTAGGATAAAATTGGGTAACTCTTGCCTAAGGGTAATAAAAAAAAAAAAAACATGCTGAAAACCCGTTTTACCTACTCCATATCTCATTCCTAAATTTAAAATTATATTCTATCAAATGCAAATATTTTTCATAGACTATTCAGTAACTCTATATACTTCCGGCCAAATTTAATCTGTATAATGTTTTCCGATTTCCGACTTGACTTGTGGCAGGCACTTACATACAGCAAGTCTATATTTACCATCAAAGCAAGTCAAATAAGACCTTATTTCTACCGGTATTGGTGTATTTTTCAAGGGTTGTTGGAAAATAAAAGATTGTAAACGATCTTTCTCAAATATTTTAATGGCGGTCGAAAGCGCTCGCAAATCGGCCATATTGGATTGGTTTTCCCGCTTCTTTTGTATTGATTTGAATTCGTTATCGTGTTATTTTCGCTGGTGAAGTGATTTTCTTCAGATTAGAATGGAAAAAAAAATGTTTTCTCTAGGTGATGTTGATTACAGTGATACTCAGGATATAAGAATGTTTATATGCTTTCAAGCTCGTTTGGTTTAAAATCGTAAAATATAGGTACTTAGAATGGTAGGTATATGGACAAAAGCAGAGCGTCCTCATCATAATTCGTAGACGGTGACGGTGACTATTAGTCACCAAACTCTTTGCAAAAAAAATTGTTTCACTCTGCGAACCATTTCTTTCAATGACACAACTATAATATGATACTGTTTAACGTTTGCACTTCAGAAATTTAAATATACCCCGTAACAAACCCAATATTCATAATCTTAACCTTAATAATAATACCTCGTGTAATATTGGCTCATTAATGTCTATATATTTACCCTATAATAGGGCTGTCTGCGCTCCAGTTGTACTGACTGACGATTGTTTCCTACAAACATACAATAATAGAGGTATTTTCAGTATAAGGCGCCTCCCCGAGCAAAACGCCGCGCTAGTCGAATTTTGTGCAGTTTTTAAGAGCTATCTACTCTTCATTTAAAAAGAAATATCAATTAATAAAAATACATTAAATTTCTACATAATGTTGATTCTAAAATGGTAATACACTTTTTTTTAAAGAGGTGTATGTGTCACTATAATCTCCTTCCAACAAAACCATAAAAATGTGAAATAATTATTGATAGCATGCATCTCCTCGTAAAGTGTTCATTAATTATTTTTTATACTAACACTAATGGATAGACAATTTGATAACGAACATTTTGTAGGTTTTATTTTTTTCAAAAGACCAATATTCGATTTTATAAAGATTTTATTCTAAAATCTGGGCGTATTCACTACCGCAATTCATGCGCCACCAGTGCCGCTAGGCCAATAGGAATGCTCATATCACATGCTGATTTTTTGTTCAGGGTACGGCCTTAACTCATTCTGAAGCGATAAATGATACCCATCCACACTAACACTGCATCCACATAAAAGATAGATTAAAGACCAATTTGATAGTGCCTCGTAAATTATAAACTGCTCTCGTCTTCTCTTGTAGTGTATAAAATAATATTTTATGACGTCAATCTCAGTTCCCTTTCCTATCTTATAGCAATCACTATAAAATAACTCGTAAACTATAAAGTCGATTTTGCTATAAACGCTGGGCTATTAAGTGGGCAATCATTGCTTTTATGAAGGTAAAGAATATAAGCGAAAATGCCATACAGTCGAGTAATTAATCAACGATCATCATCTATTAATTATGGGTACGCTAAGACTTAACGAAGAAACGGCTAACTTGGAATGAAATAACGCATGGAGTTGGACTGTTAGTTGTAGACTCTTGGATAATATGGGGAGTAGAGAGACTAGATAGTAATACCACAGATAATATAATACTAGCATAGTAATACATAAGAGTGTAATGCCTGTAGGTATTATGAACTTATTAAGAATGTCTGAAATAAATGAATATAATAATATATATATATATATAATTAAGACAATCCAAATATTTAATAGGGTAGAGCTGTATGCCTTCTTTTTTTAAATAACCTAAACTGAATAGTGATAACTGGAGAGACTTCGGGTACTTCTAGCGCCATCTATATTTACTGCTCAGTAAAATTCATCTTGACAAAGCGCCATCTATCTTGAGCTAGAGTCTACTACAATGAAATTTCAAGATGCTGTTACCATAGCAAACGAAATAATTTACTTGATGAACATAAGATGTCGCTGCAAATGAAACAAATATTACTCGACCAATTTCAGACTGTCATGGCTACACAAACAAATCACTTCAGTTATTCCACTTAGAAAGTATTCTTGATTTATTTACTTTACTATACTAATATATACTTACTTTACTTACTTTAGTTTTGCAAAAGTTTGCGAGAAGGGAACATGTTACGCGTTTACTGTTAATTTATTGTTTATTTACAAGTTTTTAATGTTAAGAAAACAATGTAAAGTGTAGTTAATATCGTGTTTTTTTGTTTAGTTGTTGTGTTTGTGTGCAAAATGAAAGTTATTGAAGCAAAAATTGTAGTTTTAGGATCACAAGGTGAGTTGATTACATTTTGAATTCATTCAAGTTTTTCTTAAGATGTCGTAATTGTACTTAAAATTAATTCGGATATCGCTAACAGACAACTATCAGTTATTTCATCATAATTTCTACAAAAAGAAATTAAAACAATGACTTTTTAATAGTTTTCAACTTCTTGTAATTTTCAAGTTAATTGTTTATTGTTAAAAGTGCGATTAGATAGATATTTGCCTTCTAGACCATTGTTCTATTGAAAACCAGCGTATTTGGTATAACCTACTCAATATCGACAAGAAAAGTTGAAACTAGCAGCGCGAAATCAGTCAGTCCTTTGAAAACTTTTTAAAATGTTCTAAGAAATTTCGTTTTCGCTTTCATTTTGATCAAATTAATGCCAGTTTAAAAACCGATAAACGGAAAAAGTATTGTTCAAATGTTTCTGTTTATTTCCTGCAAAATTATACTAATTATGGATAATGTATAAAAGTTATCTCTATCTAAATATAATGATATTCAAGTAATTTTTGTACTATGGGTAAACTCAAATGTGCCTACATCATAATAATATGGCTGCATCAACTAATGTTGTAATATTTAAAAACATATTTGTCATCAAGACATGAAGAAGATACATCATCTGTCAGAAAGCTTTTTCTTAAGTTTTGCAAAGGAAGATATGTTTTAATTTGGCTGTCTGTAAGTTTAAAACTATACCTCGGGGACATACAGTAGTCATAGTGGATCTTTGTGTCCCTGAAGTTGGCTGCAACACCCTGCGCAGTTGCTATTTTTGTGTCAATATTGAAGTTTAAATAGCATTGTATAACTGCCTCTTTCACTCGCTTACGTTTGTCACATCGTCCTATCTCGCTCACTCTATGCAGTATACGACAAACTGTTTCTTGCGCTATGGTTCACAGAGCCAACTTCAGAGACACCAAGATACACTGTGACTACTGGAAGATGTCCCAAATATACTTGGGAATAGGCTGGGTAGATTAAAAATTGTAAAATGGGTCGCAGATAAATTTGAAAGAGAGTTACCGCAGCCCTGGCACAAACAACTGAAGGACCACGGGTGGGTTTTAGCCAGTAGAAGTCTGACACACCCTCTCGCTTCACCCAGAGCGGGCGAAGTCATTGGATGATTTAACAAACAAAAAAAAAAGGCAGATACAATAGAGAGAGAGAGAGTTCAAACACAGCCAGCACGGTCCAATACAATATGATTACGTTAACACTCCAAATGTCCATTATAACAAAATGATTCATCGCTTGTTAAAATCAATAAATAATGTAGTTTTATTGGTCAGTTCCTGTGCTGTGGTTAGGCAATTATGATATCTACAGTTATAATAACTTTTTAATGCTTATTGTTACAATTTAATTTAATAAGAGTGGAGTTTCACTAGAAGATACTTAGGAATATGTAGTGAATAGGGCACAGCTAAGGAGAGGAATACACTGCTGGAGTCTGTGTTTCCAGAAAGCTACTACCTCGGGGTCTTTAAGTCAAGAGTGAATAGGTTACTTATAGGCAAGCGCGTTACACTGGTGACCACATCATCGCTTACCATCAGATGTGATAGTGGTCAAGCGCAAGCCTATCTATAATAAAAAAAAATACTATGGGAAACCAGGTACCCTCTGTGAGATAGTATCACGAGAATGCTGCTGGCCTTCCTTGAGGAGCTCTGGTGGATCGAATGACCCATTTATCCCACCCATATGCAAAATACCCACTTGGAAAAGAAGTTACGGTCACCAAGCCATCATACAGGGTATATTTGTGTATGCAAAGTTGTCGTCGGCTGACTAAAATTTGTTTTGAGAATTGGTGATGGTTTCCTTGGAGAAGGTTGTTAATTTACATGGGCAGAAGTGACAAATATGATCACACCTCTCCGTTACACCCCGTACATACATAATTATAATAGGGTAACATATCTGCGTCAAATATTTTGTAAATTTGTCAGAGTAGGTACATATTTTGTTCTGCTGAAAGTAATAAATAATTTGTAGAATAAATTATGTTGAATGCCTATTATAAATACATTATCCTCTCTTTTCCTTCCAGGATACAGTTTTGATAAAATCAGTTATGAAATATTTCTATCATATAATTTAAACTTTATCCTGGACAAAATAAAACATTTTCACCTATGGTTTGAATATTAATACTTGTTATGTCCAAAATGAAATGCTTTTCCATTAGATTTTTTCCTCCCTGACTGTGACTATAAATCTTTGGGATAGGTAATAACTTTTTTGAAACTGTGTTTTTGTACCTACCTACTTTGTACAAGGGTAAGATAAACAAAGTTGTTTCACCCTTATTTTTAGGGTTCCGTAGCCAAATGGCAAAAAACGGAACCCTTATGGATTCGTCATGTCTGTCTGTCTGTCCGTCCGTCCGTATGTCACAGCCACTTTTTTCGAAACTATATGAACTATGCTGTAGAAACTTGGTAAGTAGATGTATTCTGTGAACCGCATTAAGATTATCACACAAAAATAAAAAAATAAACAATAAATTTTGGGGGTTCCCCATACTTAAAACTTTAAATTTTTATTTTTCGTCAAACCCATACGTGTGAGGTATCTATGGATAGGTCTTCAAAAATGATATTGAGGTTTCTAATTCCAAAGTGGTAAAATGTGTCCCCTCCCCTGCCCCTGTAGCCCTGTAACTTCTAAAAATATATGATGTACATTACCATGTAAACTGCCACCGAAAATTGGTTTGAACGAGATCTAGTAGATAGTTTTTTTTTAATACGTCATAAATTGTAAACCGCAATTTACCAAGTACGGAACCCTTCGTGCGCGAGTCCGACTCGCACTTGGCCGGTTTTTTATATTATAGCAATGTAGCAAAAAAATCTTAAGGGTACACTAGTCGACGGCACGAACTATTTTGTGCGCGGGGTTAAAATGCATTTTATATCAACCGACAACACGTGTGGATGATATAGATGCTGTGATGAGCAGTAGGAAGATAATTCGCGTACGAATACACACTTTTGCAAATTTGTATCGAAATGGATAATGATTTAGGACGAAATCGAGCGCGCGAAATTTTATAAACAGACCTTTGGCTGTCTAGATATCATGAATATAAACTACTAAATCTATATGTTCAAAATAAAATTATTTGCATTGTTGAACTACTAATCTATCCCTGTATGGAGGCCGTTTTGCAATTTTCTGTCTTCTTATGGTATTTATTTGCGCCCAAAAATGCGTTAAAATTAGTGTCGAAATGTGGAACTTTCGACGCTCATAACTTTCAAACATTTTCTATTTTTACTTTTTTGCTTCCATACAGGGCTAGATAATGATGAGACAAATTGATAATTTTTATTATTTTGAACGTACATCGTCAAACAGTGGAATAATCCCCAAACTACGTTTGTATGAAAGAATTTTTGACTAGTGTAACCTTAACAGATGTGCAATGTGCAATATATAGTTTCTTTAAAAAGCCCTTTTTGTCCAAAATATATATTGTTTATTTTATATTAGTGACACTACATCAAAACTCGCATTATCTTTAATAGGAAGTAAAAGTATTTATCATACTGATACCAAAATATTTATTAATTACCGAATAAAAAATAATCACGAGATTAAGATCAAATACGTACTTAACATTGTGATAAGATAAAATACTTGTATTTAAATGTGTCATAATTTGCTGCATAATTTCATCACCTATTAAATATTTTTAACGACTTAAAAAAAGGAGGTAATCAATTTGACATATATGTTTGTAATATTGTTGGAACTGCACAATATTCACTTATTGTTAGGGTAAATACGCTAAATGTCGGCCCCTTTACGGCTTTTCTAATAGCTCTGGCGCCATCATTTGCAACGAAAGGATAGCTTATGATTCGGTTTTGGACAGTTTGATAAATCTATTTTATGTTTATAGGCATAAGGTTGAAATTGCTACTAAAAGAAAACCGGCCAAGTGCGAGTCGGACTCGCGCACGATGGGTTCCGTACCATTATCGCAAAAAACGGCAAAAAAATCACGTTTGTTGTATGGGAGCCCCCACTTAAATATTTATTTTATTGTTTTTAGTATTTGTTGTTATAGCGGCAACAAAAATACATCATCTGTGAAAATTTCAGCTGTCTAGCTATCATGAGATATAGCCTGGTGACAGACGGACAGACAGACGGATCGCGAAGTCTTAGTAGAGTCCCGTTTTTACCCTTTGGGTACGGAACCCTAAAAAAGATAATCAATTTGACACATATGTATGTAATATTGTTGGAACTGTACAATATTCACATATGTTACTCTATGTGGGCTTCTAAACACGTGTGCCAAATTTCATAAGTGTATGTATGTTTGTACGTATGAATATTTGCCCACGAATTTCTCCGAAACTGCTTATCGGATCGTAATCATTCTTTTTGTGGTGGATTGAGTATCTATAAGTTTTATCAAAATCGGTCCAGCAGTTTTCAAGATATATGGAGCATACAACCGAACTCCTTAGCGACAAACAGCACGAATAAAGTAAATTGAGTTATTATACTATAGGTATTTTGTCAATCCTTTAGGTACCTTCATATAGAACTTGCTCATTTTAGTTATGGTGTAGTAAAACTAAAGAGAGAGTCAGAGATTTATTTTTTATTTAACTATAGACTATAGGCTCGTTTGACCACTATCTCGCCTGATGGTAAGCAATGATGTGGCCGGCGGTGAATTCATGATAAAATGATTAATCTATTCTGAATGTTGATATACACCGTGAAATTTAAGTGGTTGTTTTCCCGCGGCAGAACGACTTGCCTTTAGGAGTACTTTCGAAGCATCCCCCCCGGTGGGTTCCCGCTTTGTCGAGGCGGGGGGGCTCAGTAACCGTGGCTTGGTCACCCACGGTGAAGCGAAGAGGAACCCGAGGAGGGGCCGCTCGTCAGGGCTTTTGCCGATTAAGCCGACGACGTAGCGGCCAACTAGTAGGTTGCGGTGCCGCTTGGTAACAGGCGACATCGCAACTGAGGCGGGCCGCGATGTCTTATGGAGATTCCCAGGTCCCATACGATATCGCGGCTGAGGGTTGGAGGCCGCGGCGGGAGAGGAGTGCCGGTATTGCGGTGCGCCGCTCTCCCTACCTTCCGCGGCCTAGACGGGGTCGCCACCGTCTGATGGCGGACGCGGTGGGGCCGCAGGGGAAGAGGAGTGTCGGTATAGCGTTAGCCGCTCTCCCTATCCCCTGCGGCCGCAAAATGGTAGGTGGCGGGGCCATTGACCTCGACCCGTCACAGTGGGACCAAGGGTGCCATACACGGGGTTTTCTGGCACCCATGTGCTGAATTGGTCCCTGGGGTGGTCACGGCGTACAGTGTGTTCTGGTGCGCCGGTGATGGGGGGTACCCCCCCGAGGAGGGTCCGGTGACGGACAGCCGCGGCGGGTTCGCGGTGAGTGCTAACGCGTGCCCGTGTTCCCGCCATAAGCGGCACTGGAGGACACCGTGGAGTTTTAGTGGGTTAGAGTCCCACATAACTGCACTATCTCCCCGTGGTAGTGCAGTATGCATGAGCATTTCTCAACGCAAAAAAAAAAAAAAAAAAAAAAAGGAGTACTTTCGAAGCATAGAGTTAAAGTAAAAAAATAACGATGTTTTTGTTTTAAAATAATTTAAAAAAAAAACATAAACTTGAAAAAGTGAGTAACAATAGTAACTTGTAGGTACTAGGTACTACGGTGAATAATACGGTGGTGACGCGAGTAGTACCTAGTACCTACAAGTTACTATTGTTACTCACTTTTTCGAGTTGATGAATATTTTTTAAATTATTTTAAAATAAAAACATCGTTATTTTTTTACTTTAACTCTATGCTTCGAAAGTACTCCTAAAGGCAAGTCGTTCTGCCGCGGGAAAACAACCACTTAAATTTCACGGTGTATATGAAGAATGGAAAAATACAAGATAAGTTTTTTTTGTAATAGTACGTCAAATTAAACATCAGTAACACATTAAACTGAAATTGATTATCTCTCTTGCTTACCTAACTTAAGCTTGGCTGTACATATTATATTTGTGTATTTAGAAGGTCATGGTCATGCCAAAATATGGCATTGGGCGGTGCGTTTGTATGAGGCGATTTTGTTCGCACCAATAAACCAACGTGTTCGGCGCTGTCGGCAACCGCGCGGTAGATCGCGAATAACTGTCCGCGTTCGGAAACTACGTTCCTCATCTTCTTCCTCCCTATATCCCATGGTATTTGGGGTCGACGCAACACGTTTTTAACCGACTTCTCAAAAAGGAGGAGGTTCTCAATTCGTTCATCTATACTAATATTATAATACTATACTAATATTATAAAGCTGAAGAGTTTGTTTGTTTGAACGCGCTAATCTTAGGAACTATTGGTTAGAATTGTTTTTTTTTTTTGTGTTTTATAGTCCATTTATCGAGGAAGGTTATAGACTATACTAGTATTTGCTTGGTGCGCGAGCTGCAAGCAGCTCGCGGCTTTGTCGTGTTTTTGAGGAGTATTCATTAACCTACCCTACACGTACCCTACACCTACCCTACACCTACCCTACACCTACCCTACACCTACCCTACACCTACCCTACACCTACCCTACACCTACCCTACACCTACCCTACACCTACCCTACACCTACCCTACACCTACCCTACACCTACCCTACACCTACCCTACACCTACCCTACACCTACCCTACACCTACCCTACACCTACCCTACACCTACCATACACCTACCCTACACCTACCCTACACCTACCCTACACCTACCCTACACCTACCCTACACCTACCCTACACCTACCCTACACCTACCCTACACCTACCCTACACCTACCCTACACCTACCCTACACCTACCCTACACCTACCCTACACCTACCCTACACCTACCCTACACCTACCCTACACCTACCCTACACCTACCCTACACCTACCCTACACCTACCCTACACCTACCCTACACCTACCCTACACCTACCCTACACCTACCCTACACCTACCCTACACCTACCCTACACCTACCCTACACCTACCCTACACCTACCCTACACCTACCCTACACCTACCCTACACCTACCCTACACCTACCCTACACCTACCCTACACCTACCCTACACCTACCCTACACCTACCCTACACCTACCCTACACCTACCCTACACCTACCCTACACCTACCCTACACCTACCCTACACCTACCCTACACCTACCCTACACCTACCCTACACCTACCCTACACCTACCCTACACCTACCCTACACCTACCCTACACCTACCCTACACCTACCCTACACCTACCCTACACCTACCCTACACCTACCCTACACCTACCCTACACCTACCCTACACCTACCCTACACCTACCCTACACCTACCCTACACCTACCCTACACCTACCCTACACCTACCATACACCTACCCTACACCTACCCTACACCTACCCTACACCTACCCTACACCTACCCTACACCTACCCTACACCTACCCTACACCTACCCTACACCTACCCTACACCTACCCTACACCTACCCTACACCTACCCTACACCTACCCTAAAAATACCGTAAAAAAAACACGAAAAAAAGATTCGCCGAAAGGGGGGGAGAAGGGGGGCAAGGGGGTCAACTTTGAAAAATGGTTTGTTTGTGACTATAGCATTGCCCCTTTATATGAATCTGAAAAAAGAAATGTTCCAAGTCTTTCAACTTCCGAGATCCGCTTAAAGGGGGGGAGAAGGGGGGCGAGGGGGTCAACTTTGAAAAATGTTTTTTACTTTACCGAGCCTCCTCTAAACGATTCCGTAAAAAAAACAAAAAAAAAAGATTAGCCAAAACGGGGGGGGAGGGGGGAGAAGGGGGGCAAGGGGGTCAACTTTGAAAAATGGTTCGTTTGTGACTATAGCATTGCCCCTTTCTATGAATCTGAAAAAATAAATGTTCCAAATGTTCCAACTTTCGAGATCCGCTTAAAGGGGGGGAGAAGGGGGGCGAGGGGGTCAACTTTGAAAAATGCTTTTTACTTTTCCGAGCCTCCTCTAAACGAATCCGTATAAAACAAAAAATACGGGTACCTTAGTTTCCGAGAAACGATAGAGGGGGGGAGGAGGGGGGGGGGGAAAAGGGGAGGTTTGGGACTTTTCCCATACTCGCGAGAGTTACTTGTTTACGAATCTGTCAAAATATACCCACCTCCCCCTTCACCATCTGGGAGAACAATTATGTCAATGAGTGAGTGAGTGAGTGGTAATGCAGTTTTATATAATTTGCTTGGTGCGCGAGCTGCAAGCAGCTCGCGTGTTGTTGTCCCTACACCCGCGTGTTGTTGTCCCTACACCTACCCTACACCTACCCTACACCTACCCTACACCTACCCTACACCTACCCTACACCTACCCTACACCTACCCTACACCTACCCTACACCTACCCTACACCTACCCTACACCTACCCTACACCTACCCTACACCTACCCTACACCTACCCTACACCTACCCTACACCTACCCTACACCTACCCTACACCTACCCTACACCTACCCTACACCTACCCTACACCTACCCTACACCTACCCTACACCTACCCTACACCTACCCTACACCTACCCTACACCTACCCTACACCTACCCTACACCTACCCTACACCTACCCTACACCTACCCTACACCTACCCTACACCTACCCAACACCTACCCTACACCTACCCTACACCAACCCTACACCTACCCTACACCTACCCTACACCTACCCTACACCTACCCTACACCTACCCTACACCTACCCTACACCTACCCTACACCTACCCTACACCTACCCTACACCTACCCTACACCTACCCTACACCTACCCTACACCTACCCTACACCTACCCTACACCTACCCTACACCTACCCTACACCTACCCTACACCTACCCTACACCTACCCTACACCTACCCTACACCTACCCTACACCTATCCTACACCTACCCTACACTTTGTTCCAAAAAACATAACCCTAATATTTGCTTGTCGTCGCCAGGCACTGAGTTTCGCTTCACCCACTCAACCTTCGTTACGCTACGTAGGTCGCCGGCTTGCTTCGCTCGCCACCTCCCCCCTGCGCTGCACTCGGTCTCGTAGGTTCGCTCCACTCGGGATCCCTACGCTGAATCCGTAAAAAAAACATTCGCCAAAACGGGGGGGGGAGGGGGGAGAAGGGGGGCAAGGGGGTCAACTCTGAAAAATGGTTTGTTTGTGACTATAGCATTGCCCCTTTATATGAATCTGAAAAAAGAAATGTTCCAAGTCTCTCAACTTCCGAGATTCCCTTAAAGGGGGGGAGAAGGGGGGCGAGGGGGCCAACTTTGAAAAATGGTTTTTACTTTTCCGAGCCTCCTCTAAACGAATCCGTAAAAAAAACGAAAAAAAAAGATTCGCCAAAACGGGGGGGGAGGGGGGAGAAGGGGGGCAAGGGGGTCAACTATGAAAAATGGTTTGTTTGTGACTATAGCATTGCCCCTTTATATGAATCTGAAAAAAGAAATGTTCCAAGTCTCTCAACTTCCGAGATCCGCTTTAAGGGGGGGGAAAGGGGGGCGAGGGGGTCAACTTTGAAAAATGGTTTTTACTTTTCCGAGCCTCCTCTAAACGAATCCGTAAAAAACAAAAAATAAAAAGATTCGCCAAAACGGGGGGGAGGAGGGGGGAGAAGGGGGGCAAGGGGGTCAACTTTGAAAAATGGTTCGTTTGTGACTATAGCATTGCCCCTTTCTATGAATCTGAAAAAATAAATGTTCCAACTTTCGAGATCCGCTTAAAGGGGGGGAGAAGGGGGGCGAGGGGGTCATTTTTGAAAAATGGTTTTTACTTTTGCGAGCCTCCTCTAAACGAATCCGTAAAAAACAAAAAATACGGGTACCTTAGTTTCCGAGATACGATAGAGGGGGGGAGGAGGGGGGAGGAAAAGGGGAGGTTTGGGACTTTTCCCATACTCACGGGAGTTACTTGTTTACGAATCTGTCAAAATATACCCACCTCCCCATCCACCATCTGGGAGAACAATTATGTCAGTCAGTGAGTGGTAATGCAGTTTTATATAGTATAACTAGTATTTGCTTGGTGCGCGAGCTGCAAGCAGCTCGCGTGTTGTTGTCCCTACACCTACCCTACACCTACCCTACCCTACCCTACACCTACCCTACACCTACCCTACACCTACCCTGCACCTACCCTACACCTACCCTACACCTACCCTACACTTTGTTCCAAAAAACATAACGCTAATGTTTGCTTGACGTCGCCAGGCACAGAGTTTCGCTTCACCCACTCAACCTTCGTTACGCTACGGAGGTCGCCGGCTCGCTTCGCTCGCCACCTCCTCCCTGCGCTGCACTCGGTCTCGTAGGTTCGCTCCACTCGGGATCCCTACGCTGCCTGGTCAGGGGAGGTTGGGGAGAGGAGGGGTGAAGAGAGGGGTGAAGGGGGGCAGAGTGGGGAGTTTTGAAAAATGATTCCAACTAAAGCATTGCCCCTTTATATGAATCTGAAAAAATAAATGTTCCAAGTCTCTCAACTTCCGAGAGCCGCTTAAAGGGGGGGAGAAGGGGGGCGAGGGGGTCAACTTTGAAAAATGCTTTTTACTTTTCCGAGCCTCGTCTAAACGATTCCGTAAAAAAAAACAAAAAAAAAAGATTGGCGAAAACGGGGGGGGGAGGGGGGAGAAGGGGGGCAAGGGGGTCAACTTTGAAAAATGGTTTGTTTGTGACTAAAGCATTGCCCCTTTATATGAATCTGAAAAAAGAAATGTTCCAAGTCTCTCAACTTCCGAGATCCGCTTAAAAGGGGGGAGAAAGGGGGGCGAGGGGGTCAACTTGAAAAATGGTTTTTACTTTGCGAGCCTCCTCTAAACGAATCCGTAAAAAAAACTGAAAAAAAAAAGATTCGCCAAAACGGGGACCGGGGGGAGAAGGGGGGCAAGGGGGTCAACTTTGAAAAATGGTTTGTTTGTGACTATAGCATTGCCCCTTTATATGAATCTGTAAAAAGAAATGTTCCAAGTCTCTCAACTTCCGAGATCCGCTTAAAGGGGGGGAAAGGGGGGCGAGGCGGTCAACTTTGAAAAATGGTCTATACTTTTCCGAGCCTCCTCTAAACGAATCCGTAAAAAACAAAAAATACGGGTATCTTAGTTTCCGAGAAACGATAGAGGGGGGGAGGAGGGGGGGGGAAAAGGGGAGGTTTGGCACTTTTCCCATACTCACGGGAGTTACTTGTTTACGAATCTGTCAAAATATACCCACCTCCCCCTCCACCATCTAGGAGAACAATTATGTCAATGAGTCAGTGAGTGAGTGGTAATGCAGTTTTATATAATACTAGTATTTGCTTGGTGCGCGAGCTGCAAGCAGCTCGCGTGTTGTTGTCCCTACACCCGCGTGTTGTTGTCCCTACACCTACCCTACACCTACCCTACACCTACCCTACACCTACCCTACACCTACCCTACACCTACCCTACACCTACCCTACACCTACCCTACACCTACCCTACACCTACCCTACACCTACCCTACACCTACCCTACACCTACCCTACACCTACCCTACACCTACCCTACACCTACCCTACACCTACCCTACACCTACCCTACACCTACCCTACACCTACCCTACACCTACCCTACACCTACCCTACACCTACCCTACACCTACCCTACACCTACCCTACACCTACCCTACACCTACCCTACACCTACCCTACACCTACCCTACACCTACCCTACACCTACCCTACACCTACCCTACACCTACCCTACACCTACCCTACACCTACCCTACACCTACCCTACACCTACCCTACACCTACCCTACACCTACCCTACACCTACCCTACACCTACCCTACACCTACCCTACACCTACCCTACACCTACCCTACACCTACCCTACACCTACCCTACACCTACCCTACACCTACCCTACACCTACCCTACACCTACCCTACACCTACCCTACACCTACCCTACACCTACCCTACACCTACCCTACACCTACCCTACACCTACCCTACACCTACCCTACACCTACCCTACACCTACCCTACACCTACCCTACACCTACCCTACACCTACCCTACACCTACCCTACACCTACCCTACACCTACCCTACACCTACCCTACACCTACCCTACACCTACCCTACACCTACCCTACACCTACCCTACACCTACCCTACACCTACCCTACACCTACCCTACACCTACCCTACACCTACCCTACACCTACCCTACACCTACCCTACACCTACCCTACACCTACCCTACACCTACCCTACACCTACCCTACACCTACCCTACACCTACCCTACACCTACCCTACACCTACCCTACACCTACCCTACACCTACCCTACACCTACCCTACACCTACCCTACACCTACCCTACACCTACCCTACACCTACCCTACACCTACCCTACACCTACCCTACACCTACCCTACACCTACCCTACACCTACCCTACCCTACACCTACCCTACACCTACCCTACACCTACCCTACACCTACCCTACACCTACCCTACACCTACCCTACACCTACCCTACACCTACCCTACACCTACCCTACACTTTGTTCCAAAAAACATAACCCTAATGTTTGCTTGTCGTCGCCAGGCACTGAGTTTCGCTTCACCCACTCAACCTTCGTTACGCTACGGAGGTCGCCGGCTCGCTTCGCTCGCCACCTCCCCCCTGCGCTGCACTCGGTCTCGTAGGTTCGCTCCACTCGGGATCCCTACGCTAGTCCGTAAAAAAAACAAATAAAAGATTCGCCAAAACGGGGGGGGGGAGGGGGGAGATGGGCGGCAAGGGGGTCAACTTTGATAAATGGTTTGTTTGTGACTATAGCATTGCCCCTTTATATGAAACTGAAAAATGAAATGTTCCAAGTCTCTCAACTTCCGAGATCCGCTTAAAGGGGGGGAGAAGGGGGGCGAGGGGGTCAACTTTGAAAAATGGTTTTTACTTTACCGAGCCTCCTCTAAACGATTCCGTAAAAAAAACAAAAAAAAAAGATTAGCCAAAAAGGGGGGGGAGGGGGGAGAAGGGGGGCAAGGGGGTCAACTTTGAAAAATGGTTCGTTTGTGACTATAGCATTGCCCCTTTCTATGAATCTGAAAAAATAAATGTTCCAAATGTTCCAACTTTCGAGATCCGCTTAAAGGGGGGGAGAAGGGGGGCGAGGGGGTCAACTTTGAAAAATGCTTTTTACTTTTCCGAGCCTCCTCTAAACGAATCCGTATAAAACAAAAAATACGGGTACCTTAGTTTCCGAGAAACGATAGAGGGGGGGAGGAGGGGGGGGGAAAAGGGGAGGTTTGGGACTTTTCCCATACTCGCGAGAGTTACTTGTTTACGAATCTGTCAAAATATACCCACCTCCCCCTTCACCATCTGGGAGAACAATTATGTCAATGAGTGAGTGAGTGAGTGGTAATGCAGTTTTATATAATATAACTAGTATTTGCTTGGTGCGCGAGCTGCAAGCAGCTCGCGGCTTTGTCGTGTTTTTGAGAAGTATTCCTTAACCTACCCTACACCTACCCTACGCCTACCCTACACCTACCCTACACCTACCCTACACCTACCCTACACCTACCCTACACCTACCCTACACCTACCCTACACCTACCCTACACCTACCCTACACCTACCCTACACCTACCGTAAACCTACCCTGCACCTACCCTACACCTACCCTACACCTACCCTACACCTACCCTACACCTACCCTACACCTATCCTACACTTTGTTCCAAAAAACATAACCCTAATGTTTGCTTGTCGTCGCCAGGCACTGAGTTTCGCTTTACCCACTCAACCTTCGTTACGCTACGGAGGTCGCCGGCTCGCTTCGCTCGCCACCTCCCCCCTGCGCTGCACTCGGTCTCGTAGGTTCGCTCCATTCGGGGTCCCTATGCTGCCTGGTCCACTCCCACCGGACAGGTTTCGACGACCGATATTAGGTAGGGGAGGTTGGGGAGAGGAAGGATGAAGGGAGGGAGAGTGGGGAGTTTTGAAAAATGATTCTGACTCAAGCATTGCCCCTTTATATGAATCTAAAAAAAGAAATGTTCCAAGTCTCTCAACTTCCGAGAACCGCTTAAAGGGGGGGAGAAGGGGGGTGAGGGGATCAACTTTGAAAAATGGTTTTTACTTTTCCGAGCCTCCACTAAACAATTCCGTAAAAAAAAACAAAAAAAAAAGATTGGCCAAAACGGGGGGGCTGGGGGGAGAAGGGGGGCAAGGAGGTCAACTTTGAAAACTGGTTTGTTTGTGACTGTAGCATTGCCCCTTTATATGAATCTGAAAAAGAAATGTTCCAAGTCTCTCAACTACCGAGATCCGCTTAAATGGGGGGGAGATGGGGGGCGAGGGGGTCAACTTTGAAAAATGGTTTTTACTTTGCCGAGCCTCCTCTAAACGAATCCGTAAAAAAAAACAAAAAAAAAAGATTCTGCAAAACGGGTGGGGAGGGGGGAGAAGGGGGGCAAGGGGGTCATCTTTGAAAAATGGTTCGTTTGTGACTATAGCATTGCCCCTTTCTATGAATCTGAAAAAATAAATGTTCCAAATGTTCCAACTTTCGAGATCCGCTAAAAGGGGGGGAGAAGGGGGGCGAGGGGGTCAACTTTGAAAAATGCTTTTTACTTTTCCGAGCCTCCTCTAAACGAATCCGTAAAAAACAAAAAATACGGGTACCTTAGTTTCCGAGATACGATAGAGGGGGGGAGGAGGGGGGGGGAAAAGTGGAGGTTTGGCACTTTTCCCATACTCACGGGAGTTACTTGTTTACGAATCTGTCAAAATATACCCACCTCCCCATCCACCATCTGGGAGAACAATTATGTCAGTGAGTCAGTGAGTGGTAATGCAGTTTTATATAATATAACTAGTATTTGCCTGGTGCGCGAGCTGCAAGCAGCTCGCGTGTTGTTGTCCCTACACCCGCGTGTTGTTGTCCCTACACCTACCCTACACCTACCCTACACCTACCCTACACCTACCCTACGCCTACCCTACACCTACCCTACACCTACCCTACACCTACCCTACACCTACCCTACACCTACCCTACACCTACCCTACACCTACCCTACACCTACCCTACACCTACCCTACACCTACCCTACACCTACCCTACACCTACCCTACACCTACCCTACACCTACCCTACACCTACCCTACACCTACCCTACACCTACCCTACACCTACCCTACACCTACCCTACACCTACCCTACACCTACCCTACACCTACCCTACACCTACCCTACACCTACCCTACAACTACCCTACACCTACCCTACACCTACCCTACACCTACCCTACACCTACCCTACACCTACCCTGCACCTACCCTACACCTACCCTACACCTACCCTACACCTACCCTACATCTACCCTACACCTACCCTACACCTACCCTACACCTACCCTACACCTACCCTACACCTACCCTACACCTACCCTACACCTACCCTACACCTACCCTACACCTACCCTACACCTACCCTACACCTACCCTACACCTACCCTACACCTACCCTACACCTACTCTAAACCTACCCTACACCTACCCTACACCTACCCTACACCTACCCTACACTTTATTCCAAAAAACATAACCCTAATGTTTGCTTGTCGTCGCCAGGCACTGAGTTTCGCTTCACCAACTCAACCTTCGTTACGCTACGGAGGTCGCCGGCTCGCTTCGCTCGCCACCTCCCCCCTGCGCTGCACTCGGTCTCGTAGGTTCGCTCCACTCGGGATCAACTAAAGCATTGCCCCTTTATATGAATCTGAAAAAAGAAATGTGCCAGGTCTCTCAACTTCCGAGATCCGCTTAAAGGGGGGGAGAAGGGGGGCGAGGGGGTCATTTTTGAAAAATGGTTTTTACTTTTCCGAGCCTCCTCTAAACGAATCCGTAAAAAAAACAATAAAAAAAGTTTCGCCAAAACGGGGGAGGGAGGGGGGAGAAGGGGGGCAAGGGGGTCAACTTTGAAAAATGGTTTGTTTGTGACTCAAGCATTGCCCCTTTATATGAATCTGAAAAAAGAAATGTTCCAAGTCTCTCAACTTCCGAGATCCGCTTATAGGGGGGGTGAAGGGGGGCGAGGGGGTCAACTTTGAAAAATGCTTTTTACTTTTCCGAGCCTCCTCTAAACGAATCCGTAAAAAAAACAAAAAAAAAAGATTAGCCAAAACGGGGGGGAGGGGGGAGAAGGGGGGCAATGGGGTCAACTTTGATAAATGGTTTGTTTGTGACTAAAGCATTGCCCCTTTATATGAATCTGAAAAAAGAAATGTTCCAAGTCTCTCAACTTCCGAGATCCGCTTAAAGGGGGGGAGAAGGGGGGCGAGGGGGTCAACTTTGAAAAATGGTCTTTACTTTTCCGAGCCTCCTCTAAACGAATCCGTAAAAAACAAAAAATACGGGTATCTTAGTTTCCGAGATACGATAGAGGGGGGGAGGAGGGGGGGGGAAAAGGGGTGGTTTGGCACTTTTCCCATACTCACGGGAGTTACTTGTTTACGAATCTGTCAAAATATACCCACCTCCCCCTCCACCATCTGGGAGAACAATTATGTCAATGAGTCAGTCAGTGAGTGGTAATGCAGTTTTATATAATATAACTAGTATTTGCTTGGTGCGCGAGCTGCAAGCAGCTCGCGTGTTGTTGTCCCTACACCTACCCTACACCTACCCTACACCTACCCTACACCTACCCTACACCTACCCTACACCTACCCTACACCTACCCTACACCTACCCTACACCTACCCTACACCTACCCTACACCTACCCTACACCTACCCTACACCTACCCTACAACTACCCTACACCTACCCTACACCTACCCTACACCTACCCTACACCTACCCTACACCTACCCTGCACCTACCCTACACCTACCCTACACCTACCCTACACCTACCCTACATCTACCCTACACCTACCCTACACCTACCCTACACCTACCCTACACCTACCCTACACCTACCCTACACCTACCCTACACCTACCCTACACCTACCCTACACCTACCCTACACCTACCCTACACCTACCCTACACCTACCCTACACCTACCCTACACCTACCCTACACCTACCCTACACCTACCCTACACCTACCCTAAACCTACCCTACATCTATTATTTATATGAATCTGAAAAAAGAAATGTTCCAAGTCTCTCAACTTCCGAGATCCGCTTATAGGGGGGGAGAAGGGGGGCGAGGGGGTCAACTTTGAAAAATGGTTTTTATTTTTCCGAGCCTCCTGTTAACGAATCCGTAAAAAAAAACACGAAAAAAAGATTCGCCAAAACGGGGGGGGGAGGGGGAGAAGGGGGGCAAGGGGGTCAACTTTGAAAAATGGTTTGTTTGTGACTATAGCATTGCCCCATTATATGAATCTGAAAAAAGAAATGTTCCAAGTCTCTCAACTTCCGAGATCCGCTTAAAGGGGGGGAGAAGGGGGGCGAAGGGGTCAAATTTGAAAAATGGTTTTTTCTTTTCAGACCCTCCTCTAAACGAATCCGTAAAAAAAACATACTACGGGTACCTTAGTTTCCGAGATACAATAGAGGGGGGGAGGAGGGGGGAGGAAAAGGGGAGGTTTGGGACTTTTCCCAAACTCGCGAGAGTCACTTGTTTACGAATCTGTCAAAATATACCCACCTCCCCATCCACCATCTGGGAGAACAATTATGTCAGTCAGTGAGTGGTAATGCAGTTTTATATAGTATAACTAGTATTTGCTTGGTGCGCGAGCTGCAAGCAGCTCGCGGCTTTGTCGTGTTTTTGAGAAGTATTCCTTAACCTACCCTACACCTACCCTACACCTACCCTACACCTACCCTACACCTACCCTACACCTACCCTACACCTACCCTACACCTACCCTACACCTACCCTACACCTACCCTACACCTACCCTACACCTACCCTACACCTACCCTACACCTACCCTACACCTACCCTACACCTACCCTACACCTACCCTACACCTACCCTACACCTACCCTACACCTACCCTACACCTACCCTACACCTACCCTACACCTACCCTACACCTACCCTACACCTACCCTACACCTACCCTACACCTACCCTACACCTACCCTACACCTACCCTACACCTACCCTACACCTACCCTACACCTACCCTACACCTACCCTACACCTACCCTACACCTACCCTACACCTACCCTACACCTACCCTACACCTACCCTACACCTACCCTACACCTACCCTACACCTACCCTACACCTACCCTACACCTACCCTACACCTACCCTACACCTACCCTACACCTACCCTACACCTACCCTACACCTACCCTACACCTACCCTACACCTACCCTACACCTACCCTACACCTACCCTACACCTACCCTACACCTACCCTACACCTACCCTACACCTACCCTACACCTACCCTACACCTACCCTACACCTACCCTACACCTACCCTACACCTACCCTACACCTACCCTACACCTACCCTACACCTACCCTACACCTACCCTACACCTACCCTACACCTACCCTACACCTACCCTACACCTACCCTACACCTACCCTACACCTACCCTACACCTACCCTACACCTACCCTACACCTACCCTACACCTACCCTACACCTACCCTACACCTACCCTACACCTACCCTACACCTACCCTGCACCTACCCTACACCTACCCTACACCTACCCTACACCTACCCTACACCTACCCTACACCTACCCTACACCTACCCTACACCTACCCTACACCTACCCTACACCTACCCTACACCTACCCTACACCTACCCTACACCTACCCTACACCTACCCTACACCTACCCTACACCTACCCTACACTTTGTTCCAAAAAACATAACCCTAATGTTTGCTTCTCGTCGCCAGGCACTGATCCCTACGCTGAATCCGTAAAAAAAACAAAAAAAAAAGATTCGCCAAAACGGGGGGGGGGGGGGAAGGGGGGAGAAGGGGGTCAACTTTGAAAAATGGTTTGTTTGTGACTATAGCATTGCCCCTTTATATGAATCTGAAAAAAGAAATGTTCCAAGTCTCTCAACTTCCGAGATCCGCTTATAGGGGGGGAGAAGGGGGGCGAGGGGGTCAACTTTGAAAAATGGTTTTTACTTTTGCGAGCCTCCTCTAAACGAATCCGTAAAAAAAACAAAAAAAAAAGATTCGCCAAAACGGGGGGGGAGGGGGGAGAAGGGGGGCAAGGGGGTCAACTTTGAAAACTGGTTCGTTTGTGACTAAAGCATTGCCCCTTTATATGAATCTGAAAAAAGAAATGTTCCAAGTTTCTCAACTTTCGAGATCCGCTTAAAGGGGGGGAGAAGGGGGGCGAGGGGGTCAACTTTGAAAAATGGTCTTTACTTTTCCCAGCCTCCTCTAAACGAAACCGTAAAAAACAAAAAATACGGGTACCTTAGTTTCCGAGATACGATAGAGGGGGGGAGGAGGGGGGAGGAAAAGGGGAGGTTTGGGACTTTTCCCATACTCACGGGAGTTACTTGTTTACGAATCTGTCAAAATATACCCACCTCCCCCTCCACCATCTGGGAGAACAATTATGTCAATGAGTGAGTCAGTGAGTGGTAATGCAGTTTTATATAATATAAACTAGTATTTGCTTGGTGCGCGAGCTGCAAGCAGCTCGCGTGTTGTTGTCCCTACATCTACCCTACACCTACCCTACACCTACCCTACACCTACCCTACACCTACCCTACACCTACCCTACACCTACCCTACACCTACCCTACACCTACCCTACACCTACCCTACACCTACCCTACACCTACCCTACACCTACCCTACACCTACCCTACACCTACCCTACACCTACCCTACACCTACCCTACACCTACCCTACACCTACCCTACACCTACCCTACACCTACCCTACACCTACCCTACACCTACCCTACACCTACCCTACACCTACCCTACACCTACCCTACACCTACCCTACACCTACCCTACACCTACCCTACACCTACCCTACACCTACCCTACACCTACCCTACACCTACCCTACACCTACCCTACACCTACCCTACACCTACCCTACACCTACCCTACACCTACCCTACACCTACCCTACACCTACCCTACACCTACCCTACACCTACCCTACACCTACCCTACACCTACCCTACACCTACCCTACACCTACCCTACACCTACCCTACACCTACCCTACACCTACCCTACACCTACCCTACACCTACCCTACACCTACCCTACACCTACCCTACACCTACCCTACACCTACCCTACACCTACCCTACACCTACCCTACACCTACCCTACACCTACCCTACACCTACCCTACACCTACCCTACACCTACCCTACACCTACCCTACACCTACCCTACACCTACCCTACACCTACCCTACACCTACCCTACACCTACCCTACACCTACCCTACACCTACCCTACACCTACCCTACACCTACCCTACACCTACCCTACACCTACCCTACACCTACCCTACACCTACCCTACACCTACCTTACACCTACACTACACCTACCCTACACCTACCCTACACCTACCCTACACCTACCCTACACCTACCCTACACCTACCCTACACCTACCCTACACCTACCCTACACCTACCCTACACCTACCCTACACCTACCCTACACCTACCCTACACCTACCCTACAAATGTTTGCATTCGTCGCCAGGCACTGAGTTTCGCTTCACCCACTCAACCTTCGTTACGCTACGGAGGTCGCCGGCTCGCTTCGCTCGCCACCTCCCCCCTGCGCTGCACTCGGTCTCGTAGGTTCGCTCCATTCGGGGTCCCTACGCTGCCTGGTCCACTCCCACCGGACAGGTTTCGACGAACGATATTAGGTACGGGAGGTTGGGGAGAGGAGGGATGAAGAGAGGAAGAGTGGGGAGTTTTGAAAAATGATTCCGACTCAAGCATTGCCCCTTTATATGAATCTGAAAAAAGAAATGTTCCAAGTCTCTCAACTTCCGAGATCCGCTTAAAGGGGGGGAGAAGGGGGGCGAGGGGGTTAACTTTGAAAAATGGTTTTTACTTTTCCGAGCCTCCTCTAAACGAATCCGTAAAAAAAACAAATAAAAAATTCGCCAAAACGGGGGGGGGGGAAGGGGGGAGATGGGCGGCAAGGGGGTCAACTTTGATAAATGGTTTGTTTGTGACTAAAGTATTGCCCCTTTATATGAAACTGAAAAAAGAAATGTTCCAAGTCTCTCAACTTCCGAGATCCGCTTAAAGGGGGGGAGAAGGGGGGCGAGGGGGTCAACTTTGAAAAATGGTTTTTACTTTACCGAGCCTCCTCTAAACGATTCCGTAAAAAAAACAAAAAAAAAAGATTAGCCAAAACGGGGGGGGAGGGGGGAGAAGGGGGGCAAGGGGGTCAACTTTGAAAAATGGTTCGTTTGTGACTAAAGTATTGCCCCTTTCTATGAATCTGAAAAAAGAAATGTTCCAAGTCTCTCAACTTCCGAGATCCGCTTAAAGGGGGGGAGAAGGGGGGCGAAGGGGTCAACTTTGAAAAATGGTTTTTGCTTTTCCGAGCCTCCTCTAAACGAATCCGTAAAAAAAACACGAAAAAAAGATTCGCCGAAAGGGGGGGGGGGAGGGGGAGAAGGGGGGCAAGGGGGTCAACTATGAAAAATGGTTTGTTTGTGACTAAAGCATTGCCCCTTTATATGAATCTGAAAAAAGAAATGTTCCAAATGTTCCAACTTTCGAGATCCGCTTAAAGGGGGGGAGAAGGGGGGCGAGGGGGTCAACTTTGAAAAATGGTTTTTACTTTTCCGAGCCTCCTCTAAACGAATCCGTAAAAAACAAAAAATACGGGTACCTTAGTTTCCGAGATACGATAGAGGGGGGGAGGAGGGGGGGGGAAAAGGGGAGGTTTGGCACTTTTCCCATACTCACGGGAGTTACTTGTTTACGAATCTGTCAAAATATACCCACCTCCCCCTCCACCATCTGGGAGAACAATTATGTCAATGAGTCAGTGAGTGAGTGAGTGGTAATGCAGTTTTATATAATATAATAATAACTAGTATTTGCTTGGTGCGCGAGCTGCAAGCAGCTCGCGGCTTTGTCGTGTTTTTGAGAAGTATTCCTTAACCTACCCTACACCTACCCCTACCCTACACCTACCCTACACCTACCCTACACCTACCCTACACCTACCCTACACCTACCCTACACCTACCCTACACCTACCCTACACCCACCCTACACCTACCCTACACCTACCCTACACCTACCCTACACCTACCCTACACCTACCCTACACCTACCCTACACCTACCCTACACCTACCCTACACCTACCCTACACCTACCCTACACCTACCCTACACCTACCCTACACCTACCCTACACCTACCCTACACCTACCCTACACCTACCCTACACCTACCCTACACCTACCCTACACCTACCCTACACCTACCCTACACCTACCCTACACCTACCCTACACCTACCCTACACTTTGTTCCAAAAAACATAACCCTAATGTTTGCTTGTCGTCGCCAGGCACTGAGTTATGCTTCACCCACTCAACCTTCGTTACGCTACGGAGGTCGCCGGCTCGCTTTGCTCGCCACCTCCCCCCTGCGCTGCACTCGGTCTCGTAGGTTCGCTCCACTCGGGATCCCTACGCTGAATCCGTAAAAAAAACAAAAAAAAAAAATTCGGGGGGGAGAAGGGGGGCGAGGGGGTCAACTTTGAAAAATGCTTTTTACTTTTCCGAGCCTACCCTACACCTACCCTACACCTACCCTACACCTACCCTACACCTACCCTACACCTACCCTACACCTACCCTACACCTACCCTACACCTACCCTACACCTACCCTACACCTACCCTACACCTACCCTACACCTACCCTACACCTACCCTACACCTACCCTACACCTACCCTACACCTACCCTACACCTACCCTACACCTACCCTACACCTACCCTACACCTACCCTACACCTACCCTACACCTACCCTACACCTACCCTACACCTACCCTACACCTACCCTACACCTACCCTACACCTACCCTACACCTACCCTACACCTACCCTACACCTACCCTACACCTACCCTACACCTACCCTACACCTACCCTACACCTACCCTACACCTACCCTACACCTACCCTACACTTTGTTCCAAAAAACATAACCCTAATGTTTGCTTGTCGTCGCCAGGCACTGAGTTATGCTTCACCCACTCAACCTTCGTTACGCTACGGAGGTCGCCGGCTCGCTTTGCTCGCCACCTCCCCCCTGCGCTGCACTCGGTCTCGTAGGTTCGCTCCACTCGGGATCCCTACGCTGAATCCGTAAAAAAAACAAAAAAAAAAAATTCGCCAAAACGGGGGGGGGGGGAGGAGGGAGATGGGGGGCAAGGGGGCATCTTTGAAAAATGGTTTGTTTATGACTATAGCATTGCCCCTTTATATGAATCTGAAAAAAGAAATGTTCCAAGCCTCTCAACTTCCGAGATCCGCTTAAAGGGGGGGAGAAGGGGGGCGAGGGGGTCAACTTTGAAAAATGGTTTTTACTTTTCCGAGCCTCCTCTAAACGAATCCGTAAAAAAAACACGAAAAAAAGATTCGCCGAAAGAGGGGGGGGGGAGGGGGAGAAGGGGGGCAAGGGGGTCAACTATGAAAAATGGTTTGTTTGTGATTATAGCATTGCCCCTTTATATGAATCTGAAAAAAGAAATGTTCCAAATGTTCCAACTTTCGAAATCCGCTTAAAGGGGGGGAGAAGGGGGGCGAGGGGGTCAACTTTGAAAAATGCTTTTTACTTTTCCGAGCCTCCCCTAAACGAAATTGTAAAAAACAAAAAATACGGGTACCTTAGTTTCCGAGAAACGATAGAGGGGGGGAGGAGGGGGGGGGAAAAGGGGAGTTTTGGCACTTTTCCCATACTCACGGGAGTTACTTGTTTACGAATCTGTCAAAATATACCCACCTCCCCCTCCACCATCTGGGAGAACAATTATGTCAATCAGTCAGTCAGTCAGTGGTAATGCAGTTTTATATAATATAACTAGTATTTGCTTGGTGCGCGAGCTGCAAGCAGCTCGCGGCTTCGTCGTGTTTTTAAGTAGTATTCCTTAACCTACGCCTACCCTACACCTACCCTACACCTACCCTACACCTACCATACACCTACCCTACACCTACCCTACACCTGCCCTACACCTACCCTACACCTACCCTACACCTACCCTACACCTACCCTACACCTACCCTACACCTACCCTACACCTACCCTACACCTACCCTACACCTACCCTACACCTACCCTACACCTACCATACACCTACCCTACACCTACCCTACACCTACCCTATACCTACCCTACACCTACCCTACACCTACCCTACACCTACCCTACACCTACCCTACACCTACCCTACACCTACCCTACACCTACCCTACACCTACCCTACACCTACCCTACACCTACCCTACACCTACCCTACACCTACCCTACACCTACCCTACACCTACCCTACACCTACCCTACACCTACCCTACACCTACCCTACACCTACCCTACACCTACCCTACACCTACCCTACACCTACCCTACACCTACCCTACACCTACCCTACACCTACCCTACACCTACCCTACACCTACCCTACACCTACCCTACACCTACCCTACACTTTGTTCCAAAAAACATAACCCTAATGTTTGCTTGTCGTCGCCAGGCACTGAGTTTCGCTTCACCCACTCAACCTTCGCTACGCTACGGAGGTCGCCGGCTCGCTTCGCTCACCACCTCCCCCCTGCGCTGCACTCGGTCTCGTACGTTCGCTCCACTCGGGATCCCTACGCTGAATCCGTAAAAAAAACAAAAAAAAAAGATTCGCCAAAACGGGGGGGGAAAGGGGGGCGAGGGGTTCAACTTTGAAAAATGGTTTGTTTGTGACTATAGCATTGCCCCTTTATATGAATCTGAAAAAAGAAATGTTCCAAGTCTCTCAACTTCCGAGATCCGCTTATAAGGGGGGAGAAGGGGGGCAAGGGGGTCAACTTTGAAAAATGGTTTTTACTTTTCCGAGCCTCCTCTAAACGATTCCGGAAAAAAAAACAAAAAAAAAAGATTAGCCAAAACGGGGGGGAGGGGGGAGAAGGGGGGCAAGGGGGTCAACTTTGAAAACTGGTTCGTTTGTGACTAAAGCATTGCTCCTTTATGCAAATCTGAAAAAAGAAATGTTCCAACTTTCGAGATCCGCTTAAAGGGGGGAGAAGGGGGGCGAGGGGGTCAACTTTGAAAAATGGTTTTTACTTTTCCGAGCCTCCTCTAAACGAATCCGTAAAAAACAAAAAATACGGGTACCTTAGTTTCCGAGATACGATAGAGGGGGGGAGGAGGGGGGGGGAAAAGGGGAGGTTTGGCACTTTTCCCATACTCACGGGAGTTACTTGTTTACGAATCTGTCAAAATATACCCACCTCCCCCTCCACCATCTGGGAGAACAATTATGTCAATCAGTGAGTCAGTCAGTGGTAATGCAGTTTTATATATTATAACTAGTATTTGCTTGGTGCGCGAGCTGCAAGCAGCTCGCGTGTTGTTGTCCCTACACCCGCGTGTTGTTGTCCCTACACCTACCCTACACCTACCCTACACCTACCCTACACCTACCCTACACCTACCCTACACCTACCCTACACCTACCCTACACCTACCCTACACCTACCCTACACCTACCCTACACCTACCCTACACCTACCCTACACCTACCCTACACCTACCCTACACCTACCCTACACCTACCCTACACCTACCCTACACCTACCCTACACCTACCCTACACCTACCCTACACCTACCCTACACCTACCCTACACCTACCCTACACCTACCCTACACCTACCCTACACCTACCCTACACCTACCCTACACCTACCCTACACCTACCCTACACCTACCCTACACCTACCCTACACCTACCCTACACCTACCCTACACCTACCCTACACCTACCCTACACCTACCCTACACCTACCCTACACCTACCCTACACCTACCCTACACCTACCCTACACCTACCCTACTCGTCGCCAGGCACTGAGTTTCGCTTCACCCACTCAACCTTCGTTACGCTACGGAGGTCGCCGGCTCGCTTCGCTCGCCACCTCCCCCCTGCGCTGCACTCGGTCTCGTAGGTTCGCTCCACTCGGGATCCCTACGCTGAATCCGTAAAAAAAAAAAAAAAAAGATTCGCCAAAACGGGGGGGGAGGGGGGAGAAGGGGGGCATGGGGTCAACTTTGAAAAATGGTTTGTTTGTGACTATAGCATTGCCCCTTTATATGAATCTGAAAAAAGAAATGTTCCAAGTCTCTCAACTGCCGAGATCCGCTTAAAGGGGGGAGAAGGGGGGCGAGGGGGTCAACTTTGAAAAATGGTTTTTACTTTTCCGAGCCTCCTCTAAACGAATCCGTAAAAAAAACACGAAAAAAAGATTCGCCAAAACGGGGGGGGAGGGGGGAGAAGGGGGGCAAGGGGGTCAACTTTGAAAACTGGTTCGTTTGTGACTATAGCAATGCCCCTTTATATGAATCTGAAAAAAGAAATGTTCCAAGTCTCTCAACTTCCGAGATCCGCTTAAAGGGGGGGAGAAGGGGGGCGAGGGGGTCAACTTTGAAAAATGGTCTTTACTTTTCCGAGCCTCCTCTAAACGAATCCGTAAAAAACAAAAAATACGGGTACCTTAGTTTCCGAGATACGATAGAGGGGGGGAGGAGGGGGGAGGAAAAGGGGAGGTTTGGGACTTTTCCCATACTCACGGGAGTTACTTGTTTACGAATCTGTCAAAATATACCCACCTCCCCCTCCACCATCTGGGAGAACAATTATGTCAATGAGTGAGTCAGTGAGTGGTAATGCAGTTTTATATAATATAACTAGTATTTGCTTGGTGCGCGAGCTGCAAGCAGCTCGCGGTTTTGTCGTGTATTTGAGAAGTATTCCTTAACCTACCCTACACCTACCCTACACACCCTACACCTACCCTACACCTACCCTACACCTACCCTACACCTACCCTACACCTACCCTACACCTACCCTACACCTACCCTACACCTACCCTACACCTACCCTACACCTACCCTACACCTACCCTACACCTACCCTACACCTACCCTACACCTACCCTACACCTACCCTACACCTACCCTACACCTACCCTACACCTACCCTACACCTACCCTACACCTACCCTACACCTACCCTACACCTACCCTACACCTACCCTACACCTACCCTACACCTACCCTACACCTACCCTACACCTACCCTACACCTACCCTACACCTACCCTACACCTACCCTACACCTACCCTACACCTACCCTACACCTACCCTACACCTACCCTACACCTACCCTACACCTACCCTACACCTACCCTACACCTACCCTACACCTACCCTACACCTACCCTACACCTACCCTACACCTACCCTACACCTACCCTACACCTACCCTACACCTACCCTACACCTACCCTACACCTACCCTACACCTACCCTACACCTACCCTACACCTACCCTACACCTACCCTACACCTACCCTACACCTACCCTACACCTACCCTACACCTACCCTACACCTACCCTACACCTACCCTACACCTACCCTACACCTACCCTACACCTACCCTACACGTACCCTACACGTACCCTACACGTACCCTACACGTACCCTACACGTACCCTACACGTACCCTACACGTACCCTTCACGTACCCTACACGTAACCTACACGTACCCTACACGTACCGTACACGTACCCTACACGTACCCTACACGTACCCTACACGTACCCTACACGTACCCTACACGTACCCTACACGTACCCTACACGTACCCTACACGTAACCTACACGTACCCTACACGTACCCTACACGTACCCTACACGTACCCTACACGTACCCTACACGTACCCTACACGTACCCTACACCTACCCTACACTTTGTTCCAAAAAACATAATCCTAATGTTTGCTTGTCGTCGCCAGGCACTGAGTTTCGCTTCACCCACTCAACCTTCGTTACGCTACGGAGGTCGCCGGCTCGCTTCGCTCGCCACCTCCCCCCTGCGCTGCACTCGGTCTCGTAGGTTCGCTCCACTCGGGATCCCTACGCTGAATCCGTAAAAAAAAACAAAAAAAAAAGATTCGCCAAAACGGGGGGGGAAAGGGGGGCGAGGGGGTCAACTTTGAAAAATGGTTTGTTTGTGACTTTAGCATTGCCCCTTTATATGAATCTGAAAAAAGAAATGTTCCAAGTCTCTCAACTTCCGAGATCCGCTTAAAGGGGGGGGAAAGGGGGGCGAGGGGGTCAACTTTGAAAAATGGTTTTTACTTTTCCGAGCCTCCTCTAAACGATTCCGTAAAAAAAAACTAAAAAAAAAGATTAGCCAAAACGGGGGGGAGGGGGGAGAAGGGGGGCAAGGGGGTCAACTTTGAAAAATGGTTTGTTTGTGACTAAAGCATTGCCCCTTTATATGAATCTGAAAAAAGAAATGTTCCAAGTCTCTCAACTTCCGAGATCCGCTTAAAGGGGGGGAGAAGGGGGGCGAGGGGGTCAACTTTGAAAAATGGTCTTTACTTTTCCGAGCCACCTCTAAACGAATCCGTAAAAAACAAAAAATACGGGTACCTTAGTTTCCGAGATACGATAGAGGGGGGGAGGAGGGGGGGGGAAAAGGGGAGGTTTGGGACTTTTCCCATACTCACGGGAGTTACTTGTTTATGAATCTGTCAAAATATACCCACCTCCCCCTCCACCATCTGGGAGAACAATTATGTCAATGAGTCAGTGAGTGAGTGAGTGGTAATGCAGTTTTATATAATATAACTAGTATTCGCTTAGTGCGCGAGCTGCAAGCAGCTCGCGTGTTTTTGTCCCTACACCTACCCTACACCTACCCTACACCTACCCTACACCTACCCTACACCTACCCTACACCTACCCTACACCTACCCTACACCTACCCCACACCTACCCTACACCTACCCTACACCTACCCTACACCTACCCTACACCTACCCTACACCTACCCTACACCTACCCTACACCTACCCTACACGTACCCTACACGTACCCTACCCGTACCCTACCCGTACCCTACACGTACCCTACACGTACCCTACACGTACCCTACACGTACCCTACACGTACCCTACACGTACCCTACACGTACCCTACACGTACCCTACACGTACCCTACACGTACCCTACACGTACCCTACACGTACCCTACACGTACCCTACACGTACCCTACACGTACCCTACACGTACCCTACACGTACCCTACACGTACCCTACACGTACCCTACACGTACCCTACACGTACCCTACACGAACCCTACACGTACCCTACACGTACCCTACACGTACCCTACACGTACCCTACACGTACCCTACACGTACCCTACACGTACCCTACACGTACCCTACACGTACCCTACACGTACCCTACACGTACCCTACACGTACCCTACACGTACCCTACACGTACCCTACACGTACCCTACACGTACCCTTCACGTACCCTACACGTAACCTACACGTACCCTACACGTACCGTACACGTACCCTACACGTACCCTACACGTACCCTACACGTACCCTACACGTACCCTACACGTACCCTACACGTACCCTACACGTACCCTACACGTAACCTACACGTACCCTACACGTACCCTACACGTACCCTACACGTACCCTACACGTACCCTACACGTACCCTACACCTACCCTACACTTTGTTCCAAAAAACATAATCCTAATGTTTGCTTGTCGTCGCCAGGCACTGAGTTTCGCTTCACCCACTCAACCTTCGTTACGCTACGGAGGTCGCCGGCTCGCTTCGCTCGCCACCTCCCCCCTGCGCTGCACTCGGTCTCGTACGTTCGCTCCACTCGGGATCCCTACGCTGAATTCGTAAAAAAAACAAAAAAAAAGATTCGCCAAAACGGGGGGGGAGGGGGGAGAAGGGGGGCATGGGGGTCAACTTTGAAAAATGGTTTGTTTGTGACTAAAGCATTGCCCCTTTATATGAATCTGAAAAAAGAAATGTTCCAAGTCTTTCAACTTCCGAGATCCGCTTAAAGGGGGGGAGAAGGGGGGCGAGGGGGTCAACTTTGAAAAATGTTTTTTACTTTACCGAGCCTCCTCTAAACGATTCCGTAAAAAAAACAAAAACAAAAGATTTGCCATAACGGGGGGGGAGGGGGGAGAAGGGGGGCAAGGGGGTCAACTTTGAAAAATGGTTCGTTTGTGACTATAGCATTGCCCCTTTATATGAACCTGAAAAAAGAAATGTTCCAAATGTTCCAACTTTCGAGATCCGCTTAAAGGGGGGGAGAAGGGGGGGAGGGGGTCAACTTTGAAAAATGCTTTTTACTATACCGAGCCTCCTCTAAACGAATCCGTAAAAAACAAAAAACACGGGTACCTTAGTTTCCGAGATACGATAGAGGGGGGGAGGAGGGGGGAGGAAAAGGGGAGGTTTGGGACTTTTCCCTTACTCGCGAGAGTTACTTGTTTACGAATCTGTCAAAATATACCCACCTCCCCCTCCACCATCTGGGAGAACAATTATGTCAATGAGTGAGTCAGTGAGTCAGTCAGTGAGTGGTAATGCAGTTTTATATAGTATAATAACTAGTATTTGCTTGGTGCGCGAGCTGCAAGCAGCTCGCGTGTTTTTGTCCCTACACCTACCCTACACCTACCCTACACCTACCCTACACCTACCCTCCACCTACCCTACACCTACCCTACACCTACCCTACACCTACCCTACACCTACCCTACACCTACCCTACACCTACCCTACACCTACCCTACACCTACCCTACACCTACCCTACACCTACCCTACACCTACCCTACACCTACCCTACACCTACCCTACACCTACCCTACACCTACCCTACACCTACCCTACACCTACCCTACACCTACCCTACACCTACCCTACACCTACCCTACACCTACACTAAACTTTGTTCCAAAAAACATAACCCTAATGTTTGCTTGTCGTCGCCAGGCATTGAGTTTCGCTTCACCCACTCAACCTTCGTTACGCTACGGAGGTCGCCGGCTCGCTTCGCTCGCCACCTCCCCCCTGCGCTGCACTCGGTCTCGTAGGTTCGCTCCACTCGGGATCCCTACGCTGAATCCGTAAAAAAACTGAAAAAAAAAGATTCGCCAAAACGGGGGGGGGGGAGGGGTGAGATGGGGGGCAAGGGGGTCAACTTTGAAAAATGGTTCGTTTAAGACTATAGCATTGCCCCTTTATATGAATCTGAAAAAAGAAATGTTCCAAGTCTCTCAACTTCCGAGATCCGATTAGAGGGGGGGAGAAGGGGGGCGAGGGGGTCAACTTTGAAAAATGGCTTTTACTTTTCCGAGCCTCCTCTAAACGAATCCGTAAAAAAAACAAAAAAAAAGGTTCGCCAAAATGGGGGGGGGGGGGGAGAAGGGGGGCAAGGGGGTCAACTTTGAAAAATGGTTCGTTTGTGACTATAGCATTGCCCCTTTATATGAATCTGAAAAAAGAAATGTTCCAAGTCTCTCAACTTCCGAGATCCGCTTAAAGGGGGGGAGAAGGGGGGCGAGGGGGTCAACTTTGAAAAATGCTTTTTACTTTTCCGAGCCTCCTCTGAACGAATCCGTAAAAAACAAAAAATACGGGTACCTTAGTTTCCGAGATACGATAGAGGGGGGGAGGAGGGGGGGGGGGAAAGGGGAGGTTTGGCACTTTTCCCATACTCACGGGAGTTACTTGTTTACGAATCTGTCAAAATATACCCACCTCCCCCTTCACCATCTGGGAGAACAATTATGTCAATGAGTCAGTCAGTGAGTGAGTCAGTGAGTGGTAATCCAGCTTTATATAATATAACTAGTATTTGCTTGGTGCGCGAGCTGCAAGCAGCTCGCGGCTTTGTCGTGTTTTTGAGAAGTATTCCTTAACCTACCCTACACCTACCCTACACCTACCCTACACCTACCCTACATCTACCCTACATCTACCCTACACCTACCCTACACCTACCCTACACCTACCCTACACCTACCCTACACCTACTCTACACATACCCTACACCTACCCTACACCTACCCTACACCTACCCTATACCTACCCTACACCTACCCTACACATACCCTACACCTACCCTACACCTACCCTACACCTATCCTACACCTACCCTACACCTACCCTAAAAAACATAACCCTAATGTTTGCTTGTCGTCGCCAGGCACTGAGTTTCGCTTCACCCACTCAACCTTCGTTACGCTATGGAGGTCGCCGGCTCGCTTCGCTCGCCACCTCCCCCTGCGCTGCACTCGGTCTCGTAGGTTCGCTCCACTCGGGATCCCTACGCTGAATCTGTAAAAAAAACAAAAAAAAGATTCGCCAAAATGGGGGGGGGGGGTGAAGGGGGGCAAGGGGGTCAACTTTGAAAAATGGTTTGTTTGTGACTTTAGCATTGCCCCTTTATATGAATCTGAAAAAAGAAATGTTCCAAGTCTCTCAACTTCCGAGATCCGCTTAAAGGGGGGGGAAAGAGGGGCGAGGGGGTCAACTTTGAAAAATGGTTTTTACTTTTCCGAGCCTCCTCTAAATGTTTCCGTAAAAAAAAACAAAAAAAAAAGATTTGCCAAAACGGGGGGGAGGGGGGAGAAGGGGAGCAAGGGGGTCAACTTTGAAAAATGGTATGTTTGTGACTATTTAGCATTGCCCCTTTATATGAATCTGAAAAAAGAAATGTTCCTAGTCTCTCAACTGCCGAGATCCGCTTAAAGGGGGGGAGAAGGGGGGCGAGGGGGTCAAATTTGAAAAATGGTTTTTGCTTTTCCGAGCCTCCTCTAAACGAATCCGTAAAAAAAACATTCTACGGGTACCTTAGTTTCCGAGATACGATAGAGGGGGGGAGGAGGGGGGAGGAAAAAGGGAGGTTTGGGACTTTTCCCAAACTCGCGAGAGTCACTTGTTTACGAATCTGTCAAAATATACCCACCTCCCCATCCACCATCTGGGAGAACAATTATGTCAGTCAGTGAGTGGTAATGCAGTTTTATATAGTATAACTAGTATTTGCTTGGTGCGCGAGCTGCAAGCAGCTCGCGTGTTGTTGTCACCTACCCTACACCTACCCTACACCTACCCTTTTTTTTTTTTTTTTTTTTTTTTTTTTTTTTTTGTTTTTTTTTTTTTTTTTTTTTTTTTTTTTTTTTTTTTTTTTTTTTTGGGTGGGAAATCATCCGATGACTTCTCCCGCTCTGGGTGAAGCGGGAGGGCATGTCAGACTTTTACTGACTAAAACCCACCCGTGTTCCTTCAGTTGCTTGTGCCAGGGCCGCGGTAACTCTATTTCAAATTTATCCGCGACCCAGACAGGCATCGGCCCTATCGGACCCCGTCACTTTTGCTGACATCTCTTTGAGGCGCGCGTGGAACACTACGCGCCGTAAACTCGGGCTTGGTCCTTCTCGGACGGCGAGCTACCCATTACTCTCCGTCCGCAAGCCCGCGCCTACGGTGGCCGGGAATCGGCTCGCGACTCCCGACGCCCGGGGCGTCTCCTGCGGTGCCTAGGGGCGTGAGGGCGTCTCCTTTGCGTCTCCCTCACGCGTTCCGCCTCCTCCTTAGCGAGCATTACTGCTTCGCAGAAGGAGGAGACAGCTTCCCATGCCCTCTCGCTCCGTACCATGGCCTGGACCAGGGCCGGACGCGAGAGGTCGTCACCGCCGATCGCCTCCATGAGGACACGGCGGTGCTCCGCCCAGGCAGGGCAGATCTCCACTGTATGCTCCACCGTGTCCTCCGAGCGGTCCACACAATGGTGACACCCGGGCGTTTCCTCCCGCCCTATCTTGAACAGGAACCTCCCGAAACAGCCGTGTCCGGTGAGGACCTGTGTCAGGCGGAAGGTGAGGACGCCGTGACGCCTCTCAAGCCACTCCTCAAAGAGGGGCCTTACCACCGCAATTGTGGCGTGCCCAACACCTACCCTACACCTACCCTACACCTACCCTACACCTACCCTACACCTACCCTACACCTACCCTACACCTACCCTACACCTACCCTACACCTACCCTACACCTACCCTACACCTACCCTACACCTACCCTACACCTACCCTACACCTACCCTACACCTACCCTACACCTACCCTACACCTACCCTACACCTACCCTACACCTACCCTACACCTACCCTACACCTACCCTACACCTACCCTACACCTACCCTACACCTACCCTACACCTACCCTACACCTACCCTACACCTACCCTACACCTACCCTACACCTACCCTACACTTTGTTCCAAAAAACATAACCCTAATGTTTGCTTGTCGTCGCCAGGCACTGAGTTATGCTTCACCCACTCAACCTTCGTTACGCTACGGAGGTCGCCGGCTCGCTTTGCTCGCCACCTCCCCCCTGCGCTGCACTCGGTCTCGTAGGTTCGCTCCACTCGGGATCCCTACGCTGAATCCGTAAAAAAAACAAAAAAAAAAAATTCGCCAAAACGGGGGGGGGGGGAGGAGGGAGATGGGGGGCAAGGGGGCATCTTTGAAAAATGGTTTGTTTATGACTATAGCATTGCCCCTTTATATGAATCTGAAAAAAGAAATGTTCCAAGCCTCTCAACTTCCGAGATCCGCTTAAAGGGGGGGAGAAGGGGGGCGAGGGGGTCAACTTTGAAAAATGGTTTTTACTTTTCCGAGCCTCCTCTAAACGAATCCGTAAAAAAAACACGAAAAAAAGATTCGCCGAAAGAGGGGGGGGGGAGGGGGAGAAGGGGGGCAAGGGGGTCAACTATGAAAAATGGTTTGTTTGTGATTATAGCATTGCCCCTTTATATGAATCTGAAAAAAGAAATGTTCCAAATGTTCCAACTTTCGAAATCCGCTTAAAGGGGGGGAGAAGGGGGGCGAGGGGGTCAACTTTGAAAAATGCTTTTTACTTTTCCGAGCCTCCCCTAAACGAAATTGTAAAAAACAAAAAATACGGGTACCTTAGTTTCCGAGAAACGATAGAGGGGGGGAGGAGGGGGGGGGAAAAGGGGAGTTTTGGCACTTTTCCCATACTCACGGGAGTTACTTGTTTACGAATCTGTCAAAATATACCCACCTCCCCCTCCACCATCTGGGAGAACAATTATGTCAATCAGTCAGTCAGTCAGTGGTAATGCAGTTTTATATAATATAACTAGTATTTGCTTGGTGCGCGAGCTGCAAGCAGCTCGCGGCTTCGTCGTGTTTTTAAGTAGTATTCCTTAACCTACGCCTACCCTACACCTACCCTACACCTACCCTACACCTACCATACACCTACCCTACACCTACCCTACACCTGCCCTACACCTACCCTACACCTACCCTACACCTACCCTACACCTACCCTACACCTACCCTACACCTACCCTACACCTACCCTACACCTACCCTACACCTACCCTACACCTACCCTACACCTACCATACACCTACCCTACACCTACCCTACACCTACCCTATACCTACCCTACACCTACCCTACACCTACCCTACACCTACCCTACACCTACCCTACACCTACCCTACACCTACCCTACACCTACCCTACACCTACCCTACACCTACCCTACACCTACCCTACACCTACCCTACACCTACCCTACACCTACCCTACACCTACCCTACACCTACCCTACACCTACCCTACACCTACCCTACACCTACCCTACACCTACCCTACACCTACCCTACACCTACCCTACACCTACCCTACACCTACCCTACACCTACCCTACACCTACCCTACACCTACCCTACACCTACCCTACACCTACCCTACACTTTGTTCCAAAAAACATAACCCTAATGTTTGCTTGTCGTCGCCAGGCACTGAGTTTCGCTTCACCCACTCAACCTTCGCTACGCTACGGAGGTCGCCGGCTCGCTTCGCTCACCACCTCCCCCCTGCGCTGCACTCGGTCTCGTACGTTCGCTCCACTCGGGATCCCTACGCTGAATCCGTAAAAAAAACAAAAAAAAAAGATTCGCCAAAACGGGGGGGGAAAGGGGGGCGAGGGGTTCAACTTTGAAAAATGGTTTGTTTGTGACTATAGCATTGCCCCTTTATATGAATCTGAAAAAAGAAATGTTCCAAGTCTCTCAACTTCCGAGATCCGCTTATAAGGGGGGAGAAGGGGGGCAAGGGGGTCAACTTTGAAAAATGGTTTTTACTTTTCCGAGCCTCCTCTAAACGATTCCGGAAAAAAAAACAAAAAAAAAAGATTAGCCAAAACGGGGGGGAGGGGGGAGAAGGGGGGCAAGGGGGTCAACTTTGAAAACTGGTTCGTTTGTGACTAAAGCATTGCTCCTTTATGCAAATCTGAAAAAAGAAATGTTCCAACTTTCGAGATCCGCTTAAAGGGGGGAGAAGGGGGGCGAGGGGGTCAACTTTGAAAAATGGTTTTTACTTTTCCGAGCCTCCTCTAAACGAATCCGTAAAAAACAAAAAATACGGGTACCTTAGTTTCCGAGATACGATAGAGGGGGGGAGGAGGGGGGGGGAAAAGGGGAGGTTTGGCACTTTTCCCATACTCACGGGAGTTACTTGTTTACGAATCTGTCAAAATATACCCACCTCCCCCTCCACCATCTGGGAGAACAATTATGTCAATCAGTGAGTCAGTCAGTGGTAATGCAGTGGTAATGCAGTTTTATATATTATAACTAGTATTTGCTTGGTGCGCGAGCTGCAAGCAGCTCGCGTGTTGTTGTCCCTACACCCGCGTGTTGTTGTCCCTACACCTACCCTACACCTACCCTACACCTACCCTACACCTACCCTACACCTACCCTACACCTACCCTACACCTACCCTACACCTACCCTACACCTACCCTACACCTACCCTACACCTACCCTACACCTACCCTACACCTACCCTACACCTACCCTACACCTACCCTACACCTACCCTACACCTACCCTACACCTACCCTACACCTACCCTACACCTACCCTACACCTACCCTACACCTACCCTACACCTACCCTACACCTACCCTACACCTACCCTACACCTACCCTACACCTACCCTACACCTACCCTACACCTACCCTACACCTACCCTACACCTACCCTACACCTACCCTACACCTACCCTACACCTACCCTACACCTACCCTACACCTACCCTACACCTACCCTACACCTACCCTACACCTACCCTACACCTACCCTACACCTACCCTACTCGTCGCCAGGCACTGAGTTTCGCTTCACCCACTCAACCTTCGTTACGCTACGGAGGTCGCCGGCTCGCTTCGCTCGCCACCTCCCCCCTGCGCTGCACTCGGTCTCGTAGGTTCGCTCCACTCGGGATCCCTACGCTGAATCCGTAAAAAAAAAAAAAAAAAGATTCGCCAAAACGGGGGGGGAGGGGGGAGAAGGGGGGCATGGGGTCAACTTTGAAAAATGGTTTGTTTGTGACTATAGCATTGCCCCTTTATATGAATCTGAAAAAAGAAATGTTCCAAGTCTCTCAACTGCCGAGATCCGCTTAAAGGGGGGAGAAGGGGGGCGAGGGGGTCAACTTTGAAAAATGGTTTTTACTTTTCCGAGCCTCCTCTAAACGAATCCGTAAAAAAAACACGAAAAAAAGATTCGCCAAAACGGGGGGGGAGGGGGGAGAAGGGGGGCAAGGGGGTCAACTTTGAAAACTGGTTCGTTTGTGACTATAGCAATGCCCCTTTATATGAATCTGAAAAAAGAAATGTTCCAAGTCTCTCAACTTCCGAGATCCGCTTAAAGGGGGGGAGAAGGGGGGCGAGGGGGTCAACTTTGAAAAATGGTCTTTACTTTTCCGAGCCTCCTCTAAACGAATCCGTAAAAAACAAAAAATACGGGTACCTTAGTTTCCGAGATACGATAGAGGGGGGGAGGAGGGGGGAGGAAAAGGGGAGGTTTGGGACTTTTCCCATACTCACGGGAGTTACTTGTTTACGAATCTGTCAAAATATACCCACCTCCCCCTCCACCATCTGGGAGAACAATTATGTCAATGAGTGAGTCAGTGAGTGGTAATGCAGTTTTATATAATATAACTAGTATTTGCTTGGTGCGCGAGCTGCAAGCAGCTCGCGGTTTTGTCGTGTATTTGAGAAGTATTCCTTAACCTACCCTACACCTACCCTACACACCCTACACCTACCCTACACCTACCCTACACCTACCCTACACCTACCCTACACCTACCCTACACCTACCCTACACCTACCCTACACCTACCCTACACCTACCCTACACCTACCCTACACCTACCCTACACCTACCCTACACCTACCCTACACCTACCCTACACCTACCCTACACCTACCCTACACCTACCCTACACCTACCCTACACCTACCCTACACCTACCCTACACCTACCCTACACCTACCCTACACCTACCCTACACCTACCCTACACCTACCCTACACCTACCCTACACCTACCCTACACCTACCCTACACCTACCCTACACCTACCCTACACCTACCCTACACCTACCCTACACCTACCCTACACCTACCCTACACCTACCCTACACCTACCCTACACCTACCCTACACCTACCCTACACCTACCCTACACCTACCCTACACCTACCCTACACCTACCCTACACCTACCCTACACCTACCCTACACCTACCCTACACCTACCCTACACCTACCCTACACCTACCCTACACCTACCCTACACCTACCCTACACCTACCCTACACCTACCCTACACCTACCCTACACCTACCCTACACCTACCCTACACCTACCCTACACCTACCCTACACCTACCCTACACGTACCCTACACGTACCCTACACGTACCCTACACGTACCCTACACGTACCCTACACGTACCCTACACGTACCCTTCACGTACCCTACACGTAACCTACACGTACCCTACACGTACCGTACACGTACCCTACACGTACCCTACACGTACCCTACACGTACCCTACACGTACCCTACACGTACCCTACACGTACCCTACACGTACCCTACACGTAACCTACACGTACCCTACACGTACCCTACACGTACCCTACACGTACCCTACACGTACCCTACACGTACCCTACACGTACCCTACACCTACCCTACACTTTGTTCCAAAAAACATAATCCTAATGTTTGCTTGTCGTCGCCAGGCACTGAGTTTCGCTTCACCCACTCAACCTTCGTTACGCTACGGAGGTCGCCGGCTCGCTTCGCTCGCCACCTCCCCCCTGCGCTGCACTCGGTCTCGTAGGTTCGCTCCACTCGGGATCCCTACGCTGAATCCGTAAAAAAAAACAAAAAAAAAAGATTCGCCAAAACGGGGGGGGAAAGGGGGGCGAGGGGGTCAACTTTGAAAAATGGTTTGTTTGTGACTTTAGCATTGCCCCTTTATATGAATCTGAAAAAAGAAATGTTCCAAGTCTCTCAACTTCCGAGATCCGCTTAAAGGGGGGGGAAAGGGGGGCGAGGGGGTCAACTTTGAAAAATGGTTTTTACTTTTCCGAGCCTCCTCTAAACGATTCCGTAAAAAAAAACTAAAAAAAAAGATTAGCCAAAACGGGGGGGAGGGGGGAGAAGGGGGGCAAGGGGGTCAACTTTGAAAAATGGTTTGTTTGTGACTAAAGCATTGCCCCTTTATATGAATCTGAAAAAAGAAATGTTCCAAGTCTCTCAACTTCCGAGATCCGCTTAAAGGGGGGGAGAAGGGGGGCGAGGGGGTCAACTTTGAAAAATGGTCTTTACTTTTCCGAGCCACCTCTAAACGAATCCGTAAAAAACAAAAAATACGGGTACCTTAGTTTCCGAGATACGATAGAGGGGGGGAGGAGGGGGGGGGAAAAGGGGAGGTTTGGGACTTTTCCCATACTCACGGGAGTTACTTGTTTATGAATCTGTCAAAATATACCCACCTCCCCCTCCACCATCTGGGAGAACAATTATGTCAATGAGTCAGTGAGTGAGTGAGTGGTAATGCAGTTTTATATAATATAACTAGTATTCGCTTAGTGCGCGAGCTGCAAGCAGCTCGCGTGTTTTTGTCCCTACACCTACCCTACACCTACCCTACACCTACCCTACACCTACCCTACACCTACCCTACACCTACCCTACACCTACCCTACACCTACCCCACACCTACCCTACACCTACCCTACACCTACCCTACACCTACCCTACACCTACCCTACACCTACCCTACACCTACCCTACACCTACCCTACACGTACCCTACACGTACCCTACCCGTACCCTACCCGTACCCTACACGTACCCTACACGTACCCTACACGTACCCTACACGTACCCTACACGTACCCTACACGTACCCTACACGTACCCTACACGTACCCTACACGTACCCTACACGTACCCTACACGTACCCTACACGTACCCTACACGTACCCTACACGTACCCTACACGTACCCTACACGTACCCTACACGTACCCTACACGTACCCTACACGTACCCTACACGTACCCTACACGTACCCTACACGAACCCTACACGTACCCTACACGTACCCTACACGTACCCTACACGTACCCTACACGTACCCTACACGTACCCTACACGTACCCTACACGTACCCTACACGTACCCTACACGTACCCTACACGTACCCTACACGTACCCTACACGTACCCTACACGTACCCTACACGTACCCTACACGTACCCTTCACGTACCCTACACGTAACCTACACGTACCCTACACGTACCGTACACGTACCCTACACGTACCCTACACGTACCCTACACGTACCCTACACGTACCCTACACGTACCCTACACGTACCCTACACGTACCCTACACGTAACCTACACGTACCCTACACGTACCCTACACGTACCCTACACGTACCCTACACGTACCCTACACGTACCCTACACGTACCCTACACCTACCCTACACTTTGTTCCAAAAAACATAATCCTAATGTTTGCTTGTCGTCGCCAGGCACTGAGTTTCGCTTCACCCACTCAACCTTCGTTACGCTACGGAGGTCGCCGGCTCGCTTCGCTCGCCACCTCCCCCCTGCGCTGCACTCGGTCTCGTACGTTCGCTCCACTCGGGATCCCTACGCTGAATTCGTAAAAAAAACAAAAAAAAAGATTCGCCAAAACGGGGGGGGAGGGGGGAGAAGGGGGGCATGGGGGTCAACTTTGAAAAATGGTTTGTTTGTGACTAAAGCATTGCCCCTTTATATGAATCTGAAAAAAGAAATGTTCCAAGTCTTTCAACTTCCGAGATCCGCTTAAAGGGGGGGAGAAGGGGGGCGAGGGGGTCAACTTTGAAAAATGTTTTTTACTTTACCGAGCCTCCTCTAAACGATTCCGTAAAAAAAACAAAAACAAAAGATTTGCCATAACGGGGGGGGAGGGGGGAGAAGGGGGGCAAGGGGGTCAACTTTGAAAAATGGTTCGTTTGTGACTATAGCATTGCCCCTTTATATGAACCTGAAAAAAGAAATGTTCCAAATGTTCCAACTTTCGAGATCCGCTTAAAGGGGGGGAGAAGGGGGGGAGGGGGTCAACTTTGAAAAATGCTTTTTACTATACCGAGCCTCCTCTAAACGAATCCGTAAAAAACAAAAAACACGGGTACCTTAGTTTCCGAGATACGATAGAGGGGGGGAGGAGGGGGGAGGAAAAGGGGAGGTTTGGGACTTTTCCCTTACTCGCGAGAGTTACTTGTTTACGAATCTGTCAAAATATACCCACCTCCCCCTCCACCATCTGGGAGAACAATTATGTCAATGAGTGAGTCAGTGAGTCAGTCAGTGAGTGGTAATGCAGTTTTATATAGTATAATAACTAGTATTTGCTTGGTGCGCGAGCTGCAAGCAGCTCGCGTGTTTTTGTCCCTACACCTACCCTACACCTACCCTACACCTACCCTACACCTACCCTCCACCTACCCTACACCTACCCTACACCTACCCTACACCTACCCTACACCTACCCTACACCTACCCTACACCTACCCTACACCTACCCTACACCTACCCTACACCTACCCTACACCTACCCTACACCTACCCTACACCTACCCTACACCTACCCTACACCTACCCTACACCTACCCTACACCTACCCTACACCTACCCTACACCTACCCTACACCTACCCTACACCTACCCTACACCTACCCTACACCTACACTAAACTTTGTTCCAAAAAACATAACCCTAATGTTTGCTTGTCGTCGCCAGGCATTGAGTTTCGCTTCACCCACTCAACCTTCGTTACGCTACGGAGGTCGCCGGCTCGCTTCGCTCGCCACCTCCCCCCTGCGCTGCACTCGGTCTCGTAGGTTCGCTCCACTCGGGATCCCTACGCTGAATCCGTAAAAAAACTGAAAAAAAAAGATTCGCCAAAACGGGGGGGGGGGAGGGGTGAGATGGGGGGCAAGGGGGTCAACTTTGAAAAATGGTTCGTTTAAGACTATAGCATTGCCCCTTTATATGAATCTGAAAAAAGAAATGTTCCAAGTCTCTCAACTTCCGAGATCCGATTAGAGGGGGGGAGAAGGGGGGCGAGGGGGTCAACTTTGAAAAATGGCTTTTACTTTTCCGAGCCTCCTCTAAACGAATCCGTAAAAAAAACAAAAAAAAAGGTTCGCCAAAATGGGGGGGGGGGGGGAGAAGGGGGGCAAGGGGGTCAACTTTGAAAAATGGTTCGTTTGTGACTATAGCATTGCCCCTTTATATGAATCTGAAAAAAGAAATGTTCCAAGTCTCTCAACTTCCGAGATCCGCTTAAAGGGGGGGAGAAGGGGGGCGAGGGGGTCAACTTTGAAAAATGCTTTTTACTTTTCCGAGCCTCCTCTGAACGAATCCGTAAAAAACAAAAAATACGGGTACCTTAGTTTCCGAGATACGATAGAGGGGGGGAGGAGGGGGGGGGGAAAGGGGAGGTTTGGCACTTTTCCCATACTCACGGGAGTTACTTGTTTACGAATCTGTCAAAATATACCCACCTCCCCCTTCACCATCTGGGAGAACAATTATGTCAATGAGTCAGTCAGTGAGTGAGTCAGTGAGTGGTAATCCAGCTTTATATAATATAACTAGTATTTGCTTGGTGCGCGAGCTGCAAGCAGCTCGCGGCTTTGTCGTGTTTTTGAGAAGTATTCCTTAACCTACCCTACACCTACCCTACACCTACCCTACACCTACCCTACATCTACCCTACATCTACCCTACACCTACCCTACACCTACCCTACACCTACCCTACACCTACCCTACACCTACTCTACACATACCCTACACCTACCCTACACCTACCCTACACCTACCCTATACCTACCCTACACCTACCCTACACATACCCTACACCTACCCTACACCTACCCTACACCTATCCTACACCTACCCTACACCTACCCTAAAAAACATAACCCTAATGTTTGCTTGTCGTCGCCAGGCACTGAGTTTCGCTTCACCCACTCAACCTTCGTTACGCTATGGAGGTCGCCGGCTCGCTTCGCTCGCCACCTCCCCCTGCGCTGCACTCGGTCTCGTAGGTTCGCTCCACTCGGGATCCCTACGCTGAATCTGTAAAAAAAACAAAAAAAAGATTCGCCAAAATGGGGGGGGGGGGTGAAGGGGGGCAAGGGGGTCAACTTTGAAAAATGGTTTGTTTGTGACTTTAGCATTGCCCCTTTATATGAATCTGAAAAAAGAAATGTTCCAAGTCTCTCAACTTCCGAGATCCGCTTAAAGGGGGGGGAAAGAGGGGCGAGGGGGTCAACTTTGAAAAATGGTTTTTACTTTTCCGAGCCTCCTCTAAATGTTTCCGTAAAAAAAAACAAAAAAAAAAGATTTGCCAAAACGGGGGGGAGGGGGGAGAAGGGGAGCAAGGGGGTCAACTTTGAAAAATGGTATGTTTGTGACTATTTAGCATTGCCCCTTTATATGAATCTGAAAAAAGAAATGTTCCTAGTCTCTCAACTGCCGAGATCCGCTTAAAGGGGGGGAGAAGGGGGGCGAGGGGGTCAAATTTGAAAAATGGTTTTTGCTTTTCCGAGCCTCCTCTAAACGAATCCGTAAAAAAAACATTCTACGGGTACCTTAGTTTCCGAGATACGATAGAGGGGGGGAGGAGGGGGGAGGAAAAAGGGAGGTTTGGGACTTTTCCCAAACTCGCGAGAGTCACTTGTTTACGAATCTGTCAAAATATACCCACCTCCCCATCCACCATCTGGGAGAACAATTATGTCAGTCAGTGAGTGGTAATGCAGTTTTATATAGTATAACTAGTATTTGCTTGGTGCGCGAGCTGCAAGCAGCTCGCGTGTTGTTGTCACCTACCCTACACCTACCCTACACCTACCCTTTTTTTTTTTTTTTTTTTTTTTTTTTTTTTTTTGTTTTTTTTTTTTTTTTTTTTTTTTTTTTTTTTTTTTTTTTTTTTTTGGGTGGGAAATCATCCGATGACTTCTCCCGCTCTGGGTGAAGCGGGAGGGCATGTCAGACTTTTACTGACTAAAACCCACCCGTGTTCCTTCAGTTGCTTGTGCCAGGGCCGCGGTAACTCTATTTCAAATTTATCCGCGACCCAGACAGGCATCGGCCCTATCGGACCCCGTCACTTTTGCTGACATCTCTTTGAGGCGCGCGTGGAACACTACGCGCCGTAAACTCGGGCTTGGTCCTTCTCGGACGGCGAGCTACCCATTACTCTCCGTCCGCAAGCCCGCGCCTACGGTGGCCGGGAATCGGCTCGCGACTCCCGACGCCCGGGGCGTCTCCTGCGGTGCCTAGGGGCGTGAGGGCGTCTCCTTTGCGTCTCCCTCACGCGTTCCGCCTCCTCCTTAGCGAGCATTACTGCTTCGCAGAAGGAGGAGACAGCTTCCCATGCCCTCTCGCTCCGTACCATGGCCTGGACCAGGGCCGGACGCGAGAGGTCGTCACCGCCGATCGCCTCCATGAGGACACGGCGGTGCTCCGCCCAGGCAGGGCAGATCTCCACTGTATGCTCCACCGTGTCCTCCGAGCGGTCCACACAATGGTGACACCCGGGCGTTTCCTCCCGCCCTATCTTGAACAGGAACCTCCCGAAACAGCCGTGTCCGGTGAGGACCTGTGTCAGGCGGAAGGTGAGGACGCCGTGACGCCTCTCAAGCCACTCCTCAAAGAGGGGCCTTACCACCGCAATTGTGGCGTGCCCAACACCTACCCTACACCTACCCTACACCTACCCTACACCTACCCTACACCTACCCTACACCTACCCTACACCTACCCTACACCTACCCTACACCTACCCTACACCTACCCTACACCTACCCTACACCTACCCTACACCTACCCTACACCTACCCTACACCTACCCTACACCTACCCTACACCTACCCTACACCTACCCTACACCTACCCTACACCTACCCTACACCTACCCTACACCTACCCTACACCTACCCTACACCTACCCTACACCTACCCTACACCTACCCTACACCTACCCTACACCTACCCTACACCTACCCTACACCTACCCTACACCTACCCTACACCTACCCTACACCTACCCTACACCTACCCTACACCTACCCTACACCTACCCTACACCTACCCTACACCTACCCTACACCTAGCCTACACCTACCCTACACCTACCCTACACCTACCCTACACCTACCGTACACTTTATTCCAAAAAACATAACCCTAATGTTTGCTTGTCGTCGCCAGGCACTGACTTTCGCTTCACCCACTCAACCTTCGTTACGCTACGGAGGTCGCCGGCTCGCTTCGCTCGCCACCTCCCCCCTGCGCTGCACTCGGTCTCGTAGGTTCGCTCCACTCGGGATCCCTACGCTGCCTGGTCCACTCCCACCGGACAGGTTTCGACGACCGATATTAGGTAGGGGAGGTTGGGGAGAGGAGGGGTGAAGGGGGGGAGAGTGGGGAGTTTTGAAAAATGATTACGACTAAAGCATTGCCCCTTTATATGAATCTGCAAAAAAAAAGATTAGCCAAAACGGGGGGGGGAGGGGGGAGAAGGGGGGCAAGGGGGTCAACTTTGAAAAATGATTTGTTTGTGATTATAGCATTGCCCCTTTATATGAATCTGAAAAAAGAAATGTTCCAAGTCTCTCAACTTCCTAGATCAGCTTAAAGGGGGGGAGAAGGGGGCAAGGGGGTCAACTTCGAAAAATGGTTTTTACTTTTCCGAGCCTCCTCTAAACGTATCCGTAAAAAAAACAAAGAAAAAAGATTCGCCAAAACGGGGGGGGAGGGGGGAGAAGGGGTCAAGGGGGTCAACTTTGAAAAATGGTTTGTTAGTGACTATAGCATTGCCCCTTTATATGAATCTGAAAAAAGAAATGTTCCAAGTCTCTCAACTTCCGAGATCCGCTTAAAGGGGGGGAGAAGGGGGGCGAGGGGGTCAACTTTGAAAAATGGCTTTTACTTTTCCGAGCCTCCTCTAAACGAATCCGTAAAAAAAACTGGAAAAAAAAATTCGCCAAAACGGGGGGGTGGGGGGGGAGAAGGGGGGCAAGAGGGTCAACATTGAAAACTGGTTCGTTTGTGACTATAGCATTGCCCCTTTATATGAATCTGAAAAAAGAAATGTTCCAAGTCTCTCAACTTTCGAGATCCGCTTAAAGGGGGGGAGAAGGGGGGTGAGGGGGTCAACTTTGAAAAATGGTTTTTACTTTTCCGAGCCTCCTCTAAACGAATCCGTAAAAAAAACTGAAAAAAAAAATTCGCCAAAACGGGGGGGGGGGGGGGAGAAGGGGGGCAAGGGGGTAAACTTTGAAAACTGGTTCGTTTGTGACTATAGCATTGCCCCTTTATATGAATCTGAAAAAAGAAATGTTCCAAATGTTCCAACTTTCGAGATCCGCTTAAAGGGGGTGAGAAGGGGGGCGAGGGGGTCAATTTTGAAAAATGCTTTTTACTTTTCCGAGCCTCCTCTAAACGAATCCGTAAAAAACAAAAAATACGGGTATCTTAGTTTCCGAGATACGATAGAGGGAGGGGAGGAGGGGGGGGAAAAGGGGAGATTTGGCACTTTTCCCATACTCGCGGGAGTTACTTGTTTACGAATCTGTCAAAATATACCCACCTCCCCATCCACCATCTGGGAGAACAATTATGTCAATGAGTCAGTCAGTCAGTGAGTGGTAATGCAGTTTTATATATTATAACTAGTAATTGCTTGGTGCGCGAGCTGCAAGCAGCTCGCGTGTTGTTGTCCCTACACCTACCCTACGCCTACCCTACGCCTACCGTACACCTACCCTACACCTACCCTACACCTACCCTACACCTACCCTACACCTACCCTACACCTACCCTACACCTACCCTACACCTACCCTACACCTACCCTACACCTACCCTACACCTACCCTACACCTACCCTACACCTACCCTACACCTACCCTACACCTACCCTACACCTACCCTACACCTACCCTACACCTACCCTACACCTACCCTACACCTACCCTACACCTACCCTACACCTACCCTACACCTACCCTAAACTTTGTTCCAAAAAACATAACCCTAATGTTTGCTTGTCGTCGCCAGGCACTGAGTTTCGCTTCACCCACTCAACCTTCGTTACGCTACGGAGGTCGCCGGCTCGCTTCGCTCGCCACCTCCCCCCTGCGCTGCACTCGGTCTCGTAGGTTCGCTCCAATCGGGATCCCTACGCTGAATCCGTAAAAAAACAAAAAAAAAAGATTCGCCAAAACGGGGGGGGGAGGGGGAGAAGGGGGGCAAGGGGGTCAACTTTGAAAACTGGTTCGTTTGTGACTATAGCATTGCCCCTTTATATGAATCTGAAAAAAGAAATGTTCCAACTTTCGAGATCCGCTTAAAGGGGGGGAGAAGGGGGGCGAGGGGGTCAATTTTGAAAAATGCTTTTTACTTTTCCGAGCCTCCTCTATACGAATCCGTAAAAAAAACTGAAAAAAAAAGATTCGCCAAAACGGGGGGGTGGGGGGAGAAGGGGGGCAAGGGGGTCAACTTTGAAAAATGGTTTGTTTGCGACTATAGCATTGCCCCTTTATATGAATCTGAAAAAAGAAATGTTTCAAATGTTCCAACTTTCGAGATCCGCTTAAAGGGGGGGAGAAGAGGGGCGAGGGGTCAACTTTGAAAAATGGTTTTTACTTTTCCGAGCCTCCTCTAAACGAATCCGTAAAAAACAAAAAATACGGGTACCTTAGTTTCCGAGATACGATAGAGGGGGGGAGGAAGGGGGGGGAAAAGGGGAGGTTTGGCACTTTTCCCATACTCACGGGAGTTACTTGTTTACGAATCTGTCAAAATATACCCACCTCCCCATCCACCATCTGGGAGAACAATTATGTCAATGAGTCAGTCAGTCAGTGGTAATGCAGTTTTATATAATATAATAACATCACGCTACGACCAATAGGAGCGGAGCATAAATGGCAAAATTTTTCCTTTTTGGGAGCTGCCGTTGCGTTACGCAACATTCATGTAGGTAGGGTAGGTAGGTAGGTAGCCAGTTGACGGGAGCGAAGTCGCGTGGGACAGCTAGTTGTTTTTATATATGTTTTTTTTTGTTCGTTCATCACTCCGTCATGTATAAAGGGATTTGCTTTTGCAAATCTAATTCTCTTTTTATTCGAAAGAAGTTTATGCCGAAATGGTCCCATTTAAATTTGCTAAAATTCTGATGAAGAGCCTCTGAGATATACAACAGAACTCTCGAATAAATGACGGCAAATCTCTCGGGATTGCTGCAATCGCATGTCTGTTTATTGTTTATACCATTTCATCACATACCATCACGCCAGTATGCTCTAAACGGGTACGCAGATATGTACAGTTCACCCTGGTACACTCTTTGCACTGGTTATGTTCATAAGTTACATGTTATTCGGGTAATATATTCTGGCATCACTGTGGGCATTATATGTACCTTACTATAGAACTTGTCCATTATGTAACACTAAAAGGTGAAAAAATCTTTTTAACAAAAAAATCTAATCGACTTACAAAACAAAACACTATAAATCGAAAAATAACTTTAATTTCGGAAGGTTGTGTCACAAAACGAAGAAACGATAACAGGAACACGTTTGTTGTGTTTTTTTTAGAAGTTGGTTGTATTTTTGTCTTCCATACCGTCTTGTGTCACGCTATCTCTTGACTCCCTTTTCTTTCATAACACTCCTCACACAGTCCATCCATCTATTCAAAATCAAAATCAAAAAATCAAAATCAAATATTTTTATTTTACATAGGCCTACATGGGCACTTATAAAACGTCGACAAAAGGTGCACGGTTCGGGTTAGTCGTTTCCTATGGAGAAGAACCGGCAAGAAACTCCATGGTTACTCTTTTAAATTGTTTTGTTTACAATATTTCCATGTTACAGCATTAGTACTTGGATATGGTGGGACAACGTAGGCCCCAACAATAAGTCGTACGAAATAATAAAAAAAAAATGTTAAACGAAATAAAAAGTTATGATATGAGAAGAACCTTTGTCCTGTTGTAGGACAATTACTGGCTGGTATTATATTCTATTATAGTTCTAAATATATAGAAATATTATATTCCCATATGTATTACATGAATCAGAAACTAAAACCTAGTACTTGGATATGGGGGGACAACGTAGGCCCGACAATAAGTCGTACGAAATTGAAAAAAAAACATAATGCACGAAATAAAAAGTTAACAAATGTTAACAATCATCTAGAAAACTAGAAAGCCTACAATGTTCACACATTCACAATAGGTAAAAGAATCTATACAAAGGTAAAAAAAAAAAAAAAAAAAAAAAACCACAACACTAAATTTAACATGTGGCACAAATACTGTAATCAGTGCTGTAACTATTCTTAGCTAAGGGCTATAATGATGATTGAAAAATATTGTAAAAAGTCTAATTAAAAGAGAAAAAAAAATGAGATTGAGAATAGTTAGAGATATCCATATATTTGTGCCGTTTATGAGTTACCAGGGAAGCCGCATGCGCAGAGGGTGTCAAAGCCAAATTTTTTATCTTCAACGTAGTCCTTGATTTTATAATATGCTTTTTTAACAAGGACACGTTTGATGTAGTTTTTGAACTTTTCATCGGTCAGTTCTATAACTGACTTAGGCAACTTGTTATAAAAGCGTATACTGTTTATAAGAAAAGACTTGCTAGTTTTCGTTAATCTGAATTTGGGTATTACAATTTCGTGCTTACTGCGTGTATTTAAATTATGGAAGTCACTTCTAGTTTTGAAAAGCCCTCGATTTTTGCGGACATACAAAATACATTCCAAAATATAAAGTGAAGGTAGAGTCAGTATATCGATCTCTTTAAATTTTTCTCTGGGGGACTCGCGAGGACCCATTTTATAGATCGCGCGGATTGCCCTCTTTTGCAAGATAAAAATTGAGTCAACGTCTGCTGCTGACCCCCACAGCAGAATGCCATAAGACATAATACTGTGGAAATAAGCATAGTATACTAGTCTAGCTGTGATCGGTTAACTGCCTTATCTTCCTTACTGCATAGGCAGCCGAACTTAACCTGCCCGAAAGAGTTCTAATGTGCGCGCCCCACTGCAATTTTGAATCGATAGTAATCCCCAAGAATACAGTTTCCGCTATTATTTCAAGATTTTTGCCGTCAAGATTTAGATTTAGGTCACGTTGAGGTACATTTGGTAAAGAGAACTTTAGACATTTTGTTTTTTTCGCATTCAGTAAAAGATTGTTAGCTGCGAACCATTCCGAGAGAACAACTAGACTTTCATTGACATGTAAGACAGTATTCTTTGGCCTTCCCCTCCCTCTCCATCCACATTTATATTCATAACTCTTTTAGTACTACGTTGTTACAGCAAAATACTCTTTATACCATAACCCCTCTAAAAAGCTTATTTTATTCACTGAAAACAGTGAATAATAATAAATTGTAGTTCTAAAAACTAAAAAACACGCTTTAATGGTAAGGATAATGGGACAAACTGTTTAAATTATAGCATTGTCATCGGTCCTTGATAAGTGTGCAAAGTTTCAAATCAATCCAACGTTTTGAAGTGGGTGAAAATCACGTTCAAAGATTCCGTTACATTGATACATTGTTACATTGATACATAGATACATACATACCAAGCTAATAAAAAAAAAAAAAAAGCGTGTTAAAAAGCACTTTTACTCACTGTTTTGGTGTTTGAATTTAGAACACACCAATATATATTCAACGTACATCTCAATGCTATACAACCTCCTTGCGCATAAAATACTCGATAAAAACTCCTTGTGCAAAGAATATTCGACTTTCAAATTTCTTCATCGATTTAATTTTGAGTTTGTTAATATTTGGGATTTCAATAATGATTTTCATGATTTTGATTTTAGTCTGAGATGTTTAGTGAATACCTATTTGGATTGTAATTCTAATTGCATTGGTGTTTAATTAATTATAATTATGTAACGTAACGGAAGTGGTCACTGGCACCTGAAACACAGATGCTGTTACCTAGCTCAGCTTCAATTTACAAAAAATGTGAAATCCTGAGTTTTCATATTTTTTGTAAATTTTGAAGGTAATAAAACATTTATTTACTATAATTCCTTGTGATTTTCGCTTAGATCTTTCTTTTTCTCGTAGTCATGGTATAAAATATAGTATGCAACTCTTGAATAAAACGGATTTATATCGAGGGCCATGAATTACTCGCGCCGCTCAGGATTCTAACACTTGAATCACTCGCTGTGCTCGTGATTCATCTATGGCCCTCGCTTTAAAACCGTCCTTTATTCACAAGTTGCATAATATACTAGTATTTATTTGAACACTACGCTTTTAATTAAACGGGCTAAGAGACAACACACAACAAACAAATGCACGTCGTACATCTTCGTACTGTCTGGAGGGAGCGGGCGAGGCGCGTTGCAGTTTTTTGGCGACCGCGTGCCATACGCGTGGCGTCCGCGCGTTTATGATACCGGCTTTGCCGAGGCATTTGAATGCTTGTCACCTAATAAATAGAATCTAAATTCGCCATTATTTGTCGTGAAGTGCGGCGACCAAGCTTTCGCCGCGCAGCAGTCGCAAGAAATATTTCGCGTCGTCTAACCACAGATCTAAATGAGACCATAATCTAATCACAAAAATCTTCTGAGTGATTATAGTATACCTATCTCAATCTCCTATTAAAGTTTAATGTCGGTCAGTGACAGGCATCTATAAATGTGTGTTAGTAAACATTTCCAGACTGATAATAATAATATGATGACGTCATGAATTGATAATAATTTAAGTGCGTACGTGAGTACTATACTTATGTATAACACACAAAATAACGAACATATTCAAGTTCAAATTCTTGGCTATGATTGTGAATTAAGCCTTATATGAGAAGTACGGGCCAAGATGCTCATCGGCAATGAGATACTGGTCGAGTCTAGGCTCCAAAGCCTTGAACATCGTAGCCAAGTTACGTGTCGGTTTTTTATCGGTCATTTCGGGGAGTGTGCGTTGAAATTGCATGAACTAATTCCTCCTAGCCCGATCCATCATCGGACTACAAGACGAACGGCGATGCGTCATCGGAACATTGTGGACATCCCACCCATACGCACGTTTTGGGAATACTTTCATCATGTGTACAGCTAAGGAGTGGAATTCCCTGCCGTAGTCTGTATTTCCTGATAGCTACAACCTGGGAATCTTTAAGTCAAGAGTGAATAGGTTTCTTCTAGGTAGGCGCGCTACATCGTCGACCACATCATTCCTTACCATCAGGTGAGACAGTGGTCAAGCGCGAGTCAATCAAAAAAAAAATAAACCCCTAAATATTGAGGCTGTCAATGTTTATAGGTCGATTCAAACTTAATGATGATTGTGAAGTTCACTTTTCGCTGCAGCGTACCACACCCCTCACTCTCAACCTACACCCTCAACTTTCCTACTGCGCTGCGACTCAGAGTGTTCAGAGCCGCCATTATGTTTGATTCTACCTCAACTAAAAGGAAACATTAGATGTTAAATGTACAAATATAATTAAAACTGCATTCAAAATTTTACGACAAGTCCGTTGCCTGAACCGGGAATTGATCGAATTCGATTACGATAAAAATAAAACACTAAAAAGTGCAAAATAGCTTTCGTTTCGGAAGTCGGTGTCTTTGGTACCTCTTGTTTTTATCATTTATCGACACCGACTTCCAAAACGAAAGTTAGTCCCTTTTCAGAAGCTCCGGTTGCCGGGTAGCCTCTACCGGGTAACCGGCGGCGAATGTGCAGTTCCTATGTCGTGGTGGCCCAGTGGTTAAGACCTCGCCTGTCGTGCTTGAGGTCGTGGGTTCAAATCCGGGCAAGTACCAATGTGACTTTTTCAAATTCATATGTACTTTCTAAGTTTATCTTGGACATCACAGGCAACGGTGAAGGAAAACATCGTGAGGAAACCTGGACTTACATAGTTAATGTAAGTCTGAAATAGCCAAGTCAGAGGCCTGTGGGATTTCCCAGAGGCGGCTTAATTAACTCTTGACACACGAAAAGAAGAAGATTCCAACAATATTACATACACGTGTCAAATTGATAACCTCCTTCTTTTTTTGATCCCTTAGGGTACGTTCACACAATACATCCGTATTTCCAGGATCGTTTTTAACGGATCCGTCGCTACTGGAGGTGATGTTCACACCGCATTTACAGTAGGTACCATTTTAACGAATCCGTCACTACAGGGGGTAATATTCACACCAACCAATTTTCTACAAGGATAAAACGCCCAATAAAACGGATCAGTATTTGAATACTGCTGTGTGTGTGAACTCGCTCATACAATGATACAACACGCCATTGTCGAATAAAAACGTATACCGATAAAGCGGACCTGTAAAACGGAGAGTTTCTAGTTTTACATAAATCTCTCTCTCTTCAATTTCCGACCTAGTCTGTAGGCCGATATGTCCAGACATCAGGTCTTGTGTACCTATGATGACAAATTCTCAGATAAATGCAGAATTTTTCTGATAAGCAGCTGATTCTTATCGAACCATATCGGACACATGTACATCGCAAGGTCGACAGTAACATTATTGAAGTACCTACTTACAATAAACTTGAATAAATTACACAAGAAAAGATTTGAGATTTGCTTATAAATATGTATTTCTTTTTATTAATGACTTTTCAATTGAATCGTATTGGTACCGCCAAGAAAACGAGTGCGTCCATTCGTAGGAACTCAACTACCTAACATTACCAAGCAACTATCTGGGACATGCCAGGAGTAAGAAGGAAGAAAAATTCAACCAGTGTTACCAAGATACGCAAAATACGCGGTTGGACAGGCTGGTGCAAGCAACACCACGCCCAACCGCGTATCCTGCGTACGGGTGGGATAAATGGGTCATTCCATCCACCCCAACTCCTCAAGGAAGGCCAGCAGCGCCCTGTTGATACTGACTATCACACAGAGGATACCTGGGTTCCCGAAGTACTTTTCCCTGTCATCACATCACATCATCAGCCTATTAATGTTCCCACTGCTGAGACACAGGCCTCCTCTCTGTGAGAGGGAATGGGGCGTAATCCACCACGCGGGCCCAGTGCGGGTTGGTGGATGTCACATGTATTCGAATTTTGTTTCTAGGACATTTCCTCACGATGTTTTCCTTCGACGTTTTGAGAGCAGTGGTGATGAAATAATTTACACAAAGTAAAGCGCCTGCCTGGGCTCGAACCCACGACCTACATCTTGTAAGTCGCGGCCGATACCACTGGGCCACCACTGCTCCCTGTATTGCTTTCCCTGTATCCAGTGATAACTGGGCAGGTTAGGAGAAGATGAGCTTCTGTCTCGTCCTCCTCCATGCAGGCTCTGTAGAGTGGGGTGTCTGTAAATCATACAGTATTACCAAACGACGCTAAGATTTTATGCAGTCACTTGGTTGTGGAGATCTGACACTCCACAACCACACACAAACGCACTCCATGCAGCTGGAGAAAAGACGATGCAGAAGATATAAATTCTAAGCAGAAAACGACTAAGAATTACCATTAAGATTTACCACCAAGATTACCGAAGAAAGTTTTCGCTACGATCTGTGAAATGGTCTCACTTTCTGTTTATAAATATTGCCTAGTTAGATACCTCTAGTGTTAGAAATCAGACCGGCAGTGCGTTAAACCGTAACGAACGAGGCTGAGATATGATACCTTCTAACTTATGTGTATGTCGGTCAAGGGAGGTATTGAGATCTTACGAAGACTGTTGGTGCAATATTGCAATCTAAGGGCTCGTTCACACAGAGGTCCGTTTTACGGGTTTTACAGGTCCTCTTTATCGTATACGTTTTTATTTGGCGCTGACATATGTTGTTGTATGAGCGAGTTCACATGACAGTATTCCGAATCCAGTAAGAAATACCGATCCGCAAAATATACAGCAGTCCGTTTTCTTTATCGTATACATTTTTATTCGGCAATGGTGTAGAATTGTGGATAGTTGTATGAGCGAGTTCACACACAACAGTATTCAAATACTGATCCGTTTTTATCAAAATGCTGTTTTATAAACAGTTTTTAGGGTCTGCTCTACCTCGTCTACGTGTCAATGAGAATGGAGTTGGTAAACGTACTCATGATCCCTATAATAATAACTAGCTGTCCCACGCGGCTTCGCTCCCGTCAACTGGCTACGTACCTACCCTACCCTACGCTACGCCTACGCTACACCTACCCTACACCTACCCTACATCTACCCTACCCTACACATACCCTACACCTACCCTACATACATGATTGCATAACTGAAACCGTTTACGCAGCGCACGCAACGGAAGCCCTCAAAAAGTCCTCTTCTTGCCCGTTTATGCAACATTTTTCATTTATGCTCCGCTCCTATTGGTCGTAGCGTGATGTTATATAGCCTATAACCTTCCTCGATAGGAATTGAAAAAATCTTTTTGTGTTAGATAGTCCATTTATCGAGGAAGGTTGCATAAACGGTTTAAGTTACGCAAATATAATGTTCTTCTTTAAAAGTTCTAAAAAAAAGTCCGCGACAGCATATGTCTATCTTTTAAGATTGACTTACCTACATATGTAGGGTAGGTATGTAGGTAGGGTAGGGTATGTAGGGTTGGGTAGGATAGGGTAGGGTAGGTAGGGTAGATGAATGTTTGGTGTTTTTATGGCTACACAAAGTTTGTCGGGTCAGCTTGTAATATATAAATTTGAAAAAGTCACATTGGCACTTGCCCGCAAAACCCACGACCGAGAGGCGAGGTCGGGGCCACCACAACATTTGCCCTAAATGAGAAATCCCATCATGGGTAAACCGATCAAAAACGCTTTCAATTTTATCAAACAAAAGACTACAAGTCCACATGCTCTGTCTACCCTCTTCTTCCAATCTAATCAGATACGAGATAACACACAGTAGTCGATACAGTAACAAATCCTCGTTGATTATAATGTCAATAATGGTATCTTCAGTTACTGCACGCTTGCTGGATTGCGTCAGGAATTCAGGATTGACCGACTGCAAGAGGTTATTTGTCGAGATAAGTGATGTTTAACTTTCGTTTTCTGTTTTTTTTTTTACAGAAACGTAGTCTAGGGATTATTCCACTGTTTGACGATGTACGTTCAAAATAAAAAGTGATATCAATTTGTCTCATCATTATCTAGCCCTGTATGGAAGCGAAAAAGTAAAAAATAAAATATTTGAAAGTTATGAGCGTCGAAAGTTCCACATTTCGACACAAATTTTAACGCATTTTTAGCGCTAATAAATACGATAAGAAGACGGAAAATTGCAAAACGGCCTCCATACAGGGATAGATTAGTAGTTCAACAATGCATATAATTGTATTTTGAACAGATAGATTTAGTCGTTTTTTCATGATATCTAGACTGCCAAAGGTCTGTTTATAAAATATCGCGCGCTCGGTTTCGTCCTAAATCATTATCCATTTCGCTACAAATTTGCAAAAGTGTGTATTCGTACGCGAACTAGCTTCTTACTGCTCATCACAGCATCTGTCTCTTTCGCACGAGTCGTCGGATGAGATAGCAGGCATTTTAACCCCGCGCATAAAATAGTTCGTACCGTCGACTAGTGTAACCTTAATTGCGTTATATAGTGAATTCGGCAAAGAAAACACATAGGTAAGGGTGACGACACCTTTAAAATAACTGTGGAGGATGTACCGTTTCTAAATTATTTACGCAATACCGAAAACATTTAAAGGAAATGTGTACTCTTTCATGGAATTGTGCCATTTGCCCTACCGAACTTACTTAAACTTACGCAAATAAGCTGCAGATTAAGCAATGCTCGTCGACGTCGGTCCGTGGATGGGTGACCACTGACCATCCGTTACATACACAGACAGCTTTTGGTCGCAGCTATCTTTAACAGATTTTTTACAATCGTTTCGGATAGTCAGAAAAAGCCAGTAAATCTAACCCGTCTTGTCAAGAAATATCGAGTTACACAATTACTGGGTTGTGGAGGGAGGTCAAATAGGCAGTCGCTCCGCATTTATTTGTCATAAAAAACATTTTGAAGAAAATAAAATTACCAACTTCCAAAAAAAAAACAATACCAAGTGATAAATTACTTCAATTTCGGAACGCGGTCTCAAAAAACGAAGAAACGAAAACAGGAACACCGACTTTCGAAATTGAAGTTATTTTTCACTTTAGTGGTTTTTTAGGAAGTCGGTTGTATTTTTTTTAAGTCTAATATGCAACGATCGCGCGAAATTTTATAAACAGACCTTTGGGAATCTAGATATGAAAAAAAATACTAAATGTATATTTTCAAAATAAATTTATTTGCATTGTTGAACTACTAATCTATCCCTGTATGGAGCCGGTTTGCAATTTTTCTTCTTCTTATGGTATTTATTGCCGCCCAAAGATGCGTTAAAATTAGTGTTGAAATATGGAACTTTCGAAGCTTATAACTTTCAAATGTTTTTCTTTTTTACTTTTTTGTTTCCATACAGGGCTAGATAATGATGAGACAAATTGATACCATTTTTTATTTTGAACGTACATCGTCAAACAGTGGAGTAATCACTAGACTACGTTTGTATGGAAGAATTATTGACTCGTGTGGCTGTTAATACGTTGCTACGAGCTCCTCTCGACGAACTGCTAATAAAAACGTAAAGTAAATAATTTCTACAATCCTGTGCAATGGTATTATCTGATTGACTGACGTACAATCAATGTATTACTGTGGAATGACTCATACTTGCGCACTCGTGATGTACTTGAAACAATAACATCCTCGCTTTGTTTGATATTTACTATCTAATACAACAACATCGCTTCCCCGAAACGGTAGGCTTATGTAGATACCGCCACATTTCGCTAGTAGCTCGGTGCAAACGGGCCACCGACCACAGCCACCGGTGGCTGTCGCTCGCTACCGCCACATTTGTAACAGTGGTAGAAGTGCGCGACAGCCACCGGAATCCGCCACGTTTCTATTGCTGTATAGATCAGAATGTGAATCCCAAATAGCGGGACGTAATTGAATTTCCGATATGAAAGTATCGATATCCATTGAGACGTCGTGTCGTCGTGCTCCATGGTGTCGTGTGGACCGGTGGAGCAGCGCGACAATGGTGGGTGTCGGCGACTTGACTCGTGTGACTCGCAGCGACCACAATTGGCGAGTCGCGGACACTGCTGTAGCATGGTAGTGGCCGCCACAGTCTACACGTGTGCGGTGGGTCTATACAAAATAATGAAAAAGTGAGTAGTCGCTGTCGCTGGCCACAGTGGCCACCGTTGGCAGTGATCGGTCGCCCGTTTGGCGCCGAGCCTAATAGTACAAATTAATATAAATCCCATATCTTACCTAATCCGGGGCAAAATTTTATTAACAGGACTAATTCAATTCAAAAGAAAAAACAAATCAAAATTTCTTCAGCACAGCTCGTAATTGTCTTCTTTGTCTAACTATAAATTATAAAGTTTATGACTCGAGCCCTTGTCAGCACTTGAGACTGAAATTCCTAGCTGGTCTTGGCACTATCCCTTCAGCTTTGCCACGCAATACACACCTTCCGGTATTAAAAGTATAGGGTAAATAAACTGTTATTATTCAAACCCTTAAACCGTTATTTTCTTTGGTGTCCATCATCGACCATACAGCCTCTAGACGCCTAATGCTTGATCGAATACATCAAAATAATCGTGTCAACTAGCTGAGGTATGAGGCACGGGACGACTGCGCTCTGATTGGTCCTTACCAACTTGGGAAACTCGAGTTCTGGCTGTTGTTACCGCACCAACGTACGGTACAAGGGGCCATTATAATATTTATTTTACTTTTGCCTGACGCGGAAGTGTTTACGGCTCACGGAAGTGGTCGCTACTAATTCGAAATTGTCGAGTGGCGACCTATATTACCAGTATATGATATTTTAGTCATATGTGTTGACAGACATCGCTCGCCTTTTGTTAGGCGTCTAGAGGCTGTATGGTCGATGGTGTCCATCTTATTAACACCAACAGTTTGTGGGCCCAGAGCGCTAAGCTGAATTGAAAATAATTATATACGGACACTAAATATTAAAAAACCTGTTGTATTCCAGAATCTAAATAAAAAGTATTTTACATTTTACGTCACGATCTTAGACTATACAGCCTCTAGACGCCTAATGCTTGATCGAATACATCAAAATAATTCTGTCAACTAGCTGAGGTATGAGGCACGGGACGACTGCGCTCTGATTGGTCCTTACCAACGTCATTTCGCCGAACTAGGGATGGGAGAGGTTTAAATAAAACCACGAAGGTATCAATATTTTTTTAAATTGTTAGTGTACTTAATATTTTTATTTATTAATGTTAGCTACTTTTATTATTAATTATACAGTAATAACATAAAATGCAAAAACTAAAAACAAAATTCTAAAGATACATATATTTTCGGCGGTTGTTTCATAATATTAAATATTAGTAAAAAAAACAATCAATAGAAAAAATACCTAAATTCTAAAATCAAAATAATTATCTATAAAATACAAAAATCAGTCTACAATATTTCCACTGCTGGAACAGAGGCCTTTTCTCCGTAAGAGAAAAATTTTCTAAGAGAATTCACCTATTTTTTGTGCAATAAAAATCAATACTATACTAATAATTTTCAACCACTATACAAATCAATATTCGTTTCACAATTAATTTAACAAATAATATACTATTTAATTTAATGTCTCTTTTTGTATAATTGTATGTAGGTTTCTAGTTTTATCCATAACAGATTTGGTCATAGAATATGGTGCATCACTAGTTTTGCGTACCAAATTATAGAGGAAAAGAGATAGATAAAAAAGTACATTAAAAAGAAAGAGACGAAAACACAAAAGACATCAACGAGCGCGACAAAATTTGTGCTGTTGCAGTTTACACCTACAATAATGACCAGTACAAAATGAACTCCGATAAATAATATCAGAAAATAAATCTGATTATGATTATGTAACTATTAACTTACCGATGAAATGTTATGCTATTTTTCGGGAAACTCGAGTTCTGGCTGTTGTTACCACACCAACGTACGGTACAAGGGGCCATTATAATATTTATTTTACCAATTTGTAATTGCCTGACGCGGCAGTGTTTACGGCTCACGGAAGTGGTCGCTACTAATTCGAAATTGTCGAGTGGCGACCTATATTACCAGTATATGATTATTTTAGTCATAATTATGTGTTGACAGACATCGCTCGCCTGTTGTTAGGCTAAGCACGCACTGCGATTTTTATTCGCGCGAAATATATTCGCGCGAATTTTTTTCCGCGTACTGAATTTGACTAACACGCACTGCGGATAAAATTTCGCGCGATTTTTGTGTCCTTCTACCTGTTCATAGAGTTCAAAATATTCGCGCGAATTTATTCCGCGGCGCGGTGCGGTGGATTCTGTGGCAAAACACGGATTTCTTGCGATATTATTTCCGCGCGATTTTTTTTCCGCAGTGCGTGCACCTTCATACATTTCCATAGGTCACAGATGTGCGGAAAAAAATTCGCGCGAATAAAAATCGCAGTGCGTGTTAAGCCTTAGGCGTCTAGAGGCTGTGTGGTCGATGCCTAGACCAAATAACACAGATCCTATTACAAAAAGAGCTTTATTAACGCATCACAAGAGTATATTACAACTAGTAATGCTAATGTTTCCGCCTTACATCACTGTCCATAATCGGCTGGCAAACCTGTTTTATTTATAGACATACCTCTATGTTCTGTGTTCATTGACCAATATTATATTTTGATATTTTATAGCGAGCGTTGCTTGTATTAGGAAATATAATGACTAACTCAGTACATTAAAAGATATTGAGCGAAATTTGGGCACCAATGTTGATTTCTTGAAAAAATAAATCAATTTACAAAGAAATTACTATCACAGTGGCTAACTACTTGCTTTCCTACAAAACTATAACTAAAAAATAACTTTCGTATAAATAAAAGTTATTTTTTAGGGTTCCGTACCCAAAGGGTAAAAACGGGACCCTATTACTGAGACTTCACGATCCATCTGTCTGTCTGTCCGTCTGTCACCAGGCTGTATCTCATGAACCGTGATAGCTAGACACTGACATTTTCACAGATGATGTATTTCTACTGCCGCTATAACAACAAATACTAAAAACAGAATAAAATTAATATTTAAGGGGGGCTCCCATACAACAAACGTGATTTTTTTGCCGTTTTTTGTTTGATATTAATAACGGCAACAGGTAGACGCTTGAAATATTCACAGAATATTTAGTTGTATATTCACTTCAAAAAATTATAATTATTAAATTAAAATAAATTAAGGGGGGCTCCCATACAACAAACGCGATTTCTTTGCCGTTTTTTGCGATAATAGTGCGGAACCCTTCGTGCGCGAGTCCTACTCGCACTTGGCCAGTTTTTTTTTATTTATTTGCTTGCGCTTGAACACCTGATGGTAAGCGATGATGTGGTCGAAGATGTAGCACGCTTGCCTAGAAGAAACTTATTCACTCTTGACTTAAAGACTCTCAGGCTGTAGCTATCAGGAAATACAGATCTATATGTATGTATGTTTAGGTGTTTATTAATCAGTGACACCTCAACTGCCGATTTGGTCATCTCGGTGTACGTTCTCGTAAGATAATTGTCGAATTTCTAGCGGCAGAATCCGCTGTGCTGTTTGATGCTAGTGAAGGATCTGATAAAAACAAATTATTATAAGAAACACATCACCCGACTGCTAAAAATAATTAACTGAAAAGAGATAATAATTATTTTTAGCAGTCGGGTGTTCTGTCTTTATAATAATTTGTTTTATTTCAGACTTTTTTATTAATGAACGAGTTCTCCAAATATGTGGTAAAAGAATATAATTATATATTTGGACATTTTTTCCTGCTCTTTGGCGGAATTCCAGAGGGTGACCGTTAGTGTGTTGTCCTCCATGTAACTTGTGCCGGCACAAGGAGCCGTTTCTTGGGACTGGTCTATCATAGACGCGAGTAGGTGTGTGATCAGATTTCGAGAGGCGTCTCTGGGTGTCGCATTGTACGACTACTTTTATTACCTTGGGTTCTACCTGTAAAAATAATAGTATGTGTAAATGAATAAATAAATTTTGCTATCAAAGTTACGCTTATCTTGAATTTGTGTCAAAATAGTAACATAAAAATAGAACGATATATATATATATTTGGAATGTTATGAATACGAAAAAAAAATCATCACCCCCTTTTTAGGGTTCCGTACCCAAAGGGTAAAAACGGGACCCTATTACTAAGACTCCGCCATCCGCCTGTCTGTCCGTCTGTCACCAGGCTGTATCTCATGAACCGTAACAGCTAGACAGTTGAAATGTTCACAGGTGATGTATTTCTGTTGCCGCTATAACAACAAATACTAAAAACAGAATAAAATAAATATTTAAGTGGGGCTCCTATACAACAAACGTGATTTTTTTGCCGTTTTTTGCGATAATGGTACGGAACCCTTCATAAGCGAGTCCGACTCGCACTTGGCCGGTTTTTTTAGGGAGTGGGGTGCCATTTTTAAAAATTACATGGCCTATGTCACGCCCACAATTGAGACAAATCCAACGTCTCCTATGTCATAATTCGTCAAGCCATTTGGGCTGTAGAGCGGCTATAGAAATGGACGTACATACATACATACATAAATCAATCTGCCTAGCCTTTTCCCAACTATATTGGGGTCGGCTTCCAGTCTTACCGGATTCAGCTAAGTACCAGTGTTTTACATGGAGCGACTGCCTATCTGACCTCCACAACCCAGTAACTGGGTAACACGGTATCCCTTGGCAAGACTGGTGTCAGATCTCAAGCTTCTGACTACCCGTAACGACTGTCAAAGATCTTCAAATGACAGCCGGGACCAACAGCTTAACGTGCTTTCCGAGGCACGGAGGAAACTCGGTATGTTGAAATGGTCTCCCATCCACGGACCGACCTCGTCAAGCGTTGCTTAACCTTGATGATCGACCCGTGCGGCTGTTATTATTTAGCCACGAGCTCCTCACATACATACATAAATACGCTTGAAAAACAATACCCTCTCACAATCGGGTAAAAACAGTCAAGTACTTCAATCTGTTGGTGTCTAGACCCAAACTACCTACTTTGCCAGCTTATACTCGTAATTAAAGATACTGGTCTATATTTAAAGATCAACTTATAGCATAAAATATGTGTTACTCACCGAAGATAAAACAAAACCAGTTTTCTTTTTTGTCATTATTTAAATAGGTAGTATTGTTATTAGATAAAACTGGTCGCTCCTAACGTATTAGGCCGTTAAAAACATATCTGTTGCTGACCCACTTTTTCATTAGTTTTTAGGGTTCCGTACGTACCCAAAGGGTAAAAACGGGACCCTATTACTGAGACTCCTCGATCCGTCTGTCTGACTGTCTGTCTATCCCTCTGTCACCAGGCTGTATCTCATGAACCGTGATAGCTAGACAGTTGAAATTTTCACAGATGATGTATTTCTGTTGCCGCTTTAATAACAAATACTAAAAACAGAATAAAATAAATATTTAAGTAGGGCTCCCATACAACAAACGTGATTTCTTGGCCGTTTTTCGCGATAATGGTACGGAACCCTTCGTGCGTGAGTTTTTTTCTTATTGGAAGTCACTTCTATGTTTACATTTACAATTTTACCGCGTAGGTAACTTGCACTGGGTCTGCATTGCCAATGAATATGAGCTTTTGTTTCTAGGGTTCCGTAGTCAACAAGGAACCCTTATAGTCTGCAGCTTAGCTAAGATACCCTTAGTACTAGAAAGCTATAATTTGGCAAGGATATACATATTATTAACTAGCTGTGCCCGCGGCTTCGCTCCCGTCATCTGTCTGCCAACCCTACCCTACTTACCTTCCTGCCTACCCTACTTACCTACCTACCATTTTTGTTTCTATAGTCATCATTCTTTCGCGGCGAATTCACAAGAAACACCGCCATTCAGAAAATGACTTCAAATGCACAACGCCATCTATCGAATATCGAGTTCAACTGTCCGAGTATCTGAATTGCGTGTGCTGTGATAATTTTACTTCTTGAACACTTTAAATTCATCTAACTTTTGATAGAGTGAACCGATTGCGATGAAACAAAAACTAAGTAATTCTTCAAGTTACGCACAATTTTTATGTATAAAAGTTATTGACATTGATTTCATACATTTCACGTGATGCGAGCACAAATAAACAGACAAAAACTCAAAAAATGCTGGAAATAGGTTTAGTTGGTTTTCCTTAACACCCTGGCTATTTTTTTGGGCATATTTTCGATGTACAAAAATTACTTTTCTACAGATTTATTGTATGTAATGATAATGATCACGTCGACAAAGTGGTAAAATAAAATAAAGTTATATTTTTTAGGTTTCCTTCTTAACACGTAAAGTGGGGATGTTTTTTTTCTCGTCTATCCTATGGTGTGGAGTATCGTTGGATAGGCCATTCAAAAATATTACGGCTCTGTGATAACCATTTTTCGATTCAGGGATCCGTTTGCGTAAAATTAAGCATTGCAAATTTTTGTTAGAGTCAAGTGTCCCCCTGCCGGCTACTCGTAAATGGTTGCTTTTTGATATATGGAAAAATTTACGGCATTAGTAAATATAACGAAATTAAAAGGAAATCTATCACAGCTAAGTAGGCTTTACAAGTTTACGAGTAATTAGTCGACCTACTTATATAAGTGTACCTACCTGGAAAAGTAAAAAAAAACTATTTGTTAGAGCAAGGTTCGGTGCTTTCATTGTTGATGGAAATTTTGGCTTTAGCTCCTTCTGCGCATGCGGCTTCTCTGGTAACTCATAAACGGCACAAATATGTGGATGTCTTTAACTATTCTCAATCTCATTTTTTTTCTCTTTAAATTAGACTTTTTACAATGTTTTTCAATCATCTTTATAGCCCTTTGCTAAGAATAGTTACATCACTGATAACAACATTTGTGCCAATGTTAAATTTAGTGTTGTTTAGTTATTATTTTTTTTAATTTTTTTTACCTTTGTTTAGATTCTTTTACCGATTGTTTTATGAATGTGTGAACATTGTAGGCCTTCTAGATTTCTAGATGATTGTTAACATTTTATTTCGTTTTACATTTTTTTTTTTGATATTTTTTAATTATTTTTTTTACGTTGTCCCCCCATATCCAAGTACTAATGCTGTAACATGGAAATATTGATAAACCAAACCATTTTTAAAAGAGTAACCATGGAGTTTCTTGCCGGTTCTTCTCCATAGGAAACGACTAACCTGAACCGTGCACCTTTTGTCGACGTTGTATAAGTGCCCATGTAGGCCTATGTAAAATTTTTTTTTTGTATTTTGATGAACTTCAGTATTATGTTGGTGAATGTAGCTGTTTGTGCGGACGTTCAAAAATCCAAACGAGCTCTCCTAGGGCACAATAAAATTTCAATTTTAGATCACAAAGTTCCCACTTTCAGAAACCGAACGATATACTTGTCATTTCAAAAACATGTCATATTTTCAGAAACCGAAAAATCAGAGAACTGATTGTTCAAAATCCAGAAGCTACTCTTGAACAAATGCTAAAAATAATCTCATTTTTGTTACAGGAGTGGGCAAAACCAGCTTAGTAGTGCGATACATAGGCAAGATGTTCTCAAAGCACATATCTCCCACGATAGGAGCTTCGTTCTTCACCTGCAACATTAACCTGGAGAATGCCAGGGTCAAATTACAGGTAAATTACATTAACATAATATCACGCTTGTACATCCCCCCCTTACTACTACCCTTCAGGTAGAGGCACCTCTATGAAACCCTTCAGGTAGAGGCACCTCTACGTAACCCTTCAGGGAGAACACCTATAGCTCACCCAAATTTCGCCAGTTATTTGAATCCCATGTAATACGGTCAAACGGGCACTAATCCAGACTCCATTAAATATTTGACTTCATGCTTTTTCGAAAACCGGCCAAGTGCGACCAAAGAAAAATCTGTTTTTAGGGTTTCGTACCCGAAGGGACCAAACGGAGCCCTATTGCTGTCACTCACGTTACTGTCTGTCTGTCCGTCGTCTGTTACACAATTTTGATCCGAAGATATTTTTTTAACTGCCCGTTGTACCTACGAACTATGTAGTAATTTTACTAGGTATGATTTACTAACAAATATCTATATATTGATAATTTCGATTTTTCTTTGGTACGGAACCCTAAATGTGCGAAGTCCGACACGCACTTGGTAGGTTTTTTTATAAAGTTTACGTAATAAAAAACATTATCACCAAATTTCAAGTTAAATAAAAAAGGCCAAAAACGGGAGCCTATTACTAAGACTCAACTGTCCGTCCTTCTGTATGTCTGTCACCAGGCTGTATCTCATGAACTGTGATAGCTAGACAGTTGAAATTTACACAAATGGTGTATTTCGGTTGCCGCTATAACAACAAATACTAAAAACAGAATAAAATAAATATTAAAGTGGGGCTCCTATACAACAAACGTGATTTTATTGCCGTTTTTTGCAATAATGGTTACGGAACCCTTCGTGCGCGAATCCGACTCGCACTTGGCCGGTTTTTAAACTACATAATTATAATATACCTAGTAGTAGAGACGCTTCAATCGACAATCTATCAAAACACATAATTATGACACGATACCCAGATTCAAAGAGTTAAAATGCAGATAACTTTTGAACGGCTGTACCGATTTTAATCAAACATAGCTAAGACCACTCTCGACAGTAACATACAAACAAAAAAAGAACTAAATCAAAATCAGTTCATCCGTGTAGGAGCTACGATGCAGACACGCACATACACAGCAACACACGTCAAACTTAAAACATATTTTTCCGCCCGGGGTTAAAAAATACTGCCTTGGGCGATTGTTGTAGGATTTTGGCAGTAGTCAACCCTATTGACAAAGACAAAGATATTTTATTTCAAGTAGGCCACCAAGCGGCACTTTTGAACGTTAGGTACATTAAAATTTACAAGTTATAAAAGTTGATTCTACCGTGCATTCGGAAAGTAGCTTGTTATGAAGAAGAATGCACAAGAAACTCCATACTTACTCTTTTAAAGAAAATGTTTTTTTACAATATTTAGTTACATAAGTACATACATTAATAAATTCATATATGTGAGGACAATGCACCCAGAATAGCACTACACACAAACTACGTACAGGCATAAAGTAATTAAAGTACTCACACATGTACTGTGCAGTTATATAATAGATGCTAGAAAAGCATTAACATCCGAAGCAGTTAAGCCCAACTGACGGCGTCCGTTCACGAACATGACGCATGAATGGCACCACCCAGCTCAACCATCATGAAGGGAACCGGATGATCCAACACACGCGCCACCATCAGAGAGACATTTGAGAGAGCATGACACGCTCAACTGCCAGGGCACACACAAGTCAACGAACGACACACAGTTACAGTAAAATATACTAATAATATTACAGTATGATATTACTTCTGAACCGGAAGACGTTGCGTTGGAAGGCCTCTCACCATGTGGACGGATGACCTGGTGAAGGTTGCAGGAATCCGCTGGTTGCGGGACGCACGGGACCGGTCAATGTGGCGTCGCTTGGGGGAGGCCTATGTCCAGCAGTGGACGTCTTTCGGCTGATATGATGATGATGATTGGTACAGTAATCCCCAAAAGTTTTGGCTGGATTGCATGCATTCTTTCCGATGCGTATGGCATGGCACACTGCTGTTTTAGTATGAAATTTACTACTACGCAGCACGAAGCCATTGTAGCCAAATTCAGACCGGTGAAAAAGATTGCTAGCCGTATCCTATCGGGGAAGATAGTTTATTGTGTATGACCACTATACGACTTTGATTGGGAAGCACTGACTCCGGCAAAAAATTCCACGTACCATTGATTTACAATCTTCAGTAATGTAGACATTTGTGCCAATGAGAAGCTCGTGGCTAAAAAATAACAGCCGCACGGGTCGATCATCAAGGTTAAGCAACGCTTGACGAGGTCGTTCCGTGGATGGGTGACCATTTCAACATACCGAGTTTCCTCCGTGCCTAGGAAAGCACGTTAAGCCGTTGGTCCCGGCTGTTATTTGAAGATCTTTGACAGTCGTTACGGGTAGTCAGAAGCTTGAGATCTGACACCAGTCTTGCCAAGGGGTACCGTGTTACCCAGTTACTGGGTTGTGGAGGTCAGATAGGCAGTCGCTCCATGTAAAACACTGGTACTTAGCTGAATCCGGTAAGACTGGAAGCCGACCCCAATGTAGTTGGGAAAAGGCTAGGCAGATGATGATGATGAGTAATGTAGACATTTATCGATTAATTATTTATGATGTACTCGTATTATGTACTCGTATTTTTATGTTTCTAAAACAATTACAAGTCAATGTGTTGACGACATTTGATAAGAAACACCAAAATAAATCAAGAGGTCATTCTGTGGAGTCATGTGAGTCGCAAAAAGTGGAATAATGTTCATAATTTTTAGGTTTCCGTACCTGTCCATCTGACTGTCTGTCAGCAGGCTGTATCTCATGAACCGTGATAGCTAGACAGTTGCAATTTTCAAAGATGATTTATTTCTGTTGCCGCTATAACAACAAATACTAAAAACAGAATAAAATAAATATTTAAGTAGGGCTCCCATACAACAAACGTGATTTTTTGGCCGTTTGTCGCGATAATGGTACGGAACCCTTCGTGCATGAGTCCGACTCGCACTTGGCCGGTTTTTTCATGATATCTAGACTCCCAAAGGTCTGTTTATAAAATCTCGCGCGCTCGTTTTCGTCGTAAATCATCATCCATTTCGCTACAAATTTGCAAAAGTGTGTATTCGTACGCGAACTAGCCTCCTACTGCTCATCACAGCATCTATCTCTTCCGCACGTGTTGTCAGTTGATATAGCAAGCATTTTAACCCCGCGCACAAAATAGTTCGTGCCGTTGACTAGTGTAACCTTAAGCAGCCCTTTGTGTTACTTTAATCAACAGTAGATACCAAGTATGTAAGTATAGGTGACTATTCTGTAGGCGTAGTTAATTGCTATCGGAACTCAGTAAGTGCCGCGAATCCGATAATCCTGTTTAGCACACTTGACTGGGCATTACGTCGGCTGATAAAATAAAGCCGACAAGGGAACTATTAGAAGCCGTTACTGTGGCTTTTCCAGTGTTAAATCTACAACTTGTTAATTTATCGAGGCTATCTTTTTACTGTATGTTTGTATTAACAAACAAGCCGAAGTCATTAGTCATGCCAGAGTAGTATAGTCCCCGGCACGTAAGTTAGCAAGAGTTGTTAGATGCGCAGAAGTAGTTTTTTTTATTTTTATGTTTTGGCTTCGCACGGTTTGTGCATTTAGCCAGTGTCACGTTTAGAAAAAAAAGAATTCTAGTTCTCTAAGAATTCTAGAATAGAATTATAGTTTCTTTAGATTTTAGTCCAATGTCTTATTTAGGCCCCAATAAAATGGCGGTAACTCTATTGGAAGCTTCTACGGAGTTTTGTCGACAACATGTACAAACTCATGTTCTACCGCTGTGTTTTACTTGTCCACACTCGTGCACGTTCACTTATATTATTAGAATAAAAACTGGCCAAGTGCGAGTCGGACTTGCGCACGAAGGGTTCCGCACCATTATCGCAAAAAATGGCAAAAAAACACGTTTGTTGTATGGGAGCCCCCCTTAAATATTAATTTTATTCTGTTTTTAGTATTTGTTGTTATAGCGGCAATGGAAATACATCATCTGTGAAAATTTCAACTGTCTAGCTATCACGGTTCATGAGATACAGCCTGGTGACAGACGGACAGACAGACAGACAGACGGACGGATCGTGAAGTCTCAGTAATAGGGTCCCGTTTTTACCCTTTGGGTACGGAACCCTAAAAACCACCTTTTTAACACTATTAATAATCAATTTAACACAATTTTAGGAAAATAAAACAGAGAAGCAACATAGATGCCATCACGTTCCCGCCAAAACTCCAGAAGTAGTTATTTGGGTCTCTTTGGTATTGAAGCGGGGCGCGGGGAACGTTTAGGCGGTTTACACATGGCACCGCGCACCGCCGCGGCAGGCGGTGTAGCGGATCTCATGTCGTATTGGCCTCTAATAAATCCGTTGTTGCCTAACACACGTACAACGCCCGACCGCGCGGTTCGAGCGGTTTTCTCCCCTCTGCGTCCGCGGCGGTGCGCGGTGCCGTGTGTAAACCGCCTTAGGACCATTCCGAGCGCGTGATTGGTTAGTCAGTTGACACAAGGATCGACTGAACAATCGTGTCGCGTTCACATTCCGTTCGCTCTTTATGGTGGTTGGTCAGTTTGCGGCATATGCTTGAATTTACCGCGACTACGTCAGAACCTTGTCAACTTACGTGCCGGGAGATTATATTACGAATTAAGGGCTTTACCGCTGCGTTTATTTATTTACTAACTTCTGCCAGCGGCTTCGCCCGCGTTATGTCTTTTTTTATCTCAAAGGAACATTATACCGGGATGAAAAGTAGCCTATGTGCTATTCCTGACTATAATCTATCTCTGTGCCAAATTTCATCCAGATCGGCAGGCTTATTATGTATTTTTTGCAAGAGCAAAACGATAGCGATTTTTGCGCAATCATTGCTATTCAGTACAGAAGTTTTAGATTTGTTGGCGGAGTTTTTTTAAATAAGTGCATTTGAAAAACAGCGAGCGATTAGCAAACGATTGTGTTTATGACATAAAGCGTTCGATCGCTATCGTTTTGCTCTTGCAAAAGATACGTAATAAGCTTACCGTTCAGCCGTTCTGGCGTGATTTAGTAACAAACATACATCCATCCAGCCAGGTGAAAGTCATCTTCATACCCAGCCTGGAAAAACCGATTACACACACCCCAAGGCATATAGACCTATAAGCCTCACATCTTTTTTACTGAAAACCCTCGAAATACTCTGTGATAGGCACATCCGTGATGGGCCTCTCCGGGAAAACCACTGCACAAACAACAGTACGCGTACTCCACAGGCAAATCAACAGAATACGCGTTGCACAACGTGGTTTCTAAATCGTGGTTGCTCAAACTGAGAGCGGTTCAAGTCACGGTTAACGACACTACAAGGGTACGCCACTCCTGTGGAACCTGGTAGCTGACAGCCTCATCAAAAACTCAACGACAAAGGTTATTTCACCGTTGGCAACGCGGATGACATAACAATAATAATAAACGGGACCCACGAAATCACTATGCAATCTCATGCGTCAAGCCCTGAAAATAGTAGAGGAATGGTGCAACGAGCACCAACTCTCAGTGAACACCACAAAAACTGAACTAATTCTCTTCACAAAAAAGAGAAAACCGATGACACTGCAGCTACCGCGTTGCTTCGAAACAACCCTAAGCCTTTCAACCGAAACCAAGTACCTGGGCATTTACTTAGACAATTTTTTTTATTTTTTTATTATAGATAGGCTCGCGCTTGACCACTATCTCACCTGATGGTAAGTGATGATGTGGTCGACGGTGTTACACGCTTGCCTAGAAGTAACCTATTTACTCTTGACTTAAAGACCCCGAGGTTGTAGCTATCTGGAAACACAGACTCCGGCAGGGAATTTCACTCCTTAGCTGTACGCATAATGAAAGTATTTCCAAAACGTTTAGTGCGTATGGGTGGGATGTCCACCATGTACCGATGGCGCATCGCCGTACGTCTGGTAGTCCGATGATGAAACGGGCTGGGCGGAATTAGATTATGCAATTCCATCGCACACTCCCCGAAATGCAACCGATAAAAAACCGATAAGCTGGCAACTCGACGACGATGTTCAAGGCTTTGGAGCTTTGACTCGACCAATGCCTCATTGCCGATCAGCCTCTTGGCCCGTTTTTCGATCGACTCTAGTGCATCAAGCTGGTATTTGGCCGATCCGTCCCAGAGATGAGAACAGTATTCCATGCAAGATCGAACTTGCGCTTGATACAACTTAAGCAGCTGCTCTGGCGTGAAGTACCGTCCCACCTTCGCAAGGATCCCCAACTTTTTGGCAGCTAGTTGAGCCTTTGCTTAAATGTATGGGCCAAAATTGAGTGTCGATGTCAACGTTACGCCAAGAAGCTCAAGATGGTCCGTTATCGGTACGGTTACACCTCGGAAAGATGGAGCCGGGTGAAATTGGCTCTTTTTCGCGGAGAAGAGACACGCCTGTGTTTTTGCGGCATTGAACTTGACCAGATTGGCATCGCCCCATTCGGAGACTGCCTCCAAGGACAAGTTCAAGCGCTCCACCATGGCCTCACGGAGAGACCGGACCTGAGCCCCAGTGGCCCGTGCGTTTGACAAGTATCTCTCAGCAACAGTGCTGTCATCTGCATACAAACAATTGAATTGGGCAAAACACATGAACCATATCATCACAAGAGCCAGCATATATGGCTCGATGGTCTGGTGGCCCAGGACAGCTCCGGTACCGGAGTCGGAGTCTTCTCACACAATTTCAATATAAATATATCCAGACCGCTAGGAGGGTGTGGGCATCATAAAAGCGGTCCATGCCCTAGAAGCCAGGAGGGTTACGGACACCCACATACTCTCCGACAGCGCATCAGTCTTACAATCCTTACGGAAAAAAATACATTACATCAAAACTAGTACTAGAATGTCATAACACACTGGAACAAATAACTGTATCTAGCCGTAACACGGTGACAATACAATGGATAAAGGGACACAGCGGATCGCTGGGCAACGACGCGGCTGACGAGCTTGCGAGACGCGGATCCAGCTCGGCGGTCTACGGGCCCGAGCCTGTTGTACCCATTCCCTTCAAACAAATACGCAGGTGGCTACAGGAATTCACCCAGACACAGGCGGAGAAAAGATGGGCCTCGACACCGGGCTGTAGGCAATCCAAAGAAGCTCTGCCACCTTTGGACAGTAGGCTTACCAGGCGTCTTTTACGTCTGGACAGGAATGGCCTGCGCCTGGTGACGGGGACCATCACGGGACACTGCTCACTCAACAAACACTTCCACACAATAGGCATAACGGACAGTCCTCTATGCAGGGCGTGCATGGAGGCCGAGGAAATCGTCGCGCACGTTCTCTTTGAGTGCACAGGTGTCAGACAGAGAAGAATACGAACCCTCGGGTCACCCAGATCTTACACGGATGTTTTGAGAAAACCAGGAGTTCTAATTGACTTCTGGAGGGAGGTGGGCTGGTTGGAATCACCACCCAATGGCCGCCATGGCCCATGTACAAAGGTCCATTTGAGGGACTAAGTGCGGAAACCAAACCAGGGGGGGTTTGGTTTCCGCACTTAGTCCCTCAACATAGAACATACATTCATACTTTCGTATTTACAATATTAGTAAGATTTATCTTCGAGCTGGGAAGACTTGCAGAAATAAAGTACACCAATGGAACATAACCTATAATAAACTCTATAAATTTAGGTTTCCTAACGATGTTTTCCTTCGCCGTTGTCGGCGATGTCTAAGATAGACTTATAAAGCACATATGAATTGAAAACAGTGACATATATACGTTTACGAATTTGAATCTCAAGCACGAGAGCCGAGGTCGCCACTGGAACACCACGACGCATTGATATCATTTGGATGTTCTATGTCACTCATCAAGTTTCTATGTGCCTGAAGGTACTGTTACCAGAATAAAACAATTCTGGTTTACGGTAGAAATATTAGAACAAAGTTAAATGCCCTACCTGTGCCTGTAAAATAATTCCTGGCTGCTGGCGAAAATATAGGCGACTTCTAAGCGTGGTGTTCTCGATTCCATCCCGTTTCTGGCAAAGTGTTCAGTTCTCATTATCAGTGTCTGGTTTTGTAGTTCATAGCAAGTACCTCGTAATTTCGAAAACCTCGGAGTTACCGTACATATCTCTCTGGGCACACCTTCAGGGCAAACAATAAGCTAAAAGACAGCCGGACACAGACCGTCACAACAACCAATCCTGTGCTTATACCTCATCTAGCGGATTCTAAGTCATCATCTTTCGTTACTTGGGGTCGGCGCAACACGTTTTCTTCTTCCATACCCTCCGCTATCACGGATTCCCTTTTCTCTCATATCACTCCTCACAAGGTGGACATCCCACCCATACGCACTAAACGTTTTGGAAATACTTTCATTATGCATACGTAGCTAAGGAATGGAGTTCCCTGCCGGAGTCTGTTTCTCGTCGATGGTCGACGAGAAACAGACTCCGGCATCCACTCCATCATCGGTTACCATCAGGTGCGAGCCTATCAATGAAGCCTATGTCCTCTGCTGTAAATAGGCCTCTCCAATCCATGATTTGTCTCTATTTTCGGCAGCTCTCATCCAGCTACCGAGCACCTTGCGAAGATCGTCGCTCAACCTAGCCTGAGGGCGTCCCACCTTAAGTTTAACCATTCTTGGTCTCCACTCAAGAACACGTCTACCCCAGCGGTCACCGGTTCTATGGTTAATATAGCCGGCCCATTGCCACTTCAGCTTGGTTATTCTCTGAGCTATGTCGAGTTGGTCATTCATCACTTGATATTTAATTGTAATGTCTTCTTCATAATATTCCAGGTATGGGACACGGCCGGACAAGAGAGGTTTCGCTCGATGGCGCCGATGTACTACAGAAACGCTAACGCTGCGCTACTAGTGTTCGATATTACTAGTGTCAACAGCTTTGCGGCTATCAAGGGATGGGTGAAGGAGTTGCAGAGGTATGTACTTTACTTATCCGGTTTATTTTTGTTTTCCAATTGACTCATAAAAACTTTCCCAATCCACATTTATCCTGATTTCTGATACCATGGAAAATCCTCATTGGATGTCCTCCGCCCTGGGGGGGGGGGGGGGGGGTTGGGGGGGTGGAGGGGTCACTCAGACATCAAAAAACCACCCCGGTGTTCCAAGGCATTTGATTGTGTTCTTCATGAAACGCTAACGCTAATCAGGAAACACCGCCACTACGGGATCCGGGACAGCGCTCTGGATCTTCTTACTTCATACTTGAGTAATAGGATTCAGAGCGTTGACGTTAATGGAAAAAGATCTCCCGGATCCATAGTAACAATGGGAGTCCCGCAGGGCTCGATTCTTGGTCCTTTCTTGTTTCTTATTTATATTAATGACTTGCCTTACCTCATAAAGGATAACCATGATATAGTGTTGTTTGCAGATGATACTTCACTTTTGTTTAAACTACGTCAGCAGCTGGTTACTGACGATGTAAATAGCGCGATCACAAAAGTAGTTCACTGGTTCAATGTTAACAATTTACTTCTTAATGAAAAAAAAACCTAATGCATTAAGTTTACCCTGCCTCACGTCAGGCAGGTAAAAACTGATGTGTTGATAAAGGACGAAGAATTGAATCCTGAAAATAGCACAGTATTCTTAGCCTTAACCTTGGATGCTAAGCTTCAGTGGGGCCCACATATAGATAAATTGTCAAAAAATCTAAGCTCCGCAGCATATGCTGTTAAAAAAATTCGTAATTTAACTGATATAGAGACAGCCCGTTTAGTGTACTTTAGCTATTTTCATAGTGTAATGTCGTACGGTATTCCGTTGTGGGGAAACGCCGCCGACATCCAGACTATCTTTGTTTTGCAGAATAGAGCTGTTTGTTCAATTTATAAATTAAGCCCGAGACACTCTCTCAGAGAGAAATTTAAGGAGATTAATGTAATGACTGTGCCTTCTCAGTATATTTATGAAAATCTTTTGTATGCCCATAAAAATATAAAATTGTTTAAAAAATACAGTGATATCCATAACATAAATACTAGGAACAAACACAAATTTGTAGTACCAACAACATGGCTCAAGAAAATAGGTGGCTCGTTTAGATGTCAATGTGTGCGCTTTTATAATAAGCTTCCAAGCCACGTACAAGTTCTAAGTCTAAATAAATTCAAATCATTCATTAAACGTAAGTTGTGCCAGAAAGCGTTTTATACCATCAAAGATTACGTTGAGGACAAAAAGGCTTGGGATTGAGCTGCTCCAATTAAACATTAATTTTGATTTTTTATATTTTCCACCGTGAATTTTGTTTTATTATTATTTTTTGGTTTTCTTGCAATGACAAGAATATTTACTTTTTAAAGTATTATATTATTTTATTATAATTATTGTGAATGTGAAGACTATGTGGACTATTTGTTTTTTTGTTTTTAATTTATCTTAGTTTTTAATCGTGGTCTGGCAGTTTGAGTAGTTTTGCGGCCTACCCGAATGTCCTTTCTTTGGTATTGTTCGTCGAATCGTTGAGCTCCTTAAATTCTGTATTGAGCTGCTCGGTTATTGACAAATGCGTGCACTGACTGGACAGGTCCACTCAATCTCGCTGGTTCTTTCCTCAAAAGACCATTTCAGACATCAATCTACATGGTCTTCACATGATCTAACCAAGATTTTTGTCTGGACTTTAAAAGAGACTGTGACCTCTAAGTTTGTTTCGGCCTTTCTTCTCAGAGTAGTCAGATAGGAAACGCCGACCTCATCTAGTTTTAAAAATATGATCGACATGTAAAAGTGTTTGTACAAACCAACTTACAGAAATAAAATCATTTATCATTTACGCGGGAACATACGGTCATTGCGCAACCCCCAGCTGGTTCCGGCCCGCCTCTGCAAGCCGCGATCTCGGACTACGGCCAGCAATGAAAGGTCACTGCCTATTTCTGAAATGACAGACCTCTGCATCCGCAAGTGCAGAGGCCGATGATTGTGCCGACGATGGCCAGCAATGAGACCGTGTCGGAAGAAACGGAAGCAGCCTTCTGGGCATCAAACTGCCGCTTGAAGCCCTCCAACTCGGATCGGAGACGGCTGTTCTCCTCCCACAACTTCGCCGTCTCCTCCGTGGTTGTGCGTTTACTGAGGACCTTAACCGCATCCTGGATGCTGTCCACCGCGTCCTTCAAGACACGCTTGCAAGTGCCCTTCAGCTTTCCTGAGTTGATGGCAGCCTTCAGGACGACTTCCAGGTCCTCCATCATTTGGTCGATACATTCGCCGTCCGAGGAGAGCGCCGCTCTCAGGCGTGTCGGGCCAACTCGCTGACCTAGTCAGCCGCGACAGCCTGTCGCTGCACCCGCTTTGCGGCGTTTGCGTCCGCCTTATTGGTTCCCAGCAGGGACGTGGTGTAGCCACCGCTCTGGTCCGCACTCATGTGCCCAGGGTCGCATCTGCACGCAGCCCGCAGGGGCAGGCGTATCGAGCTGAGGCGCGTAGCGACACCGCACGCCGCGTTGTCACTGACCGTTTTTAAATATTTAAGCTTGTTTAAGTTTTACTGTAATTGTCTTTTCTACGATTCCAGCAACGTCCCCGAAGTCATGGTCCTATCGCTAGTCGGCAACAAGAGCGACCTAGAAGACTTGAGAGCAGTACAGTCCAGCGAAGCGGCTCAATTCGCGGCCTCCATAGGAGCGCAGTACTGTGAGACGTCCGCCTTACATGATCAGGTAACTAGAAACAAGCCATGGTCCTGTCAGCAGACGGCAACAAGAACGATCTAGAAGACTTGAGAGCAGTACAGTCAATGTCTGTGAGTACGGTACAGCGAAGCGGCTCAATTCGCGTCTAACTAGAACTTTATGGAAAGAATTCTAGAGATAGCTCCATAGTAAGTTTCCTTAAAAATAAATTAATCTATACTAATAAAAAAAATTGTAAGTTTGCATGTAGGGGGTAATCTCTGGAACTAATGATCCAATTCAAAAATTTTTTTCACTGGTAGAAACCTACATTATTCCTGAGTGCTATAGGCTATATAACATCACGCTACGACCAATAGGAGCGGAGCATAAATGAAAAACGTTGCAAAAACGGGAAAGAATATTACTTTTTGAGGGCTTTCGTTGCGTACGCTGCGTAAACAGTTTCAGTTATGCAATCATGTATGTAGGGTAGGTGTAGGGTAGGTGTAGGGTAGGTGTAGGGTAGGTGTAGGGTAGGTGTAGGGTAGGTGTAGGGTAGGTGTAGGGTAGGTGTAGGTGTAGGGTAGGTGTAGAGTAGGTGTAGGGTAAGTGTAGCGTAGTTGTAGGGTAAGTGTTGCGTAGGTATAGCGTAGGTGTAGGGTAGGTGTAGAGTAGGGTAGGTAGGATAGGGTAGGTACGTAGCCAGTTGACGGGAGCGAAGCCGCGTGGGACAGCTAGTCCTGAATAAAAACGCACGACCGAATTGATTCGGGTTGAATGCGTTCGGAAACACAGACGCAGGTAGTGAGTTCCACTCATTCGCTGTGCGCATTATGAAGGATGTTTGGAAGCGCTTGGTCCGATTTGGTGGCATGGCAACCAGGTAAGGATGGTAACTTGCAGTGCGTCTAGATGTCCGATGGTAGAAGGCGGCTGGTGGGGTGAGGTCGTTGAGTTCTCGACCTCTTACATTACATCCCTTGGCTCAGGCAGATGATCATTTATACCTAATGCAAATTTACGTTTTTGACTTGTGTTACGTGTGCTTGTGAAGTTCCTCCTAATGTATCCCTATTCATTATCATGGCAATTATGTTTTCTCTCTGCAAGGCCCTACTCGAATTAATCTGCCTAGAATTTCCCTACTATATATAGTCGGGTTTCAGTCTTAGGGGTACAGATGCAGCTTCTTCTTCTTCCTGCACCGTTTCCAATTTATTTGGGGTGAGGCCTCCTTGTGCGTCTACGCCAGGATGGTCTATCCTGGGCTGTTGATGGTGGAAAATTATGCTCCTTGAGGTCTCTCTCAACAGTGGTCCACCAAGAGGCTGGTGGTCTGCCCTTTTTGTCGTTGCTTGGTGTTGATTTTGAGCATTATCTTAACGGAATAGCTATCTTCATAGTAAGTTTCCTTAAAAATAAATTAATCTATACTAATAAAAAAAATTGTAAGTTTGTATGTAGGGGGTAATCTCTGGAACTAATGATCCAATTCTAAAATTTTTTTCACTGGTAGAAAGTTACATTATTCCTGAGTGCTATAGGCTATATAACATCACGCTACGACCAATAGGAGCGGAGCATAAATGAAAAACGTTGCAAAACGGGAAAGAATATTACTTTTTGAGGGCTTCCGTTGCGTACGCTGCGTAAACAGTTTCAGTTATGCAATCATGTATGTAGGGTAGGTGTAGGGTAGGTGTAGGGTAGGTGTAGGGTAGGTGTAGGGTAGGTGTAGGGGAGGTGTAGGGTAGGTGTAGGGTAGGTGTAGGGTAGGTGTAGGTTAGGTGTGGGGTAGGTAGGGTAGGTGTAGGGTAGGGTAGGTATAGGGTAGGTGTTAGGGTAGGTGTAGGGTAGGTGTAGGGTAGGTGTAGGGTAGGTGTAGTGTAGGTGTAGGGTAGGTGTAGGGTAGGTGAAAGGTAGGTGTAGGGTAGGTGTAGAGTAGGTGTAGGGTAAGTGTAGCGTAGGTGTAGGGTAAGTGTAGCGTAGGTGTAGCGTAGGTGTAGCGTAGGTATAGCGTAGGTGTAGAGTAGGGTAGGTAGGATAGGGTAGGTACGTAGCCAGTTGACGGGAGCGAAGCCGCGTGGGACAGCTAGTCCTGAATAAAAACGCACGACCGAATTGATTCGGGTTGAATGCGTTCGGAAACACAGACGCAGGTAGTGAGTTCCACTCATTCGCTGTGCGCATTATGAAGGATGTTTGGAAGCGCTTGGTCCGATTTGGTGGCATGGCAACCAGGTAAGGATGGTAACTTGCAGTGCGTCTAGATGTCCGATGGTAGAAGGTGGCTGGTGGGGTGAGGTCGTTGAGTTCTCGACCTCTTACATTACATCCCTTGGCTCAGGCAGATGATCATTTATACCTAATGCAAATTTACGTTTTTGACTTGTGTTACGTGTGCTTGTAAAGTTCTTCCTAATGTACCCCTATTCATTATCATGGTAATTATGTTTTCTCTCTGCAAGGCCCTACTCGAATCAATCTGCCTAGAATTTCCCTACTCTATATAGTCGGGTTTCAGTCTTACGGGTACAGATGCAGCTTCTTCTTGCACCGTTTCCAATTTATTTGGGGTGAGGCCTCCTTGTGCGTCTACGCCAGGATGGTCTATCCTGGGCTGTTGATGGTGGAAAATTATGCTCCTTGAGGTCTCTCTCAACAGTGGTCCACCAAGAGGCTGGTGGTCTGCCCTTTGTTCGTTGCTTGGTGTTGATTTTGAGCATTATCTTAACGGAATAGCTATCTTCACGTCTCATAATGTGACCATACCATCTAACTCTGCTCTCTCTGACTTTGTCGGTGATTGTAGCTTGAAGGATCCTCTTACGTAATTGTTCCACACTTTATCCAAGCGCGTCACGCCCCCTCCCCAGCGAAGCATTTTCATCTCCGCTGTGTGTAGCTGTTACCGCTTCAAGGCTGCCCAGCATTCACACTAACCGGATGCAGCTGAGTATACATGGAGTTCACTAGTAACTCTAGTTAGGGTTTGGCCTTTATAATAAAACAACCAGATTTATCATTACTACAAATCACCCTTGCGTTCAGTTCTGCCCAGAAACCCCTTTTTGTCTTCGTTCTGCCCAATTTTATGAATCTTAACACAAAAATAAACAGGGTAGAAGACTTGTGGTGGCACCATTATTTAAAAGCAACTAACAATTCTCACTAACTTGAATAAATTTCATTCCAGCAGGGGATCGACCAAGTGTTCCTGAACACAGCGGCAGCTCTCCTCAAGCTGTCCAGCTCCAACCTTGTGTCTTCTCTCAGGTCGTACGACTCGGCCGATGTAGACAACAGTAGGATACCTACAGGTACGCCAAATTTGTCTAAGATAAGTGGTGGTATCCACTGACTATCATTGTTTAGTAGGTATTATGGCAAAAAACATTTTTGGGTCTGCTAATTTCTGGTCAGTTTGTCAAATATAGGATTTGTTACCTTGACGTCGAGTCCCGCCACGTCGAGTCGCCTCCACGTCTACTTGTCATTTTGTATGACGTTTATTACTACGATGAAAAAATTCTCCATCCAATTTGACGTAATGTACAGTCAATGAAACAACTTATTCAAATCATAATATTTTTATTTATTTTACAATTATTGTAATAACTTTTAAAACAGAAATATAACATTAATTATTTTAATTTGGGCACAGTAAATCCCTGATCAGTTACTTAGGCAATAAGTTAACGACGAAGTTCTCTTTAGAGGATTATTACCTCAATTAGCTATATAAAGGTATCACGTCCTCAATAATAAAGATATGTTCAGGGGGGTGACCATAAGCTTATAGATTATTTTGAGTGTGTGTAAGGGACGGATGTATATGACATGTATATGATGTATACATCTGTCACCTACGCGATCTCAAAATAACCTTACTCTAAGAGCTTATGGTCACACCCCTGATCACAATGATGTTATAAATACTGAGGTAGATACGTTTTACCGAGGTCTGCGCGGCAATACAAACACAAGCTGACCAGCTTTAGTGAACTCAGTCCGTCCTGCGTGTGGCCGCGACAAGAACGTATAAGTAGATACGTGAGAAAAATCCCTTTCTGACAATGGGGTCCTATTTATATTTCTGTGTTCTTTTAACTTACTTAGTGATAGAAATAAAATTCTAAGTTCCATAGTTCCTATGTAGGTAGCTAAAGTTGAATTTCAGTATTGTTTTATTTCTTTAAAAAGAGTATAGAGGCGGCGCTAGGCTTAGGCGACGTGGGCCACAGCCTACGGCCTCGCAGTCAGAGGAACTCCCGCCTCGTAATTTATATATTACTAGCTTTTGCCCACGACTTCGTCTGCGTAGCATAAGTTCTTCAAATAGCCATTAAATTTTAGGATTTTGGGCCGACTTATTTGAGAATATAATTTTATATAATCTCTTAGGGATGATTTCCGGGATAAAAACTGTCATACGGCCTTCCCAAGGTTTCAAATTATCTCCATACCAAAGGTTTAAGGGTGGAAAGGTAGACAGCCACAAAGAGTTGCTTTTGAATTTATAATGTTAGTAGGTATGGATTCAATAAAATTATTCAAGTCTTATCGTATCCGAGGTGGAATGCTGAAATATTCGAGCTCACTTCGTTCGCTGCCTGAATTCTCTTGGTGCTTTATATTTTATGGTAGAGAAAGACGACATAACTTACCCCTAGTATAGTCTCGCTAAACTTCTTGGCCACCCTGAAGTACGCTACAATGGCTGCGCAGTTAAGTAAAAGTCATACAAAAACAGCACCCGTTTCGTGCCTTGCGCATCGGAAAGCCAACTTCAGGGTAGGGGTGTCCTGGTGTCCACTTTGAGAATACATCGATGTTTTTTTTCGATTCGATCAATCGGAATTGTACATCGATGTCTTTCAATGTACTTATCGGATGAAAACATCGATGTTTTGTAAACATCGAGTACTTTTTCTAACATTATACAGGGTGATTGGAAGTTGGGTGCAAAGCTTTAAGGTGAAGGTAGTACAGACAATTTAGAACCATTTAAGCCATGGTTGTCTTAGACGAAGTCTTACCTTTTTTTATAATTTTTTATCATTATCATTTTGTACACGTAAAGTAATTCTTTAAGCAAACATTTTGTTTTAAAGAGTATGACTAAAATTTAAAATTTCTTTCTCAAATTGGTTTGTAGGTCCTAATTTCATAAAGAGCGATTGTCAAGCATGTTTTCAAAAAGGTTTGAACAAAAAAAGCACAACCCGTTTTTTTTTTAAATAAAGTTTTTAAAACATTTATGAACTTTAATAGTCTGTAAAAAAATATCTAACGACACAGAGGCCTGAGACATGTTTTGCTAGATTGCTTACGCATTACTTTAATTAAATTAAATAAAAATGAATTCATTTATCATTCAATTTGACCATAAATAAGCAGTTTAGTTAAAATGTTGTTTAAAAATTTTAAAAGTTAGTTTAAAAAAAATGGTAAGACGACCAACCATGGCTTAAATGGTTCTAAATTGTCTGTACTATATTCACCTTAAAGCTTTGCACCCAACTTCCAATCACCCAGTATTACAAAGCTGTATGTATGTGAAAAGTGATACATCTCAAAACAGGTCATCATTTCAGAGTGAAAATTTTTGTATATGACGGTTATGAAAAGAGCTAATAATAACTACTACTCCTTTCATAATCTGTAAGTAGGTAGGTAGTGCATACAAAAACATTCACTTCGAAAAGATGACCTGTTTTGAGTTTGAATATGTACATCTCATTCAGTTATGCTACTTATACACTACATTTCATGCAAACCATCGCTAATTCAAAAATTGTTTATAAAAAGAAGTAAAAGCCATGTATGAGAAAAATCTTTACTATAATTTACAAAAGAAAAAAAAATACAGGCGCAATAATTTTGCTAAGTCATCAAAAGAACACTGGAAATACGATTAAATTAATGTTCTATTTTCAGTGTTCTTTTGAGAGACTTTGCAAAAACAACAGTTTATTTAAACGTTTACGTTAACGGCCGACACAACAAACAAAATCACTGACTCTTGCGCAGTGCTGCCAACATCATTTACAAGGCCTAGTACACGTTGGCCGCGACGGCATTATCTATACCAAAATTATAAAGAGGAAAGATTTTTTTTGTTTGTTCGTACCGAATAGGCTCCGAAACTACTTGACCGATTTTAAAAATTCTTTCACCAATAGAAAGCTTCATTGTGCCTGAGTAACATAGGCTATTTTTTAATCCCGAAAACGGATCCTGTGGGGTGGTCCACGGGAGCGAAGCCGCGGGGAACAGCTAGTATTTTATATTATCATACTATTGAAAAATAAACTTTTCTATTCTAAAACAAACAAATAGAAAGAAAGATTTTAGGCAAAATTTTTAACTTGAGTTTTTGTAAAATTAACTGGTTATTATCATCGATTCACTTACCGCAGTGTCCCAAGACGAAAGTTTATGACCAGTATGTGTTGCCAGTGATTATGTATGTAACCGAAACGTGCTCGCAGTCAATGGACCTCATCAGAAGGCTTATAGTCACCCAAAGGGTAATGGAGAGAGCTATGCTCGGTGTATCTTTGCGTGATCGAATCAGAAATGAAGACAGCAAGAGAACTAAGGTTACCGACTCAACCCGAAGAATTTACAAACGTGTGGCGCGTTCCTAGCCCGAGTAGCTCCTCGGAGTGGCCGCTGCTGGTGCGGGCTAAAATTTCCTTTATGGATCGTTGATTTTTGGCGCGGGGAGGGTGGGGTAGGAAGCAGGGGAGGTTTGGCTACCCCCCTGTACCATCTCCACCACGCGGAGCCCCATGGTTATGGAGATATCCATGGTTAAAGTCTTCAGGTTAGAATAATTATATCAAAGTTACTTTTTTTTTATTTATTGTTTTCTGTTGCAATGTATTCTTAAAAGATTCAGCAAACGGTTAAGAACGTAATATTTGGCTTGGAAGGCAGGAAGTCCAGTGACATACGCCCTTATTATATTTACTCATCCTCCCTACAGCCGTCAGCAGTTCCAACTTACTAAAAAATAATTATTAGTGAAGTAAAAAAAAAAGTGAATTAGTCCAAGAGCCAGCGAAGCGAGCTTGGGAGCTGAGGGCACCCCGACACGGATAGGTTAGGTTCGAAGGTGACGGCGGAAGCTGAAGTGAGCGAGCAAAGCGAGCGAACTCAGCTCCCGTCTTCTCCTTAATGTTAGGTTACTTTAGACCCTGCAGACAGAAATAGGAGCCCCGTCGACTTTGTTGCTTAAGACGACGACTAACGCCAACGACCTTGAAGGAACAAAACGCGCACTCGTTTCACACCCGCGCGACCGCGGGACGCGCGAATTTAGCAGTTTTTTGTTCTTTCCTTATTATTCTATGACTTTAAAAGAAAAAGCTTCAGATCAAAATGTAGACAATTAAATTGTCTTTGAGATGGTGTCGATTTCATTAATATACGCCCAGCGGTGTTGGTGTGATTGTCGTGTTTTTGTCTGTTTTAGACATAACTTTACAAATTAATTACACTATGTTGTATGAATAAAACTCAAAATTTTCTTAGATCAAATTATTAAGAAAATAGTCTAATAAAACATATATTTTTTTCAAAAAATTACGACAAGCCATTTAGACGTGATTCTCATTTTAAAATCAGCTACTCAAGGGAATCGGCGCCTTAAATAGTAATCATTAAAACTTTAACCATAGATATGTCCATAACCATGGGGTTCCGTGGGGTGGGGATGGTACATTGGGGTAGCCCCTCTACCCCCTTTCCCTCCCCCACACCCCGCCCCTTAAATAAATGGACATTTATGGAAATTTTTATTGTAACCTGAAAACTTTAATCATGGATATCTCCATAACCATGGGGCTCCGCGTGGTGGGGATGGTACAGGGGGGTAGCCAAACCTCCCTCCCTTCCTACCCCACCCTTCGTGCGACAAAAATCAACGGTCCATAAAGGAAATTTTAACCACCATTACACTTATTCACTGTTACATGGGTTATTGCCATGTGCGCCCTACATGCGCAGTCATCATGGTTCAATTTACTGTCTCGGTAGCAATAAAATACTCACCGTCGCTTTCCATTGTCCACAAGGTGGACGTTGACAACGTGGAAAATGGAAGTCCGACTCGCTCGCGTTGTAAACCGTCGATAATATCCTATCGTAGTATTTTACCAGCCGGTCCAGTTTATTATCTACCGGCACTAGATTAGATGGCTCACAATCACAAAGCAATATTGGCAATTGTTAAATAAACTTTAAACAATAAACGAATAGTCTAATGTCGATTTACACTTCTAAAATTAACGTTCACTTGAAAATAATAAATAAACATTGAAGCTTTTGACGTCCCAATAGACAACATCCATCAAACAATTCTACATGGCATGGCACTAAAAAGTACGCAGTATTTTCTTTTTACCCAACTGCAAGGCAACTGTTGTGTTTTTTTAACTATGGATTATGTCATAAATATATTTTTCGGTTTAATATACATACATTGTATATTAAGGCAGAACAAAACCATCATCACATCCGACCCAAATGCCAACCTCACCTGCACGCGTCGGTGATTCGTATGAATAGCCGACGGCGGCGGCTCTCAGGCCGCCGTGGTGCTCCCTGCTGGACAACTGACGAGGCTCTACTGACCGAGCCATGGCGGGATAACCACACACCCAGTCGGACAAAAGGCTGGAAGAGACTACATCGGCCTGGCGTCAAAAGGCAACGGGATACCATTACACTATTCATCCCACGAGAGTTATTAGAAGGTCCAACAAGAATTATAGTTTGCGTAGTGACCCGAGTAGCGACCGGCGCTCTCGGTTGCCCGGGAATCAGGGTGTGAAATGTACTACAGACCATGGGACAGTAGGTTACCAGGCATCCCATGGAAAATATGCTCCTGGAAGGACAAAGATCCAACTACGATGTAACATAAGACTTGAAACGTGGAATTTAATGGCTGTACTTTCATTATATATGCGTACAGCTAAGGAGTGGAATTCCCTGCCGGAGGCTGTGTTGCCCGATAGCTACAACCTCGGGGTTTTTAATTCAAGAGTGAATAGGTTTCTTCTAGCCAAGCGTGTTACACCGTCGACCACATCACCGCTTCCCATCTGGTGAGATAGTGGTCAAGCGCGAACCTATCAATAATAAAAACAAAAAAAAATGTGAGACTACTCCGAGACGCGGACAAACTCCACAACTTAGACCACGAGCTCGAGCGATGGAACACCGACATCACAGGTCTGAGTGAGACGCATTGGAAGGAAAGTGGACACCGTAACACAGAGAAACATACAATCTTCTTCTCAGGAAATGAAAACTCCAGTTTCGCATGTTTTGCCATTGCTATACCAAAGCGATGGCACAAGTCGGTCTTAGGCTACAATCCTATAAGCGAGAGATTGATATCAATTAAGCTCTGCTTAACACCGACCCCACTCATATCATCCAAGTGTACGTCTCTACAAGCGCTGCCTCAAATGAAGTAATTGAAGACTTCTACAGCCAACTCGAAACCAGCTTAGCTGCCATCCTAACAAGAGAGCTATTAATCGTCCTGGGCGATTTTAACGCAAAATTGGGATCGACGATAATAGGTTCTGGCCTGCGAAATATTGTGGGCTTTATGGTGTTGGTACTAGAAACGACAGAGACAAATGCCTTATGCAATTGCAGCCGACAATAACCTGACTATAATGAACACAGTCTTTAAACAACACCCGAGAAGATTCTACACTTGGACGCCGACCAGTGGAGAAAATCGATTACCAATGCACACACGCTGCCGGGAGCTGATTGCCACTCTGATCACTGGTTTGTAATCTGAGAATCAAGCTTCGCAACTCCATTAGCAATAAGAAAGGTAGCCGTATGGCACTTACGGACAGCGAAGGTTTCACCAAAACATTACGGGAGACCCTACATATTTGGAGAGGTGATCAAGATGATGATCATCCGAACACACTCTGAAAAATGCCAAAAACTACATTAAAGAGTCGGTACGAAAATCACAGCCCAAACCTCTCCCAATAAAGCGTCAACACTGATGTCTACGAACACGTCGCATATGGTTGAACACCGCAGAAAGCTAAAAGCTCGTGGCGCAAGTGTACAAGAACTGAACGCTCTTAATGTCGAAATACAGGCCGCTTGTCGAAGAGACCGGAATGCAGCCATCTGCGAACTAAAGCGGTAACAGTTAAGGAAATCAAGGAATTTGTTAACACGTGGAAAGATTACTTTTTGTAGACGCTCACTCATCACAGGCCACCACACAGGATTCTCAACCCTTGGCAATGGAACCAGTTTTATTGTAGGACGAGATAAGAGCAGCAATTAAAGCCTTATAAAGATGTAGGTGTGGATGAGGTACCGATTGAGATCATAAAGGAGATGGGAGACACAGAAGTAGATATCATACGCACCATCTGTTGTAGAATATGGAAGACGAATAGAGTGGCCAAAAGACTGACCTAGCTCCCTTTTCATCCCCTTGTACAAAAAGGGCTCCAAGAAAAAGTCCTGCCTCATTACCCATGCAAGCAAAGTGCTTCTACATGTGATAAACAAGGGACTTCAGTCGTTTTTGTCTCGCGAAATTGCTCCAGAACAAGCCGGTTTTGTCAAAGGAAGAACGAGGGAACAAATATAAAAATAAAGAAAATTATAGATAATCTTCGTGGATTTCCAAAAAGCATTTGACACTGTGCATTGGCGGAAACTTTAACTAATTCCTCCTAGCCCGTTCCATCATCGGACTACAAAACGTACGGCGATGCGTCATCGGTACATAGTGAACATCCCACCCATAAAACGTCCCACGCACCAAACGTTTTGGGAATACTTTTATTATGCGAACAGCAAAGGAGTGGAATTCCCTGCCGGAGTCTGTATTTCCTGATAGCTACAACCTGGGAGTCTTTAAGTCAAGAGTGAATAGGTTCCTTTTAGGCAAGCGTGCTTCATCTATCGCTAACCATCATCATCAGGAGAGATAGAGGTCAAGCGCAAGCATATATAAAAAAAAAAGAATAACCAAAATCACAAAGGTACGACTGATGCAAAGTCTCGTCTTTCCAATTTTTTTCTACGGAGCTGAGACGTGGACATTGAGGCTGAAAGAAAGGAGGAAAATCGATTCATTGGAGCTGTGGTGCTGGAGACAACTACTGCGGTATCCGTGGACTGCTTACCGCACCAATGAATCGATCCTAAAAGAAATTAACATCAACGAGAGATTATCGTCGACTGTTTAAATACGAATACTAAAGTTCTCTGGGCATATAACTCGCAATGAAGACTCAATGGAGCGTCTTGTAATCCAAGGCGGAATGGATGGCAAGAGATACCGGGGTTGCTCTCCGACCAGATGGGCAGATCTTATTAAAACATCAGCAAAACTACGATGACCGACTGTTCCCACATTGCGTCCAATAGAACCGAATGGCGACGCATGGTAAGAACCATCATACATCAGGACCCACCCATCCATGACCACGAAAACTGCCAAGAGTGCCCAACTAAGAAGAAGAATATTAGAGTTAGTGACGTACATTATAATAACTATTTATTTCAAATAAACAACTATGAGTATTGTTTACGACTGTACAAATAAAAATTGACAAGTAGACGTGGCGGTAATAAAAGAGACTTTTTCAACGATTCGACGTGGCGGGAACAAAAGCGGGCGTTTTCGAAGTAGACGTAGCGGCGACTCGACGTGGCGGGACTCGACGTCAAGGTAACAAATCAATATAGGGGGTAACGGAAAGCACCTCTCACCTTACCGTACCATAACACGCCGTATAGTGATTAAAAAATAATTCCAAAGTTTTCAGACCATGAAACCTACTTTTATCAGGTCATGTATAACTGCCATGTTAATAGGAATATAAATAACTAGCTGACCCGCGCAGCTTCGCTCCCGTCAATTGGCTGTACTACCTACTCAACCCACCTACCCTACCTACCCTAACCTACCCTACCCTACCTACTCTACCCTACCTACCCTACCCTACCTACCCTACCCTACCTACCTACCTACTAATTTGTTAAACTATTTATTTAAATAAGAATTTTACTACAATACGAATGTAACCAACTTTTGTTTCTACCGGCGATCTAATTGTTTTTTTATTTTTTTTATTTGTGATGGGTTTGCCCTTGACTCTAGTCTAGGTCAAAGGTGACAGAGACAGAGTCGAAATTTAGAACATAAAAGCTGTTAGTGTGACTTAACTATGATAGTTAGATATATTCTCTCGCAGACTTTTTTTTTAGGTAATAATGAGTACTTTAATCATGTAGTACATAATTTTTATGTATCATCAATAGTTTTCTCAGCGCATGCCAATGAATGAATTTTATATGCAACATTTTGCTACTTTGGGTTAAATTATAGCAATTTTCATAAGTATCTCTAATTTTTTGAATATATATTATAGCCTATGACACTCAGGAATAATGTAGCTTTCTACTGGTGAAAGAATTTTCAAAATCGGTTCAGTAGATCCAGAGATTACCCCCTTCAACGTCACAAACTCACAAACTTTACCTCTTTATAATATTAGTTTAGATGTAACCTTGGGATCCCATAATGCAGCCTTCTCATAGATTATATTGGCTAAGTACGTATTAGTATGTTTAAACAATCTTAATTTTCATTCAAAAAATTGATTGCCTATTCTCCTAATTCCAGGCAACCCCACAGAAGAAGACGCAACCCACACGGGGAAGGTAGAACTACCCGCCTGGAGCATAGACAGCATCGCTCACGGAGATGTACAGAAGAACATGTGTTGTTGACCATAAACCATAATAACTTAAGGAAATACCCTCAGATTGGGGTGCTGAAAGTTGTTAATAACTAACCAGATTACAAAGGGCCCGGTCCCTTTAAATTTAACATTAAAAATGTTGCCCCACAACATTTCAACAGGTATTTCTCCTGTATCGTGGCTGCGTTTACAAACATTAAATCTCACAAACACAAACAGCCAGAACCGGAACAACAATCTCTAGGCCATTCAAATGGTAACAGGGTTTTAGCTGACCCCAACTACGGGGTCCCAGCGCTAAGAAAGAAAATTTAGTTCAAATAAATATCACTAGATGGCGCTATATGCATCGATTTGTTATTGAATTGTGTGTAAAATTAACATTTTCTAGAATTGATCATACAAATTGTATGTTCTTGTTTAATCGACTCTCCTGAGCACAAAATTATGGAATTTAATTCATATTTCAAAGATTATTTGAACTGATCGTTTAAAATTGATGCCAATAGATGGCGCGGTTTTAAATTTCTGAGGTATTCCACTCGTTTTTTTTTTATTTGTGCTGTAACACATTTTGGTACAATGAAAATGTAAAAACGTGCAAAAAAATACTATAAAACAAATCGTCACTGTTTTTATAAAAAAAAATGTCACGAACCGAGTAATTCCAATGTTTTGGAAATACTTTCATAATGCGTACAGCTAAGGAGTGGAATTCCTTGCCGGAGTCTGTTATGTGTCCCGATAGCTACAATCTCGGGGTCTTTAAGTCAAGAGTGAATAGGTTACTTCTAGGTAAGCGTGCTACATCTTCGACCACATCAACGCTTACCATCAGGTGAGATAGTGGTCAAGCGCAAGCCTATCAACGATATAAAATAAAAATCCTTTTACTTGCAAGTCTCTACTAACACCATCTATAGCCGTGGAACGGAACCGGATGGGATCGATCGATGTATTTTTAGTAAATAGTTCGTATAGTCCATCGACTAGTTACGTCGACACAGTTTATTTGTATGGGACGAGGCATCTATATGCTAGTAATTATATTATCTGTGCCCCAACATATATGGGAAAAAATACTTTTTTGCAAAAAAATACTACCGACTTCCAAATAAAAAACTACAAAGTGAAAAATAACTTTATTTTTGGAAGTCGGTGTCTTTCGTAGGTACCATTGTTTTTGCTATATAGACACCGACTTCCAAAAATAAAGTTATTTTTCACTTTGTAGTTTTTTATTTGGAAGTCGGTAGTATTTTTTTGCAAAAAAGTTTTTTATTTTACCCTTTTTAGTTGTACCTATCTAATTGGCAAGTTGTTTAATAAGTACCTATAACGCCAGAATAGATTACACGAATAACATGAAACTTGAACATAATCGATTAAATGAGAGATCTGCGTACCTCTTTCGAGCGTACTGGCGCGATGTTATGTTATGAAATGGTATAAACAATAAACAGACATGCGATTGCAGCTATCCCGAGAGATTTTCTGTTATTTATTGAAGAGTTCTGTTGTATATCTCGGAAGTTCTTCATCAGATCTTCACCAAATTAAAATGGGACCAATTTCGAAATATGTTCTTTCAAACTAAAAAATAATTTTCAAAATCGGTCCACAATTGACGGAGATATCGGTGAACAAAAACAAAAAAAAAAACACATGAAGTCGAACACAGAACCTCCTCCTTTTTGGTAAGTCGGTTAAAAAGCGAGTAGAATATACTAGCTTATTGTTCTCGATAGCCAGGGGGTGACCCTATCTCACCTGATGGTAAGCGATGATGTGGTGGACAGGAAACACGCTTGCCTAGAAATAACCTATTCACTCTTGACTTAAAGACCCCCAGGTTGTAGCTATCAGGAAATAGACTCCGGCAGGGAATTCCACTCTTTAGCTGTACGCATAATAAAAGTGTTCCCAAAACGTAGTTTAGTGCGTATGGGTGGGATGTCCACCATGTACCGATGACGCATCGCCGTACGTCTTGTAGTCTGATGATGAAACGGGCTAGGTGGAATTAGATCATGATAGTGATCGTGTTCGTCTTAGAGCAAGTTTATTTTGATTGTGCGTAAGGGACAGATGTATGTGACTTGTATACATCTTTCCATTTTTTACAATCGAACTATGATACTTTTGTCACGTCAGGGTACGGGTGCAGATGCGCAGTACTCATAACCGGCGTGTGTGTATGTCTAGATGTATGAAATGTTCTAGGTACTATTTATACCTTCGGAGAATTATTTCAAAATCTAGGATTATTTATAAATTGTGCTATAGTTGTTCTATCTCACGATGACGGATGAATCGTAGCAAAATGAATCTTATTTCGGCGTCATAAAAGTCACGTAACCCGTCATCGTGAGATAGAACAACTGTAAGATGAAATGCATATTCTTGTCGCAAATGAGTGGGTTCGAAAACACACTTATTTTTTAACATTCCATAAATTTTAAGAACAGATGTCTGTATTATATTAAATATTTTAAGTTAAAACATTAAATCTTAGTTACGTTTCTACTTAAAAACACATTTTTTTAGCTTACATTTTAAACTATACTTCATGAAATATAGCTTGATCTCAGCCCAACATCCTCAAGTTAAAGGGTAAAATTTACAAGTCCGTGATAAGACCTGTCGTACTGTATGGATCAGAATGTTGGGCTGTGAAAAAGAAGGATGAAAAGAGATTGCATGTAGCAGAGATGAGAATGTTGAGATGGATGTGCAGAGTGATGAGAATGGATAAAGTGAGAAATGAGTATATTAGAGGAAGTTTGAAAGTGGCGCCTTTGACAGAAAAGTTGAAAGGAAACCGTTTGTCCTGGTATGGTCATCTGATGAGGAGGGATGAAACGCATGTTACTAAAAGAGTTATGAATATAAATGTGGATGGATGGAGAGGGAGGGGACGGCCAAAGAAAAGATGGATGGACTGTGTGAGGAGTGATATGAAAGAAAAGGGAGTCAGTGATAGCGTGACGGGGGACAGGACGGTATGGAAGAAGAAAACGTGTTGCGCCGACCCAAAGTAACATGGGACAAGGGCAGGAAGATGATGATATACTCAAAGTCAAAAAATCACGTTATCTTTATAATTTTGTAGTAAGAATAGATTTACCGAAAACTTGTACCAAACAAATATCAGATTATTTCATTGTTCAGAGATAAAACAAGTTTCAAACAATTTTTTTTTTAAACATGCTTTACATTAAAAATTGCATTGTTACGAAAAACAAACGTCTTTGCAAAATGTCATCTCAATCAAACCCCGGGAAATGAGTCAAGGAGAATGCCCCGTTTTGTAAGGGAACTTGGGCCTCTTTGAAAAAAATATTTTAACTTGATCAATTTGGTTGTATATTGTAGAAAAACCGGCAAAGCGCGAGTCGCACTCGCGCACGAAGGGTTCCGTACCATCATCGCCAAAACGGTAAAAAAAAGTTTATTTTATCCCAAACATATATCCCAATACTTAAAAATGTATTTGATTCTGTTTATAGTATTTGTTGTTATAGCGGCAACAGAATTACATAATCTGTGAAAATTGTAACAGTCTAGCTATCATGGTTCATGAGATACAGCCTGGTGACAGGCAGACAGAGAGACGGACAGTGGAGCCTTAGTAATACCCTACCAACCTTAACACGCATTGTGCCCGCGTGGTAGATTACGGCCCATTCCGTCTCACAGAGAGGAGGCCTGTGTCCCAGCAGTGGGAACATTATAGCTTGACGATGATTATATGCAAACTCTACTTATAAGATCCCTTCACAATAGGACATATTTATTTTTCCACTATTCAGCTTTTCTTGCCACTTTCACAAATGCTCAATTTTATCATTAAGTATGTTTTTTTTTAAATTACCTATAAATAGTTTTACGCTAGTAATAATAATTACATTGGTCACAGCAAAAATAACCTGTAGGTATTATTATATAAGTTTAATAAAAGACCGTATTTTTTAAATACAGTTATATTTTTGATAAAATTAAAAACATTTAATACATTCAATTGTATGAATTTACTGTGTACAGACAATTTGGTATTAAGTTTATAAATAAATCAATTTATGGACACTGTTATTGATTGTTTATTTATTAGACTACCTTGTCTTTTATTTTATTTAGGAAATCCTCATGGATGTCATGAAATCATCATCCTGGGCGAGCGGAGGGGTCTGTAAGACTATCAACTGACTTCAGGCGGAACCACACTTACGTGTTGTGGCGTAGCGTGTGATCCACCAATCAGACGACCCTGTTTCAGCCTACGTCATAATACAACGAAATTTGTAGCCAATCAATTACGTCAGAAAGCGCCACGAGTCACGACACGTAAGTGTGTTTCCGTCTTTAAACTAAGCGGTGGTGGCGGCTTTATAGAATGTAGGTGATCTGCCTGGGATCTACGAACTTTTTGTACAAAATGTTTAATTCCTAGTGTGTCAAGTGTTTTCTGTAATCCGAAATGGCAACATTGAGTATACAGTTATCTGTGCCTATACTTCATAAAAGATAGCTTGATCCAGAGCAATGAGGTAGGAGACGGCATATTCTACTATATGAAGAATAGTTATACAAATATCTATAATATCGACACACGCATGTCAAAAAGATTTGTCTCTTTTTAACTAACGAAGAGATATGAAAAGAGAGACATCTAAATGTTTGTCAAGGACTAAACTTGGTAACACTTTTGAGTGACGTCAAAATCATGTCAATGCGTGACCGGTCGCCATGTTGATTGCCGAAAAAATTGGTAGTTGTGTGCCGTATATATACGTTTATCTGTGTAGTTGTGCTGTCAAACAGTTGCAAATGGCCTACCTCATTGGCAAATGGGCAGCCATCTTAATTGCCCGATTTATGTAGGTATGCACGCTAATTTCGTAGGTATGGCAAGTCCATAGGTCAATAAGTCAGTGATCCTGGCTTGATCTCTGCGACATATGTCAAACTGACGTATACATTATTGTACGTTAGTGTTAACCTGTCAAGCGCTATTTTTACTGTACTGTATTGATACTGACAGCTGTCGCAGAGATCAAGCTATATTTTATGCAGTATAATGATATCCCGATAAGCCAGACCCAGTTATGGGGGGGGGGTATTTTGCCATTTTCAGGCAAACTTTGGTAGTTGGAAAAAGTTTAGGAAAATTATATCTATGAGAAAAAAAAATACATTGCGGATGGTGGTGTATAATCTAAAGAGTGGAGAAGAATACTCTCCCTTCAACCTTGGAGTAAAATTGGATCTGCTGATGATTAAAATTGTAGGTTTAAATTCCATCATAGGTACCTATAAAAAATACTGCTGCAGAATTAGCCACGGCCAAGTTGAGTTTGCCCTTCGCCAATCAAAGTGTAGAATGAACTTTTTCAATCATAAACGTGATCAAAAACAAGCTAAGAAACCGACTGCAAACCAGAATGGCAGACCACATAATAAGGTTGAGATACGGACAGCCATGCGTGGTGAATGTTCAAAGTTTAAGCTGTGACAGCTGAGTGCTTCGTGCCACTAACACGCAGAGTGGAATCGCTTTTCTCTGCGGGAATCGAAGACGAAGTATTATTACATTTTGTTTGTTACTGTATAAATCCCCGGCACGTAAGTCGGCAAGAGTCGTTAGATGCGCAGAAGTCGTTATTTAGGTGTCTTTGGTAGTGAAGCGGGGCGCGGTGAACGTTTCGGACCGTTTCGAGCGCGCGATTGGTTGGTCAGTTGACACAAGTATTGACTAACCAATCGTATCGTGTCCACGTTCCGTTCGCTCTTTAATGGTGGTTGGTCAGTTCGCGGCATATGCGCGAACTTACCCCCACTACGGCAAAACCTTGCCAACTTAAGAGTTACGTGCCGGGCACTATATATTGTTTTACTATTAGTATAATCTACCAATTTGAAGTTTGAATAAATATTTATTATTATTGTTAATTCCGACAAATTAAGTTTGTAGTTTTCTGAAAAACGAATCATTGTGGAGTAATAGTACATTGTGATACAAGGGTGGGAAGTTGGTTATTGCAAACGAGCTGTCATTAACAAGCCCGAGCCGAAGGCGAGGGTTTTTAATGACACGAGTTTGCAATAACCTACACACCCGTGTAGCACACGACGTTTTTCAATACAGTTGTGAGAAACAGTAAAAACAAATCATAGAATTAGATTTGTTTATTCACAAAAAATAAAATTTTCAATATGGCGCGTTTTTGCAACTGGACATATTTTTTTACAAAGAAAACAGCCTATACAGCCTATTCGATTTTTGACAAACGTTGATGTGAAAATAATTAACTTAAAACTGGTAATTAAATATATTAAACAACTATTTAAAAAAAAAATGAGAATTCAATGCTAAAACGTACGGAATCATTAATTTTTCCTCGTATAAAATCGTATCCCATTTTATTTTATGTATGAAAACTCCTTGCTACTAAACGTTTTTAAATTGACTTATGGCGCGTTTTTGCAACTGGACATATTTTTTTTTTCAACGAAAACAGCCTATACAGCCTATTCGATTTTTGACAAATGTTGATGTGAAAATAATTAAATTTAAACTAGTAATTAAATATATTAAACAACCATTTAATAGACTTTTGAGAATTCAATGCTAAAACGTACGGAATCATTCATTTTTCCTCGTAGAAAATCTATCCCATTTTATTCTATGTTTGAAAACTCCTTGCTACTAAACTTTTTTAAATTGACTTATAAATTTAAAACTAAACTGCAAACATAATGATCGAGCTCGTAAACAAAAGTCACGACCGCGTAATAGAAAGATGCTTATGCGTAAGATTTAACTTTCGAATCATAATTATAGCCTCTGGAAGTACGCCATGTTTAACAACTGTATTGAAAAAATAATTTTTAAACTGGGGCATCTGATAACCCTGTTTGTGTCTGTCATTAGTGACTCAGTGTTATCACCATCCCTGTCATTCATGTCCAAAGAAAGATATTCTGGGTTCATGTCCATGCCATGGACGACAACGATTGGACGGAGTGGGAGGTCTCCCTCCCTCCCGATTTAGCGATCCTGTCTTCCTATTTGGTGGGTGGGGTGGTGGTGGCTATGAAGAAGGAAATGAATAGTCAATGTTCCTAATTGAATAAATGATTATATTATTAACATAAAATACTCTTGTTTCATTCCGAATAAAAATCTTCCAATTTCTAAGCTAGCAAATACAACGATTTTTTATTTTACTGTTTTGCAACACTGGACTCCCTCCGAGTCCGAGGGCTAAGCTTAAAGGTCTCGTAACCAAGCCAGTGGCAAAGCCACAAATAATTAAAAGAAAAAAGTTTTTGGCGGGATTTTTTCGAGTGAAGTTCAGCGGCTGTTAATATTATTTGCAAATTGATTCCTAGTGGATATTGTGATATAAAATTGGTGTAGTTTTGTGTCTCAACTGTCTACGCAACTGGACAATATGTGAAATTAGTGACAGAAGCGATCTCGGGATAGTGGAGCGGAGAATTTTATTGTAGTTGTCGCGCCGCCGCCTCAGCGGCTCTACCGCTACGCCATCCGCCCTAACAGGACGTTCGAGCTGGCCAGGCACGTCCGTCCGGCCAGGTTCCGGATAACGCAACGCAGAGACGCAGCGACGGGGCGATTAGAAAAGATTTTTGTTATTCTTAGTTAGTTATATGTACCTGGGGTTTGTTCTGAGAGGAATCTTCAATATATTGGGAGGTTTGCTTCGCGTTAATCAGCTATCAGTTCTTACTAGCTCGCACCATGATTCAGCTCGCCATCTGTTGGTTTAAAGTAAATTGATTCCCACCATTTCATACATTGTGATATACATAATTACATACTTAAATGTTTCTGGTGTCTTATGTGATTAATCAGTCAGTTACACGCTCTACGAGATATAAGTCATCGTAGTTTGTTGGGTATTATATAAGGAGTTAACTGCAGCCAAGTCTGCCTCCTGTTATATCTGTGTGTTAAAGAGTTAACCGCAGCCAAGTCTGCCAATTAACTCTTTCAATTTAGGTATTTAAGAGGCAACAGCAGCCAAGTCTGCCAATTGACCTCTCACTATCTCTGTGTATACAACAGGACTATTTATCATAATATTTGGGTATTAAAGAATCAACCGCAGCCAAGTCTGCAGATTGACTTTGTTAGGGAGACTTCGTATTGCAGCACCGAAGGTCTCCTCTAACGGACTGATCACGGCCTTTCGCCCAGTCCAATTCTATCGAGGTTTTCGCATTGAAGTATCGAAAGACCTCTTAATGTAACCGACTTCCAAGAGCATCAGAAACTTTAATAAAGTTAACTAGGAAAATCTAGAGTTTAGACATTTAGGTGGGGAACCTCTACACTATTGTCTTAGTGCTACCACTTAGCTTATATATCTCTCTGATGAGCAGCCACCATGCTGGATGTCTCCATCAAACACTAATCACTTTTACTTTGCACTTGTTGAATTAGCTAAGTTACATTTGGGGTACCTACTTCAAAATGACTCAAAATGAAGCGGCAAACGCCATAGACTATCTAGAGATATTATTAAAGTGTCATAACCATAAACTATAAATACTCTTTATCTGGTGATCGTTCAATGGGTTCGGTGTTGCCAGCAGATCACCTCATGTTGTTATGTTTGACTAGTTTGTTACACGTTTCGCTCTAACAATATTAATTTGACTCTGTTACCTGTTAACTTCGCGAACCACACTTCGCGACACTCCCGCCGGAATATTCTTAAAGCAGGGTTAGTAAGTTACGCGTCCACTCAGCAATTTTCTCCAGAGCTCTGGTGGCCGCGCCTCTTCTTTGTTTAACCTCGTTGTTTACTTGTACTATCTTATCAGGTTCATCCTCTTTCTGACTCAATATTTTCTCTCTGTCCGTGCTCTCCGATACATTATCAAAGTCTTCCAACGTACTCTTTTCCGTTGGTATTATCAACTCTGTGTTTTCTTTCTCGTTATTTGAGCTATCTGATGTATCCTTTGAATTTGTGACTTTCTCTACCAATGGTGTCAATTCGTGTACCGTTATATTCCGTCGTATCTCTCTTTCTAATGCGTTCGCATCGTATTCTACCTCTTCATTGTCCTCCATTTCCAATGGATATAAATGAGTTAAAGATCTTACAAACTCCTTATTTCCAACTTCGACCTTCGCAACACTGCAAAGTCCGTCGGAACCTTTGACCAATGAAGTAATTTTTCCTATTTTCCATTCTTCTCGATTTTTACTATCTCCCTTTATTTGCACAATTTGTCCTACCTTTGGGATTAACTTTGCCGTGATTCTAGGTTCTTTAACAGAATGTCCATACCGTTCACGCAGACTTTGTAAGTATCTATTCGTGAACATGTCCTTAAATTCATTGAGGATAACTAAACCTCTTTTCCAAGCCTTGATAAGGTCGGATTTTGTCGTAGTGCCTTGTACTAAAAGTTCTTCGGTTGAACCTTCCATCGTTATGCATTTTCCCAAAGTTAAGAAATCAGACGGTTTTAAAATATGTACCAATTCGGAATCGACACATGTTAACGGTCTTGTATTAACAGTTGCTTCAATTTCTTTTACTAATGTAACCAATTGACTATCTGTCAGCATGTGCTTTTCCAATGTTCTTCTCATACAATTCTTCACTATTGCAATTAATCGTTCGTAAAATCCCCCGAACCAGGGAGCCAGTTGGGGTATGAACCTCCAACGAATTTCGTGTTTAATACAATAGGAATTTGATAGTATTTCGGACATAAGCTTAAAATTTGTAGCATTATCTGATGTGATCATTCGTGGCACACCTCTTGTCGATATCATTCTTCTCAAAGCATGAAGTCCTTCTTCTGCTGTGAGATCTTGAACAACCTCTAAATGCACCGCCCTGACTGCTAGGCAAGTGAAAAGTGCTATCCAACGTTTACTTGTTTCATTTTCATGTTTAATTAGTACAGGGCCCATGTAGTCTAGGCCTGTAAATGTAAAAGGTGAAGTGTAATTTACTCTTTCAGTGGGTAACGCAGGTGTTGGTGGTAGCTTGAATGGTCCCCCTCCGTGTTTCTGACATCTAGGACATTTCCTTATAATCTTCTGGACTTGGCGTTTTCCATGTGGAATCCAAAAGGTTTGACGAATTATAGCGAGGGTATGGTTAACACCTACATGATGATTGTCGCTATGAGTCTGGGTTATAATTCTGTTAGTGTAATCACAATCTTTTGGGATAAGTATTGGATAACGTTGATCATACGACCAATCCGTGTTCTTTAAACGTCCTTTGCAACGCAAAAGACCGTCTACGTCCAGAAATAGTCCAAGATTAATTTTTAAGCTTGTTTCTTTCCCTTCTAGTTCTCTTGGAAAGTGTTCGGCTTGTAGCTTCTCAAGCTGCTTAATTTTGTCACCCTTTTCTTCACTTATGTCTACATCCATCTTAGTTTGATTACTTGTACTGGCTTCTTGATTTTTCACATGGAGTTTATTTTCTTTATCCATTGTATATTCTTGTGACTCTTTCGGGAGACCCTCCCCCGCATAAAGACAAGAAATATCTTTGATTCCTGACGGCCAGGAATCCGGTTGTTGTAATAGAAACTGGGGGCCAGTCAGCCATCTTACTCTATCTTCTTTAGAGCTGAGTGGTCTTGTGGCAACATCAGCTGGATTTAGATCTGATGGAACATGTCGTATTGTTAGGTTTTTATTCCTTTTAATTTCTTCTACTCTTCTGGCTACGAACGGTGTAAGAAGTTTGTCTGACTTGCACCAGTCGATAACAATCTGACTATCAGTCCACAACGTTTGACTTGTGATGTTGAATTGTAAAAATTGGCATACATATTTGATCAACCTAGTTCCAATTAATACGCCTAGTAATTCCAACCGTGGTATTTTCAGATCGTCTTGATCCTTCAAAGGAACTAGTCTTGATTTACCTAGGACAAACTTTACCTCCTTGCCGTTAGCTATGTAGATTACAGCTGCATAGGCCTTCGAAGAAGAGTCTGTGAAGCAGTGAATTTGACAACTACTTGTAGCGTCCCTGAAGTAACATCTGGCCAAAGATATGTCTCGAACCTCATCTAATTCGTTACATATTTTTGACCAATCGGTTTTTAATGTCTCAGAAAATGGTGTATCCCATTTTACTTTTTCTTTCCATAGATTTTGTATGAACAGTTTGCTAGACAACAGTGACGGTACTGCAAATCCACACGGATCGTAGATTGACGCTATGACCCTTAAGACATCTCTTTTTGTAAATTTAGGTTCACTAATAACCTTATCTTTCAATTGAAGCGTGTCTTCCTTCAGATTCCAGTTTAGTCCAAGAACCTTGATCTTATCCTCTTTGCAAGATTCAGGTACTTGTTTTATAAATTCTTCTGAGTTGGAACTCCAATCTCTAAGATTCATGGATAGTTGGTTAAATATCTCTTTAGAATTCTTATAAAGTTGAAGTGCTTCTTTCACGGTTTTTGTTCCAGTGACGACATTATCCACGTATATGTCTTTAGTTAATTTCTTAACTTGTTCATTATCTGAACTTTGTAAGTGTAATCTGATTGTTGCATTTAGCAAAAATGGGCTTGATATAACGCCAAATGGAACTCTTGTAAATCTTAAGTGAAGTAGATTATCTTCTGTAGCGGGTTTCTTTGTATCCTTTAACCATAGGAATCGAGTTACATCCCGATCCGGTTTATTGAGTGCAATCTGTAAGAATGCCTTTTCGACATCTGCACATATACCTATTGGTCGACATCTGAACTTTATAAGTAATCCAGTCAGATCCTCCAACATCATGGGTCCACAATACAAGCATTGATTTAAGCTTTTATTGTCTTTTGTTTTAGATGACGCGTCATAGACAATTCGCATAGGTTTGCCAGGTACTTTTACCCCATGGTGTGGAAGGTAATGAACTGGATGTCCTGCTGCTTGATCTCTCAGATCAGGTACGACTTCAATTATTCCTTTCATCATTTGATCCTTCAATGTGTCTTTATATGCCAATAATGTGGATGCATCTAGCCGTTTCAATAAATTAACGAGTCGACCATAAGCCAGTCCAAAGTTCACATTCAGAGCAGGAGGGTACTCAATCCAGGGCCAGGATACGGAGTACCTGTTATCTATATATTCAGTTGTTTCATTGAATCTTTTTACAGCCTCATCTTCTCGATTTTCCCTCGGAGAATCGGTTATGCCAATGGATTCAAGTTCCCATAAGCTCTTCATGTTAGTCTCGATCAGTGGCAGGTCAGGTTCGTTGAATAACATGTCCATATTAGACTGGAGGTATGTCACTACCGATAGTTCATGAATAGGACTGGAATCCATTTTCCCGCTAAGTATCCATCCGAGGTCAGACTGTACCAAATACAAGTTCTCCTTTAGTTTTATTTTCTGTTCCGAGATAAGTGAAAAGTAATAATCATTGCCAATCAGAATGTCCACTTGATCTTGTAGAGAACCATCATCAGCTAGTTCTGATTTATCTTTCCAGTGGCTGAGGTCTTGATGAGGATATGGGACACTATTTGATATCACTGGTACCACATTAGCAAATAGAGTGATTGTCTTATCCACTCTTGTCCTCAACTGTACTCTAACCACGGGACTGTCTATTTCTTGAGGAGTCATTGATCCAAATGTGAATACAGTTAGTGTACTTTCTTCCTCAAATTTTAGGTTAAGGTTTCTAGCAGATTTCTGTGTGATGTATGTTCTTTGGCTTCCAGAGTCTAATAGAACTCTGCATGGAATTTCCTTAGAAAAATCACCTATTTTATTGGCAGTAACTACTGCTGTTTGTAGAACGGTGAGTCCCTTATCTCTTGTGTACAGGACATTGGTTGTCGTTGACTTATCATTTTGTACACTTGAGAATTTAGTAGGACATAAAGCACGGTTATGACCTAATTTATTGCAATGAAAGCATTCTCTTTTATTTCTACAGTTTACATAAGAATGTCCTATTTTAAGACAACCATAGCATCTATTTTTCAATAGGGATTTTCTTTCTTTTATTTCCTTGAATTTAGTACACTCTTCATTGTAGTGTGACTCCTTACAGAAGATACAATTAAATTTAGACTTCTTCTTAGGTGGCCCTTCCTTTCTCTGGTTTTTTCCAGGAAAACTTGCATATTTTTGCTTGATCCCATAGTTCCTCTGGGAAGTATTTCCTTTGTTCTGTATAGGGTAGTATCGAGCCTTTTCCTGATTGTTTTGGTAGTTACCTTTCTGTTGGTCCTCTCTTCTCTTCTGATTTGTATGATCACCATTCCCAGTGGAATGAAGTGTCTTTACAGTGTAATATTCTTTCTCATTTAGGTTTTTCTCTATGGTTAGTCTATTTGCATCTTCACGTGCTGTTATAATAAATTCCAGATGTTTCCTTATCTCTTCAATTGATTCTTGCTTTATTTTCAATTTCATTTCATAGATTATATCTTCTGGAAATTTTTCCATTACCATGAACCTCAAGTGGTTATGGTTAATATTTTCACCCATAGAATCCAAAACTCTCAAATGTATTTCAATTTCAGTTAAAACTCTTCGACAATCTGATACGGTTTTGTTGGCTGGTTTTATTCTGTAGAGTGAAGAATAGTGTGCATCAACCACTTGAGTTTGTTTCCCATATCTATCTTTCAAAGATTGTATGGCTATGGAATAATTTTTATGTGTAATATCTAACCCGTCTATCACTCCCTTGGCTTCTCCCTTTAAAGAATTCTTTAGATATAATAATTTGTCAACGTCTGGCAAATTCCGATTGTGTATATTGGAACTAAATTGGTCCCAAAATTGATGCCACTGGAGAATGTTACCTTCAAACTGTGGTAACTCTAATTTTGGTAGCTTTCCAGATAAGAAACGTTCTTCGTTCTTGTTGCTATTTGTCATTGAATTTTCACATTCTTCAATTTTTACTTTAAGTTCGCAGCAGTTTTCTTCAGCTTCCAGCTGAATTGCAGAGATGGCAGAGATCTCATCCACTTGCGGTTCGTTAACGAGTCGAAAATAATTATTTAGTTCCCTCTCCAATCGTTGGAGACAGGTATGAAGTTTAGAGGATACTACCTTTGCTTCATGCAAGGTTAAGTCATTCATTTCATTAGTGAGTTTGCTAGTTGCATTTCGAGCACATTCGGACAGAGTTTTTATCTTATCACACAGATTGCGAACAATAAGGAGTATGGCTTCCTCCATAATGACGTTCTGAAATGTAATATAATATTACACAATCACATGCACAGTTCATGACATGACAAGTTCTAATTTGTTATAAAAATGTAATTATGATGTAATTATAACTACCCAATTTTAAAATAGGGAATAACAAATTGATGTTTGTATTATTCTCTGAAATAATTTTGATGGATTATTTGATTGCAAAAAAAAACCCATAATTTAATTGCAATAGATCACACTTCATACATAGAGGATATTTAAAACTTTAATTACCTACTTTCCTTAAATAAAATTTCAGAAATTCAACTTCTCTTTCAGGGAACTTTGTTCACTATCGTGGAGATAATAATCTCTATTCAGAATTAGTTAGGTCACCCTGTACAGGTAAGTAAATGCCACTTAATACTTTTAGAATACTCCTAACATAAATACTCAATCACCGAGTGCACATAATTAATCATAGAATGGATAATGGATATGGCAGGGAAATATCATTCTTCTTATATAGTGTGCCTTCAGCTAACCACTACTAAGTATTTACAGAGTACAAGAATAAATAATCTCTCTAAAATTATTTATTTTTAATTATTGAAGACACCGCTGCCTAGTCAGTAGTGCTTCTGCTTGCATCCCAGACAAATGTTTGTGTTTGTCATGTGTACCTGAAGTACTCATTCACAGTATGTATTGTTTACCGAGATCCTCAATACCGGCTTAGGCGGTCAATCTGGGACCAAATGGTCATGCGAGAGATGTCCACTCAAGTATTTATTTATTGTAAATAAGGTAGCATGGATACTCATCCAATGTCAAAATATAAGATTATAAACTATTACTCACTTGAGATGTTGTTTTCAGTTATAACTCCAATAGCTATTTCTTTAGCTGTAGGCAGTTTAATTTAATATCCCTTTTTCGGAGCCAATTACCTCCAATAACTAATAATTCTGGTCCTGTTGAAAGGATAAGTGCACAGGTTTTATCACGTAGGTATACCGACTTATTACTGCACATAATTTATATAATTTTCCTATTGTATCATGTAGACTGTTATATGGTGAAGAAGCCTCATAGGTAGTAGCACAATCTATACAAAGGATTTTAATTTTATTACACTGGTTGTAGGCATTCTCTTATAAATCATTTTTGTTTTTCGTAGGACGCTATACCTACCGCCATTAATTTGATATTATGGCGGACCACATTTTAAATTCTAATAATCCTTTAGGGTAATCTCACATTTCACGCAACATGTTAACCTATCGCCGAGAGATAGGATAGATTTACCGATTACATGTAAATCTAGATTTAACAGAGTATTTTCTAATTTCACATAAAGTATTCTAAGAACTGTGATCGCAAATTCGAAATCGTAATCAACACACATCTAAACTGTACTGACCTTTTATTAATCCAAGCACACTTAATTTTATTCCCGACGTGGGGTAAATCAATAAGCCGTAGATATTTTTGTTCTCACAAACTTTGGCGCCGTCACAACTTTTTGAAACACAGAGAAACTTTTCGCACAGGAAGGCAGAGCACAACAAAATGGCAAGGGGAATTTATTGTCTCTGTCTAGTCATGTTTGTTCCACTTCCGGTTTATAATAAATCCGCAGATTTATTACATATCCTTGTAAACCAATGAATATTAATTATAGAATCCCTTAAATAATTTATGAAACGAATAAATAAATAACATTGCTTATTTTATTTCGCAAAACAAAGAAATAAACTTGTGTCGACTTTCATTTCAACAACAAGTAACGCCATCTTGTATATTTGTCGCACCGATCCATCACCTCAAATGTTCACAACACTTACTTATTTACCTGTGATACTTAATTCTAAGATAATTTTATAGATAATATTCAATAATATTTATTTATAATATCAGAGTCAATATCAGCGAAACGTGTATCAAGTCTATTCAACATTTTAGCATAATTTCTCTCAACCTTTGACACGATAAGTTATACACAGAGCTTTCACAGATGGCAGCACTAGTAAGAACTCTAAATTTTATTTCAACCAGTTTAATCTTGTTTACATAATTTTGTTATTGATTTTTCCTCTCAGATCCCAGCATCTCCACCATGTCGCGCCGCCGCCTCAGCGGCTCTACCGCTACGCCATCCGCCCTACCAGGACGTTCGAGCTGGCCAGGCACGTCCGTCCGGCCAGGTTCCGGATAACGCAACGCAGAGACGCAGCGACGGGGCGATTAGAAAAGATTTTTGTTATTCTTAGTTAGTTATATGTACCTGGGGTTTGTTCTGAGAGGAATCTTCAATATATTGGGAGGTTTGCTTCGCGTTAATCAGCTATCAGTTCTTACTAGCTCGCACCATGATTCAGCTCGCCATCTGTTGGTTTAAAGTAAATTGATTCCCACCATTTCATACATTGTGATATACATAATTACATACTTAAATGTTTCTGGTGTCTTATGTGATTAATCAGTCAGTTACACGCTCTACGAGATATAAGTCATCGTAGTTTGTTGGGTATTATATAAGGAGTTAACTGCAGCCAAGTCTGCCTCCTGTTATATCTGTGTGTTAAAGAGTTAACCGCAGCCAAGTCTGCCAATTAACTCTTTCAATTTAGGTATTTAAGAGGCAACAGCAGCCAAGTCTGCCAATTGACCTCTCACTATCTCTGTGTATACAACAGGACTATTTATCATAATATTTGGGTATTAAAGAATCAACCGCAGCCAAGTCTGCAGATTGACTTTGTTAGGGAGACTTCGTATTGCAGCACCGAAGGTCTCCTCTAACGGACTGATCACGGCCTTTCGCCCAGTCCAATTCTATCGAGGTTTTCGCATTGAAGTATCGAAAGACCTCTTAATGTAACCGACTTCCAAGAGCATCAGAAACTTTAATAAAGTTAACTAGGAAAATCTAGAGTTTAGACATTTAGGTGGGGAACCTCTACACTATTGTCTTAGTGCTACCACTTAGCTTATATATCTCTCTGATGAGCAGCCACCATGCTGGATGTCTCCATCAAACACTAATCACTTTTACTTTGCACTTGTTGAATTAGCTAAGTTACATTTGGGGTACTTCAAAATGACTCAAAATGAAGCGGCAAACGCCATAGACTATCTAGAGATATTATTAAAGTGTCATAACCATAAACTATAAATACTCTTTATCTGGTGATCGTTCAATGGGTTCGGTGTTGCCAGCAGATCACCTCATGTTGTTATGTTTGACTAGTTTGTTACGCGTTTCGCTCTAACAATATTAATTTGACTCTGTTACCTGTTTACTTCGCGAACCACACTTCGCGACAGTAGTATTGACTACCTCCGCAAAGCTTACTGGGAAGGCTGACTCGATACAATTTGCTGCCAAATACTCCAAAAAACATTAGAATATGTTACATCCGCATTCTAATGTTACTAATGAATTCAAGAAAAATACTGATGACTAGGCAGCATGGTCTCAGACCTTAGCCTGTTCCGTAAGGAACAAACAAAAAAAAAGAAAAAAGGTTTTTGGCGGGATTTTTTCGAGTGAACTTCAGCGGCTGTTAATATTATTTGCAAATTGATTCCTAGTGGATATTGTGATATAAAAGTGATGTAGTTTTGTGTCTCAACTGTCTATGCAACTGGACAATATGTGAAATCATTGACAGAAGCGATCTCGGGATAGTGGAGCGGAGAATTTTATTGTAGTATTGACTACCTCCGCAAAGCTTACTGGGAAGGCTGACTCAATACAATTTGCTGCCAAATACGCCATAAAACATTAGAATCTGTTACATCCGTATTCTAATGCATACTAAAGAATGTTAAAATTGCACTAAAGACTAGGCAGCATGGTCTTAGACCTTAGCCTGTTCCGTCAGGAACAAATACAAAAAAAAAAAAAAAAAAAAGAAAAAAAAAAGAGTCCGTGGGCGCCAATGAGGTAGGAAAACTATGGAAACGGCATATTCTTCTATATGAAGAATAGTTATACAAATATCTATAATCCAAAAAGCGTTTTGTCTCTTTTTAACTAACCAAGAGCTCCATATGAAAAGAGAGACATCTAAATGTTTGTCAAGGACTAAACTTGGTAACACTTTTGAGTGACGTCAAAATCATGTCTATGCGTGACCGGTCGCCATGTTGATTGCCGAGTAAAATTGGTAGTTGTGTGCTGTTTATGTACGTTTATCTGTGTAGATGTGCTGTCAAACAGTTGCAAATGGCCTACCTCATTGGCCAATGGGCAGCCATCTTAATTGCCCGATTTATGTAGGTATGCACGCTAATTTCGTAGGTATGGCAAGTCCATAGGTTTACAAGTCAGTGGTGAGCGCGGGTGTCATGTCAACACTGTCAACTGTCAAAGATTACTTTATTTATTTGGATTTGGAAGGAGTGCATTTTCGTGCCGTGTTTACAAATTTTCGTTTCGTGGATTCATATATAATATCTGTGCGTGGATTATCGTTTTCGTCTTACGCACTTGTACATCATTATAAATTAGTTTGAATATAGTTCATAATATTGTAGTGAGTGACTTAGACTTTGTGGTGAATAAAAAAATATAAAAGTGCAACAGTTATATACCTATGACCACAAGAAATCGGATCAGTATTATAAATCACGCCAACATAAAATTTCAAACATACCAGGTTAACTTACCTGGAAATATGGAAAAACTTCCATTGTGTAGAATATGTTTAGTGGACAATGTTCGAATGTATGCAGTTGTCGACAAGAACATGCATAAACTATACAAGATGCTGACTGACGTAACAGTAAGTTAATACTTAGTGTCATAACTATACCAGCCTGTTACGTTCCCACTGCAGGACAACAACCTCTTCTCGTACAGAGAAGGAACAAGCATTAATCACCATGTTTGCTCAAGACGGGTTGGCGATTTCAAATCAAATCATTTTTAATTGCTCAAACATGAGTACCATATATATGGTACTCAGCAAATTGTCAGCATGAAGAGATGTTAGGATACAAAATGATAGAACGTCATGTTTGCCCTGGGAAATGGTATGCAAATATTAATAAAGAATACAAATCAAAATACTTAATAGAATGTCATATTTAGTAACAATAAAAAAATTAAATAAATGTTGTGTAAATGTCAGTAAAATAATACAAGACAAAATTATGATTCTAGAAAGTCAGAGAAAAATAAAAAAAATTAAAGATATTAATACAGTATTAAAATAATAAAGCAATTCAAAATAATCATTCTAGAATTTCAAAGCAAAATTATTAATAAATGTCAAGATATTAAAATCAAACTACGAATTTCTTTACCGTTGTCAGCAATGTCTAAGGGCCAATTTCACCTATGAAACTAATTGCAATTAATTCAACTTAACCCAGTTCATGAATATTCAGCATTCTGATTGGTTGAGACCGCTGAGAAGCTACCAATAAGAAAGCTGTATTTGCTTAAACTGAGTTTAGTTAAACTAATTGTGATTAGTTTCATAGGTGAAATCGGCCCTAAGATAAATATAGAAAGTACATATATACATTGACATTTGCCTGGATTTGAACCCACAAATTCAAACATGTGAGACGAAATTGGGCCACCACGACACTACATTGCATAAAATGTCACAGAGTACTCTATACAGCTTGGGCCCATGTCACATTGTATTTTTGGAATCTAACGGTGACCTTCTCATCAGCCTGTCTGTATGAGGAGCTTCTTACCAAAAGCTATACTGACCACCTACTGTTAGCTTGGACTTTAGTAACAAAGTCTTGGTAAAATTTTATTCATAGGAACATGTTGTTATTATCAGAAAGCTAAAAGTCACCCAAAGGGCAATGGAGAGGGCTAAGCTCGGAGTTTCCTTGCGTGATCATGTCAGAAATGTGGATATCCGCAGGAGAACCAAAGTTACCAACAACAAGGCTCAAGAAAATAGGTGGCTCGTTTAGATGTCAATGTGTGCGCTTTTATAAAAAGCTTCCAAGCCACGTACAAGTTCTAAGTCTTAATAAATTCAAATCATTCATTAGACGTAAGTTGTGCCAGAAAGCGTTTTATACCATCAAAGATTACGTTGAGGACAAAAAGGCTTGGCATTGAGCTGCTCCAATTAAAAATTTATTTTGATTTTTTATATTTTCCACCGTGAATTTTGTTGTATTTGTTTTTTTTTTTTGGTTTTCTTGCAATGACAAGAATATTTACTTTTTAAAGTATTACATTATTTTATTTTAATTATTGTGAATGTGAAGACTATGTGGACCATTTTTTTTTGTTTTTTTTTTATTTATCTTAGTTTTTAATCATGGTCTGGCAGTTTGAGTAGTTTATGCGGCCTATCAAATGTCCTTTCTTTGGTATTGTTCGTCGTATCGTTGAGCTTCTTAAATTCTGTGTTGAGCTGCTCGGTTATTGACAAATGCGTGCACTGACTGGACAGGTCCACTCAATCTGACTGGTTCTTTCCTCAAAAGACCATTTCAGACATCAATCTACATGGTCTTCACATGATCTAACCAAGATTTTTGTTGTGTCTGGACTTTAAAAGAGACTGTGACCTCTGAGTTTGTTTCGGCCTTTCTTCTCAGAGTAGTCAGATAGGAAACGCCAACCTCATCTAGTTTTAAAAATATGATCGACATGTAAAAGTGTTTGTACAAACCAACTTACAGAAATAAAATCATTTATCATTTACCAACATATCCCGAAGAATTGCCAAACTTAAGTGGCAGTGGGCAGGGCACATTGCTCGCAGGACAGATGGCGGATGGGGCCTTAACCTTGTTTATTAATACCTCTTTATATTTCTATAAACCTTTACTTTGTCATCTCAATACTTGCCATCCATTGTTAATAGTCATTATATTTTTCCTGTCGCTACAATCTACGTTCTTTATTTTATTAGTTAAAAACAAGTTTTAACAATGGCGACCGCGAACCGGAAGACGATACGTTGGAAGGCCACCCACTGGCCACTAGATCAGTGTTTTTCAGCCTTTTTCATGACATGACCCCCATAGTATGAAAAAATATTTCGCGACCCCGACACTTACCTTTTTTTCAACCCACTTCAAAAATGAGGAGGTTCCCAATTCGACTGTATGTTTATTTTTTTGTTTGATGACCGATTTTGAAAATTATTTTTGTGTTTCAAAGGATACACTCCCGAGCCGGTCACATTGATACTAAGTCAGAATCTGATGGTATCCCATGGAAATCGAGGGAAAGCCTCAAAAATTATAGGTATACAATAGCGATTTTGGTATTTTATATTTTTCATCAACAATGCAATTATTTACACTCAGAATGTATCATTTTGTGAAGTGGAACTGATGAAGAAGACCCCTGATGGCCATTGGAACTCCTTAATGATAAGGGTGTCACGACTATAAAATATCTTGAATAACTGACTATGATGAAGCATATACCTTAGTTTTTTTATTTTTATAAATCTATATTTTTAAACTTCATTGTTTTTTTACTGAGGTAGTTTTCACGATCTCTTGCGACCCCCAGTAAAGGCTTCGCGACCCTCCAGGGGGTCGTGACCCACAGGTTGAAAAACACTTTACTAGATGGATCGATGACCTAGTTAAAGTTGCGGGAAGGAGCTGGATGCTAGACGCACGAGATCAGTCAATGTGGCGACGCCTGGGGGAGGCCTATGTCCAGCAGTGGACGTCTTTCGGCTGATATGATGTAACATGTCGTGGTTGCACAGTGGCTTAGACCTGGCCTCTCTTGCTTCAGGTTGTAGGTTAAAATCTGGGCAAGAATCTATGTGGTACTCTTAAATAAATGGAATGGTACTAATGAAAATGGTACCATTGAACTGATCTGATGAAGATGCCGGAAGGTAGGCATTGGAACTCCGAAATAAAACAATGTATCCTAGTTGTGTTTGGGCTTATTGGAATTTTTATGATATATTCTTTGAAAGAAGAATTGTGTCATTACTTCTCAGTGCAAGTGATATCGGTGAACACTGGGTAAAGGTGGATCTTAAATCTGCTTATGAATGAGGCAAATGCAGCTATAAATGAGGCAAATTTGGCAACCAAGCTCAAAGAAAATCTGCAGGAATTATCTGCCGATGCGATGTTGCACTTGGAATTCAAGTCCTGCCAATTTGGATTCCTTTTTGTTTAAAAAGAAAAACATAATATCCAGAATTAATAACACAGGCATACTTCAATGTTTGATTATATTTGCCACCTGGTACTTGTGCTAGTTGACAATAAAAAGTTAGCAAAGAAATCGCTTAAATATGGAAGACGATTTAATTCTCAATCTAGCAAAAACGGATCCATTTTGGGCGAAATTTATTAATGAGAAACAAGCGCAACCTTCGCAGAATGAGTACTCATAGGTTATTTTTTGTTAATTTGTATTAACAAACAAATGTTTATATCCTTAGTATTTTTTTTAATAAATCTATATTTTTAAACTTCATTGTTTTATTACTGAGGTAGTTTTCGCGATCTCTTGCGAACCCCAGTATAGGCTTCGCGACCCCCCAGGGGGTCGTGACCCACAGGTTGAAAAACACTGCACTAGATGGACCGATGACGTAGTTAAGGTTGCGTGAAGGAGCTGGATGCTAGACGCACGAGATCAGTCAATGTGGCGACGCCTGGGGGAGGCCTATGTCCAGCAGTGGACGTCTTTCGGCTGATATGATGTAACATGTCGTGGTTGCTCAGTGGCTTAGACCTGGCCTCTCTTGCTTCAGGTTGTAGGTTCAAATCTGGGCAAGAATCAATGTGACTATTTCAAGTCATATGTACTTTCTCAGTCTATCTTGAACAAACAAGACGACGAAAAATTTTAAGGAAACCTGTGTTTATAGATTATTAAGTTTGAAAACACCAACTGCATTAAGCAAGCGTAGTGATTCATTCTGTATGGGAAGTGGCCTTTGTGCCTGCAGTGGGACAGTAAAAGACTGGTATTATTATTAAGAACAAAATAGTTAAAAAAACAATTTTGGTTACAGTTTGTAACTGACGACAGGAGACCCATGCTTGCTTGTTATTTCTGCTACGCTAAACTAAAGCAATGCTACCAACTGCAGAGAAAATGTCTGGAAGCTGAACAGCTGCTTGTCCTGCTGATAAATGAGGTATTCTTTATCTTCAATTTTGTTCTTCTATTTTCTAATTTAACTTTAATAAGTGTGGAAGCAGAATAGCCAAACTTAAGTGGCAGTGGGCAAGGCACATTGCTCACAGAACGGATGGTCTATGATGGGGCTGCAAAGTTCTGGAGTGGTGACTGCTTACCGGTATACAGCGTTGGAAGGTCTTCCTTTAAGTGGACTGATGATCTGGTAAAGACTGCGTGAATCCACTGGATGCGAGACGCACAGGACCGATTGCTGTGGACACTTGAGCGATTCACAATCGTTTACTAATTGTATAACTTTTGAGTCCCTATAGAACTCTGTAAAATTTCCTGCTAATGACAAAGGATTCTGTCACCGACAGCAATGATGAAAATATCTATACTAATATTATAAAGCTGAAGAGTTTTTTATTATAAAGCTGAAGAGTTTGTTTGTTTGTTTGAACGCGCTAATCTCAGGAACTACTGGTTGGAATTGTAAAATTATTTTTGTGTCGGATAGTCCATTTATCGAGGAAGGTTATAGGCTATATAACATCACGCTACAACCAATAGGAGCCGAGCATAAAAGAAAAATGTTGCAAAAACGGGCAAAAATATTCCTTTTGGAGAGCTTTTGTTGCGTGCGCTGCGTAAACGGTTTAAGTTACGCAAATATAATGTATGATGGAATTGTTCTTCTTTAAAAGTTCTAAAAAAAAGTCCGCGACAGCATATGTCTATCTTTTAAGATTGAATCACAATAGCAGCTTTTATGTTCTAAATTTTAATTAGATCGCCGCCGCCGGTAGAAACAAAAGTTTACAGGTTACATTCGTATAGTAGTAAGGGTAGGTAGGGTAGGGTAGGTAGGGTAGGGTAGGTAGGGTAGGGTAGGGTAGGTGGGTAGGGTAGTTATGGGAAATAAAAAAATTAGGGTAGGTAGGTAGGAGGTAGGTAGCCAGTTGACGGGAGCGAAGCCGCGGGGGTTAGCTAGTTGATAAATAAATTGATAATGTGACATTTCGATAGCACATGGGATTCTCATTGACTTTTGATATTTTTAGGGACTCTGACCAATATTTATTTATTAAATACTCTCTCTCTTATTAAAGGCTCATTCGCTTACCATCAGTGGATTTGACCACTATCTGACCTAATGGTAAGCAATGACCTGATAATTTGACCTAATACCAATAAACTTTCACAGCGCAATCCTGTAATAAACCGAGGCCAGCTGGAGTTTTTCAATGGGTATATGAAAACACCAGTCGAGAGTATAAATATAGTTGATGAAAGTATTCCTATCAAACAAGAGTTACCAGCTGGTTGTGAGAAACTAGATGATTTTATTGAGCGACAAGAGGAACTTCAAAGTAAAGGTTTGTTTTTGAGAACAAAATAAACTTTTTTTCAGAAATTAGTAAAGGCACAGATAATATAATACTAGCTAGCATACAGATGCCTCATCCCATACAAAGAAACTGTGCCGACGTAACTAGCTTATTTCTTCTGATCATTCTCGATCATGAAATAATCACGGTTGATGGGATGAGGCATCTAGCTAGTATTATATTATCTGTGGTAAAGGTAAAAACACTGTATGAATCTTAAATAACTAATATATATATATAAAAATGAATCCCTATTTCCCTTGGTCACGGCATTACGCGTGAACGGCTGGACCGATTTCGCTTATTCTTTTTTTGTTGTGTTTGTTATTGTTAGGAGAAAGATCTTATGAAAAAGAAAATAAGAAAAATAAAAAAATCAAAATTTTTCAAAATTCAATAGTCATTTATTCAAACTAGGCTGAGAATCAGCACTTTCCGAACGTCAAAATTACATAAGACAGTCCCCCTAAAACGACCGCCCTTCACCACTTCCTAGTGCTTTTGCTGGGAAGAAGAAGTGGCGCAACATACTCCTCAGCAGTACAGCTGTCTGTTCAGTTAGAAAAAAACAAAAACTTGATTCTATACAATAGTATGCAAATAATTTACATTACTCAACACAAAAAAATCAAATGAAATATATTTGCCATAATGACAGCTAGCACACGCCAATATACCAACAAAAACATCGAAATCTAAACTCAAGCGAAAATAAAAACTAAAAATAAAAACGTAAACGGAACTTAGTACCCGAATTATAAAGCCTCCAGGCATAAAGGGCGTGCCCGCCTACATATAGCTAATACAGCTGTAACTCGAAGTCACATGATTATGATAAACTAGGACCATCGAAGTAAAAAATAAATCAACAGTTAGGCAAGAATAATATATGATCCATTGTCGAGGTCGCTAGCTAACCACATATTGCAATACAACTCATTAAAAAAAAACACTGTAGTGAGTCGATTATGTCAATAATATGACAATTAAATTAAAATAAATTGACTTATACTGTCAAAATAAAAAAAAAAACAATTATATAACTCATATAACCTGTCAGTAGGTAAGCTAATTCTGGAGAAAGAACACAAACATTGTCTTGAGTTAATCACAGCGACCAACTATTTTTATCGTTTAAGTAGTCGTTAATAGAATAGTATGCCTTTGAAAAAGGTTTTATTTTACTTTAACTTTAAACGCTTTAAAAGGCAAATCTAGAAGAGCAGAGGGTAGCTTGTTATAAAAGGTTTTACCAAGCAATGAGTTATGAACCTTATGAAGCCGGTGAAAAGGAGCTCGTAATTTGTCCTTATTTCTGGTGTTAATATTGTGAATATCACTGTTTTTAGTGTAAAAGTGTATATTTTGCCTAATATATAAGATATTGGCGAAGATGAATTGTGATGCCACTGTGAGGTTATCAATATCTTTAAAAAAATCTCTTAGAGAAACTCTGGCACATAGCTGGTAAATTGCTCGAACTGCTCGTTTTTGAAGAACAAATATATTTTGAATGTCAGCGGCTTTGCCCCACATGAGAATGCCATAGGACATAACGCTATGGAAATAATTAAAATAGATTAATCGAGCAGTATCAACGTCAGTGTATTGTCTTACTTTCCTGACCTTGCCTTCCCGCTAGACTTGAAATATGTGGGCCCCACTGAAGTTTAGCATCTACTGTTATGCCCAGAAAAACTGCCGAGCCCACAGTTTCAAGCACCTCTTTAACTAACACGATGTTGGGTCCTAGATTTCTAACATTCGGTAAAGCGAATTTTATACATTTCGTTTTCTTGGAATTGAGAACTAATTTATTTGTTGTAAACCAATCCGTAACCATTGAGAGTGCACTGTTTACATCGTCAAAATCATGTCTATTCCTGTCAACTTTAAAAATAAGAGAGGTATCATCTGCAAATACTTCACAGATACCCTTTAAAAAGAACGGTAAGTCATTGATATACACTAAGAACAAGAATGGGCCCAGTATTGAGCCTTGAGGTACACCTAACTGAACTGGTAACCCGGAAGATTTCTCACCATTAACATCTACACATTGGGACCTATTATGTAAGTAAGAATTTATAACATCGAGAGCTTCGTTTTGCACACCGTAATGACGCAGTTTCCGCAATAGCGTGTCATGGTGCACACAGTCAAAAGCTTTGGAGAGATCACAGAAAACCCCAATAGCATTTTGCGAGTTCTCCCATGCGTTAAATATGTGTTTCAGCAGAGCAACACCCGCATCTGTAGTCGAACGACCTTTTGTAAAGCCATATTGTTCATTATGAAGGAGGCTAATTAAATTAAAATGTTTTAGCAACTGCTTGAGTATTAACTTTTCAAATATTTTACTAAATGCTGTTAAAATGGGAATAGGCCGGAAATTGCCAACGTCATTTTTATTATTTTAATATCTTTCCACAGGTAACTATTGATTATTTTATAGCTTTGATATTGATTTACCCACTAATATTTACGGCTCACTCAGAACACAAAATATTGGCAGTAATTGGTCGGTGTTGCCAGTTTACATCGAAATAAGTTTCCTTGAATTAGGGAAATGTACATGGGACGTAGGAATATCGATTAATTCATACATTTATACAGGGTAATTTTGTAACTAGTCTGCAATTGTTTTTAGTGGTTCAGTATCAGTAATGGAACACATTTCCATTAATTGTTCAATACCTTTTTTATATCCGATTTGAAATCTATAAAATATGGACACAATCTATTCGTACAAATATAATTAAATAAACCAGTGGCACGCGGTGGGAGTGCGACAGGGGCGCGGGGTACCCGGAAAGGGGGAAAAGTATAATCGTATTGAACCTTCGCTTACCATTTTTGCGTTCATTTTCGCTTAGCCGAAATCTTTGGAGCCTTGTTTTTTATTAATTTTTCACATAATCCTTACAAATTTTAGCTTAATATACAGGGTTTTCACACGTTCTCAATTTACAGTCATAATATTTATACATTTGGCCATAATTAAAAAGTTTCTAGAACAAAAACAGGAAAAATTACGGTTTGTTTACATTTTCATTATAATGATTAGCGATTATCTCGTAAACGCGTGAACCGGTTTAGATGATTCAAACGGATAAAATGGTTCTAAGCCAAGTCCTTTCATTTGACACCAACATCATCAAAATATCTCAACAAACAAAAAAACGCATTTTCAAGTTCCTCGCGTAATTATTCTACATGTATGATATCGCTTATCAAATGTTTAAAAAACTATCTTGTTCAACTTTTAAAGTTACAATTAGGAATCTATATAATTGTACATGCTAATTAGATATGAAATAACATGTAATTGGAATCTAACAAGAAATAATTATCACTATTGATTGATGATGTTTTTGGTATTTGCTTGCAATCCGTTTAGTTATCTTACTTGTAAGTTGGAATCTTATTAGAAATTCTTAACTAAAACTTTATATGTTATACCTAATTATTTTTTTATAGAAATTTCCAAACGCGTTATTTTTCAGTACTTTATTAATAATCATTAAATGAATTTAAAGTAACTTTAATACTATTATAATTTATTTGATAACCATTATTCTGTACAAATACTACTTATGTAAGTAACAATTTGTAACATTAATATTTTTGGGAACAATCGAAAATAATGTGGGAGTTTTTTCCAACATCTGGCATCCTTACACGCACACAGATGTACGTGTCTCTACAGGGCCGCTCCTCGCTTTCACGCACACTTATATATATCGCGGCACCGCTCTCTTGTTCCGTACGTTCTATCTAGTTACTATTATATAATCTAAGATATCAACCAACCTTTAAATTTAAACCAATATGTATTGATACAATTAAAAACGCGTTCAAAAGTCTCAATATAAAAAAATACTGAAGACTTATGGGGCATATCCGTTAGGGTTCTTGGAGATTTCATTGACTAAATTGCTCCTGTCCTAACAGGCATTTTCAATCAATGTTTGGACAGCGGCACGTTGCCTGACATAATGTAACACAGTAAAGTAGTACTAATTTTCAAATCAGGCTGTAAGAGTGATACCTCTAATTATAGACCTATATACGTGCTACCAGCATTGAGTAAAATCTACGAAAAATTCATGCTGGACCAGATGTTGTCTTACTTCAATTCAAATGGGATCCTGCATAGTCAGCAGTTTGGTTTCACGAAAGGTAGGTCGACAACGACGTGGGAGTGAAACTCATCACTCCACATCTTGGAATCTTGGGAGAAGTCCCAGGATGCCATTGGCATTTTCTGTGATCTCTCAAAAGCGTTCGACTGCGTCGACCACAGCACACTGATCTGTAAATTACAACACTACGGAATTCGAGGACAAGCTGTTTATTTCGAGGTTTCCTATTTATCAAACAGACAGCAAAAAGTAAATGTTAATGGGGTGACGTCCTCTGGATCTCTAGTCAAAATGGGCGTGCCCCAAGGTTCAATTCTCGGCCCTTTCCTTTTTCTTGTTTACATTAATGATCTCCCTTTTATGATGGCCAAATTATCAAGTATAATTCTATTTGCTGATGATACTTCGCTAATTTTTAAAATAGATAGGAAAGATACGGATGTCTTACATGTCAACGAAAGTCTAATTGCTCTCTCAAAATGGTTCGCAGTCAATGTTTCGCAAACAATCTATTACAGAATGCGAAAAAAAAATGTCTAAAGTTCTCTTTACCAAATGTACCTCAACGTGACCTAAATCTAAATCTTGACGGCAAAAATCTTGAAATTATAACGGAAACGGTATGCTGAGGGATTACTATCGATTCAAAATTGCAGTGGGCGCGCACATTAGAACTCTTTCGGGTAGGTTAAGTTCGGCTGCATATGCAGTAAGGAAAATAAGGCAGTTAACCGATGTAGCCACAGCTAGATCGGTATACTATGCTTATTTGCACAATATTATGTCTTATGGCATTCTGCTGTGGGTATCAGCAGCAGACGTTGACTCAATTTTCATCTTACAAAAGAGGGCAATCCGCGCGATCTATAAAGTGGGTCCTCGCGAGTCCCTCAGAGTAAAATTTAAAGAGATCGATATACTGAATCTACACAGTAAAGTCTCACTTTATATTTTGGAATGTATTTTGTATGTTTTTAAAAAATCGAGGGCTTTTCAAAACTAGAAGCGACTTCCATAATTTAAATACACGCAGTAAGCATGAAATTGTAATACCCAAATTCAGATTAACGAAAACTAGCAAGTCTTTTCTTATAAACAGTATACGCTTTTATAACAAGTTGCTAAAGTCAATTATAGAACTGACCGATGGAAAGTTCAAAAACTACATCAAACGTGTCCTTATTAAAAAAGCATATTATAAAATCAAGGACAACGTTAAAGATAAAAATTTTGGCTTTAGCTCCTTCTGCGCATGCGGCTTCCCTGGTAACTCATAAACGGCACAAATACTCGTATGTGGATGTGTCTAACTATTCTCAAACTTATTTTTCTCTTCTTTTAATTAGACTTATTACAATAGTTTTCAAACATCTTTATAGCCCTTTGCTAAGAATAGTTACAGCACTGATAACAACATTTGTGCCACATGTTAAATTTAATGTTGATATACATTTTTTTTTTACCTTTGTATAGATTCTTTTACCGATTGTTTTGTGAATGTGTGAACATTGTAGGCCTTCTAGATTTCTAGATGCTTGTTAACATTTGTTAACTTTTAATCTCGTTTTACTTTTTATTTTTATTTCTTACGACTTATTGTCGGGTCTAAGTTTTCTCCCCATATCCAAGCACTAATGCTGTAACATGGAAATATTTTAAAATCAAACCATTTTTTTTAAAAGGGTAACATTGGAGTTTCTTGCCGGTTCTTCTCCATAGGAAAAGACTAACCCGAACCGTGCACCTTTTGTCGACGTTTTATAAGTGCCCATGTAGGCCTATGTAAAATAAAAAAAATTGTTTGATTGATTACCAAACATAACTGGTGAAATTTGGACAAGCACCTCTGCCCAATCCTTCGAAGAATACAGACTCGATGTAATAATGGAATGTATTACCATTCCATGATTTTTTAGGGTTCCGTAACCAAAGGATAAAAACGGGACCCTATTACTAAAACTCCAGTGTCAGTCTGTATGTCTGTCCGTCTGTCACCATGCTGTATATTATAAACCGTGATAGCTAGACAGTTGAAATTTTCACAGATGATGAATTTCTGTTTGTCCAATTTTTTTTTTCTTTCAACCCCATCGTGTTTGGTATGAAAATTAAGGGTTTTAAGAGGTGATTTCAAAAATATAGTACACTTATATGTTTAAATGTACTTAATTAAAAAAAAGTAACTAAAAAGTCATAAATAAAAAACGTTAATTAAAAAAATCTAAAAGCCCGACTGCTTAAAAAGCGAAATAAAAAGATGTAAACGAGAAGAAAATCATGCTGGGGGATACATCTGGTTTTGGTCAGCCAGCTCGCGAATATATATTCTTGTTTACGTCTTTTTAGTTCGCTTTTTAAGCAGTCGGGCATTTGTTTTTTTTTTAAATTGTTAACTGATTTGATCCCATGACACCAGCTTTAAAGTAGTACAGCCTCACAACTCCGCTACGACTGCCTCACAAGTCCAATGACAGAGACGAATTTTAGGACTACGTTTGAACAGGCTCGCGGACGCCATTCGCTTGCGGGCGATTATGAACATTGAGGTGCGACTGCAATTTTGATCCTTGACAGTACAATGTATGTTTACAGATCTTAAACTGGAAAATGTAGACAATGCCTATTCAGATGTAGAAGATGCACCAGCACAACAATCAAAATCAGATTCAGAAGATAATGTGCCTGTGACGAACATTAAAACGGAAGTGAAAGAGGAACAACAAGTTTCTAAGAGGAAACGAAAAGTTGACAACACGGAAAGTAAGTAAATCTTTCAATTTAGCTTCCATGTCAGCGTGGGTATGACTCAGCAGGCATAGATCATCGGCGTAATACAAGTCCTCTAAGACGTTGGATCATCCCCACTCTATCCCGCGGCGTTTGTTGTCGAAAATGCGAAGCAAAATCCCGTCAAGAACGACTAAAAAGAGGAGCGGTGAAAGGAGACAGCCCTGGCGGACACCTGCGTGTACTGCTATATCATCCGAGATGAGGCCGTCGTGAGTCACTCTACAGGAATAATTTTTGTATATACTCACCAAGAGACGGACAATTTTCGGTGGCACTCCGATGTCCAGTAGGCGGGACCAGATGCTGGACCACTTCAGCATATCAAATGCCTTTTCGAAATCGACAAAGGTGAGATAGATCCCGCACTGCCATTCTGATGCCTGTTCTAAAATGATACGGAGAGTGTTGATCTGATCCGTGCACGAGCGGTTCGCGCTGAAACCAGCCTGCTCTTTGCGTAGGAGAGCATCTGCGGCCTTCGATAACCTATCCAGGATAATCTTGCAGAAAACCTTCGAGGGAATTGAGAGCAACGTAATACCTCTCCAGTTATCGCATTGACTAAGATCTCCCTTCTTGGGTACAGTTATCAAAAGACCCTTGTTCCATTCGTCCGGATACTCTTCGGTGGCCCATATCCTCTCAATGAGACGCGTCAGAACGTTGACGGTGGAGGATAAGTCAGCTTGTAGCATTGCCGCAGTTATCAGGTCGAATCCTGGTGCTTTGTCTGTCTTGGTAGTCTGGTAGCTTTATACAATTTCTTCAGGTTACCGGTGTTTGCAGCTTGTTGAGCACAATCAGCAATATCATCAGCCCACTGCCTCCTATCTTTGCGGGTGCTGCGATAGATTTCTTTGCGTTTCTGACGGTATTGCTTGTTAAGGTCGGCTCTCATGGCGTCATTACGGGTCTCAAGCAATTTCAGATGAAGGTTTTTTCTGTCTTCGATCAGGCTCCAAGTGTACTGTGACATCCAGTCTTCGCGAGAATGAGTCGGTTTGTGTCCTAGAACGACGGAGCTGGTTTCTGTATAGGCCACTTTGATGCGTTTCCACTGCTCGTCCAATGAGTCCGAACCGGTATCAAGGCCCGAAAAACTATTATGTAGCTCGAGTTGGAACGTTTTACGGATGCCCGGGTCACGCAGTTTGCTCACGTCGAACCTTCTTCCGATCATGCCGGGTCCTACAGCCGCACGGGCCACTGCAACCTTACGCCGGATTTCAGCGACTACCAGAAGGTGGTGCTAATGGCAAGGTGGTCAATCTGGTTCTTGGTGACTCCATCGGATGATGTACTTGTGGTGGTCGCCATGTATAAATAATGTTCCTCCAATGGTCATGTCGTGGTTATGGCAAAACTCGACAAATCGGTCTCCGTTCTCATTACAAACTCCAAGCCCCTGGGTACCCATGTGCCGCTCGCGAAAAGTGTTAACGCTCCTTACCGTAACCTTTGCATTCAGGTCCCCCATGACTAGGACAATATCTTGTTTCTTGATGCTCCTAATGGTGTTGTTGGGCATTGTATAAATCGTCTTTGGTATCCTCTGGTGATGCATTAGTTGGGGCGTAGCATTGTACGATGGAGATCTTCCGGGCTCTCGAGTTAAATATCATGTACGCCCACATGATTCGGTCTGAGATCGACTTCCAGTCCAGGAGGCTATTCTTAGCTGTATTAGAAAGAAGGAGCCCTACGCCGCAGCCGTACTCGCGCACATCTTCCTCACTTTTTTTCCCCTGGGCGTTCTCAGCTCACCGAAGCCGTTTCTTCTCTTTTCGCTTAGACCGAGTATTTGCAGGTTGTAATTTAGCATTACTGCTTCTGCTTGGGCTAGTCTACTGCCATCGCTAAGCGTTCTCACATTCCAAAAAGCAATTCATGTCCGTGTATTAAAGCGTCGGTAGGGTATCGGTCCGGTTTCTTACTGTTTCGGTTTCATGAATCTATTATTGTCGGGCAAGCGAGTGATTAGCCCACTGTGCCTTAATCCGCTAGCGGGGCTGCCGCTTCAGAGCCTACGGATTTGCTCGGTTTTTTTTTTAGGGTATCCTCCCTAGTGAGTCGATTCTGTTTTAAGGCGCAGAATATTCGCCCTTCGACCTGCATCCGTTAGCTCAGCTGCAACTCGGGGTGGTGGACGCGCGGCGGCGCGGTTGCAACAGGACCCTGGGGTAACGACGGGGACGTGGATGACACAGACTGGCTAGGGTTCTGCTTGTTACGGTACTCCACCACGAGTACAGCAGAAGGTATTTTTGTCACTTTATAGGTAATGCTGTTCTCACCAACAGCGATTCCCACCAAAACTTACCCTAGCTTCTCTCCCCTTTTTTGTATTTGATAGGCCATTTATCGAGGAAGGTTATAAAACATCAAGCTACGACCAATAGGAGCCGAGCATAAATGAAAAATGTTGCAAAACGGGCAAAATTATTCCTTTTTGGCAGCTTCCGTTGCGTGCGCTGATTAAGCGGTTAAAGTTACGCAACATTCATGTATTTAGGGTAGGTAGGTAGCCAGTTGACGGGAGCGAAAACGCTTGGGTAAGCAGCTAGTAAGTAATATGCGCAATCTTTATGTTACCCACACCTACGAGTCTCCGCTCTTATTACTAGACTTGATCCTAAGCACCCTGCCTTAATCATTTCCATATAACATATTAATATCAAAAGTTTGCGTCAAATAACAACATTCGCCCAAATTTCTACAAAAATGATTATGTCAGAATGATGTCTGACCTGCAAGCTATTGACTGGGATCTAGAATATTCGCTCTCCAATTATATTAGTAATCTAGTATCCGTATTCTATACACAATTAAAAGAGATCGATTAGCACATTCTTCAACACAATTGTAAAACTCATAATATCCTTCCTTGTTTAGTAAAGCTCTCATAAAACCACTATCCGAAAAAGAAAAAAAACGTAGTAAATTTCGAGAATAAATAATCCTCTAGACAAGTTGGCCTACGATTTACTAAGAAGCCGTTGTCATACAATGATCAACCAAAACTATAGCGACTGTACACATTGCGAGCGAAATAACAAAAATTCCTAAAGTATTCTGGCGATACATTAAAAACAAACGAAACAGTAAATCAGGGATTCCAGCCAGAATGCACATGGACGATGTAGTAGCTAATAGTGGTAATGACATTGCAAACCATTTTGCTTCTCATTTTTCTTCAATTTTCACCGACCCAAATGGCAGTACCAAAAAAAAACATCCAGGAATCATCCGGAGTGCAAGAAGTTCTAGCGAAGATAAAGAACTTGATATATCCAAGGGTGCCGGTCCCGATAGTATTCCACCAGTTTTTGTTAAATCATGTGGGAGAGCACTTGCAGAGCCACTGTGTCTAATATTTAATCGATCAGAGTCAGAAGTATTTCCAGAAGAATGGAAGAAGGCTCGGATCGTGCCTGTACACAAAAAAGGCGACTCCAGCAATATTAAAAATTATAGGCCGATTTCCATCCTATCATGTTTTTCAAAGATTTTTGAGTGTCTCGTTACCAACTACTTGGACACTAAGCTTGCCAATAGCCAACATGGATTCCGAATTGGACGTTCTACAGAGACTTATTTAGTCAGATATTTATGCGACATATCTGAAGCGCTGGATTGCGGACACGAAGTCGACGCAATATATACAGATTTCAGCAGCGCGTTCAATAAGGTGACTCATCCACTCATGATAGCAAAACTTGAGGTTAGTGGTGTCCACGGATCTTTGTTGAGATGGTTTGCATCCTATCTTATAAATTGCTCACAGTTCATTGCTGTCAATGGCTATGTTTCTTACGAATTTCATGCACGCTCCGGTTTTCCACAAGGTTCCCATCTTGGCCCAGTTTCGTCTCTACTATTCGTTGATGACATTACAAATCATATCAGGCGCTGTCAAACAATGTTGTTTGCAGATGACTTATAGATTTATAAAAAAATCACTGGGCCTGAAGACAACTCTTATCCAAAGCAAACAAACGTCGACAATTGGAGCAAAACCAACAATATGACCTTAAACCCCCAAAAATGCTTTCACACGCTTCTCTAGAAAAAAGTCATCATTCCCAATTACCTACACACTATGCGACAAAAATGACAAATGTTGGAGAAAGCCGGGAACTAGGGGTTCTGGTTGATGATGGACTCCTACACACTATGCGACTCAAATGACAAATGTTGGAGAAAGCCGGGAACTAGGGGTTCTGGTTGATGATGGACTCACCTTCAAGCCACACATCAACGACGTCGTAAGAAGTCTGCGTATATTTTGGATTTTGTTAAACGCAACACAAGAGGCTTCCAAAGACCAAAATACTTTTGTTTACCACCCTGGTGCGAAAACGGTTGGAATATGCCAGTGTTACCTGAAATCCACTCTTCGCTGTTCATTCACAAAGACTCAAAAAAAATAAAAGGGCTTTCATTAAACATCTTACATTCATATCTAGGGGAATTAGTTATCGCTGCCCGTATGAACAGCGCCTACACTTTTCATAATTAAGACACTACGTCACCGTCGCCGTACGCCTAATTTTCCTTTACAAAGTAGCAAACGGGTTTATGAAGTGCGGTGATTTAGTAGAATGTATCCAATATTCAGTCCTTTCAAAACTATCCATACGTCCCATCTCAAAATTACTCCATATTTCATTCCGCAAAACCAACCTAGGTCCCAACGCTACACTTCTCCGCATGTGTAGAAGTTACAATTGTTTTTGCACAACACCAGATACTGACACACGGTGTTTCACTCAATACGTTTAGAAGAGCAGTCTCTGAGGTACAGAAGTGCGCAAATCCTTCAACTTAGGCTTACGAACATATACATCCTACTTCTTTTATTTATTTTGTCTGTTTGTCATTTTGCATGTTTTGATTTTTACTATGTTTTTAAGTTTATTGATTAATATTTATATTTTGACATTTTTAAATAATTTCGTGTTTCTGACCATATGGTGTAAGCTGCGTATACCTGTAATAGGCGTACATACCAGCACCTTTATTTTAACATTGTTTGCTACAAACTGTTTTGTATGTCTGTTGGTGTACCTTACAATAAATAAATAAATAAGACTTGGTGTGGGTAAGGAAAATGTACCAAATTTTTGTTCAACAAAGTTTTTTGTTGTTTGTAAATATGTTAGTGTTTAATACATAAAATGGATATGTAAATAATGTTAAACACCAACAATTTGAAGGATATTATGCATAAGTAAATAAATAAAAATAAAGGGACCACAGATATAGGCTCTTATAATATTGTAATGAAGTGGTTATGAAGTCGTTTTAAAATCTACAGTTGAAGTTCGTGCCGACCGTATTGGATTATTTTTTATTTTACACCAATATCACTTAATACGTAAAATCGATCACAAATAATGATACTTATGTTTCTAAATGTAATAAATAACAAGAAAAAGCCCAGATATTAACGTAATTAACAAACAACGGTCCAATAACACGTAATATTAATTACCACTACTTTAATTATGCTCAAACTTACAAATTGTTCATCAGGTGTATTATCGAAATTAGTCTATATGAATCCTTTATATAGACAATTTTTTTTTTTTTTTTTTTCTTTTATTAATTTTTTTTTTTTTCCTTTAGATCTATTTTTTCCTTTATTTTTTTTTTTTTTTTTTTTCCTTTATCCTTTTTTTCTTTTTCCTTTATATCCTTGCCCTTTTTTTCCTTATCACACATGACTAAATAAAATTGTTATAAATAATATTTATTGCACAAAATTTTGGATAATTTTAGTCAATTCACGTGTACTACTCTGAAATTCCTTTAACATTATGACGTCGCAATCCTGGCGCGTTCGTAATCACGTGATTCTTTTTAAAATTTTATCGATTTTCTATTGTTTATAATTAACTGAAACAAAATATTTAAGTTTTTCGCAACGACAATATAGGTAATTTATGAAATGGAAGGTTTTAAAAATCAAAATCAATTTTATTTTATTTTACATAGGCCTGCATGGGCACTTATAAAACGTCGACAAAAGGTGCACGGTTCGGGTTAGTCGTTTCCTATGGAGAAGAACCGGCAAGAAACTCCATGGTTACTCTTTTAAAAATTTTGTGTTTACAATATTTCCATGTTACTGCATTAGTACATGGATATGGGGGGACAACGTAGGCCCGACAATAAGTCGTACGAAATAAAAAAAAACATTCAAAAAAAATAATGTTAAACGAAATAAAAAGTTAACAAATGTTAACAATCACCTAGAAATCTAGAAAGCCTACAATGTTCACACATTCACAATCGGTAAAAGAATCTATACAAAGGTAAAATAAAAAAAAAATAAATAAAAAAAAAAAAAAAAAACACATCACTAAATTTAACATGTGGCACAAATACTGTTATCAGTGCTGTAACTATTCTTAGCAAAGGGCTATAAAGATGATTGAAAAACATTGTAAAAAGTCTAATTAAAAGAGAAAATAATGAGATTGAGAATAGTTAGAGACATCCATATATTTGTGCCGTTTATGAGTTACCATGCGCAGAGGGAGCTAAAGCCAAAATTTTTTTCTTTAACGTAGACCTTGATTTTATAATATGCTTTTTTAATAAGGACACGTTTTATGTAGTTTTTGAACTTTCCATCGGTCAGTTCTATAACTGACTTAGGCAACTTGTTATAAAAGCGTATACTGTTTATAAGAAAAGACTTGCTTTCGTTAATCTGAATTTGGGTATTACAATTTCGTGCTTACTGCGTGTACTTAAATTATGGAAGTCACTTCTAGTTTTGAAAAGCCCTCGATTTTTGCGGACATACAAAAACGTCTATATTTTTTTTCAACATCCCAATTGCAATTAATCTGATTTTTTTACAGGGGCAAACATTGCAAAGAAACCAAAAAAAGTCATTCGAAAAAATAAACAAGAAGAAACAAGTACAGCGCAGCAAAAGAAAACCGAACAATCGCTATCGGAGAATGCTATACCCGGCGTATATAGTAACAAAGGTATAGACAGTAAACCTATAAAAAAATATCTAAAATCATGTATAAAAGATAAACCGTACAAATGTGAAATATGTCAGTGCAGGTTTGCGTTAAAGGGTAGTTTAACAAGACATATTCGTGTACACACCGGCGAAAAACCTTACAAATGTCATATATGCCACCGTAGTTATAAACAAAAGTATAATTTAACAATGCACATTCGTGAACACACTGGAGAAAAACCTTTCAAATGTGATATTTGCCAGCGAAATTTTAAAAATAAATCGGTTTTAAGAAAGCATATTCTTGTACACACAAGTAAAAAACCATACAAATGTGATATATGTAAGCATAGTTTTATATTTAAGATTAATTTAGCAAAGCATATTCATGTACACGCTACTGAAAAACCTTACACATGCAGTATATGTCAACGTGGATTTATTCAAAAGGGTCAGTTAACAAACCATATTCGTGTACATACCGGAGATAAACCTTATAAATGTGATATATGTCAGCGTAGCTTTTTAGAAAAGGTTACTTTATCAAAACATGTTCGTGTACACACTGGTGATAAACCTTACAAATGTGATACATGTCAGCGTTGTTTTTCAGCAAGGAGTGCTTTAATAGAACATATTCGTCTACACACGGGGGAAAAACCTTACAAATGTGAAATATGTAAGCGTAGTTTCGTTCAAAAGAATCATTTAACACAGCATATTCGTGTACACACCGGGGAAAAACCTTACAAATGTGAAATATGTCCGCGTAGTTTTGCGCGAAAGGATAATTTAACAACACATATGCGTGTACACACTAGGGAAAAACCTTACAAATGTGATATATGTCAGCGTAGATTTTTTGAAAAGGATGGTTTAGCGAAACATATTCATGTACACACTCGTGATAAACCTTACAAATGTGATAAATGTCAGCGTAGTTTTAGTATATCGAAACATTTAGCAAGGCACAGTCGTCTACACACGGGGGAAAAACCTTACAAATGTGAAGTATGTCAGCGTAGTTTTGTTCAAAAGATTCATTTAACACATCATATTCGCGTACACACCGGGGAAAAACCTTACAAATGTGAAATATGCCAGCGTAGTTTTGCGAGAAAGAATAGTATAACAACACATATGCGTGTACACACTAGGGAAAAACCTTATAAATGTGATATATGTCCTCGTTGCTATAGTCAAAAGAGAGATTTAACAAAACATATGCTTTTACATACTGGTGAAAAACCTTACAAAAGCAAATAATGTCAAAGATGTTTGTTTGATGCACTAAAATCATAGTTGTAAAAATATGTTACACTGATATGACTGATATGCTTAGAACCTAAGGGTCTATTATGCTTCATGCCAAGTTTTTGACCGTTCTAAACAGAGTAATGTTGCAAAGAAAAGAAAGAAAAAGTATTTATTTGTGACCCGCACAGGAGACACGAGAAATCAGCTTAAATTAAACAAAATTAAAAATAAAAACCCCGTGCGAGACCAAAAAGGTTCCTATCTCAGCATGTGCAGCGATATCCAAAAAAGGAAATAACGCTGCGCTGATATTCTGATATGGCCAACTGTTGATGCCACGGACACACTTATGGAAACGGAAAATACTACATGCCATGTCACGCCATGCTACGGCTAAAAGTTTCGGGGTATTGAATAAATTGAATGGTATAAAAGATTTAATTTTAATAGGTATAATTATAAAATATGTGTGTTCTATTAAAAAATAAAATAAGCCTTTACAAAATACTTGATTTTAACGTATTAAAACCTATTTACGCTATACTTAGTTTTTTTTTTCAACGAGCCCGGTTTTCCTTCTCTCGTACCAACTTGTCTTTCGACAAAAGCCTCTTCCATAGCTTTCCACTTGACTCTTGAGCATGTAATATTGGAAGATTGTCAATTCCGTCAATTTTTTTTAGTTTATTGCACAAATTTGGAATGAGGTTGAATCAAGTACAATAGAAAAACAAGTTTATGCCGCGACATAATAGGATTTTCTATTGTATCCCTGTCTAATCACCAGAGACTGGATAGTCAGGCGTTTATTTACATAAACTTCAAATTTGTACCGAAGAAAGAATACTAAAGTTATGCCTTTCTGAAGGAAGAACAATGCCTAAAAATGTACGGAAAATAAATGTTTGTTTATCAATCTGAATGTAATCGTGATTACAATAAATAATAATCCATACTTCCAAACTTAATATTATAAATGCAAAAATAATAACTGTCTGCCTGTCTGTTTGTTTATACCTTTTCACGCTTAAACCGCTGAACCGATTTATATTAAATTTGGTATGGACCTTACGGAGACGCAGATAGCGAGTCCGTCAGACGTGTCGTACTTATCTTACCGAGGGTTTACTCTGGAGCACAATTCTAAACCGCGCGCGGGTGTGTGTATGTACGCCCGTGACGACACTTGATATCGGCGTCTCCGTAACCTTGAGGACTCCAGATTCGCAACGCTATGTGCTCTGGTGGACACAGGTCTAGTTAAAATTATCTACGCCTGTGTCTACCGTTCGCACAGCGGAGATCAGGAGACATCCAGGCTCACAGAGTACCTCAGTAAGGCGGCTGATGCGGCACAGCAGTGGTAACCTTCCGCCCAATTGGTGTTACTGGGGGACTTTAATGCCCACCATCAGGAGTGGCTCTTCCCATACCAGTGCACTGACCATGCTGGACGGGAGATGCGTAAGCTTTCGCTAGCGCCAAACCTCACCCAGCTGGTCCAGGGAGCAACGAGGGTACCGGATGTTGATTCGCACACAGCAAGTTGCTTGGACCTTCTGCAGACAACAGATCCAGACAGTTACTCTGTGTCGATAGCTTCACCTTTGGGTAGTTCGGACCACTGTCTGGTGAAGTCTGTGTCCATCTATTCCCCGCCCGATCCCAACCCAAGAGGCACCCGGCGGGTTTGGCGGTACAAGTCAGCAGATTGGGATGGTATGCGATCTTTCTTCGCATGCTATCTTTGGCAGCCTACTTGCTTTACTTCGACTGATCCATCGTCGTGCGGATGCGGATGCGGATGCGTCAGAGAATGGAGTACTACATTCCGTTCTCTGACGTATCAATGTCTAGCGAAGACCAGCTATGGTTTGGCGCCGAATGTAAGCGCGCCGACGCGCTTAAACATGGCGCGTACCTGGCTTGGGTCGACGCTCGATCGCGTAAGGCGAGTGACGTGGGCCAGAAGAAGAAGGCCTTCAACAGGGCTGCCAAGTCCTGCAAGATAGTGTTGCGAAGGGCTCGGTTCGACCACATTGTCCGAATAGGGACCAAACTTGCTTCTTACCCAGCAGGTGTTTTGGTCTCTGGCTAAGTCGGTCGAGTCGAACTTCTGCCGTCCCTCACTACCACCACTGCTGAAATCCGACGGGTCGCTGGCCCACTCCGCTGAGGAGAAGGCAAATTTATTTGCCTCTCTTTTTGCGGAATCTTCACGTCTAAATCCTGGTGACGCGCGGCCCCCTCCTTCTCCTGATGGATGCGAGACGAGAATGTCGGACAATTGTATCCATCAAAAGGACGTCCCTAGGGTGCTGCGCAACCTCGACGTGAACAAGGCTAGCGGCCCTGACGGAATACCAGCAATTGTTCTTAGGACCTGTGTGCCTGAACTGTCTCCGATCTTGCCTAGCCTATTCCGCCTTTCATATGAGGCTGGAAAAGTGCCGAATGCTTGGAAGCAGGCTAACGTACAGCCCGTGCCCAAGAAGGGCAGTCGAGCTGACCCGGCCAACTACAGACCCATATCTGTAACGCGTACTCAATATTAAGCTCCTGGCATACCTAGAAGCAAACGATATCCTAAGTGACCGCCAATACGACTTCCGCCGAAATCGGTCTACTGGTGATGGCCACACTCCATATGTGAATGGCATACGCTAGACGTATGCCATTCACATGTGGAGTGTGGCCATCGAGAGTCACGGGGAAGCGCTTGCCGTCTCCCTAGACATCTCGAAGGCTTTTGATAGGGTCTGGCACGAAAGCCTTATTGGTAAGCTTCCTTCATTCGGTTTGCCCGGTGGTCTGTGTGATTGGATAGCAGACTTCCTGAGAGATCGGTCCATTCGAGTGGTTATCGATGGATGCTCGTGGGACCAATTGGATGTTAATGCCGGAGTCCCTCAGGGGTCGGTACTCTCAGCAACTTTATTCTTGCTGCACATTAACGATCTGCTAAAACCTTTGGGTATAAAAGGGATGCTGAAACTGCCCTGTGGCTGAGGAAAAATTTGCTTACTTTGAATATTTCAAAGACTAACTATATGTGTTTTTCAATCGACAGTCGAACTCAACCTCGCTCCGGGTATAGTCTGAGAATACACAACTGCCCTGATGTTAGAAACAACTGCAATTGCCCCATAATAAAGAAGGTAGATACTGCGAAATACTTGGGAATTATGATTGACGGCAGATTGTCGTGGTACTCCCAGATTGATCTAATCGCTAGTAGAATCCCGAAGTTGATCTGGATCTATAAAATCCTTAGACATTCTGCTAGCGATTACTAATACAGGTCTATGTTGCTTTGGCACAGTCAATGATGATCTACTGTATTCCGGTGTGGGGGGGGGGGGGGGGGGTGCATCTAAAGTTAAATTCCTGGAGGTGGAACGTGCTCAAAGGATACTTCTGAACTCTTCTAAAACTGACCATTCGTAAATTGTATATCCTGCATGCCACTCTAAAAATACATAAGTCGCTTACAGTTGATTAACCCACACTATTGAAAAAAAGACGAAAACTAAAACACATGCATGCAGAACATACTTCACTTGACACCAATAATCAAATCAGTCTTCGCATTTTAATAACTCTATTAATTAAATTCTTATAATATATACAAAAACTACCTTGGAATATAAACAGATGGTGACAGAGTGGATAAAAACTCTAAATTATGTAGATACTGAAAATATGATTAATCATATTATTAAGTAGTAATGTTTTGTATGTAATGTGTCCGCTTGTGTGTATGTATATATATAAATATAAATAATGAGTGTATGTATAGAATATTAAATAAATAAATATATATCACGTTATATATTTGCTCACACACATTCACACACACGCGCACATTCTAACTCACACTGGCACACACACGCACACCCTAACTCACACTCACACTTCCACACACACGTGCACACCATTGCATGCGCACTCACATACATTTAGTAAATTGTTCTATTAACACAATCAAATAGATTTAATATAAGTTATTAAGATGCATAAATGTAATCAAGTTATGGAACTTTTGTTAACGAATAAAACATTTTATTTTATTTATTAATTTATTTATTTGGGTATGCAGACGACGGCAATGTTGCTGAGAGATACTTGTCCAACGCTCGTGCTACCGGGCCTCAGATCCAGTCTCTCCGGGAGGCCATGGTGGAGCGCTTGAACCTGTCCTTGCAGGCAGTCTCCGAATGGGGCGATGCTAATCTGGTCAGGTTTAATGCTGCTCAAACCCAGGCTTCTTTTTTACGCTAAAAAGAGCCAATTTCACCCGGCTCCAACTTTCCGAGATGTGACCGTGCCAATAACTGACCATCTTGAGCTTCTTGGCGGAACGTTGACATCGACTCTCAATTTTGGCCCATACATTGAGGCAAAGGCTCAGCTGGCTGCCAAAAATCTGGGGATCTTTGCAAAGGTGAGAAGTTTCGTCACGCCAGAACAGCTGCTCAGCTTGTATCAAGCGCAAGTTTGATCATGTATGGAGTACTGTTCTCATCTCGGGGACGGATCTGCCAAATACCAGCTTGATGCACTAGAGTCGATCGAAAAGCGGGCCAAGAGGCTCATCGGCGATGAGGTACTGGTTAAGTCAAAGCTTCAGAGCCTTCAACATCGTCGCCGAGTTGCCAGCTTGTCGGTTTTTTATCGATTGCATTTCGGGGAGTGTGCGATGGAATTGCATGATCTAATTCCACCCAGCCCGTTGCATCATCGGACTACCAGATGTACGGCGATGCGCCATCGATACATGGTGGACATCCCACCCATACGCACTAAACGTTTTGAGAATACTTTTATTATGCGTAGAGCTAAGAAGTGGAATTCCCTGCCGGAGTCTGTTTCCCGATAGCTACAATTTAGGGGTCTTTAAGTCAAGAGTGAATTGGTTACTTCTAGGCAAGCGTGTTCCATCGTCGACCACATGATCGCTTACCATCAGGTGAGACGTAGGTCAAGCGCGAGTCTACATAAGATAAAAAAAAAAATAAAAAAAATAGGGCGACGTGAAGCATTCCCTGAAAAAAAAGCACAAATTAGTTTCGTGTATTATGATTTTAGGGAGGTAGGCAATAGCAAGTAGCAGAGTTTAAAAAAAGATTTCCTTTTTGTTTACTAGTACTTAATCAGAACAATGACATGCATTCAAAGAAAAACTATTGAAAACTTCTGGCAAAAATAACAAATCTACTAGTATTTTTAATATTTAAAACTATAATTTCAAATGGGCGTGTCCAAAAGTGGACTGCAAAAGGCAAAGTTAATAAGTTGGCTTAAATTTAGCTTGATTAGTAAGAAAATAACTAAGCTGATTTACATGTAAGGTGATATAAAAAAATATTATGAATAACTGATGTTTATCGGTTACATTTCGGGGAGTATGCGATGGAACTGCATAATTTGATTCCGCCTAGCCCTTTCTATCATCGGACAACAAGACGTTCGACAATGCGCCACCGGTACATGGTAGACATCCTTCCCATACGTACTGTTACGAGCTGGGGCTCAGGGATAAATTATTTAAACAGCAGACTTCAATTAATCACACTTTATTACAAAAACACTTCTTAAACAATTCTATTACTTCGCACTATTTTCCTTTTCTGATCGCTCTGTGTCGCTTCCGAATCGAAACTGACCCACGACGAACCCGACCGCTCTTTATATAGCACCGAAGATGTTTCTAGAACGTTCCATACTGTTCTAGATAATTCGAGAAACTTCCAGAACAATCGACTTTCGAACTCACTGTTCCCGAAGCGACTAGAAACTTCCAGAATGTTCGGTTCGAACATTCTGGAAAATTCCATTCGACACGAGACGATTAGTTCCGCTATTCGATACTAGATGGCGCCACTAGTAACTACTTAGTTCTTCTACTCGTCACTAGATGGCGTTGCCCTATCTTGTAACATTGCCTCCCTCTTAGACATGCTCGTCCCGAGCATCGTTAGACCCATGATAACGGGCCAACCGATCCACATGAACGACCTTTGGTGCACCTCGGGGTCCCTTTTGAATTCGGTAGGTGACGTCATTAATCTGGGTAACTACGCGATATGGTCCATCCCATTTTGCTTGCAATTTAGGCGATTTTCCTTTGCTGCGTACCGGGTTATGTAACCATACCAGTGATCCTTCATCGAAGCCCTTATTGTTCGCCTTCCGATCGTAGCGAGTCTTCATCTTCTCAGACATCTGTTGACCTGTCTCTCTGATGTGCTCATATACATCATTCATCCTGTTCCGTAGTTCGTTTGCATAATCTGTTATACTGCGTGGAGACTCAGGTGGGATGCCAGTGATGAGATCTGCAGGTAATCGTAGTTCTCTGCCGAAATTAGCAAAAGCTGGTGTTACTGTTGTGGTTTCATGAACAGCACTGCGATATGCCATGAGATATGGTTGAATGTGTTTGTCCCAATCTTTCTGTCTGTTTTCCACAACCTTTGCAAGATATCTCTCTAGTGACTGGTTGAATCGTTCAACCATCCCGTCTGATTGTGGATGATAAGCAGTAGTTCTGGTTTTGTGAGCACCCATCACACGACACGTCTCCTTGAACACTTCTGACTCGAAGTTCCGGCCTTGATCACTGTGGATTTCCAAGGGTACCCCAAACCGACAAAACACTTCGTGAACCAACTTATCAGCCACCGTAACGGCTTCTTGATTAGGGATTGCAAACACTTCCGGCCATTTTGTGAAGTAGTCCATGACGACCAAGAAGTACTTGTTCCCGCTTTGGCTTTCCGGAAATGGTCCCGCAACATCTAATGCTATACGTTCCCACGGTGCACCAACATTGTAAACCTTTAGTGCCCCTCTGCTTCGAGTTTGTGGCCCTTTCACAGCCGCACAATTTGTGCATTTGCGGCACCATTCCTCAACGTCCTCTCGACAATGGATCCAGTAAAATCGTTCTCGGATCTTGATTAAAGTCCTCTTAACTCCCATGTGACCCCCTGAACTTTCATTGTGATAGAGCTGTAAGACCTCCGGCACCTTAACTTTAGGTACGACCATTTGTAGATGACACTGGTCACCGCGAGCATTCTCCCATTTCCGGCACAGAACTCCATCCTGGATAACCAAGCTTTCCCACTGTGCCCAATAACTCTTGGTGATGGAACTGGTTGCTGCGACATCACTCCAGTGAGGCCTAGGAGCACCTGATTTCTTCCATTCAAGGATCGGTTTTATGTCTCTGTCTTCCTGTTGAGCACTCTGCAAGGTTTCCTTCCACTCTTCGCTAAGATCCGTCCTCAAAACCCGCACTAGTGTTACCTGCTTAGCTTCTTGTCTCGCACAATGTTTACATTGGTCTAGACATGGTCTTCGCGAGAGAGCATCAGCATTACCGTGCGACGTTCCGCTACGATGTTGAATTACGAAATCAAACTCTTGCAGTAATTCAATCCATCTTGCTACCTGTCCTTCTGGGTTCTTAAATTGCAGTAGCCATTTCAGCGCAGCGTGGTCCGTTCGCAGGAGAAATTGCCGCCCCAACAAATATTTATTGAAATGCTGCAATGTTTTTACTACAGCTAGAAGCTCCCTTCGAGTGACACAGTAGTTCCTTTCAGGTTTGGATAAGGCTTTGCTGAAGTACGCAATTACAACCTCCTGATCTCCTTTTCGTTGTGACAACACCCCGCCGATTCCAGTATTGCTGGCATCTGTGTCAACTATGAATTCATTTTCATGGTCAGGGTAGCCTAGGATGGGAGCATTGCACAGATGTTCTTTCAGCTTCTGAAATGCGACGTCACAGCTCTCATTCCAGCAGAACTGTATCTTGTCTTCAGTTAGTTTATGAAGAGGTCGGGCAATGTCAGCAAAGCTCTTCACAAACCGTCGATAGTAGGAGCACAAACCGAGAAATGCCCTGACTTGCGTTTTGTTCTCTGGAACTGGCCAATCCTTGACGGCAACGAGCTTATCCTGGTCCGTTTGAATACCTTTTTCGGAAACCACGTGTCCTAAAAAGTTCACTTGCCGCCTGAACAACGCGCACTTCTTTGGGCTTAGTTTTAGATTGGCTCCTCGTATCTTCGACAGCACTTGCTCCAGATTGCGGAGGTGATCTTCAAAGTTCCTACCCACGATGATAATGTCATCCAAGTAGACAAGGCAGGCATCTCCAATCAGTCCAGTAAGCACCCGCTCCATCAATCTCTCAAAAGTGGCAGGAGCATTACACAAACCAAATGGCATGACGTTGAATTGCCACAATCCTTTTCCTGTGGAGAATGCTGTCTTTTCTTTATCTCGAGGGTCTATCTCGACCTGCCAGTAGCCACTCTTCAGATCTAAGGTAGAAAACCACTTCATTCCCGTAAGCGTATCCAGCGTGTCGTCGATCCTTGGCAACGGATAACAGTCTTTTTTAGTGATGTCGTTTAGTCGGCGATAGTCAACACAGAAGCGCATGCTGCCGTCCTTCTTCTTCACCAACACTACCGGTGAACACCATGGACTGGATGAAGGTTCAATCACGCCATCTTTCACCATACCCTTGATCATGGCATCAACTTCACGTTCCCGTGCCACTGGCACACGTCTTGGTCGCTGGCGGATTGGTGCCTCATTTCCTGTATTTATTCTGTGTTGAACTAACGCAGTCTTCCCTATGTCGGCATCATTTGTCGAGAAAATGTCGGCGAACTTGTTCAACATCTTCTTAGCCTTGTTCTTTTCTTCTTCCGATAAGTTATTTTGGGAGTCCTTCAAAAGCGAAGTCACGTCGTATCTTGCACTTTGAACTTTGGCGTTGGTAGGGTTTTCTTGGCATCTACGCATCCAAACCACTCCTTCACAAGTGCCTAACATTGTGCCTTTCTTGAGTACAAGGTCCTGATCACTTGTGTTGAGTGCACGTACGGATGAAACTCTAGTTCCCCTTACCAAGGTGCGTGCAATCTTCCATGAAGCATCGTTATCTAATCCTTCTATAAGTACACATCGGTTTTCCCGACCAGAATTTCCTGGTAGACAAACTGGTACGATTGTTTCTGACCTTGGACGAAGAATAACTTTCTTGACGCAGTACACCTTTCCCGATGATGCACCTTCCATGAAGACTTCCTCTGAGCCACACTTCAACACTCCTTGATGAACGTCAATCTCACACTGATGTTTCCGCATGAAGTCCAAACCCAGAATGCAGTCGTCCACTATGTCGGCCACGATAACATTGTGGCGATAAACTTTGTTCCCTAACTTCATGTCAACCTCCTTCTCACCTCGGACGGATATGTGCTGACCGGTGGCTGTTCTCAGATGTATACCTTCATGGCTCCCGAAGAAGTTCCCAAGAAACCGTCTTGCTAATTGGAAACTGACAACTGTCCGAGAAGCTCCAGTATCCAATGTCAGCTTGCAAGGTGTTCTGTTAATTTCGCCCTCGATGATCAGGCTGTTCCCGTCACAGGATTGTGAGATCGAGATCCTTGGGGCTCTTCCATCACCAGCCAGCACCCGCCCCTTAGTCCTGGCGTCTATTCGTTTCCCTGCTGCTGTTGCCCAGCAGGGACGTCTGGTGAACCTTTAACTGGCGGCTGCTTATTACCGTGGGGTTGCCTTCGCTTCGGGCAGCTCAATCGGATGTGGCCTCTCTCTCCGCAGCCATAGCATCGGGGTGAAGTCGCAACCTCCCTGATTCGGTGACTTCGTTCGTCCCGCCGTACTGCCTCTACCTCCAAAGCGTGAGCTAGGGCGTCCTTAAGGTTCTTGAAATGCCCTAGCCTTACGGCAGCCCTAACCTCAAGGTCGCGGATCCCATCTGTGAACGCCTGTACGAGGTTCCCGTCGATCAGCACCGGTGATGACTGGTAAGCCTTTCGGACCAGCTTTTCCACATCAAGAGCCCACTGCTGAAGAGTTTCACCAACCCGTTGCGATCGGTCTTTCAGCTGGGCCCGAAACACATGTTCCAGGTGTGCGTCACCGTATCTAGCTTCTAATGCTTCTAGAAGCTTCTCAAAGGTGACGTCGTGTCCAAGCGCTTCTAATACAGACAAGGCCTGGTCGCGGAGGCCCAAAGTTAGAGCAGTCAATGCTTGTTCGTTGGTCCACCCATTCGATTTCATCACGACCTCAAACTGAATCTTGTAGGCGGACCATGACGAAGAGCCATCGAATGGTGGCACTTTAAAACCACGAGGCGATGGTGCCACTACCGCAGCTGCCACGGTCCCGCCTCCAGACTTGAACCCACGTATTGTCTTTTCCATCTCGACAATGCGGGTCTCATGTTGCTGGACCTGGTCCTTTACTTCTTTCATCTCCTTCCCGATGGCTCCGCGGAGGTCCTTTATTACCAAGAACTGCTCCTCTTGACGGCGAGCCTGCTCCTCCTTGTCGCGCTGCAGCTGCTCCTCCAAGCGCCGCGCCTGCTCCACCTGACGGCGAGCCTGCTCCTCCTGACGGCGAGCCTGCTCCTCCTGACGGCGAGCCTGCTCCTCCTTGTCGCGCTGCAGCTGCTCTTCTATGCGGCGAGCCTGCTCCTCTTGACGGCGAGCCTGCTCCTCTTGACGGCGAGCCTGCTCCTCCTTGTCACGTTGCAGCTGCTCTTCCAAGCGGCGGGCCTGCTCCTGCATAAAAGCCATAAGGGCGGCGAGGTCAGGGGTCACCGGCGATTGAGCGGGAGCTGCTGCAGTCGCGGAGTCTCGTTGTCCACTTGATGATGGTGAGGGAGCGTCTCCAAAGCGCGTCCGGTCTACGTCTTGCTGGCGCTGACTTCTGGTGCGCATCCCCTCCGTTTCTTCCTTTGGTAGAACCGGCATAATTTATCCCGCACTTCTGACACCAATTTGTTACGAGCTGGGGCTCAGGGATAAATTATTTAAACAGCAGACTTCAATTAATCACACTTTATTACAAAAACACTTCTTAAACAATTCTATTACTTCGCACTATTTTCCTTTTCTGATCGCTCTGTGTCGCTTCCGAATCGAAACTGACCCACGACGAACCCGACCGCTCTTTATATAGCACCGAAGATGTTTCTAGAACGTTCCATACTGTTCTAGATAATTCGAGAAACTTCCAGAACAATCGACTTTCGAACTCACTGTTCCCGAAGCGACTAGAAACTTCCAGAATGTTCGGTTCGAACATTCTGGAAAATTCCATTCGACACGAGACGATTAGTTCCGCTATTCGATACTAGATGGCGCCACTAGTAACTACTTAGTTCTTCTACTCGTCACTAGATGGCGTTGCCCTATCTTGTAACAGTACAAACCGTTTTGCGAATACTTTCATTGTGCGCACAGCTAAGGAGAGGAATTTCCTGCCGGAGTATTTGTTGCCTGATAGCTACAACCTTGGCGTCTTTAAGTCAAGAATGAATAGGTTACTTCTAGGCAAGTGTGTTTCACCGTCGACCATATCATCGCTTACCATCAGACAAGATAGTGGTCAATCGTTAAATAAAATAAAACTTTAGAGCGAAATATAAAAAGATAAGGCACTAGTGAAGCCGGCTTTTGTGGTGGTAACCAATTCACTAGTGCCTTTTATAAAGATCTCACCCTCACCCTGATAAAGGACAATGGCAGAAGCCCATACATTGTTTTAGCTGAGATTAAATTCCTACGGCTCTAGATGAAAAATATCTGGTTTAATTCAGGGTCATGTTCTGAAGTTTGTGCAAGGGTTTTTGTTCAAGAATGCCGTGAATAATAGATATTCAGTCAAAAACTTTTGTAGGTTATGGGTAACTATAAATAATGTGTTATTATTCAATTTCATGGAAGTAAAAGGGCAATATCGCATTAGTATTTCCCTTTCCTAGTTATTTCAGCATGAAATGTAAAATGCACTCTTTGGAAAGAGTATATTTATTTATTTAGGCGACTTTAACGTGTATCAACAACCAAGCAATATTTTTATAGAATTGGATACTAGTCTTTTTGCCTATCATTAATGAAAGTAAGTAATTCATTTATTTCTCCTATACTACAGTATTCTTACCTACCTGCAAGGACACCTACACTTAGGCATAAACTTTTTTGTTACTTCATTTACTCCGTTTTATTATAATAAAAAATACAATAATGACATACTTACTAGTCACTACTTGTCACTTTAACAGAACATTGGGCATTCGCTGTTTTTACTCGACAAAGGGGAGGTGGTAACGCCATCTCTTGTAAATGTCATAAATCAAAGACCGAATACATAGACAAATGTATTTGCGATTTCGCGGCGATCGATATCCTAATTATCTCGTTCCTTCCTCATTCCTTTTCCCTTCATGTAGGTACGCCTTGATGACAGGTCGCCAGAACGAACCGAAACTTCACCGCGACCGGGCTTTGTGTCTCAACCGCCAGCTTCCCAAGCCTCACGGCTGGTGACTGATGCAACTAATTAGAGTCTGGCAAACGAAAGTAGACACTCGAATTATTTGAAAACTTTTTATATATAATGTCAACATCAATTTTTGGTGATTTGTTGTGGCCTTGATAATAGCATTTATTATGTGAAAAATAAATAAAACAATTAAACATGGATTACAGGAGATGTCGTTTCGCATGATGTCTAAATATCAGGAAAAACATTAGGCGAAAGACGTCGAATTCAAACAAAAACAAGGTTGTTTATGTGTGGTGTTAGATTTTATAAGTTAGAATGACGCTAATAAGTTGAAAAAACCAAAATTATTATAGAATACTGTTGTTTTTTTTTTAATTGAGATTGATACATAATATCTAAAATATTACCTACCTCAATTACCTATGATATGTTTATTCAGACGAAATGAAGTAAATAATTCTAAAGTATCAAATTAGGTTATTCCAGGTATGTCATACTAGTTTTGGGGTTGCTATGCTGATATTTTTTAAATTTGCCGCGCTTTTTGAGTCTCTACTTTCGTTTGCCAGACTCTAGTTAGACTGCTGAGAACCTTGTGTACCGTGTCTATTAACCTCTTCGCGGATATAAAAACATTTGGGTGAAGTGTGTGGATCCTGAATGATAAGAAAGTCGTCGTCACCATTTTGGAGTTGAAGAACACCAGCTCGCCGCCACACGTGGGCTTACTTCGATCACCACAAGGTAAGGCGTAGTACTTCCCTCATTCCCATACTAGATCCCCCGAATTGATCCGTGAATATTTTCCCGCTTATTTTCTACGCACTATTGCCAGAACCCTACATATACAGTCCACTTTTTGTAATAGACACAAGGATGATGAGGTTTCTCAAACCGCTATAACAGGAGGGTTATGTTTTTGACCTGTAAGTGTGTGTGTATGTATGTATGTTCATCTGTTCCCTCATAAGAAAGAGCTGTGTAAGAAATAAGAATCATCAGTGAAACCAGGCTTCCGCTTAACCTACACACCGAGGACTATGTATACTGCCACATAAACTATGTATATGTACACAGTCCAAGACCGCTGATTCTCATAGCAAGGCTTTCAATCACCGCTCCAGTCTTATAGAAGCCTGAAAAGAGCTGTTTAGACAGTTCTATCCATTTCATGGTAAATTCCCCGCACGTTGTCATGTTAGCGTTTAAAGAATCACCCAAAAGACTCGCGGCGCTAACAGTTACATAACATTCTAATGCTCGTGAAAATACTGTAGTGTATACTCACCTTTATGTATTTGTGAAAAGTGTTAGAAATTATCATAACAGTGCTCATATAAAAAGTTAGAAAATATTGTAATAGTGCTTACATGAAGTTAGAAAATATAATCGTGCTGAAAAGTAGGCAAGAAGGGAATGTTATTAAGTCAGGTTCAAAACTGCTAGAAGATATAAACATACTGTGAAAAGAAGATTAGACCTTGTTACCTTTACTTAATACTTACGATCATTGGTTTAATTACAATTTTTTTTATTTATATTATTTTGTTAAAATATAATACTAAAATAGTGCAGATACATAGTGTGCTGTTAAATACCCGAAAGCTGTAGAAATTCTTGAGTCATTAGAAAGAGATAGGAGAGGCAAAATAAATTCGGTTGGTATACCTCATTCCCAGACTAACTCCAATTGACGTTCCCGCGTAATTGTCTTATATAATCCTTGAACATTTCTAAATTGTCAGTTTCAAGTAGATTCTCCACGCAGACTGGGAAGCTTTCTCCTGTGAAACAGTCTTTCCTGTGTCCCAATAAGGAATTATGCACTTTAATAATGTTCGTTAAAGTCGGAATTGGGTAGTGATTTTGAATTGTGAATTAAGTCATCATTATTACGCTTAAATATCTTGACGAAGTAATGCAACTATCATAGTTGTAAGTTATCAAATCATATCTTGAAAACACAAGATAAATAATTACAATTTGCTCTAAAGTACTCGTAGTTCAAGATTCAAAACCAACTCTCAAAATTCCCGCCATAAACTGGCACAGATACACAAAAAAACTGAAAACTTCACATTTGAAAAAGGAATCTTAGATAAAACGCCGGACCTGCAGTCAGTGTAGATCTGTGGTTCATGGTAGAGGTTGTAGCAGTCATCGCAGAGCCTGTCGAGCCGAGCAAACATGGACGCGTCATAGTGTCCTCCTAGGCAACCGTCGTCGACGGCGCCACGTCGTGTGACGTGGTACGAAGACGAGGGCGGCGCCGCTGCGCCCAGGGCCACCGCCACCAATGCCGCGAACGCCAACTGAATCGAACTTAGATGCATCTGTAAACAAGAACAAACAAAGGTTAATAAATAAGGAGAAACAGACGACAGGATAGAAGACTGTCATACTGAACTTCGAAATTTAAAATATCGATGTACTATATTCGTAAAGTTGAACTTCGAAATTGAAAATATCGATATACTATATTCGTAAAGTTGGACTTCGAAATTTAAAATATCGATGTACTATATTCGTAAAGTGTAAAAGTACGGTTTACACGAGCTAGAAAGTAAACTACGACGAATTATTTAATTGTGAATGTTCATAATCGCGATGTTCGGTACTTCAAAAGCTTGCTATGACGAATTACTGAATTTCGAATATTTATCTCGATGTACATCCATCAGAATCATTCAGAGCGAATATTAATATGTAGTAGCATGAAAGTATAAAAAACTTTAAACATTAGAAGGGCCTATACAGAGACCAGCAGCCTTATGCGAGATGAAAGACGCGATGTGGATTTCCGTCTATGCGATTGGTCGATCATTTATACTCTTTGCCTTTTGCCACTGAAATCTAAAGAGGGGCAGCTCATTGTGACGGCAGAAGGGCAGCTACTACGCTGGCGCCAACACTTAAAGGAGATCTTCCGATTGTCAGCATCATTAAACGCCTGACGAATTTCAGATCGGTTCCTCACCACCTCGGCATCTCAACATCATCACGAAACCACTGTCAGTCTCCGAGGTGGCTGAAGCGATACTCTCTTTGAAGGCAGGCAAAATACTAGATCTGGACCTGATGACGGCGGCAATGTTACAATTTGACTTAGCCTCCGCCGCCGACGTGCTGACGCCTTTATTTGAAAAGATATGGACGGCTGAACAGCTCCTGGACGACTGGAACAAGGGACTTCTAACAACTGAGCCCAAGAAAGGCGATCTCAATAGCTGCGATAGCTGGAGAGGCGCATTTTCATATTCAAATTCAATCTTTATGTGCTCAAACATGATTACAGTACACACAACAAATTGCCAATATGTAAGAGATGTTAAAAAAACACAGCATCATGTTTACCGTAAATAATGGCATGCAAATAGTAAAGATAGAATAAAGAATAAATCAAAATCATAAAATTCAAATCAAAATAATAATTCCAGAATGTCATATCATATATAGTCAAGCTATTAAAAAAAAGAATGCTTAATCTGCTAGAACATATTCAACTTTTTTTTAATGCTAAATAACTTAACTGTTTCCAGCTTTTTGGACATTTATTTTAAATTTCTGGAGCAATACACTTTTACGCGTAAGTGCCGATTTGTAATGATGTTGACAAATTTGTGTATTGTCTCGTCTGTTACGAGGAATAATAGTTTTTATCAAAATCGGCCCCGTGACTCCTTTGATTGTTTTGTGCTATTCTTCATAGTGATGATTTGGCCATCCACCCACACTTGTCAAACTCAGCCTGTTAAGGTACAGGAAGCATTAACGTTAAAACGATTAACTCATTTAATTGAATAAAATTGTATCTACAGTTAATTTACATTACTTAATTATTCCGTTAATCATGGATATAACATTTTATGACGCTTCTATATAAATTTCCTTTCATTTGATGCTAATACATATACATTCCAGGCCTTGGACATACGCGAATTACACCGTCGTGGGTAAAGCATGGCTTTTCCAAATGCAACCCTGCTATCCTTGAGCATTGTTTATAGTAATAGTCCGATCCTGCAGCTAAGTATCAGCTTGCCACGCTTGACTCGGTGGAATGCAGAGCCAAGAGGCTCATTGGCGACGTTGAACTGGTGGATGCCAAGCTTCACAGCTTGGCACATCGCCGCAAGGTTGCCTGCTTGTTGGTCTTGTACAGACTGTACTTCGGTGAGTGTGCTCAAGAAATCCACGACCTGATCCCACCAGTTCCCTTCTACCATCGGACATCTAGACGCACTGCAAGTTACCACCCTTACCTTGTTGCCATTCCACCAATTCGCACCAAATCCTTCCAAACATCCTTCATAATGCGCACAGCAAATGAATGAATGCATTCAACCCGAATCTATCCAAAGTTAGAGTGAATAGGCTTCTTCTGGGTAAGCTCATTCCATCGTCGACTCTGTCTCTGTCACCTCTGACCTAGACTAGAGACAAGAGCAAACCCAACTCAAATAAAAAAATTAAAAAATAGCAAAACTAAGTTTCTTTGGAAACTGGAGTCTTTTGAATTGAAATGATAGGTCAGTGGCGATTATTTGGATTCGACGTATGAACACGCTTTCCCCTTTTCTCATACCTGTTAATATATTGGCACCTATGTGTAATACGAAGCCTCATCCTATTACATAATCTAAATAAATAGTCAGATCTCAATTATTTGCTATTCTTTCACATGCCTGCAAATTGTCAACCAAATCGGCAGCCGCAATAAAAAGTTTCATAAAAAGTTCAGCTTTCGCAATTTACCCCCTTAAAATTCGAATTTTATCTTTACAACCACAACCCCCTTATTCATCATCATCATATCAGCCGAAAGACGTCCACTGCTGGACATAGGCCTCCCCCAAGCGTCGCCACATTGACCGGTCCCGTGCGTCCCGCAACCAGCGGATTCCTGCAACCTTCACCAGGTCATCGGTCCACCTGGTGGGAGGCCTTCCAACGCAACGTCTTCCGGTTTGCGGTCGCCACTCCAGAACCTTTCTGCCCCATCGGCCATCCTTTCTGCGAGCAATGTGCCCTGCCCACTGCCACTTAAGTTTGGCAATTCTTCGGGCTATGTCGGTAACCCTGGTTTTTTTAACAACCCCCTTATTGGGGTTGTTAAAAAAAAAAACATTACAATTATTTGTTACGGAAGTATTTTCGCAAAGTTTAAAGTGAATCGATCTCTATCATAAGAAGTTTTACATAAAACTAACCCCTCCCATTTCCCTTCGATTTTATGCACAAATAAGTGTAGCCTTTGTCCTTCTCAGGGTCTAAAAGTATCTTCATACCAAATTTAATCTAAACCGGTTCATAATAAGAAGAAGTTGCATGATGCAAAATCAACCCTCCCTCATTCCTCCCCCTTGGTGTTTTTGCAAAAAGAAGTATCCTATATACTATGTATGAAATATCATCACATGAGAATGATTTTTCGTTATTGCCAGGACAAAGATGACTGTTTTTTAATGATATAATTAAATTGCACCCGTGCGAAGTCGGGGGGGATCGCTAGACATACAATAAATATGAAATACTTGATTATGTAGTAACTATTTAATTGGGTAACAAAATCCAGCAAAAGGAGGACCTCAAATTTATAGAATAGAAAAAAAAATAATGGCAGATATAAAGATCGATACAGATAAAAAAAATCGAAGAAGTTACAAAAGCATTAGAAAAGACAAGTAAGCAGCATCACAGTGCAACGGTATCAGTTATTGTGTCATTCTATGGCTTCGCACAGAGAAAGGTGTCAACACACAATATGACAGAATAGATTCCTTGAATGCAATCCAAATTGTACGGATACTAATCAGAGTAATCATACAGCTTTTATCAAATAATAAAATCTTATCAAAGATATATTAGAATAAAAATATATTCAAACTGCTACTAACGAATTGTAAATGATAATGCAAAAACCCTTACTCAGAAAGGATGAAATAGTAACCGACCGTATCCTTAAAATGTGATATTGGCTTGGGAATGATTATATGGTACTAAGGGCGATAATATGTATTATGATATCAATCATAATTTAGTCGCTTCAAAGGCTGAAGTAAATTGCGAACATGTTCACGATATCTATAATAGAGCATTTTTATAGGATAAATTATGAAGAGACTTTTATAATTATCCAATTCAATGATTTACTTTCTTATGGGTCAATATTTGTTGAGGCCTTATTGATGATGGATCAGATTATAATCTCCTACTTGAATGCTGATTGATTGAAGTTAAATTGTCTGAGCAAATTTTTAACATAGTGCCAATTTATATAATATATATTTTATTTTTATTTTGATTTACAGATTATGAAGTTTTAAAAGGGTGTTCAGGATCAGATGTATGTTATATATCTTTATCTGCGTCCAAAATGTTTACCTACTTTTGCTATTTGCAGTTTCATTTTCAATCGTGTGTGTGGTTTTTGAGAGAGATTGTACATTTGAACAAGTATATTTTTTTGCGTTCTGAAATGTTGACCAACTTTTGATAGAATGAGAAGAGAGTAACACATTTAGAAATTGTCCATATGTAAGTTCTAGCATTTAGAAGTAACACTAAACACCCAATAAGATTATCAGATTCCGATGAAGTTAAGTCCTTCGATAACATTTTTGTAAGAGATGAAGATAAGGTTCTTTAACAATAATGACTGATCGCGTAGAAGTATCTATATTCAAGTGCATAGATATTTAGTAAGTAGAGGCAATTGCAAGCAATGGTTCTCAAGTATGTCTTATCAACTTAAACTTGAAATAAGAACTTTAAACTTAGAAGCGGTTTCTCAAGGTGGATAGGAATTAAACTTTTGAAGCAACAAATCCAACTTTGAGAAACACTGCAAACAATCCTCCAGCCTTCGCAAATATTAGTGAGCATAAATATTAATGCAAACATTATCAAAAAAGATACATACACTTATTGCGACTTTAAGATCACCACCTATGAATGTCTACTTGGAACCAAACGTATATTTTGTTTGCAAACAATTTATACATTAAATTTATTATCCGGCTGCAAGGAAAGGGTTATGTATTTCGCGCGTATCTTGTATGTATGTATGTTTGTATGTACGTAATATTCTTTATTACTTCGTATCTTTCAAACCACTTGACGGATTTTTATAATTAAGACATCGTTAGATAGGTCTTGGCCGCCCAAGTGTTCTTAGATAAGTGCCGTTGAAAAAAATAAATATGGCGGATTTTGGGCGCCATATTATAGGGGTTACAATTTTTTTTTCTTCGAAAAAATCGAGTGGGGTACCAAAATGAAGGGTTTGAGGTGATTACAAAAATATATACCACTTATATGTTTAAAGTCATTCGAAAAAAAAAGTATAACTAAAAAGTTGTAAATATTATTTTTTAATAAAACCAAATAACCCGACTGCTTAAACAGCGAACTAAAAAGATATAAACAAGAAGAAAATCTTGCTGTGCAGTCGGAGGATACATCTGGTTTTTTTCAGCCAGCTCGCGAATATTTACCGGTCGGGTATTTTTATTTTATTAACTTTTTTATTTTTTATTTATTTATTTGAGCTAACTTGGAACTAAGTAAATATCACTTGAACCAATCCAGCAAACAACTATATAACGGTTCCGACTGGACACCCATGGGAACCAAACTGAAAAATCTACAGGTTTTTTTTATTTTTACTCACTTTTATATTTCCGAAATGCGAACAATACACTGATCGTAAACCAGCTTATGTTTTACGAGTATTGAGCGAACGAATGTAGCGCGGTCCGTTTGTTGTTCCGGTGTGCGTTCTGCCTGACGTACGTTGAGCGTTTGGTTTTTCCGCTTTACACTTGCCAATTTTATATATTTCTGATATACCTAACTACGCTGTGATTGGCCGGGCGAGCCGAAGAGTCCGTTACTGCAATTAAATTTATTTCAAACAACATACCTCATACTACGCTACGTCAGACGAAAGCCTTCGCAACCGATAGATTTTTACTACGGTTTGGCGATTTGACTAGAGTTGTAGTGTAGCACAGTGCTGCGGTTCGATCAGATAAAAAAATTAGGTACTTATAGTTAATTTTACTCATAAACTTATAATTATAGAAACACGCGGCTTTGCAAATTGAAAAGTTTGCATGACCTACTCAAATCTCTTAAAAAGTTCTGGAGTGGAGACCGCGAACTGGATGACATTACGTTGGAAGGTCTCCCACCAGGTGGACCGAAGCGGGACGCACGGGACCGGTAAATGTGGCGACGCTTGGGGACGGCCTATGTCCAGCAGTGGACGGCTTTCGGCTGATATGATGATTAAAAATCTCAAACTTTTTTCCGATGGCAAAGTTACTTTAGCAGTTACAGAACTACAACTGACGTCATACAAACACTACAAAAGTTCAAGTACATGCCTCTATTCCTCGAAAAGTTACACCAATAGTGGATACACCCTCATTTGACCAGTTTTTTAGAAGGCCCATGATAAAGTATTATATAACTGCACAGCACGTATGTGAGTACTATGTACCCAACTGTAAATCTACCATTTACTGTACCTATGTTTCGTTCATTGACATAAGTGTGCACTTTCTTTTTTAGCTTACACAAATGCTCATGCATACTGCGCTACCACGGGGAGATAGCGCAGTTATGTGGGACTCTAACCCACTAAACTCCACGGTGTCCTCCTGTGCATACATGTGTCATGTGTCATGTGTGTCCTCGCGGGCACATGGGCACGCGTTAACACTCACCGGCAACCCGCCGCGGCTGTCCGTCACCGGACCCTCCCCTGGGGAGTACCCCCCATCACCGGCGCACCAGAACACACTGTACGCCGTGATCACCCCAGGGACCAAACAAACATTATTAACCCAGACCTGAATTGCGAGGGAAATAATTTATCAATACAATGATCCACTCTGCTCGACAATATTTTGACACATGACATACCAGCTAGTCGACAGGTTGTTTTGCAAATTAAATCATGAAATTCAGGCATTTACATGAACATTCAACATTCGAATTTATTCAGAAAAATAAGTTTACGCAGCTATTTTACACAGTAAATTTGTAAAAAATATCTTTATTTACATGTTGAGGTCGGTTAAACCGTGTCAGTCTACCTCAAAATGTATACAAAATAAGAATAAGTACACCATTCCAAACGGTAGACAATTTAGATTTGCTCAAAATATATGCATAAACAACCTTTTCGCTTGCTTAAATGATGCAAAAGGACAAAATAAAGATATACTCATTTTATTTGCTTCCTTATGTACCTAAGTTTTCATACAAAAGTTCATAAACAAACAAGCCAAAATCTGGCAAAATTTTTCTTAAAATTTGATGCAACCTTGCATCATGACATTTCTTTGGTGTTGATTTTTTTATGCTGCCCATTTATCAGTCTCATAATCGATTAAAAATTTCATTCAACCTAATCGATTAAGTGTATCAAACAATTATTTTAAATTATTTCGATTGACTCGGTTCATTTAAATAAATTAGTGATTATTAAATTGGAACAAATCCGTTTATAGGCATAAAATACAATAACAACCTATAGTAATAACTGTACATAAATGATTTCATAATGTTATCTTAAGTGGCTGAAGTGGAACAGTTGACAATCGACATCTGAGGTTCTAACTGTCATCGATAGCTTTGGGGCCATGAGGCAAACTTTAAATTGGTGCGAAAAGTATTTGAAAATTAAATACACAAGGCGGTTAGCCTTGTGTAGGCTGACCACAGAGGCCCACATCATAAACGGACTCTTCCAATAGTTTTTACAAAAACATTACTGCGCACGTTCTTATTTCAAACTGGCAGCATCTGACATCAGATCGTTCACTGTTATTTCGCCTATGAATGCAATCACTAAAATAGGTAATCTGGCTAGTGTCATAAGTAAGTAAGTAAGTAATCATTTATTTGCACAAACATGAGTACAGTACACACAACAAATAATTGTCAATATGTAAGGCATGCTAAAAATTATAAATAATACAGCGCGTCATGTTTGCCTTAGATAATGACATGCAAATATTAATAATAGGATACAAATCAAAATACTTAATCTAAAATATCATGTCATATACTCAAATGATTTTAAAATGTCGTGTAAATGTTAAAAATATCATTCTAGAATGTCAAAATAGAAATATTAAAAATAAAATATAGAAGTTTTTCATAATGAGCCAAATTATTAAAAATATGTAAAAATAATAATAATAAATTTTTGTTCTAGAATGTCAGAAAAAAACTATATAAATGTCAACATAAAAAATAACAAACTAAATTAAAAAATTACAAGTCCAGCATTAAATTATTAAAAATGTCATAAATGTAAATTAGTATAAAAATTAATAATATTGTTCATTTACAAACTCATTTATCCACTGCACTGTGGAGCCCAAAACCGCCCGAAATTATAATAAGCCTTATCTGCTAAGAGATCTTTAACTTTTTTTTTTAATGCTAGATCATTCAACTGCTTCCAGCTTTTAGGAAATTTACAGTAAATTTCTGGAGCCATGCAAAAGACACTTTTACGCATAAGTGCCGTTTTGTGCTGATGTTGACAAATTTGAGTATTGTCACGTCTGTTTCTGGAGAATTGATCTGCCATGCGAGAAAATAAATGCGGATTAGCTCTCAAGAACATGGCATTTTTCTAATATGTAAAGGCATGATAATGTCAAAAATTTTATTTTTTTTAAATAATTTTTGCAGCTCTGAATGGAATTGAAAGTTTAAACAACGACCGAATGCACCTCTTTTGGGTTTTGAAGACTATAGTTCCCTGTCAGTCGCGTTGCCCCAAAAAATTATGCCGTATCTTAAAATAGATTCCACGAGCCCGTAGTATGCGGTGAGGTACTCATTTTCTTACGACAGTCTCAACGTGTGCCTTCCAATTTAACTTTTTGTCAATAATTAGTCCTAAAAATTTGATTGTATCAACTTCGTCAATGTTATTATTATTGTAATGTATGTCAAGATTATTTAAAAATGTCAAGGAACGTTGATTAAAGTGCATAATTTTATTTTTAAGTTATTATTATGTAGCCATTCTATTATTGCAGTCAGTGAATTATTAATGTCGCATTTATATGTCTCTCTATTTTTACTCTCAATTGCCACTACACTATCATCGGTAAAGAGGCTCATCGGCTGCACTATGGATTTAGGCAAGCCATTTATATATATTGTAAACAGGGGAGGTCCCAAAACATTGCCCTGAGGGACACCATACATGACTTCACGCTCTTGCGACCGATGTGACTCTTCTCGCTGAGTAGTTATTTTTACCCTACTGACTTCTGTAGTTTGCTTCCTGTGCTGAAGATATGACTCAAAAAGCTTTAGTATGTTACCTCTAATGCCATATGCTTCGAGTTTTTTTAAGTAAAATACTGTGTTGAACATAATCAAAGGCTTATCAGATTTATATTGTGTTGTGTAAAAAATCATAAATTGCCATGTTTATAGTCTTTTTTTCTCTGAAACCTTTTTGTTCATTACAGAGGATATTATTGCGTTCTAAATATGAGTTAAGTTGTTTGTAAATATATTTTTCAAATATTTTGGAAATTTCAGGGATGAGCGCAATCGGTCTATAATTCACCATCAATTCTTTGTTGTCTTTCTTAAAAGCGGCTTTGCGACAGCTGTTTTGAGTGCTGTTGGATATATACCAGCTTATCATTTAATTTGTATAACCTACCCTACACCTACCCTACACCTACCCTACACCTACCCTACACCTACCCTACACCTACCCTACACCTACCCTACACCTACCCTACACCTACCCTACACCTACCCTACACCTACCCTACACCTACCCTACACCTACCCTACACCTACCCTACACCTACCCTACACCTACCCTACACCTACCCTACACCTACCCTACACCTACCCTACACCTACCCTACACCTACCCTACACCTACCCTACACCTACCCTACACCTACCCTACACCTACCCTACACCTACCCTACACCTACCCTACACCTACCCTACACCTACCCTACACCTACCCTACACCTACCCTACACCTACCCTACACCTACCCTACACCTACCCTACACCTACCCTACACCTACCCTACACCTACCCTACACCTACCCTACACCTACCCTACACCTACCCTACACCTACCCTACACCTACCCTACACCTACCCTACACCTACCCTACACCTACCCTACACCTACCCTACACCTACCCTACACCTACCCTACACCTACCCTACACCTACCCTACACCTACCCTACACCTACCCTACACCTACCCTACACCTACCCTACACCTACCCTACACCTACCCTACACCTACCCTACACCTACCCTACACCTACCCTACACCTACCCTACACTTTGTTCCAAAAAACATAACCCTAATGTTTGCATTCGTCGCCAGGCACTGAGTTTCGCTTCACCCACTCAACCTTTGTTATGCTTATCATATTATTTGTAACGTTGGATAATACTCAAATTAATTATGTAACTTAAAGGTGAGCATGACTTTTAAGTATTTTTGTGGAAATGCCATTGAAGCCTACACTATTCGTATTTTTGAGTGTTAATATAATTTTTAGAATGTCTTCCGGTGTGCTAGGTGCCATAAACATAGAATCTTTTCAACTTAAAATATGTTGCGTCACTCTTGTTCCAGAATTAACAATGGGCTTAATTTTTTCTATAAAGTAGTTGTTAAAGACATCCGCTATATGTTTTGGCTCTGTAATGGTTTCGTTATTACTTTTTAGGGTTCTGTACCCAAAGGGTAAAAACGGGACCCTATTACTAAGACTTCACGATCCGTCTGTCTGTCTGTCTGTCTGTCCGTCTGTCACCAGGTTGTATCTCATGAACCGTGATAGCTAGAATGTTGAAATTTTCACAGATGATGTATTTCTATTGCCGCTATAAGAACAAATACTAAAAAAAGAATAAAATTTATATTTAAGGGGGGCTCCCATACAACAAACGTGATATTTTTGCCGTATTTTGCTCGATATTAAAAACGGCAACAGGTAGACGTTTGAAATATTCACAGAATATTTAGTTGTAAATTCAATACAAAAAATAATAAATTAAAATAAAATAAATTTAGGGGGACACCCATACAACAAACGTGTTTTTTTGCCGTTTTTTGCGATGATGGTACGGAACCCTTCGTGCGCGAGTCCGACTCGCACATGGCCAGTTTTTATTTTATCTATAGCAGGCTTTGGTATATTTAATTTGTTTTGTTTAATCATTTGCCAGGTAGTTTTTGATTTGTTCTTGGAGGTCTTAATTTTATAAATAATTTGAGCGAGCTGAGTCAGCTTTATATTTTTTTTTACCTATTGGCGTAATATTTAAGACGAGTTTTATTTTATATGACTAGTATTTATTCTATACTGCCACAGCAGTTGACGTTTCTTTTTGCTACAAATCTTAATACCACGTGATATCCAATTTACTTTTTTTTATATTTACTGTTATCCAGATATCAGGGAAACAATGGTCATAAAGCATAGTAAATAAATCTAAGAAAGCTGTATATGCCGTATTGGGGTTTTCAGCTTTGTAAACCTCTGTGAATGTCAAACATCTTAAATGATTTTCAAACCTACATACATTTTTTTTACTATAATCACGTCTATAAATACGCCACCTATTTATCGCGCACAATTTGTTGACAGGGGATTTAAGATTTTTTTTTTTTCAATTTATTTAACGGCCATGGATACAAGTCCTTAAAGCCTAACTTAACTATTTAAAACAAATCTGTATTACAATTTTCCTACAGTACTAACAATGAATTTATACAAAGGTTTAAAATACAAAGATTCTGATAAAATTGTTTGCAAATCGTTCGGCACTTCCTTAACGCATACACTTTGTAACTCTGACACTAAGACCAAACGTTCAAAGTTAAATTTTTGACACTTCATTATTATATGATCAAGGTTAGCGACCTCGTTGACACAACAATCACACTTTCCTTCAGGTATAATTTTCAGTCTTGCTAGATGAGCTGGAGTTTTACAGTGGCCAAATCTTAATCGATTAATTGTAGTTATGAAATTTCTGCTATCAGCGTCTTTGTTTTTATGATACCAGGGTCTTAGCGGCGGGACCTCCTGAATTTTTGTGTACCACTTGCCTTTTTCTTGGCTTATAATTTTCCAATACTCATGCCATAATATTTTTAGGTTCCTAGATAACTTTTCATGATAGTCTGTAAAAGGAACTTTAAGCAAAGCAGAGTGATCTTCATCACAAACTCCTCGGGTTGCCCTGTCCACCATTTCGTTGCCAGAGATACCACAGTGAGAAGGTACCCATTTAAATTTAATACATTTGCCTCTTTGTCTTAACTCTAATAAAGTTTGCCTAATGTTAAACAAAATAAAATTCAGATTATATCTATAGGAATTAGTTTCTAAAGCTAACAAAGCACTTTTACTATCTGATACAATTACAATTTTAGAACTATTTACAGAATTTACATACAATAATGCTTTATATATTGCATAGCATTCAGCTGTAAAAATACTACAATTAGAGTCTAATTCAAAGCATTTGGTTTCTTTTACTTGTGGATCATAATATGCTGCAGTAACTCTATTCAAAACTTTTGATCCATCTGTATACAATTTATAAATATTTGGTTGACTGTGTAGGTACTCTAAAAATTCAGACTGGCCAGAAACCTTTTCAAAATCAATAATAATAAAATCACTATTTATACAGTTATAATCAATTGTATATAGTGGTAATAAATTTGAAGAGTATACATTATTGGTTAAAGTTTTGATATTTAATGTTATACATAAGATTTCTGGTAAATGTCCAGACACAAGCTGTTGAGCATTTATAATGATATTATTAGTTAAGTTGTTTGGAAGAGCCTGTTTTGGTAAAATCCTGTTTAAAACAAATAAATTTTTAGTAGCCAGTAATTTAAGACAAAATTTTTCTGCGATCTGTAAACGTCTGAATTTTAGTGGTATTATACCTGATTCAGACTCCATTGCATTTATTGGTGTTGAGCACATGGCTCCAGTGATAATTCTAAGTGCTTTATTTTGTAAAATGTCCAATTTTCTGAGGTGACTAATATTTGCATTCATATATGCTATAGAACTGTAATCAAAATGACTCCTAACAATACTCTTATATAGCATAGCCAGAATTTTTGGATCTGAACCCCAATGAATACCTGCTAAAGAACGTAAAATATTTAGTCCTTTGCTGGCATTCCTTAAAATGATGTCAATATGACTTTCAAAAGTTAATTTAGTATCTAGACATACACCAAGAAATTTCTTTTCATGTAACCAGTTCAACAAGTTATTATTAAAATAAATAGAAGGAATTTCATCAAGTTCAATGAATTTTTTACTAAATAACATAGCACCACTTTTGCTGACATTAATATCTAGTTTTAAACTGTTGTAAAAACTATGAACCTGATGCAAACCCTTGTTCAAGTTACTTATGGCCTTATTTATGTCTTTATTTACACTATAAACAACAATATCATCAGCAAACAATAAACACTTAACAGAGGATTCTGTTAAATATTTATTAATTTGTGAAGTATATAAATTATATAACAATGGAGAAATAGTAGAACCCTGCATTGTTCCTTTATACACGTGTCTAGGTCCATGTAAAATATTATTATATTTAACATACATTACCCTATCATACAGAAATGTGAATATCCATTTACAGACTTTACCTGGTACACCAATATCACTTAAGATCTGAATAAGTACAGAAGGATTAACATTATCAAAGGCCCCACTAACATCAAGAAAACTACAGGCTGTATAAGTGTGGCTATGAAAGGAATTTTTGATATCTGATATAAGAGACAAGAAATTTTCTGCTGCAGATTTACCTTTGCGGAAACCAAACTGTTGTTCAGGTAAGATGCTATGTTTTTCACTATAGTACTCTAATCTAAATTTTAGCATACATTCAAATAGCTTACCTAAGCAGGATGACAGAGATATTGGTCTATATGAATTACAATCATTTTTTGGTTTTTCAGGCTTTAAAATTGGAATCACACACTGAGTTTTCCAAGAGTCTGGGACAGATTCCGATAACCATAACAAGTTGTAAATTTTAAGTAATGTTAGTTTTGCTTTAGTATGGAGGTTACGAATTAATTTATAGGATATGTCATCAAGACCAGGAGTAGTATCCTTTCTAGATTTAAGAGCAATATTGAATTCACTTAATGTAAAAGGCTCTGATAAAAAGCGACTTTCAGTGTTTCCAGCTAATTCAAAAATGTATTTTAACCTTGATGTGTCAATATCTTTTTCAGGTGGAGACATAGGAGCATATTTGTCAAGGAAAGAGGGAATCCATTCATCATTTTTAGGAGGTTTTCTAAATGCCACGCGTTTAAATCTACGGATGTAGTTCCAAATCATGCTAACAGGTGTGTATCTATTGAAAGCTTCACATAACAATCTCCAACCAAGTTTCTTTTTATCACCAAGTAATTTCTTTTTTTTCGCATCAACCTTCTTATATTGTATATAATTATCTATTGTAGGATAGGATGTATAGTTTATCCATGCTAATTTACTATTATTGACAGCAATGGAACATTCATTGTCCCACCAGGGAACTGGTTTTTTAATTTTATATGATGATTTGTTCACAATTTTCGGAATATGCTGCAGTTTTATATTGTTCAGTATATCACAAAAACTGTTATATAAATCCATTGAGCTAGCTGTTGTAAAGTTTAAATGATCAAATGCTTTTTCACTTTCAGAGTTATACCTGGACCAGTCAGCCTGGCTATATATGAAGCGTTCTGATGGATAACCTATCTCATATTTTTCTACAGAAGTCTGAATATTTATAATTGTTGGAAGGTGATAACTACCCATTGGATCGTCATGCACTTTCCAATCACATAAAGGAGCTAGAACAGGACTAACACATGATATGTCTATAGCAGATGGATTATGATGAATGGTGCCCACAGTAGTTGGAACTCCTGTATTTAAAATGCAAAGATCACACTCATCTAATAAATTATAGACCTCATTACCTCTCGAATTCGATGACAAGCAACCAAATGCAACATGATGTGCATTTAAGTCACTTAATAAAATGTTAGGCTTGGCCAAATCGTCAATAATCTTTTTTAATTTTCTACATTTAAATCGACCTCTTGGAGGACTATATGCACTAAGTATAGACAAATCTCCTACACCAGTCTTAATAATAATAGCAACTGTTTGAAGATTATCATAGTAAGGAGTATGAACCACCTTGTATTTACAAGTATTCTTGATTAAAATAGCGACCCCGCCATAACCATTAGGACCATTCTGTTTTATAATATCATAGCCTGAAACACTGAAAGTGCTCCCTTCTTTGAACCATGTTTCATTCAACGAGCAAACGTCTATATCATTATCAGAAAGAAAGTTAATTAATAATGGTTTTTTATTATTAGCACTCTGGATATTAAAATGAGCTATTGTTATATATGTCTTATTGTAAGTTTTGTTATAAGATCTAATATTATCCATTAAAGTAAATTAGATAGAAAAACATCTTTTATTTTATTTAAAGTCATCGGCTCTGTTCCAGATGAATTTGCTAATGCTACTAAGGACTTAACTATGGCATTTAAAATTATTTCATTATTAGCAATTTGTTCAATTTCATTCTTTTTTTCTACTACTACATTGGTTTTTTTATTTACAAAAGTAGAGTCATTTACTACATTATCAGAGTTATTTACAATTTTATTTACATTTTTATGTGCAGGCTTAGATTTTAAAATAGGGAAATTATTATCGTCTTTAGCTACAGAGGCAAATGTTCTGTGTTGGTTTAATATTGAATTGCGTTTTTCTTCTAATTTCTTCTTTTTAATCGGACAATCCCGAGATATGGCAAGGTGGGCCCCACCGCAGTTAATGCATAATAAGGTATCTACCAAGCATTCCTTATATAAGTGATTTCCTGAACATGATGAACACATTTGTTCGCTTCTACATATTTTCGCAGAATGATTGAATTTGAAACATTTGTAACATTGCACCAGAGGTGGAATGTAAGCATTTACTTGGTATCGAAATAAATTTATAAAAACATATTTCGGTAAAGTTGTAGATGAAAAAGTGATAGCCACTGTTGTCAAAGGAACTAATTTTCGGTCAGCATCTCTCTTCATAAATCTTTTTATTGAGATCACGTCTGCATCGGATGTAATATTTCTATAGATTTCCTCATTGGACATGTCAATGGGAACGAATTTGATAATGCCCACTTTCTCCACCAAGTGGGCGGGGATGAAGGCACGAAGTTTATACTTAATTAAAAAGTTGTCTAACTTTAGAAAGCTGTTAGCTGCAGCTGCTTTCTTGAATATAATGCCCACCTTAAAGGCATTTATACGATAAACGCTTGTTATACCCTTTATATTATCGGTAAATAATTTGGTAAGTTTTATGGGGTTTTTGTTACCAAGTTTTTCCTTTTCTTTAGATTCCACGTAGACTGTATAGTCAACATTGGAGGTATTTTCAAGGAAAAGTCTTGTATAATTAGTTTTAAAATACATTTTGTACCTTTCCTCATCTGTTGGGTTGGATATCTTCGGCATTTTTCTTTTACGATCCGAGGAATCATCATCCCCGTCACTGTCCGACCCCATTTTGGGGCGAAAACGTGTCAAAAACTATTAAATTAAAACTGTTTTCCTTACTTTAAAACGAAAATAAAATGAAATTATTGGAGACAAAATTTCAAGCTCCCGCTTAATTTGACTTCCCGCCAAAAAGTCCAGGGGATTTAAGAAGTTGCGCTGTGTGGTCAGATAATGCGAATTCTACTACTAAGGTTTTGCAGGGCTTATTGAAATTATGCGCAAAATTGTCTATGCATGTTTTGCTCTTCATTCCAGTCAGTTCGTTAATTGCTAGCTTTAAAGGTTGCGGGAAGGCGCTGGATGCGAGACGCATCACATTTTTGTTGTATTATAAACGACTCATGTCGTTTAGTTTATTTACTAAGTCCATGACAAAAAAAGTAAACCTTTTTAAAAATACACTAATGTTATGGCAATTTTAATAAAAAAATATTTAAAATATAGGTGAGGTCGAAAACCATTTTAACCTTCTTCGTTCATGTAAAAACAATAGAAGGAAAAAACACAGAACATGGAATGGTCGTACCCACCGCGCTGGCAGTGTCTCGAAATGACAGAACTAATAAAATTCTCCGAATCCATTTGTTTCAATATTTGTTTCTTTCTATTATATGGCACCTAGAACTGACAAAAATGCTTAACCTATATAGAGCTCACCAAGAATCTTATCATTTTTATTAGTTGATCTTATTATTTTGCTAAATCGGCACTGATCACTTTTATTTATTAACAATAAACCTGCCGATCACCCTAAAGAGTAAAATCATCGATATATGTATTCTGCTCATCCGAACCTACGGTTCTCAGACATGGCCACTTAAAGAATTGCACTTGGTGATTGTCAGAGAGTTACGCAGCATTCTGGTTGTAAAAAAAACAGACCGAATATGGAATACCACGCTGTGTTCCCAAACGGAGATAATAGACGTGGGTAAAAAGGCTGCTAGGCTCAAATGGGCCAATGCCATTGCGGTTCACGTTAGATGCATGCGAATTGACCGTTAGGCAAGCCTCCACAATGGTTCCTGAAGATGGAACGCGCCGTTGAGGCCGGCCTAGAAATAGGTGGCGAGATGATTTGGACACGTACCATGAGGGTTGGTTCGAGACGGTGCGGGAAAAGAATGTCTGGCTGGACATGACTTGGGTGTACTCTTTGCCCAGCAGTCCCACTGTTCCAGCAATGGATAAACAAAAACAATACCAACACTGTGATAATTCGATGAACGATACAATGAACATTCATCGTAGTTCGGGCTTTTACAGTAACATATACGACACAAATATACATGGTTGTGAGGCATACGCTGTATTTTGTATTTATGTTTACCTTTGTTTTTATGGTATACGTCGTGCCTGACGCATATAAACCTTTTTTTTCTTTGTTTCAATTTATAACAAATAATAGCAACAAATCGTTGCGGCCGTTCTCTAGTGATACGCTTACAATCACATACAGCATTTTTATTTATACAGATAGATAAAGTTTACATGACCGTGTTTTTTTGCGCACTGTCTATTTGTTTTTGAACTCGAATATTCAGAAAAAACGGCACCACGTGACCTCAACCCAGAGGGCTGGTGTATATCAAAACCCAGTAAGTGCCTTGAAACTATTATATTCCAGGATAGCACAAAAATAAATTATGATTTGAAGGAGGCAATGGAAAGTCATCTTGTAACTACATGAAATCTTCATATTTCAAGAGAATACTAAATAAGGAATATGAACCTACGAATTGCACAAATAATATTAATACTGTCCGAAATTCTATTGGATATTTTAAACATAACTAAAAAAGACAATTCTGAACGTAGTAAGTTCTAGATATTTGCTAATTTAAGGTGTTTTTTTTTAACTGGATGGGTCTTTCCTATTGTAAATAATGATTAAATTGATTAATGAAAGCACCAAATCTCAATTCAAATTTAAAGTTTCCAGATTAAACTTATACATTCCATTTCAGTATGGTAGAACGAATTCAAATAATATGTCTGGCTATAAAACCATTATAAAAAGTCACATACTGTGTTCTTCTAAATGGCAGTCGCATAGAAGCAGACAAAATTATAATATTTATTAAATTTGCACGGCAAACACTTGTATACTTGTACTTTTAATAATCTATTATATCTGGACATATCATCACATGGACATGCATTTCTCTTAGATAGTAATTCAAATTTAAAATATGACAACAGTATGTTTAATGAATCAGGTGGAATCAACAACTTTGGAGTACATGTAATATTTAGGGATGTTTAATTTGTAGCGTTTGCGGGTTTGCTATCTAATAGTGAGATAAATAATACGCAAAAACTATCTACAACAATTTAATTTTAGGGTCGCAGGTACATAGGCCGTTTCCTATTTATTAATTATCTTGTTCTATGGAGGTAGGCGCTAGGTACTATCCTGGCCTGGCAGCAGAAGCGGTCACGATGACGTGGAAGGCCGAGGACTACGCGCCAGCAGGAAGACGTCCCGCAGAGTTGACGAAGATTGAAGGTTGCCTGCAGGTTCTTCGATGAAGGTCCCAGGTTGAACCGGGACTTTGGACCCTGGAATTTTCCAAACGTCGTGTCAGTCTCTTTGTCTCCCGGCTTATCCTTGTCTGATTGTGACCGCAACCGCGTAAGCGTAGGGCAGAGGATGTACCACGGCGCTTAAGGCGAATATGTGTTTGTCACAATCAGAACCGGAGCTCTAGAGAGTTTTTATTAAATTTATGATTCAGGGATATTCTTAATTGGTTTTAATATCCCTGAATCATAAAATGTTCCGTTATGCATAATACATACACGTTTCGATATCAACCCGGCGATGTTTTGATGCATTGCATATAGGTGGTTATTCAAGAAAAATCGGTTACACTCTTTGTTGTCATGGTTGCTAATGTCTTCTTCGCTGGATTGCATGTCATAGTTTTGTAAGTCAGTTATTAAATTTGTAACGTTGAATAGTAACGGTCAACGTTCCTGACTAAATCACCATAGCAAACTGCGCTATAAATACGCACAGATCAACAAGAATAATAACAAGAATCTTACAACCTAATAATTAATAATGAGTGACATACAGATGGCAAACACTTTGTAGGTGATAATACTACTAGGATAAATTAAATCTAATATCTATCTACCTACACATTTTAACGAGATATTGAAAAAAATCGACTAGTCATTGCACTGCGTTTCGACTTGATAACTTCCCGTGTGGCGGTAGTCACACATATATAAAAGAAAATAATTATTACGATCCAACACGACTCGGGCTTTTGTCAACGCACCGGACGAGCATTGACGATCGGACATCACAGCTGATTACACGTACACTCGCTCAATAGTATCATTTCTACATACTTAGCGTGTCATTTTACGTGTACTTTTATAAGATTAGTTCGAATAAAAAAAAACAACACCGAGTGTGTTCATTAGAAATAAAATTAGCTTCAGTGTTAACCCCGTATTGGGTAAGTGTTGACAATGATTCTTTTGCTTATTCATGCTGGTTACGGTCATTATTGTAATCTCTGTTGGTGTTTTAGTTAGGTACCTATCGTTGAGCTTTTTCTTTAGCGCTTACCTGCCTAAAACGTTTTTTATGTTTACTGTACAAATTTAATAAAAACTCTCTAGAGCTCCGGTTCTGATAGTGACAAACACATATTCGCCTTAAGCGCCGTGGTACATCCTCTGCCCTACGCTTACGCTGTTGCGGTCACAATCAGACAAGGATAAGCCGGGAGACAAAGAGACTGACACGACGTTTGGAAAATTCCAGGGTCTAAAGTCCCGGTTCAACCTGGGACCTTCATCGAAGAACCTGCAGGCAACCTTCGATCTTCGTCAACTCTGCGGGACGTTGTGTCTGCTTCTATGCGACTGCCATTTAGAAGAACACAGTATGTGACTTTTTTATAATGGTTTTATAGCCAGACATATTATTTGAATTCGTTCTACCATACTGAAATGGACTGTATAAGTTTAATCTGGAAATTTTAAATTTGAATTGAGATTTGGTGCTTTCATTAATCAATTTAATCATTATTTACAATAGGAAAGTCCCATCAAGTTATAAAAACACCTTAAATTAGCAAATATCTAGAACTTACTAGGTTCAGAATTGTCTTTTTTAGTTATGTTTAAAATATCGAATAGAATTTAGGACAGTATTAATTTCATTTGTGCAATTCGTAGGTTTCATATTCCTTATTTAGTATTCTCTTGAAATATGAAGATTTCATGTAGTTACAAGATGACTTTCCATTGCCTCCTTCAAATCATAATATATTTTTGTGCTATCCTGGAATATAATAGTTTCAAGGCACTTACTGGGTTTTGATATACACCAGCCCTCTGGGGTGAGGTCACGTGGTGCCGTTTCTTCTGAATATTAGAGTTCAAAAACAAATAGACAGTGCGCAAAAAACACGGTCATGTAAACTTTATCTATCTGTATAAATAAAAATGCTGTGTGTGATTGTAAACGAATCACTAGAGAACGGCTGCAACGATTTGTTGCTATTATTTGTTATATATAGAAACAAAGAAAGAAATAAAAACGTTTATATGCGTCAGGCACAACGAATACCATAAAAACAAAGGGAAACATAAATACAAAATACAACGTATGCCTCACAACCACGTATATTTGTGTCGTATATGTTACTGTAAAAGCCCGAACTACGATGAATGTTCATTGTATCGTTCATCGAATCATCACAATGTTGGTATTGTTTTTGTGTAGCCATTGCTGGAACAGTTGGACTGCTGGGCAAAGAGTACACCCAAGTCATGTCCAGCCAGACATTCTTTTCCCGCACCGTCTCGAACCAACCCTCATGGTACGTGTCCAGATCATCCCGCCACCTATTTCTAGGCCGGCCTCAACGGCGCGTTCCATCTTCAGGAACCATTGTGGAGGCTTGCCTAACGGTCAATTCTCATGCAACTAACGTGAACCGCAATGGCATTGACCCATTTGAGCCAAGCAGCCTTTTTACCCACGTCTATTATCTCCGTTTGGGAACACAGCGTGGTATTCCATATTCGGTCTGTTCTTTTTACAACAAGAATGCTGCGTAACTCTCTGGCAATCCCCAAGTGCAATTCTTTAAGTGACCATGTCTGTGAACCGTAGGTTCGGATGAGCTGAATACATATATCGATGATTTTTCTCTTCAGGGTGATCGGCAGGTTTATTGTAAATAAATAAAAGTGCTCAGTGCCGATTTGGCAAAATAATAAGATCAATTAATAAAAATGATAAGATTCTTGGTGAGCTCTATATAGGTTGAGCATTTTGGTCAGTTCTAGGTGCCATATAATAGAAAGAAACAAATATTGAAACAAATGGATTCGGAGAATTTTATTAGTTCTGTCATTTCGAGACACTGCTAGCGCGGTGGGTACGACCATTCCATGTTCTGTGTTTTTTCCTTCTATTGTTTTTACATGAACGAAGAAGGTTAAAATGGTATTCGACCTCACCTATATTTTTTTTTTTTTTTAATTAAAATTGACATAACATTAGTGTATTTTTAAAAAGGTTAAATACTTTTTTTTGTCATGGACTTAGTAAATAAACTAAACGACATGAGTCGTTTATAATACAACAAAAATGTGATGCTAGTGACAGCGGTAGTGCCAGAGAATAAAAAAAATACAGACTTTGACAATATTCCTTGTGATTTCGTTAGTTCCAATTAAAGCCACCAGGCTACATGTTCTGGCTGCATTATACCTGATATTTTTTTGACAGATTGAAATGAAATTTAAAAATATACGACACTGATGTTTTGCATCCTGTTATGATACGTTATTGTTGTTAATTGTACCAATGTTCATTGATCAGTATTAATGGAATTTTTTTTTGAAGATGCCGTTCAATTGTATCGAGGTTTTTGTGCTTAAACGAGTTTGGGCCTTATCCAAGTTTTCAGAAATATGATCAAGATTAACATATCTTTTTCCGCTGCCCCATCTTCAATAGATTTGGCAAAAAAATGTTTCAAAGAAAGCCTATTTTGGTTATTCAGCCCCTTAACAGTTTTTTGAGAAAAAATTTGGATTCGTGCCTAATTTCGCGTCGAATTTTCTACAACGTACAAGAATTCAAAATTTAAATTCGGAATGCGGTCGGTATTCGAAATATTTTATCTGATACATTTTAGTATAAAAGAGTTTTACTTTGATCTTTTCGGAAGGTCTTATACAGAATGACCAGTATAAATACGAGTATGTCTATGTATGATAAGTAGGCGTAGGGAGGGACTGGTACTGACACTTACGCGAATCCGAAGCCAGCTATTATGGCATAGTTGTCAATCGAGAAAGGGCTGAAAATTAAAATCCAAGATGGCGATCGTACAATTTATCGTAATAGAAGTCATTAACATGATTTTCAAGGGTTGTGATTCAAAAAATTTATTCAAAATAAATCTAAGAAGGCGGTGCTTATGTAACAAGCTGCATTACGACAACTTAATCTGTAATCACATCATTCACTCATCACGAAATATCATCATAAAAAACCGCTTGACGTATAAAGATGAAATTTGGCAGGGAGGTTTCTCAAGTGACGTAAGTGCTCATTAAGAAAGGATTTTTGGAAATTCCACCCCTAAGGGGGTAAAAAGTGGGTTGAAAGTTTGTACGAATTTTCTATAGTTTGTAAGTTAGACACGTGAAATTTTAGAATTAGCCTGTTGGTTGATAAAAAGAATTTATGTATTTATTGGTTTTTGGAAATTGCACCCCTAAAGGGGCGCCAGACTACCACATAAGTGTGCCCTAGCAGTTGAGTGTGTCATGTCATGCTCTCTCAAATGTCTCTCTGATGGTGCCACGTGTGTTGGATCATTCGGTTTCCTTGATGATGGTTGAGTTGGGCGGTGCCGATTCAAGCGTCATGTTCGTGAACGGGCGCTGTCAGTTGGGATTGGTAATAACTTAACTGCTTCGGATGTTAATGTTTTTCTAGTACCTATTATATAACTGCACAATACATGTGTGATTACTTTTCATACTTTATACCTGTACGTTGTATAGTATGTAGTGCTATTCTGGATGCATCGTCATCACATATATGAATTTATTAATGTATGTACTCGTACTTATGTAAATATTGTAAAACACTTATTTTTTTAAAAGAGTAAATATAGTCAAAGCACTTTATTTCAAGTAGGCCAGTTACAGGCACTTTTGAATTGTCAAAAGAATAAATAAAATATTATGGTGCTACAGTCCCAGTCACAAGACATAATAACTAACTTAACTTGTATTGTAACCTGGAAGATTTAGCGCCATTAACGTCTACGCATTGGTATCTATTAAGTAAATATGACTCAATTACATTTAGGGCTTCGTTTTGAACACCGTAATGACGTAGTTTACGCAAAAGCGTATCATGGTGAACGCAATCGAAGGCTTTAGAAAGATCGCAGAAAACACCAATTGCATTTCGCGACTTCTCCCATGCGTCAAATATGTGTTTCAACAAAGCAACACCCGCATCTATAGAGTTTCTTGTGCGTTCTTCTCCATATCAAGTTACTTTTCCGAATGCATTGTAGAATAAATTTTTATTACTTGTATATTTTAATTGTTGACGTTCAAAAGTGCCGCTTGGCGGCCTAGTTGAAATAAATATATTTGACTTTTTTGGACTTTTGACTAAAGGGAGCGAGCTTGTTGCCATCAACCGGGCGTACTCCGGACTGCTACTGAGGAATGCCAAACTGAAAAATCCAATAATATTTTGCCCGACTCAGGAATCGAACCATAGACCTCATACTCATCAGTAGCAGTTGCGAGCACTAGACAAACACCACGAGGCAGGCAACGAAGTAGATTCTATCTAGATTAGCAAGAAATTATCTGAAATGAGTCAGGTATAGGATACTGGAACTTTTGAACCAAACTTTTCCGTGTGAGTTACTAGGTGTTTAAAGGTGTTAAATAAAATCATGTAATATATGATTGAAATAGATTTAATAATAAACTTAGTAAACAATAAAGTCCTACATCTTTTATCTCGAGGTTCTAACCACCGACCAGTGTTGCGTTGGCAACACTCCTAAAGGTTACCATAACGACTCTCTAATCTAATCTCGACTAAAATTTATACATAAGACCTTTATTGTAATACCTGTGATCACGAATAAATATTGATCGATTGATATATAAGCCACATGTGTGATTTACATATTTATAAACTAACTAGCAACAGATTAGGGGCCGATTTTTCAATGGTCTGATAACTTATAACTGAGGAATAAAAATGGCCGTTTGACAGGTTTTCTATACAAAGGCTGTCAAACCGCCATTTTTCAGAGAGTTTGTAATTACTAGAGATAACGTGTTTAAGACGCAATTTCAATATCGGTATTCACTTTCGCACTCACAGATAACGTCATAAGCAAAAAGAGATAGGTATACTTTTGTATATACGATCTTTTGTGCCAGTGTGACCGGCGAGGATTCTATGGATACTTATCTATAGAAATATATCAGTACTAGATCTGTGCCACTGTCATATCGATATTATCGAGTTTAGGAGCGATCTACAAATCTGGTCAAATATCTGTAAGAATCGTTCCTGACTGCGGTTAATTTATCTACGTTTTTTTAGGGATTCTTTATAATTATTTAATAAGTGAATGTGTACTCGTACAAAGAGTGAACTTATCAGTCATTGTAAGAGTACAATTCCACTCTTTCGTAATTTTTCCAAGCATTATACGCGTTGTATAATAATGTTTATTCATCCCTTGCGCAAAAACAAGGTACATCATGAGATCAAAGTGACAGTTTTTGGTACACTCGTACGACTGTACAAACAGGTACTGATCAATATACTGATAAATAGTATGCTAGTTCTTGTTCAAGACTGAAAATAAAGTTCACAGACGAGTATGTATAAGTATAAAAGTAACGAAATGGTTTAAATATACTAATATTATTTAAAAAAGTAAAATCTGAAAATAAACATGATTCATCAACTGTATCCATAGATGGGTCGAGGTATAGCGATAGCATGATTCAATAAAATGCAGTGCACACAAGCGAGAACATGGTGAAGGTGTCCAAATATCTCGTTTTATATTCTTGATCCACTTATTTCTTAAATAATTACTCTTAGGAAACCTGTGCACAATCAATATTAGATTAATAATAACAAATAGCAAAGAAATTTTAAGAAATAAATGAAAGTAAGTAAAAAAAATACAGTATCGATAAATCTTTCTTGTGACTTTTGTCAAATCTCTAACATCAGAACGTAAGTACGTAAACTGTCATAGCTCTATCAGCGAACGCATTAGATAAGTTAATTATTTCACTAAATAGAATGGTTTAAATGATACTATACGTCCTTGACGTATTTAGAAGTAAGATTCCTTTATTCCGGACAGCCTATGAAATGTATTCCCTGCACAATAATTTCAGTAGGTATGCTAGCCGATAACTCACCTGTGGAAAGATATCCTTTGATTATGTTCTGTTAATAGTCATTTTACTCTTGCAACCGATAGCCACACACGACATGGTTCATGCAGATAGTAAATAAATGTTTATTGGTGCAAAAAAGGTTACAATACTTATAATTAAACAACATAATTCTTCCTGTTATAAACGAAACAAAGGCGTGAAAACAGCGAAAAACTTTAATTAGAGCTGCTAACCGATGGGTTACAACAGTGACTAAATAATATATAATTGGTTTAGAACCTATCTATAATATAAAATGAAATACTATTATTTTAAGAACTAATAATATTTAATTTTATTTTGAAATTTGGGTTTTTAAAACATAATTCAAAAGAAAAACGAAAAAAATAGTGATTAAGTTGTAGATCAAAAAACCGTTATTGCCTTTTCACACGCCCCGGTTGCCGGTTACCCGGTGGCGAGTGTATATCCATGTACGTCGGTACGTGTGTACGTACATGGCTATATACTGGGGCGTATGAAAAGCCACTAAGTGTATTTTTAATACGCTTTTATTAGCTTGGTATGTATGTATCTATGTATCAATGTAACGGAATCTTTGAACGTGATTTTCATCCCCTTGAAAACTTCGGATTGATTTGAAACTTTGCGCACTTATCAAAGACCGATGACAATGCAATAATTTAAATAGTTTGACCTATTACCCTTACCAGGATCTTCAGTATTAGCGACTTTTTAGTTCAATATACCATTAAAGCGTGTTTTTTAGTTTTTAGAATTACAATTTATTTAAATACTGTGATTGGAATGCGTCGCAATTCAGTTGTCATTGAGACGGACGAGGGAGGAAGAGATGTCTGACTATCTTGCGAAGCTCTCGGCTGATAGGAAGCAACCAGGTCCCCCGACCCTCCGTCGCTATCTCAGAACGACAACTACACAATAAAATCTATAATCTCAGTAGGATCTCGAGATACTGAACAGATGATCAGCATCAACACCATCATGCGCGTCGGTCGAGATGTTTAGCGTTTATCAACAAAACCGATCATCTGATCAATTTGTTCCTTTTCATCGTGTTGGTACAAAGATTCCATGCATCCCTTGAAATATCTATTTTGAGGGCAGAGTGACCCACGTCTGTAGGAGTGTACCCCATTCTGATACCCTCTACACGTGGTCCCCGGGTGGTACAAATCAGGTGACACCAACTGGTGGTAGGCTTTTAGAAAGAAGGAAAGAAAATTGTGTTTATTGGCATTCAAAACAAAAACACCTTAAAATAAAACAAAATAAATAAATAAAAACTATTAATGCCAAAAGGGCCTCAGCTCAGCATAATGTCAAATGGTAATACAGAGTATACCACCTGACACTGATTTTCAGCTGCAGCCCACGAGTGCCATACGCTCGAAAACACCAACACATGTTTATACCATACTGAATTTAAAGTAAAGATAAAATTTTTGCGTCTTTTAAATATAACATAACAAAAATAAAAGTTGTTTGTGCCCATTGACAAAAGAGAACAAATAAAATAAGAATTGAATTACATCATTAAAACGGGGGCAGGTCGTTGGACTAAAATAAATTAAAGACGATAATACAAGCAAAAATGATAAAATCGATCCATGTATAAAATTGATGAAAACTGTTTAAAATTGATAAATTAGAATACAAACAATAAAAATAGTAACAATAATAAAAAAATATAAAATTAATAACATTGGTAAAAATTTAAAGACGTATAAAATCAATAAAATCTAAAAATGTATAAAGTTAATTGATACAATGCCAACATTAAAAAATGCATAGGGTACAGTGATATACTGAATATTCCTAGTTGATAAAAAATAAATAAAAAGAGTTAATAATAACAACAAAAGTATATTGTGCTTTAAATGGCTGACGTGTCAGCACGAACATCTTTAAATTCATTTTGATGATTTAATAAGAACGACTTTAATTTTAATTTGAATTTAGAACAACCTTTACTATACTTTATTGGAGGCGGGATATTGTTCCAGCATTTGGTAGCTGCGTACCGAAAACTGCCTCTAAAAGCCGCCGACTTATGCTGGGGAATAGAAAGCTGTCTGGAACATTTTCTTCCCTCACCGATTTTGTGTCTACTAGTCCATGACAGCCTATCGTATAAGTAAGAAGGGGATTGAGACTTGATAACTCCAAAAAGTAGGGTCGCCAAGTGCAGCTTACGTCTAGCTTTAATTTTTAGAATGTTGTGCTCATTCAAGAAAGGTGTAACATGCCCTCTAAAGGGAACTTTAAAACAGAAGCGTGCACAGGCGTTTTGAAGTCTTTGGATCATTCTTTTGCCGAAGGCTTGCGACCACCCACCGGACAAAGACGTGCCGCCAAGCGGCTTAGCCGTGTTCCGGTACGATGCTCGGTGTAGCCACAAGTTGTTGGGTCGAGATAGCTGTTTCACGGTGCAGCCTTTCGTGTGTGGCTGGCACACTACTTGGGCCCCCAACTACCTGCGGTCGGCCAGCGGCGCACCGTGCTTCGGATCCCGCTACCCTCCGCGACCAGTCAGTCTCCATACGTTCATAACAGCGCGCGTCAGGCTGGTTAGCGACCAGATGGGGAGGGCCCGATGGACATTCGGGGGGGGGGGGGGGGGGGGGCTCAGGAGTCCCCGCAGTCTCCGGACTAGTTCCCCAATGATGCTGTACTTTCAGTGCATGTCTGATGGTTAGCAGCGTGGAACCTCGACTCACTTCCAACTCCTCTCCTCCATTCACTCTTATAAAATATTCATGCCAAGGAAAAGGAATAATAGATTTAAACAGCGGCTGCACCCATTCCCCCACAAAGTGCACCTCACCAACATTCGAGGTCTGCACTCAAATCTCTCTGCACTCCACTACCACCTGGAGACTGAGAAACCAGCGCTGCTTATCCTTACGGAGACGCAGATAGCGAGTCCGTCAGACGTGTCGTACTTATCTTACCGAGGGTTTACCCTGGAGCACAATTTTAAACCGCGCGCGGGTGTGTGTATGTACGCCCGTGACGACACTTGATATCGGCGTCTCCGTAACCTTGAGGACTCCAGATTCACAACGCTATGGGCTCTGGTGGACACAGGTCTAGTTAAAATTATCTACGCCTGTGTCTACCGTTCGCACAGCGGAGATCAGGAGACATCCAGGCTCACAGAGTACCTCAGTGAGGCGGCTGATGCGGCACAGCAGCAGTACCCTTCCGCCCAATCAGTGTTACTGGGGGACTTTAATGCCCACCATCAGGAGTGGCTCTTCCCATACCAGTGCACTGATCATGCTGCACGGGAGATGCTAGCGCTAAACCTCACCCAGCTGGTCCAGGGAGCAACGAGGGTACCGGATGTTGATTCGCACACAGCAAGTTGCTTGGACCTTCTGCTGACAACAGATCCAGATAGTTACTCTGTGTCGATAGCTTCACCTTTGGGTAGTTCGGACCACTGTCTGGTGAAGTCTGTGTCCATCTATTCCCCGCCCGATCCCAGCCAAAGAGACACCCGGCGGGTTTGGCGGTACAAGTCAGCAGGTTGGGATGGTATGCGATCTTTCTTCGCATGCTATCCTTGGCAGCCTACTTGCTTTACTTCGACTGATCCATCGTCGTGCGGATGCAGATGCGTCAGGGAATGGAGTACTACATTCCTTTTTCTGACGTATCAATGTCTAGCGAAGACCAGCCATGGTTTGGCGCCGAATGTAAGCGCGCCGACGCACTTAAACATGGGGTGTACCTGGTTTGGGTCGACGCTCGATTGCGTAAGGCGAGTGACGTGTGTCAGAAGAAGAAGGTCTTCAACAGGGCTGCCAAGTTCTGCAAGATAGTATTGCAAAGGGCTCGGCTCGACCACATTGGCCGAATAGGGACCAAACTTGCTTCTTACCCAGCAGGTGTTTTGGTCTCTGGCTAAGTCGTTCGAGTCGAACTTCTGCCGTCCCTCACTACCACCACTGCTGAAACCCGACAGGTCGCTGGCCCACTCCGCTGAGTAGAAGGCAAATTTATTTGCCTCTCTTTTTGCGGAATCTTCACATCTAAATCCTGGTGACGCGCGGCCCCCTCCTTCTCCTTGGATGCGAGATGAGTATGTCGAACAATTGTATCCATCAAAAGGACGTCCGTAGGATGCTGCGCAACTTCGACGTGAACAAGACTAGCGGCCCTGACGGAATACCAGCAATTGTTCTTAGAACCTGTGCGCCTGAACTGTCTCCGATCTTGACACGCCTATTCCGCCTTTCATATGAGGCTGGAAAAGTGCCGAATGCTTGGAAGCAGGCTAACGTACAGCCCGTGCCCAAGAAGGGCAGTCGAGCTGACCCGGCCAACTACAGACCCATATCTGTAACGCGTACTCAATTTAAGCTCCTGGCATACCTAGAAGCAAACGATATCCTAAGTGACCGCCAATACGGCTTCCGCCGAAATCGGTCTACTGGTGATCTTCTAGCGTATGCCATTCACATATGGAGTGTGGCCATCGAGAGGCACGGGGAAGCGCTTGCCGTCTCCCTAGACATCTCGAAGGCTTTTGATAGGGTCTGGCACGAAAGCCTTATTGGTATGCTTCCTTCATTCGGTTTGCCCGGTGGTCTGTGTGATTGGATAGCAGACTTCCTGAGAGATCGGTCCATTTGAGTGGTTATCGATGGATGCTCGTCGGACCAATTGGATGTTAATGACGGAGTCCCTCAGGGGTCGGTACTCTCAGCAACTTTATTCTTGCTGCACATTAACGATCTGCTAAAACCTTTGGGTTTAAAAGGGATGCTGAAACTGCCCTGTGGCTGAGGAAAAATTTGCTTACGTTGAATATTTCAAAGACTAACTATATGTGTTTTTCAATCGACAGTAGAACGCAACCTCGCCCCGGGTATAGTCTTAGAATACACAACTGCCCTGATGTTAGAAACAACTGCAATTGCCCCATAATAAAGAAGGTAGATACTGCGAAATACTTGGGAATTATGATTGACGGCAGATTGTCTTGGTACTCCCAGATTGATCTAATCGCTAGTAGAATCCCGAAGTAGATCTGGATCTATAAAATCCTTAGACATTCTGCTAGCGATTACTAATACAGGTCTATGTTGCTTTGGCACAGTCAATGATGATCTACTGTATTCCGGTGTGGGGGAGGGGGTGCATCTAAAGTTAAATTCCTGGAGGTGGAACGTGCTCAAAGGATACTTCTGAAAGTTATGTTTTTTATAAAACTTAGATTTTCAACAGCTACTCTTTACTCAATAGCAGACATATTGACCATTCGTAAATTGTATATCCTGCATGCCACTCTAAAAATACATAAGTCGCTTACAGTTGATCCCACACTATTGAAAAAAAGACGAAAACTAAAACACATGCATGCAGAACATACTTCACTTGACACCAATAATCAAATCAGTCTTCGCATTTAAATAACTCTATTAATTAAATTCTTATAATATATACAAAAACCTATTACTACTTGCAACTTGTTTGCTACATTTTTCCAGTCTGCTTATGAACCCTCAACATTTGACTGTAACTCTTGGGAACCACCATCTAGAAATGCTAACCACGATGTCTTCCTATGCAAACTGCAACTGTCTTTTGATGAAGTACATAAATAATTAAAGTCACTAGATTCAACCAAGGGTCCTGGTCCTGATGGGATTCCTTCGGTTTTTCTGAAAAATACGTGTGATACATTATGCTATCCTTTACTTATATTATTTAATAAATGTTTATCATGTGGTATTTTCCCTGAAGTTTGGAAACATGCAAATATTGTACCAGTTCATAAGAGTGGCTCCAAGCATGACGTAGAGACCTATCGACCTATCTCTATACTTTCTGCTTTTTCCAAGCTTTTTGAGAGACTGGTACATAATAAATTATATCCTGCTATTCGCACTATTTTAATAAAAGAACAACATGGCTTTGTTAAAGACAGATCTTGCATTAGCAATCTTCTTATCTTCACGTCCCAACTGTTTGATAGTCTCGATAATAGGCAGCATATTGATGCGGTCTACACAGATTTTCAGAAGGCTTTCGATAAACTGGACCACACACTACTACTTAATAAAATTGCTTACAATGGAATCAGAGGGGACCTTTTACGGTGGTTTATATCTTATTTATTTATTTATTTATTTATATATACTTTATTGTACACCAAGATAAAAATAGTTCAAAAAGACATCTTATAACAAAAACAAACATACAACAGGCGGCCTTATCGCGATCCGCGATCTCTTCCAGGCAACCAAGAATGGAAAGAGACAGCCTGGACACAATATGGGTTTGCACTTGGTGCAAATTTTCAACAAATAATTATTTCAATATGAAAGTAGGTACTAAATACAAAAATAAAATAAAAATAGATACATAAATACATACATATAACTAATATATAGAAAAGAAAACAATTCAGCTGTGTTGTTCATTCATGTTGTATAACATTATGATAACAGTGACCAGTAGTGCTCCTTCACAAGTCGCTTAAAAACAGGCAGTGATTGCGCGCGCCTTATAGTCACAGGCAATGCATTCCATAGACGAGTGGCCTGGACAGTAAAAGATTTGTCAAGGAATGTAGTGGAATGCATTGGCATATTAAGTTTCATATTGTCCGATGACCTAAGAACTTTCACGTGCGAGTCACACAGAAACTGGAACCGTTTCTTGAGATAAACTGGGGTAGAAGGAAGAAAGAGAATATTATACAGGAGAGAAAGAATATGAGCATTCCGGCGATGGCGAATTGGCAACCACTTGAGTTTCACACGAAATTCAGAAACATGGTCATATTTGCGCAAACCAAATATGAACCGTATACAAACATTTTGAAGCCGCTCAAGTTTATCAAGTTGCACTTCAGTGAGGTCAAGATAGCTGGCATCAGCATAATCAAGGATGGGTAGCAGAAGAGATTGTGCAAGCGCAATCTTGGTTGAAGTCGGCAGAACATTACGCAGTCTTCTCAAAGATCCAGCAGATGCAAATAGCTTGCGGCTAACTTCCTGTAGCTGTGCAGTCCAAGAGAAGCTTTTGTCAAGGAATATACCCAAATTCTTAACTTTCTCGCTAAAAGGGATAACAGAGTTGTCAAAAAAAACTTGGGGTAGAGTTGTCCAGCCGATCCTTGAGACAGTTCTGGAACTGCCCACCACCAAAACTTGCGTCTTTATGGGGTTCACCTTAAGTCCGAACCTTTTGCTCCAGTCGCATATACGGGCCAGATCACTATTAATGGTCGAGATAGCCTCAGATAGATTTCCCAGAGGAGCTCGTGAGTAAATTTGCAGATCATCTGCATAAAGGTGGTAGGAAGAAATTAATTCGTTGGAGATTGAGTTTATAAAAACAGCGAAAAGTAAAGGAGATAGAACGCCGCCCTGTGGTACCCCGGCGCATGTACTACACCAGGAAGACAAGGTCTCTCCGATGCAAATACGTTGTCGGCGGCCGAACAGGTAACTACGAAACCATTCAATTACCGTTGGAGATATGTTAAGAGAGCCAAGGATGCCGAGCAATATATCGAAATCCACGGTATTAAAGGCATTACTAAAATCCAGTAAAGCCAAAACCGTTAGATTTCCCAGTTCCATGGCAGACCTTATATCGTCAGTAACATTCAGAAGCGCTGTAGTGGTGCTATGACCAGGACGGAAGCCGGACTGGAAGGGGTTAAGGAGATTATTTTTGGAGAGGAAGGTGCTAATTTGGTTGTGGATTAAGCGTTCAAGGACTTTGGATAGGAATGGCAAGACAGATATTGGGCGATACTCGGCAAAGGATGTGGGATTGGATTTTTTAGGTAAAGGAATTATTTGAGCGTCTTTCCATGAGCTTGGAAAGACACTGCTAGAAGCAGAAAAATTGAGGATATGGCAAATGACGGGCAGAATAATGTCCAGCACCGGGAGTAGCATTTTGCGGCTGATACAGTCGCTTCCAACTGCGTTTGATGAAATCGATAGTATGCTCTTCTTAACATCTTACATAACTAACAGAACACAAAAGGTGGTTGTTAATGGCTTCGAATCTGGCTCTTTTCGTGTCACCTCCGGTGTACCACAAGGTTCCATATTAGGCCCTTTATTATTTATTTTGTACATCAATGACATAAAACACTGTTTTCAAAATTCAAAATTTCTTCTCTACGCGGACGATTTAAAAGTCTATAAAATAATTTCTGATAAAGTCGATTGTTTTAACTTCCAGCAAGATTTAGACCGTTTCTCTAACTATTGCTCTTCCAATAAGCTTTACCTTAGTCTTCCAAAGTGTCATGTTATAACATTTACAAAAAAGAAAAATATTACCGAGTTCGACTATCGTCTTACCAATACGCCAATTAGTAAAGTAAGTTTTCTCCGCGATCTTGGTGTTCTGCTGGATTCGAAGCTCCATCTGGATGCTCATATAGAAAAAATTGTTAACAAGGCCTACCAAATGTTTGGTTTTGTTATGAGATCTGCCAAGGATTTTCGTCGACCTTCCACCTTTTTGCACTTATACAAATCAATAATTAGGCCACAGTTAGAGTTTGCAGTGCCTATTTGGAACCCTTTTTACGTAAAATATAGTGATAGGTTAGAATTAGTACAACGTAAATATCTTCGTGCTATGAATTTTCGATGTTATCGGAATAAAATGTCATACCACTTACTTCTTAAAAAGTACGATCTTCTGACCTTAAAGTCAAGACGGAAACTTCTAGAAGTTATGACTCTGTTCAATGTGTGCCGCAATCATTTTGATTGTCCGGACCTAGTTAGGAGTCTGAGTTACCTGGTTCCTCGAACAGTTCGTGTACGTGAGGTACGCACTCGACATCTATTTGCTACTAGCCTCTGTAAATCCAACGCTGGCTCGCGTTCACCACTTCATCGTTTGGTTGAGACATATAACAATGAATTTAATTCAATCGACATTCTTTTTCTCGGTAAAAATGCATTTAAGAAGCAAATCCGAGCAACCCTAAAAGATCAGCAAATTAAGACATAATAACGTAATGTGTATTAATACGCACACAAATTTACTTTTCCTGTATTTCTTTCTTTTATATATTATTTAAAAATCCAGATATGAGTTCTAGGACAATAACCGTTGTGTATTGTATCTGTGTTACTAGCTAGTTTTAAATACTTTAGATTGTAATCTGTGGAGAACGTAGTGGGTAGCATAATTATATAAATGTAATATTTAAGATAGTATGACTGTATCTTATTGTGCTACTGTTTGTTTTTCCTTAAATAAATAAAATAAAATAAAAAAACTACCTTGGAATATAAACAGATGGTGACAGAGTGGATAAAAACTCTAAATTATGTAGATACTGAAAATATGATTAATCATATTATTAAGTAGTAATGTTTTGTATGTAATGTGTCCGCTTGTGTGTATGTATATATATAAATATAAATAATGAGTGTATGTATAAAATATTAAATAAATAAATGTATATCACGTTATATTCACATTCTAACTCACACTTGCACACACACGCACACCCTAAATCACACTCACACTTGCACACACACGCACACCCTAACTCACACTCACACTTCCACACACACGTGCGCACTATTGCATGCGCACTCACATACATTTAGTAAATTGTTCTATTAACACAATCAAATAGATTTAATATAAGTTATTAAGATGCATAAATGTAATCAAGTTATGGAACTTTTCTTAACGAATAAAACATTTTATTTTATTTATTTATTTATTTGGGTATGCAGACGACAGCAATGTTGCTGAGAGATACTTGTCCAACGCTCGTGATAACGGGCCTCAGATCCAGTCTCTCCGGGAGGCCATGATGGAGCGCTTGAACCTGTCCTTGCAGGCAGTTTCCGAATGGGGCGATGCCAATCTGGTCAGGTTTAATGCTGCTAAAACCCAGGCGTGTCTTTTTTACGCTAAAAAGAGCCAATTTCACCCGGCTCCAACTTTCCGAGATGTGACCGTGCCAATAACTGATCATCTTGAGCTTCTTGGCGGAACGTTGACATCGACTCTCAATTTTGGCCCATACATTGAGGCAAAGGCTCAGCTGGCTGCCAAAAATCTGGGGATCTTTGCAAAGGTGAGAAGGTTCGTCACGCCAGAATAGCTGCTGCAAGCTTGTATCAAGCGCAAGTTCGATCATGCATGGAGTACTGTTCTCATCTCGGGGACGGATCTGCCAAATACCAGCTTGATGCACTAGAGTCGATCGAAAAGCGGGCCAAGAGGCTCATCGGCGATGAGGTACTGGTTTAGTCAAAGCTCCAGAGTGTGCGATGGAATTGCATTATCAAATGCTGCCCAGCTTGTTTCATCATCGGACTACCAGACGTACGGCGATGCGCCATCAATACATGGTGGACATCCAACCCATACGCACTAAACGTTTTGAGAATACTTTTATTATGCGTACAGCTAAGGAGTGGAATTCCCTGCCGGAGTCTGTGTTGTGTCCCGATAGCTACAATCTAGGGGTCTTTATGTCAAGAGTGAATTGGTTACTTCTAAGCAAGCGTGCTCCATCGTCGACCATATGATCGCTTACCATCAGGTGAGACGTAGGTCAAGCGCGAGTCTAAATAAGATAAATAAATAAAAAAAATATAGGGCGACGTGAAGCATTCCCTGAAAAAAAAGCACAAATTAGTTTCGTGTATTATGATTTTAGGGAGGTAGGCAATAGCAAGTAGCAGGGTTTTAAAAAAGTTTTCCTTTTTGTTTACTAGTACTTAATCAGAACAATGATATGCATTCAAAGAAAAACTATTGAAAACTTCTGAAAATAACACATCTACTAGTATTTTCAATATTTAAAACAATAATTTCTAATGGGCATGTCCAAAAGTGGACTGCAAAAGGCAAAGTTAATAAGTTGGCTTAAATTTAGCTTGATTAGTAAGAAAATAACTAAGCTGATATACATGTAAGACGATATAAAATATATATAAATATTATGAATAACTGATGTTTATCGGTTCCATTTCGGGGAGTATGCGATGGAACTGCACAATTTGATTCCGCCTAGCCCTTTCTATCATCGGACAACAAGACGTTCGACAATGCGCCACCGGTACATGGTGGACATCCTTCCCATACGCACAAACCGTTTTGCGAATACTTTCACTGTGCGCACAGCTAAGGAGTGGAATTCCCTGCCGGAGTCTTTGTTGCCTGATAGCTGCAACCTTGACGTCTTTAAGTCAAGAGTGAATAGGTTACTTCTAGGCAAGTAACCTAGCACCCTGAAGCACTTCACCGTCGACCATTTCATCGCTTACCATCAGACAAGATAGTGTCAAACGCGAGCCTATCGTAAAATAAAATAAACCTTTAGAGCGAAATATAAAAAGATGAGACACTAGTGAAGGCGGCTTTTGTGGTGGTAACCACCAATTCACTAGTGCCTTTTATAAAGATCTCACCCTGATTTAATGAAATGAGCTGTCAATGCCTAGCATCAATTGGAATGAGTGAGTATTTTTACAAAATCAACCGGCAGATTTCTACATGACAATGTCAAATAATCTGTTTAAAATATCAATTGCTGTTCGTTAGTCTCGCTAAAACTCAAAAATCGGCTGGACCGATTTGAATACTTCTGTTTTCGATTGGTTCGCCCGAATACAGGGTATGGTATGTAGGATATACTTAAGGTGAGTATCTGAGTATAAACGTAATAAAAATATACAAACAGTATGGAAACTACCTTCAAACGCTCGTAACGGCACAAAAATACGCACCGACGAGACCCTTAGCGGTCGCAGCTTTGCCGTGTCGCAGTGCTGTCAGTACTGAGCACCGCGACGCGACGAGTGGTCACGTATGTTAACAGACGAGACCCTTAGCGGTCGCAGCTTTACCGTGTCGCAGTGCTGTCAGTACTGAGCACCACGACGCGACGAGTAGTCACGTATGTTTGTGTGAGTGTGCCGTTCCGAGCGTTTGTCGGTAGTTTCCATACCTACTGTTTATATATGTTTACTGTGGTATAGACTAGCTAGAGCATTGACTTCTAACAGAACAATGAGCATTCGCTGTTTTTACTCGACATTAGCAGCGCCATCTCTTGTAAATGTCATAAATCAAAGACCGAATACATAGACAAATGCATTTGAGATTTCGCGGGCGATCGATATCCTAATTATCTCGTTCCTTCCTCATTCCTTTCCCCTAACCTTTTCACCGCCACGCCATATCGGTATTCCTATGCCCTGTACGCCAAGTATTTTTCTGCGACCTGTTTTTTGTCGAGTATAGCCGTCGTTGGCGCACAGGGCACGCTTGCTCATGTCGGCTATAGCCGACATTGGCGTTCAAAAGGTTATGTACACCTTGATGACAGATCGCCAGAACGAACCGAAACTTCACCGCGACCGGGCTTCGTGTCTCAACCGCCAGCTTCCCAAGCCTCATGGCTGGAGACTGATGCAACTAATTAGTCTGGCAAACGAAAGTAGACACTCGAATTATTTGAAAACTTTTTATATATAATGTCAACATCAATTTTTGGTGATTTGTTGTGGTCTTGATAATAGCATTTATTATGTGAAAAATTATAAAACAATTAAAAGTGGATTACAGGAGATGTCGTTTCGCATGATGTCTAAATATCAAGAAAAACATCAGACGAAAGACGTCGAATTCAAACAAAAACAAGGTTGTTTATGTGTGGTGTTGGATTTCATAAGTTAGAATGACGCTAATAAGTTGAATAAACCAAAATTATTATAGATTGTTGTTTTTTTTATTTAGATTGATACATAATATCTAAAATATTACCTACCTCAATTACCTATACTATTTTTATTCAGACGAAATAAATAATTCTAAAGTATCAAATAAGGTTATTCCAGGTATGTCATACCAGTTTTGGGGTTGCTATGCTGATATTTTCTAAATTTTCCGCGATTTTTGAGTCTCTACTTTCGTTTGCCAGACTCTAGTTAGATTGCAGAGAACCTTGTGTACCGTGTCTATTAACCCGCTTCGCGGATATAATAACATTTGGGTGAAGTGTGTGGATCCTGAATGATAAGAAAGTCGTCGTCACCATTTTGGAGTTGAAGAACACCAGCTCGCCGCCACACGTGGGCTTACTTCGATCACCACAAGGTAAGGCGTACTACTTCCCTCATTCCCATACTAGATCCCCCGAATTGATCCGTGAATATTTTCCCGCTTATTTTCAACGCACTATTGCCAGAACCCTACATATACAGTCCACTTTTTGTAATAGACACAAGGATGATGAGGTTTCTCAAACCGCTATAACAGGAGGGATATGTTTCTGACCGGTAAGTGTGTGTGTATGTATGTACCTATGTTCATCTGTTCCCTCATAAGAAAGAGCTGTGTAAGAAATAAGAATCATCAGTGAAACCAGGCTTCCCGCGTGGTTAACCTACACACCGAGGACTATGTATACTGCCACATAAACTATGTATATGTACACAGTCCAAGACCGCTGATTCTCATAGCAAGGCTTTCAATCACCGCTCCAGTCTTATAGAAGCCTGAAAAGAGCTGTTTAGACAGTTCTATCCATTTCATGGTAAATTTCCCGCACGTTGTCATGTTAGCGTTTAAAGAACCACCCAAAAGACTCGAGGCGCTAACAGTTACATAACATTCTAATGCTCGTGAAAATACTGTAGTGTATACTCACCTTTATGTATTTGTGAAAAGTGTTAGAAATGATCATAATAGTGCTCATATAAAGAGTTAGAAAATATTGTAATAGTGCTTACATGAAGTTAGAAAATATAATCGTGCTGAAAAGTAAGCAAGAAGGGAATGCTATTAAGTCAGGTTCAAAACTGCTAAAAGATATAAAAATACTGTGAAAGGAAGATTAGACTTAATACTAACGATCATTGGTTTAATTTCTATTTTTGTTTTATTTATATTATTTTGTTGAAATATAATACAAAAATAGTGCAGATACATAGCGTGCTGTTAAATACCCGAAAGCTGAAGAAATTCTTGAGTCATTAGAAAGAGATAGGAGAGGCAAAATAAATTCGGTTGGTATACCTAATTCCCAGACTAACTCCAATTGACGTTCCCGCGTAATTGTCTTATATAATCCTTGAACATTTCTAAATTGTCAGTTTCAAGTAGATTCTCCACGCAGACTGGGAAGCTATCTCCTGTGAAACAGTCTTTCCTGTGCCCCAATAAGGAATTATGCACTTTAATAATGTTCTTTAAAGTCGGCATTGGGTAGTGTTGATTTTGAATTGTGAATTAAGTCATCATTATTACGCTTAAATATCTTGACGAAGTAATGCAACTATCATAGTTGTAAGTTATCAAATCATATCTTGAAAACACAAGATAAATAATTACAATTTGCTCTAAAGTACCCGTAGTTCAAGATTCAAAACCAACTCTCAAAATTCCCGCCATAAACTGGCACAGATACACAAAAAAACTGAAAACGTCACATTTGAAAAAGGAATCATAGACAAAACGCCGGACCTGCAGTCAGTGTAGATCTGTGGTTCATGGTAGAGATTGTAACAGTCATCGCAGAGCCTGTCGAGCCGAGCAAACATGGACGCGTCATAGTCTCCTCCTAGGCACCCGTCGGCGACGGCGCCACGTCGTGTGACGTGGTACGAAGACGAGGGCGGCGCCGCTGCGCCCAGGGCCACCGCCACCAATGCCGCGAACGCCAACAGAATCGAACTTAGATGCATCTGTAAACAAGAACAAACAAAGGTTAATAATAAGGAGAAACAGACGACAGGATAGAAGACTGTCATACTGAACTTCGAAATTTAAAATATCGATGTACTATATTGGTAAAGTTTAAAAGTACGATTTACATGAGCTAGAAATAAACTATGACGAATAATTATTTAATTGAAGATGTTCATAATCGCGATGTTCGGTACTTCGAAAGCTTGCTATGACGAATTACTGAATTTCGAATATTTATCTCGATGTACATCGATCAGAATCATTCAGAGCGAATATTAATATGTAGTAGCATGAAAGTATAAAAACTTTAAACATTAGAAGGACCTAGAGACCAGCAGCCTTATGCGAGATGAAAGACGCGATGTGGATTTCCGTCTATGCGATTGGTCGATCATTTATACTCTTTGCCCTTTGCCACTGAAATCTAAAGAGGGGCAGCTCATTGTGACGGCAGAAGGGCAGCTACTACGCTGGCGCCAACACTTAAAGGAGATCTTCCGATTGTCAGCATCATTAAACGCCTGACGCATTTCAGATCGGTTCCTCACGACCTCGGCATCTCGACATCTTCACGAAACCACTGTCAGTCTCCGAGGTGGCTGAAGCGATACTTTCTTTGAAGGCAGGCAAAATACTAGATCTGGACCTGATGACGGCGGCAATGTTACAATTTGACTTAGCCTCCGTCGCCGACGTGCTGACGCCTTTATTTACAGCTCCCGGACGACTGGAACAAGGGACTTCTAACAACTGAGCCCAAGAAAGGCGATCTCAATAGCTGCGATAGCTGGAGAGGCGCATTTTCATATTCAAATTCAATCTTTATGTGCTCAAACATGATTACAGTACACACAACAAAATGCCAATATGTAAGAGATATTAAAAAAAAACAGAGCGTCATGTTTACCGTAAATAATGGCATGCAAATATTAAAGATAGAATAAAGAATAAATCAAAATCATAAAATTCAAATCAAAATAATAATTCCAGAATGTCATATCATATATAGTCAAGCTATTAAAAAAAAAATGCTTTATCTGCTAGAACATATTCAACTTTTTTTTAACCGACTTCGCAAAAAAGGAGGAGGTTATCAATTCGATTGTATTTTTTTTTTATGTGTGTTACCTCAGAACTTTTTTAGTGCTAAATCACTTAACTGCTTCCAGCTTTTTGGAAATTTATTTTAAATTTCTGGAGCAATGCAAAATACACTTTTCTGATTTGGAATGATGTTGACAAATTTGTGTATTGTGTCGTCTGTTACGAGGAATTATAGTTTTAAACAAAATCGGCCCCGTGACTCCTTTGATTGTTTTGTGCTATTCTTCATTGTGATGATTTGGCAATCCACCCACACTTGTCAAACTCAGCTTGTTAAGGTACAGGAAGCATTAACGTTATAACGATTAACTTATTTAACTGAATACAATTGTATCTACAGTTAATTTACATTACTTAATTATTCCGTTAATCATGGGTATAACATTTTATGACGCTTCTATATAAATTGCCTTTCATTTGATGCTAATACATACACATTCCGGGCCTTGGACATACGCGAATTACACCAGCTACATTGCGAACATGTTCACGATATTTATAATAGAGCATTTTTTAATGGATAAATTATGAAGAGACTTTTATAATTATCTAATTCAATGATTTACTTTCTTAAGGGTCAATATTTGTTGAGGCCTTATTGATGATGGATCAGATTAAAATCTACTTGAATGCTGATTGATTGAAGTTAAATTGTCTGAGCAAATTTTTAAAATAGTGCCAATTTTTATCATGTGTGCTATATTTGATTTACAGATTATGAAGTTTCAAAAGTGTGTTCAGGATCAGATGTATGTTACATATCTTTATCTGCGTCCAAAATGTTTAACTACTTTTGCTATTTGCAGTTTCATTTTCAATCGTGTGTGTGGTTTTTGAGAGAGATTGTACATTTGAACAAGTATATTTTTTGCGTTCTGAAATGTTGACCTACTTTTGATAGAATGAGAAGAGAGTAATACATTTCGAAATTGTCCATGTGTAAGTTCTAGCATTGATAAGTAACACAAAACACCCAATAAGATTATCAGATGCCGATGAAGTTAAGTCCTTCGATAACATTTTTGTAAGAGATGAAGATAAGGTTCTTTAACAATAATGACTGATCGCGTAGAATTATCTATATTCAAGTGCATAGATATTTAGTAAGTAGAGGCAATTGCAAGCAATGATTCTCAAGTATGTCTTATCAACTTAAACTTGAAATGAGAACTTTAAACTCAGAAGCGGTTTCTCAAGGTGGATAGGAATTAAACTTTTGAAGCAACTAATCCAACGTTGAGAAACAGTGCAAACAATCCTCCAGCCCTTGCAAATATTAGTGAGCATAAATATTAATGCAAACATTATCAAATAAGATACATACACTTATTGCGACTTTAAGATGAATGTCCACTTGGAACCAAACGAAAATTTTGTTTGCAAACAATTTATAAATTTAATTTATTATCCGGCTGCAAGGAAAGGGTTATGTTTTTTGCGCGTATCTTGTATGTATGTATGTTTGTATTTATGTAATTTTCTTTACAATGCATGTCCTCGAAAGGAGCGTTCTCCAAGCAGCCAAACTGTGCGGAAAAAGTGTAACTTTTTTTTACTAGTGCTTTTTTCTTGCCTGTAGTTTTTTAATTTTACACTCCAACGTCATCCCGCCGCATAGAGTTTTTATTATTTGAGAAAAGTTTTAAAAATTAGTTAAGTACAGATTATCATTCATATAAAAGGTAGAACAAAACTAATACTTCATTTAAGGTGTTTTGAATTACTCTAGATTTAGATTTTGATCAATGAATTAATTTTAAATATTCATTAAATATGTTTGGCAGAATTAATATTTTGCTCGTGCCTTTTTGCGTTACGACGTGACAGCTATGTGCACATGCGCAGTAGATATGCCCGAGGAACTATGAACTATTAGTTAATCTGTGGATATGCTGAGCGCCCATTTTATTAATTTCTTGCTTGGTTCAGATATATTTTTTATTTCCTCGCACAATGCATAGTAAAATGTTGTATGATTTACGTGCGTAATATGATTTCCGACTCGTGTCGATTTATCCACTCACTCGCTTCGCTTGCTCGTGAATAATAATACCACTCATCGGAAATCACCTACTTTCCGCACTTGTAGCATCTTCTTCTTCGTCGGTACACTCTTGGCATACGGTCGTGGTCATCATGTTGCAGTGAGACTTCGGGTTGCCATAACATGTTTAACGATGCGACGCCATCCCTCTCTATCGGCTGTTATTCGTGTGCACTCATGCAATGGGCCACCCACTGCAGACTTAATCTGGTCGGTCCATCGCATGGGTAACCTGCCACTCGCTCTCGTTCCTTCCACTCTACCCTGAACTACAAGCCGCTCGATAGAGTCGTTGCCTCGTCGGGACACGTGTCCAAAGAACTGGAGTACTCGAGCTTGGACTATAGCCGATAGACGCTGCCTGACACAGAGCTCTTGAAGGATGGATATGTTAGTGCGACACTCAGTCCACAACACTCCAAGCATTTTTCTCCAGCACCACATTTCCAGAGCGTCTATTCTCTTCCTCTCAGTGTCTCTCAGGGTCCAGGTCTCGGCTGCGTATAGAAATATGGGGAACACAAGTGCCCGTATGAGCCGGGTTTTCGTGGCTTTGGTGATATTGTGATTCCTCCATATTTTCTTCAGCCTATCCATGGCAGACCTGGCCATAGCCATGCGTCGCTTGATCTCGTCCCCGCAACCACCGTGGTTCGATATTAACGCGCCCAGGTAGACGTATGATTGTACGACGTCACAATTCGCGATTTGAGTGACTTCTGGCGAATTTACGTTAATGCGATCGACAATCATCATCTTCGTCTTGGTTCTGTTTATTCTCAAACCAAATGCTGAGCTGGTATGTTCCATCTTGGATAGCAACCGTTCCATGTGGTCAGCACTAGTCGCGAACAGCGTAGTGTCGTCCGCATATCGCAAGTTCGATACTCTTATACCTCCTATTGATACACCATCTGTCCAGTCCTCAAGGGTAATCCGCATTATAAGCTCAGTGTAGATGTTGAACAATAGCGGCGAGATTATACATCCTTGACGGACGCCTGCACTGGGGTGAAAGACCTTCGATAGTACGCCATCCGTACTCACTGACGCTGTTCCGTCCTCATAAAGACGCCTCAAAAGATGCACAAGGTGTTTGGGAGTGCCCATAGCAAAAAGGGAGCTCCACAGCACTGGCCATTTCACCGAGTCAAATGCCTTGGAAAAGTCAACGAAGCAGATATATGTGGGCTTGTTGAACTCTCGGGCTTTCTCAATAATTTGGCGAACTATGAAGATCTGCTCTCGAGTGCCCTTTCTGTTTACAAACCCTGCCTGTTCAGGTGCAACTTCCTTAGACAATTAGGTTTTCAGTCGCTCGTTTAACACGTGCAGCAAAATTTTGCTTGCGTGTGATATTAGTGCAATCAGGCGGTAGTTGCTGCACTTCTTTGTGGAACCCTTTTTATGAAGTGGAATGAAGACAGTGTGAGCCCATTCTTTAGGCCATGTTCCGCTTTGCCATATTTTGTTACAGATGGTATGAATCATCTGTACCCCCTGTTCACCTGCGGCCTTAATGGTCTCTATTGGTATAGCATATTTGCCAGTGGCCTTATCATTCTTCAGATGTTTGATAGCAGCTTCGACTTCTTCTTTAAGAATGTCTGGCTCCATGTCTTCATTGTTGGGTTCCGTAGGAGCGAAATCCTTGGATAGAGGGTCCTCGTACAAAGATTGGCAGTACTGCTTCCACGTCTCGGAAATATCTTCCAGCTCAATGACCATTTCCCCTCGACTGTTTTCAATCGCCCAGGTCTTAAAAGACTGATTTCGTAATCGAGCGTATTTTGTGATGTAAATCCCTGGACTAATTTTTATCGCTATGAGACTCGACTACTTCGCATTTTTTTTTTTTTTTTTTTTCTGGTCTGCAAGCTGCTTGTATCTGCATGGACTGTCGGTTGAGGGATCTCACATCGGCGCCCGATGCTTTTAACCTACGTCTTTCCTTAACCAGTGCGAGAGTGCTGTCGCTCATCCACTGTTGGCGTTTACGAGTCTCTGCAGGCGGTTTAGAAATGTTGACCGCGCGCTCTATCAGGCTTTTTGCACTTTCCCATAGCTCATCTGGGTTCTTTACTTTAAGATCTGCATCCGCCCACTCACTCCAATTTTGTTTCAATGCTGTCATAAATTTTGTGCTGTCCTTCACTTCGATCCTTGAACGCTGGTCGAGTTTTCTGGCTGCTCGCAGCTTGAGATGCATTTTGGAAATGAGCAGTTGGTGATCTGATCCACAGTCCGCTCCGGGTAATGTGTGCGCATTCCTGACCGAGGTTCGCCAGCGTGACCTAACGAGTATGTAGTCGATCTGGTTACGATACTGTCCATCAGGTGACGTCCATGTATACAGCCTACGAGGATGATGCAGAAATAAGCTGTTTGAAATAACCAGATTGTTATCAGCTACAAACTGTATTAATCGTTCGCCTCTCTCGTTAAGCTGTCCTAGTCCGAATTTACCTACGCAGTGGTTCAGCTGATGTGAGTTTTTACCAATTTTGGCGTTGAAATCACCCACGATCATAAGCATTTCTCTAGCTGGGATTTTAGAGATGGTAGTTTCGAGCTCACGGTAGAATTTCTCGATAGTATCATCACTAGCTGAGCTTGTGGGGGCATAGATCTGCACGATGTTGAGATTAACCGGTGAAGCCTTAAGTTTAATACTCAGAAGTCGATCACTTACAGGCTCATAACCCAACACGCAATTCATCAGTTGCTTGGGGACGACAAAAGCAACTCCATTCCGGCTTGCACTGTCATTGCCCGAAAAAAATATGGCGTGTCTTTCGGTCCGGAAGTGCCCATTTCCTCGCCAGTGTGTCTCACTAAGGCCACAGATACTTAATTCACATCTGGTTATTTCCTTTTCCAAGATCTCCAATTTTCCTGGCATGAGTAAACCACGTACATTCCACGTACCTATCTTCTGGACTTGACGTAGTTTAAGAGGCATTCCAGTAGCAGTGCTTCCGTACGCTGCCTGGTCTCCTACAGCCGCACGGCCGGTAGTCCACTTCACACCGTCTGCCCCGGACGCAGTACGGCGCCGGTCGCTAAGCGGGTCACATGGCAAAAGCGATCTCTTTATTTGTGCTTGCATGATGACTTTCTTGGGAAGATAGTGCAGTGGTTTCCCCTTGCCTTCTGCACCAGACCTTTTTGGGGTTATTTGGACCCCAAGGCTGCTGAGGCCTCTTCCAGCCGGTAGCCCGGCCAGGTATGGGTATACCGCCATTGCTCTCACTTGTAGCATAAATAACTATTATTACCTCGTATCTTTCAAACCACTTGACGGATTTTTATAATTAAGACATCGTTAGATAGGTCTTGGCCGCCCAAGTGTTCTTAGATAAGTGCCGTTGAAAAAAAGAAACATGGCGGATTTTGGGCGCCATATTGTAGGGATTACAATTTTTTTTTCTTCGATAAAATCGAGTGGGGTATCAAAATGAAGGGTTTGAGGTGATTACAAAAATATGTACCACTTTTATGTTTAAAGTCATTCGAAAAAATAAGTATAACTAAAAAGTTCTAAATAAAAAAAGTTAATAAAATCAAAAAACCCGACTGCTTAAAAAGCGAACTAAAAAGATGTAAACAAGAAGAAAATCTTGCTGTGCAGTCGGAGGATCTGGTTTTTGTCAGCCAGCTCGCGAATATTTACCGGTCGGGTTTTTTGATTTTATTTATTTATTTGAGCTAACTTGGAACTAAGTAAATACCACTTGAACCAATCCAGCAACCAACTATATACCGGTTCCGACTGAACACCCATGGGGGAAAACACTGAAAAATCTACAGGTTTTTTTTATTTTTACTCACTTTTATATTTCCGAAATGCGAACAATACACTGATCGTAAACGAGCTTATGTTTTATTGAGCGAACGAATGCAGCGTGGTCCGTTTGTTGTTCCGGTGTGCGTTCTGCCTGACGTACGTTGAGCGTTTGGTTTTTCCGCTTTACACTTGCCAATTTTATATGTTTCTGATATACCTAACTACGCTGTGATTGGCCGGGCGAGCCGAAGAGTCCGTTGCTGCAATTAAATTTATTTCAAACAACATACCTCATACTACGCTACGTCAGACGAAATCCTTCGCAACCGATAGATTTTTACTAAAGTTTGGCGATTTGACTAGAGTTGTAGTGTAGCACAGTGCTGCGGTTCGATCAGATAAAAAAAATAGGTACTTACAGTTAATTTTACTCATGAACTTATAATTATAGAAACCGCGGATTTGCAAATTGAAAAAGTTTGCATGACCTACTCAAATCTCTTAAAAAGTTCTGGAGTGGAGACCGCGAACTAGATGACATTACGTTGGTAGGTCTTCCACCAGGTGGACCGATGCGGGACGCACGGGACCGGTAAATGTGGCGACGCTTGGGGACGGCCTATGTCCAGCAGTGGACGTCTTTCGGCTGATATGATGATTAAAAATCTCAAACTTTTTCCGATGGCAAAGTTACTTTAGCAGTTACAGAACTACAACTGACGTCAAACAATCACTACAAAAGTGCCTCTATTCCTCGAAGAGTTACACCAATAGTAGATACACCCTCATTTGACCAGTTTTTTAGAAGGCCCATGATAAAGTATTATATAACTGCACAGCACGTGTGTGAGTACTATGTACCCAACTGTAAATTTACCATTTACTGTACCTATGTTTCGTTCATTGACATAAGTGTGCCCTTTTTTTTTGAGATAGCGCAGTTATGTGGGACTCTAAACCACTAAACTCCACGGTGTCCTCCTGTGCCGCTTATGGCGGGAACATGGGCATGCGTTAGCACTCACCGCGAACCCGCCGCGGCTGTCCGTCACCTTCCCCTGGGGAGTACCCCCCATCACCGGCGCACCAGAACAGACTGTACGCCGTGATCACCCCAGGGACCAAACAAACATTATTAACCTAGACCTGAATTGCGAGTGAAATTATTTTACAATGCATGCCCTCGAAAAGAGCGTTTACAATGCATGTCCTTGAAAAGAGCGTTTTCCAAGCAGCCAAACTGTGCGGAAAGTGTCACTTTTTTTACTAGTGCTTATTACTTTCCTGTACTTTTTTAATTTTTAACTCCAACGTCAGTCCGCCGCATAGAGTTTTTATTATTTGAAAAAAGTTAAAAAAAATTGTTAAGTATCGATCATCATTCATATAAACCTAAAACAAAACTAATACGTCATTTAAGGCGTTTTTAATTACTCTAGATTTTGATTTTGATCAATAAATTAATTTTAAATATTCATTAAATATGTTTGGCAGAATGAATATTTTGCTCGTGTCTTTTTGCGTTATGACGTGACAGCTATTTGCACATGCGCAGTAGATATGCCCGAGGAATTTGAACTATTTGTTAATCTGTGGATATGCTGAGCGCCCTTGAATAAGCGCCATTTTTTTAATTTCTTGCTTGGTTCAGATATATTTTTTTATTTCCTCGCACAATGCATCGTAAAATGTTGTATGATACACGTACGTAAGATGATTTCCAACTCGTGTCGATTTATCTATTCACTCGCTTCGCTCGCTCGTGAATATAAATACCACTCATCGGAAGTCACCTTCCTTCCGCACTTGTAGCATATATGACTATTTCAATACAATGATCCACTCTGCTCGACAAGATTTTGACACATGACATACCAGCTAGTCGACAGGTTGTTTTGCAAATTAAATCATGAAATTCAGGAATTTTCATGAACATTCAACATTCAAATTTATTCAGAAAAATTAGTTTACGCAGCTATTTTACACAGTAAATTTGTAAAAAATATCTTTATTTACATGTTGAGGTCGGTTAAACCGTGTCAGTCTACTGCAAAATGTGTACAAAATACGAATTACTACACCTTTCCAAACGGTAGACAATTTAGATTTGCAAAAATATATGCATAAACAACCTTTTCGCTTGCTGAAATGATGCAAAAGGACAAAATAAAGATATACTCATTTTATTTGCTTCCTTATGTACCTAAGTTTTCATACAAAAGTTCATAAACAAACAAGCCAAAATCCGGCAAAATTTTGCTTAAAGATTTGATGCAACCTTCCATCATGACATTTCTTTGGTGTTGATTTTTTTTATGCTGCCCATTTACCCGTCTCATAATCGATTAAAAATTTCATTCAACCTAATCGATTAAGTATCAAACAATTATTTTAAATTATTTCGATTGACTCGGTTCATTTAAATAAATTAGTGATTTTTAAATTGGAACAAATCCGTTTATAGGCATAAAATATAATAACAACCTAAAGTAATAACTACATAAATGATTTCATAATGTTATCTTAAGGTTACACTAGTCGACGGCACGAACTATTTTGTGCGCGGGGTTAAAATGCCTGCTATCTTATCCGACAACTCGTGCGAAAGAGATAGAGATTTTTTGACTCGCGTTGTTATGGGCCTATCGGGTGACTAGTCGCGGAGGGTAGCGGGATCCGAGGCACGGTGCGCCGCTGGCTGACCGCAGGTAGTTGGGGGCCCAAGTAGTGTGCCAGCCACACACGAAAGGCTGCCCCGCCAACTGTCGAAAAATCCCGGGATGCGCCATCGTGCTGGTTGGCGACCAGACGAGAGTGCCCGATGGACATTCCCGGGGGGGCTCGGGCGTCCCCGCAGTCTCCAGACTAGTCCCCCAATGATGGCGTCCGGACTCCGCGTGTCTGAAGGTTGCCAGCGTGGAACCTCATCTCACTTCCTTTTCCTCACCTTTCTTCACTCACAGCAATAATGCCAAGGAACAAAAAGAGAAAAGCTGAACAGCGGCAGCACTCACTCTCACATAAGGTGCACCTCAGTAACATCCGAGGTCTGCACTCGAACCTTGTCGCAGTCCATCACCACCTTGAGACTGAGAAACCAGCACTTTTGTTCCTTACGGAGACGCAGATCGGATGTCCGTCGGACGTGGCATACCTATCTTACCCAGGATTTACCCTGGAGCACAAATTCAAGCCACGTGCAGGTGTATGTATGTACGCCCGCGACGACATCTGCTATCGGCGTCTCCGTGACCTTGAAGACACTAACTACTCAGTGCTATGGGCCCTGGTGGACACAGGTCTGGATAAGATTATCTATGCCTGTGTCTACCGATCGCATAGCGGTGATCTGGAGACAACCAGGATCACACAGTACCTGAGTGAGGCGGCTTATGTGGCCCAGCAACGGTACCCTTCCGCCCAATTAGTGTTACTGGGGGACTTTAATGCTCACCATCAGGAGTGGCTCTTCCCATACCAGTGTACTGACCATGCTGGACGAGAGATGCGAAATCTTTCGCTGGCGCTTAATCTCACCCAGCTGGTGCAGGGGGCTACGAGGGTGCCGGATGTTGATTCGCATACGGCCAATTGCTTGGACCTTCTGCTGACAACAGATCCAGACCGATACTCAGTGTCGATTTCATCACCTTTGGGTAGTTCCGACCACTGTCTGGTGAAGTCTGTATCCGTCTACTCCCCGCCCGATCCCAGCCCGAAAGGCACCCGGCGGGTTTGGCGGTACAGGTCAGCAGATTGGGATGGGATGCGATCTTTTTTCGCATGCTATCCTTGGCAGCCCATTTGCTTCTCTTCGGAAGATCCATCGTCATGCGCTGACGCCGTGACTGATGTGTTGCGCCAGGGGATGGAGTACTACATTCCATTCTCTGACGTAGCGCTTTCCGGCGTTGACCGACCATGGTTTGGTGCTGAGTGCAACCGCGCAAATGCGGTTAAACACAAGGCTTACCTAGCATGGGTCGACGCTCGAGTGCACAAAGCGAGTGACGTAACTCAGAAGAAGAGAGCCTTCAACAGGGCTGCCAAGTCTTGCAAAAAGGCGATGCGAAGGGCACGTTTTGACCATATTAGCAGAATCGGGAACAAACTAGCTTCATACCCTGCTGGTAGCAAAGCGTTTTGGTCCCTGGCTAAGTCGGTTGAATCAAACTTCTGTCGCCCCTCACTACCACCACTGCTGAGACCCGACGGGTCACTGGCCCACTCCGCCGAGGACAAGGCAAACTTGTTTGCCTCCCTTTTTGCGGAATCTTCGCGTCTGAACTCTGATGGCGCGCGGCCCCCTCCGTCTCCTGTTGGATGTGGGACGAGTATGTCGGGTATTCGCATCCATCAGAGGGAGGTCTGTAGGGTGTTGCGTAACCTTGACGTGAACAAAGCTAGTGGCCCCGACGGGATACCGGCAACTGTACTGAAAACTTGTGCGCCTGAATTGTCTCCGATCCTGACACGCCTATATCGCCTTTCGTTAGTGACTGGAAAGGTGCCGAAGGCTTGGAAGCAAGCTAACGTTCAGCCAGTCCCCAAAAAGGGTAGTCGGGCTGACCCGGCAAACTACAGACCCATCTCGGTAACGTCCATCCTCTGTAAGAGTATGGAACGTGTGCTGAACAATAAGCTCCTGGCATACCTAGAAGACAATGACATCCTCAGTGACCGCCAATACGGCTTCCGCCGAAATCGGTCAACTGGGGATCTTCTAGCGTATGCCATTCACGTCTGGAGTGAGGCCATCGAGAGGCACGGGGAAGCGCTTGCTGTCTCCCTTGACATCTCGAAGGCTTTCGACAGGGTCTGGCATGAGAGCCTTATTGGTAAGCTTCCTTCCTTCGGTCTGCCTAGTGGTCTGTGTGACTGGATTGTTGACTTCCTGAGGGAGAGGTCCATCCGAGTGGTTATCGATGGCTGCTCGTCCGGTCAGCTAGGTATTAACGCCGGAGTCCCTCAGGGGTCGGTGCTCTCGGCTACACTGTTTTTGCTGCACATTAATGACCTGCTAAAACCCGGAACCTTTGGGTACGCAGACGACAGCACGGTTGCTGAGAGATACGTGTCCGGCGCACGGGCTACTGGGACTGAGATCCGGTCTCTCCGGGAGGCCATGGTTGAGCGCTTGAATCTGTCTTTGGAGGCAGTCTCCGAATGGGGCGATGCCAATCTAGTCAATTTCAATGCAGCTAAGACCCAGGCGTGTCTTTTTTCCGCAAAAAAGAGCCTATTCCACCCGGCTCCATCTTTCCGTGGTGTAACCGTGCCGATAACTGACCATCTCGACCTTCTTGGTGTTACTTTAACATCGACCCTCAATTTTGGTCCATTCATTGAGGCAAAGGCTCAGTTGGCTGCAAAAAAGTTGGGGATCCTTGCAAAGGTGAGACGGTACTTCACGCCTGAACAGCTGCTCAATTTGTATAAAGCGCAAGTTCGGTCATGCATGGAGTACTGCTCTCACCTTTGGGACGGATCTGCCAAATATCAACTTGATGCACTTGAGTCGATTGACAAACGGGCCAAGAGGCTTATCGGCCACGATGCACTGGTCGCCTCAAAGCTCCAGAGCCTTGAACATCGACGCCAAGTGGCCAGTCTGTCGGTTTTTTATCGGTTACATTTCGGGGAGTGTGCGATGGAACTGCACAATTTGATTCCGCCTAGCCCTTTCCATCACCGGACAACAAGACGCACGGCAATGCGCCACCGGTACATGGTGGACATCCCACCCATACGTACAAAGCGTTTTGCGAATACTTTCATTGTACGCACAGCTAAGGAGTGGAATTCCCTGCCGGAGTCTTTGTTTCCTGATAGCTACAACCTTGGGGTCTTCAAGTCAAGAGTGAATAGGTTACTTCTAGGCAAGCGTGCTTCACCGTCGACCACATCATCGCTTACCATCAGGCGAGATAGTGGTCAAACGCGAGCCTATCGATAAATAAAAAAAAAAAATAAAAAAAAAGATGCTGTGATGAGCACTAAGAAGCTAGTTCGCGTACGAATTAGCACTTTTGTAAGTTTGTAGCGAAATGGATGATGATTTAGGATGAAAACGACCGCGCAAAATTTTATAAACATACCTTTGGGAGTCTAGATATCATGAAAAAACGACTAAATGTATATTTTCAAAATAAAATTATTTGCATTGTTGAACTACTAATCTATCCCTGTATGGTGGCCGTTTTGCAATTTTCCTTCTTCTTATGGTATTTATTGAAACCATAAAGATGCGTTAAAATTAGTGTTGAAATTTGGAACTTTCGACGCTCATAACTTTCAAACATATTTCTTTTTTACTTTTTTGTTTCCATACAGGGCTAGATAATGATACATTTTAGTATAAAAGAGATTTACTTTTTATTTTTTTTATTTTTGATGGGTTTGCTCTTGACTCTAGTCTAGGTCAGAGGTGACAGAGTCAGAGTCGACTTTGATGTTTTCGGAAGGTCTTATACAGAATGACCAGTATAAATACGAGTATGTCTATATTTGATAATTAGGCGTAGGGAGGAACTGGTACTGACACTTACGCGAATCCGAAGCCAGCTATTATAGCATAGTTGTCAATCGAGATAGGGCTGAAAATTAAAATCCAAGATGGCAACCATACAATTTATCGTAATAGAAGTCATTAACATGATTTTCAAGGGTTGTGATTCAGAAAATTAATTCAAAATAAATCTAAGAAAGCGGTGCATACGTACCAAGCTGCTTTACGACAACTTAATCTGTATATATAAAAGCGAAAGGTCACTCATTCACTCATCACGAAATATCAACATAAAAAACCGCTTGACGTATATAGATGAAATTTGGCAGGGAGGTTTCTCAAGTGACGTAAGTGCTCATTAAGAAAGGATTTTTGGAAATTCCACCCCTATGGGGGTAAAAAGTGGGTTGAAAGTTTGTATGAAATTTCTATATTTTGTAAGTTGGACACGTGAAATTTTAGAATTAGCCTGTTGGTTGATAAAAATAATTTATGTATTTATTGGTTTTTAGAAATTCCACCCCTAAAGGGGCGCCAGACTACCACATAAGTGTGCCCTAGCAGTTGAGTGTGTCATGCTCTCTCAAATGTCTCTCTGATGGTGCCACGTGGTGTTGGCTCATTAGGTTTCCTTGATGATGGTTGAGTTGGGTGGTGCCGATTCATGCGTCATGTTCGTGAACGGGCGCTGTCAATTGGGACTGGTAATAACTTAACTCCCTCGGATGTTAATGTTTTTCTAGTACTTATTATATAACTGCACAGTACATGTGTGATTACTTTTCATACTTTTTACCTGTACGTAGTATAGGTACGAGTAGTATGTAGTAATATTCTGGATGCATCGTCATCACATATATGAATTTATTAATGTATGTACTTATGTAAATATTGTAAAACACTTATTTTTTTAAAAGAGTAAATATAGAGTTTCTTGTGCGTTCTTCTCCATATCAAGTTACTTTTCCGAATGCATTGTAGAATAACTTTTTATAACTTGTAAATTTTAATTGTTGACATTCAAAAGTGCCGCTTGGTGGCCTAGTTGAAATAAATATATTTGACTTTTTTGTACTTTTGACTAAAGGGAGCGAGTTTGTTGCCATCAACCGGGCGTAAGTCCAGACTCCGGACTGCTACTGAGGAATGCCAAATTGAAAAATCCAATAATATTTTGCCCGACTCAGGAATCGAACCATAGACCTCATACTCATCAGTATCAGTTGCGAGCACTAGACCAACACCACGAGGCAGGCAACGAAGTAGATTCTATCTAGATTAGCAAGAAATTATCTGAAATGAGTCAGGTATAGGATACTGGAACTTTTGAACTAAACTTTTCCGTGTGAGTTACTAGGAACTGCGATATGTTACTTTTTAACCGACTTACCAAAAAGGATGAGGTTCTATGTTCGACTTTATGTATGTTTTTTTTGTGTATGTTCACCGATATCTCCGTCAATTGTGAATCGATTTTGAAAATTCTTTTGAAATTGGTCCCATTTTAATTTGGTGAAGATCTGATAAAGAACTTCGGAGATATACAACAGAACTCTTCAATAAATAACGGAAAATCTCTCGGGATTTGCTGCAATCTCATGTCTGTTTATTGTTTATACCATTTCATAACAAAACATCACGCCAGTACGCTCGAAAGGGGTACGCAGATCTCTCTCATTTCATCGCTTATGTTCAAGTTTCATGTTATTCGGGTAATCTATTCTGGCGTTATAGGTATTACTAAACAACTTGCCTATTAGATAGGTACAACTAAAAAGGGTAAAATGAAAAACTTTTTTGCAAAAAAATACTACCGACTTCCAAATAAAAAACTACAAAGTGAAAAATAACTTTATTTTTGGAAGTCGGTGTCTAAATAGCAAAAAAAATTGTACCTACGAAAGACACCGCTTCCAAAAATAAAGTTATTTTTCACTTTTTTGTTTTTCATTTGGAAGTCTGTATTATTTACACCGCATAGACTATACTTAGTGTGAAAATATGACTACATATATTGATACAATATTTACTCTAACACAACAGTTAGCCGATATCGGCAATGTTATAGAAGACGCTGAAATCGCCGAGATCATGTTGAGTGGCCTACCTCAAGAATATGTACTGTTGCACTTTGGTATCAGGTTAAGAGACTGCATCTTTCACAAGTCAGCTTAATTCAGAGCTAGTGCGGGCACGATTGTTACAAGAAGAATTTCGTAAGAATAATTCAGATCTTAGTTCAAAAAGAAACAACAATGCATTTATTGCTAAGAACTCAAGAAACAAGAAGATTATATGCCATTTCTGTAAGAAGCCGGGACATATTCATGTCAAATTGTTTCAAAAGGAAGCGACAGATGAAGGCGAGGGAGCAGAAACAATCCAATACAGAAGAACATACAATGGTGGCTTCAGCTTACCTAGCTGCTGCTTCTAGACCAGGATCTGATATCGCGGACTTCATCGTTGATAGTGGATCAACTTCTCATATGATAAATAATGATAAATGGCTAAGTAATTTTAAGAAAAGTAAGATAATGATAAATTGTGCTGATAAGAAGACAAAGTTAGAGAGCTCTGGTTGTGGGGATGTACAGGTAAGCAAAAATGGTTTATGTAAAGTGGTGAAAGATGCTATGTACGTACCACAATTGTCTGAAAATTTACTGTCGGTGAGTAAGATGTGCGAGAAGGGAAAATCTGTTGTTTTCAATGCTTATGGTTGTTTTATTTATGACAGTTGTACTGTTTAAGGCAAGCCAGTTATGTCTGCTAATTTATGTAAGGGTGTATATAGGTTGAATGGTATTTTTGCAAAGGAGCAGTCGATGGCTATCCTACATCAAGTGCAGGTATCACAGACTGCAAGGTTAGCTGCGTCAGATAGTGTGAGTGCTGATTTATGGCATCGCAGGTTAGGGCATCTTAGTTTGAGAAGTTTACGCTCATTGAAGGAGTGAGGTGTGGTGTGGTGTGTGGTGTGTCGTTTCAGATGAGTGACAATAGTCACTCATCTGAAACGAGACATTATCCACACCACACGCAAGTTTGCAGCTTATTAGCTGCAAACTTGTGTCGCATGCCTGGAAGTGAAGCCGGTGGCCAAGGCTTACCCAAAGGGTGAGGAAAGACGTGCGAGCCAACCCCTTGAGCTACACAGTGATGTGTGTGGCCCTATGAGTTGGGGCGGTCCAAGATCAGAGGCGGCTGTACTTTAAGTTCACTCGTGCACTGAACTGCCAGATTTAAAAAGGTTTAGAAATAAAATAAAAATGTTTAATAATATCTGATTAACGATCTATTCAATATATACGAAATTATGACGAACAAATTTAAGCTCTTTGCTAAAGTAATAAGACGTATATTGCTGTAAAAAATACTCCCCGTGCGCTAGGCTAAAGCGCACGGCGAGAGTTCATACAATTCTATGAGAAACAAGCGAAAACGCCTGGCGCGTGAGACAGAGATAGTTCAATAGAAAATGTACGGCGAAATATGACCATTCTCGTGCGCCGCACCAGAAAACCGAAGATTACCGAGAGCGGGCGAGGTTTGACGAACGAAATTTATCTTAGGGTCGAGTACCAACATTAAAAGTTGTACAACGACGTAACTAGATGGCGTTGGCGTCGAATTAGAAGTCGCTAGCGAGATGGTTTGCCGATTTACATAGGCTCCTGTGAATTTTAGCATATCTAACACAATTACCCAGTGAGACGGCAAAGTGCACTGCCACTACTATGATCCACCAGCCGCCACTGTCCAAGATATCTTTTGACCCTTACAGACGACTATTCAAAGAAGACTTTTGAATATTTATTGAAGAGGAAATCCTAGGTGATGTCTTGTTTTATTAAATTTAAAACTGAGGTCGAGAAGCAGACTGGCTTGTGTGTGAAGTGCCTGCGTTCAGATAACGGTGGTGAATATGTAAATTCAAATTTTTGGAATTTCCTTGAGAAGAAGGGAATTATTCACCAGTTAACGGTACCGTACTGTGCTCAGCAGAATGGTGTTTCGGAGAGACTCAATAGAGTTATTATGGAGAAGGCTAGGTGCATGTACTGACATGCAGGCCTTTGCAACCGTTTCTGGGGAGAAGCAGTCATGACTACCATATAACTAAAGAATCATAGCCCCACAACAACACAAGTTAGTCTAGGACATCTTCGACTTTTTGGATGCATAGCATATTCTCTACTGCCGGAGCCGAATCGTACAAGTAAACTGAATGCTAAGGCTATACTGTGAGTTTTGTCGGTTATTCTAATCAGGAAGCTAATCAATTGGATTCTCACAATGAAACTATGAATCAATTGAATAATTATCGTTATAATGATAATGAAATATGTGATAATTTAAATAAATCTAATTATGATTTCTCGTATGAGTTTACAGATGCAGAATCGAGCAATGAAAACGCGAGGGACAGCGAGGAGATGCAATCCCCAGCTGAGATGGAGCTTTCCGATGAGGGGCTGGAGGAGCAGCCAGCTTCCCATGGAGAGACAGCTGTTCAAGGGGATGGCACGACTGGTTCAGGAAAACCTGTGACTGTCGGTGTCCGTCCTATTCGCAGTACACGTGGTAAACCACCAGCAAGGTTTGAAGATTTTGAGATTATTATGTTTGCTGACTCATTATTTCATGAGCCCCAATCGTATGAAGAGGCTGTTGTATCTGAAAACGCTAGTGAGTGGCTAAAAGCTATGCAGCTAGAGTATGACTCGCTTGTTCAGAATTGTTGCCTTTGGGCTTGCCTGGGTTCTGGTGGTGTGGAGGGAGGTTCTTGAAATAAAGACGTCTTGATTTATATTAATTATTTTATTGGGACACACGTCCATTTTCCATGATCAGATAATTGCAAGAGACATAGAACATATGTTACATTATAGATATTTCATCAAAGATAGACGATTATGCTAAATGCCCTTTTTCCTTTAAAGTGACAGTGACATTTCTGAAAAGACTTTGACAAGTTTAATAATTAACATTGACAGATTTGAAATGAATTACACCTACAACATATACCTAACCTTAAAACTTTGTTAGGCAAAGCTAGGTTAACAATATTAATTAATACTATTTATTACATATGTCACATCAAGGCTGGCCGATAGATGTAAGCCATCGGGAAGTCAGGATGTATTCCCTTAGGTTAAGACATCGTGTGTGGGCAGGTCGGTGGGTACAATCGTGCAAATGAAATCACATAAGTTATTCGATACACTGGGTTTATTCAAATAGACAAGTTACATTCTTGCTAACTAATATTACGGATCGACACTGATTCTACGACGTCTTGGCTCTACGGCTGTCAGTACTCAACTGCTCTATTCTGCTGTCCCACTACTCAAGCGGTTAGAAAAAGCGCGCCAATGCGTAGTTGTTCTTGCTTTGCCGCCAGATAGCGTGCTTGCGATTTGTTTTAACGTCCGTACTATTGACTAAACCCGACACATACAATATTATAATCTTACAGATTTAATTTATGTTTCTTTTTAACAATCTACCTCTCGAGCTATATCCAGCTTGAGACGGCATTTCCTTTTCAGATTGATAAGCATCGTTATTTTTGGACATTACAGAGATATGAGGTATGTTATCATTCTTAGGACTACTGATTAAGTTTTCTACGTCAATAGGACTTTGTAAATTACATTCTTCATTCGTTTTTAACAAATCCTGACTTTCATATTCATTAAACTCATGTACGATATGTCGATACAAAGGGCCGGGTGATATTTGTCAACAGGTGATAAAGGCACCAAACATTCACACACTGATACAGTTTCATTACATAAAACTAAGTCTAGAATCTTACCATGTTCATTTAATATTCCATTACACTGCTTTAAGCCTAAAAGACGCAACTCATCTGTTAGCGCATACTCGTCAGAACTACAGATATTTACTGGTAATAATGTGCTATTATTTAACTGCCACAAAATACCACTCAGGTTAAAATCGCCAACAACTAAATAGTTATTGGTTTTTTTTATTTATTTTTTGTTCGAGATGGGTTTGCTCTTGACTCTAGTCTAGGTCACAGGTGACAGAGACAAAGTCGACGATGGAGTGAGCTTACCCAGAAGAAGCCTGTTCACTCTAACTTTGAAGAGATTCGGGTTGTATGCGTACGGAAACACAGACGCAGGCAGTGAGTTCCACTCTTTTGCAGTGCGCATTATGAAGGATGTTTGGAAGCGCTTGGTGCGAATTGGTGGAATAGCTTTTTGAATTGGTTGGATTATTAATCACTATATTACTTAAGCTATGGAGAAAATTTGATAATTGTTCGGAAAAAGAATAGCCACGGTTATGCTTACACAGATAGATGACACAAATATTCAATTTAAAGTAACTTCTCGTATTAGGCTGACGCGCACTCAAAGTTACCCACAAGTCTTCAGCCGAGGAGTGAAATTGCGGCTGGGGAATCGCAGAAATACACTTACGGACGGCCACCAAGACACCACCACCACGAGACTGACCTGTAAGACAGTAATCCCGGTCGCGACACCACACAATAAACTGATCACCGAATAATTCCGAGTTTGATATGCCATCTACCAACCAAGTTTCTGTTAATACAATAACATCGTATGAGCATAAGCATAGTTGGCGAAAGAAGAATTCAGTCTTTGTACGGAGGCCACGAACATCTGATAATATACATGCAATCTTTTACCTTAGTTTAAAGCAATTGATTCATACAAGTTAAAGCAACAAAATTATTTACACGATAACAACCACTCAAGTAATGTGAAAATACTAACACCTTTTGTCGACGTTTCATAAGTGCCCATGTAGGCCTACATGGGCACTTATGAAACAAAAATACTTATGAAAAAAAAAAAAAAATTTTTTTTTTTTTTTTTTGATTTTTGGAGAGGGGGAAGGGGTCACTGACGGTGAGGAAGCCCGACACTTAGGACATCTCCACGCCGCTCTTCGGTCAGCTCCTAATTTTCTCCACCCGACCTCCGTGATGCTAGCGCAGCCAAAGTACAAGTGCCGCCCGCATGAGGTACACTGAACACCATCATCAAAGTCAGAATTGCAGCTGGCACACTTCATCATAGTTGACGGTGAAGTTTGTAGATGAAATCGATTATGAAGGATGAAATGATCAGTAAAATGTTTAGAACCACTGATTAACCGGACCGGTCGTTCGAGGCGCGTCGGTACTTGCGTAGCAATTGTGTGAAGTGGGTAATATTAGTGGACAACCGAAATGCGTGCTTGCTTAGTGGGTGATCGCGAGTGACTGCTTAGTATTCCTGGATAAGATTGATAGGCTCCTCAACAACTGCATCCGGCTCGTATTCAATCTGAGGAAATATGACCAAGTGTCGAGTTGTTCTCAGCTCAAATGGACGCCCATTCGGCAGACGCGAAATTTACGCGCTTTGACCACGCTTTTCTCTCTTCTCAACTCGCCCACCCCTCCTTCTTATTTCATCCCTCAATTCCAATATCTGTGTACTTCACATGCTAGGAATCGATGTTCGTCTAATAAAATTGCTTTCTAATTTTCTCTTGCTTTGTCCTTCTCATACTTCTGATTTTATTCATTCTTCCTTTCATATTCAGTCCATTCTTCTCTGGAATGCGCTTACACTCGATTTCAGGACGACCACCAGTCTATATGCATTTAAGCGGAAGTTGCGATATTATTTTCTACTTCATTAGCAGAGTCGTCTTAATTACATGCCTATTTATTTATATATGTTTATGTATATGTCGGGTTTAGTCAATAGTACGGACTTTAAAACAAATCGCAAGCACGCCATCTGGCGGCAAAGCAAGAACTACTACGCATTGGCGCGCTTTATCTAACCGCTTGCATAGTGGGACAGCAGAATAGGGCAGTTGAGTGAGTTGAGTACTGACAGCCGTAGAGATATGACGTCGTAGAATCAGTGTCGATCCGTAATATTAGTAAGCAAGAATGTAACTTGTAACTTGAGTCTTATTTGAAAATACACAGTGTATCGAATAACTTATGTGATTTCATTTGCACGATTGACCCACCTACCTGCCCACACATATATATATGTAGCATTAAGGCTTGCCGATAGATGCAAACCATTGGGAAATCAGGATGAATCCCCTAAGGTTAAGACATCGTGTGTGGGCAGATCGTTGGGTACAATCGTGAAAATGAAATCACACAAATTATTCAATACACTAGGTTTATTAAAATAGTCACAACTCACAATAACAATCTTGCTTACTAATATTACGGATCGACACTGATTCTACGACGTCTTTGCTTTAAGGCGGTCAATATTCAACTGCCATATTCTGCTGTCCCCACTACGCAAACGGATAGAAATAGCGCGCCAACGCGTATTTGTTCTTGCTTTGCCGCCAGATGGCGTGCTTGCGATTTGTTTTGACGTCCGTACTATTGAATAAATCCGACACGGCCATCCTGCGAGACAGGCGTCCTCGTCTGTTCCTTATTGTCAGGTTTTCTCTATCGAATCATGGTTGGTTCTGTATCGAATCATGTGGAAATTCTCAATGAATGACCTCAGCCCTTGGGGAAAGTCAGAGGGTCTGTCAGACTCCTACTGACTAAAACCACATGGTGTTCTGTAGGCCGTAGTTCCTCTTGAGAGGCGAGCGTGGAACACAGCACGTCGCCTTCTCGGGCCTCTCTCAGGTGACAGATCCCCAAATCCATCACCCGCAGGCATCATCTTCTTGTCCTTGCTCCATGCCATCTCATGGTCACCTCGTGTTGCACCACACGTCGTCTTATTCTACTCCATCCTGGAAATCTACCATCATACAAGGGATGTTGATGTGTTTTCTGAAAAATACAAAATTTTCAAACAGTATTTCTCGTCCAAACCTGACTCATACTCTAGAGTGAGGAAACATTTTGGAACGATCAATCATGATCGTTTAAATCTCTCTGTTCACTATTGCAAGGAACGAGTAATTCTATTACCAATTTAAAGAAAATAGCAATTCAATCAACGATTTGGTACCTAAAACCACCCTATATACCACTGATAGTCATTAATGTCACATTAAGTGAAACAAAAGAAACAAGACACCAGGTATCTGTTTGTCATTATTATGTTGTAATTAAACACTGCACTTCTTGGATATTAGTTTTATTTTAAGTTTCATTTTACAGACACGTTTATGCTATAGCCATGTTGGAATCTTCTAGCACACCGATGGGCGGGAACTCTATGATCTGTCATAGACCAAACACAGACAACCATAAACATCCCCCCTTTTCCAAAGCTTTACATTACAATCAAAGAGTAAACTATTATATGTTTACTACTGTTCTAAAATAAACACATGCAATCAAATAATTCGTTCTTACTAATGCATACTAATTTTCTAAATCAGAGCTATCAATATAATCTTTAAATTTAATTGGCCTCCTAACTGGACGACCACTGCGTGTTACATTTATAGTGTCATTTGGTATTGAAGTATTTAATGGTTCATTATTGGGTAGTTCTTCGGAGTTATTGAGATTATTATCATTACAAACATTTTCATCTTTACTGCTTTCATTTAGTCTAGCATCAGGTTCAATTTCAGAAATCATCTTTTCATTAGATACAAGTGAACTATTCTGCATATTATTACTATCACTGGAGTTACATGATAAGTTTTTATAATTATTATTCTCTAAATTATTAGAATTACAAACATTGTAGTGTGGTTTAATGAATTTTCTATTTCTCCTATACCTATTCCCTACTTCATCCCCCACCACATAAGAACGGGGTTCATCACATATTTTTATAATTTTACCTATAGTCCAGTTAGCATCTAGTGACTTCTTAAAATACACATTTTGATTGACACATAAATCCATGAGAGATTTTGAATTTTTGTCATAATTTTTCTTTACAGACTCTAGATGATTGTTATATTCCTTTCCATAAATAGCAACTTTTGGCTTCAAATTACTTTTTGAAATGGGTAGTAATGAATTTAAAGTTCTTGAAAATAACAATTGTGCAGGAGATGGCAGATACGACTTAGGAGTATTTCTATAATTTAGCAAACCTAGATATGGATCTGAACCATCCTCTTTGCATTTTTTGAATATGCTTTTAAATATTTTTACACCACTTTCGCTTTGCCCGTTTGATTGTGGATACATTGGGCTTGATTTGATATGCTCAAATTTGTAATTGGCAGCAAAATTCTTGAACTTTTCAGATGTAAATTGCGGGTCGCCATCAGTAACTACTATTGCTGGAATACCGTGTCTTGCAAAGATAGATTTACAGTTCAATATTACACAGTCACTTAATAAATTATCCAGTTTACTAACTTCAACATACTTTGAATAATAATCCATGAATACAAGAAATTCTTTGCTATCTAGGGTACAAATGTCAATGCCAACCTTGTGCCAAGGCAGTTTCTCTATATCATGATTAATCAATGGTTCTTTCTGTAAATTTGGACTGAATTTACCACAAGGCTCACATTGTTTTACAAACAATTCAAGGTCTCTATTTATGTCTGGCCAAAAAATGCATGACCTAGCTCTGATTTTACACGTACTTAATCCTACATGTCCCTGATGAATATTTTTTAACATATCTATTTTCATTGATTCAGGTATAACAATTAAGTTACGCTTTAGTAAAATGCCATCTAATGTGCTTAGCTCATCTCTAAAAGTCCAGTAGTTTCGTAATTTTTGATCTACATCTGAAATATTTCTTGGCCAGCCACTTTTAACATAACCCATAATTTCTTTAAGTATACAATCAGATTCAGTTGCTGCTCGAATTGTCTTTAATTGAATATTAGACACAGGTAAAGAGTTTCTTTGCAGCTTAACATGACATATTATATTCTCGATAAGTTGCTTCATTTTAGATTCTACTTTGTCAGCGCAGCTTCTAGATAATGTGTCAGCAATGAAAAGTAAGCGTCCTGGTTTGTATTTTACTTCTAAATTATAACCTTGCACAGCTAACATCATTCGTTGTAATCGGGCAGGTACTTTATATAAAGGTTTTTTGAACAATGTTTCCAATGGTTTATGGTCTGTTTCAACATGTACTTTGCGCCAGTAAGTGTATTGATGCATTTTATAGCACCCAAAAACTATTGCTAACATTTCTTTTTCTAATTGACAGTAATTTTGCTCAGTAGAATTAAGGGATCGAGAACCAAATGCAATTGGCTTACCATTTTGTAAGACTACAGCTCCCATAGCGGTTGATGAACTATCAACTGATAACACAATGTCTTGGTTTGTATTGAAAAAGGCTAAACATGGACTGCTGCACAAAGCTTTTTTCAACTTGCCTACAGCTTCTTCTTGGTTGCTATCCCAGATGAACACAGCATCTTTTTTCATTAACATTCGCAAAGGTTCAGTAATTTTTGAGTAATTTGGAATGAATCGAGACAGATAATTACACATTCCCAAGAATCTTTCCAAATCTTTCTTATTTTCAGGATGTTTCATATTCACTACTGCCTGTACTTTATTAGGGTCTGGATATACACCATTTTCTGTGAATTTGTGCCCTAGGAACAAAAGTTCTGTCTCAAAAAATTTGCATTTAGATTCATTAAATTTAAATACAATACCATTTCTCATTGCAATTTCCATCACTTTTTTAAGTCGTTCATTTAAATCGTCTACTGATCGGGCAAAAATACACAGATCATCGATGTGTGGTATTACTCCTTCCACATTTTCAAACATTTGATTAATTATCCTACTAAATTCTTCTGGAGCGGAGCTTATTCCAAAAGGTAATCTTTTATAGCGATATCTACCGAATGGTGTTATGAATGTGCACAGATCTGAACTCTCCTCATTTAAATTCAACATCCAAAACCCATTAGAAGCATCTAATAGTGCGAAAACTTTAGCATCCTGCATTTTACTTTTAATTTCATCTAGTGTGGGTAATTGATATTTTGGTTGTACTATGTATTTATTCAAAGCTCTTGGATCAATACACATTCTCAATTTACCATTTGGTTTACGGACAGAAACTAAATTATTAACCCATCTAGTGGGCTTGGTTACCTTTTCTATGACCCCTAATCTCTCCATTCTTTTGAGCTCTATGCGCATTTCAGGCAATAGTGAAAATGGAACACGCCGGGCTGCTTGTATAGTTGGGACCGCATTACTGCTTAGCTGTATGTTCACTGACCCGGGAATGCAACCAAGACCACCATTGAACAGCTCACTGTAATTAGTTTTTAAATCTTTTATTAATTTTGCAGTTCTATTAGACTGACATGTAACATTGTGAACATTGACTAAGTTAGTGTTCGCTGAAATGAAATTATAGGTCAAACATGTTCTACAACCAAGAAGAGTGGGAATATTTCCATTAATTATTATAAATTTGACCTTATATTTTTTCTTATTAGGATGTACAATTTCTAACCAGCAGGTTCCTCTAACAGGGACACATTTCCCATCCAGCTGAATAACTTTTTTGTCACATGGTAATATATCAGATTTTTTTAAGCACAGTTGTTTACATACCTCACTTCCTATCACATTACAGGCTGCTCCAGTGTCCATTTTTACAAGTAGTTTTGTATCATTGACTGTAAATTCTTGAAGAATCTCATTACCCACAAATCCAATGAAAAAATCACCTTGATCATCATCTTTCTCAGTGCCTTCTATCTCCTCAGCCAAGTTTACCTTTTTAAAGGTATTTTTTCCTCTGCAACTCTTTGAGAAGTGATTTTGCTTGTTACATTTATAACATGTTTTCCCATAGGCTGGGCACTGATTCAAGTTGTGGGATAACCCACAATTTCGACAATTCTTAACTAATTTACTTTGCCTATTGACAAGCAACACATCCTGGCCAGTACTTGGAGACTCATATCTCTGGTTTTCCAAATATCTGCTAGAAGCCTCCGCGCTTAGTAAAAACTTCATAACATAAGTAATGGTTAGTTTACTTTCATCTTCCGCCATAAGTTTTGTTTTTAGCGTATTATATTTTTGGTCAAGTCCTGCTATAATTTTTGACACTGTCAAGCTTTCTCTTAAGTCCTGGAATTCGCACATGTTGCCCAGGTTTATTACCCTCTGAAAGTATTCCTCTAATCGTGCATTATTTTGCGTAATTCCAAAGAATTCACTTCTTAAAATTGTAAGGTTCTTTTTAGGTGAAAAATATTCGTCGAACAGTGTCAACACCTGTTCTAATGTTTCGCTCCCCTTGCAGTTGAATGTATTATAGATTTTTAAACCTTCGTCGCCAATGTAATTGAGTAAAATACTCACTTTTCTTTTTTCCTTTGCTTCATCAAGCCCTGAGGCTGTTAAATAGATCTCGAGTCTCTGACGAAACTCCTTGAAATTTGCCGACAGATTGCCTACGAATACCATGCCCCGTAGAGGCAGCAATGGCTCGGTGGCACCTGACACCATGTTTGTCATTATTATGTTGTAATTAAACACTGCACTTCTTGGATATTAGTTTTATTTTAAGTTTCATTTTACAGACACGTTTATGCTATAGCCATGTTGGAATCTTCTAGCACACCGATGGGCGGGAACTCTATGATCTGTCATAGACCAAATACAGACAACCATAAACAGTATCCTATTCAATAGCGATTTGTAGACATCGCATAGCTCTCCTAGCTATCTCATAGCGCTCTTTGCTATCTCATAGCTCTCTTAGCACTCACAGCTCTACTCGCATATCCTCACGATGTCGAGTCAACTCAACTCTCTGAATTCAGAACCTGTTCACACAGAGATTTAGTCTGTCCTATGTTACGTCAATTCATTATCTACTTCATCTACAATCTCATCTAGAATACCAAAATTATTTTAATTTTTTTAATGAGGTGTTGACGATTCGAACGTGACAGCGAGTTTACTTTATTTTAACCTCATGACTCAATAAGGAACTTTCTGTAGGTTCCCAACACAAACATGAATTTTCACACCAGACATAGTGTCACACAGACTTACAAGTGCCATACAGGCCTACCGTTGCCAAAAAGGCCAACATTTGCCACACAGGTCAACAGTTGCCGCTCAGGCTCACAGTTGTCACACAACGCTCGGCTACTCCTGACCAAACTTGATGATTGGGTTCGTGAAAATAGGCAAATTTTAGAGCTCTACTCTTTAACTAAATCATTACCCTGGGCCATGTACCACTAGTCGCTCCAAACAAACTTCAAAACTTATTCTGCAGCAAAAACTGCCAAGCTTACAGAAACCTTCGAGTAAAACCTCTAACGGCACGGCCCTCTAGCCGACTAGCAATTGTATTGCTCTCACAAAACGGTCTCTAGGGCGAATTTGAGATCGAATAAGGGACAGATGTATCTGACGTGTATACATCTGTCACTTACTCGATCTCAAATTGATACCGCTCTAAGAGCCTATGGTCACCCCCCTGACTCCGATCTCCGCCAGAATCTACTGATACGTTCAAACATAATACGTTCGATAGCCTGAATTAATCGACACCTTAAGCTTGCTAATTATCAAAATCCTTTTAACATCAACACCGACTGGTACATGACCCGCTGGCATCTTCCTTAACCTACAGTGTGCATACTTGTAGGTAAGCTTACCTATTTAAAGCTTTCAGTGTATAACGATCACTATCCTGTCATAATCACCTATCGCGGACTCAATATAGGGCCTATTTAGTTTATTACCACAGTTTCCTACACAACACTTCATTAGCAAAAGGTCCAACGATCAAAAAGTTCAACAACTAAACAAAGTAATTGTAACAATTCTGTTACTCTTTACCATAATTCAAAGGCAATGCAAACTCAACTCATGAAACCTCTTCGTAGACCCATCGCCACATGTTACTCATGAGGTGCGGTCCAGAATTTGTCTTATGAGTAGACATGTTAATTAGATTTGGTTTCATCACCACTGTCATCAACTATGATGTCCAATTCTCAAGGAACTTGGTGGTCGGGGATCCTTCTCACAGGATTCGCGCTTTTTACTCAAAGATCTTGGAACATACCGGCTGTTAATATGAGGGGTATTAAGCCTGATAATATTTGCTTCCTAATACCTCGTGTGAAAGAGCTTTATGAATTAACTTGGATCGATATCTTTAAAATCAAATATCAACAGTAACCATTTACTATCGCTCACCAACTCAGTTTTTATGTTAAGAAAACGATCGCGAGATCTGCTGCTATCGTAATATTACTTTGAATGTAAGCAAGTGAATTCAGATCTGAAAACGGTGGATGTAAATCGTTACGCAACATAAGATTTGTTCTGAATACACGTAGGTAAATAAGCAGTACCGTTACTAACTCGATACAATTGTGTTGGCCCAACGACATTACTAAATCGCTTTGCACTGAACATCACTAGTAGTGCAGTCATTTTGGATATCTCATTTCCTTCTCATGGGATATCTCATGCTAAATTTGGTACTGAACCAAACATTGAAACCAGGAAAGTACTAACTAGCCAATAGGAAACTCATTAGCTACTTGCTTAAGCTTAGCTTGCTAAGTGTGTCTTAATTACCTAGTGATAGTGCTAGATATAATCACTACCAATTCAGTGATCAAATGTGAACACTCCTAAAACTCAAAATAGCATCTCTTCACTAGAGAACATACGACCTCACTATCGAAATAAAATGGAAGCGACTCACCGAGTATTCCATTCCAAACTTACTTGCTTCCGACCTCACAGCTACCACCTGCGAACTGCTAGCCTGCCGTCGGTCTAACCTCTCAGATATTGACACGTCAGCCTTAGCATTCATCATCTGAATCGATGGCCTGCAGCAGAGACTCCACTACGACACAATATGGTATCTGAAACATGAAAAACACTACGAGAGTAAATATTCACAAGGTTAACTTAACCATACACAGCTTTGATGAAAATTAATCGGTGCAGCGGTGTAGTAACCTAAAACCGGCACGGAAAAATGGGGTACTATGAACAACGAATGTGAGTGCAGAGTGTGTCAAAAACATGAAACACCCATAATAGTGTACCAAGTGACCAGGTAGTTATTTTAAATTGGGACAATCCCACTAATTCAAAACCACTTCATCTCCTGAAAGCCAGAATCGACAGAGGCTACCACCAGTAAAGCGCAGAGACAATGAAGCACGACGAAGTCCCGGAGAATGAATTTAACTGTCTTGGATCCCGCAACGAAATTAATCAGAAAATAATGACGGAGGTAGGTATATGGGCTTTAGAGAATCCAATGAATGCCATAGCGTTTTAAGTCGCAATTAACGAGGCCTGGTAGGGTTTACCACCTTTTAGATAGTTTGGCTCTCCGACCACAAAAGAAGAATACTATGCTTCTTCCCAAAGTTAGTTAACTCTCACTACATAAAACTAACACATTATCAAACTAATCAAAATATTTCATTTGGTATTATCATAATTTCCAGAAGGATGTTTTTGGTACGGCAATGCTACTACATTACTTAAAAGTCCGAACAATAATATCCAGCTAAGGACTATTACAAGTGATAGTAGAATAATAACTCTTCAGCAACACTAAAACTTGACCAGCGATAACTAACATGAGATTATGGACTAGACATGGGTCATACCGTAAACAAAACCAGAAATTTGAATAATGAACACACTTTTCCACAGTCATAAGAAAATGAAATCGACTCACCAGATTGGCATAAAGATCAATGTGTTTGGGTCTTTCCACACGTCCATACGCTCCTCCTTGAACTGTCCAGCTCCTTGGTTATTGCTAGCCTCCTTGCTGCTCCACTCTGGACTGGTTTTTGATTATTCAAGACTGAGGGTAGTCGCAGAAACGAACTAATTTTGTTCCTATCTCAACTCACACCGCATTTTTTTTGCAAGAATGTAACTGCCATTTTTACCAGCATTGTTTTTACGTGTGATCTCATTAGCACGACCGAATCCCAATTCTGATGTCGCATCAAGGCTGGCCGATAGATGCAAACCATTGGGGAATCAGGATGTATTCCCTTAGGTTATGACATCGTGTGTGGGCAGATCGTTGGTTAGAATCGTGAAAATGAAATCAAACAAATTATTCGATACACTGGGTTTATTAAAATAGTCACAACTCACAGTAACAATCTTGCTTACTAATATAACGGATCGACACTGATTCTACGACGTCTTCGCTCTAAGGCGGTATTCAACTGCCATATTGTAACCGCGCAAGCGGTTAGAAAAAGCGCGCCAACGCGTACATGTTCTTGCTTGTCCGCCAGATGGCGTGCTTGCGATTGTTTTTTTTTCCAAAATATTTTTATTTTATTTTACATAGGCCTACATGGGCACTTATAAAACGTCGACAAAAGGTGAACGGTTCGGGTTAGTCGTTTCCTATGGAGAAGAACCGACAAGAAACTCCATGGTTACTCTTTTTAAAAATGGTTAGGTTTTACAATATTGCCATGTTACAGCATTAGTACTTCGATATGGGGGGACAACGTAGGCCCGACAATAAGTCGTGAGAAATGAAAAAAAAAGTAAAACGAGATAAAAAGTTAACAAATGTTAACAAGCATCTAGAAATCTAGAAGGCCTACATTTTTTTTTGACGTCCGTACTATTGAATAAACCCGACATATAAATATAAACGTATTTAATATAGTAAATATATATGTGTTTATTTTAACTATAATATTTGTCGCATCAAGGCTGGCCGATAGATGTAAACCATCAGGAAGTCAAGATGTTAGGTTAAGGTTAAGACATCGTGTGTGGGCAGGTCGGTGGGTATAATCGTGCAAATGAAATCACATAATTTATTTGTTACACTGGGTTTATTCAAATAGACACAAGTTACATTATTGCTTACTAATATTACGGATCGCCACTGATTCTACGACGTGTTAGCTATACGGCTGTCAGTACTCAACTGCTGTATTCTGCTGTCCCCACTACGCAAGCGGTTAGAAAAAGCGTGCCAATGCGTAGTTGCTCTCGATTGCCGCTAGGGGCATGCTTGTGATTTGACTTTACGTCCGTAATATTGACTAAACCCGACATAAATATATGTCATTATTCAATTTTACTTCAATAATTATTTAAATTTTTATGCACCTGTCATGTTATCTCTTCATCACCCTTGTTAGACTGGTAGAGAATGGTCCGCTTTTGTACCTATATGTTGCATGAAATTTTAAAAAATAAATAAATACCATCAATTAATTCTTCTTGTCCAACTCTTCCCAGTTCAGCTTGGGTTGGGTCTCTTGCGCCAGAGAGCTCGGTTCTGGGTTGTCTGAGTGCTCAGATTCTCTCTCAGGACCTCTTTCTGCATGTTTAGTCAGCAGGTGACGGGCCGTCGTCCCCTTCCTCACGGTAGATCGGGGATATTTAGGTCCTTTTTGATACGGTTGTCTTAACCACGTCTCACAATTTGGCCGTACCAACGCAGTCTGCTTTCTTTACCTCCTAGCCAATCGATGCTACTTTGAACGCCTGTCATACCCCTGACATACACTTTTCAAACTTTGTCTAGACGGGTTACTCCTCTTGCCCGTCTGAGCATTTTCATTTCACTTGTATGCAGCTGTTGTTCGTGTGCTTTTTTTGAAGGTCCAGCACTCCGCTTGCTATAGAATGTATTCCTCACCCGTTTTTTTTTGCAAAAGTTACTAGTGGCGCAAACTACAAAATATAATAAAATAAAATCGAGGGTAGAACAAAATATAATCCAATAACAAAATCATACAATAGAAAAGCAGCATGATCGACGACCTTTTGTAAAATTATTATCTGAGGGTAAAACCGGAATAAAATCTTTTATGTAATTAAATTAACCAAAAGAAAAATCAGCAATGATTGCTGAACTTTTGAAAATGTAGGTAGAAACGATCAGTATAACTGTTAGAAAATAATAATTAAATAAACACTTGCTTGTACGATGCTTACAGTTTTTCTGATACTCAAATAAATTTCGGTTAGAAACCAAACAGTGCTGTACACCTGAGTGTTCAGGTTCTATAGGGAAATATATCCTTATGCAGCGGCAAACAGAACACCAATGACAAAGAGTAATATAATAATACGGAAGAAGAGAGCCCTCTCTAGGATCTTTTATGCATGACACTGATGACAGTTTTAAGCGCCCTCTGTATTACTGAACAAGAACTAATCCCCAAGTACTCTCTATATATAGGTAGGTATGTATATCACTTCCAGAGTATTTGTTTCGGTACCTGCAATGAACACCTGAGCTAATTTCAATTTCAAAATGCTTTTGGAATTTAAATTATCTTATTACCTTTATCCATTTCAACTCTGGAAAAATAATCCACAATAGCTTTTTGAAATTAGCACAGGTTGTTGTTCATTGCTGGCATTTATATTTCAGACAGTTTTGGATAACATTTGGATATTGGAATAAAACAAGCCAGTCCTGAATTATATTTTATTTTCTATTTTTATAATTGTTGTGCTTATTATAATAATATTGGGCAGCATTTTTCACTGCATTCTCTCCATCATATTTTATTTTACTGGATAAACTGCGGTTGACTGACCTGCACCAACTAAAAATAAATATATTTATTGTAGTATCATTAAAATATCTTTTTAAAACATGGTTGTGATCCGGACATGTAAATGGATCTTCCGTTAAAATATCCAAAAATATTAAAATATTCTCTTTAACGTTCTTTTTTGCCACGTTTTTCTTTAGAAACGATGTGACAACATTTTGCACTTCTTTGAAATATGTTGCTACTTCCTCAGATGGGTAACACAACCATGTTTTGTTTTGGTATTCCTTGGCTTTAATAAATGCATTATTTAACCATTAACCTATTTGGTCTTTATTGGTGTAATAAATGTAGCCTGCAGTATTGACAACATTTTATAATGTTTTTCAGATTTTTTTTTAAGATCCAACCGCAAACATAGTTGCCCTGACCAGCATCATTTTCGTTGGACTGGTCATTAAAAATTTCATTACTAAAATGAATAGTGTCATTTTTTTCAGGAACATCAGGAGTTGTTCCTGTGAGGATGAATTCAAAACTCTGAAGGCATTCATTTTGGTCTTCCTCACAGTTTGAGTGTGGTGAACAACAATTATTAAGCATGAGAGCTTTAAACGCCCCTTCAAACGCCACCGTGTTTGGAGCAATGTTTCGTGCACCATAACTCCTGATGCTCCCAAAAAAGATTTCTGCTGGGTCTTGATTAAAATTTCTTGTCAACATAGCATCCAAACCATAATTATTAGACAATAATTTCCATTGGGATTCCATGCCTTCTATAGTTTTGATCAAATTTGTTATGGATGGTACTATAGTTTCAGTCAATCGGATTCTATCCCCAACTTTAACATTCCTCATAAATTTTGTGGATTTTAATATTTCTTTGGCATTGTGCCATAATTGATGGTGAGGCGAGTTTCGCTTAACAGGCCCTTTATAAATTTAACCATTTGGTACAAATAATAAGTTCACATTTAACGTATCAAACAAATTATTAATGATTAGCGTAAAATCAATTATTTGTCGGCAATCGTTGGGCAATTCTCCCCTTTTTGTTAGGTGGTTAGCATAAACAGCAATACTGTGACTGAAAAGTTGTGCAGCTGTCTTTACCCGCATTTTTTTTCTGGATTAATATGTTCCTCTGTCAACTTGTCTAAAAGTTGCAACTCACCCTGTGATTTGTCTACGGTATACACCATTTGGTAATAATCCCATTTTTCAATTTTTGTTTCTTTATTAACTGTGTAACTTAAATCTTTACTTATTTAATTATTACGCAGTCCTTTAATTAAATTGGGCGTGTCGTATAAAGGTATTATATTGTGTTTATTGAGACGAAACATATCATGACGCCATTGTTTATTTAGCCTTAAATATAAGGCTTTGGTGTCATCAATCAATTCTTTTATTGCCCCAACATTAACTGAACTTTGAACGCACACAGTACTGACGACAATCAAACCTGCCTCGGTCGTATGTTGGACAACACTTTTAATGATGTTTCTTAAATTCAATTTATTTAGGCTATTGGTAAAATAATACGCTACTGGTTGCTTGAAATTACTTTTTACGCTTTTTACCATAAATACCAAGGCATGGTCAGCAAATGCGTTTTCTACTTTGCTCGCAAAACCTTCAAATGCATCTTTATGTGCATTGTACGTAACTTGTGGAGTTATCGACATTTCATCGAAGATGAGAGTGCACAGTCGTTCACAAGAATCTTTTTCTCGCACAGTATTTTTAATTTTGTCGAAAATTATATTATTGGCTCCCCGAGCCCAGGTATTAATAATATAATGGGGAGTGTAAAATATTTACACAAAAGTCTTGGGCTTTTTTTAAAAAGGGATAGGTACTGCCAAAATGTTCTTCTTTAATGTGAATCGCCGCCCCTTTGCTTTCTTGGTGGATTGCAGCTGCATATGGACAAAAGTAGTGCTGGCTTTGTCATATTTTTGATGACACGTTCAAACGCTATGTTATTCGATAACTTTGTAGCATCAGCCAATCTTTTTTAAATGATTGCCCTCTTTTACGCAAACGAAATATTTCGTTACATAGGTATTTAATTTTCTTTTGCAGTGGTTTCATACTTCGGCATCCTGCATCTGTAAAAAAAAATATTTTGTAAATATCAACAAGAAATAAAATGAATTACATTGTGTAATATTACAACATAGCATTATCGCTTAATACCAACATCAGCACACACGGCTCACCTGGACATACTTGTATATTATTCAGAATCAAAATCTGTGATTTGTGAATAATTTCAAACTATTATTACTAACAGTAAAACAACTACTTTTGTTTTGTTTTGTATGTACAAATATATTATGTTATGGTTAATCTGTAATATGTATGCAACATGTAGGAAATTAAATGTCTTTCAAATTTTTTTTAATGTAAATTAATGAATAATTATAAATTAATTGTAGATGTTGTTATCTTGATAAACAATTTATTAACTTATTTATCGTAAAGAAAATTATGTATTTATCGTAAATATATGTATGTATCTCTTAATCTTGTTATTTGCTAAGAAATTCATGGCAAGCGCATTCCGATAAAACATTAAAATTGTAGATGTTATCTTGATATACAATAAATATACATTTGTTGATATTATGACCTGAGCATAATCAACGTGAAATAACCGTAATTTTAAAGTGGTTCTGCTGGAGAGTATGCTCTGTAGCATGACCACTTTGAATTGATATGACCACTTTCCAAGAAACTAACAATATACAATTTTTGATATTAAGCTACAAAAATATAGACATTATCAACATTTCATCCTGTGATTATTACATAGTATAGTTAAAGTGGTTCTGCTGCGGAGCATGACATAAATATTAATTGGAGTGTTAATTTTAATATTCCCGAAGATTAGAACATTGATTTTATTAATCAATACGGATTGTAGGAAAATAATTTCGCTACAGCTTTTACTGTAACTACTATTCCTTTTTAATTTTACCCAAAAGACAGACAAGAGAAAAACGGAGCAGAGAATATTTTCTTGTAAACGTGAGAATATTGTTAAATCTACTATTCTTTAATAACGATTCTTTGCAAGTCCTTTGTACCTCTTAAGTGTGAATGTGGTCACTAACTGTTTTATTACCAAGTTGGGTACACTTTTGTAGAAATACCCTCTGGTAATCAAAATATTCATAAAAAAATCTAAACAAAATTCTTTAAAATCTCATAGCACATCATAAATGAAATAGCATAAAATAATATACTATTAAATAACTCATTTCGAGGTCTTGAATTATGGCGAGACCAAAATGTTACGATTTTACTAACTAATAATTACCAATTTTCTGGTAAATAAATTGAAAACCTTAGAAAATATTTTTTTACGCTTATTCAAATATATCTTTGTAACACATAAGATATTCAAAGTTTACATGTTTTCAATAGTAAAACAAATAAAACGAAAGTCACACCACTTTTAGCTGCTTCGTGCTGCAGCTTTCAGCTTGATTTCCATAGTCGGACTCCGATGCTCTGACAATAATTTGCAGACTCGCAGATCCATTGGTTGTAAGGTAGCAAGAAGAACCGTAGTTCCAATGGTCGTACAGCTTCTAGATCCGCAAGCTATGCAGCTCGCAGTGCCGTCGTCTGGGGTGGCATCGCGAAGTCATCGTCTTGGTGCGAGTGGAGTTGGCGACTCGTCGACACGTTGTTTATGAAAATGTCAAAATGGAATTCATTAGAAATATGTGTGATCTAGAGCTGAATCCCTGTTTCTGATGTTAGAATCATGAATGGAACTCTATATAAATCTACATAGATAGCAATCTTTGAATGTCAAGATGGTTGTTGGTTATTTACTGTATATAAGAGTTCCAATGTATGTGGTGTATAAGGGAAGGGTTTTATGAATAAAAACACAGAAAGACAAGACTAGCTATTTATTTAAATAAGGCTTGTCAATTAATTCATATTTAGGAGGCTCGTCGAGCTTACTGCCCGTTCGCTAGACCTAGTTCTCGTGGGTAAAAAGGGCAACAAACCCCACGGAAGCTCTTTCATAGTATTTATCGATATCTTTTACAATCACAAAGTGTTTACAATATTATAGAATCAAAATAACAAGGATAAGGCAAAGGACATAGACTAGCCCTTAAATCAATATTACATATTAGGAATAAAGGCCATAATATGATATAAATACAGTTTCAACACAACCATTAGCAATAACAAAGTTATAATATCAACAATACTTAATACACCAATTATTAATGATAAAGGAAATATAATAATATATCTGGCCTGTGCTGGCTTGTAGTTCACAGAAAAGTAAGTCGGCTTATCCATTACACAATATTTTATAATCTCGGGACTATCAGTGTCTCAATAGACGCAATGAGAAAATGGCCCGCCATTTTCTATATTGCTTTAAATAATCTCACAATTAGGTGAACAATAATAAATTATCATGTAATGAATCCATTTATATAAAACGTAAAAAGACAATTAAGGAATTTAATAACACCTCTTTATTCATTCTTAATCAATATTCGAAAGAATATTGATACTAACAGATAGTATTGTACTAATTGTTTCAAAGGACATAATACTAATATAGCAAAATAAAAGCCAGGATACATCACAATAATCATTACATATAATTTATAGGAATATCATCAATGTGGCTTAATACAAGTTTAAACCATTGTGACTTGAAATTTGCGTTTTGTTCGTAGTTCGTACGTTTTCGCATTGTTACGGTTTAAGTTTTGACTTATTCGTTCTCGCACGGTAGTAAGGTTTTTATTAGATAAAATTTTTGTAATATCGGTTATTTTGATATAGATATCGATATGATATGATATCTAACTGAGGTGTAGTAAGTACACTATCCATATATGTAATTTGGATCCTAATAATATATAACACTCATGTACTCTTTATTCAGTAATAAAAGGTAATCGCTTGAGAACAGTTGTTTGACTAACACAAAATCCCCACAAACACATATCCGATATAAGTTACGTTTTGATATATCATCCCTACTACTGTCTAGTAAGTAAATTTCATAGGCGATTCCAAATTTAAAATCTCGCTTCTTACTGGACAGTTGTGAATAAGTCTCCGGTAGTGTTCACTTTCTGGATAATTTTTAGAGATGTTATGGCAACATTACATACCATTTTTGAGAAAATACGTCTGTGTGTAACGTGTCTATAATAAAATACGTCGTTGGTAGCGTCGAACAAAATAGACCTAGTTTTTATTTTCGATTTTATAAAATAACTCCGAAACCCGGGTTTTGTTTTCAAAAAGAAGATTTGTAGGATTTAACATGGTCAGTGTTGTCTACAAAAAAACAAAGCTTGATTTTGATGCAGCATGGTACAGGATTCCAAACATAATTTAGCAGAGTTTTCACAAATGACTTAAGTGAGCACTAAGAAAGGATTTTTGGAATATCCATCCCTAAGGGTGTAAAAAGGGGGTTGAAAGTTTGTATGAAAAATCTTATTCCTTCGGCCAAAATTCTTGAAACTTGGCTCAAATATTAATCCAAGTAAATGATAAAGGTCACCATTATAATTTTTTCGAAACTACCCCCAAATGATGATTTAGGGGGTGTTGAAGTTTGTATGAAAAAATCTGATTTCTTGGGTCAATAAACTTGAAACTTGGCACAAATACTAACCTAAATGAATAATAAAGTTTGTTATTATTATTTATGAAACTATCGCCAAAAGTTATATTTTAAAAGCTGCTTCTACCCACGTAAATGAACAAATTTCTTCAAGGAAGTCATGGGCAATTTCCAAAAAAAAAAATGTATTTTCCTTATAAAGTTGTCGTCAGCTGACCAACTTGTATGGGTGATACAATTTTGGCTGTTTGTGAACGTGAGTTTAAAGGTTTGGAAAATAAATAATAAAGACGTAGTGAATAAAAATAAAGAATGTTTAATTACAATAAAATTTAATTTACGATAAATAAACGATCCATCATCAAAAAAAGTTAGCAAACACTTCGAACACCCTCATCAATCATCACATCAACAATAACACATCAATAATATTTTAATTATATTTTGAAATTCATAATAATTGTATCTACACCATACTATGTTATCATCATCATCAATATCATCATCAATCATATAACTTATATATATATATACATATAATAAATCTGTAGTAAAGTCGTTTTTCTACATCGAAAATATTTCCAAAAAAAATAGTCAGTGTGTTAAAGGATAACCTATAGAACCCATTGCCAGAATTTTTGCCATTTTTGTCTATTTATCTGTTTGTCTATTTATTTGTGCACGCATCATGTAAAATGTACGAAACCAATGTAGATAACTTTTATATATTAAAATTTTGCGTAACTTACAGTATTACTTAGTTTTTGTTTCATCGCAATCGGTTCCCTCTATCAAAAGTTAGATGAATTTAAAGTGTTCAAGAAGTAAAATTATCACAACACACGCAATTCAGATACTCGGACAGTTGAACTCGATATTCGATAGATGGCGTTGTGCATTTGAAGTCATTTTCTGAATGGTGGTTTTAAGATTTACCGCGAAAGAATGATGACCCTAGAAAAAAATTGGTAGGTAGGTAGGTAGGGTAGGCAGGAAGGTAAGTAGGGTAGGGTAGGCAGTCAGTTAACGGGATCGGAGCCGCGGACACAGCTAGTGGTACCTAAATGTAAAGAATTTTTAAACTATATTAACATAACACGATACATTCTGAAAGTTAAATAAATTCCATTCTATTTAATTACATATCATCATTATAATTTAACATCAAATTAGTATCTACAAAATAAAAATTAACAAGGAATCAATACATTCAATACATATAATAAATCTGTAGAAAAATATTTTTTGTACATCGAAAAAAAATCCAAAAAAAATAGCCAGGGTGTTAAAGGATAACCAACAGAACCCATTTCTAGCATTTTTGGAATTTTTGTCTGTTTGTCTGTTTATTTGTGCACGTATCACGTGAAATGTACGAAACCAATGTAGATAACTTTTATACATAAAAATTGTGCGTACCTTGAAGAATTACTTAGTTTTTGTTTCATCGCAATCGGTTTACGCTATCAAAAGTTAGATGAATTTAAAGTGTTCAAGAAGTAAAATTATCACAGCTCACGCAATTCAGTTACTCGGACAGTTGAACTCGCTATTCGAAAGATGGCGTTGTGCATTTAAAGTCATTTTCTGAACGCGGTGTTAAGATTTTACGCGAAAGAATGACACTAGAAAAAAAAAATCGTATGTAGTATTTATGTATATATTTGAGTATGTGGAGTAGGCAGGCAGGCTGGTAAGTATGGTAGGGTTGGCAACTTGGCAGGCAGATGACGGGAGCGAAGCCGCGGGCACAGCTAGTATGGAATAAAATTATAAATGCAGGAATATAACAATTTGTAAAACACATAACTAAACTTTACCAACTAACAAAATTAAAGTATAATTTATATAAAAAATCTCAAGATTGTTCTACTTATTTAAAAACTTAACTTACAACAATCAATAACTTATTTGTAACATCATAAGACGAAAATAGAATTATAACAATATTAATCAAAAAGCACTTTAGCAAAAACAATGCAATATTTAACAGGGTGTTTTAATTACATTTCTCAAAATCGAGTAAAAAGAAAAGCCCCTCTAAAACATAGTTTAATAATTTATTAAGTTAAAAAAGGTTAAGTGAGGAGTTCATGGCTAAATAATAAACCCCGCACGGTCTGACCTTCAAGGTTAACCGGTCGAGTGCCCGTAATTACCGAAACAACAGAAAAGCCATAGTATCTCACGTGGATCTTCGTCTCAACATAGGAAAGGTTAAGCAACGCTTGCTGAGGTTGGGCAGTATCTTAACATAACGAGATTACTCTGTGCCTGTCCCGGCTGTCATTTATATGAAAGAAAAATCGAAATTCAGTTGCAAGGTTTGAGCCACACTTACTTACAGTACTCTCCAATCTTCTTGGCCGCCCTGAAGTTGGCTTTCCGATGCGCATGGCATGGCGCGCTGCTGTTTTATTGTGAGATTCTTTTTTTTCTTTTTTTTTATGTAAAGTAAAGTAAAAAACAAAAACACTACAAAGTGAAAAATAACTTCAATTTCGGAAGTCGGTGTTACTGTTTTCGTTTCTTCGTTTTTTGACACCGACTTCCGAAATTGAAGTTATTTTTCACTTTGTAGTGTTTTTGTTTGGAAGTCGGTTGTAATTTTTGTAAAAAATATTTTTATTTTTCACTTTTTAGTTGTGGTACATAATGGAACACTTTGGGCGTTATAGGTACCTAGCCTAGGCACCTATAACGCCCAAAGTGAAGCCAGAATAAATTAATCCAATAACATGAAACTTAAATAAACAAAACCGGTGGAATGAGAGTATACCAGGGTGAACTGTTCACACCTGCATACCCCTTTAAAGCGTACCAGTGTGATGTTATGTTATGAAATGGTATAAACAATAAACATATATGCGATCTCAGCTATCCCGAGTGATTTGCTGTTATTTATTGAAGAATTCTGATGTACATCTCCGAAGTTCTCATCAGATCTTGATGAAAATTAAATGGGACCACATGACAAACACCAGCTTTCGAATAAAAAAAGAATCATCAAAATCGGTTCACCCAATAAAAAGTTCTGAGGTAACACACATAAAAAAAAAAAAAATACAATCGAATTGATAACCTCCTCCTTTTTGCGAAGTCGGTTAAAAATAAAGTAGCTAACTTAAGGGCGGCCAAGAAGATTGGAGATTACTGTAAGTATGTGTGGCTCAAATCTTGCAACTGAATTTCGATTTTTCTTTCCTATTAATGACAGCCGGTACAGGCACAGAGTAATCTTGGAAAAACCTTAAAAAAGGAGAGGTAGCAAGAGTTTTAAAATAGAGATAACACAGAATGCTAACGCCTGTCGTACTTACACAGAAACGTGTGATAAGCTTTAGGATGTTGTTACTCTATCAAGCAAAAACTACTGAACGAAGTTTGATGTAACTTTACAGTAATGAGTATAGCTTGCAGAATAACAAATAGAAAATAATGTATAAAGATATAAGGGGCAGGGGGGCAGTTAAACTTATAAGGAGAAGGCCTAAAGCCACGCGCACGGACCCGCGGGCTGCAGTTAGTAGTTAGTTAGTTAGCGGCTGGCTACCAGCAGGCTCTTGAATAACTCTCCCCTGCATATTTATATCCTGTTCCACTTGTCTTGCTGTGGACCTTCTTCTTATTATATTTTCATAAAATTCAAACCATAGAATTTGATTACGGTTTAATAAACAGAAAAAAATTGAAATTAGTGTTGGTTGTACGAAACACGAGAATTTACTTCCTAATTCGTATATGAGTAAATAAACAATACTCTTGTTTTGGGTTACAATCAATGCCATGTCTACAGTAAACAACAATGAGACGCCACCCAGAACAAATATTAAAGTAGCGATGAAGAAGCGTCGACATTTGTTAGTAGCGGTAGGTACGCTCGCGTTGCAACTGCGACAGAGTAAATATATTGTTATGATATAAAGGAAAAGGCTTAGAAAGAATGGTAAGAAATAAATTATAGGAAGAACGTAATAACCAATATTATAAGAAACATATCCAAGCAAAATTACTTTTTTAATGACGATTGATACTAAAGGTACGCCCCAAGCAATAACAGTGTTTAATACATTATATTTCTTTTGAAAATGTCCTGAGAAGATTTTAACAAAGTCCACATAAAACATATGGCTTAAGACTACACACCAGAAGCTCCTCACTTGTATAACATAGTTTCCCATTATAGAGATAGTTTCCTTTTTTTCATTTTTTTCATAAATTTCACGTAATATAATAAATAAAAACTGTGTCAACAGCACGTTAAGGTACACGAAGTTCCTGTAACTGCGGAACTTCTTCAGTAGGCACCATGATGCCACTCCGTACAATAATGTAGCTGTCAGCACCGTATAACAAGTGTAAAACATAGCTTGACTCTTATATACAAAAAAAATCCATACCTTTTCGAGTACTTTCATGAACATGGCCATGGTGAATGTCAGTTTTACTTTGATTTTACGAAGACGTATTTGTTAAGTGCTTGATACTACGCACTGACACGCCGTTGCCACAGCTGAATAATATTTTTTCGAAAAATACCAATGAAACAATAGTTTTAACCAAAACTAATTGTAACTGCCTCGTTAGTTTCGTCGTAGCAAGTGCGACTGCTGAGTGTAAGGTCCCTGGTTCGATTACCTGATCGGTCAAAGTGATAAATTGTGTTTTTCCAATAGGTGTCGATTTGAGGTCCTTGTGCCTTGGAAAGCTCGTGAAGTCACTGGTCCTGAAGCAATATATAGATTATATTAGTAGATAAATATATTAAATAATACACCACTAACAGCAGACTCGGCCATCCACAACTACCAGCCCGTTTGCCGCCCCCGTTCGTCCGTTCCGAGTAAAGTTGAATTATTTTAGTTATACATTTTCTTCTAAACCGTGTGCCCAAATAACACGCTATAAAAGCCAAAATTTATCTCATTAAATTGTCTTCATGATGAAGTAACTTTCGCTCGTGAGGATTAATATTACGTTATTCTTATTCTTTATTGTACACAAAACATAAAAAAAAACATACAAATACAATAGGACAGTTTATGTACAGTTACAGGCGAGTTTAACCCATAGTTAGGTTTACCTAATAATAATGCTCAAAAATCACCTTTTATTTTCAACTAGCTGTTGCCTAAAATTAAAATTACTGAAATTCTTGGTTAGCCGGAAGAAAATGCGCTCTTTCTCAAACATGCATGGAAATATTGTCATTATTTTCGAAAAAATAACACGCGAAGTATCGAATTTACGGACAAAGAAAATCAAATGCATTGCAGGGGCGTTTTTATAACTTGGAACATTACAACGCTCCAGCAATGTTGATCAAATCCATTGAAAGAGCGTTTTTTGAATTTGGAACATTACAACGCTCCAGAAATTTTGTTGTAACTTTTAACATTAATTAAATTAATTGTATAATACAAAAAGTATGTTTTATTTCCCTGTATTCTTTTGAGAAAAGCACTATATAGGTATGCCTCGGCGGAAATGGCAATTGCCTGTCTCGTATTAGTTAAGTCCTCGCCTACGGCTCGGCCTAATAGGCAATTGAAATAATGTACTATTTCTAAACAAGCTTGGAAATTTGGGCATTATTTTGACAACCCTCTTCGAGTTAAATCGAAATTGCTGTACTGGCCAAATACATGCGAGCTGCGGCCGGCAAAAGTTGAATAAAAATCCATATCCGTCGTGGTTTAGCGGCCAAATAAATTACATAGTAAACTCATATCTGTTGTGTAATTTAAAAATGGAACTTTTTTTTTACTACCTAACATGGCAAACAAGAAGTTATTGTTGTCGGCATGGTTTTGGCAAGGTTTTGGCGTAGTGATATAGAGCGAACAGAACGTGGACGCGACGCGATTGGTCAGTCTGATCTCATAGTCAGAGAGCAGTTTGGATTTAGGAAAGGTAAATCCATTAATATGGCGATCTATGACGTGATCGAGAAAATTGTGTCTAATGTTGATGCTAGAATTCCAGTAGCGGCCTTGTTCATGGATATGTCTAAAGCATTTGACCATGTAGATCATGATATACTGCTGAACAAATTAGAGCGATATGGAATTAGAGGAACTGCATTAGACCTATTACAATCTTATCTCTCTAATCGCACTCAAATCACAGCGCTAGATAGGATAAGATAAGATAGGCTTTGTGCGAGCTCGAAAGTTGAAAGAACATATATGTCACGTCCTAGAAAAACTACTTTTGGTGTTCCCCAAGGTAGCATTCTTGGCCCTCCATTATTTAACATTTACATAAATGATATGCCTAAGGTCAGTAAACATCAGATGGTCTTATTTGCTGACGACGGCACTGTTTTATTCTCTAGTAATGACATTAATAATCTTGAAGATGACATAAATGACGAACTTAATAATATAATAAATTGGTTAGTTAATAATAATCTAAAAATAAATATTAACAAAACTAAAATAATGACATTTAATCAAAGAACAAATAAACCAAAACTGAATATAAAATATGGTAACGTAGCAATCTCTGAATGTGACATCACTAAATTTTTGGGTCTTTACATAGATAGTCGTCTGACTTGGAAACAACATATCGACGCTTTGTCAAAGAAGCTTAGCCAATTTGCGTATGCTCTGTACAAACTATCAAAACGGTTAACCGCATTACAGTACAAATAGCTTATAATGCTTATGTGGCTTCTGGCATTAGGTACGGAATCATTTTCTGGGGCAACTCCACTGACAGAGACATTGCTTTTAAAGCTCAAAAAAAATGCTTGCCATCGTTTACCAAATTGCAATCGATTGATAGTTGTAAACCATTGTTTAAGGAACTGAGTTTGCTCACCCTACCGTCTATGTACAGATATGAAATGGGAGTGTTTGTTCGCTGTAACCTGCATTTATTTGAGAAACTGCGCTCTCGCCGTTATCAGAGTGCCATTCATGTTAACTCTCATAAAACCGCATTTTTCGGCAAAAGTGTGCTAGGTATGGCCCCAAAAATATATAACAGTATACCAGAGGCTATTAGAAATGAAGAGTGTTTGGGATCTTTTAAGAGTTCTTTGTTTAGATTCCTTGTAGATAGATGTTACTACTCCATCACTGAGTTTACTGCTGATAAACAGAGGTATAACGATTCCGACTTGCCAACTAGACATTTATGATTGCATTTATTGATAAAGTATGAATGTGTTTATTAATCTAAAATTGTAATGACCTGTTTACCTATTGACATATTTTAAATTGATTTATTTTTATATATGATAAACAGAGGTATGCCGATTCCGACTTGCCAATTAGACATTTATAATTTAAGTTGTTGATAAAGTATGAATGTGTTTATTAATCTAAAATTCTGATGACCTTGTAACATATATTTTGTTCACACTATGTATGTTAGCGACATCTGCCTCCTTTTTGCCAAACAAGTTCGATTAGTTGTGTCGCTACTCGATTGTTTGATCATTTGGGTACTAGATGGCGCTGACATATGTATGACATAGATGAAAGTTTAAATAAAATATATTCTATTTGTGTGAAATCATTTAATTCAATAAACACACAAATTCAACATACAAATTAATAAATTATTAAATTCTTTTCAAATTAGTTACTAGGATATTTTAGTAAATGGGCCTATGGCTTAAAAGTAAAGTGTTCAAGGTCAGTATTTGCGATGACTTGAGTCTTTACTACGAGTGAACTTGCGTTGAGAGGACGGTGTCCAAAAATAACCTCAAAGGCAAGGATCCAAAAAGATACGTGATGTTATATGGGGCAAGGCTGGCTAGCGTCAAGATGAAAAGCTCATCATAATCAATGATTCAGTAGGCGCTGTGAGTATTAGTTTGAATTTGTCTGAATGCCCATTTTCATGACACATGTGCGTTTGATCTTAACATGCAATTTTCTTCTCCTTGGCAGGGCTCCAAATGCTATCTTTAGGTATAATTTTATATATAAGAAAGCTAATGGTCAACTAGCTGTTCAAGCTACAGCAGTCTCCTCTTGCAAAAGGTTCCGAGCATTATAGTTATCATCTGGTAGCTCACGGACAGCTACACAGAGAACGATGCTGTTTGAGGAATCATATCTCCAGCATTGAATATTGTGGGTAAACTATATCCCTTCAGAAAGTGAGTGGTTCAAACTTTGTTAACCTCAAGATAATGTATTGATGGAATGTGTGCTTGAAGAATTAAATTAGTTGACCAAACTTAAATGTGTTTTACTTCAGTCAGCTTCATGTGAGTTAGTCCCTGCAATTGTCTCAAGCTACTTGCTACCCATGAGTTAGCTGGTTGGGTAAGGAAAAGCTGCCTTACAACCTGTACCATTATTTATTGACATATTTAATATTGATTTAGTTTTTAATGTTATCTATTGACATCCCAACCTAATTGTATTATTTTATTCATTAGTTATTGTTGCTTGCTATTTCTAAACTTGCATGCATTTGTTATTTTTGTACGCCAGATATTGGCAAAACATAGTGCACTTATTTTACCAATACTATCTGTAACCATACCTATGTTTTACAATATAAATGATTGATTGATTGAACCATGATTGTACTACAAAGATACTGGTTTTTTGTAGAAAAAAAGTCCGCGTTTTTATATATCTACCAGCTTCTGCCAGCGGCTTCGCCCGCATGAAACTCAAAGATTATCCCGAGGGCACATATGTATCATATGTGCTATTCCTGACTATATCGCTGTGCCAAATTTCATCAAGATCCGTTCAGCCGTCCTGGCGGGAAGACGTAACAAACATAGAAACCCACACACTCTCAAACTCTCGCCTGTATAATATTAGTGTGATCTATAAATAAGCCACATTAAGGCATTTTGGGTCGAAACATTACTTGAAAAAAAAAAGATAACATTTGAGCATGATTAGAAGACAGGCATATTAGTCCATATAACTGAAAGTTATCTCAACATCAAGACAATTTTACGAAGATTAACTGTGGCTTTTATAACAAGTTATTTGGACGCACAATATAGGGGAAATGGTTAAATAATAATTCAACATTACTATTTACCGAACGGGTGACCGGGGGTGGCAATTGGCGAAGGGCGGGTGGCCGAATCTGCTCTTAGGGATTTCTTTAAGGCGTTTATATTCCCCAATGTTAACGCGGTACAGTCAATTAGTCATGCGCGTTATAAAAGTTTAGGTACACTGGATTACTGCCCTCTGATCTCGATCACTCATAGGTTTGCTGGAAGAAAACGCAATTTGGAGTTAAGCTCGCCTTTGCTATCACTTTCTTTCAATGTTTTATGTTGGTGTACAAGTAAGCATTAAGAATGGAAGAAAAAGAGTTTAACTGCTTCAGGTATGACTACTAGCAAAACTGAATTTTAAACAATCTGTTGCGAGTGAACTAAGGTGGGTACCTGGGTGGGTACCCACCTTGGTGGGTGCACACGACGTTTTCGACAAGTTGAATAATAGGTACTCTTACAACGAGATCATAGAGAGGTTCACCTACAGGGCGTGTATTTTTTTGATATAGGTTTGCTCTTGTCTCTAGTCTAGGTCAGCAGTGCTATTCTCTAAGGATACAGCCTTGAGCGCAGTGCTGGTGCCAGCGACGAATCTAAGTTTGGTATTCGCTAAGCCGCGAATAGCGACACTAGCGCTCTAAGCTGTGACGGCCGTGAGTTAGAACTACTCAATGTCGAGCAAGTTGACAGTTCTTCATACATTTTGGTATTCCGTAAGAAAAAACAGCGTCGAAGACGCTCACAGCCTGGCTTACAGCCTCGTTTTTATCTGTCAAATCCAAAAGCCACTATTTTTGCGCGTAACGTAATTCTACTTGGATTTTAATCTAACTAATATTATAAATGTGAAAGTTTGGATGAGAAGTTTTGTTGGTTTGAATGTGTGTGTGGATGTATGTTTGTTACTCAATCACGCCAGTGTTACATACTCTTTGAATCACGCCAGAACGGCACTGGATGAAATTCTGCATAGAGATAGATTATAGCTAGGTAAAGGAATAGCTTAAAGGATACTTTTCTTCCCAATATAATGTACCCTTGGGTTAAGAAAACACTTTTCACGTGTTTGAAGCCGCTGGCAGAAGGTAATAAAATAAGTTTTTACCAGCTTGCCAGCTTGGTTAACTAAAGCTACATTTATTAGAAGAAGCTAAGAAAATTAATGATTTTAACAGAGCTCGACAGGCGAGAGAATTAGCAACGTTGATAACAATATCCCGGCATAGATACACTTTATCCATAGTTACCTTCAGGCTTTCTCAGGATTTAATAACATACCTAGGTAATGGAAAACGACTTAGCTCTTAGCGTACAGGGGTTTTAAATGTATAATGTGAATTTTAATTTATATATTATGTAATTAGCTGTTGCCTGCAACTAAGTCTGCGTAGCATTAGTATTTCGAATAGCCATTTTTTATATCAGGAAATAATATTGTAGGTTTGTGGGCCGCCTTACTACATATATTATTAATTCATCATACAAACTTAAGGAATATTTCCATGATAAAAATTATCCTATGAAGGACATAGGATAGTTACCTACTGTCTCAAACTGTTTCCATAGGTACCAAATTTCATTTAAATCAGTTCAGCGGTTTAAGCGTGAAAAGGTAATAGACAGAGTTACTTTCGCATTTATTATATTAGTATGGATTGCATAAGTTAATTAGTAGCTTCTTTAATTAAAATTATATGTCATAAATATATTTAAATAATATTTGTTGTGATGTGAATCATGTTTATTGGTCCGGCTTCATCATCATCATATACGTCGAATGACGTCCACCGCTGGACATAGGCCTCCACCAAGCGTCGCCACATTGACCGGTCGCGTGCATCTCGCATCCAGCGGAACACCGCAACCTTCACAACCTGCCTTCCGGCTAGATACTCAATCTTAATAGGCCAAATTCTTGTTTGTACAAGCAAAATTGTGCATTAAGACTGCAAAAAGGATTAATGGGATAATTTATTATGGTAAATAATTAGACATAATATACATATTGACTAATAAAACAACTCAAAATGATAAAACTCAGATTTATTTATTGAACTATTTTCCAGTAATAAAATTTTATCCTGTAAATATCTTCAGTGTGTCTCCATTTGTGACTGCCTTTGTGAAGGTTGTTGTGAAATGAGCATTGGTTTAGATGGCCTCATACCGTTAGCAAATGACGCCTGCGAGGAGCTGTGAACATAAAAATGAAACAAATTACTATAATAGGTAAAAAAATATGCAGGATACTATGTATAACAGCATCACTCTCTCTTTCTGAAGGAACAGACATCATAGGCAGACAAATTATAGTATTGCAGGTTAATTGATTTTTTGGCTACTTTTAAAAACACCAACAACTTGGTCCAATCTGGGAATGAAAAGTGAGAATACTATTTAATTATCTAGAGCTTCTTACACTGCACCAACAATGCATGAATAGGCAATTGAGGCATCTCTACTATCACCTGCAGTGCCTCAAAGCAGAGATCTAGCCTCAAAGTGTAATACGAAATATAAACAAATTATAACATACCTAGTAAGACTTTTCTAAAAAACTTCATCACTTGTTTTGTACTCGGCTGGTTTTCCATCGTAATATTGTTCTTACGCCAAGATAGCCCTGGTTTTACATCCTGAAAATTTAATTCAACGCAGTACTATTATATTTTATCTAAAGATAAACATACTATACTTGACTTCACTTTCTTGGACAATAATAATATTGTCACATTGTCACTGTACCTATATATATACTTAATATTAAAATACTTACATTTCACACAGTCACACAACTATGTTAAAATCAATCGCTGTAAAAGCACTTAATTTTTTTTAAACTTGTAAATCTTCATCATGATCTACCTAGCCTTTTCCCAACTATATTGGGGTCGGCTTCCAGTCTTACCGGATTCAGCTAAGTACCAGTGTAAAAACTTGTAAATAGTTTTAAATAAAAACAAACAACAAATTATCAAACAAAAAGAGTCGGTTGCGATTTTGCGTGTTGTGGCAGCGTCATAGCGCGTTGCTTTTACTTACGAAATAGGCAAAGAAATTGTCATTCAGCCTTAAGATGCAATAATAAAAATACATTAGTTAAACTCTTATAACTATGAAATCGTTTGTAGTTTCACTCTATTAATTAAAGTACTTAAAAATAGACCTATACTATACATTTTAAGCCTATAAAACTCTCAGTCGAGATTTATCGATTGTAATTTAAAGAATTTGTTTCAAGCCCTAATTCGTCTACGAAATTGTGACACGAGATGTCAGCCTTAGAGTTCGTCGACGACCATAACCGCGCTAGAGAATACCGTTTGAATCAGCGCTGCACGATCGGTCGATCTCGAGACTGTCTCGAAGACGAGCTCGTCAACGAGCACAGCCAAGAAACTGTCTCTTAGAGAATAGCATGGCAGAGGTGAGAGAAACAAAGTCGACGATGGAGTGAGCTTACCAAGAAGAAGGCCTGTTCACTTTAACTTTGAAGAGTTTCAGGTTGTATGCGTTTGGAAACACAGACACACTTAGAAAAGCATTAGTAAGACCACTCAATGACTTATTACCTTACAGCATGCCAATGTAAGGCACTTCGTAAGTTGTTTGTTCTTCCAACAGCATTAGAAATATTAGTGTAGCAATAAAAAGACACTTAAACTTGACCTTAACTGCCAGACAATGAGACACTATATAAAATGTACTGTTTGTTGGGTTAAGGTGATAATGAGACTATGATACAACAACTGTAACAATAAATCCTCTTACAAAGTGCGCCCAATTCTACGCCTACAAATGTTTGAAAGTGTACTATAACAGTAGAACATGTTCTTAGGCACACTCGTAAGACCGAAAATAAATTGCTAGCTGGGACATAATATTAGAAAAAAAAAACAGAAAAAAATGGCGAATGTATGCGTCACAATCGCGCAGAATGGCCATCACTCAACATATATGCTGGGCATCGCGAGCGAGACCGATCCACAGTGCTGGTTTTCCGTGCAAGTTGCTGACTGGATGACGCCAAACAGGCAGAATAAACAGTTTCAATAGAAATAAGTAAATAAGATAAAACTAAAATAATAAAAGTTAATACAAAGTAATTAAAAAAAATCTAAATAAAAATATTTACCATAAAATATTAACTTAGCTTCTTCTGCGCCTGATCTGTCTTCGGTAGAAAGGTTTAGAAAAACTTTAAATTCGATACAGACACAACAGGAGCAAACACATTATAAGACAGAGAGTTTGGTCACGTTGAATCGTTGTCCGGTCCGACTATGAGTGTGAGAACAGAGAATGCACAATATTTATATCCTGCCGCTGTTACCAAAAAATGGTCTGAAGAACTAGATATTATTATTAAATTAAATGCATCGACATTTGAAATGCATCGAAATAATAACACATAATAACTTGTTTAAATCAATTTAGAATTTCCCAGTTTACCATAAATTATGATCTTAGGTATGAGATCCCACTGCAAAAACTTCAAATTTATTATAAATGCTAATGTGAGTTTGTTGGTTTGTTGTTACGCTTTCACGTATGAACAGCTGAATGGGTTTGCAAGAAACTTGGCAATTAGCGTGGAATGCCCTGCCCGAGTCGGTTTACCGATGGCTACCACCTTTAAGTCAAGATTGAATAGGTTACTTCTAGGTGATCATCGCTTACCATCAGGTGAGACAAGTGCCATTATATGGAATCTGCATGAGGAAAAATATAGTCTCATGGTCGAAAAAAATCTCTACTAGGTATTTAAATTTGAAGCAATATACCCTTTCTACCCGTTAATGTTTCCGAGTCTGTTTGTGTTGGGCATGGTCGGGTACACTAGGCTGGCGGTTAGGAGGGACGTGGCTATAGTAAAATACGTGGCGAGAGTGCTGCGCGGGCTGGTGCATCACCCAGATGTAGAGGAGGCGCTGCGGCTGCATGTCCCGGACGGGTATGTGGGTGCACGCCGCCGCCCAACTTTGTTAGATGTACCAAGGGCTAGGACAAATTTATTAAAGTTTGCCCCTTTGTCAAGGGCCGCGCGTATTATAAATAATATGCCATCGGAAGATGTGTTCCATAGCCTGCCGAAATTTGTGTCAGGAGCACAAAGGTGCATCGAAGGAGGCATACAAATTTGAATTGCCTTTCTTATTTTTTTTATTTAAATTTTTCTTAATTTATTTTTATTGTTAAATTTTTATGATTAAATATAGTGTATAATAACATTATTTATTCTGTGTGGTATAACATTGTATGGGGAATACTGTAAGAAATTATTGGTGTAAAATAAATAAATAATAAACTTTTCACGCGGGTAAAGCCGTGGGCAGAAGCTAGTTTTACTTATAATGTTATGCCAAAACCAGAAATGCAAGAAGCAGTCATTTTATGCAGCTGAATATTAATAAAGTTGTTTTGATCATTTTTATGTTTGTCTACAACAGTAATTCTTAAATTGACATTTAATTCTTTATTGTACAATAAGACATTATATTCAAACAAGTTGATAACAAAATGCATGTACAAAGGCGATTTAAAATATTTATTGCAAAAACAAAAAGAACTTTGAAAGCCATTTTGTCACTTTTAGTAAAAACACGTTCATAATTTTAATCAAAATCAAATCAAGTAGTTTATTTCAAGTTAACCTTAGAGGTACATAGGAATTGTCAAACAAAAAATTAATAAAAACATGACTCTAGTTGCAAATTCGTAAGCATATGTAGGTCTCAATGGAGAAGAATTTGCAAGAAACTCCACGGACACTCTTTTTAATCTGTTTTAATTATAAGTTTTTGGTTACATCATTTTTGTTGAAAAAATACATATATGTGAGAACGATGTAAAAAGACGTGTACGTAAAAGCTTCTTGATTAACAAACAATAAAAAAAGTACTTTAACAGGCCGAGACAGCTAAGTTATGACCAATCCCAACTTATGGCGCCCGTTCACGAACATGACGCATGGATCGGCACCACTCAGCTCAACCATCATGAACGGAACCGAATGATCCAATACGTGTGCCACCATCAGAGAGAAATTAGAGAGAGCATGATACACTCAACTGCCAAGGCACACAGGAGTCAACGAACGACACATAGGTACAGTGAATGGAAGATTTATCGACAGTCGGAACATAGTACTTTCACATGTGCTGTGCAGTTATAGAATACTAAAAGACATTGAGTTTATACAATACAAATATATTCATAGTCTTCAGCAGGCCCAACAATACTTTGAAACTTTTCTGCCCACCACTAATTGATCCTGCGCCCTAGTGGCTGCGGAGCAGGACCAGCATTGAGCCAAGCATTTTTATCAGCGATGTAATCCCCCAACTTATAATATGCTTGCCTGCATAGCGTGCGTTTTATACAAGTTTTAAATTTCGTCTCATTTAGTTCTAGAATGTGAGGAGGTATTTTATTGTAACATTAGTACCCCATAAAAAATTATGCTACTTTAGCCAGCCTGAAACCTGGTTGAATTAATTGGTCCCTATTTCTAGTAACATAATTATGTCTGTCGCCGTTTTTACTAAAAAGATGTAAATTCTTTCTAACTTTTCATAAATTTAATGACAAGGTACCGTCATGATGTTAATGTCCTTAAACAGTTCCCTTAGAGAATCGCGCCGGCGAAGATTTTATATCGCTCTGATGGCTCGTTTTTGCAGAATAAAAAATGACTCAATGTCTGCAGCCCTTCCCTATATTAAGATACCGTTAGACAATATACTATGAAAATAACTAAAATAGACTAGTCTCGCGGTATATGTATCAGTGAACTGACGCATTTTTCTAACGCAACAGCATAAGCTGCCGAACTTAGCCGGCCCGCAAGGGATATCAAATGGGAACCCCATTAAAACCTCGAGTCTAGCTTGATCCCCAGGAAAACCGTTTTATCGACGAATTCTAGCTTCTCCTAGTTTAATATTATGTCACAATCAGTACTTTTGACATTCGGCAAGACAAATTTTACGCACTTAGTCTTTTTAGCATTTAAAACTAGATTATTAGCTGTGAACCAATTTTGAACCTGTCGCAAGTCGATATTTACGTCGTCAACGTTATTCGTACGTATATTTATCTTAAAAATCAAAGAAGTGTCATCAGCAAATAACACCATGTTTGGATTGTTTTTCAATAGATGAGGTAAATCGTTAATGTATACTAGAAATAAGAAAGGACCCAAAATTGAACCCTGGCGTACCCCCATTTTCACGGTTAACCTAAACGAATTGATACCGTTTATTTGAACTAATTGCTGTCTATCATCATTTAAATAAGATTTAACTATACTCAACGCTGATTGGCCTAACCCGTAATGCTCAAGTAATGTTTCATCAAACGCTTTCGACAGGTCGCAGAAGACCCCTATGGCATCTTGTGCCTCTTCCCACGCATCAAAGATGTGTTTTAATAAGGTGACACAAGCGTCAGTCGTACAACGTCCTTTGGTAAAACCATACTGTTTATCGTGTAGGATGTTATTCGTATTAAAATGAATGAGCATTTGATTTAGCATTATCTTTTCAAATATCTTGCTGAAACCCGGCAGCACCGATTCTGGTCTATAATTATTTGTGTCTTTACTATCCCCGGATTTAAAAGTGGTATAACCTTACTATGTTTCATTAGATCCAGAAAGAAAATATAAAATAGAGAAACGAACAAAATATATAATAAACATATAATAGAGGGACGAACAAAATACGTTGCTAACAGCCTGTTACCCTCAGTGACAGGTTTTATAGGCGATAAGATACTAATGAATGGATATACAAGGTATAACGGAAATATCCGGTGATTATATTTTAAATGGAAATGAACAACTTTCTTCAAGGAAGTCATTGGCAATTCCCAAAACAAAATTGTATTTTCCTTACAAAGTTGTCGTCAGCTGACCAATTGTATGGAAGATATAATTTTGGCTGTTTGTGTATGTGAGTAATCTCAAAGACTTAGTGAATAAAAATAAAGATTGTTTAATTACAATAAAACTTAGTTTACGATAAAATAAATAGTACTTCATCAAAAAATGTTGGTAAACACTTCGAACACGTGTCATCAATCATCACATCCGACACATCAGTAATATTTTGATTACGTTTTGAAATTCATAATATTTGTACCCACACCATACTATGTCATGGTAAATGTAAAGAACTATACATTCTAAACAATAATAACTTATCACGATACATTCTAACAGTTTATCATCATCACAATACATCACATTATCATACAAACTATCGCCTGGCGACTTTAATTTATCAAAATGTTCGCTTAAGATAATAAAACACTTTTCACGCGGTTGAAGCCGCGGCCAGATGCTAGTGTTACCTAGCAATACATATAATAAATCTGTAAAAAAGTCATTTTTGTACATCGAAAATATTTTCAAAAAAAATTGCCAGGGTGTTATAGGATAACCAACAGAACCCATTGCCAGCATTTTTGAAATTTTTGTCTGTTTATTTGTGCACGCATCACGTGGAAAGTACGAAACCAATGTAGATAACTTTTATACATAAAAATTGTGCGTAACGTTAAAGTATTACTTAGTTTTTGTTTCATCGCAATCGGTTCACGCTATCAGAAGTTAGATGAATTTAAAGTGTTCAAGAAGTAAAATTCACACGCAATTCAGATATTCGTACAGTTGAACTCGATATTCGATAGATGGCGTTGTGCATTTGAAGTCATTTTGTGAATGGCGGTGTTATGATTCTCCGTGAAAGAATGATGACCCCAGAAAAAATATTGGTAGGTAGGTAAGTAGGGTAGGCAGGAAGGTAGGTAAGGTAGGGTAGGCAGGAAGGTAGGTAAGGTAGGGTTGGCAGACAGATAAAGGGAGCGAAGCCGCGGGCACAGCTAGTGCTAAATAAATTGGCAAAACCAATCGCAGCTGATTATATTATTAATGTTTCTTTAATCATTTTTATTTTGGTCATCAACTTCATCTTCAATTGACATTGTGCACATTTTTTTCAAAAAACAAAATATGAACTTTGAAAGCCAGTTTGGTACAATTATATAACTGACATTCATCTGTTATTTTAGAATGTCAAAGGTAAGGTTTTTTTGTTGTTTGTTTACTTAAGTATTAGATGGAGATCTTAGCAAAACAATAACCATGGATGGGTGACCATCTTTATATAGCGAGATTCCCCCGTGCCTCGGAAAGCACGTTAAGCTGATGTTCCCGGATGTCGTTTGTAGATCTTTGGCAGTCGTTAGGGATAGTCAGAAACCTGAAATCTGATACTCAACTTCAAGGGGTACCATGTCTCCCTGTTACAGGGTTGTGGAGGCCAGATAGAATACTGGCATTTTAAGACCTCTTTTGTGTCACTTTTGACAAAATCCAGTTTTTACACCTATCGCGTTTACATTTTGAAGCTCTATCGAACACTCTCGTGTGTATCTAATATATGTTCTCACATTTGAATCATAGTTTACCTGGTATGGTTATCTGATGAGGAGGAATGAAACGCATGTTACTAAAAGAGTTATGAATATAAATGTGGATGGATGGAGAGGGAGGGGACGGCCGAAGAAAAGATGGATGGACCGTGTGAGGAGTGATATGAAAGAAAAGGGAGTCAGTGTTGGCGTGACGGGGGACAGGACGGTATAGAAGAAAAAAACGTGTTGCGCCGACCCCAAGTAACATGGGACAAGGGCAAGAAGATGATGTTTGAATCATAGTTTATTTATTGAATTCAAGATCTCCAATGTGCTTACTTATACAAAATAAAAACTTATATTTGTTTTCGGCGGGAAACCTTTAAATGGCGCCTGGATCTTTGGGGAAAAGACCATAGAGTGTGGGATTTTTACCTCACTAAAACCACCCCGCTGATCACCATCAACACATGAAGGAGGCCCCGTTACCTCTTAAAAGACCAATCCGGAACCCCCTCTGTGCAACGCCTGTTAGGGCACACCGAGACTGCGAGGCGTCTCCCCTGAGCCTCGCTGTGCACGGCAGCACGTGACCACTGTGCCACCGTCTTACCTGGAGTCACATGCTGGGCGGACATAGTCTCCAATCTGGCCGCCCATGACCCCGGAGTCCCGCCTGCCTATGATGCAGACGGGGTTACGGCGTTTTAGACGTCGAGGTGGTTGCCTCCATGACGCCTTCTTCTCCGAGCGGGATCAGCACTCTCACGATCCCGCTCGGCGGCCTACTTCTGGACCATCACGGTCTCACAGAAGGAGGCCATCCCCCTCCAGTTTTCTGTCTGCCAGCATAGCCCTCACTACTGCTGGCAGAGACAGGTCAAAACCCGATCCTGGCGACCATATACTTACCTACTTTATCATCAATACGCTCTATCCTTGTCCCGTCCCTATCCCTTCACTATTTCTGTGTTTATCCATGACTAATGATAAGTAATCATAATTATAAGTAATTAAATTAAAGTATTTCCTTATAAACAAATTTTTTAACCATTTTGGATGTCGGCGCCAATATCACCAGACTATTTGATGAGCTAACACGCTACATAGAACTGTCGTGGGCATCGACGCCGACTCTTCCAAGCTGTCTAGCTCGCTGAGGTCGACTTCGAGCTCCTGAAACACATCGGGAGATATGTCACGTGGAGCCACTTCTGAGGTGGTGACGACAACAGACACTTTTGAGAACTTGGCACGGCTCGATAGCATCTTCGCTCGTTTGAGCCGCTGTGCCCTTAGCGTCGTGGCCCAAAATTCGAAGATCATAACTTCAAAACTGGCCGACTTTCATTCAAACTTTCATCCCCTATTTCAGCCCCTTAGGGGTGGAATTCATAAAAATCCTTTCTTAGTGGATGCCTGCACAGTATAAAGTATCTATGTGCAAAATTTCAAATCTCTAGACGATTTCATTATTCCCATGACTTCATCCCCCTTTTCACCCTCATGGGGGTGAAATCTTGAAAATCGCTGAGATATGTGTCAATTATTTTTTAATCTTTAGCCTAAACCCAAAATATGAAAATCCTGACTTTAAAACTGACGGATTTTCATACAAACTTTCATTACCTATTTCACGCCCTTAGGGATGGCATTTCCAAAAATCCTTTCTTAGTGGATGCCTGCACAGTATTAAGTATCTATGTACAGAATTTCAAGTCTCTAGACGATTTCATTATTCCCATGACTTCATCCCCCTTTTCACCCTCCACACACACATTCACATTTTTTACCTCGCTAATTATATTTAAGTAAAAACATATCTAATATCTCCATAACCATGGAGTTCCGTGGGGTGGGGATGGTACAGTGGGGTAGCCCCCCTACCCCTCTTGCGACCAAGTGCGTGAGTCCATCACGCATTTGGGGTTCCGTACCAAATGTAGAATATATTGGTATTTCTTAGTAAAATATATACGTAATAATAAACGTTATCTTCAAATTTCTAGTTCATAGGACAATCTTTTATGTGTGTCAGAACTTTTTACTAGGTGAACAAATTTTGATGATTCTTTTATTTGATAACTGGTGCTTTGGTGGTGGTGCGGGTCTTTTTAAATTTGTACATTATGATGAAGAACTTCTATCCGATCGTGAGTTGTATCCTTCACACGATAGCTAGCGTTGTTACATTTGTGTATTTTCTGAATCGCGAAGTTAAGAATCTCCACGCTTATCATATAAGTATTAGAGCAAAACATATCTTTTGTACTCGCTTTTGAAACAAATTGGATTTATTACAACTAATTCCTCGGGTAGTAGTAGAGTGCCGAACACACAGATCCGAGTCGGATCGCGAAAAGTGAAATCGCGTTGGCAAGTGAAGTGACAATTTTGTGTCGTCTGGTGAGGCATAGATTAGAAACCAGTGGTGGATCGCCCTGAAGTGCCTGTAAATCCCCGGAGTGTGGTGATCAGCGGTGTTCAGCAGAGCAGTGAGTTAGAATCTCAGTGTTTTATTATTTGGTAGTCTTGTAAATTTCTCAGTGAATTTTGAAGATCAACTTAGTGCAAATTACAAGTGTTAGAGACTTAAGATTTAGGAGTAGTTTGGACTTAGAATAATTACAGCCCGGCGAGCATGGGCGTACCCAAGACATTTGTGACAAGACATGATAAATTATGTCATGTCTTACAATTTGTCTTAAATACTAGCACGGGTCAAACATGTGACATATTTTAAAGGCGCGACATGCCTTTCTTGTTGCTGCCCGGCGAGCACGGCCTACTGTGACATGGCTTGAGTCACACATTTCATCGCAGTTTGGGCGATAAAGCCATTTTGACTTATATAATAACACCGGCGGCGTGAGAAAATTTCCTGACGTTTATTTGGGACTCATCGGGTCTTAATTGCTAATACGGGCGCACCCATTTTGTCACAAATGTCACATTTTGACAGATGATTCAGAAAAATGTATCACTTTCGTTCGGAGGTGGTGATAAAATTTTATAGATGAAAAATAAATATTTTCCTTTTAATTACCGCTCCAAATGGCAATTAATTGAAATGTTACAGGATTATTAATTAATTCTATATGATTACTTTTTTTACAATTGTATTTTTTTTTATTGTTATTCTTATTTTTAATTCCTATTATTTTTTTTTTCAATTTTTTTAAATTTTAAAATATTAAAAAATAGAAAACTTAAAAACATTTAAAAATATAAAAAATAGAGGCCAACCGGTATCGGGAACAGGGTCCAAGCTACCGGTGGTTAGGGCTCCAGAGACAGGAACCTACTCACAATGCGAGCCGTATCGAGGAGTACTGCCTTCTGTATCAGACCCTTGATCCAACCGCCCAAAGACATTAATTATTATTTTTATTTAGATTATTATTTTTTATAATTATTTTCTTTTATTCCATATTCTTCTTACTTTCTACATTTTTAAATATTTCTCAAATAAAAACCCCAAAAACATTTAAAATATAAAAAAATTGGGTCCCACCGGTATCGGGAACAGGGTCCAAACTTTTATATTTTTAAGTTATTAATAAAATTTTCACAATAATTATATCTTTCTAACAAACACTTACTATGTTATCAAACAAACAAAGAAAAATAAAGTGTGCATAAGTCTATGCTCGTGGGTCAAATATTAATTTGTTGCCAACAAAATTAAAAAGTTGTTTATCTGTATGAACGGTATACTTTTAAACGTATTATTTTATTTGGTCGTCTATTCAATTTATGTCGCACTGTGAAGTCAGCAACAAGAAAGGCATGTCGCGCCTTTAAACTGTGTCACATGGTTGTCCCGTGCTAGCATTTAAGACAAATTGTAAGACATGACATATTTTATCATAACTTGTCATGACCGAAAATATTTTCTGTTAAGAATTTGTAGTTCAAGTCGAAAACAAGGTTATGAAAAAAAAAAAACTTTCATAAATTCATGTTGGGATGCTGCTAGTATGGGGGCAGTCCGTCGTAGGGCTATGCTTCTCAGAACCTCAATGGTTTTTATGGCCAAGGTTAAACCGAAACTGCAATAAAATTGGAAAATTTCCGAAAAAGATAAAAATAAACGTCAAGAAGTTATGCCACAAGTCAAGAAAATATCTCACGCCGCCGTGCTAGCATTTAAAACAAAATGGCTTTATCGCCCAAACTGTGATAAAAAGTGTGACTTGAGCCATGTCACAGTAGGCCGTGCTCGCCGGGCAGCAGATAAGGTATTGTGACAGGAAATCTATGCTAGATGTTTTCTAATTTCAAACATGTTCTAAATATTTGTAAAAATTACCGGTTTTGTTTATTGACTTGTAATTTTTCTTCGGTTGCATTGAATTGATTTTATTAGGTATTAGTTAAAAAGAACTCTGTAGCTTTTTATACACAATGGAAAATTCAGGTAAATGGCAATTAAACAACAATTCAATAATAGAAAACTTTTTTACAAAAAAATACAACCGACTTCAAAATAAAAACACTACAAAGTGAAAAATAACTTAAATTTCGGAAGTCGGTGTTCCTGCTTTTGTTTCTTCGTTTTTTTTGACACCGACTTCCGAAATTTAAGTTATTTTTCACTTTGTAGTGTTTTTATTTTGAAGTCGGTTGTATTTTTGTAAAAAAGTTTTTTTTACTTTTTAGTTTTGGTTCATAATATACCAGTTCTATAGGCTAGGTACCTATAATACCCAAAGAAAAGACAAAATAGATTAACCTAATAACATGAAACTTAAACAAAACCCATGGAATGAGAGTATACTAGGGTGAACTGTTCACACCTGAGTACCTTTTTAGAGCGTACCAGTGTGATGTTATGTTATGAAGTGGTGTAAACAATAAACAGAATAGCTATTGCAGCTATCCCGAGTGATTTGCCGTCATTTTTTGAAGAGTTCTGATGAATATCTCCGAAGTTCTTCACCAGATCTTGAAGAAAATTAAATGGGACCAGACGACAAGCACCAGCTTTCAAATAAAAAAAGAATCATCAAAATCAGTTCACCCAGTAAAAAGTTCTGAGGTAACACACATAAAAAAAAAATACAGTCGAATTGAAAACCTCCTCCTTTTTGGGAAGTCGGTTAAAAAAGCTAGAGTTAACTTTAAAAAATCACCTTTCCTATCCAAAGTTTCCTTTCCTATCCAAAGTCCTTGAAAAACTTGTCCACCATCAACTCAGCACGTTCCTTACCAAACACAATCTGCTAAATCCTTTCCGATCTGGTTTTCGACGCGGACACAGCACTACCTCAGCACTTGTACAAATTACGGATGATATCAGGTCAGGCATGGAAGTGGGAAATGACTTCAATACCGTTGACTTTGACATTTTGCTTGGCGTCCTAAGCTCTTTTTAACCGACTTCGCAAAAAGGAGGAGGTTATCAATTCGATTGTATTTTTTTTTATGTGTGTTACCTCAGAACTTTTTATTGGGTGAATCGATTTTGATGATTCTTTTTTTAATATATTTCCTCCGGTAATTGACTGGTTTCAACTTATTTGGCCGCCGGCAGCGTATTTGCACTGATGAATCTTTCTCTCCTTTGTGTCACACCTCTGCTGGTGTGCCGCAGGGTAGCGTTTTATCTCCTCTTCTCTTCGCACTCTTTACTAATGCTATCACTCAACGACTATCTTCTTTCTACCACCTGTATGCTGATGATCTCCAGATTTATACCCAAGCCCCTCTTGGAGATTTACCTGTTGCCTTTAAGACGATTAATATAGACCTGGCTCGAATAGGTGACTGGAGTGCTGAGTTTGGGCTAAAGATTAATACAACGAAGACTCAGGTGACTGTTGTTGGTAGTTCCCGGACTGTTTCTAGGATTGATTTAAAATAAAAAATAAAATAAAATAGTCTTTATTTCGGACAAGTAACATCCATATGGGTTAGTAAACGAGAAAAACTTATACCTATGTTAGTACACTCTTAAAATAACTTACACTAATATTAAAATAACTTATTTACTGACGAGGTTGTTGTTCCGAATGCATTTCAGAACAACATCCCCTAATAACGGAGTGTCGTACCTCCAAGCTATGGTTTTTAGGATGGAGTTGGAGCTAGCCCGCACTCTGCAGAGCAAAGAGGCAGATCTCTGCCTGACGATGGCATAAAAATCATCGACGCGAGATTCCGCGAACATACCTGATGCACTGCAGAAACGGGCCAGCCCCATCAATATCCTAAACCCATTATTATATTGGACCCGTAAGGCGCTGATAGCCCTGTGAGTGTAGTTGGTCCACAGGCTGCACGTGTAAAATATTTGGCAATAAGCTTTAAAAAGTGTTATTTTTACTGCCTTAAACACCGTGCAAACCTGCGAGCCTACATGTTACAGCGGACTGCCAGCGCCCTACGTTCCCTCTCGATATCTACCCGGTCATCAAGGCTGTCGGTGACATAGTGACCCAAGTACTTAAACTGGTACTCTCGCTCCAACTCATTCCCATTGAGTTTAATCGGGGGCACGTATTCCGGACACTTACCACCGACAGCCTTAAAGACCAAGTACTCGCTCTTTCTGACATTGTAGATAAGGCCATGCTTCTGAGCATAGCCCTCACAACATGTCAGAAGTTCTCTAAGCGCCCTAACCGTTGGGCTCAGCAGCACCATATCGTCAGAGTAACTGATGTTATTGACACTAACGTCATCAATGCGACATCCGATTTTCTTGCTGCTGAGCTCAACGATAAGATCGTTTATATAGAGGTTAAACAACTTTGGTGATGTTATCCCTCCTTGTCTAACCCCACAGTCTAGCCCATACGCCACAGACAATCTATCGGCCCATCTCACATTGTTAGTCTGGTTGTGATACCAGTACTGGAAGATACGCAACAGCTCCGCCGGCAAACCTCTCTCCCGTAACTTCTCCCACAGGACCTCGTAAAATACCAGCAGCCGAATTGCGTAAGTATATTATCCAAAGCAAAAGAATCGATTCCTTCCCAAAAACGACTTTACGTATCAATATGCAATACGTAAAGTCGGTTTTGGGAAAGAATCGATTCTTTTGCTTTTGATAATATACTTACGCAATTCGGCTGCAGGTCAAAGGTACGAGAGAGATCCAAGAAGCAAGCATACACTGGTGTCCGACGTTTAGTGTAATATTGCACCGTATGTTTGAGTCCGAGAATCGCACTTTCAGTACCAAGATCATTACGGAACCCAAACTGTGCATCGTGTAATTTTAAAAGGCTATCTAATCGTGCATCCAGCAGGCTGTCGAGCACCTTCGCGACAACAGTAGCCAGAGAGATGGGCCGATAGTTACACTTATCAGCAACGTCACCCGTTTTGTTTTTTATAATAGGCACGACAATAGTTCGCATGAGATCACAGGGGAGGTACGAGTGACACAGGCACAGTGAGTAAAACATAGCGAGTACCCTGGCCATGTGAGGACCAGCATGTTGCAAGTGCTCAATGCTTAGACCGTCGTGACCCGGGGACTTCCCTCTCGTCATCTTCTTAATTGTACTAGACACCTGCTTGGCCGAAAAACGAACCAGATCAGAATCACGACAGCAGCCGTCATCGAGAACTCGCAACGACGAGCCCAGTGGAGACTCCACTTTGAAGTGGTCCATAAACATGTTGGCAATGGTGTCCGGCTGGTCAGCACCCCCGACACTCACAGGAAGGCCAGGCCTATCATCGAACTTTTTAGTAGCCTTCCAAAACTTTTGAAAGTTGTTGGCTTTACGGTGCGAAGCTATAATATCAAGCTTAATTTGTTCTTGATGAGTCTGACATCACACAAGTTTGCTTTTAAACACCTTTCGTGTAAGGCACATGTCGTTATAGACATCGCCAGAAGTTGGTTTGTTATGCCACAACCAAAGCTGATATTTAAGCCTCGCCCTCGCGTGAGCCTCTCGTACGTGCTTATTCCACCCGACAACACGGCCAACATGTCTATGAGTCCGAGTTTCCACATAGCTCTGTATCGCGGCTTCCGACAAAATAGCAACAATATTGCCGTACATCTCGTCCAGAATTTGTCTGTGTTGAGTATTATTACAGTTTTTCTTACTACACAGACCAAATTCCTGTAGGTAATCAATTAGCTTCAATTTACTATTACATAACTCATAGTACATGTTTACTTGATCGCTGTCCCTTTCCCCCCAAATTACTTTATTACGAGATGTTTTATGATCATTTAACTTAGGCTTAATCTTATCCAATCTACATTCAACAAATATGGGACAGTGATCAGACCAAAACACATCGTGCACTATACCTATATCAGCAACAGTTAACCAGGCAGCTTGTGTGACGACACAATGGTCAAGCCATCGCTTACAACCGTGCGCGTCACTGACAAAGGTAAAGCTATTCGAATGAAGCCCTAATTTTTCAATGTCTGCACATATCCACTTTTGTTCGTGACAGAAATCTAAAAGTTCACAACAAAAAGACATACCAGGGTGCGAGTTGAAGTCCCCGAGAATGTAAACAGTTTCAACGTCACTAGCTTCGACGATTGCACTCACTTCACTTAAACATTCGATGAATTCTGCCAAATTTTCACTAGAGTCAGTCGGCATATAGACACTGAATACTATTACGCATCTGTCCCCAAGCGAAACTTTAATCGCTGTCAAACGCGCACTTACACAGCTGATAACCGTCACTGCCTCAAACGCTCGCTTACGCCACAGGATCGCAACGCCACCATACGGTTGTCCCCTCAATAATCCTGCTGACGTATCAACAGCTGACTTTCCTGTGTACTCGAAATCGCTATGAATTTGTCCAAGAAAAGGTATATCATGGGGAAGCAGCCATGTTTCCTGGAGGGCAACTATGTCAGCTGACTGACACAGACACTTAACTGCTTCAACAGACCGCTTCACTGATTTACAGTTGAAACTTATAAATCTACTAGTCTGATAATTGCTGCTACCCATTATTATTGTGTCAATGTTTGCTTAATTATGCCAGTCTTCATCTTGTAAGTTTCGTTTACAAAACGTCTAAAAGTAATTCCGTCGGGCCATAATTCATTATCTAGAAATAGTTCTAGCTTTGTTTTAGGGAAAAAAGGTACAACTTAAAGGAGTTGTACCTTTTTTCTGTTTTTCTGTTAATTTTAGACAGAGTGACATCTTCCTGTGTGCTGTCCTTAATATAAGCAATAATGTCGCTCTCATTCGTGGTTTTACACACGTTAGAGATAAACAGTGGTACCTTGATGATGGCTGCCTTAAATTTACCATCAGGACCTACGTGTGCTTTTCCCATCTTTCCGCGAGATGAGGGCTTCTTGTGTTTCTTATTTGTAACAACATTCTATTTTTCCCCTACTATTTCTTCGTACTTGTTACTCTCCTTCAACACATCTGCCATCGACTTACGCTCATTACTTCGCAGTGCGGCCGCGTTATTCGTGTTTAAGTTCGAGTTAATGAGATTAGAACTCGCAGTAGGGGTAATAACCTGGGGATTTGTCGACGCTTCCCCAGGTTTCTTTCAACAACAGCATGATTCCTATTGCTAACACTGTAAAGAACTTGGGGATTTATATCGACAGCATACTTGCCTAGACCAAACAACTGCAGGAAGTCAGTCGTAAACTGTTTGCTTCTGCGGGCTCCCTTAGACGTCTTCGTAATTTTCTTCCCATCGCCACTAAAATTGCGATTGCACAATCTTTTCTTCGCCAGCTATCTTGATCTCACCCAAGACCAATTGGATAAGCTTGAGCGACTTCAAAATCTCTGTATTAGATTTATATTTGGCTTGCGCAAATATGATCGTTTCTGAATTTCGTACTAAGCTCAAAGGGCTTCCTATTCTCTGTAGATATGTATGTATATGTGTGTATGTAGTATAGTATGTATGTATTTGATGTTATTATGTGTAAGTAAGTTATATTATTTATGATCTAGTGTAAACTGACAGCCCTTAATTCTTCTCCTATCGTTCAGTCCATCCAAAGGTTGTCTGTAAGAGATTGCCCTGTAAAATAAGACCGCTCATTGTGCACTTGTTGTTGTTTGAAAATGTTTGTCCTGTATGTTTTTTTTTATGGTGTACAATAAAGAATATAATAAACTAGCTGTTCCCCGCGGCTTCGCTCCCATGGACCACCCCACAGGACCCGTTTTCGGGATAAAAAATAGCATATATCACTTAGGAATAATGTAGCTTTCTAGTGGTGAAATAATTTTTTAATTCGGGTCAGTAGTTTCGGAGCCTATTTGGTACAAACAAACAAAGAAATCTTTCCTCTTTATAATATTGGTTTAGATAATAAATAATAAAATAAGGATCGTCTCACACAAAGTTACATTGAAACGAGAGTGGAATCATTAGAGGTACAGTGAAAACAATTTGTTTAAAAGTTTTAGTTTTTTTTTTTTACCTTTGTATAGATTCTTTTACCGATTGTGAATGTGTGAACATTGTAGGCTTTCTAGATTTCTAGATGATTGTTAACATTTGTTAACTTTTTATTTCGTTTTACATTATTTTTTTTGTTTGTTTTTTTTAATTTCGTACGACTTATTGTCGGGCCTACGTTGTCCCCCCATATCCAAGTATTAATGCTGTAACATGGAAATGTTGTAAACACAATTTTTTTTAAAAGCGTAACCATGGAGTTTCTTGTCGGTTCTTCTCCATAGGAAACGACTAACCCGAACCGTGCACCTTTTGTCGACGTTTTATAAGTGCCCATGTAGGCCTATGTAAAATAAAATAAAAATATTTTGATTTTGCATGGACGCATCATATATAAAGAAACTGACGAAGAATTAAAAAATAATGTTTATTTTACGGCCTCAGATGAAGTTACGGCAGAAACATGATGTAACTGAAGAGTTGTAATAACCTATAAGTCTGAATTCAAAGAGCACTTACTTCAATCTAGTCCGCACAAAAGTGCTAATCTCAGTAATGATAAACATTCTAATCAAAATAATTCAAATGTGGAATTGCCACAAATCAGTTTGCCTACGTTTGTGGGACTCTATTATGGATGGGTTACGTTCCGCGATTTAATTACATCACTAATTCATGGATGACGTTTAAAAACTTCACTATTTTAAGAGTCAATTCTCAGGTAAAGCTGCTTCGACATATTCCCGTGACTGCGTCTAATTGTTATATAATGAGTGTTGGTCGATTCTAAACAAACGATTTGGTAATAATAGGTTTTTAGCTAACTGTATGCTCAAACGGTTTGTCCATCAATCGTCGATTACTAAGGAATCGTCAGCAAACGTTAAAACGCTGTCAGACACGACGGCTGATTGTTTGCATGGTTTACGCAGTCTAGGGATTAATGTCAGATTATTTGATGCAATTTACTTAGGCTCCGAAAAATTAAAGATACAGAGTCCCGTTAATTGTGGGAACTAAGAATTAGTTCAAGTCCTAAGGATGACGTATCACGGCTGTGGGTTACTCGATCAGTCTTAACTTATCGAAAACTATCAGTGTAAGTTTACCCTAATATTTCAAAATCAGGACACAATTGATCATATTTACAACAATATATAAAACAAAGTGCTTAAAAAGTCCTTTTATAAAATAAATAGAATTGTCAACTAATGTCATTATTGTTGGTTTATTAGATCTTCTTTATTTAATATTTAACTTACTTAATTATTTTGAAACTGGGACACAATCGATATGAGCTTTTATAACACAAAATTTTTGTATTTTGACAATTAAGATATTTTAAGTACCTTAGGTACCATTTTTATAAGCAAGCAACTACGATTCAAACGTGAGAACATATATATATACACATGAAAGTTTTTGTATTCGATAGAGCTTCAAAATACAAGGTGTCTCAAAAGTAAGTTCACATTTGCTTATCTTATTACGCGAAAGCAACTATTCTGAGGGGCGCGGGGGGTATGTCAGTCGGTAGTCTGGCTCTTGGGAATTTAGTCGCTATGGAGCGTTTCTCTGGTGCGGACCGTGCGTTGTGCGTACGTGAGTTTTACAAAAACGGTAATTCGGCGACTGTAGCGCGTAGAAAATTCTGCAGTATTCGACATATTCGTCACTTAAATGATGCGCCTAGCACTCGTCTCATTGCAAAATGGGTTGAGAAGTTTGAAGAGACTGGGTCAACTCTGGAGAAACCAAAATCTGGGCGACCAAGAACAGGCAGCGATGCCGGCGCGAGGAATTATCGGCCCTTACTTTTTTGAAGATGGAAGGGGACGCACACTCACAGTGAATTCAGAGCGTTATGTGGAGATGTTAGACGAGTTTTTCGTACCCCAACTGCAAAACTTTCCTGGTTACAACCAAAGAACATGGTTCCAGCAGGATGGAGCAACTTCACACACGTCCAACAGATCTCTGCCTCGAGTTCGAGAAATTTTTCCGAACAAATTAATCTCCAGGCGAGGTGACATAAATTGGCCTCCACGGAGTCCCGATTTAACGCCTATGGATTTTTTCCTGTGGGGTTATGTCAAATCAAAAGTTTACGCTAATAAACCGACTTCCCTGGCACAATTAAAAGAAAATATCCGTCATGAAATGGCAGCCATCACGGAGACTACCTGCCGAGCTGTCATAGGCAATTTTAGTGCCCGACTAAATGAATGCCGAGAGCGCAACGGTTTACATTTGGACGATGTTATTTTTAAAAAATAAATTCCCAAACAGTGTACTTCAATATAAAATAAACATTTTTTCAATAAAGCTAAGACTTTTCTTTTAAAAAAAGATTTAAATGTGAACTTTCTTTTGAGACACCTTGTATAAACACGATAGGTGTAAAAACATGTTTTGGACAAAAATTAAACAAAAGAGGTCTTAAAGTAGCAACGACGATATGTTCGGGTCACCTTCCATTCCAACTGGATGCAGCTCTATACCAGTATTTTAGATGGAACGACTGCCTATCTGGCCTCCACAACCCAGTAACTGTATAACACGGTACCCATTGAAGTTTAGTATCAGATTTCAGGTTTCTGACTATCCACTGCCAAAGATCTACAAACGACATCCGGGAACATCAGCTTAAGGTTACACTAGTCGAAAATTCTTCCATACAAACGTAGTCTAGGGATTATTCCACTGTTTGACAATGTACGTTCAAAATAAATGATATCATTTTGACTCATCATTATCTAGCCCTTTATGGAAGCAAAAAGTAAAAAAAGAAAATATTTGAAAGTTATGAGCGTCGAAAGTTCCACATTTCGACACTAATTTTAACGCATTTTTGGGCGCAAATAAATACCATAAGAAGACGGAAAATTGCAAAACGGTCTCCATGCAGGGATAGATTAGTAGTTCAACAATGGAAATAATTTTATTTTGAACAGATAGATTTAGTAGTTATTTCATGATATCTAGACTGCCAAAGGCCTGTTCATAAAATTTCGCGCGCTCGGTTTCGTCCTAAATCATTATCCATTTCGCTACAAATTTGCAAAAGTGTGTATTCGTACGCGAACTAGCTTCCTACTGCTCATCACAGCGTCAATCTCTTCCGCACGTGTTGTCAGTTGATATAAAATGTATTTTAACCCCGCGCACAAAATAGTTCGTGCCGTTGACTAGTGTAACCGTGCTTTCCGAGGAATGGGGGAGTCTCGCCATACTCGTATATAGATGATCACCCATCTACGGACCGAACTCGACAAGCGATGCTTAACCGCGAAGATTAACCCTGACGGCTATTAATGATTTTTACGATCTCCTAATCAAATACATTTTTTTTTTTTTTTTTTTTTTGTGATGGGTTTGCTCTTGACTCCAGTCTAAAAAAAAAAAGGTCAAAGGTGACAGAGACAGAACAAAAAACCTTACCTTTGACATTCCAAAATAACCGATAAATGTCAGTTATAATAATTCTACCAAACTGGATTCCCAAGTTTATAATATGTTTTTTGAAAAAAAACATGTGAAATGTCAATTGAAGAATATTATTGAAGACCAAAATAAAAATGATTTAAGGAACATTAATAATAGACACAGCTGCGATTGGTTTTAGCAATTTAATTAGCATAGGTAACACTTTATGTAAACATAGCTTCTGCCCGCGGCTTCACCCGCTTGAAAAGTGTTTTATTATCTTAAGCGAACATTATACTGGGATGAAAATAATAAATCCTATTTCCTAATCCAAGTTGAGTCTACCCATATGCAAAATTTTATCCAAATCCATTCAACTATTATGGCGTGAAAGCGTAACAATATTACTCGCCAGAGGTTAAACCCGCGTGAAAGTCGGAAATTATCCGAAGGGAACATATTCCCGGGAAAAAAGTATCAGAATTAGGTCCTAATCCAGGATAAGGGTATTTTTATTATAGTTAGGGTCGCATTTGACCACTATCTCAACTGATGGTATGGGATGATGAGCTCATGCACGCTCACCTAGAAATAACCTAATTACTCTTGACTTAACGACCCCTAAGTTGTAGCTATCGGGAAACACAGACTCCGGCATGGAATTCCACTCCTTAGTACGCATAATAAAAGGTCTACCCGTGTGCCTATTTTCTCGCTAACCCTTTCAGTCGTTAATACGTGAAAGCGTAACAAACAAACCAACAAACTCACATTCGCGTTTATAATATTAATATATGAAGTTAGGATTGTATAAAACATGTTTGACATTAATTAACCTGCCCACATCGATCAAACGATCAAGACCATCAAGTGATCAAATAACCTTTCGAGTCGTTTTTATCTACTTCTATCACTAGGAATTTCTTCCTGTATCGTGACATATAAACTCACATACACAAGACACCCAGATGCGGAACAACTATCGTACACATATTTGTTCCGTGCAGGAATCAAACCCGTGACATCGCATATTTAAAGATGTGGACTTTTTTCTAAGTCTACTAAAAACCAATATCTTTGTAGTAATACGATGAAGCGGTTCGATGGCGCTTTTTATTCTGACTTACATTACAAATATCACTATTTAAGGCCTAAGGGACCGTCCATTAATCACATGAGGCTTAAAAGGGGGTGAGGGGGTTTAGCATATATCACGAAATATCACAAGGGGGGAGGAGGGTGTAGTAAGATATCACGTGTATTTATTTTTTCGTCAAACACGCGATTTCTAAACCGAAAAGCGGCGTGTAGTGTTATTGCGCGTGTAATATTATTTTTATGCTAATCAAAAACAACCTGCGACCTTTCTGTCTAGACATTTTTGTCATGTTCCTTAATTTCAGGATAAAATTAGATTATACTTTATGCCTGTATTTAAAATTTTAGGATTGTAGGTACTAAAAAATACACGTGATTTTGGGTGGGGACGAGAGGGGGGGGGGGGGGTTAAATAATGCTGAAAAAAAACAAATGATTAATGAACGGCCCCTAACCAAACACTTTAGCGTAATAATATATAGCATAGAGCATTGGAAGCTCCAACCCTAAGAGGATAAAAAGGGGGTTGAAAGTTTGTATGAAAAATCTATTTCCTTGGGCCAATATTCCTGAAACTTGGCACGAACAGTTATCTAAGTAAATGTTATAGGTTGTCATTATTATTTTTTCGAAGCTACCCTCAAAAGACGATTTAGGGGGTGTTAAAAGTTTTATTTAAGAATCTTATTGCTTCAGTTAATAAACTAGAAACTTGACATATATACCAATCAAAGTAAGCAAAAAAGGTTGTCATTATTAGTTTTTCGAAACTACCCCCGAAAGACGATTTAGAGGGTGTTAAAGTTTGCTAAGAATCTTATTGCACAGGGTTTCGTTTTTGATGTAGGGGTCTAGGGGAGCACTGAGAAGGAATTTTTGGAACTTCAACCTTTAATCATCATCATCATGTCAGGCAAAAATCGTTTACTGCTAGACACAGACACGCGTCAAGCGTCGCCACACTGATCAGTGCTGAGCGTTTCACATCCACCAGACTACCGCAGCCTGGACCAGGTCGTCGTTCCACCTAGATGGTGTTCTTCCTACACTGTGTCTTCCTGAACGCGGTCACCACTTTAGATCTTTCAACCTTTAAGGAGTAAAGGGGGTGAAAGCTTTGTTTGTATGAAAAATCGAATTCCTCGGGTATACAGGAAATAATAAAAATGACATTATACGTTTTTTTATAGAATTAAGTGGTGTAAAAGGTTTTTTGAGGCATCTTACTGTGCAATGTAACTAACATAAACGAAAGAGAAAAAATGTGTGAATAAAATATTTGGGTTGTTAAAAACTCGATCAAAAAGGGGTTATTTAGTTTTTGTGATCGTTTCGAAATACATATTTTTTTTGGGAATTGCCTACGACTTCCTTCAAGAAAGTTGTTCATTTACATGGGTAGAAGCAGTTTTAAAAATATAATCACCGTATATTTCCATTATACCTTGTATATCCGTTTATTAGTAGCCATGTAGCATATCGCCTATAAAACCAGTCACTCACCTGATAGCAACGTATTTTGTTCGTTCCTCTATTATATTTGAATGTGTTTTTACTAAAAGTCACAAAATAGCTTTCAAAGTTCTTTTTGTATTTAACCGAAAGTCGGTTAAAACTTTCTCATTTGGATGATTATATTTTTTTTCTTGTATTCGGGCATAACTCACAAAGAAGTTTATGCCGTAGTGGTCCCATTTAATTTCGGTAAAGATCTGATGAAAAACTTAGGAGATATACAACAGAACTCTTCAATAAATGACGGCAAATCTCCCGGGATTGCTGCAATCGCCAGTAAGCTCTAAACGGGTGCGCAGATGTGTACAGTTCACCCTGGTACATTCTCATTCCACTGGTTATGTTCAAGTTACATGTTATTCGGGTAGTCTATTCTGGCATCATTGTGGGCATTATAGGTACCTTACTATAGAACTTTTTCATTATGTACCACTAAAAAGTGAAAACTAAAAAAGTTAGTTTTCGCCTTGTAGAGTTTTGCTTTAAAAGTCGTTTTTTTTTTTTTAATAAATATTGTAAATGTCAATTGAAGAAAAACTGTTTTAGAATAAAATAAAAATGATTAAAAAAACTTTAATAATATCCAGCTGCAAACCATTACTGCTTTTTGCATTACTGGTTTTGGCATAACATTATAAGTAAAACTAGCTTCTGCCCACTGCTTCACCCGCGTGAAAAGTGTTTTATTATCCCAAGGGTACATTATACCAAGATAAAAATGATATATCCCATGTCCTAATCCAGATTCGGGTCCATAGATAAATCCGTCCAACCGTTTTGGCGTGAAATCGTAACAATATTACTCGTCAGTGGCTTCGCCTCCACGAAAGTCGAAAATTAACCCAAGGGAATCAAGGATATGGTCCTTTTTTATTTTAAGTAGTTAGGCTCGCGCTTGACCTCTATCTCACCTGATGATAAGCGATGATCACCTAAAAGTAACCTTTCTTTTATTGGGACCATCCCACCGCACTATTCCCAAACCACTGCAACTCCTGAAAGCCAGAATCAGCAGTGGCGACCACCAGAAAAGCGCCGAGGCAATGAAGCTCGACGAAGTCCCGCAGAAAGAATTTAACTGTCTTGGATCCCGCAACGAAATTAATCAGAAAAGAATAACGGAGGAGTAGGAAAAAAATTATATAAATTTCCACTTCCCACCATATCAAGCAGGAGACAGAACAAACAAGGCCAATAGGCACAAAGGGTCGTTTACAACTGGGATAAGCCCAGTTGCCTAGCACCACGGATAAAAAATAGCATTAATATTAATGGGTCCTAACATTGTGAGCTGTTATATTTGATTCCTTTAATGGGTATGGCAAAAACGCTTGAACGCACGGAAATTTGTTCTAGTTTCCACAAGGTTAACCCTAAAAGTAACCTAATAAATCTGGATTTACAGGTGATAGCCATCGGGAAACAGACTCTGGCAGGGCATTCCACTCCAATTGCCAAGTTTCTTGCAAACCTATTCAGTCGTTAATTCTTGAAAGCGTAACAAACAAACCAACGTTTGTGTTATTATTTAGATTTATTTCAAATACATCAAAATAATAATATCTAGTTCTCTAGACCGTTTTAGGCAACAGCGGCGGCAGGATATAAATATTGTGCATTCTCTGTTCCCTCACACTCACAGTCGGACTGGACGACAATTCAACGTGACTGAACTCTCTGTATTACTGTGTTTGTTGCTGTTGTGTCTATAGAATTTAACGTTTTTCTATACCTTTCTACCGGAGACAGATCAAGTGCAGAAGAAGGAACGTTATTATTTTATGGTAATTATTTATCTTATTTTTTTTTTATTGAAACTTTTTATTCTGAGTGTTTGCCGTTATGCAGTCAGCAACAGCTATCGCTGAAAACCAGCATTGTGTCTCGGTCTCACACTCGTTTCCCAGCATTATATTGAGCGATTACTGTTTTGTGCGATTGTGACGCATACTTCACAAGGGCAATGGAGATGGCTATGCTCGGCGTTTCCTTGCGTGATCGAATCAGAAATGTTGAGATCCGTAAGAGAACCAGGGTTACCGACATAGCCCGAAGAATTGCCAAACTTAAGTGGCAGTGGGCAGGGCACATTGCTCGCAGAACGGATGGCCGATGGGGCAGAAAGGTTCTGGAGTGGCGACCGCGAACCGGAAGACGTTGCGTTGGAAGGCCTTCCACCAGGTGGAGGTTGCAGGAATCCGCTGGTTGCGGGACGCACGGGACCGGTCAATGTGGCGACGCTTGGGGGAGGCCTATGTCCAGCAGTGGACGTCTTTCGGCTGATATGATGATGATGATGACGCATACTTTCCCCATTTGATCCCCAAGATAATTTAATAATGGAGTATTTTGTATGTAAAACAAAACTCTTTAATTTAACAGTTTTCGTACGAAACTCTAAGATTCTTCAATATAATAATTTAGTTCAAATGTAATCAAATCGCAATAAGAAATTCACAATTTCTTAAATCCCGGGATTTAAACGACATGTTTGTGATGCCGAGATTTTAAATAAAGTAATATAGAGTTGATAACTCTATATTACTTACTTTCTCGAATTTCATGTAAATAAGCTCTACCAACTACAACTAAATAAGGTGACCTTATCGAGAGTGTCTTAGCTATGTTTGATGAAAATCGGTTTACAGAGGTATTCGTGTCGAACCCATTATTAATTTTACATGTTCAAAATAATTTTGGCAATTCAAATTTAGGTATAAGAGTTATGCTATACCCTTAAGGCGCCTCCCCGAGCAAAACGCCGCGCCTAGTCGTTTTTGTGCAGTTTTTAACAACTATCTACTCTTTATTTAAAAAGAAATATTAATTAATGAAAATATATAAAATTTCTACATAATGTTGATTCTAAAATTGGAGTACACTTTTTTTTTAAAGAGTTATATGTTTCACTAATCTCCTTCCAACAAAATCATAAACATGTGAAATAATTATTGATAGCATGCATCTCCTCGTAAAGTGTTCATTAATTATTTTTTATACTAACACTAATGGATAGATAATTTGATAACGAACATTTTGTAAGTTTTATGTTTTTAAAAAGATCAATATTCGATTTTATAAAGATTTTATTCAAAAATCTGGGCGTATTCACTACCGTAATTCATGCGCCACCAGTGCCGCTATGCCAATAGGAATGCTCATATCTCATGCTGATTTTTTGGTCAGGGTACGGCCTTAATAATTAATGCCATAATACTCTTTGAAGATAAAATCTTAACTGACATTATAAAGAGAGAGCCCGAATTTTGATAGTTTGTTCAGACGTGTAGGGTAATCTCTGGAACCACTACACATATATTTCAAAAAATATTTCACCATTTGAAAGGCTCATCATTCCAGATGGTTACCAATACAAATATCATAAATTTGAACGCAACTCTATCTGTCCTTTTCACGCTTAAACCGCTAAACTGATTTAGATGAAATTTGGTATAGAGATAGTTTGAGACCCTTAGAAATACATAGGATAGTTTTGATCTCGTATTTCTTTAAGGGGGTGTAAGTTAGTACGGTGAACCAATCATTTCTCAATAAGTAGTAGGCTATATATTCAAACTACTATTACTAAGTAGACGAAAAACTCTATATATTATTATGACCCAGGCATAGCCGGAGCGGGCCGCTAGTGATCTTATTAAAGCCTTCAAATATGCTTCTACACTTTAATGTGACTTAGACAAGACATATTACACTTATGATTGGTTACGTTGCAGTGGTATACAAAACTTTTGTAATAGCATAGGTCTAATAAATCTCTTACTGCAGGCAGAGAGCGCCGACTGAATTTCCTTAGTAAAAGATATTCTGTAAACCGAAAATTGAAAAATATATACTATGTCCCTGTTTGGTTTTTGATGATATATTATCTTTAGAAGGACCAAAGCCTGTCAACAGAGGCATAGTGTACAAATTGGAAAAATATAAATGAAAAAAGGAAAACATAGGGACATAGTATATGTCTTACTTTACCAATTTATGGAATATCTTTTAAATTGGTCCAATATTGGAGGAGGAAAGAGACGAGAGCCAAACTTCGAATTATGACTTTTTACTAAGGAAATTCAGTCGGCGCTCTCTGCCCCCGTTTCCTCTTGAAAAGCAGGAGCAACGTCTTAAATGCTTCAAAAATAATGATCAAGAGCAATTAGTCTTATAAAGTGCACTTATAAAACCTTTGTGGTGATAAATATTTTATCAGGATTTGTATCAGGAATTGAATTTTCGCGCCTTCAAAAACAAATCTTTTTAAATATGTTTTATCTTATTTATACGTATTTTTGACCATATACCTAATTGACATATCCAAATCATCCATAAATTGTACTATAATACCTATTTTGTGAGATACCGCTATTTTGTTTAAAAAGAAAGGCTTGCAAAAATGAGATACTGCTTTTAACCTTATTTTGATTATAGAACGTTCCATATTTTTTATATTGGATAAAAATACCTAATTAGTTTTTAATAAAACATCGTTTAGCTGTTTTTTTAACAACTTTATTAAATGTAGCAGTATAATACAGAAAAAAAAAATTAAGCAATTATTTGCTTTATGTAACATAAAATCAATGAAAAGTTGCCAGTCCCCGCCAAAAAGACTATTAGACGACTATTAGCAGGTTGATAGAGACTTTTTTTTGTTTGTGATATTCTTGCTGTTTTAGGTAGTGGTGGAAGTTTATCTAATTTAAGAACTTTTGCAGTTGCAAACGTTCTTAAATTAGACAATGTAATGCTAGCTGTAATGTTGTTGTTTTTTTTATTATTGGTAGGCTCACGCTTGACCACTATCTCACCTGATGGTAAGTGATGATGTGGTCGACGATGTAGCGCGCTTACCTAGAAGAAACCTATTCACTCTTGACTTAAAGACTCCCAGGTTGTAGCTATCAGGAAGTACAGACTCTGGCAGGGAATTCCACTCCTTATCTGTACGCATAATGAAAGTACTCCCAAAACGTTTGGTACGTATGGGTGGGATATCCACCATGTACCGATGACGCATCGCCGTACGTCTTGTAGTCCGATGATGGTACGGGCTAGGAGGAATAAGTACATGCAATTCCATCGCACACTCCCCGAAATGCAACCGATAAAAAACCGACAGACTGGCAACTTCGCGCCGATGTTCAAGGCTCTGGATCCTAGACTCAACCAATATCTCATTGCCGATGAGCCTCTTGGCCCGGTTTTCGATCGACTCTAGTGCATCCAGCTGGTACTTGGCAGATCCATCCCAGAGATGAGAGCAGTACTCCATGCATGACCGAACTTGCGCTTGGTACAAGTTGAGTAACTGTTCTGGCGTGAAGTACCGTCTCACCTTTGCAAGGATAGCTATAACAATTGCGCATTATCCCAGGAAATAAAGACATTTGCTGCGAAAAAAATTCCTAGTTAAGTAGGTACTTTCACAGGAATTATGTCAATTCCGGTATATTGTAGTTGCTCGAAAAGGCCATAAAAATCCATGTAAGTATTAAAAATATTGGCTGTCAAAATGTGTTTTTTCTTAATTCTCATAAAGTTTTGGTTTTGCTACAATTTATGCTAGTGGGACAAGTTTACTCCTTATGAAATTGTGCACAAAAAAAAACTACATAAGATTAACTAATGCTCGTTGGTTTTCGAGATATTATTATAAGCTAAAATAATATATTTTTGTCTTTTTTTTTTACTAAATCGGTACATATCTGGGAGTTTAGGCTAGTCAAATTATGTTTTCTTCCAACTATGCTTTAATTGCATCACAATCACACTAAAAACTCAGTACAAAGCGAGTCTTTAATGCTCTAGAGCAATAAAAATGTATGAAATTTCATTATTGCACTGTTTTTTTTTAATCGCACCAAAAGTTGCCAATCTCAATGGATTAGCTCTATTCAGCCAGCCGATATCAATACTTTTTTTTTTACGTACGTATTATTCATTTCTATCCTACTTGTTCCAAATTTAAAAAAGTGATTTATCTACTATTCCTATAGGTTGAAAGAAAAGCAGATTATGCACCTCGCCTTAAGTAATTTATATTGCCCTCGTGCCTGTTAGATTAATCAGGCACTCGGTGCAATAATAAATTACTTTGTGCTCGATGCAATAATCTACTATTGTATGCTGTCCTTAGTGCTAAAAATATTAATGTACATTTTTATTACCTACCATACTTAGGTACAGCCATATCTCGAACCTTAACGAACTAATAGTACCTACAATCCTACATTTACTTACCGCTTAGTAAATGTAGGTACTATTAGTACTAAAATACTATTAGTGCCTACTCCGCAAGCAGTTTGAAAGAAAAACTTACTTACCGCTCATTGATTTAGATATTGAATACAGTTGTCATCAACTATTTTTAAGCGTTTCCAGCTTATGTCAATATACAGCTATTTGGCTTCATATAAACGACATGCCGCCAAATCACTTAGCAATTTAAGGAAAAATTTAGATATAAAAAAATCTTCTTAGTTTAATTTTTAATATTCTTAGTTAGATAGCGCTATTTGGCTTATACCATTAGATGCGCAATTGTTATAGCTATCGAATGACATAAAAAACTAAAAAGGCTTATCTCAGAGTTAGCATCTTTTGGCTGAGCAGGCAATTTAGTTTCTACAACGGATTGTTTATAAGGCAGTTTTGCTAGTCGTCATACCTGGAGCAAATAAACTCTTTTACAAGCTTTAAATTAACTTGCAATGTATGTATGTATGTTTGGATGTATGTAAGTGTGTTTACGTCAAATCTTGCAACTGAATTTATAGCAGTTATCCTCCACCGATTAAGATGAAACTATGCATAAACGTTTAGTTTGGATGATAATGCATGGTTAGATAAGTGACATCATTCTAAATCCAATAAGGCGGACGGCCCAAGATGGTGGACTAGTTATTTTTTGTGCACTGCCATGATATGGGTATCAAATGCAAGGGTTTGCTGAGAAGAATACGAAAAAAGCTTGTTCTTAAAAATTAAAAAAAAATCATGAATAAATTATTTCATTAATTCTTTATTGTACACCAACATAAAACATTTAAACAAGTTCGTGAGCTTAACTCCAAATGAAGTTTTCTTCCAGCAAACCTTTATGTGATAGATATCATAATAGAGGAGACTTTTATAGCAAGATAAAACTAAATTAATAATAATAGATAAAATAACTATTTATAAATACAAATATTCATTTATTTTATTATTTTAAAAACGTTGCCACATTAGGAATATTTTTTGCATGGGGGGACTACACTAGGTATTTCTCCTGTATCGTGGGTGCGTTTACAAACATATAAACTCACTTATACTAACGCCCAGAGCTGGAACAACTATCTGTAGGACATACAATACAATACAATACAAATACAAAAATATCTGTTCCGTGCGGGCAACAAACCTGCAATACCCAGTGCAGTAGTCAATCACTCAACTACTGCGCCTTATATTAATTTAAATCTACTAATATAATTTTATTATATATCATTCTTCAGGACCAGCGGCTTCACGAGATTTTCAAGGCAGAAGAGCCTCATATCAGCTCCTAAAGAAATACCCAATAACACTTTGACTGACCAAGGAATCGAACCCGGCACTTACGCTCAGCAGTCGCACTTGCTACCGCGAGACAAGCGAAGCAGTACAACAATTGATTTAATTCGTTTTGGTTCTAACTATTGTTGCATCGGTAGTTTTCGAAGCATTATTATTCAGCTGTGTCAAGAGCGTGTCAGCGCGTAGTATCAAGCACTTCACAAATACGTCTTAGTGAAATATAAGTGATTCAGTCTGAACTGACATTCATCATGGGCGTGATCACAGAAGTATGCAATTACTTTTTCTATATTCAGCCAGCTTTATTTATCACTTGTTATACGGTGCTGACAGCAACGTATGTATACGGAATTGCATCATGGTGCATTCTGGAAAAATTTCGCAATTACAGGAACTTCGTGTACCTTAACGTGCTGTCGGCACAGATTATGTTCTTAATTGTTTTATTTTCTGTAGAAAATATAAAAATTAAAATTATAATGGATACATATATGTTTGACGTGAGGTGCTACTGGTGTGTAGTTTTAAGTCATATGTTTTACGTGGAGTTTGCTAAAGTTTTCAACGGGAATTTCCAAAGAAAATATTTAAAAAGCACTGTCTTTGGTTGGGGCGTTGCTTTTTTATCAGCCGTCACTAAACGTGTAATTTTGCCTATATCTATTCCTAATAATGTAAATGGTCATAATGTTAGGTTAATTATTAAATTTATTATTGATTTCATACCTTTGATTCTTAACATTTTGATTTATATTAAAACAGTATATTTACTCTGCCGCAGTTGCAACGCGAGCGCACCTACTGCAACTAAAAAACGTCAACGCTTTTACATCGCTACCTTAATATTTTTTCTGGGTGACGTCTCATTGTTGTTTTCTTTAAGTATCTTTTTGTTTAAACATAAAAACATGAGTGTTCTTTTTGAATTAATGTTACAAGTAGGATATATATTCACGTATTTTTTACAACCAACATTAATCTCGATTTTTTTTGTTGTATTAAGAAATAACCGAATTCTATGGTATGAATTTTATTTAAATATATTAAGAAGGCGGTCCACAGCAAGACAAGTGGATCAGGATATAAATATGCAGGGGAGAGTTATTCAAGGGCCCGCTGGTAGTCAACCGCAAGTTCTTGTTACACAGGGCTAGCTGCAGCCCGCGGCTCCGCTTGCGTGGAAATAGAACACACATACATAGTGGTATAAGTAATAACACGGCCCCTTCCCCTTATATCTTTATAAATTATTGTCTATTTATATATCGTCTCTTTGTTGTAAAGTTCCATCAAACTCCGTTCAATAGTTTTTGCATGAAAAAGTAAAAACATCCTAAAAAAAATTCACATATTGTATAATATTAATAGGTTTATTTAATACATCATAAACATCTTGTGTACTACTGTTCATCACATGTATCTATTTGTGTTCAATAGTAGTACTTGCTTATCACACGTTTCTGTGTAGGTACGACAGGCACTGTGTTTTCTCTATTTTATTATTGATTTTACAATTTAGTATGTGTGGGTCAAATCTTGCAACAAAATTTCAATGTTTCTTTCTTACAAATGATAGCCGGAGTAATCTCGGTATGTTAAGATACGGACCAACCTCGGCAATTGTTTTTTAACCTTTAGTGTTTTTAATACGTAGATCCACGTGAGACAGTATGGTTTTCTATTGTTTCGGTAGTTACGGGCACTCGACCGGTTGAACTTGATGATTAGATCGTTCGGGGGTTATTATTTAGCCATGAGCACCTCACTTGACTTTTTTTTTTAATAAATTATTTAACTATGTTTAAGAGTCTTTTTACTAGATTTTGGCAAATGTAATTAAAACATCCAATTAAATATCTTTTTGATTTTGCTAAAGTAATTTTTGATAATTTTTTTCATATTTTATTTTCGTCGTAGGCTGGTACAAATGAGTTATTGCTTGTTTTAAGTTAGGTTTTAAATAAGTAGTAATCTTGAGACTTTTTATGTCAATAATAAACAGAACGCGCATCAGTCTGTAAGGTTTCACTTAAAAAAAAAAGTACTCTTGTGTTGCCCGCCATTTTAGGTTTTATTCATTGCGAGCTTTAATTTTGTTATTAAAATTTAGTTAAGTGTTTTAAAATTGTTATATTACTGTGTTTTTTATTATTATTGCATTTTACTTGTTAATTTTTATATTGTGAATACAAATTTGATGTTAAATTGTTATGATGTTATTTAATTTAATATAATGTATTTTATTTAACTGTTGAATGTGTCGGGTTAGGTTATTATTGTTTAATAAGTTCTTTACACTTAAGTTCTATAACGTAGTAGGAATGATGTGGGTACAAATTTTACGAATTTCAAAATGTAATTAAATTATTACCTATTATTATTTATTTGTTTCAGATATGAAATCCATAGTTTTGTTAGTACGTACAAATACTTAAATACTATGTTAGTCACTTAAAATTAAATACACACACAATACATACACATCATGTCAAAATCAAAGTACACTAAAATCTAAAAATAATAATTAATATATGCATTTTGGTACAATGTATGTAATAGCATTTAAAATTAATATCAATAAAATAAAACAAAATGCCTGGTAAATTCCAAAAAATAATAATAAAAATACATTAAGAAAAATTAAAAATTAATTAGTTCTGCAAAATTTATAAAATAAAAGTCTGTGTTCAGTAGAGGTGAAATTGCAAATTTACAAAATCTATTACTTCTCGACATGTAATGGAACACAATGCAACAATATTTGGCAGTCTGTTCGGCCCGCTACAACGCTGAGAATGCTGTTGCCACTGCCACGGACAAGACTTAGCACCGTGGCGGCTCTTTTCCTAAGGATGGCATGAAAGCCGTCGACATGTGCGTCTGCAAACATGCCCGATGCGCTACAGTGCCGCGGCAGCCGCATCGGCATCCTAAAAGCGTTATTATACTGAACACGCCGGGCATTGATTGTCCTCTGCGTATAGTTGACCCATAGACTGCAAGTGTAAAAAGATTGGCAAAAAGCCAGAAACAATGTTACTTTTACAGTTTTCGAATGGCGCTAATGGAGGGACCCAGCAACACCATATCGTCCGCGTAACTGATGTTAATAATGAGTTTAATATCTATTCGAACATCGGACATTGGTGCTGCTAAGCTTCTCGATAAGTCCGTTCACGTACAGATTGAAGAGACGAGGCGAGATTAAACCACCTTGCCTAACTCCATACCTCAATCTGTACGCCTCGGAGGTCACGCCAGCCCATTTTATTAAATTAAACTGGTTAAATCAAATCAAATCAAATCATATTTATTTGTTCACATAGGTAATAAAATACAGATGTTGCGTTTAAAATGAAAATAGAGCGCTATGTCATGCCAAGAGGCGTACAAATATTAGGTGTAGGTATCTACCTGGAGATTAACAAATCAAATGTCTAGAGAAAAAATAAGAGAAAAACATTATCGTAAGATCATGCGTATTAAATTAGCAGAACCAATAATTAAATTAACAATAAAAAGTCAGAGAGTAAAAAGAAACAAAATCAAGTAAGTACGTAAATCAATATACTTAATTTAAAATGTCAAAAAATTACCATGTCAAAGATTATGAGATGTCAAAATTATTAAATGTCAACATTATTAATCCAAACAAAACTCAGTATTTTATTTCTGTTATAATATTATTAAGAACATTTATTTATACTGACGCATTACAATAACAAACGTTTTATATGGTTTTCAATGATTCATCATTCAGAAATTCCTCCATTGTATAGTAACATTTATCAATAAGATTTATCAGGAGATAACTTATCTTCCTGGTGTAGTACTACTGCCGGGGTACCACAGGGTGGCGTTTTATCACCTTTACTTTTCGCAGTTTTTATAAACTCAATCTCCAATGAACTCATTTCATCCTACCATCTTTATGCAGACGATCTACAAATTTATTCGCGAGCTCCTCTCGGAAATCTGTCTGAGGCTATCGTTGCCATCAATCTGGATCTGGCTCGCATTTGCGATTGGAGCAAGCGGTACGGGCTTATGGTCAACCCTATCAAGACGCAGGTCATAGTAGTGGGCAGTTCGAGAATGGTTTCAAGGATCGACTGGACGACTCTTCCCCAAGTTCTTTTTGACAATTCAGTTATTCCCTTCAGTGAGAAAGTTAAGAACTTGGGGATATTCATCGACAAGAACTTCTCTTGGACTGCCCAACTGCAGGAGGTAAGCCGCAAGTTATTTGCATCTGCTGCAACTTTGAGGAGACTGCGTAATTTTCTTCCGACTGCCACCAAGATTGCGCTTGCACAATCACTTCTTCTTCCCATCCTTGATTATGCTGATGCCAGCTATCTTGACCTTACTCAAGAACAACTCGATAAACTTGAGCGCCTTCAAAATTTTTGTATAAGGTTCATATTCGGTTTGCGCAAATATGACCATGTTTCTGATTTCCGTGTAAAGCTCAAGTGGTTGCCAATTCGCCTTCGCCGGAATGCTCATATTCTTTCTCTTCTGTATAATGTTCTCTTTACTCCTTCCACCCCTCTTTACCTCAAGGATCGTTTTCAGTTCATCTGCGATTCCCACACGAAATCACTTAGGTCATCGGATAACTTGCGACTTAGGATGCCAATGCATTCCACTACTTTCTTGGATAAAGCTTTTACTGTCCAAGCTGCTCGTCTGTGGAATGCATTGCCTGACCCAATAAAACGCGCCCAGTCATTGCCTGTATTTAAAAGACTCGTAAAAGAACACTACCTGTCACTGTGATTGTCGTTAGTCAACATTTCACTTTCATTGCCTATATATATTGAGTATGTATGTATTTATGTATCTATTATAGAACATATGTATGTATTTGTGTATCTATAATAATGGTATTGTGTGTTTAAAGTAAATATTCGCAATGTTATGTGTTACACCAATGTCAGCCCCATTTCATGTCCAGGCTATCACTGTCCATTCCAGGTTGCCTGGAAGAGATCGCGGTATGCGATAAGGCCGCCCGTTGTATGTATTTTAGTTTTATGTTTCCTTTTATATGTTTTAATTTGGTGTACCTACAATAAAGCATATATAAATAAATAAATAAATAAATAAGTAAGCTATTAAGTGCTTTTTTGAATTTTAATAATGGCATGTTTTTAATGGCATCGGGTATTATATTATATATTTTTGGGGCGTAGTTGAAAAAGCTTTTACTCAGTAAGGCTGTTTTACATTTAACATTGCAAAGTTTGTTACGATATTGAGAACGCATTGGATTCCTTCTGACTGCTGATAGGCTTACAAATAAATGCAGTTTCCATTATGTACATTGCTGGCAGTGTCATTATTTTTAGTCTTTTGAAGTATGGAATACAGCTATCCGTCGTTTTTAGACCACACATAGACCTTACGCAGCGTTTCTGCATCTTAAATACAGACTCCCTATTAGCTGACTGCCCCCAGAAAATAACACCGTACCGTAAAACAGAAGCCACAAGTCCATGGTATGCTGTCAGTAATGTCTCAATATTAACCTTTTTTGAGAGTTGGAATAGCGCATAGGCAGATTTACTTAATCGTTTACATATTATGTCAGTATGATTGTTCCAAGTCAATTTATTATCAATAGTGATTCCCAAAAATTTAGCATTATCAACTTCCTGTATTTTAATGTCTTTATAAATTATATTAATGTCAGCATTCTCACGACGTTGATGGTATTGCATGATGTTGGTTTTACTTAAATTAATTTTCAAATTGTTATCATTGAGCCAGTTTATTATTTTAGTTAGAGATTCATTAATGTCATTTTCATAGTTATTTATGTCATTGCATTCAATTATGGCTGTGCTGTCGTCTGCGAAAAGAACCATCTTGTGCTGGATTGTTTTGGATTGTTTTATTGGTTGTACCAATAATCAAAAATGTTAACTACCTCTTCAGGGAGGCTGGTTTCCGTCCTCATTTTGTGCCAAAGCAAATCAAAGGACACCAAATCGAAAGCTTTAGAAAGATCTAAAAAACAGGCATATACAGGAGTTTTCCTATCCGTGTAGTACCGGACAGTATGCTTGAGGCACAGAACAGCATTTTCTGTCGACTACCCCTGCCTAAAACCGTACTGATCGTCTGTCTGAAAATGTCTTCTAAACATGTTCGCAATGTCACGTGGCTCAGTTACCCCATTGACATTAAAAGGCACAGTGGGTTTACTATTAAGATTTCTCGTCCCTTTCCAAAAGTTTTTGAATTTTTACTAGCGTGGTGTGAAGCGAGAAAATCCATCTTAATTTGCTCGGCGTTATTTTGACACCATTTCAGCTTTGATTTAAACTGACGCCGCGACTCCACCTTATTATCGTAGATAGGTCCACCAGTAGGTCTACCATGCAGTAACCTGGTTTGAAAGTTAACCCTGGCAACCCCGTGAGCACCACGAACATGCCTATACCACCCCAATACAACACGCTTTCGTTTAATAGAAGAATATCAGCTAGTCATTGCTATCATCATACATACGGTCTATCACCACTCTGTGCTCCCTATTGTGACATAACCCATCACAACACACCGATTACTCTGATGGAAACTCAACTATTCTAAAGTGATCGATGCAGATCTTATACAGCTGTTTTTGTTCTTAGAATAGAATAGAATAGAATATACTTTATTGTACACCATAAAAATTACACATCTATTTTATAAGAAATCTTAATTATACGGGTACAAAGGCGGTCTTATCGCTGACAGCGATATCTACCAGACAACCTTTGGATGGACTGAGAGTACTTAGAATCAAAAAAGGGGGTAGTCTGTGGTGTACTGCTATTACATTGAATCATAAATATATACAAAACTATATTGTTATAGTAAATACTATCCATAAACTTAAATACACATATACTTACATATATATATAGAATATAATAGAATACTCTTTATTATGTACACCTTATAAGTTACAGAAAATAGGCACACAGTATGCCGTTAGGAGTACTATCAACACCCCCGGTGGGTTCCCGCATTGTCGAGGCGGGGGGGCTCAGTAACCGTGGCTTGTCACCCACGGTGAAGCGAAGAGGATCCTGAGGAGGGGCCGCTCGTCAGGGCTTTTGTCGATTAAGCCGACGGCGTAGCGGCCAACTAGTAGGTTGCGGTGCCGCTTGGTAACAGGCGACATCGTAACTGAGGCAGGCCGCGATGTCTTATGGAGATTCCCAGGTCCCGTACGATGTCGTGGCTGAGGGTTGGAGTCCGCGGTGGGAGAGGACTGCCGGTATTGCGGTGCGCCGCTCTCCCTACCTTCCGCGACCCGCACGGGGTCACCACCGTCTGATGGCGAACGCGGTGGGCCGCAGGAGAGGAGGAATGTCAGTATTGCATTAGCCGCTCGAGCCGCAGGAGAGGAGGAATGTCAGTATTGCGTTAGCCGCTCTCCCTATCCCCTGCGGCCGAAAAATGGTAGGTGGCGAGGCCATTGACCGTGACCCGTCACATGGTGACCAAGGGTCCCATACACGGGGTCGTGTGGCGTCCATGTGCTGATTTGGTCCCTAGGATGGTCACGGCGTACAGTGTGTTCTGGTGCGCCGGTGATGGAGGGTACTCCCCCGAGGAGGGTCCGGTGACGGACAGCCGCGGTGGGTTCGCGGTGAGTGCAACCGCATGCCCGTGTTCCCGCCATAAGCGGCACAGGAGGACACCGTGGTGTTTTAGTGGGTTAGAGTCCTACATAACTGCACTATCTCCCCGTGGTAGTGCAATATGCATGAGCATTTCTCCACGCAAAAAACAAGGAGGACTATCATGGAATGAAAATTGTGGCTTCATAGCAGCAATATTACAGCGAACTTCGAATGAATAGTGGTCGGACCAGGTGCAGTCATAGTTCACCCTTACAACCACCACCGAATGCCACGCAGACTTCGTTACCACACAATGGTCAAGCCAGCTTGTGCTGCCATGGGCGTCGCTAACGAATGTAAAGGTGTCCGATGAAATTCAAAATTTTTCTATGTTTGCACATACCCATTGCTGATCATTACAGAACTTTAAAAGCTCCCTTCCAAACAAAGTACAAGGACCAGCATTATAGTCTCCTATAATGTACACATTTGCAACTTCAGTATTGTCAATAATAGCGCCTCACTTAGACAGTCGGTAAACTCAATTAAGTTTTCCATGGAGTTCACAGGCATGTAAACGGAGGAAACTACTAATGACCGATCGCACACAACCACCTTAATTGCCGCTAGACGCACAAGGGAACCCTGTAACTGAACTTAACGCACTCTTACGCCACAGCACAGCAACGCCACCATACGGTTTGCCCCGTACCAGTCCAGCAGATTTATTTATTTATTGGCCTATCTACAATTGTTACACAAAAAATAACCTTATATCTAATACAAGCAATAATATATACTAAGTGTACAATATGATGCGATAGACACAGCGTGCAAAAACAAAATTATAACAGACAGTAATTACAATAATAGTGCTGAAATAACACTCGTAAACAGTAAGTCTTTAGAAATCAATACACTCGAAAATATTTTTTTTATGTAGGTAGATACAAAAAGAAAAGAAAAAAAAACAGTATGGTGATTAATTATTTTTTGTGGACTTGACGCTTGAGTTAGAGCAGATGAGTCGACAGCAGATTGCCCGCAATAATCGAAGTCTGAGTCGATTGTTCCGAGGAATGGCAGGTCGTGTGGGAACAACCACGTCTCCTGCAGGGCTACTATATCAGCACGACGACACAGGTTTCTTACATGGTCCACAGACCGCACTAAAGACTACAGTTATAAGTAATAAAGCTACTTAGTAATGGTCTTCTTAATTGATGACTGGACATTAGGATTTTTATTATAATTTCTTCTGTTTCCGAAGTCTATGAAACGCCGGAAAGATATTCTGGCCATATATGGTAATCCATGAACATAGCCATCTTGTGCCGAGGGACCAATATTTTTTAGGCATCATACTCCTTATGCTGCTTCATTATATTTTTTCTAATGTAACACTAACGTGTGTTTTCGACATTTGTCTGCCGGCGAGGTCCTTTGTCAACATTCAAACTCGGGTTGTATGTATTTTAATGAAGAAAAAAATATTTCATATTGTAAAGGTTATTATGTAAAGGGGAGAGAAGCTAGGGTATGTTTTGGTGGGCATCGCTGTTGGTGAGAACAGCATTACCTATAAAGTGCCAAAAATACCTTTTGCTGTACTCTTGGTGGAGTACCGTAACAAGCAGAGTCCTAGCCAGTTCGAGTCATCCACGTCCCCGTCGTTCTCCCTGGGACCTTTTGCAACCGTGCCGCCGCGCGTCCGCCTCCCCGAGTTGCAGCTGAGCTAACGGATGCAGGGCGAAGGGCGAATATTCTGCGCCTTAAAACAGAATCGACTCACTAGGGAGGATACCTGCTGGGAATTGTACCAAACACTTCGGGCGGCCGGAGCGTGCCGTCTACGCTGCACACACATCTGCGTGACCCACACGGCATCGGTATTTGAGGGCGCTGCGCGATTTGGCGAACCACTCGCTACCACGGACTCCACCGCACCAGTCGACGACTCTTCCTAAGCTCTCATTGTTTATCCGGGAAAGTTTAAATTTGTAACCATAACGGCATTAAACCATTCGCCTAAAAATATAGTCCACTCATTTTCATCCACGAGCTAACTATACCAGAAAAAAACGAGCAAATAAATAGGCTCTAAAGTGGCAGTCCCGCTAGCTGATTAAGGCACAGTAGGCTAATCATTTGCTTGCCCGACAATAATAGATTAATAGATATTAGACAATAAGAAGCCAGACCGATACCCTACAAAAGACTTTTGACTTTAAAACACGGACACGAATTGCTTTTTGGAATATAAGAACGCTTAGCGATAGCAGTAGACTAGCTCAAGCAACAGTCATGCTAAATTACAACCTGCAAATCCTCAGTCTAAGCGAAGTGAGAAGAAACGGTTTCGGTGAGCTGAGAACGTCCAGGAGCTTGACTGCTGTATTCTGGTAAAGAAAGTGAGGAAGATGTGCGCGAGTACGGCGTAAGGCTCCTACTTTCTATACAGCTAAGAATAGCCTCCTGGACTGGAAGCCGACCTCAGACCGAATCATGTACGCCTGTTTTTACTCGAGAGCCCGGAAGTTCTCAATCGTACAATACTACGCCCCAACTAATGCATCACCAGAGCAGCAATTAGTTCAAATAAACGGTGTGAATTCGTCCGGGTTAAACGTTAAAATGGGGGTACCCCAGGGCTCAATTTTAGGTCCTCTCTTATTTTTAGTATACATAAACGATTTTCCCCGTTTATTGGACAACAAACTAAACATGGTGTTATTTGCTGATGACACATCTTTAATTTTTTAAATAAATAGACGTACTTGTCAGGTTGACGACGTAAATAACGCGCTACGGCAGGTTCAGGATTGGTTCACTGCCAATAATTTAGTTTTAAATGGCAAAAAAACCAAGTGCGTAAAATTTTCCTTGCCGAATGTCAAAAGTACTGACTGTGACATTATATTAAACAAGGAGAAGCTAGAATTCGTCGATAAAACGGTTTTCCTGGGGATCACGCTAGACTCAAGGTTGCAATGGGGTCCTCATTTGGTATCCCTTGCGGGGCGGCTGAGTTCGGCGGGTTATGCTGTTGGAAAGATTCGTCAGTTAACGGATGTGGATACCGCCAGACTGGTCTATTTTGGCGCGATTCTCTAAGGGAACTGTTTAAGGACATTAACATCATGACGGTTCCTTGTCAATATATTTATGAAAACATCATGTACGTGAGAAAGAATTTACATCTTTTTAGTAAAAACGGCGACAGACATAATTATATTAGTAGAAATAGGTCCCTGTTTCTAGTAACTAATTAAAATTAGTTCAACCAGGTTTCAGACTGGCTAAAGTCGCCTCATCTTTCATGGGGTACTGTACAAAATGTTACAATAAAATTCCTCCCCACATTCTTGAACTGAATGAGACGAAATTTAAAACTTGTATAAAACACACACTATGCAGGCTGGCATATTATAAGTTGGGGGATTACATCACTGATAAAAATGCTTGGCTAAATGCTAGTCCTGCTCCACATCCACTAGGGGGCAAAAACAAGTGATATGTAGAACACTATTGTTTTGAAGTATTGTTGGACCTTCTGAAGACTGTATAAATATATTTGTATTGTATAAACTCAATTTCATTCATCAAGGTATGTACCTAAATATTGTAAAACATTTTTTTTTTAAAAGAGTAAGTATCGAAGTTTCTTGTGCATTCTTCTCCATTACAAGCTACTTGCCGAATGCACGGTAGAATCAACTATTATTATTTTTAAATTTAATGTAACGTTCAAAAGTGTCGCTTGGTGGCCTACTTGAAATAAAATATCTTTGTCTTGTCTTGTCTTGTAGAGGATTTGCGGCATTGTAGGTAGTAGGGTGTCAGCGTCCAGACGTGAATTGCTAGCAAAGAGAGATGCAAATAATTTTTTTCTCACTCGCAGAGTGAGCCAGCGACCTATCAGGTTTCAGCATTGAAGGTAAAGTGGGACGACAGAAATTCGTTTCAAACGCTTTAGACAGGGACCAAAACTGTTTACTACCCGAAGGGTGCGATGCCAGCTTGGCTCCAATACGTCTAATAGGGTCAAGACGTGGCCGACATAGAACCCGCTTGCAGAACTTGGCGGCAGAATGAAAGCCCTCTAACTTTGCGGTCGCGGGCCTTGACCCAGGCTTGGTAGGCAAACTATTTCGGGCCTCAGCGTGGGCGCAGGATATGGCTACCGGGTCCTCCCATCCAGTCGCCAGCTGGAACGGTTAGCGGGGCAGCCTTTGACACGTGGCTGGCGTGCTACTTGGGCCCCCTACTGACTGCGGTCGGCCAACGGCTGGCACCGTGCTTCGGATCCCAATACCCTCCAAAATGAGTTATCCGGCAAGTTTTGCCCAGAGACCAAGACCGATTCTGAACAGCGCAACTGGCATCCACCTTTTCCCCCAAAGGCACTGGCAGTCCCACACACCGACGGAACACAGCAAGCTGCTTGGTGCCGGACTCCAGTGGGATGGTGGCGGACCGCTAGGAGGTAGATCCCATACCCACCCCAAAACTTACACATAGACTACTTTTCCGGGTTAAAGAGTAGTCTATGTGCTATTCCAGACCATAATCTACCTCTGTGCCAATTTTCATGTAGATCTGTTCAGCCGTTCTGGTGTGATTGAGTAACAAACAATTATCCATCCAAACTTTCAGATTTATAATATTAGTATATAGGTAAGATAAGACATAAGTTAGAAGACGCCAACCCATATTGAGCAAGTGTGGAGCGTGATGAGCAATTCTCGTGCCTTATCTGTAGAGGAAGAGCACTTTACCCTGCAGTGGGATAGTTACAGGCTGGTATTATTATTAAAGCACTACTGAGTATGGACTCCAGCGACTAGATTCAATCCAGTCCAGGTAAACATTAGTGTTGGAAAGTATAAACAAAATTACAACCGACTTCCAAACAAAAACACTACATAGTGGAAAATAACTTCAATTTCGAAAGACGGTGTTCCTGTTTTCGTTTCTTGAAGTCGGTTGTAATTTTTGTAAAAAAACTTTTTTATTATTCACTTTTTTGTTGTGGTACACAATTAACCAGTTCTATAGGCTAGCCACCTATAATACCCAAAGTGAAGCCAGAATAGATTAACCCAATAACATGAAACTTAAACAAAACTGTGGAATGAGAGTATACCAGACTATTCACACCTGCGTACCCCTTTAGAGCGAATTTCGTACGGCTGCAGTCGAGGATGCAAATAAAACCGATATAATTTACTTAATGAATTCAATTATTACATTTAGATCGGTAAAATTAAGATGCGCGACAATTGCTCGATGTAAGAAACAAGAGTGAATCACTAATACACTAAATCAATATTCATCACTGCTATTGCGCCATCTTCGGTCCCACGCCATCAAATTGCTGAGAAGGCGAATCTCACGGTGCAGAGCGCAATACGGTGTTAGTAGCTGTCTTAAGAATTTAGGGTTTCGCAAGTGGTGACATAACATCTCCCTCCACGAGATCGGCAACTATTTGAAAACTCTAGTCGAAAATAGTGTCGATGGCGAAGCTGGATCAATCTCGGTGTTGCAGGTCTCCTTATCCTAAGTCTTAATATCGATTCCATCAGTGGCTTTCTGTAGTTGCTTCAATCTACGACGACGAAGTAACTATAATGATGATAATGAGTACACATGCACCGGATAGTAGAATGTATGCCGGTATATTAGTGTGGTATATAGCTTCAGTGTTCGACGACTGTAGCTTTACAGGTTCTTGTAGAACGATTTCAGAGTTACTTGAATGCAAACTGCCAAGGTCAATGGTATCTAGTTTTATCGTTTTCATTGGTAAGTTATGCGAATTTTCCTTTATAATCGGTAAGTCCATCATTTTCAATATCTTTCCCGTAGTTTGATCATGACGATTGCTTGCAGTAAATGCTGTAGTTCTTAGCACGCAGCCTTTGGGTATGATGGACAAGTAGCTCCCTTTCAGCATTCTATAATTATCTTCAGAACAGGTTAAACGAACTTTCGTAGATTTAGGAAAGCTTAGAATAAGGTGTTGGTCGTCTAGTTGCTCCATAGCTTCAGAAAACAGGATGACTGATGTAAATTGACAGGACTCAGGTGCAGGATTTCTTAAATGATAATTTTAAGTAATGTCTTCCATAACCTTTACTTTGTATCACATTTTGCATGCTATATTAAGGCAGAATGTACATGGATCCTACTTTATAATGTAACAACTTATTTTATGTACCTACATTCTAAGTAAATAAAAACCTATTCTATTCTATTCTATTCTATTCTCATTAATTTTCTGGTGTAGTATAAGCTGCTGGATACAGTCCGATTGTTTGCCATGGTGGCGACTTAAATTATCCTCGCAAAGGTGACCGTGGCTATACTTCGGACATTCTGTCTCCATGTACAATAGATGTTTTTCATGAACCACTATGAAAGGATAAATTAGAATCAGGACCTTATTGTCATAATTAGGAGCCAGGAATAATTTATATAGGATAAAGTTAGTAGGGTACGAGTAAAGTATCGGAAATTTTATAACTATCACTATTTTATTCCCATTGTAATAATATCCCAGTCTAATTATGTCAAAATACTATCTAAAGCTGATATCTAGAAATTGATCCTTTCTACATAACATACCTAATCTATTCATCATGTCCTTAAACATAGCATAGTTGAATATAGAATTATGAATACTTCTAGCTCTAATAAATGCTAATAAATTTTGTAATTTATCCAGTTCTTTATACAAATTATCTATGTTGTATCCCAATATCATTAGTAACTGTGCCATATGAGCATATTTAATGGTATCTGTTTCATGTCTAACGTTGCTAGCTAAAATAGAATTAATAATTTTCTCAAATTTATCTTGTTTTTCTACTATTTTATCTGTAACATTTGAGCTACGCGAAACCTACTGCTTACTTAAACTTATTTTTAGATTCATTTCCGCAACTAAATTATTATCATATTGTTTTTTAAGATTGCAATGCATTATCATATTTTAATGCATTAGTATAATCTAAATTACCCGAAATGCTCTTTATTACTGAACCAAGACCATATAAGAGACCTCTTTTAACACGCTTTACCTCAAGTGTTTCTAACTGTGCCGATATTTCTTCTAATTTTGTACCTAGGTAGTTAACATGGGGCTCATAGAGAGATCGTGATATATTGCTCAATTGTGGCTAGATTGTGCAATTGTTCGTTAACGATCTCTAAACTATTGCGCATATTATCAAGGTTTATAATGTGGAGGAAGGAGTGGAAATGTGAAATGACTCTTGTGGATCCTAGGTTGAAGGGCAAAATACCTGGTCCATCGTTAAGACTGTCTAGCGTTATCTCGTCTGCTCGGGCCAGGGCCAGGGTCAGGACTAGTAATATTTTCAGTGTTATGTAACAAACGAGCACCCGTTTTAGGCGTGATTAAGGCACAGTGCCTCTTTTCTTTGTATAGATATGAATAGGCGAATCCGCTAATACCGTATCATGAGTATATCGAGCTACTAACTTTTGTCTGGGGCATAAAGGATTCCTAATAAAAACATTTTCAGTAATTCCTGTGCGGCGATGAAGTGAAGTTGGCGCAGTGGTTGAGCGATTGACTGCTGCGCTGCGTGTCACGGGTTCAATTCCCGCACGGAACAAATATTTGTATAATCTACAAATAGTTGTTCCGGCTCTGGGTGTTTGTGTATGTGAGTTTATATGTTTGTAAACGCACCCACGATACAGGAGAAATTCCTAGTGTGGGGCAACGTTTTATTTTAAACAGGAAACAGGAACAGGAAGTATCGTTAAGAATATCGTATACTTTTGACATTCGTTTACGGTGTTCCTGGATATATTGTTGTAAGAGATGTTCTGATAGATTCATATCTAAAGGATCCCGGCAAAAGGATCCCGGGGATCAAAATGACCGGTAACTATATCGATAGGCCTACATTTTGTAAAACTATGTATTGAACTATTATATGCCAGTATAGCATAAGTTATAAGATTAATAATTGAATCTTCTCGGTGTTTTACTTTTAATATAACGCAAATGTTCTAGTAGTGTGGAATTTAGTCGTTCTACCATTCCATTTTCATTGGGTTTATTATGATACATACATAGACATAATAACGTCTTGTTCTAAATTAGATTTTGAAATTTGTATGTCAGTTTTAGTACGTGTTTCAAATGGTTTAGAAACACTAGGCCTAGGGCCTTAGGCCCTATAGTTTATTTCACTAGAGTTAAGGTACGCTTAACTCTAGTGAAATAAACTATAGCACTATAGCGAGGCATAAGCTATTGGTTTATCAGATCCAATAGCCCCTTGTGAAAGTACTGCTCCAATTTCAAAATTTGAAGCATCCGTAGTGGGTATAAATTCTTTTTTAAAATCAGGGTATTGAAGAATTGGATCATTACCCAAAAGGGTTTTTCAAAGCATTCAACATAATTTTGATCAAGTGTAATTTTGGAGCCTTTCAGTCAAAGCTTTGAGTCAAAGGTTTGGTTATTTTAGCAAAATCAGGTATAAACTTTCTATAATAACCAAGAGATCCTAAAAACCTTTTAATTTCGGTAGAGGTTTTAGGTAAAGGGTAATTTTGTATTGCTGATATTTTATCTGGGTTAGGCTTTATTCCATCTTTGCCTATAATATGCCCTAGATACGCTGTTTCTAATTTAAGGAACTCAGATTTATCCATTTGGATTTTTAAATTAGATTCGCGTAGTCTTTTAAATACTTTTTCTAGGTTGACTATGTGCTCTTGCAATGATGTACTAAAAACTATTATGTCATCTAAGTATACTAGACAAATAGTATTTTGGAGTTCGCGCAACACGTTGTCCATCACTCTTTGAAAGGTAGATCGACTATTTTTAAGTCCCATGGGCATTCTCAAAAATTCGAAATGCCCATGTTCTACATTGAATGCTGTTTTTGTAATATCTTGGGGGTCCATTTCGACCTGGTAGAATCTACTAGCTAGATCTAGCGTAGTTAAATACTGGCAATTGCCTAATTTGTCTAGGACATCAGCTATATTGGGGATAGGGTACTTGTCGTCTATGGTTTTCTCATTAGGTTTTCTGAAGTCTAAAACAATACGCCACTTCGCCTTTCCTGATGCGTCAGCTTCCTTAGCTACCATCGAAATAGGAGAACTCCAAGCAAAATTTTAAGGTCTAATAATACCTTGTTCTAACATGTTACCTATCTGTTCTTGTACTTCCTGTCTATGAATATATGGATATCTATAACTCTTTGTATAGACTGGAGCCTCATCTGTAGTTTTAATTAAATGCTTAATTTTATTTGTGAATGTTGTTCACCTTCAATATAGAAAACATCTGCATATTGCGAGCACAATGATTCTAGATTAATACGTTCTTCTTTATTTAAGTGGTCAGTACGCAGACGTGATAGCACCTCTTTTACGCGTTGGTTTTGCTGTATAGTGCGCGTGCACTCGACATTATGAACTTCTGAGGCATTGCACGATCCATTGAAAAGATTATATCATTCCTACTAAGATTCTGTACTTCTAATATACCCCTTTTCTGTTTAACCATAGTAAGGCATTCACGTATGATACAGTTTGAAATAGATTGTTCAGGCATATTAAGCATGACCATCGCGGACGTTAATCGAAATCTTTAGTAACTTAGATGTACCTGCTGGAATAATATTCTCATAAAAATTAATATTACGTGAATCATAGATTCTAATAGGGTTTGAAGCGAACTTAGTTGTAAATAATTTATTTTTATAATCTATTGTAGATTCCCATTTTTCTAGCAAATCGGTACCAATAAGTCCATCAAAGGAGTCGTGCAACTTATAGATATCAAATGAAACTGTACCTGAATCATTAAATTCATTAAAAATAGGTAAAGTAATTGAATAGTCGTTTCTAGTTTTAGCATGAACACTATGCACTTCGAACGGAGAATAATTTAATGGAAAATCACTAAAGTATTTTTCGACAGCATTAGGACATAGGAACGACTGGTTTGCACCTGTGTCTATTAAAAGCTTAAGTGGAGGTGACGCAATTTGAATGTATGGCAGGTACCGTTGAGTTTGGAGATTTATCCCTGTTTAAATTTCTCGGATTTCGGAGTTATGCGAAAAGCCGGCTCCTTGGATTCTTTGTCGTCCTCTTTTATGCTGCCGGGCTGCTGGGGATGTTCTAGATATTCCTGAGGGGATGATTGATATTCATAATACAATTTTTCTGGATACTCATAGTAATCGTAATAAGTTCCATCATAATCGGTAAAGAAATCATTGATCCTTCGATCAATGAAACAGTCATTAAAATGCATCTCCCGAGTTTTGAAATAATTATTAGGTAGAGGACTCCCTGATCTGTTCCAATCATGCCTAGATATAGCGTTAGTAGGAGGTAATTGTCTGCTCACGAAATGGCTAACACCACTCATTGGTCGTGGTTGCGCGGACCCGCTAGGCTGGTTAGGAGAATTCTGCTGGACTATTTGAAATGGGTTATTCTCACGGTTATAGTTAGGTGGGGGTGCCCTGAACATTTGCTGAGTTCGGGTCGGACCAAACTGACGAGGTTGGAAATAAATCGGTTTCCACTGCGGTGGTTGTTGGGCTGGAAATTTAAATCGTGCAGGTCCTGGCATGCTATAATTATTAGGCTTTGGATAAGGCATATTAAACGGCTGAGAGGGCATTTTAAAATTATTAGCGGGTTGGTTATTACTATTAATTCTTTTATCAGGCAAACGGTCATTACGACTTTGCAGATACATGGTATTAGTTTCTTCATGAACAAATTCTAGTGCTTGTTCTATGTTTTGAGGGATCTTTTAATCCACGCGTGAACGCCTGGAGCGTCAATTTCTTATATAAATCCCTTTTAGCATCTCTAGTAGTTTTTAAGGCGTCGTGTAAGGAAACATACGCCATATTTGTACTAACAAGGTTCTGGCAACGCTCATAGAACTCTTGCGGAGTGTTAGAGCCCTGTGTTAAAAGAGATAAATCGCTATAAAGGGCGGTCTCATCCCTTTGGTCAGCAAAATTATTTATTAATGCCTTACGGATGCCATTCCAATCAGTTTCTATGCCATTTGAGTTAATTAAGCGAGCAGCAGACTCTACAATTTTATTTAATATAACATTAAGAAGTGCTGAATTAATTAATTCAGAACCACCTTGAACATTGTAATATTCTTTAACTAAATGATCACACAATTGAATAAACCTTGTCAACACATTCGGGTTCCCGTCAAATTCGGGTACCAACTGTATTGCTTTAAAAAAAGTATCTAAATCTAAAGACATTTGCCCAGAAAACGATTCTGTGTCCTCGTATAACGTATCTAAATTAATATTTCTTCTAGTATCTATCGCTAAGTCTCTACTTCTAACTACCCTAGTATTCCTGGATTTTCGTGGAAAGAAATTTTGGAAGGTTATATTAGTACAGGCTAGGAGAAAGCGGTCACTAGAAATAATCTAATGTACATACTTGACATTATATCAGCCCCTTTGCGTAATCAATGTCTGGATTCCTCGATACAGCACGACGTGTAGATTCAGGATACTCTGGAGCGACTGGATAGCCGCACGGGCGGCTTTACGATAGCGGAAATCTTCCTCTTTACGCGAAACCGACCGCGAGTATCCTACCGACTGCGCCAATTACGTACGGCTGCAGTCGAGGATGCAAATACAACCGATATAATTTACTTAAAGAATTTAATTAAAGTAATTATTACATTTAGATCGGTAAAATTAAGATGCGCGACAATAGGGAACTATCCGCAAAGCTGAGCTCAGATGGCGCCACAGGAATCAGAGTAAACAAACCAAACTGTCAAGCTGGCCGGCCGGATTTTTAGGATCATATGGCCGGTTTTATTTCTGAAAAACAAAACACTGATGCATTCTTGACCAACAGTTAGCAATATTATTATTTGGTTTTTGAACGCTAATTATTCTTAAAAACAGTAAATAAAGTTCGGTAACCACAAACAGTAGTAGTCATCATGTTGTAAATTTATTTACTCCACTCTGTCAAGCGCCATCTGGCGGGAGCAATTGGCAGTTATGTTCCCTATTGCTCGATGTGAGAAACAAGAGTGAATCACTAATACACTAAATCAATATTCATCACTGCTATTGCGCCATCTTCGGTCCCACGCTATCGAATTGCTGAGAAGGCGAATCTCACGGTACAGAGCGAATACGGTGTTAGTGTCTTAAGAATTTAGGGTTTCGCAAGTGGCGACATAACAAGCGTACCAGGTGTGAAGTTATGTTATGAAATGGTGTAAACAATAAACAGACATGCGATTGCAGCTATCTCGAGTGATTTGCCGTCATTTATTGAAGAGTTCTGTCGCGCCGCCGCCTCTAGCGGCTCTACCGCTACGCCATCCGCCCTACTAGGACGGGCGAGCTGGCCAGGCACGTCCGAATTAGCTAAGTTACATTTGGTGTAGTTCAAATGACTCAAATAAAGCGGCAAACGCCATAGATTATCTAGAGATATTATTAAGTGTCATAACCATAAACTATAAATACTCTTTATCTGGTGATCGCTCAATGGGTTCGGTGTTGCCAGCAGATCACCTCATGTTGTTATGTTTGACTAGTTTGTTACACGTTTCGCTCTAACAATATTAATTTGACTCTGTTACCTGTTTACTTCGCGAACCATACTTCGCGACAGGGCTAGCCCATTCACCTTGCCCTGGCCTACAGATCCCCAGCTCTTGCATGGTACAAAACTCGTCTCTAACTTTCTTATAGCGGTCTGGCGGCAGCGGTCGCGGGCGCGCATATACTGGCGGACCGGAAGTAACTATATGATGATAGACGGAATGCGACGGAATGTCCCTGTAAGCGACAGGCTTCGTTATATCTGAAAATTCCTCTAAAAGGTCACTGTACGGATTGTTATTTAGTATACTCTTAATAGAAGGATCGACGCACTGTATGATAGACCCATCCGTGCGCAAATTCGTAACGCTATCAACAAGTCTCTTATGATATAAATCTATAACTAATTTGTAATGTTCAATAAGTTAGCGCCCAAAATGGCCTGCTTGACCTCACATACAGTATAAGTCCACTTGAACGCTCTACGTAATCCTAAATTGGTGGTCGATTCACGTGGCTGTGGTCGCCGAGCCGTATTTCGTCCCACCCAGGGATAACTGGGTTGGAGACCTCGACGGTTTGGTGGCCATTATTGGCGGGGCTCTTGTCAGCCCGTCCCGAGGTCGTGGCTGGGTGGCCGCCCTCGCGGACGGCGTTGGCATAGTTGGTGCGTATTTTTCGCCCAACAAGAGTCTCGCCGACTTCGAGAGTTTCCTTGTAGAGTTAGGCGCCGTCGTAGGTCGACTCCACCCTCGCCCTGTGCTGTTATTAGGGGATGTCAACGCCAAGTCTTCTCTCGAATCTTGAGTAACTTAGATGTACCTGCTGGAATAATATTCTCATACACATTAGTATTACGTGAATCATAGATTCTAATAGGGTTTGAAGCGAACTTAGTTGTGTATAATTTATTTTTATAATCTATTGTAGCTTCCCATTTTTCTAGCAAATCGGTACCATTAAGTTCATCAAAGAAGTCGTGCAACTTAAAGATATCAAATGAAACTGTACCTGAATCATTAAATTCATTAAAAATAGGTAAATTAATTGAATAGTCGTTTCTAGTTTTAGCATGAACACTATGCACTTCGAACGGAGAATAATTTAATGGAAAATCACTAAAGTATTTTTCGACAGCATTAGGACATAGGAATGACTGGTTTGCACCTGTGTCTATTAAAAGCTTAAGTGGAGGTGACGCAATTTGAATGTATGGCAGGTACCGTTGAGTTTGGAGATTTATCCCTATTTAAATTTGTCGGATTTCGGAGTTTTCCGAAAAGCCGGCTCCTTGGATTCTTTGTCGTCCTCTTTTATGCTGCCGGACTGCTGGGGATGTTCTAGATATTCCTGAGGGGATGATTGATATTCATAATACAATTTTTCTGGATACTCATAGTAATCGTAATAAGTGCCATCGTAATCGGTAAAGAAATCATTGATCCTTCGATCAATGAAACAGTCATTAAAATGCATCTCCCGAGTTTTGAAATAATTATTAGGTAGAGGACTCCCTGATCTGTTCCAATCATGCCTAGATAAAGCGTTAGTAGGTGGTAATTGTCTGCTCACGAAATGGCTAACACCACTCATTGGTCGTGGTTGCGCTGACCCGCTAGGCTGGTTAGGAGAATTCTGCTGGACTACTTGAAATGGGTTATTCTCACGGTTATAGTTCGGTGGGGGTGCCCTGAACATTTGCTGTGTTCGGGTCGGACCAAACTGACGAGGTTGGAAATAAATCGGTTTCCACTGCGGTGGTTGCTGGGCTGGAAATTTAAATCGTGCAGGTCCTGGCATGCTATAATTATTAGGCTTTGGATAAGGCATATTAAACGGCTGAGAGGGCATTTTAAAATTATTAGCGGGTTGGTTATTACTATTAATTCTTTTATCAGGCAAACGGTCATTACGACTTTGCAGATACATGGTATTAGTTTCTTCATGAACAAATTCTAGTGCTTGTTTCTTAATTACTTAATTCTTTATTGTACACCAAAAACAACATTACATACAGTGTGATAATAAAGTACATGTACAAAGGCGAGCTTAACTCAATGCTGAGTGCGTGTGTGTTCTATGTTTTGCGGGATCTTTTAATCCACGCGTGAACGCCTGGAGCGTCAATTTCTTATATAAATCGCTTTTAGCATCTCTAGTAGTTTTTAAGGCGTCGTGTAAGGAAACATACGTCATATTTGTACTAAAAAGGTTCTGGCAACGCTCATAGAAATCTTGCGGAGTGTTAGAGCCCTGTGTTAAAAGAGATAAATCGCTATAAAGGGCGCTCTCATCCCTTTGGTCAGCAAAATTATTTATTAATGCCTTACGGATGCCATTCCAATCAGTTTCTATGCCATTTGAGTTAATTAAGCGAGCAGCAGACCCTACAATTTTATTTAATATAACATTAAGAAGTGCTGAATTAATTAATTCAGAACCACCTTGAACATTATAATATTCTTTAACTAAATGATCACACAATTGAATAAACCTTGTCAACACATTCGGGATCCCGTCAAATTCGGGTACCAACCGTAATGCTTTAAAAAAAGGATCTAAATCTAAAGACATTTTCCCAGAAAACGATTCTGTGTCCTCGTATAACGTATCTAAATTAATATTTCTTCTAGTATCTATCGCTAAGTCTCTACTTCTAACTACCCTAGTATTCTTGGATTTTCGTGAAAAGAAATTTTGGAAGGTTATATTAGTACAGGCTAGGAGAAAGCGGTCACTAGAAATAATTTAATGTACTTACTTGACATTATATCAGCCCCTTTGCGTAATCAATGTCTGGATTCCTCGATACAGCACGACGTGTAGATTCAGGATACTCTGGAGCTACTGGATAGCCGCACGGGCGGCTTTACGATAGCGGAAATCTTCCTCTTTACGCGAAACCGACCGCGAGTATCCTACCGACTGCGCCAATTACGTACGGCTGCAGTCGATGATGCAAATACAACCGATATAATTTACTTAAAGAATTTAATTAAAGTAATTATTACATTTAGATCGGTAAAATTAAGATGCGCGACAATAGGGAACTATCCGCAAAGCTGAGCTCAGATGGCGCCACAGGAATCAGAGTAAACAAACCAAACTGTCAAGCTGGCCGGCCGGCTTTTTAGGATCATATGGCCGGTTTTATTTCTGAAAAACAAAACACTGATGCATTCTTGACCAACAGTTAGCAATATTATTATTTGGTTTTTGAACGCTAATTATTCTTAAAAACAGTAAATAAAGTTCGGTAACCACAAACAGTAGTAGTCATCATGTTGTTAATTTATTTATTACACTCTGTCAAGCGCCATCTGGCGGGAACAATTGGCAGTTATGTTCCCTATTGCTCGATGTGAGAAACAAGAGTGAATCACTAATACACTAAATCAATATTCATCACTGCTATTGTGCCATCTTCGGTCCCACGCTATCGAATTGCTGAGAAGGCGAATCTCACGGTACAGAGCGAATACGATGTTAGTGTCTTAAGAATTTAGGGTTTCGCAAGTGGCGACATAACAAGCGTACCAGGTGTGAAGTTATGTTATGAAATGGTGTAAACAATAAACATACATGCGATTGCAGCTATCTCGAGTGATTTGCCGTCATTTATTGAAGAGTTCTGTCGCGCCGCCGCCTCTAGCGGCTCTACCGCTACGCCATCCGCCCTACTAGGACGGGCGAGCTGGCCAGGCACGTCCGTCCGGCCATGTTCCGGATATCGCAACGCAGAGACGCAGCGACGGGGCGATTAGATTATTATTCTTAGTTAGTTATATGTACCTGGGGTTTGTATTGAGAGGAATCTTCAATATATTGGGAGGTTTGCTTCGCGTTAATCGGCTTTCAGTTCTTACTAGCTCGCACCATGATTCAGCTCGCCATCTGTTGGCTTGAAGAAAATTGATTCCCACCATTCTATACATTGTGATATACATAATTACATACTTAAATGTTTCTGGTGTCTTAGGTGATTAATTATTCAGTTACACGCTCTACGAGATAGTCATCGTAGTTTGTTAGGCATTATATTAAGGAGTTAACTGCAGCCACGTCTGCCTCCTGTTATATCTGTGTGTTAGAGTTAACTGCAGCGACGTCTGCCAATTAATCTCTTTCAATTTAGGTATTAAAGAGGCAACAGCAGCCAAGTCTGCCAATTGACCTCTCACTATCTCTGTGTATACAACAGGACTATTTATCATAATATTTGGGTATTAAATAATCAACCGCAGCCAAGTCTGCAGATTGACTTTGTTAGGGAGACTTCGTATTGCAGCACCGAAGGTCTCCTCTAACGGAGTGATCACGGCCTTTCGCCCAGTCCAATTCTATCGAGGTTTTCGCATTGAAGTATCGAAAGACCTCTTAATGTAACCGACTTCCAAGAGCATCAGAAACTTTAATAAAGTTAACTAGGAAAATCTAGAGTGTAGTCATTTAGGTGGGGAACCTCTACACTATTGTCTTAGTGCTACCACTTAGCTTATATATCTCTCTGATGAGCAGCCACCATGTTGGATGTCTCCACCAAACAATAATCACTTTTACTTTGCACTTATTGAATTAGCTAAGTTACATTTGGTGTAGTTCAAATGACTCAAATAAAGCGGCAAACGCCATAGATTATCTAGAGATATTTTTAAGTGTCATAACCATAAACTATAAATACTCTTTATCTGGTGATCGCTCAATGGGTTCGGTGGTGCCAGCAGATCACCTCATGTTGTTATGTTTGACTAGTTTGTTACACGTTTCGCTCTAACAATATTAATTTGACTCTGTTACCTGTTTACTTCGCGAACCATACTTCGCGACAGGGCCCATTCATTTTGCCCTGGCCTACAGATCCCCAGCTCTTGCATGGTACAAAACTCGTCTCTAACTTTCTTATAGCGGTCTGGCGGCAGCGATCGCGGGTGCGTATATACTGGCGGACCGGAAGTAACTATATGATGATAGACGGAATGCGACGGAATGTCCCTATAAGCGACAGGCTTCGTTATATCTGAAAATTCCTCTAAAAGGTCACTGTACGGATTGTTATTTAGTATACTCTTAATAGAAGGATCGACGCACTGTATGATAGACCCATCCGTGCGCAAATTAAGTAACGCTATCAACAAGTCTCTTATGATATAAATCTATAACTAATTTGTAATGTTCAATAAAGTCAGCGCCCAAAATGGCCTGCTTGACCTCACATACAATAAAAGTCCACTTGAACGCTCTACGTAATATATTATATTACTACGTACGAATTATATTTTTTAATGGGCAGTTTGTTTGAAAATTAAACAAAATCATGACAAGTTATGAAAATGTTTATTTTTTCATTAAAACATACTTAACTAAGATAAAGTAAGTAAATGTTCATAGTTCAAAATTTATATACATTTTACAATCATTTATCATATTCAAACCTAACCATTTATAAACATTTAAAAAAAGGTTTGCTAATGCTTGGAAGTTTTTATCAAGAAAATTAATTAATTTGTTAAATATTTTACAGATATATAGCTATAAATGTAGTAAATCAACATGTTATTTAAATATAAAATATATTTCCATTTATAACAATAACATCACCACAGAATCTGTAACATTTTGACGGTTTAGCATTAATTTAATTGAGCATTTACTTACACAGGGTTTTTTTAATATAATCTTTGCAGTAGGTAAGGGTCATTGATCTTTTCTAGAAAAGTTAGATGTTTTATGCATATGTGTGTTGTGTTAACAGGCAAATCTGTTGTTATTAATGTTAAACAGTGTTTTACTGCATAAGTGTTGTGATTCGTTTTCATAAAAATATTGTTTTTGGCGCGAAGTCGGCCGGTCGCGCGTCTATTTCGCGTCACGCCGTTTGCAATCGCACGCTAGGCGCTAGTAGGTACCTACAATCAGTAACATTCGTACCTAAAATTTTGGTAAGCATAGTATTTAATTACTTTCAAAGTTTAGTGTTATTTCGTTTGTTTTTTAATCGAACAGTGTCAATTAGTCAAGTGTGTTTGTAAATTTTTTAAACGTGTTAAACATTTTAGTACTTACAAAATGGAGGACGCGGAATTCGATAAATTAATGCAACCACTTCTAACCGCAAAGGAGATGTGTTTTATACGATTGCAGAATTTATTCGAAATGTCGAAAACGGTATCAACCGATCCAGACACAAAAGGGTTGTTAATCGCTAGAGTGCAAGATTTGTCAAAGATTCGGGATGAATTCGATAGGTCTGTCGCGGGAATTACCTCGTTGAATAGACAATACGATTCGAAATTTAAGCCGACTTATAAGGAAATCGAAGCATTCGATGAGATTTATTACATGATTCGTACGGTCGCGGATACATGCACAGCGAAGAACGTTTCGATTAAAACCGAACAAAATACGAGCGAGAATAGAGACTGTGACCACCGGAGGGTTAAGTTACCCGAATTGCAACTTTTTAAATTCGATGGCAAAATAGTGAACTGGACCACTTTTCGAGATACATTTTTAAGTCTCATCCATAATAATGCCCGTATAACTGAAATCGAGAAATATTATTATTTGCTGTCGTGCGTTAGTGCTCCAGCATTGTCAATCGTGAAATCGATGCCGGTCAGCGCGGATAATTACGCGATTGTATGGAAATCGCTAGAGAAACGTTACGAAAATAAGCGCGTCCTAGCAACAGCATATTTAGATAAGCTGTTCGGTTTCAAACCGATTACTAGCGAGTCCGCATCAAGCTTAAATACATTTGTGAATACCTATCAAGAGAATATTAGTGCAATAGAGCTTCTTAAAATACCAGATTTGGCCAGTTTCATATTATTTTACGTATCGTTGCGTAATTTGGATGCGGTCACTAGGCGTGAGTTCGAACAAACTGTGGCCCCGGGGCATATTCCTAGCGTTACGGAATTATTGACGTTTGTTGAGAGCCAGGCGCGCGTACTTGAGATGTCGGAGTGCAAACCGGTGCCCGTCAAACCGTCGGCACTAGGCAAGCAAAACCCATCTAAGTCGCCCCCTCCCGCGGCGTCAAAAGCCTCAAACTCAAATAAATCGCGTACTCAAGCGTATTCATTAGCGTCTGGTGGGGCCAGTACTGATAAGAGTGAGTCAAAATCTTCCTTCTCGTGTCTGTATTGTCAAAAGCCACAACATACCATATATCGATGCACCGAGTACAATGAGCTCACACCTGAACAACTCATCGCTAAAGTTGCGGAACTCAAACTGTGTGTTAACTGTTTGCGGAACAATCACACTACGGAGGATTGTACGTACAAACATTGTTGTACAGTGTGCAAAAAGAGACACCACGTCACTCTCCACCTAGATTCGTCTAAGACCGAGGAAAAAGTGGTAGCTCTTACGTGCTCAACTGAAGAGACCGTGTTACTTGGCACCGCTGTCATACACGCCGCAGATGCGCGGTCACAGTATCACCCCGTACGTGCCCTGATTGACAGTGGCGCTATGTCAAGTTACATTACTAAGGAATTTGTTAGGAAATCGGGTCTGTCCCGTCGTAAGTGTGATTCCGAACCGATAGGTTTAGGCGAAAATAGGGTTCAGCATTTCGGTTTGACAACTTGTACTTTCAAGCCACGTGGCTCCAGTGTTCCTGTACTTGCCACTGATGCTGTTGTTGTGGCCAATATTGCTGGCAACTTGCCAACAGTACCTATGCCAGGCAAGATGTTTAATCAATATCAACATCTTGCCTTAGCAGATCCTGTCTTTAATAAGCCGGCACCAGTCGAAATGCTGATTGCTAGTGATCTTTTCCCATATATTTACGGCGGTGACAAGATCTTACCTTCTCAACCTGGGATGCCTGTCGCTATCGAATCCATCTTCGGATACGTCATTACCGGCTAAGTCGTTATCGACCCACGGAATCCGCGGCAAACTATGACGTCAGCTACCACGACCAGCGTGGATTCTTCTTTTTGCGGTATCACAAGTTCAACTAACCTCGATCAGATTATGAACGCGTTCTGGGATACTGAGAACATACCGTCAGAAAAACCCATGAAACAGGACGACGCCTTAGCTGAAGAGCTGTTCGCCAAAGATTGTCACCGCGACGAGACGGATAGGTTCGTGGTGAAATACCCGTTCCGATCCGACCATGAGCTCGGCGAAACCAGACAAGTCGCTGTGCGTCGCCTGGTCAACTTAGAGGCAAGACTGAATCGGGAACCTCAGCTCAAGTCCGAGTATCACAAGTTCATGGCTGAATATGAGACCTTAAGACACATGACGTGCTTAGGAGACTTACAAGACGTGGATTCCAAATATTTGATTCCGCATTTTTGTATCCAGAAGCCATCCAGCACCACAACAAAATTGAGAACGGTGTTTGACGCGTCATGTAAAACCACCAACCAAAAATTTCTTAATGATGTAGTATTGGCGGGCCCAAAACTTCAAGCAGACATTAATAACATTTTTATCAATTTCCGACTTCACGAAGTATGTCTATCAGCAGACATCTGTAAGATGTATAGACAGATCCTCATTCACCCTGAGCAACGACCGTATCAGCACATTTTGTGGCGAGTCTCTACAGATCAACCCATACAGGTTTATGAGCTCAACACGGTCACATACGGTGTAGCCAGCAGCCCGTACCTGGCCATTAAGGCGTTGCACACGTTAGCAGATGCTGAAGCGGACAACTATCCGACAGCCGCGCGTGTCTTGAAGACAGCATTTTTCAGGACGATTTATTATGGTCGGAGCCTAACGTCGACTCTGCACTACAGTTGCAGACAGATCTGCGAGCTATACTAGAACGTGCAGGGTTCGTTCTTCGAAAATGGTCGAGTAATTGCCCTCAACTATTAGCAGCCGTACTAGAAGACCATCGTGAGACACCTATCGAATTTGAAGATGAGGAGAATCTGTCACTTAAAGTACTTGGTCTCCAGTGGCAGCCGGCTACAGACTGTTTCTCGTTTCGAACTGCGCCATTAGATAAAGAGGTCACAAAGCGATCTATTCTATCGCAAATAGGACGCTTGTTCGATCCTCTAGGAATTGTTGCACCTTGTGTGTTCTATGCCAAGTGCTTTATGCAGAAACTTTGGGCTCTACAGCTTCACTGGGATCAACGTTTGCCTGCGAATCTTGAAGCAGAGTGGCTTACATACTTGCGGGAACTGCCTCTCCTTTCAGAATTTAAACATAATAGACATGCCATGGTCAAGCAAAATACCTTCTGTCGAATTCTAGGATTTTGCGATGCTTCGACCCTTGGTTATGCCGCTGTAATATATTTACAAACCACAAATAAAGAAAATGAACAGAAGGTCAGCCTCCTCATAGCTAAGTCGAAGGTCGCGCCCTTAAAAACCTTATATATACCCCGCCTAGAGTTGATGGTGGCACATTTATTATCTAAATTAGTCAAATACGTCAAACACATTTTAACAGAACGCAAGTTAACAATTGACGAGATTCTGTTATTCACAGATTCGTCAGTTGTTCTAGCATGGCTGAACACTCCTGCCTATAAATTGAAAATATTTGTTGCGACCCGCGTAACCAAGATACTGGACACAGTTCCCAGTAGCTGTTGGTACCACGTTAGTGGAGTGAGTAATTCAGCTGATGTGTGTTCTCGTGGCGCGTTACCTTCAGCCCTTCTCACAATGCCACAGTGGCTCGCTGAAGACAACTGGCCAATTCGTTCCATAGAAAAGTTCAGGGACGACCATCCACTGGAGCTTAAGCCTTCTATCGAGTCTAAGAGTTTGGTGTCCGCTGAAACTACAACCGACGTAATATACAAATTAACCGAGCGTTATTCTAGTTTCACCTAACTGTTGCACGTGGTCGCACGTATCCACCAGTTCATCCGTAACTGTCGACAACCTAGAGACAAACGTACTGGCCTCATGATAGTCGATCTGCGCAAAGCACACGACAGTTTGGTGAAATCCGTACAGCAACATCACTTTGCTGATGATATCATAGCGCTGTCAAAAGGCTTGAAACCTACTCAGAATTTGCGAAAGCTTAGCCCCTTCTTAGACGCGAATAAATTCCTCAGGGTGGGGGGCAGGCTTTCGCAATCTAGGATAACGTATGAAAAGTAGCATCCAGTGTTACTTCCTAAAAAATCTTATTTCACATATAGTCTTATCGATTATTACCATATTCTTTACTTACATTCAGGACCGCGATCGCTTCAAGGTATATTAAGTCAAAAATACCAGCCAGGAGTGTAATAAGATCGCGAACTAGTAAATGTATTAAGTGTTTTAAGGTAAGTCCTAAGTCCTGGCAACCCATTATGGGCCAACTGCCCAGATTTAGAACTCAAGGTATACATACCTTTCACACGGTCGGTGTTGATATCGGTGGACCTTTTTATACAAAAGAGTCAACTCGTAGAAATGCTCGTACGCGTGGTCGGTCTTCGTACCAAGAACATTGTCATTACTCGACCCGTGGTCAAGCTCCCTTGGAGCAAGAATCATCTTAATATTTATTTCATTTCATTAACCACTCATTTGGAATATCGAATGGGTGAACTATTTAGTTAAGTAAACTATAGTTTAACGTAGTTATTTAAGTTTATACAGTCCACTTCTCACACGATGATACATCACACACTCACATGTTTTCAACAATGATTACCTAGTTAATATTGTTATTCAACAGTTCAACACCTTGACAACCCTGTCAAATGACCTTATAACCGGGAAATCCTGGCGGATTTCGGTGGGGGGAATGTTGAGTTTTTGCATTGGCTTCTACTGTAAATCCCGCCAAACCGTCAATGGCTCAACTTAGGAGCCAATCAACGCGCGCGATTTAAAAAAGTTACCGACGCGCGTGGCGCCACAGTCAGTCGCACCAACGAACGAGCCGAGCTTGCATCGCCGTCATTGCATGCGCTCAAAAATAATACTAAAACCTAAAACTAACCAAAACCTGAGTGCCTAAACCATAATAACTTCCCAACACAGCCTAAACCTTGTGAAAAACGTGAGCACGTCCCGGGACGCATCGGTGCATCATCAAGATCCTGAGCTAGACGGCGGCGGCGGCGGGTAAGTGAGGCCATTTGTCAAATATATTCAAACAAAACGATACAGGATGTAATAATTATAAGAGGAATTTAACACAAGTATTTTACACAGATTAATAGGAACCGGAAAGGTCAAGAAGAGCTTAAAAAAGTACTCTGTGAAGAAGAGCGAGTACACCGAATAAGATGCAACACAGATTATAGATTTTAACGCAGATAATGAAAACTTAATATACCTAACCCCTGACACCAGATTTGACTAATTATAATTAGCAGTGGTACCTAGTGGTAGTGTAGTGTAATAAAAAAAAAACAAATTTGCAATGATTTATTGAAAACCAGGTTTACAGTAATTGTGATCTTTAAATGAACCTGCATACACAACTTCGTCCTTCATCCTGCGTGCCCTTCCTTAACTATTTTTGAAATTAGTTCTTGACTCACACCTGATATACTTAAATAATTAGTTAAGTACCGGGTATATTATAACAAGAAAGTTACTCATGTTTGCAAACCAATAAATGATTTGATTTGAACACTTACCTGTCGCTGCCGAAATTCGTTTGTATATTTGATTAAATGGAATAATCGGTGACCCCGCCCGAGCTTCTTCTTCAAAAAAGGTTTTAACCTTTAGAATAATGTTTAGAGCATCACTTTTAATAGCTATATCACGACAAAACAACCAGAGAACCCGAATGTAGTAGACGCTAACAATCGAATGACATTTCAACATGACGGCCGTAGTTCCAATTTTCGCCATTTCACAGATAAGTTGGTAGGACTGTAATATTATTTGCAAATTGATTCCTAGTGGATATTGTGATATAAAATTGGTGTAGTTTTGTGTCTCAACTGTTTACGCGACTGGACAATATGTGAAATCAAGAAGCGATGGTTAGTGGAGCGTAGAATTTTATTATAGTATTTACTACCTCCGCAAAGCTTACTGGGTAGGCTGACTCAATACAATTTGCTGCCAAATACTCCAAAAAACATTAGAATCGCATTCCGCATTCTAATACATACTAAAGAATGTTAAAATTACACTGAAGTCGCGGCGGTATGGTCCAAGACCTTAGCCTGCCCTAGTAAGCCCAAGGAAAAAAAAAAGTCTGAGTTTTTGGCGGGATTTTTTCGAGTGAACTTCAGCGGCTGTTAATATTATTTGCAAATTGATTCCTAGTGGATATTGTGATATAAAAGTGGTGTAGTTTTGTGTCTCAACTGTCTACGCAACTGGACAATATGTGAAATCATTGACAGAAGCGATCTCGGGATAGTGGAGCGGAGAATTTTATTGTAGTATTGACTACCTCCGCAAAGCTTACTGGGAAGGCTGACTCGATACAATTTGCTGCCAAATACTCCAAAAAACATTAGAATATGTTACATCCGCATTCTAATGCATACTAAGGAATTCAAGAAAAATAGAATAACTGATGACTAGGCAGCATGGTCTCAGACCTTAGCCTGTTCCGTAAGGAACAAAAAAAAAAAAAAAAAAAAAAAGTCTGTAGGCAGAATGACAGCTGTCAGTGTAGTCAACGAAATTAAAAAGGCTGAGTCTATTAATACGTGTACTGTACGAACAATTTATAATTATTAATACGGGTACTGGACGAACAATTTATTATTATTCGTACAGAAGTCGGACGAATGTTTTTTATGATTATATGGCTTTTTTTTCTGGCTCCTTGCTGCAGTTGCTGCGCTCGTTGCGCTCGCGCTCGCTTCGCTCGCATTTTTAACTGTCTCTCGTTTTCTGTCAAAAATATCGTCGCTCGCGCTATACTGCGCTCGCTCCTTTCTGTCAGCTAGGTTCTTGATGCCCTGGGTGGGAGACAGGTTTTTTTTATCAGGTAAAAAAAATTAATATACTTCGATACTTCTTGCATATTCACAAGCAATAAGCAATTGCTAAAACGAAGTTTGACGACTAGCAACAGCCTTAAAAGGTTATCTGGTAATCCGATAATCGGAAAACTAATTTTTTTTGACAACTAATACAATTTTTTTTACAATTTTTTTTTATACTTACCGGACGACTAATTTAGTTTTAATTTTATTTTATCCATTAGAGTGCAATTAATTCTAAATTAAAAAAAAAAAATTATAAATGTACGAATAAATATAATTTATTCATCCAGTACCCGTACAAATAGTCACTCCGAATTAAAAATCACAAAGTGATTCAAAAAGTGTTTAAGACAAGATCGAAAGTCAAGATTTTATTCGTAATTTAATTACCAGTTTGACTAACTTAGAGTTATAAGAGCTTGTATCTACATCATTTTAATTAGTTTGTGTATTATACAAAATATTTAGAGTTCATAATATTCAGTGATTATTGGGAAAGTGTAATAGTTACGGATTAATAACAATAACCACGGCAGTCACACTCTATAGTGATTTTTAACATACAGGTTAACTTACCTGGTAATTGTTCATAAGTTAAAAGATGGAAAAACTTCCATTGTGTAGAATATGTTTAGTGGACAATGTTCGAATGTATACAGTTGACGACAAGAACATGCATAAACTATACAAGATGCTGACTGACGTAAAAGTAAGTTAATACTTGATGTCCTAACAATACCAGCCAGTTACTGTCCTGCTGCAAGACTACAAACTCTTCTCATACAGAAAAGGTACGAGCTTCTATCACCATGCTAGCTCAAGATGGGTTGGCGGTCGTCTTAGGGCCGGAGTTGGCTATGGTTTCGTAACAATGTTTTTCTTCAACATTGTCAGTGCTTTCCAAGATAGACTTAGTACTTGTGTACATACACATCAATTGAAAAAATAACATTGACGTTTGCCCGTGTTTGAACCTACATCCTCAAGTACGACAGGCAAAATTTTAGCAAATGGGCCACCGTAACACTTAATAAATTGGCTAGTCGGACGATTAAATTATTTATATTGGTCCGTTTAGCAGTTGACTAGCAGATAACTTTCACAATGTCACAGATTATTTTATACAACTTGAGCCCATATCAAATTGTATTTCTGGAGTCTAACTGTGACCTTCTCATCAGCCTCTGTTTGAAGAGTCATACCAAAAGCAATACTGACCACCTTTCTTTTTTTTATTATTATTGATAGATTAGCGCTTGCCCACTATCTCACCTGATGGTAAGTGATGATGTGGTCGACGATGTAGCACGCTTACCTAAAAGATACCTTTCACTCTTGACTCCCAGGTTATTGCTATCAGGAAATACAAATTCTGACAGGGAATTCCACTCCTTAGCTGTACGCATAATGAAAGTACTCCCAAAACGTTTGGTGCGTATGGGTGTGATGTCCACCATGTAACGATGATGCATCGCCGTACGTCTTGTAGTCCGATGATGCAACGTGCTAGGAGGAATTAGTTCATGTAATTCCATCGCACACTCCCCGAAATGTAACCGATAAAAAACCGACAGACTGGCAACTTGGCTCCGATGTTCAAGCCTAGACTCAACCAATATTTGGCCCGTTTTTCGATCGACTCTAGTGCATCCAGCTGGTACTTGGCAGATCCATCCCAGAGATGAGAGCAGTACTCCTACAGTTGGCTCTGACTTAGGCCCAGTTTTGTGATCCATAGTTAACCAATGGTTAAATTATATGCTAACCTAACCTTAAATGACTCATTTTTATTCCTTTTATATAAAATTAAACCCTGTTATACAAAACTATAATCAAGCCTATCCAGACCTATGGGGAACAGCATCACACTCCAACATTGAGATCATACAGCGGTTTCAGAATAAGATCCTACAAACAATCACAAATGCACCATGGTATGTACCAAATGAGGCTCTACACCATGATCTGATGATCCCTACAATCAAAGAAGAGGTAAAGAACTACATCTAGTCATACAGTAAATCCCAAACACATTGCGACACCCAAATATCCTAGCAAGCCACCTTATGGATGGGGCAGGGGCCATAAGGCTTAAGTATCAGACAAACAGCTGAATTTGCTACATAAGTGAATAGTAGATGTGTTTAAGGATACATACTGACCAAGACATCAAAAAATTAACATAATGTCTAATAGTACTGAGACAGATAGTAAAAAAAGAAGAGATAAAAAATAAATATGCTAACCAATGGATGCAAATTTCGGTAAAATGCATTAAAACTTTTTTTATCATTTGTTAGTCTCAATAAACTGGGCATTAGTAATAAAATGTTGGAAATTTTTTATTTATAAGAAAATGTCATGGTGGCCCAGTGGGTAAGACCTGGCCTCTCGTGCTACAGGTTATAGGTTTCAACCCAGGCAAGTAACAATGTGACTATGTCAATTCATTATGTACTTATTTTATCTTCAACTTCACTGACAACGGTGAAGGCAAACATACTGAGGAAACCTGCTCTTATAGATTATATAAGTTTGAAATTATACTATGCCAATCTGCATTGAGCAAGCTTGATAATTAATGCTTGTGCCTTCTATGTGTGGGAAGAGGACTTTGCCCTGCAGTGGGACAGTAACAGACTGGTATTATTATTATTATTTATTGTAAGAACAAAATAGTATAATGACAATTTTTATTACAGTTTGTAACTGACGACAGGAGACCCATACTTGCTTGTTATTTCTGCTACGCTAAACTAAAGCAATGCTACAAACTGCAGAGAAAATGTCTGGAAGCTGAACAGCTGCTTGGCCTGGTGATAAATGAGGTATTTTTTTCTTCAATTTTATTCTTCTATCTTATAATTTCACTTAAAGTAAGCGTGGAAGCAGAATTGCTCACAGAACGGATGGATGGATATGATGGGGCTGCAAAGTTCTGGAGTGGCGACTGCATACTGGAATACAGTGTTGGAAGGCCTGCCTGACTTAAAGTGGACTGATGATCTGGTAAAGGCCGTGGGATTCCGCTGGATCCGAGACGGACAGGACCGATTGATGTGGTGACACTTTGGGGCGTCTCAATCTTTTACCAATCCCTCTTTTACAAGTCCCTTAAGAACTCTGAAAATTGCCTGTTCAAGACATAGTGGGATTCTATCACCGACAGCGATGGTCAAAATATCTATAATATAAACATGAATTGCTAAATGTGTTGCTAAGCGCAAATCTCGAGAACCACTGAACCGATTTCGCTAATTCTGTTGTGTCTGTAGTAATGTTGTGTTTGTTATTGTTAGGAGAAGGTTCTTACGGAGAGAAAAATTTAAAAAAATCCTGAAAAAGACTAAAAACATCATCTATACTCCCATACAAACGATTCATTATAATACTTAAAAGTCAATTTGAACTTTAATACCATAACATAAAGTTCAAGTGTTACTGGAGAGGTACCGGGAAGGCAAAACAATTGAGTGACGTTACATTATCGTATAAATATTAATGTCAATATTTGTCAATACTCAAAAACAAATTGGTAGGGTAGGTAGGGTAGGGTAGGTCAGGTAGGGTAGGTAGGGTAGGTAGGCTAGATGAATGGATTTGGTGTTTTTATGGCAAAACAAAGTTGTTTAAAGCAACAACGGGTCAGCTAGTTGTTAATAAATTGATAATGTGACATTTCGATAGCACTTGGGATTCTTGTTGATTTTTGACATGCTTAGAGCCTCTGACCTTTATTTTTTTTTTTTTTATTACAGTATGTTTATCGCTTACCATCAGATGAGATAGTGAATTTGACGACTATCTCAGCTAATGGTTAGCGATGAGCATACTGTGACCTGATGATTTTATCTAATACCTACCAATAAACTTTCACAGCACAATCCTGTAATAAACCGAGGCCAGCTGGAGTTTTTCAATGGGTATATGATAACTCCAATAGAGAGTATAAATATAGTTGATGATGTTGGTCAAATTGAAAGTATTCCTATCAAAGAAGAATCACCAGCTGGTTGTGAGAGACTAGATGATTTTATTGAGCGAGAAGAGGAATATCAAAGTGAAGGTATGTTTTGAACAAAATAAGGATGTAGTGGTGATGTTGCCTCGTTGGTGTAGTGGTTGCAAGCGCTACTGCTGAGCATGAGGTCTGGCAAAGTGTTATTGGGTTTTTCCTTCTGCAATTTCTCAGTAGCAGCCTGGATACTTGATTTTTGGCCGGTTGATGGCTATAGGCTCGAGTATTACCAAACATAACTAGTGAAATGTTTGCAAGCAGCTCTGCCCAATCCTTCCAAGAATACAGACTTGATATAATAATGAAATGTATTACCATTCCATCGTATTTTTACAAGCTTTTATTTAACTTGCAATGTATGTATGTAAGTGTGTTCTGGTCAAATCTTGCAACTGAATTTTAAAGCAGTTATCCTCCACCGATTAAAGTGAAATTTTGCTTACACGTTTAGTTTGGATGACAATGCATGGTTAGCCAAGTGACGTCATTTTAAATCCAATAGGGTGGACGGCCCAAGATGGCGGACTAGTAATTTTTTGTGCACTGCCACGATATGGGTATCAAAACGAGCTTATAAAAAAAATTAAAAGTTCGCTCGTCGCTCGTTCTAAAAAAAAATTTTTAATGAATAACTTATTCAAATTGTTTAGTATAATATAGCAAAAAAGAAAGTTAATTCAGAAAATAAAAAAACGCGACTGCTTAAGAAGCGAACTAAAAAGGCGTAAACAAGAAGAAAATCATGCTGTGCAGTCAGAGGATACATATTTGCGAGCCGGCTGACGAAAAACCAGATTATTAGACTGATAAACACGTTACCCTCCTTCGGCAGTCGGGTAAAAATCAAAGTGATATGAAACAAAATATGAGTAGTGCTTTTGACCGTTTTTGTTTAAGTACTACTAGCTTCTGCCCGCGGCTTCGCCCGCGTATATAGTGTTTTATCATCCCAAGGGAATACAAACTATCCTATGTCCCTTTCCAAGGTCTGAAACTATCTCCATGCCAAATTTCATCTATATCGGTTCAGTAGATCCAGAGATTACCCCCTACAACCTCACAATTTTTACCTCTTTATAATATTAGTAAGTATAGATGTATGTTTACAGATCTGGAACTGGAAAATATAGACAATGACTATTCAGATGTAGAAGATACACCAGTACAACGATCAAAATCAAATTCAGAAGATGATGTGCCTAATGTTCCTATGACGAATGTTAGAACGGAAGCGGAACAACAAGTTTCTAAGAGGAAACGAAAAGCTGACAACACGGAGAGTAAGTATTAGTGAGTTTTTGTTATAATGATGATGCGGTCGACGCTGGGGCACGCTTGCCTAAAAGTAACCTATTCACTCTTGACTTAGACTCCCAGGTTGTAGCTATTAGGACGGTTGGCGCAGTGGTTAAGCGATTGACTGCTGCGCTGCGTGTCGCGGGTTCGATTCCCGCACGGAACAAATATTTGTATGACCTACAGATAGTTGTTCCGGCTCTGGGTGTTGTGTATGTTTGTAAACTCACCCACAATACAGGAAGAAATTCCTAGTGGGAACGTTTGTGTGGGGCAACGTTTTTTTAAAAGATGAAGAAGAAAACGTTTTGTGCATATGGGTGGGAAGTCCACTAAGTACCTACCGATGTCGCGTCGCCGTACGTCTGTTAGTCCGATGATGACTAGGCGGAATTAGATCATGCAATTCCATTCCATGCATATTCACCGAAATGTAATCGATAAAAAACCGACAAGCTGGCAACTCGGCGACGATTTTCAAGGCCTATGAAGACTTATTCACCGGTCTGCAGACATTCTAAACTTAAGGTGCAAGTATGCCCCAAGTATGGCCTTGAGCATCCCGGCGAAGCTAAACTCACACACGGCATGGCTATGGCTCACGCACACATAGTGCGCACGGACTGTGATCAAAGAATATACGCGGACGCAGATGCGACTAGCTCGGTGGTATTTTGCCTACGATTCCGTAAATAAATAATACGTATACTTTTTACTAGACGTGTTTTATTATTACAATAAGTATGTAGGTCAAGTCATACAAAATAGTTTAGATTAACCTCTTGATTACCGGAAACGCAGATTACGGCATTCAACCGTTTAAAACCTACTTCCGTACAAATGTTTTAAGTTGTTATATTTGTAAATACATATATATACTAAGTAGGTAATTTAAAAATAATTATCTTAAAAAAACAACTCAAACTGGAATGGTAACAATATAGCATAAAGTCAAATACATTTATCTAGTTAAATCCGCTTTCATAGTACATTGACACGAGTTTGCAATAACCTACACACCCGTGTATCACACGACGTTTTTCAATACAGTTGTGAGAAATAGTAAAAACAAATCAAAGAATTAGATTTGTTTATTCACAAAAAATAAAATTTTCAATATGGCGCGTTTTTGCAACTGGACATATATTTTTACAAAGATAACAGCCCATACAGCCTATTCGATTTTTGACAAACGTTGATGTGAAAATAATTAAATCATTAATTTTTCCTCGTATAAAATCTATCCCATTTTATTCTATGTGTGAAAACTCCTTGCTACTAAACTTTTTTAAATTGACTTATAAATAATGGCGCGTTTTTGCAACTGGACATATTTATTAGGTATTCAACGAAAACAGCCTATACAGTTTTTTTATTGTTTTATTTGTTCCTGACGGAACAGGCTAAGGTCTGAGACCATGCTGCCTAGTCTTCAGTGCAATTTTAACATTCTTTAGTATGCATTAGAATACGGATGTAACAGATTCTAATGTTTTATGGAGTATTTGGCAGCAAATTGTATTGAGTCAGCCTTCCCAGTAAGCTTAGCGAAGGTAGTCAAAACTACAATAAAATTCTCCGCTCCACTATCCTGAGATCGCTTCTGTGAATAAAATTCACATATTGTCCAGTTGCGTAGACAGTTGAGACACAAAACTACACCAATTTTATATCACAATATCCACTAGGAATCAATTTGCAAATAATATTAACAGCCGCTGAACTTCACTCGGAAAAATCCCTCCAAAAACCTCCAGCCTATACAGCCTATTCGATTTTTGACAAATTTTGATGTGAAAATAATTAAATTAAAACTGTTAATTAAATATATTAAACAACCATTTAAAAGACTTAAGAATTCAATGCTAAAACGTACGGAATCATTTATTTTTCCTCGTAGAAAATCTATCCCATTTAATTATATGTATGAAAACTCCTTGCTACTAAACTTTTTTAAATTGACTTATAAATTTAAAACTAAACTGCAAACACAATGATCGAGCTCGTAAACAAAAGTCACGACCGCGTAACAGAAAGATGCCTATGCGTAAGATTTAACTTTCGAATCATAATTATAGCCTCTGAAAGTACGCCATGTTTAACAACTGTATTGAAATAGTACATTGTGATACAAGGGTGGAAAGTAGGTTACTGCAAACGAGCTGTTATTAACAAGCCCGAGCCGAAGGCGAGGGTTTTTAATGACACGAGTTTGCAATAACCTACACACCCGTGTATCACACGACGTTTTTCAATACAGTTGTGGGAAATAGTAAAAACAAATCAAAGAATTAGATTTGTTTATTCACAAAAATAAAAATTTCAGAAAATGGCGCGTTTTTGCAACTGGACATATTTTTTTTACAAAGAATACAAGGTAGCAAATTGTTGCCTATAAAATTCATTCATTGGCGTGCGCTGAGAAAACTATTGAATTATTAGGTAGGTAGGGTAGGTAGAGTAGGTGGAGTAGGTAGAGTAGCTAGAGTAGGTAGAGTAGGTAGAGTAGGTAGAGTAGGTAGAGTAGGTGGAGTAGGTAGAGTAGGTAGAGTAGGCAGAGTAGATAGAGTAGGTAAAGTAGGTAGAGTAGGTAGAGTGGGAAGTGTAGGTAGAGCAGGTAGAGTAGGTGAAGTAGGAAGAGTAGGTAGTGTAGGTTGAGTGGGCAAAGTAGGTAGAGTAGGTAGAGAAGGAAGAGTTGGTAGATTAGGTAGAGTAGGTAGAGTAGGTAGAGCAGGTAGAGCAGGTAGAGCAAGTAGAGGCAGGGTAGGGAGGGTAGACTAGATAGGCAGGGTAGCCAGTTGACGGGAGCGAAGCCCCGCGGGTCAGCTAGTTGACTTATAAATTTAAAACTCAACTGCAAAACTAATGATCGAGCTCGTAAACAAAAGTCACGACCGCGTAATAGAAAGATGCCTGTGCGTAAGATTTAATTTTCGAATCATAATTATAGCCACTGAAAGTACGCCATGTATAACAACTGTATTGAAAATTGTTTTACCATGAGCGATTCAGCTTTTAACAGTTACATTTTTATCCCACCCTCAAAACTTTAGAAATTATTTCGAGCATTTTCTTGAGAATAGAGTTCCTCATTTGCGTAGATTTAGACAGTGAATAGTTTAGATTTAGACGTTGAATGGCAATGCTGATTCTCTGGCCAAGGAAAAGCCCAGCCCTCTGGTCACGTGAAGAGTCGACTAACCGTTTACTTACTTCTCGAAATACTCGAAGAGCACTCGGACCCCATCGACCTAATGTTTCAACCCCAAACGGCTCAAATATATAACTTCCAATAAGGTTGTTGTATTTGCGCCGTTTGAGGTTTTCCGCACCAGCAGCAGCTGCCCCAGCACAGCCCGCCGTGCTAAGAAGATGGGATGGCGCAAGGACTAGTGACTTTTTTAAGATCTTTTTGCAATGTCAGGACGGTATGGAAGAAGAAAACGTGTTGCGCCTAATCCAAGTAACATGGGATAAGGGCAGGAAGAGATCGCGGAATGCGATAAGGCCGCCCATTGTATGTTTTTAGTATTAAGTTTCTTTTTTTTCTTGTTTATTATGGTGTACAATAAAGTGTATATAAATAAATAAATAAATAAGGGCAGGAAGATGATGATGTCAGTGGTAACAGTTTCCTTCCAGGTTACAAATCAAACACAGCTCATTCTAAAAATCAATAAATTATAATTCTCTTTCTCATTTCAGCTCTGCTCAATAAAAAAACTCGTATAATATTATCCGTTTTTTGCTTTTTATGCTGCTCTTCATTTAAATCTTCTTTGATTGCCTGTTTTGTGCTTTGTTCTTGATTATCTGGCTCATTACCTGTGGTAAATTATGCCAATTTTAATACTTAATTGTTAGAAATTATTTAAATAAGGTCTTTTTCTCAAAAAACTATTAGATTACGCACTATAAAACTTTTTGAAAGTGTTTTACTGGAAGAGTATTAAACAAAAATTTGAGGCACCTAGCAGCTTGAAAAGGTTATACACTTGCGACAAATCCGGTGCGTGGTTTGGAATAGCATCCTAATTGCATAAGAGAATTTGGCAAGGCAAAGGGTTTGACCCCATGAAAGAGTATGACAAATTCTCTTTATATAATTAGGTATTGCCAAAAATTATTGGACGTTTTCATTGGTGAAGATACTCTTTTTGAAAGAGTCCAATATTTTTTGGCAATACCTTGTTATTTAAAGAGTATTTGTCATACTCTTTCATGGTGTCTAACCAATTGCCTTGCCGAATTCACTTACGCAATTAGGCTGCCGGGCTACCAGACCAGATACGATCGCGGGCCAATACAATTCACTGAATAGATGGCAACGCAATTAGGCCGCACAAACAAATACCTAATAAAAGTTAATCATTTAAGTAACATCAAACTATTTAAAACATTTTATTATTATTATGTCCTTTATTTAATTTTCTTCCTTATTTCTTACATTTTTAAATATTTTTACAAAATACATACAAAAAAGAAAAACATTTAAAAATACAAAAATAGTAGCCCACCGGTATCGGGAACAGGGTCCAAGCTATCGGTGGTCAGGGCTCCTGAGAGAGGAACCGCCTAACGATACGCGCCGTGTCCAGGAGTACCGCCTTCTGGATCAAGCCCTTGATCCAGCTGCCTAACGAGAGCCTCCTCAGATGTTCGTCGCGGCTCTTGGCTATTATGCCATTGGCCGTAACGACTATCGGCACAATGATTGCTGTATTCACATCCCACATGTCGACAACCTCGCGAGCGAAATCAAGATACTTGCTTTTCTTATCTCTCTCAGCCTTCACGAGGTTCTCGTCATGGGGGACCGCTATATCAACAATCATTGCGCGATGCTCTAGTCGGTCTATCACCACTATGTCAGGCTTATTGGCAACAATAGTCCTGTCAGTGATAATAGACCAATCCCCCTTAGGGGTGGGTATGGGATCTACCTCCTAGTGGTCCATCCCGGGCAACGGCACCACAGGCTTGCCTGTGGTACGGCTGAACGATCCCACTTAAGCGGTGGTAGGCCCCGCAAGGGGCCGCCTGGCTCGCGACCACCATCCCACCGGAGTCCGGCGCCAAGCAGCTTGCTGTGTTCCGCCGGTGTGTGGGACTGCCAGTGCCTTTGGGGGAGAAGGAGGATGTCAGTTGCGCTGTTCAGGACCGGACTTGGTCTCTGGGCAAAACTGGCCGGGTAACTCATTTTGGAGGGTAGCGGGATCCGAAGCACGGTGCCAGCCGTTGGCCGACCGCAGTCAGTAGGGGGCCCAAGTAGCACGCCAGCCACGTGCCAAAGGCTGCCCCGCCAACTCGCGAAAAATCCCGGTATGCTCCACCGTGCCAGCTGGCGACTGGATGGGAGGACCCGGTGGCCATATCCGGGGGGGTTCGGGCGTCCCCGCAGTCTCCAAATGAGTTCCCCATAGGTTGGGTTAGCTCCAGTTTTCCACTTGGTTCACTGAGCAGCGCCTTGACAGTTCGACTTCTTCCCCACCATACTCTAACACAATGACCAGAAAAAATAAGAATAAGGTGAAACAACGGCTGCACTTCCTCCCACTAAAAGTGCACCTCACTAACATCAGGGGGCTGCACTCTAATCTCGATCCGGTCCACCACCACCTCGAGACCGAGAAGCCGCACCTGTTTTTTCTAACGGAGACGAAGATAACAACCCCGTCGGACGTGGCGTACCTCAACTACCCGGGTTACTCTCTTGAACACAAATTCAAGAAGCAAGCTGGGGTCTGTGTGTACGTCCGCGATGACATTTGTTGTCGTCGTCTCCGTTGCTTTGAGAAATCGGGCTTTTCTGCCATATGGCTACTTGTGGACACTGGCGTGGAGAAGTCTCTTTACATCGGCGTCTACCGATCGCACTCAGGTGACCAGGAGACGACAGCGCTTTTTAATTGCCTCGTGGAGTCGGCTGACATAGCCCAGCAACGGTACCCAACAGCGAAGCTTAATTTTCTGGGGGACTTTAACGCCCATCATAAAGAATGGTTGTACCCATACCAGAAAACTGACCATGCCGGGTTAGAGGCGCGCAAGTTTTCTCTATCCCTAGATCTAACCCAGCTGGTGAATGTGGCAACGCGGGTACCGGATGTTGACGGCCATACACCCAACTGCTTAGATCTTCTACTGACAACTGATCCGGACAGTCATTCGGTGTCGGTCTCAGCCCCGCTGGGATCGTCTGACCACTGTCTGGTGAAATCCGTTTCGACTTGCTCTCCTCCAGATGAGAGCCCTAGAGGCACGAGGCGAGTATGGCGATACGAGTCAGCAGACTGGGACGAGATGCGGCACTTTTTTGCGTCTTATCCTTGGCGGCATGTGTGCTTCTCCTCGGGTAGCCCCTCGAGCTGTGCAGACGCGGTTGCGGATGTGATTCGGCAGGGAATGGAATATTTCATTCCATTCTCCGACATTCCGCTCGGTCACAAATCCCGACCTTGGTATAATGCAGAATGCGCCCATGCTGAGGCCCGAAAAGAGTCTGCTTACCAAGCCTGGGTCGGGGCCCGCGACCGCAAAGTTAGAGCGCGTAGGGTTCGCGCGAGGAAGAGAGCCTTTAATTCTGCCGCCAAGTTCTGCAAGCGGGTTCTGCGTCGGGCACGTTTTGACCATATTGGACGTATTGGGGCCAAGCTGGCATCGCACCCTCCGGGTAGTAAACAGTTTTGGTCCCTGTCTAAAGCGGTTGAAACGAATTTCTGTCGGCCCACTTTACCTCCGATGCTGAAACCTGATGGGTCGCTGGCTCACTCTGCAAGTGACAAAGCAAATTTATTTGCATCTCTTTTTGCTAGCAATTCACGTCTGGACGCTGGCTCCAAGCAACCACCTACTGTACCTCATTGTGACTCTTCGATGCCGGAGATCGCTGTGCACACTAAAGAGGTCCGGAGAGTATTGTGCAGTCTAGACGTGAACAAGGCCAGCGGACCTGACGGCATTCCAGCGAGAGTGCTGAGGCAGTGTGCGCCAGAACTGTCTCCTGTGTTGACTCGCTTGTTCCGCCTCTCTCTTGTAAAAGGGACGGTGCCGAAATCCTGGAAGCTTGCAAATGTGCAACCAGTGCCCAAAAAAGGCAACCGTGCAGACCCTGCCAATTACCGTCCGATCGCCATTACCTCTATTCTGTGCAAAGTTATGGAAAGGGTACTGAACAGAAAGTTGCTGACCTACCTTGAAGACAACAATCTCCTCAGTGACCGTCAATATGGCTTTCGCCGGGGACGGTCAACTGGCGATCTTCTTGTGTATGTCACGCACTGCTGGGGCGAAGCCATCGAGAGACACGGCGAAGCACTTGCTGTATCGCTTGATATCTCGAAGGCCTTCGACAGGGTCTGGCACGCGAGTCTGCTCAGTAAGCTTCCTGCTTATGGCATCCCCGCTGGTTTTTGTAGCTGGATATCGGACTTCCTTAGCGAACGGTCGATCCGAGTAGTCATTGACGGCTGCTCCTCAGACCTTATGGCTATTGATGCCGGAGTTCCTCAGGGGTCTGTTCTCTCTGCAACTCTTTTCCTGCTGCACATCAATGACCTACTTCAGCCTGGTATTGTTGGGTACGCAGATGACAGTACTGTTTCAGAGATATACTTGTCCAGCGCAAAAACCAGCATGGATGAAGTTCGTTCCTTGAGGGAGGCTATGGTTGAGCGGACAGATTTGACCTTAAGCCTTGTCTCCCAGTGGGGTGATGACAATCTGGTCTCTTTTAACGCCACCAAAACACAGGCGTGTCTTTTTACCGCAAAAAGGAGTATCTTCGATCAAACTCCTACTTTTCGGGGTGCGTCTGTTCCTGTGACTGATCGGCTCGAGCTCCTAGGCATGGAGTTGACATCCAGTCTCAACTTCGGCTCCTCCATTGAGAACAAAGCCCAAATCGCGGCCAAAAAACTGGGCATCCTAAATAAAGTGAAGCGATACTTTACGCCTGGACAGCTTTTAACCCTATACAAAGCACAAGTCCGATCCTGCATGGAGTATTGCAGCCACCTTTGGGATGGTTCAGCTAAGTATCAGCTTGCCGCGCTTGACTCAGTGGAACGCAGAGCCAAGAGGCTCATTGGCAACGTGGAACTGGTGGACGCCAAGCTTCACAGCTTGGCTCATCGCCGCAAAGTTGCCTGCTTGTCGGTCTTCTACAGACTGTACTTCGGTGAGTGTGCTCAGGAACTCCACGACCTCATCCCACCAGCTCCCTTCTACCATCGGACATCTAGACGCACTGCAAGTTATCATCCTTACCTTGTTGCCATTCCACCAATTCGAACCAAGCGCTTCCAAACATCCTTTATAATGCGCACAGCGAATGAGTGGAACTCACTGCCTGCGTCTGTGTTTCCGAACGCATTCAACCCGAATCTCTTCAAAGTTAGAGTGAACAGGCTACTTCTGGGTAAGCTCACTCCATCGTAGACTCTGTCTCTGTCACCTATGACCTAGACTAGAGTCAAGAGCAAACCCATTACAAATAAAAAAAAAAAAAAAACCCAATACAACGTGACGTTGCCATTCTCGAGAACTGGGTCGGGCTCATACCTATAGTAAGGCACTTCCGATTCCACAAGATTGTATTTAAGAGCAAGTTGCTGATGGATAATCCTGGCTACAAGGCTGTGTCTATGCAAATAGTCTCCGTTAGCTAGACTAGAACAACCGGAGATGATGTGACGGATGGATTCCCCAGGCCGGTGGCATGCCCGACAGATGTCAACCGTGCCATCTTTCACAATGTATTTCCGGTAGTTGTTCGTCATCATAACTTCGTCCATAATCGCAAAGACAAAACCTTCGGTTTCCCCAAAAAGGTCACCAAATCGCAACCAGGCCACGGACGCCAAAAAATCTACATCGGGCCCATGTTGGACCCGGTAGAAGCGTCCGTGAAGCTCCTTGCTCTGCCATACCTCCATGCGGTCATTAGTATCTAATACTATAGGTTTGCGCCTGCAAGTGATATTAAATGAGGACCCCATTGTAACCTTGAGTCTAGCGTGATCCCCATGAAAACTGTTTTATCGACGATTACTGGCTTCTCCTTGTTTAATGTAATGTCATGGCAATTAAACATTTTGACGTCACAAACATGGTGACCAATCCTGGCGCTTTCCTAGTCACGTGATTATTTATAAAATGTTATTGATTTTCAATTGCTAATAATTAATTGAAACAAAATATTAAAGCTTTCGCAGCGACAATATATTTTATCAATACCTCTATACCATACCAATATTATAAAGAGGAAAGATTTGTTTGTTTGTTTGTACCGAATAGGCTCCGAAACTACTGGACCAATTTTAAAAATTCTTTCACCTATTGAAAGCTACATTATTCCCGAGTAACATTAGTTACAGTTTATTTTCAAAAAAAAATAGAGATCCTTATGAAAATTGCAATAATGTAACCCAAAGTAGCAATATTTTGCCTATAAAATTCATTATTTGGCGGGCGGTGAGAAAACTATTGATGATACATTCAAATTATGTACTACATGAATACTCATTACTAACCACAAAAAATTCTGCGAGAGAATGTATCTCACTATCATATAGACCGATAGCGCTAGGTTTTGAGGTTTCAAAAATATTAAAGTTGTTTGTGTTTTGCATATAGTTTCCAGATCATTTGCCCAACCTAATACCTTATTTGTGTCATCCTAGGTATTTGCATAGGTAGAAATTTAGGTATTTGTCTTTTCGACCAGTATTGGACGAAAAGAAAATTAGAGATGAAAATTTTACTTTCATAATAACAACGAAGTAGTAACTGATGTACGTTAGCATTTTGTGTCATCTCTGTCCACGAGAATCCTAATACATAACCAGTACCTAACACGTAGCCCAACTAACTCTAAAAGAATATTATAATTGGTTAAATAGGTGTTACGTGTTTTAGAGTACTGATATCTGTTGTTTAAAATATATTGCGTCGAATTCATCCACGACTTTTATAGATATTTTATTTTTTTATTACAACAACCTGTAAAATCCACAAAAGAAAATGCAAGTTATTAGAGTTTACGTACTTTTGATTATTATGGTGTAACAAAACACTATTCATAATTTGTGTCATTTTTATCCACGAAATCATATTATTTAAAAAAAACTAGACTTCTTCGCCGGCCCGCTAGACGCGCGGCGCGTTTGTTTGTTTACATTCGGTATTTCTAAGGTGCAACAAACTTGTGCGTGCGTGCGTTATTTATGATGTATTTGATTGATTAAGGCCCACTTGCACGAAAAACTTACAGAATTTCTAACACGAGGTTAAATTGACAATATTGTATATCAAACTGTCAATTTAACCTAGTGTCAGCAACTAACTCTGAATTAAGTATTTTGCGCAAGTTAGTTATGATGCTGTGAAAGACTAAAATGCAGGTAGAATATAATAAATGTGTTATATCGACACCCAATATGAATAACATTGTAACTAAGGCATGGTTTTCAACACAGCATTTTTTTTGTATTGTTTATTTTCTATTTTCAGCTGCAGGCATAAGTTGTTTTGTACAATTGTAGGTTTCATGTTACATATTTTAATTGATGTTTCAGTTTTGTTAAAATCACTCCAAGTATGATTTTTGCAATGTTACGATGTACAGATTTTAAGCATTTTTAATATAAAAAGCATTGTAACTACCGTTACAATGGGGTCATGAATACTTTTGAAAGATTTTTTCTGTGAATATTACTGTATCTTATTGTACGATTAAAAATTATACCGACAACATCTTTGATAAACATTATTGTAAGCAACAATTACAATGTGTGTCAATGTTACATTCGGATAAAAATACAGGTTCCTTAAGTACAGGAAGTACTATGGAAGAGCTAGTAAAACTTGTTTTTTAATAATTATTGTAATTAAATTAATATTCACAACGCTTTGGGCTCTGGTGGTCTTGATAAAATTATCTATGCCTGTGTCTACCGTTCGCACAGCGAAGAACAGGCGACAAGCAGACTCACAGATTACCTCATTGAAGCGGCTGATGCGGCTCAGCAGCGGTACCCTTACTCCTAATTAGTGACACGGGGGGACAAATTGCTCACCACCAGGAGTGGCTCTTCCCATACCAGTGCAGTGATCATGCTGGAGGGGAGATGCGTAAGCTTTCGTTAGCGCTAATCAGCCAGCTGGTTCTAAAATGAGCCAATTCCATTCGGCTTCTTCCCTTGGAAGTGTAAACGTGCCGATAATGGACCATTTCGAGCTTCTTGGCGTTACGTTTAACACGTTCCTCTGGCTGCCAACAATTTGGGGTTCCTCGCAAAAGTGAGACGTTTATTCACGCCAGAACAGTTGCTCAAGTTTTATCAAGCGCAAGTTTGATTATGTATGGAGTACTGTTCTCATTTAGCGGACGGATCTGCCAAATACCAGCTTGACACACTTAAGTTTATCAAAAACCGAGTCAAGAAGCTCATCGGCAATGAGGCACTGGTCGAGTCAAAGCTCCAGAGCCTTGAATATCGTCGCCGAGTTGCTAGCTTATCGGTTTTTTATCGGTTGCATTTCGGGGAGTGTGCAATGGAATTACATGATCTAATTCCACCTAGTCCATTACATCATCGGACTACAAGACGCACGTTGATTTGCTATCGATAGATGGTGGACATCACACCCATACGCACTAAACGTTTTGGGAATACTTTCATTGTGCGCACAGCTAAGGAGTGGCATTCCCTGCCGGAGTCTGTGTTGCCCGATAGGTACAAGTTGGAGTCTTTCAGTCAAGAGTGAATAGGTTACTTTTAGGTAAGCGTGCTTCATCTTCGACCACGTCATCGCTTACCATCAGGTGAGGTAGTGTTCAAGCGCGAGCATATCAAATATAAAAAATACGTTCCCCCTATTGCAATGCATACCACGCAGTGGATAGTATAACGATGGTAGATGATTTCATTATTATTATTATAGCAGTGATGGCCCAGTGGTAACGGACGTGACTTACAAGTATGGTCGTGGGTTCGAACCCAGGCACGCGCTTTACTTTGTGTAAATTATTTCATCACCACTGCTCTCAAAACACAGAAAAAAAAAAGGAAGACATGTAAAATCCATCAACCGACACTGGGCCCGCGTGGTGGATTACGGCCCATTCCCTCTCCCAGATAGGATGACTAAACGCACAATGGGCCAAATGGTAGTCTAAGTTCGGAAAAGGGGATCCATCTATCCTATCCTAATGATTACCACGCCTATCGTTTGCAATTACTTCTTCACATTTTTTTGTAATCATTCTCCTTTCTCACATATCTGTAATATTGAATGAGTCTAAAAATATTTTATTACATACCTACTCTTAGTTTTTCTCCAAGGCCATTTATGCTGAAACGATTATATTCAAAAGATGAACTAAAAACCTATTCTCGATGTCAACACCATCTTTCTTAACAATGATAACATTTAAAATAAGTGATTATATTTGAGAATAAAAATATTGTAACTTAAAATTACAATTATGGTTAAAATATAAATAGTCCATTTAAAAGTATTACATTGTATGTCATTTTAAAATAAATTTAACACAAAGAAACCCTTGTTACTAAAACTTTTTTGTATTGGAACTTGATCTACAAGTATACTTCAGTAGAAACATTTTTCTTTTTTAATTACAATGAAATTATTTTATTTCACAAAAGTAGTTCTTATTGGCACAGAAAAACGGTTAAAAGGCAGAAATAAAGTTCTGTTCTTGCTGATTTCATATGACATAAAGTTGTACCAATGTGTAACTAAAGTTACAATGTTATTCATATTGGGTGTCAATATGGTCTCATACTAGACGTTAATACAGTGATTGTTAAAGAAAGAGGATTATTGAAGTTCATAGAATCGAGCATTGTAAGGGATGACGGAAAAGCAGACTGTTTTAAGGAGCGTGCTGACATAAAACTAAACATAATCACTATCACCACACAACAAAAATACTTATCTAGTATTTTTTGCTTCGTGTATATATTTTATTGCTGACTGTACACTGCCTACTCGAAGCGGGGCGCGGGGTATCGGGAAGCCGTATAACAAAAAACGGTAGGTAGGTATCGGCATACCTACCTACCGTTTTGTTTTCTTTTTTTGTTATATGGCTAATTTGAACCTGAAAGCAATAGGTTGGTATGCCGATACCTACCTACCAATCGCTTTCAGGTTCAAATTCGAAGCGAATCGAAGCGTCAATCTAATATTGACCGTCATCTAAGCATTGACCATTGACATTCGTAGCCAATGAGAATGCAGACACGCGCGCTTTGCACGTCATTATTTTTATCTCTATAGGTTACACATTTGTTCATTACGTGGCGGAGATAAGAGTCAATCAATACTCAATATGATAGATATGTTATTTATATAGAAACGCTTCGCATCTAAAAAGTAATCGTACCGAACGAACATGTGTGCGTGCGTATTTGCGTAATGCCGCCTGGCCGCGTCCGCCCGCTTCGACTGCCCGTTTCGACCTCAACCATTGTTTTTGTTTTATTCATTTAAATACTTATCATGCATGAAAATGACACAAATTTACACTGTCGATTTTTCATGCATTTATGATATTGATTATGTGAACTCTAATGATTATAATATATTTTTGAAGCATTTATAGCTTGGAAAAACAAAACAATTAAAATTGCGTGCCCTAATTTGGCACAAATTTAAATAATAGGCATATATAAGTGATCTGAGAAAGGAAATAGTTATTTCATAAACTGTATTTTTTTTTCACTGTTTTTACATACAAATAGCAAATATGACACAAATTGGGTTTGCACACTCCACAGGCTATCCTAGATATGATACCATAATTATTTTAAACTTTAAATATTTTTTGCCAGTTTTGATTTGAATAAAAATAATCAACCACAAATCATTGAATTACTGAAAATGCAAGTAACAGATGTGGCACAAAACGCAATAATAAGCTACATAGGTACGACTGTATCCATAGGCAAAAAATAAGTAACTTTAGAATTTTTTAAACTTATGACATCAAAATAGGCCAGCGCTATCGGTCTACATAGTTATGTCACAATAGTATCTTTTGCCACTATTGTGACTTAACTATGTGGGTGCTAAGAATCTTACTGGACCGGGTTTTGTTTTTGACGTAGGGTGCTAGGGGAGCACTAAGCCGGGATTTTCGGCAATTCAACCTTTAAGGAGGTGAAAAAGGGCAATTTTTTTTTTGTATGAATGATTAAATTCCTTGAGGATAAAGTTAATGATCAAAATTTACATAAAACTACCCTCCAGATAGGATTAAGGTGTGTCAAAGTTTTATTGAGGAATCGTACTGCGCAAATTGACTATTATAAACAAAAAAAAAGAGTAAGAAAAGAGTGAATAACATATTTGGACAAAACTCTACCCTCAACGGGACAAAAAAGGGTTATTAAGTTTTAGGGAAGGATTTTACTTTGTGGCTGTAACCTGAAATTTATTATTCTTTATAATTATATTATAAAGTCAAATCACGAATCGTCCCAATCCAATAAACCCAGTATGTCTACGATACCCATTTTTTTATTGATTTAATAATAGCTTATTTTTGGTCGTCTTCACTAACTGCTCATAAGATAATCATTTATATGATAAACAAAATCACGCGAACGAAGTCGCGAGCGGAGTGCTAGTGTTATGTAAAGTTATGAAAAAAAAATTAACAACCCTATTGCATATAATCAGAATTTTATTTGCTTACAGGGGCAACCTTTGCAACGAAACCAAAAATAGTAATTCGAAAAAATAAACGAGAAGATACAATTACAGCGCAGCAAAAGAAAACCGAAAAATCGCTGTCGAAGAATGCTATGCCCAGTATTAATAACAGTACAAATACTCATGTGGAAATAAATAGCCGTAATAATAGTAACAAAGGCATAGACAGAAATTATACAAAAAGATATCTAAGATCATGTATACAAGATAAACCGTACAAATGTGAAATATGTCAGCGCAGTTTTGCTACATATACTAAATTGACACTGCATATTCGTGTACACACTGGGGAAAGACCGTACAAATGTGATGTTTGTCAGAAGAGATATGGGTTAAAGGGTAATTTAATAAGACATATTCGTGTACACACTGGAGAAAAACCTTTTAAATGTGATATATGCCACCGTAGTTTTATGCAAAAATATTCTTTAAAAATGCACATTCGTGAACACACTGGAGAAAAACCATTCAAATGTGATATTTGTCAGCGAAGTTTTAAAAACAAATCGGTTTTAACAAATCATATTCTTGTACACACTGGTGATAAACCGTACAAATGTGATACATGTCAGCGTTGTTTTTCAGGAAGGGGTGCTTTAATAGTACATATTCGTGTACATACAGGGGAAAAACCTTATAAATGTGATATATGTCCTCGTTGTTATAGTGAAAAGAGAGCTTTAACAAGACATATGCTTCTGCACACTCGTGAAAATCCTTATAAATGTGATATATGCGACCGTAGTTTTTTAGAAAAGGGTATTTTAGCAAAACATATTCGTGTACACACTGGGGAAAAACCTTACAAATGTGATACATGTCAGCGTAGTTTCGATCAAAAGACTAATTTAATACAACATATTCGTGTACACACCGGGGAAAAACCTTACAAATGTGAGATATGTCAGTGTAGTTTTGCGAGAAACAGTCATTTAACAACACATATTCGTGTACACACCGGGGAAAAACCTTACAAATGTGAAATATGTCAGTGTAGTTTTGCGAGAACGGATCATTTAACAACACATGTTCGTATACACACCGGGGAAAAACCTTACAAATGTGAAATATGTCAGCGTAGTTTTGCAATAAAGAAAAGTTTAACAACACATATGCGTGTACACACTAGGGAAAAACCTTATAAATGTGATACATGTTCTCGTTGTTATAGTGATAAGAGAAATTTAAATAAACATATGCTTTTGCACACCGATGAAACGCCTTACAAATGTGATATATGCCACCGTCGTTTTTTAGAAAAGGATATTTTAGCAAAACATATTCGTGTACACACTGGTGATAAACCTTATAAATGTGATACATGTCAGCGTAGTTTTTGTACATCGAAAAATTTAACAAGGCATATTCGTGTACACACCGGGGAAAAACCTTACAAATGTCAAATATGTCAGCGTAGTTTTGCGATAAAGAAAAGTTTAACAACACATGCGTGTACACACTAGGGAAAAACCTTATAAATGTGATATATGTCCTCGTTGTTATAGTAATAAGAGAGATTTAAATAAACATATGCTTTTGCACACTGGTGGAAAGCCTTACAAATGCAAATAAAGTCAAAGATGTTATGCACAAAAATCATAGTTTCACACTGATATGACTGACATTCTTAGAACCGTAGGGTTTTAGGGAATTAGAGGAAAATAATACTAAAATCGCACAAGAAATCACTATTCCATTACAATCTGATAACGTCGTGGCAACATATGCTTTACTTAACTAAAACAGGTGTCATTTTATCTGGGCAAAAGCAAACCTCGACTTAGCATCAAAAGCCGAAATCAAAACAGAAACTGACACAACTTAAAAAAACGTCGGCAATCGCGTCCGACCACGACATCGGCCGCTGTCGATATGTATATGCGAGTCGGAGGTATCAAGGTTCTACAAGTGAAGAACAAGGAACACCGTCGCAATCAGATAAACAAAAGAAGTTAAGTACTCATCGTAAAAAGACACCATGAGACCATGATTTATCAGATAAGTCATTTAGTTACGTAATAAGTAAAGTAACAAATACACTAATGAATAAATGTTCGTTCGAGAATATATTACTAGCTACTGCCCGCGGCTTCGCCCGCGTTCAAAGTTAAAAAACAATGCTCCGATCTCCACCAAACTTACAGGATTATCCGCTGGGTCAATCTAAAGATTCTCTGAAAATGTTTATTTATTTATTTATATATGCTTTATTGTAGGTACACCAAATTAAAACATATAAAAGGAAACTTAAAACTAAAATACATACAACGGGTGGCCTTATCGCATACCGCGATCTCTTCCAGGCAACCTGGAATGGACAGTGATAGCCTGGACATGAAATGGGGCTGACATTGGTGTAACACATAACATTGCGAATATTTACTTTAAACACACAATAATATTATTATAGATACACAAATACATACAGCCTGGACATGAAATGGGGCTGACATTGGTGTAACACATAACATTGCGAATATTTACTTTAAACACACAATAATATTATTATAGATACACAAATACATACATTTGTTCTATAATAGATACATAAATACATACATACTCAATATATATAGGCAATGAAAGTGAAATGTTGACTAACGACAATCACAGTGACAGGTAGTGTTCTTTTACGAGTCTTTTAAATACAGGCAATGACTGGGCGCATTTTATTGGGTCAGGCAATGCATTCCACAGACGAGCAGCTTGGACAGTAAAAGCTTTATCCAAGAAAGTAGTGGAATGCATTGGCATTTTAAGTCGCAAGTTATCCGATGACCTAAGTGATTTTGTGTGGGAATCGCAGATAAACTGAAAACGATCCTTGAGGTAAAGAGGGGTGGAAGGAGTAAAGAGCACATTATACAGAAGAGAAAGAATATGAGCATTCCGGCGAAGGCGAATTGGCAACCACTTGAGCTTTACACGGAAATCAGAAACATGGTCATATTATACTCGTAGACTATATAGATAGATAATCTGCCAGAAAACTCAATTGTAAATAAACTCATTAATGTATTGTGATAATAATTCCCTTGAATGTAATATTTTACAATTGAAAGTCGAGACGCGATGTTCGCAGCGCATCTGGCAGGTTATTTCCACCAAAGCGGAAAGGAGATGCGTAGCAGAGAGGAGATGTGAGCTGTGAGAGCTCGAAATCAGTCAAGTGCTGTCTACGAAAGGAAGACGCCATGCGGGGAACGGGGCACGCGAGCGCGGGCGCCGCCCGGCCGCGCCCGACTGCACACATCTCCGCTCTGACGCGCCGCTTGCTCGCTCGCGGCACAAAATTCTATAGAACAATGAGACATCTCCTCTCCTCTCCGCTTGATACTTTTCCACCGAAGCTTAGCGGAAAGGAGATGTGGCAATAACGAAATCTGATTGGTTATTAAAAACACATCTCTCGTCTCCTCTCCTCTCCGCTTTGGTGGATACCGGGCCTAAGACCGACAGCAACATTGTTCAAACAACTTTTATTTAAGGATACATTTGACTTTATTAGTGAAACGTGGTTGGAGCCAGACAGTCAGTTTAATTTTAATGAATACAACATTTTCAGACTTCACCGTGATGATAGTTACGGGGGGGGGGGGGGGGTTTGTATTGTACACAAATCGATTAAAGCGCAATTACGTAAGGTAAATAACTTTAATCGAGGTATTGAACTCTTGTGCATTCAATTGTTAAATTGTCAGTTTAATGAGAATGCGTTATCATATTGACAGGGAGTAATGATGTAAATCCAGTAGAGTTTATGTCAGAAATTTCTATAGCGTTACATTTTCTTAAAAAATGCAATGTGATTTTAAGAAAATGTAACGCTAATACTAAAAAACGGAGGATCCCAACCACGTTTACACAGCATAAAACCACGTTTGCGAGGCATCAACATTTCACACTATGCACCCACATATACAATCAAATTGACAAACAACTCAGCATACAAGACCTACCACCACTTAAATGTAAAGTCACTGAGTGGCTACTACACCAGGACTATTCCTACACGGAATCGTTACTATCTCTCATAGATAAATGATTAACAGCTCAAACCTAAAAATCACACACTCCAATCCACATCCCAGTACTCACCTTACACAGTACACACTTTATTTTTACTTTCTCTGTTATTTTTTATTATTCAATCTTATTCTTGAATAGTTTATTGATAATAAATTGTAATTGCGACGACTATGTACCTACCACCTATTGTATAAATGATTGCTAATATTGTATAAAATCCTACCTGAATACTGTCTCTCAAGATACAGGTTGCCCTAGTTTGAGAGGCAGGGTTCATTACTCTAAATGGTTACAATGGAATAATTTTAGAACTTTACGTTTCATAATTGAAAAACAATATATCACGGGTAGACTAAGAGTCTACCCGGGAAACGTCGGGTTAAATAAGTATATAAATAATCGAAATCATCGCGTCAAATTCCCGTGATATATTGTTTTTCACAGGCATAATTCTTAAAATATAGCTGTACCTAAACTGTAATGTAACCTTTTTTGCACCAATAAACATTTTTATTACTAACCGACTTTCGAAAAAAGGAGGAGGTTCTATGTTCGACTTCTTGTACGCTTTTTTTTTGTGTTTATGTTCACCGATATCTCCGTCAATTGTGACTGATTTTGAAAATTCTTTTTTTGTTTGAAAGAGTATATTCCGAAATTGGTCCCATTTTAATTTGGTGAAGATCTGATGAAGAACTTCGAAGATATACAACAGAACTCTTCAATAAATAACGGCAAATCTTTAGGGGCTGCTGCAATTGCATGTCTGTTTATTGTTTATACCATTTCATAACATAACATCACGCCAGTACGCTCTTAAGGGGTAAGCAGATCTCTCATTTGATCGGTTTTGTTCAAGTTTCATGATATTCGGGTAATCTATTCTGGCGTTATAAGAAACTTACAAAACAACTTGCCTATTAGGTAGGTACTATAAAAAGTGAAAAATTAGAAACTTTTTTACATAAAAATACTATCGACTTCCAAATAAGAAAACTACAAAGTGAAAAATAACTTTATTTTTGGAAGTCGGTGTCCATAACGCTAAAAAAATTGTACCTACGAAAGACACTACATCGTACATATTTGTCTCGAACTCTCTAAGTAAAACCTCTCTCGCAGCCTGAAATCTGACAATAGGTGTATAAAATCTTCTAGTGTGCCACACTCCTCACAATTGGGGGAATTATTTTTTTTTCATTAAAAATCCAAAGTTATTGAGCGGCATGTGTCCAGATCGTGTCCGTTACCCAGGCCAGATGTTGTCGAAAATGGTCATTTGAATCTTATAGATAATTAGTTTTGCGGCTTCTGTAATTGTTGCGCACATTTTTAAATTTGTTGCGCTTATAGTTTTTTAATTATTTCACAAAAACATTTCCTGCTGGGGTAACGTTACCCCAGCCAGACCTTTTTCTTTCTAATGGGAATATTTAAATAATTACTAGCTATAAAATTAGTTGTCTAGATGAAGTAAATGTTGTGCCTTATTTTGTATTTGTTCTTTCATCGGTTGCGAAGTTATTCGAGATTTTGCTGGGGTAACGTTTTTGGTTTTGCTAGATCTTTGAAATGGTTAAGCGGATTCTTATCATATTTTGTACATGGCTTCTTAGGAATTAGTTTAAATTTGTTCTGCAATAAAAAAACCAAAATAATACATAGCTTAAAGGTTATTTCATTAAATAGAAAAACACTTCAATTGGTCCCAGCACTCTCAATAAGAGCTCTAAAGACTTACTTTAAACGTTATTTTAAAGCTTGTAACTGCCTTCAAATGTATGTGAAGTTTCATTAGTATCCTGTAAGTATTTAACAAGTTATGATAATATTGAGTTCTTCACGAGCACGGTCTTGATGCGCGCGGTGTTATTTGGCCACTGGATTGGATATATGAACTGAATGTTATGTCAATTATTAGTTTTTTAGTTCAGTTGTATATCAGTAAAATTTCAGCTCAGTACATTGGATAATTAATGAGATAATACGATTAAAGTCATCAGGAAGTGAATGACCGTGGTAATCCGACCAAGTTTAGGTGGTTACGAAAAAGCGAAAACGCAGAACATTATACTATCTTTTGAAATGTTTAGTATAATACACCTTACAATTTCGGTACAGACGCGTACACTGTTAAATGCATTAATAATATAATAATATCTGTACTATGAAAACATTATTATTATCTTCCAGTTGCACAAACTTATCAAAAATCACTGATATAACATGTCGTTCGGTGGGACGCGGAAGGGGTGGGGTGAAGGGGCGCATTGTTTGCATATCGCACTAAACATGCTCCGTAATCACATAATTCATCTTGTAGAGTGCGCATGCGTTTCGGCAGTTCCGTTTCCTGTTTTTGCAAATATTTATAGAGTGCGTGAGAGCTAATGTAAAATAATAAGTGTGGCGAATTACTGCTAATGTGGAGTGCTTCTATTGATGATCATAGTTATGGTGCAGACTGCTTGATGAATTCACGAACAAGGTAAGCTTGTATAATGTAACTACAGAAATAGTAGCAAAATTATTATTAATATGTACATGTTGTTAGGTACTTATCTAAAACTGTATTTTTTTAAGGCTTAAATATTTAAATTTAGGAACTTATTATTTTCTTTTCTTTCGTACTTAATTATTACCTAGACTGGAATTCTCAACAATGATAACGACATATGTATCCTTCGCTACATAGTACTTATAAAACAAAGTCGCTTCCCGTTTGTCTGTCCCTGTTTGCTTAGATCTTTAAAACTACGCAACGGATTCTGAAGCAGTTTTTTTTAATAGATAGATTGATTCAAGTGGAAGGTTTTTGTGTATATATTGTCAAAATATGACTTGAAACTTGATTAATGAAATTCATGACTTAGCGACCGATTTTTATCGTTATCAATGTCGGGAGTCGGGACTACCGCAACAGGTAGGTATTTCTTTATTTCCACAAACTCCTTGGACACGTAGACTTTAAGAAATCCATAATTACCTTGTTGCGACACTCGCGTTGATATAAACTCGCAAATAGAAGACGATTCGAGTTTCAAAATTACCTGTCAATAAAAATTATTTAATAATCACGTAGTTTTTTTTTAAACTTGTGTACATGTCTGTACTAAATTTGTAACACTATCCTACATATTTTAGAAGGTACCATAATGTTTTGCGTTTTCGCTTTTTCGTAACCACTTATACTTGGTCGGATTACCACGGTCATTCACTTCCTGATGACTTTAATCGTATTATCTCATTAATTATCCAATGTACTGAGCTGAAATTTTACTGATATACAACTGAACTAAAAAACTAATAATTGACATAACATTCAGTTCATATATCCAATCCAGTGGCCAAATAACACCGCGCGCATCAAGACCGTGCTCGTGAAGAACTCAATATCATCATAACTTGTTAAATACTTACAGGATACTAATGAAACTTCACATACATTTGAAGGCAGTTACAAGCTTTAAAATAACGTTTAAAGTAAGTCTTTAGAGCTCTTATTGAGAGTGCTGGGACCAATTGAAGTGTTTTTCTATTTAATGAAATAACCTTTAAGCTATGTATTATTTTGTTTTTTTTTATTGCAGAACAAATTTAAACTAATTCCTAAGAAGCCATGTACAAAATATGATAAGAATCCGCTTAACCATTTCAAAGATCTAGCAAAACCAAAAACGTTACCCCAGCAAAATCTCGAATAACTTCGCAACCGATGAAAGAACAAATACAAAATAAGGCACAACATTTACTTCATCTAGACAACTAATTTTATAGCTAGTAATTATTTAAATATTCCCATTAGAAAGAAAAAGGTCTGGCTGGGGTAACGTTACCCCAGCAGGAAATGTTTTTGTGAAATAATTAAAAAACTATAAGCGCAACAAATTTAAAAATGTGTGCAACAATTACAGAAGCCGCAAAACTAATTATCTATAAGATTCAAATGACCATTTTCGATAACATCTGGCCTCGGTAACGGACACGTCCAGATCTCAGTCTGTGAGCTGTCACTATATGTTTTCTACTAAGCCTAGTGTTACAAAACCATGGTACATGAGGAGGTTCCGAAACTATAGACCTATACCAAATTCCTTTTTCCTTGGATCTTTCATCAAAGTATTCTTTCCAAACTTTATAACATTTATTTTTTAATTTTGGCAATAATTCTACAAAATTAGTTTCAATATATTTTTCTATTCACTCAACTATACCCAACTTTGCTAAACGGTCAGCCTCCTCATTACCATTTATGCCTATATGTGAAGGAACCCATTGCAATTTCAGATTTATACCTCTTATAGACAAATTGCATATTTTGGAAATAATTTCATAAGCTATCGGTGCACCTCTGTACCCAGAGGCGCATCGAGCTATATGTTGTAGTGCACTTTTGCTATCTACACAAATTAGTATATTTCTGTTAATATTAATATTCAAAATATAGGAAAGTGCTTCTGAAATTGCATAAAGCTCCAAAGACATAACTGATACATAGTTATTTATTTTAAAGCAATTATTTGTATTATCCGACTTCAAAGGATCGTAGTAAGCAGCGCCACTACCATTAGCGCTCTGAGACCCATCAGTATAGATTTTATAATAATCATGATATTTATTCGATAATTCTCTTAAAGTTTCTGCTTTTATTGAGTTTACATCATGTCTTCTTAGGTTTTTTGATTGATTCCTAATTAATCCTTATTATATTTTGGATGTTAATCCTAGTAACCCATGTATCCAAAGAGAACATGTCTAGAAATCGGAGATGACCTTATACTTTTCTCCCCAACCTCCCTAAACACAATAACAAGTAATGGAAGCTTTTTACCTACCCAATATCTAATGTGACTAATAGCGCTAAGATCTAACAGCAGTTTTATTACTACATTATCGGATATAGAATACGACTTTAAGCAATATTTGAATGCTAGTCATCTTCTCCTAACGTGCAGTGAACAGGAACACAGACCTCGCACTCCATAACGTGTATTGGTGTAGTTCTTATAAAACTCCCTACTACTCTTAAAGCCTGGTTTTGAATTTTTTTCAACTTGTAAATATTTGTTTTAGCACTACTATCGTATAAAAAGCTCCCGTAATCTAATCTACTTCTAATTAGAGCTATATAGAGCCTACGAAGATGAATTTGATGAATGTCCCGTGAAGGACTCGTAAGAATTTTAAGCAAATTAAGAAGTCCCTGAATTTTTTCCACTATTTCGTTAATATGTTAACCCCAGAGTAATGTCTTATCTAGCCAAACTCCCAAATATTTATAATAACATACATTGTCAAGCTCATTTTTGTCTAATAAAAGCTGTATTTGCTGTTTTCTAAATCCCCTACTAAAAACACAAAATTTAGATTTACTTATAGATAGTTCTAACCCTAACTCGTCCAACAAAACTGTAAAAATATTTAAAGCATTTTGAATTTTGTTCTGTCATAGAATAGAAAACATAGAAATTATTTTATTATAAACATCCCCTTGCTTAAGTAACCTCCAAACTAACTGAAAACATTGTTCAAATATAAAATTACATACTAATTTAAGTTTGACATCAAAACTACAGTCCGAAAAACACTTCTTTTAACTTATGAAATAATCTTTTAAGGTCTAAAATACGCTTTGTGGTCTCTTCATTGTTTTCCATTCTTTCCTGTTGCAGATTTGGTTCCTTTTCAGCAATAACAAGTGTGAAATTACTACTCTGACCTGCCTTTTTTTTCTTTTTAGTTTGCTTCCTTTCAGACTTACCCAAAATTATTCATCTTTTGGTTCCCTTCCATACTTTGGTCTCCTCTGTCTTCACTATTAATATTTTGTTCATTTCTTACCTGAATTTGATTCTCTGGCCAAACTTTTGTTACTAAAATATCTCGATACGAAGTCTTATCATTATTGCAATAATTTGAATTATCGTGTGTAATATCCTTTTCAATTTGATGTTCGATTAGTGTTTTTCTCCCCTCTAAATATTTAGACAGGGCTCTTCGGTATGTAATATTCTTAGCACACATTATTTTTCAATGAGGTAGGATAACTATGGAGACGGCATATTCTACTATATGAAGAATAGTTATACAAATATCTATAATATCGACACACGCAAAAAGCGTTTTGTCTCTTTTTAACTAACCAAGAGCTGCATATGAAAAGAGAGACATCTAAATGTTTGTCAAGGACTAAACTTGGTAACACTTTTGAGTGACGTCAAAATCATGTCTATGCGTGACCGGTCGCCATGTTAATTGCCGAGTAAAATTGGTAGTTGTGTGCCGTATATGTACGTTTATCTGTGTAGTTGTGCTGTCAAACAGTTGCAAATGGCCTACCTCATTGGCAAATGGGCAGCCATCTTAATTGCCCGATTTATGTAGGTAAGCACGCTAATTTAGTAGGTATGGCAAGTCCATTGGTTTGTAAGTCAGTGTTATTTTTCGTATTTCCTTTTCTTTTATAAACACGGGACATGTCTTTGCCAATGCCATGTGTGACATCTTACAATTTATACATTTGTAGTTGGTAGTGTCACAGTTGCTATGATTTTCCCCGCATTTCGGGCAGCGTACTATTTTGTAGGACGTGACCTTATTAAATGCCGAAACCGCCAGCAACCAGAGCATTGAGTCACTGGAAACATATGGTTCCACTTTAAACCGACACTCATACATAGACACATATGGGGGTAAAGAGGAACTTTTAAAACATAGACGAACTCCCAACCAGCAAAAACTATGCTTACAACAATCTCAAGACTACAATTTTCTCGCTCTTACATCACTCTTATATAATCGGGGTGAAAAAAATTAGGGATGGGTATGGGATCTACCTCCTAGCGGTCCATCCCGGGCAACGGCACCACAGGCTTGCCTGTGGTACGGCTGAACGATCCCACTTAAGCGGTGGTAGGCTCCGCAAGGTGCCGCCTGGCTCGCGACCACCATCCCACCGGAGTCCGGCGCCAAGCAGCTTGCTGTGTTCCGCCGGTGTGTGGGACTGCCAGTGCCTTTGGGGGAGAAGGAGGATGTCAGTTGCGCTGTTCAGAACCGGTCTTGGTCTCTGGGCAAAACTGGCCGGGTAACCCATTTTGGAGGGTAGCGGGATCCGAATCACGGTGCCAGCCGTTGGCCGACCGCAGTCAGTAGGGGGCCCAAGTAGCATGCCAGCCACGTGTTAAAGGCTGCCCCACCAACTCGCGAAAAATCCCGGTATGCTCCACCGTGCCAGCTGGCGACTGGATGGGCGGACCCGGTGGCCATATCCGGGGGAGTTCGGGCGTCCTCGCAGTCTCCAAATGAGTTCCCCATAGGTTGGGTTAGCTCCAGTTTTCCACTTGGTTCACTGAGCAGCGCCTCGACAGTTCGACTTCTTCCCCAGCATACTCTAACACAATGACCAAAAAAAAGAAGAATAAGGTGAAACAACGGCTACACTTCCTCCCACTAAAAGTGCACCTCACTAACATCAGTGGGTTGCACTCTAATCTCGATCCGGTCCACCACCACCTCGAGACCGAGAAGCCGCACCTGTTTTTCCTAACGGAGACGAAGATAACAACCCCGTCGGACGTGGCGTACCTCAACTACCCGGGTTACTCTCTTGAACACAAGTTCAAGAAGCAAGCTGGGGTCTGTGTGTACGTCCGCGATGACATTTGTTGTCGTCGTCTCCGTTGCTTTGAGAAATCGGACTTTTCTGCCATATGGCTACTTGTGGACACTGGCGTGGAGATGTCTCTTTACATCGGCGTCTACCGATCGCACTCCGGTGACCAGGAGACGACAGCGCTTTTTAATTGCCTCGTGGAGTCGGCTGACATAGCCCAGCAACGGTACCCAACAGCGAAGCTTAATTTTCTGGGGGACTTTAACGCCCATCATAAAGAATGGTTGTACCCATACCGGAAAACTGACCATGCCGGGTTAGAGGCGCGCAAGTTTTCTCTATCGCTAGATCTAACCCAGCTGGTGATTGTGGCAACGCGTGTACCGGATGTTGACGGCCATACACCCAACTGCTTAGATCTTCTACTGACAACTGATCCGGACAGTCATTCGGTGTCGGTCTCATCCCCGCTGGGAACGTCTGACCACTGTCTGGTGAAATCCGTTTCGACTTGCTCTCCTCCAGATGAGAGCCCTAGAGGCACGAGGCGAGTATGGCGATACGAGTCAGCAGACTGGGACGAGATGCGGCACTTTCTTGCGTCTTATCCTTGGCGGCATGTGTGCTTCTCCTCGGGTGACCCCTCGAGCTGTGCAGACGCGGTTGCGGATGTGATTCGGCAGGGAATGGAATATTTCAGTCAACTGGCGATCTTCTTGTGTATGTCACGCACTGCTGGGGCGAAGCCATCGAGAGACACGGCGAAGCACATCGCTTGATATCTCGAAGGCCTTCGACAGGGTCTGGCACGCGGGTCTGCTCAGTAAGCTTCCTGCTTATGGCATCCCCGCTGGTTTTTGTAGCTGGATATCAGACTTCCTTAGCGAACTGTCGATCCGAGTAGTCATTGATGGCTGCTCCTCAGACCTTATGGCTATTAATGCCGGAGTTCCTCAGGGGTATGTTCACTCTGCAACTCTTTTCCTGCTGCACATCAATGACCTACTTCAGCCTGGTATTGTTGGGTACGCAGAGTAACTGTTTCAGAGAGATACTTGTCCAGCGCAAAAACCAGCGTGGATGAAGTTCGTTCCTTGAGGGAGGCTATGGTTGAGCGGACAGATTTGACCTCAAGCCTTGTCTCCCAGTGGGGTGAAGACAATCTGCAGCCTAATTGCGTAACTGAATTCGATTTTGGGAAAGAATCGATTCCTTCCCAAAAACGACGTTACGTATTGCATATTAATACCTAAAGTCGTTTTTGGGAAAGAATCAACTTGTTTGCTTTGCAGAATTCACTTACGCAATTAGGCTGCTGGTCTCTTTTAACGCCACCAAAACACAGGCGTGTCTTTTTCTTTATTATTTTATTTATTGTCTATAGGCTTGCGCTTGACCATTATCTCACCTGATGGTAAGCGATGATGTGGTTTTACCGCTAAAAGGAGTCTGTTCCATCAAACGCCTACTTTTCGGGGTGCGTCTGTTCCTGTGACTGATCGGCTCGAGCTCCTAGACATGGAGTTGACATCCAGTCTCAACTTCGGCTCCTCCATTGAGAACAAAGCCCAAATCGAGGCCAAAAAACTGGGCATTCTAAATAAAGTGAAGCGATACTTTACGCCTGGACAGCTTTTAACCCTATACAAATACAAAAAAAAAATACAAATCCATAAATCATAAAGACTGCAAGAAAAATGCGAAAATATTTGTTCTAAATATTAAAGATAGGATTTAAAGGGGGGATTTCAATAAAAAATGTGATTGTTTTTTTAGTCAAAAAGTTGATTTATGAAATTCTAATTGCATTTATGCCATAGAAAATCTCATAATATATGTTATATTCTTAATTAAAAGATCTTTATGAGTCTTCAGTATCTTTATTAATAAATCACAAGTCACAAGCGGTATCATAGTAGAATCAAGTCTCTCTTATCCATGGAGTCTACCACAGACTATCCAATCCTATAAAGCTAGTTACACAATATTCTAGTCTTAAGCAAGTTCTACATTTAATATACAACATCCTTCCCTTTCTCATAATCTTCAAGTTTTACACAGTACCTATTACTCATTATTAATTTTAATTAAACAATTCTTATTTTGAACCCCCTACCCTACCTTATAATATTAAATTTAAACAAATAAACTTATCAGTTAACATAGCCGTTATCATTTAACATAATTACACAAAATCTTTCAGATAATTTGGTCTTTTAATCACTCTCCCTGACCTTGACATCTTAATACTAGGGTTTTCATTATTATTATTTGCTCATGTGAACCATTAGGGTTCTCTCTTGGTACATAAGAAGTTTGTACTTCCTGTCTCATTACACTATTTCCTTCATCTTCTAAGCTACTCCTATCATAATACTTTCCACCTTTTGTCAACATTCTCCTATTCCTTGTAATTACATTTCCTGTTTCATTTTTAACTTTATATGACCTAGGACCACTACCTTTTCCTACTATTATCCCACTCTCATGAGGTTTATTCTTATTCTCATTCTGTATTTTTACAATTTCTCCCTTTTCCAACTCAGTTAAGTTTCTACTTCTTTTATCATAGTATTTTCTCTGAACTGTCTGTTTTTTCAGTAGTTCCTGTCTATATTCTTCCTTCCTATCAATATCCTCCCTATCTTGTGTCAATTTAGGTAAAGCAGTTTTAATGTTTCTATTGAACAACAATTCTGAAGGTGATTTCCCATTATTAGTCACAGGAGTGTTTCTATACATTAACAAGCCTTTATATACATCCTTTTTATCACTTTTTCAACATTTTCTTTACAGTTTGTATATAATTATCTTTCAGCTAATCCATTACCCTGATGGTGTTTTGGACTAATAATTTTATGTAAAAAGTTCCATTCTTTTGAAAAAATTTTAAACTCAAAACTAGTATATATAATATATATTGAGTTCCTGCATCTGTATATATTATATCTGGAATGCCATGTCTAGCTAAAATTTCTTTAATACTATCAATTGTAATATTTGCAAACAAGTTATCTAATTGCTTAATCTCTACAAACTTACTATATGCATCAACAATTAATATGTATGGCTTTGAATATAAAAAAATATATCAATTGACAAAATCTGCCATGGCTTTTCTGGAATTTCTTTTTCAATCATAGACTCTTTCTTATTTATGTTTTGAAAACTTTTACACGTATCACAATTCTGTATCAAATCCTCAATTTCCTTATTCATGTTAGGCCAAAAACATGTATTTCTCGCTATCACTTTACTTTTTTCAATTCCTAAGTGAGCATAATGTATGTTTTGTAACATTTCTTTTCTTATTGACTTAGGTATAACTATATTTCTTCCTTTACAAATCAATCCTTTAATATAACTCAATTCATCTCTGTAACTATGAAAGATTTTAGCTCTACTATCTATCTGAGATTTATTTTCTGGCCATCCTTCTAATATGTATCTCTTTACTGTAATTAATTCCTCATCTTCAGCTGTTTCTTCTATTAATTCTCGCATTTTTTTATCTGTTATTCTAAAACTTTCTAATACCATAGCTACATGAGTTTCAACTTGCCAATCAGAGTGCTCCTCAGTATCTAATAAATGTGATCTACTCAAGGGATCAGCTACTAAAAGTTCTTTACCGGGTTTATAATATAACTCAAATGAATAAGATTGTAATCCCATCCTAATCTTCTGTAATCTCGCTGGACATTTATTCAATGGTTTAGAGAAAATGGACACAAGAGGTTTATGATCTGTTTCTACTTTAAACTGACACCCATACAAATATTGGTGAAATTTCGTTACTCCGTATAAAATTGCTAAACTTTCTTTTTCAATCTGACAATACTGTATTTCTGTTTCTGTCAATGCCCTTGAACCATATGCTATAGGTCTTCCTTCTTGTAAAATTACTGCTCCTAATCCTGCTTTAGAAGCATCTACACTAAGCACTATCTCTTTATTAATATCAAAATAACTTAAAACTGGTGGTTCAATTATTAATTTTTTCAACTTATTATATGCTTCATCTTGTGCCTTAGACCATACAAACGGTACCTCTTTTTTAATTAATTGCCTCAATGGTGCTGTTACTTCAGACACATTGGGAATAAACCTTGCAACATAATTGATCATTCCTAAAAACCGTAACAATTCTTTCTGATTTTTAGGTTCTTTCATTTCCACTATTGCTCTAGTTCTCTCTTTGTCTACTTTAATGCCGTCTCTAGTTAAAATATGCCCTAGATATCTAACCTCTTTTTGTTTAAAATTACATTTATTTTTATTAAATTTAATTTTGAATTCTTGAGCTCTTTTAAGTACTTGTTCCAAAATCTTATCATGTTCACTCTCTGATTTAGCATGAATTAATATATCGTCTATGTACATTTCCACACCATCAATATCTTTAAATATTTCACTGAAGATTGTATGAAAAACTTCTGGACTTGATGATAAACCAAACGGTAATCTATTAAAATAATATCTCCCATATGGAGTGTTGAAAGTTGTTAATTGTTTACTATCATTAAACAATCTAATCATCCAGAATCCTTTATTAGCATCTAATGTACTAAAGCATTTACTACCTTTTAATTTTGAAATTATCTCATCTAAAGTAGGTATCATCATTTGTTCTCTTTGTATCTGTGTATTTAAATATTGTGGATCTAAGCATATCCTAAGTGAACCATCTGGCTTACTAGTCATTACTAATGAACTAACAAAATCTGTAGGACCCTCTACTTTTGAAAATATTCCCATTTTATCTAATTTATTTATTTCCTCTTTTAATCTATTTTGTAATTTAAAAGGTATGTGCCTACCACATTCAATTTTACCTTGCCAGCCCTCCATTAATTTAATTTTATACTCATAACCTGGTATTTCTCCTAATCCTTGAAAAACATCTTTATATTTGTTTAATAAATCTATATTTTCTGCTTTCACAGTGTGAATTTTATCCCTATTTGTCCTTTGAACAAGATTAAACTTTAATAATGTAGGTAAACCCAAAATTGGTATGTAATTACCTTTACAAACCTGAAATTCTACCTCTTGTTCCTCATTACCTATTCTTACTGATAATGAATTTTTTCCTATGGTATCTATCTTTTCATTACTATAATTTGAGAGTTTACAATCTGATTTCTGAAACTTACTGATTCCTAATCTGTAACAATCATTAGCAGATATGACATTACACTGTGCGCCTGAATCTAATTTAAATCTTAAATTTCTATTATATTTTATAAAATACACACACTCATACCAATTCTTTTCAGATTTGACATTACTTATATTAATAACATACATGTGAGTTGCATCATCACTTTCACTTGTTTTGCATTGTTCCACCGATTTAACTTTGTACGCTCTGCACTTTCTCGCAAAGTGGTTGTATTTATTGCATTTCATGCATTTCTTTCCATACGCAGGACACTTCCTCGCAGCATGTTGAAATCCACATCTGTCACAGTTGAATATTTTCTCTGGTTTCTCTCTCTCTATCTGTTTGTAAATATTTTTTTCATTATTTCTTCTTTGTTCCATATTCTTTCTATATGTTCCTTTTCTTTCTTCTTCCTTAGGTATTGCCCTGTTAAATTTCTTCTTCAAAGCGTGCACTGTGCTTGCACTCGGCTCATTTGTTTCTATCTTCTTTACCTGCTCTCCTGCTAGCTCTGCTGCTTTACATATCTTTATAGCTTTAGTCAGCGTTAGGTCTGTTTCTCTGAGTAACCTATGTTTCAATCTTGCATCTCTTATGCCTGTTACTATTTTATCTCTTAGCATTCTGTCTTGCATTGTTCCAAATTCACATTCTGAGCTTAATTTCTTTATTTCTGTATAAAAAATATCAAAACTTTCTCCTTCATTCTGTTGTCTCATAAAGAACAAGTGCGAGTTTACACTTTCGTTTTTTATCGGAATGAAGTACTCATTGAATTTTTCTATGACTTTCTCATAGTTATACGCATCTTCTTTCAGGTCAAAAGTATTATATATGTCTAGGCAGGCCTCACCCATGCAATGTAGTAATAGCGCAGTTTGTATCTAAGGCGTTTCATTTTTTGTACCTGATGCAATCCTATAGATTTCAAATCGTTGTTTAAACTTTTTGTACTCTTCCATATTTAATGATTTGAGTCCGGCAGGGGTTTTTAATCCTTGAATGCCAGTTTTCGTCGTGTTGCTGCTCTCCGCCATTTTTTATGTGTGCCGTACCAATTTTTTTCTAGTTTTTCTTAGTGACTTTTGACTAACCTTATTTTCATCCATTTTGCTATGCGCAGTACCATCCGCAGAGATATCCTTCTAATCGCAGCGCCATGTTATATTCTTAATTAAAAGATCTTCATGAGTCTTCAGTATCTTTATTAATTAATCACAAGTCACAAGCGGTATCATAGTAGAATCAAGTCTCTCTTATCCATGGAGTCTACCACAGACTATCCAATCCTATAAAGCTAGTTACACAATATTCTAGTCTTAAGCAAGTTCTTCATTTAATATACAACAATATATGAATAGAAATGTAAATCGTAGTATTGAATTTAGATACTTTACTTTATACTGATTATTATTATTCATAATAATATTTTTAAATGCATTGATCTTCATTATAAATCTTATCTTGAACCCTAATCACTTATCCATTAAGTTTTGTCTCTTCGGTGGCATTTCTTCATCGTTAGATTCGACAAACCTTCCCGATTCTAGTAGATCTTCGAAATCTCCGAGACCATCACCGTCTTCGTAAACAATTTTTTTTTTTTAATTTTCGAATCATATTTATAGCCTCTGAAAGTACGCCTTTTTTAACAACTGTATTGAAAAATATAGTTAATATTTACCTTGCTATGTAGATTCCAAAAGTTTGTTTTAAAGTAAATTTGTCACAGTTTTCTTGAAGTAACTCAGCCTGCACGTGTATTTTTATGAACGATGTTGTTTACTGCTCTGTATCTCGAATGACTCGAAAACTGGCTAACGGTTTTTACAGCTGCTACGAAATAACAGGTAGAAAGACCTAGACCCGCCTAGCCCATTTTTTTTATGTGTGGCATCTCACAGTTCAACCAAGTGGCTGCGGTTGACTCAATTTTTATCTTGCAAAAGAGGGCAATCCGCGCGATCTATAAAATGGGTCCTCGCGAGTCCCTCAGAGAAAAATTTAAAGAGATCGATATACTGACTCTACCTTCACTTTATATTTTGGAATGTATTTTGTATGTCCGCAAAAATCGAGGGCTTTTCAAAACTAGAAGTGACTTCCATAATTTAAATACACGCAGTAAGCACGAAATTGTAATACCCAAATTCAGATTAACGAAAACTAGCAAGTCTTTTCTTATAAACAGTATACGCTTTTATAACAAGTTGCCTAAGTCAGTTATAGAACTGACCGATGGAAAGTTCAAAAACTACATCAAACGTGTCCTTGTTAAAAAAGCATATTATAAAATCAAGGACTACGTTGAAGATAAAAAATTTGGCTTTGACACCCTCTGCGCATGCGGCTTCCCTGGTAACTCATAAACGGCACAAATATATGGATATCTCTAACTATTCTCAATCTCATTTTTTTTTTTCTCTTTTAATTAGACTTTTTACAATATTTTTCAATCATCATTATAGCCCTTAGCTAAGAATAGTAACAGCACTGATTACAGTATTTGTGCCACATGTTAAATTTAGTGTTGTGGTTTTTTTTTTTTTACCTTTGTATAGATTCTTTTACCTATTGTGAATGTGTGAACATTGTAGGCTTTCTAGTTTTCTAGATGATTGTTAACATTTGTTAACTTTTTATTTCGTGCATTATTTTTTTTTTTTTTTTTTTTCTCAATTTCGTACGACTTATTGTCGGGCCTACGTTGTCCCCCCATATCCAAGTACTAATGCTGTAACATGGAAATATTGTAAACAAAACAATTTAAAAGAGTAACCATGGAGTTTCTTGCCGGTTCTTCTCCATAGGAAACGACTAACCCGAACCGTGCACCTTTTGTCGACGTTTTATAAGTGCCCATGTAGGCCTATGTAAAATAAAAATATTTGATTTTGATTTTGATTTTGCTGTCATCTGCTTAACTATGAAATACCTTTTGATGGGCTAAAATTATGCCGAGGTAACTCAGGTATATAAGTTATCTCAAAATAGCAATAAATAGGCATCTATGCATATAATTTAAAGGATATTCTACAACTTTCTCAAAATATTGTAGATGTCTAAGTATATATTAATTTGTTTGGTTGTTAAATATAGTAGTATATTTTTTTTGTTAATCAATGTTACATGGAATCTTACGTTATTCAAGTAATTAAAGTGTAAATTTTACTAAATAGCTCAAAATTGTACATTTTCACCCTTAAAAACTCACCCCCTTCCCCTTCTCGACCTCAGATCGCCCGTAAATTATTTTTCCTTTAATTTTTGTTGTATTCTCTTCCTTTTCCAATGGGTTTCAGCCTATATTTTTTTTTCTTTTAAAAAATTATCGACCCTGGTCTATGCTGCTTTTTATTTAAAGCACCAGCAATGTTTTGGTGAAACACTGAAAATTCATTTTTAGTTACGAAAAAAGAAGATATTTTGTCCCCGCAGAATCATTTGAGTCTATCCGCGAGGTTATTTCATGGGATTTAAAATGATAAGGTATCGTGGGTATCCTGCCTTTTCGCCGAAAATTGTTTGGCAGATTTAACTTGCCAGTCAACGTTTCGCCGATGTTTCACTTTGACAACTAACAATTAGTAAATTTTTGTATGACAACGTTTCATTTGGTAGACTATTATTGTTAAGCTGATTATTATTGTTCGGGCGCTTTCGACGATCTACGGCCGGCGGCGCAGGCGACGGTTGGAGGGGGCGGGGGGCGCGGGCGCGCGAGACGCGGTGCCTACGTGCCTAGGGGCTCGCCACTTCACTACCTGTCTGTGTTCACTACCGAGCTCCGACGAAGACACACGCGCGTTTCATTTATTTTATTGTTACTTATATTCTAGTACCTACATTACATCAGTTTATACAGTCCACTGATCTTTAATTTAAAGTGTCCTAGAAAGGTCCCTAACATTTTGGTCCTTCGAGCCTCTTCAAAGTCGCGTTTTGGGATATCATATTCCAAGTACGTCGGCTACTGGCAGTACGACAACTTAAATTTGAAATCGCCCTGTCATCGGAGAAACGGTTTTTTTTTGAAGTCACGAAGAACTACGACAACTTCACCGAAGTCTTGAAATACGACGCCGTGCATACCAGATCTGCTGGATTAGTGGATTGTTGCCGAGTCATCGCTTCGAGTGATAACAATCAGTTCACCCTAAGGTTAAGGATCAGGATATTTTGTGAGTTTGTTCCGATTATTTCCCTTCTAGATCCTTTACCAACATTTCTTAGGTGTTATTTTCCGTAAAATATTATAATCATCCTATTTTTACCTTACATTTGAGCCAACACGTGTTTCATCGCAGTAGCTATTCTCTTCACACTTGTATTGCGCTGACGCACTGCTTATCTTGCCAATACCGTTAGTAACGGTCGCATCAGCTGAGCGCATAAGTACCTACTCACAACAGCTGGCCGTCGCCGCTTGTGACTTCAAGGTCACGCGTATTCATCGCCGTTATCTTTTCCTTTGTTCAAATTTAACGACTTATAACGCTTTATACTTTGCTAGCTTTTTAACAGTATATATTTATCTTGCTACTAGCTTTCATTATGGCCACAGAAGAACTTCTTATTAGAAAGCTTAGTGCTTTGAAAGCCAAGTTAACAAATTTCGCCAACTATCTGAATGTACTTCAAAGTTGTAAATCGGTTTCAGACTTACAACGCATCGAGTTGGAGAGCCGTTTTAATAAATTTGAGGCTATATACGATCAATTTGATGACTTACAGATGGAAATCGAGGTGCTTTTGGACAAGACGGACGAGGCGTATGCCGAGCGGGCCAAGTTTGAGGAGCGTTTCTACTCCCTCGTAGCGCAGGCGCGCAGCTTGCTAGCCGTCGCGGTCGGCGCCAGTGACTACGGGTCTGTAGCGGGTTCAGTGAACAAGCAAACAAGTGAATCGTACCAACAACGAAATTTTATACGCTTACCCACGATTAATTCGCCTAATTTCGATGGTGGTTATCAGTACTGGCTTGAGTTTAGAGATACGTATTTATCACTAATACATAACAGTAGTTGCATAGACGAAATTAGTAAGTTCCACTACCTTCGTGCATCACTTAAAGGTTATGCACTAGAAGTAATTAAAAATATCGACTTTAGAGGTGATAACTATGAGATGGCGTGGAAGTTACTATGTGATCGCTATGATAACAGTAGGCTTTTAGTAGATAATCACTTGAAGGCATTGTTCGATGTTGAGGGAATCGTGCAGTGCTCTGCGTCGATTAGTTGACCTTATTAATAAAAATATAAGAGCCCTTAAAACATTGAACGAGCCTACGGAGAACGGGATACGCTGATTGTTTATATGATGTTAGTTAAATTAGATCCAATCACCAGTAGAGATTGGGAAGCCCATCGTAACACCTTATCACAGAAACCCACAGTATCACAATTTTGTTCATTCATGAGTAAAAAGGCTGATCTATTAGAAACATTAGAATATAATAAAAATACATGTAATCCAGAGAATAAAAATAACAAGATAGAAAATAATCATAAAGCATTAATAGTAGAAACAAATCATAGCAGTAATCAAAATCAGGATAAGTATAATAAATTAATGTGTCCATTATGCAACAAAAATCATCTTTTGTATACGTGCGAAGAATTTCGTAATCTGACTGTAGACAATCGTATATCTAAAGCAAAACAGTTTAAAGTTTGCTTTAATTGTTTGCGTACTGGACATTTAACAAAGCAATGTAGATTAGCGCGTTGTAAATATTGTAAAGGCAAGCATAACACTCTTTTACATGTTGAAGACTCTAAGCCAACCCAATTTCAGGATCCTATGCCCAGTAGTGTTGCCTTATCTACTGACCTTTCTGGAAGTGGCTCTTCTGAAAAAGACACACTAGATAATGTTGCCTTAACACAGTATACTACTTCCAATGTTTTACTGTCCACAGCGCTGGTGCGAGTGGTGAACAACCGCGGTGTGAAGGTCGCCGCCAGGATACTCCTCGATAATGGTAGCACAGCCAACTTTATTACGCAGACACTATGCGATAAGCTAGGATTACCTCGACGTAGCACGAGTTCCACGGTTACAGGTATCAATAGTCAGATTACATCTAGTACACAGTCTTGCATTTTAACTATAGAATTCAATTCAATTCAATTTATTCACAAACAATTTACATTGTATTTGAAATCATAAAAATAATAACAAGTAATAAATAATGGCATAAGTATAAAAAACACATTCATAAAATCATAAGTCATAATTAAACATTAACAAAAAAAAAAAAAAAAAAAAAAAAAAAAAAAATATATATTATCACACATAAAATACAAATTAAAATCATGATTGAAAAAGAATTATAAAAGAAAATGAAATATACAATTAAATTATTAAATTGGTGTGAAAATTCATGTCAGCTTTCTACGAAGGTCATTTAAAAATTAAAAACTGACAAACAAAACGGACAAAAAATATCAGTCGGCGCATTATCACAATTATATAGGTATATTACATGTCGTCAACGGAGTAGAGACATTTATCCAGTAGGAATGCTTGAAGCTTCGTTTTAAATGAAGACGTATAGATTAAGCTTTTTAATTCTAATGGTAACCTATTGAATAATTGCACTGCTTGATATTGTGAACTATGTTTCACAATGTTAAAATGAGGACTTATCTTATTTTTCAAATCTTTCCTACGTGTACTCTCCCTAACTCGTCTTTCCTCATCCGTCTCATACTCATGTATGTACTTTTTTAAATTAGTCAGAAGGACTAGAACGTAGAGACTGGGAACTGTAAGTATCTTTAAATTTAAGAAATGTGGACGACAACTCTCAATTTGTGAAATACGGACAATGGTACGTATAGCTCTTTTCTGAAGGACAAAAGCTCGTTGACTGTTATAATTATAGCTGTTTCCCCAGAATTGTATACTGTATCTTAATTTCGATTCAATCAGTGCGTGGTATACAATTTTTAAATATTTATTGTCAATTTCACCTCTAAGGGTTCTTAAAGCATAACACGCGGATGATATAGATGCATCAATGGCGGCTAATTCATTTTTCCAATTTAATGAGTCATCAATGTGTACTCCCAGAAATTTAGTTTCTCTCACGAGTTCAATATTGCCATCATTTAGTTGTATTGTCATAGTGTCTTTATTTCGGGCAGTTGTTTTGAATAAAATTACCTTGGTTTTTGCACTATTAATTTTTAACTTATTTACAGTAAACCATGTATACAGATAAGATAACGCGGCATTAACTTTATTTGCAAGTTCTTTTGTATCTTTTGCCCCAATGATGGCATTCGTGTCATCCGCAAAAACCACAAGTTGTATGTCGGGTAGAATTTTATTTATATAATTGATTAAATCGTTGGTAAACAAAATAAACAATATGGGACCTAGTATAGATCCTTGCGGCACACCGGCACTTATATTATAAAAGGATGATTTATATGTTTGTCGTTGTCCATCTTGTATCTCACTGATTTCTACAAACATTTTTCTGTTTTTTAGGTAGGATAACAGAAGTTGAGAGGCTTTGCCCCTTACTCCGTAGTGACTTAATTTTGCTATAAGTAAATCGTGATCAACAGTATCAAACGCCGAACTCAAATCCAGAAATAAACCAGCTACTTTCAATTTATTATTCATTTTAACAACAACATCATTAACAAGAGCATATATAGCGTCTCGTGTGCCAACATTTCTTTGATATCCAAATTGTCTTCGATGCAGGACTTTGTTTAAGTTAATATGAATTAAGAGTCGAGATTTGATAATTTTTTCGAATATCTTTGAAAGCGTTGGCAGCAAAGAGATAGGCCTGTAATTTTTGGGATCAGTCTTTGGGCCTTTCTTATGAATCGGTATGATCTTGGCAATTTTTAGTTGTTCCGGAAAAATTCCCTCTGTAATGCACCTATTGAAGAAGCAAGATAACGGCTCCGCAAGAATATTTAAATGATCTGTAATGACAGATATAGGAATTTCGTCATATCCACATGAACGTTTATTACCCATTTTTTTGACAATATCGCAAATTTCGTTTGGAGTGGTAAGAGTAAAACAAAGTTCATTTTCAACCCGCTGTGTACTCTGCTGCAGTAACAAGATCCCTTCCTCATTCGTATTGTTACCGGTTAGACATTTACTTGTATTATCAAAAAGTTTTACCAAGGTGTTAGCTACTTCTTGGGGATCATCAATCATTTTGCCGTCAATTTTAAGTAGTAGTGATTCCGTTTGCATAACTTTTGACCGATTTGTACATTTGTTAACAATTTGCCAGATTTCTTTGCTCGAGTTAATTGAATTATAAATTTTTTCCCCAACCGTAATTTTTTTGGCCTTCGTGATTACCCTTCTATAAATTCTGATATAGTTTCTTTTGTAATCCATAATACTAGATTCAAGACTATTTCCATTATAAGCGCATAAAAAACGTTTCATTTTACTAGATACTTTTACACCTTTGGTGACCCAATTTAGTTTCGTGCTTTTTATAAAATTAATTTTACGTTTCTTCTTCCTATAACTATTTTTAAAAATATCTGAGAACTTATGTATGAATGTATTAATTCCTATATTGTTCCAGTTGTGTTTCAAAATCCCCTGCTTAAAACATGAACCGTTTTTAGAATTGAACACTCTTTTGTTTATAACAAAATGCTGGTTGTAGTTACTTGACTTGCAAGTCAGAGATTCCAAACAAAATCTACCTAGGAGGCCTCCATGTCCATCAGCCAAACCATTATGGTCTACTTCACATTCTTTTACAAAAAATTCAGGAAGATTTGTCAAAATATTGTCGATGCACGAATACGAGTCATTTCGAATAAAAGTTGCAGAGTCAACAAGATACCTAAAATTATAACATGTTAATAAACTAACAAATTCAGTGCGTTTCTTATTATCTAAAAGTAAATCTATATTAAAGTCTCCGCATATAATGCATTTCCTATTGAATAAATGTTCTAGCAATTTTTCCAAACGTGTCATAAAAAGTTCAAAATTATTATTATTATAAGGACTACGATAACAACAGCATATGTACAGACCAGTATCGACATCTTTAGTACAACATATTTCAAAGCTGTCCATCTTATACAGTTTGTTAATAACATCTATATTCTCTACTTTTCTATCCACATGTCCCAGTATCAAACTACCCCCTCTAGTCTTTTTGCGTCTGGTGTTGTATGAAATCAGGTTATAATTGTCTAAAGAAAACGAAATGGTGGACTTGTCGTTTAGAAAATGTTCACTAATGCATATATAGTCTACCCTGAAATCAAGAGATTGTATATAAACATCCAATTCCTGCTTCTTATTACTAATACCACACAAATTCTGGTGAAATATATTAATATTTTGTAATCTAGGTGTGCTTATTTCATTTTGATTACAGTTAGTAGTTCTAGTTTTATGTAAGCTAGAGTCTTCCATTTTTATACATACGAAAAAAATCATCATCTTGCTGTACTGCATTGACACAAGTTTGTGTATTTAAAGGTTCCGAAATAATTTTCGGCAAAGGTTTAGAAATTGAATGGAAGTAATATGGTATAGTGTTTTTTCGGGGGATAGTTTTATTAATACTCCCTGTAGGGTTACATTTTTCGGCTTTCCAAGAAATTATATTTTTGCGCACTATATTGTTGCAGTATTTCCTGTAGTTGTTTCGATACTGAATTCGTAAAATTTCTCTTAAAAATAGCCGTGACTTAATTATGGTATTTTGTTTCTGTCCACTGTTAATAAATTCTACATGCTTCAAGTTGTCAGTTATAAGATTAAGAATACAATTAATTTTTGATGTGTCAATGTATCTTGCGTTGTGTACATTTCCAACGAGTACATTTGTGTGTGACATTTTAAATAAATTATAGTGTAAGAAGGATTGCATAGTAATCAGATTGTCATCGTTAGTGCCTGTCAATATTATTACAAAGTCATTTTCGTCAAAGTTTTTACATAAAGAAATACATGAGTTAACTATTTCATCTGTTGGTGCCATCGGTTTTATAAAAGACAGTACCTCATAATCCGCTCCTAAGTCACGCCGTAGCAGACTACCTATATCTCTTTCCTGTTCATCAGTAAAAATTAAAACTTTGTACTTCCTTTGGATGTTGGTTTCCTGCATTGTAGATGCTGGGATTGCTGGGTTAACTGCAACCTTTTTATATCCGTTAAAAGATGTTTTCTGTGACTTAGTTTGATAAAGTTGCTCAGTTTCAGTTAAGTTTTCTGATGGCCTGGTGGTCTTAACATTTTCTTCCTCGGTGTTTGTAATGTCGTTAGGTTTAAGAGGTGAAGCACAGAAACTGTTTGTCAGCCGACGTCGCACGCTCCTCTTAGAAACTGTTGACATGTTATGATTGAAGCCAGTCAACGGACTTCTACACAATTGTTTTAGTACGCCGAGCTCCTGATTCATATTTAATACTTGTTTCTTTAAGTCTAAGTTTTCTAGAACAATGTTCTCCATTTCATTTTGTGTGCTTTCAAGTTGAGATTTTAATTGTTTTATTTCTGCCTTCAATTCCAACATGTACGTGGAGCATATATTTGAAGATAGGTCTAAGCTTCTCCCCAGTATTTCGTCACAAGACATTAAACTTGTGTCAATGAAACTGTGTTCCAGAGACTCCATTGATCCTACAGCGAATCCTACAGCGGTAGCTATAAAACAAATGTAAATTGTTTTGTATTACCGACAATCACAAACATGCTGCCGTCTGTTTTGATTGACATACGCAAAGTACCGATACCATCGAATTTGCAACTGGCCGATCCGTCGTTCAATGTTCCGTCAGAAATAGACATACTTGTCGGTGCAGAAGTATTTTGGAATGTCCTATGTGCTGCATCTATCAATTTAGGAAAAAATCAGCCCAAGTTACAGGAGACTAAATTCGGGTGGATTGTATCAGGCTCTGTGGCTCTTCCATTATATCCACCAACGAAGGTACAGTCACATTTTTGTAATGTATCAATTGACGAATTAAATAATAGTTTACATAAATTTTGGGAATTTGATTCCGTGTCTTCTAAGCACTCCTTGTCACAAGAAGAACGAGCTTGTGAAGAGAGCTTTCGCCGTAACACGACGCGTGATAAACATGGCCGTTTTGTAGTTACGATACCTCTTAAGAATGACCCTAGTGTGTTAGGTGAATCTTATGAAATGGCCAAGCGTCGGTTCCTATCATTGGAGTGTCGTTTCCAACGTGATCCTGCTTTCAAGGAGAGGTATGCCGCCTTTATGCAGGAATATGAGAGTTTGGGCCATATGACAATGAATAAATCGCAGAAGAAACCTCATTCAGGTGACCACAATGAGTACTTTTTGCCACATCATGGGGTCATCAGGGAATCCAGTGCAACAACAAAGCTCCGGGCAGTCTTTGATGCATCAGCTGCAACTACATCTGGAATATCGCTGAACGATATCCAAATGGTAGGTCCCACTGTCCAGGATGATCTTTTTTCTATATTGCTACGTTTCCGTCAGCATAAATATGTCATTTCTGGAGACGTAGAAAAAATGTATAGGGCTATTTCTGTGACGCCTTCGCAACGCCATTTGCAACAAATAATCTTTCGCGCAGATTCCAAATTACCTCTTCAGACGTACAGTCTCAACACCGTCACTTATGGTACGGCCTCCGCTCCTTATTTAGCTACGAAGTGCCTGGTCAGTCTGGCGGCAGACGCTACTAATAATATTGTCAAGTCTTCCATTGAACGTGATTTTTACGTCGACGACTACATTAGTGGGGGTGACTCCATTCCAGAAGTAGTAGAGATGGGTAAGGAAGTCGTTTCCATTTTAGCTTCTGCTAGTTTTCACTTGCGTAAATGGCAGTCTAACAGTGAAACCATTTTAACGGAAATCGCAGGTATTTCAGGGCATTCTAAAAAGTTGGACTTATCAGAGAATAGAAACGTGTCTTCTAAAACGTTAGGCCTATATTGGCTATGTGAATCTGATTCTCTGGCATTTTCAATATGCATCGACACCAACAAACAAATCACAAAACGTCAGATTCTATCGGTGATTAGTCAGATATTTGACCCATTGGGTCTTGTTGGTCCTTGTATTGTCGAGGCTAAAATAATCATCCAGAAACTATGGTTAGCTAAATGTGACTGGGACGAGATGGTGCCTGATGACTTTCATAGTTTTTGGGTTTCCTTTGTAAATAGTCTTTCATGTTTAAACACCCTTAAAATACCTCGATGGGTTTCATGCAACAACCTTACAATTAATGAAATTCAGGTGTTTACAGATGCGTCTGAAAAGGCGTATGGTGCTTGTGTGTATATTAGGTCTATGGACAAGGATGGGTTTGTAAGAGTACAACTGCTAGTCTCTAAAAATCGTGTGGCACCTATCAGGCCAACAACCATCCCAAGGCTAGAGCTATGTGGAGCCTTAATGGGAACAAGACTGTGTACTAATGTACTGAAATCCTTCACCAAGCCCGTTAGTAGATGCTGGTTTTGGTGCGATTCGACAATAGTGTTAAGCTGGCTTGCCATGGCACCAAATACATTACAGCCTTTTGTTCGTAATCGCATCGATCAAATTCAGGAAAGCACTACAGAGCATACGTGGAGCTACGTGCCGTCTAAGGAAAATCCGGCAGATCTTGTTTCTCGCGGGCTGAAGGCTGACCTTGTCAGCGAGTGTTGCTTATGGTGGTCAGGTCCTAAATTTTTGTTGGAAGATGAAAGATATTGGCCAAAAATGCCCAATGAGAACGTGAAACAGGATCTACCTGAAGTAGTATCATCACATTTCAATGATCATACATCTCATAATCACTCATATAATAATATAATTTCGGGCAATCAATCATTCATTAAATCATTAATTCACAAATATTCTAAATTTAATCATTTACATAGAGTAGTTGCTTATTTACACAGATTTATCTACAATTTAAAACATAAATGTAATGATTCCCGTGATCCCCTTTCCATTCAAGAACTTAGCAGCTCCTTCAACTTTATTATACGTCATGCCCAAATGGATATGTTTCCTGAAGAGTACGCCTTATTGCAATCAGGAAAACCGTTGCGTAGTAAAAATAGACTAATTTCCCTAAGTCCCTTTATAGACACGGACGGTCTCGTTCGCGTAGGCGGAAGGCTTGATAATTCGCCATATGACTACAACGTCAAACATCCTATCTTGTTATGTGGTAAGCATCACATCACTAAAATAATATTTTGTAAGTATCATTACGATTTCTTACACGCTGGTCCTCAGTTATAGTTGGCTAACATTCGGTAAACGTATTGGCCTCTTGGCGGCAGAAACCTTTCAAAGTCCACTGTTAAAAATTGTATAAAATGTTTTAAATATAGATGTCAAATCGTGCAACCCTCAATGGGTCAACTGCCCTCCTCAAGGACACATTTAGAATACCCGTTTTTAAAGTTAGCGTTGTTTATGCCGGGCCAGTATTGATAGCTGATCGCAAAGGTCGAGGGTGTAGGCTTATAAAGGCTGCCTTAAGTCGTTTTGTGGCTCGTCGTGGTAAACCCGAAAGCATCCTGTCAGATAACGGTACCAATTTCGTAGGTGCAAATAACGAGCTCCGTAAATTCCTACAAGATTCTAACCTTGTCTTCGAAGTTGCTCAACAAGGTATCAAGTTTACTTTCACGCCTCCATACTCCCCTCACTTTAACGGCATTGCCGAAGCTGCCGTCCGATCCACAAAGCATCAAAGAGGCTTTTAGGTTTGACGCATTTTACGTATGAAGAGATGGCCTCGTGCTTGACTCAAATAGAGGGCATTTTAAATTCTCGTCCTCTTACCCCTCTTTCCTCTGATCCCTTAGACTTCTCTGCCCTCACTCCTTCACACTTTCTAATTGGGCGACCACTTACGTCCGTTCCGCATCCACAGGTGACTGATTTCACCATCGGGCGACTGGAGCGCTACCACAGAATGGAGCACATTAAACAGCATTTTTGGAAGCGGTTTCACTTAGAGTATGTTTCTCTGCTTCAGCAAAAAACAAAATGGTCAACCTCGACAAGGCAGCTATCTGTGGGAACACTCGTTCTCATCAAAGAGAAGGGACTGCCGCCACTAATGTGGCCACTGGGGCGAGTCATCCAGGTCTTTCCTGGGAGCGACGGGTCCACGCGGGTGGTGGAGCTGAAGACGAAGAAGGGGACGATGGTGTGGGCCTACAACAATGTCTGCCCACTCCCTCTTACTTGAAGCCTTCAACCCGGGGAGGATGTTCGGGCGCTTTCGACGATCTACGGCCGGCGGCGCAGGCGACGGTTGGAGGAGGCGGGGGGCGCGGGCGCGCGGGACGCTCTGCCTAGGAGCCCGCCACTTCACTACCGAGCTCCGACGAAGACACACGCGCGTTTCATTTATTTTATTGTTACTTATATTATAGTACCTACATAATATTAGTTTATACAGTCCACTGATCTTTAATTTAAAGTGTCCAAGAAAGGTCCCTGACAATTATAATGACACAAAACGTTTGGGACATTTATCATGTGAAACAAAATCACTAGGCCACACAACTATTAGACGAATGACGTTTTGTCAGTGTAACAGTTCTCTTTTCATACATTGATATAATGATAAAAAATAAACCAATTTTTACATCAATTTTTTATTAAAAAATCTCAAAAATAACATTAAACCTTTAAATTGTCACAGTTCTAACCTAACCTATTTCACTAACCTTGGTGAAATAGGTTAGGTTAGGTTAGAACTGTGACACCGCTGGAGTACCCGCACTGAATAAGGCCGCGGGACCGCCTAAGGTCAGAGCACCACGCTCCGCGGCTGTAGTGATCACGCTGCAGCCCGGAGCCGTCGAAAGGGGCGTCTCTTATAAGGTGGTCCTGACAGAGGCGAGGGCCAAAGTCGCATTCCCCGACCTTGGTACACCGTCCGGCTTTAAAATGAGGCCGGCGATTAGGGGGGTGCGGCTGCTCGAGGTGTCGGGTGCCTCTAGCGCCGAAAAGGCGGACATTTTGGCCGCCAAGCTGCGGGAGGTCCTTAACCATGAGGACGTGTGGGTGTCCAGGCCTATAAAGACGTCTGAGCTGCGTGTCGACGGTCTGGACGACTCGACGACTCCAGCCGAGGTCGTGGCGGCCATCGCCCGAGCCGGCGGATGTCCATCCGAGGACGTGCGGACGGGCGAGATCCGCGCCGACGCTACCGGGCTCGGCATGATTTGGGTGCGGTGCCCGGTGGTGGTGGCGCAAAAAGTCGCTCACAATGGAAGACTGCTGGTAGGGTGGGTTGCAGCGAGGGTCAAGCTGCTGCAACCCAGGGCATTGCGGTGCTATCGTTGCCTGGACATTGGGCATGTCAGGGCACGATGCACTGCCGAAACAGACCGCAGCGAGCAGTGCTATCGCTGCGGTCAGCCCGGCCACAAGGCGGCCCAGTGCTCTGCGGTGCCAAACTGCAGCCTCTGTACAGCTGCAGGGAGGCCCGCTGGGCACAGAGCGGGCGGAAAGGCCTGTGGTCCACCCGCGCAGCAGAAGAGGAGAAGGAGGGCCAAGGTTGCCGGGGGCTCTTTACCCCCTCGTCAGTCTGGCTGCTCTTCGGCTGACTCCCGGCCTAGGAATTGGGTGGAGGGAATGGATTGCGCATAATGGCGCTCTACCATTTCCTCCAGGGCAATATAAACCACTCTGCCAGAGCTCAGGATCTCTTGCTCCAGAGCATGGCAGAGTGGTCGATTCACGTGGCTGTGGTCGCCGAGCCGTATTTCGTCCCACCCAGGGATAACTGGGTTGGAGACCTCGACGGTTTGGTGGCCATTATTGGCGGGGCTCTGGTCGGCCCGTCCCGAGGTCGTGGCTGGGTGGCCGCCCTCGCGGACGGCGTTGGCATAGTTGGTGCGTATTTTTCGCCCAACAAGTCTCGTCGACTTCGAGAGATTCCTTGTCGAGTTGGGCGCCGTCGTAGGCCGACTCCACCCTCACCCTGTGCTGTTGCTAGGGGATCTCAACGTGGGGGGCGTGGGGATCCCCGGTAACCGATGATAGGGGTGAGGCGCTGGAGGAGTGGGCAGTAACCACCGGCCTAGTCATCTTAAACCGGGGTTCGGTTTACACGTGCGTGCGACAGCGGGGCGGGTCAGTAGTGGACGTCTCTTTCGCTAGCCCTGCTGTTGCGAGCCGTGTCCGTGACTGGCATGTCGCCGTGGAGGTGGAGACGTTATCGGATCACCGATATATCCGTTTCGAAGTCTCCACCCAGACCGCCGGCAGCCGCACGCCGGCCCCGCGAATAGACCGTCCGCGCTGGGCGCGCAAGCGCATCGACAAGGAACTTCTCGAGGAGGCCACCATTGTCCAGGCCTGGATCCGGGAGTCAGCAACAACCGGACCCGTCGACGTCGAACAGGAGGCGCTGTGGTTCCGCGGGGCGATGACGCAAATCAGCGACGCGTCCATGCCCCGTGTCCACGCACAGTCAGTGAGGCGCCAGGTGTACTGGTGGTCCGCCGAAATCGGACAGTTGCGTGTCGCGTGCGTAGCGGCCAGACGCCAGTACACCCGATATCGGAGGAGACGTCGTCGGGTCCCTGACGAAGAAGCCGCGCTGTATGAGGTGTACCGCGCGGCGACGCAGACTCTGCGGCTGGCCATCGGCGAGACGAAGAAGCGAGCCAGAGAGGAGATGTTGGAGACTCTAGACGGGGATCCTTGGGGGCGCCCATATCTAGCGGTTCGAGGGAAACTTAGAGCCGCCGCGCCTCCACTTACGGAGAGTCTCCAACCCGAGCTCCTGGAGGAGGTTGTCGCAGCCCTCTTCCCGGCGAGAGCTGAGCATATCCCGCCACCGATGGCTTTGCCCACGGCCGCAGAGTCTACAGAGGAGGACGCCATTAGCGTCCCTGAGGTGACACAGGCAGAGATGGGGGCGGCAGTGATGCGGCTCCGGGCCAAGAACGTGGCTCCGGGGCCCGAAGGAATCCACGGCCACGTGCTAGCCCTCGCTCTGAAGGAGCTAGAGCCCTGGCTGAGAGGACTCTTCACAGCGTGCCTTGAGCGGGGCCAGTTTCCCACTCTGTGGAAATCTGGTCGTCTGGTCCTGCTCAGAAAGGCGGGGCGCCCTGCGGACTCGCCGTCCGCGTACCGGCCCATAGTGCTGCTAGACGAGGTGGGCAAGCTGTTCGAGCGGATAATCGCTTCCCGCCTCGTCAGCCACTTGTACAGAGAGGGGCCGGACCTGGACGAAAGCCAGTTCGGCTTTCGGCATGGGCGCTCCACCATCCACGCGATATCGCAGGTGAGAGTCCTGGCGGAGGAAGCGGTGTCCCGAGGTGGGGTGATGTTGGCGGTGTCCTTGGACATTTCCAACGCCTTCAACACCCTGCCCTGGAGTTGTGTTCGGGAGGCACTGCGGTATCATCAACTGTCTTCTTTTATATTTTTAAGATATTTTTATTGCAAAATGTGCCTTATGTTATAAATAAACGATATTATTATTATCAAGTGCCTCCCTACCTCCGCCGCATCGTCGGGGCTTATTCGGCGGAGAGGTGGTTCACCTATGTGGGACGTGATGGCGTCGAAAAACAGCACCGCATGTCGTGCGGTGTTCCACAGGGCTCGGTCTTGGGCCCGCCCCTGTGGAACATCGGGTACGACTGGGTGCTGAGGGGCGAACTCCAACCGGGCGTAGACCTGACGTGTAACGCGGACGATACGCTGGTCACCGCCCGGGGGAGTTCGTACAGGGAGGCAGCGTTGCTGGCGACGGCTGCGGTCTCACAGGTGGTGAGCCGCATACGGCGCCTTGGCCTGGAGGTGGCCCTCAACAAGTCGGAGGCCATGGTCTTTCATGGCCCCCGGCGGGCGCCACCGCCCGATGCTCACATCATCGTCGGGGGGGCTCGAATCGCTGTCGAGTCAACCATGAAGTACCTGGGATTGGTGCTCGACAGCCGGTGGGATTTCGGCCCCCACTTCCGGCAGCTGGCGCCCAAATTGTTGGGCGCGGCTGGGGCGCTGTCAACGCTGCTTCCTAATTTGGGGGGCCCGAGCGCTGCCTGTAGACGGCTCTACGTGGGGATCGTGCGATCGATGGCCCTGTATGGGGCCCCGATCTGGGCGGCTGACCTGACGGCCGGCAGCATCGCTGTTCTGCGAAAGCCGCAGAGAGCGATGGCCGTCAGAGTAATCAGGGGGTATCGCACGATCTCCTACGAGGCGGCTTGTGCACTGGCCGGATTCCCGCCCTGGGACCTGGAGGCGAAGGTACTCGCGTCACTGTATCGGTGGCGCGAGGAAGCGCGGGCGCGGGGCGAAGGGCTGATGCAGCGACATATGGAGTTGCGTCAGTCTCAGCTTCGCGAGGTCCTGGTGGCGGAATGGCGGGGCAGGCTTTCACGTCCTACCGCCGGCCTCATTACCATCGAGGCGGTCCGGCCAGTGCTCGAGCGCTGGCTCGGGAGGAGGCACGACTCCCTGTCGTTTCGGGTGACGCAGGTGCTCTCGGGGCATGGTTGCTTCGGGCAGTACCTGTGTCGCTTATACAGGGAGCCGGACGCTCGGTGTCACCACTGCGTCGACTGCCGGGAGGATACGGCGCGGCATACGCTGGCAGAGTGTGCCGCTTGGGAGGAGCCACGCCGTGCCCTCATCTCAGAAGTAGGCAGTGACCTGTCGCTGCCGGCCGTAGTCGAGTCTATGGTCGGCAGCGAAGAGTCCTGGAACGCGGTGGCTGCGGAGACAATCCCACCGCACTATTCCCAAACCACTGCAACTCCTGAAAGCCAGAATCAATGAAAGTGAAGAAATGGCTGCGGAGAGGGAGAGGGAGGTTTCATCCGCTCACCCGATCCGCAGCAGACGCGCCGGGCGTCGGCGGAGGGCGGACAGCGCCCTCTTCCAGCCCCCCTAAATGGGTCTAGGGGTGACGGACTTGGGGACGTCCGTCACCACACATCAGGACCCGAGGTGGCGGTGCGTTGTGTTCCACGCGCGCCCCTCTTAGACGTCTCGGGGGAAGTCTAACACCTCACTTTCCCCCCGACCCGAGATCGAGGCCTCGAGGGGTGGTTTTTAGTCAGTAGGAGTCTGACAGACCCCTCCGACACCCCAGGGCGGAGGACATCCAATGAGGATTTGCCAACCCGGAAAAAAAAAAAAAAAAAAAATTTTACAACTGTGACCAACCGCGTGGGAGCCAAACGAGCGCTTGAAAACTCCTTTTTTGTCATTGTCTTAGAGATTTTAGGCTTTGGGATGTAATTTCGGGATTTTGAACTTCGGGATTTTAAATTTCAAACTAAAACATTCTGCTACTTGAAAGTTGGCATTTTAAAAAGTGTCAATTTGAAAAGCAGACCAAACGTAGAGTTGGTAACTGTGCGGTTGGGAAATAAAAAAAAAATATATGATAAGTTGGCAAATGATTATTCGGCGAAATAAAAATCTGCGATACGTTGGTTGGCCAAGTGATAATCTGCTAAACAATTTTCGGCGAAAAGGCAGAGAACCAATATAGAACCAATAGTATCGTGCCTTTCCTTGGTTCTATATTAGTATTATTAGTTACTGTTTGATCATTAAAGCTCACCTGCGAGGTTTTATTACTTAACTAGCTGACCTCCGCGGCTTCGCTCCCGTCAACTGGCTACCTAACTAAATTTATTTTTTTTTTGGGTGGGAAATCATCCGATGACTTCTCCCGCTCTGGGTGAAGCGGGAGGGCATGTCAGACTTTTACTGACTAAAACCCACCCGTGTTCCTTCAGTTGCTTGTGCCAGGGCCGCGGTAACTCTCTTTCTCCGCGACCCAGACAGGCATCGGCCCTATCAGACCCCGTCACTTTTGCTGACATCTCTTTGAGGCGCGCGTGGAACACTACGCGCCGTAAACTCGGGCTTGGTCCTTATCGGACGGCGAGCTACCCATTACTCTCCGTCCGCAAGCCCGCGCCTACGGTGGCCGGGAATCGGCTCGCGACTCCCGACGCCCGGGGCGTCTCCTGCGGTGCCTAGGGGCGTGAGGGCGTCTCCTTTGCGTCTCCCTCACGCGTTCCGCCTCCTCCTTTGCGAGCATTACTACTTCGCAGAAGGAGGAGACAGCTTCCCATGCCCTCTCACTCCGTACCATGGCCTGGACCAGGGCCGGACGCGAGAGGTCGCCACCGCCGATCGCCTCCATGAGAACACGGCGGTGCTCCGCCCAAGCAGGGCAGATCTCCACCGTATGCTCCACCGTGTCCTCCGAGCGGTCCACACAATGGTGACACCCGGGCGTTTCCTCCCGCCCTATCTTGAACAGGAACCTCCCGAAACAGCCGTGTCCGGTGAGGACCTGTGTCAGGCGGAAGCTGAGGACGCCGTGACGCCTCTCAAGCCACTCCTCAAAGAGGGGCCTTACCGCCGCAATTGTGGCGTGCCCAGCGCTGGGTTGCGACAATCGCCCCCTCCATGTCGCCATGATATCCTGCCGGAGCTCTGTCCGCCGAGCCGCGATTTGTCGTGGCAACAGTGTTTCGCCCCGGCATTTCGCCTCCTCGCGTTACTCCCATATTTGCGCGAGGACTTTTGCTTCCAGATCCCATGGCGGCAATCCGGCAAGGAGGCTCGCCGCCTCACCGGAGACCGTGCGGTATCCCCGGACCAGCCGGATGGCCATGACCCTATGGGACGCGTTCAACCGGCGGGCTGGTCGCCGCCTCAGGGAACGCGCCCATACCGGTGCCCCGTAAAGGGCCATGGAACGCACGACCCCCGCGTAGAGCCTCCGGCAGGAGGCGTTTGGACAACAGCCGCTTGAGGGCAGCCCCCGCCCGCTCCAGTCTGGGAGCCAAACGTCGGAAAAGCTCCACGAAATTCCACCGGCTGTCGAGGACGAGTCCCAGGTACTTCATCGTCGACTCGACGCCGATGAAAACCCCTCCTACCGTTATTTGGGATCCCGGTGGTGGCGCGTTCCGAGGACCGTGAAAACACATGGCCTCGGACTTGTGCAGGGCCACCTCGAGTCCCATTTGCCGGATCCTCTCGACGATTGTCGCAACCCCGCGTGTCGCTATTTCAGCCGCCGCCTGGTGCGACCTCCCTTGTGCCAGGACCAGCTACCTACCTACCTACCTACCCATTTTTTTTTTTATTTCCCATAACTAACCTACCCACCTACCCTACCTTACCTACCCTACCCAACCTACCCTACCCTACCCTACCTACCCTTACTACTATACGAATGTAACCTGTGAAATTTTGTTTCTACCGGCGGCGGCGATCTAATTAAAATTTTTTAGAACATAAAAGCTGCTATTGTGAGTCAATCTTAAAAGATAGACATATGCTGTCGCGGATTTATTTTTAGAACTTTCAAAGAAGAACTATTCCATCATACATTATATTTGCGTAACTTAAACCGTTTACGCAGCGCACGCAATAAAAGCTCTCAAAAAGTAAATTTTTTGCCCGTTTTTGCAACATCTTCATCGATAAATGGACTATCAAACACAAAAATAATTTTTCTATTCCAACCAATAGTTCCTGAGATTAGCGCGTTCAAACAAACAAACAAACTCTTCAGCTTTATAATATGCAACTTCCCGAACGCTGCCCAGCCGAGTCGAATTCGACGGTTGACCTCTTTCTCGAAGGAACAAACACTTCAACACTTCAATGTACCGGTAGTCGATCTGGCACCGTTGGAGAGACTGTAGTACAGCCCAAGTCTCAATCGAATCGTAGGCTTTCTCGTAGTCCACAAACGCTAAACAGAGAGGCAGGTTATACTCTTCGGTCTTCTGTATAACCTGCCGCAGCGTATGTATGTGGTCTACGGTGTTAAAGCCTTTTCGGAATCCGGCTTGTTCGGGAGGCTGGAAATCGTCAAAACTGCGCGCGAGACGATTCGTGATGACTCTTGAAAACAACTTGTAGACATGGCTAAGAAGTGAGATGGGCCTATAGTTCTACAGCCGGGCATTGTCGCCCTTCTTGAAGAAGAGTACCACCACACCCCTGCACAATGCCTGTGTCGTTTTGCCCTCAAGTATGACGGAATCAAACAGCTTCTGAAGGGCCTTAAGGACCGGTTTTCCACCCGCCTTCAGGAGTTCAGCCGTGATTCCGTCATCACCCGGCGCCTTGTTGTTTTTAAGCTGTTTCAGAGCCATCCTAATCTCGTACAGGCTGACGTCCGGAATATCTTCGGTATAGTGCCAGGTCAATCTAGCTCTTGGGTCGTTTGCTAGACTCGCAACGGGCTTGCTGATTGATGTGTACGACTGCCCATTGAATGTCTCGATCTCCCTTAGAAGCTCCGGTTTGGCGGATACGATCCTGCCATCGTCGGTCTTCAGTTTCGTGAGCTGGCTCTGCCCAATAGCCAGATCCCTTGAAAAAACCTTGGAGCCTTTATTTCGCTCGATCGCGTCTTTAATACGCTCGGTATTAAAGCGGCGGAGGTCTCTTTTCAAGGATTTAGAGATCTGTCTATTGAGCTACCGGTATTTGCACGCCTCATCTGAAGACTGCAGGATCATCTCACGCCTCTCCTTCATAAGCTTGAGGGTAGGATCAGAGAGCTTTTTCTTTCTATCTGTACGACGGGTCTTGAAAAACTTAGACCCGACCGTATGGACAGCTTCCACGAACCCATCGGCGTAGTCGTCCACGGAGCTCCCTAGGCACTCGGAACGATTCTGGAATTCGAGCTGAAAGCTCTCGGGGTTTTGGACCAGGATCTGTGCTGGACGGAGCGTGGACTTCATCATTCGAGACCTTTCAAGCTTAAAATTAATGTTCAATGTGCCTCTTACCATGCGGTGATCGCTCCCGGTTTTTATCGAATTGATCAGAGACATCATTAAACATTTGCTTCTTGGTTGACATGATGAAGTCGATCTCACTTTTTGTTGCACCATCGGGGCTCTGCCAGGTCCACTGCCTGTGTTCACGCTTTTTGAAGAAGGAGTTCATCACAAAGAGACCCTCCTTCTCCATAAAACTGGCCAGTAGGTGAACCCGGTGGTTCCGTCGTCCAACTCCAAATTGCACCACTTGCAGCTCATCCTCGTCTCGTTTGCCCAGTTTCGCGTTGAAGTCCCCCATGACAACGGTGAAGTGAGCTCTGGCGATATCCTCATACATGGTCTCTACCTCGTCGTCGGGGTATGCCGAAGTCGGGGCGTAGACCTGTATGACCTTCAGCGAATATCTTGAGGGCATTCTGAGTATAAGGCAGGCCACCCTGGTCGACACACTCTCGATCTTCACCACGTTGTTCACAAGGGACTTGTGGACGATAAACCCGACACCACCCTGAGACTGCCGGTCACCCTCTCGGAAATAGAGCAGGTTACCGGATTTGAGGATTATCGAGTCCTCCCCCTCTCTTCGGAGTTCAGATAACCCTATAATACTCCATCGCAACCTGCTCAATTCCTCTTCGAGTTCGGTGATCTTCTCTTCGGTCCGAAGTGTGCGCGTGTTGTACGTTGCCAGGTATAGTCGTCGGTTATTGTTTGGGTAGCTGGATGGTTCTTGGCACCCCTTGCCATGCCGTGACCACGACCGCTACCGTAGTCGAGGGTAGGCAGGCTGCCGGGCACTAGGGGCCATTTTTTATTTGTGCTATTCATGGGGGGGCTTTTGCCATAATCGCCACGCTTGGCAGGCGGGTTGGCGATCGCAGTATGGTTGTTGTAGAAACACAGAGAACGCTGCTGCCCATTCTCTGGTTTGTCCCTTAGTCGCCTCTTACGACACCCACGGGAAGATATGGGATGGTGAAATTCTTTACGTCCGGCACCATACGGAACGCATCCATATGTTTATTTAACATATTTTCATTTCATCGAGGGCTCTTTTGAACTTTTTTCATTTGCCATAGTTTCTCCACACTGAAACAACATTTTTACGGAATATTATTTGGTCACAAATATATAGCCGGTTACTTGGTAGCATTTTCAATTTAAAATTGAAATAGTGTCATAAAAAGTCAATATTATTGTGCTACAAAATTTAGTGACAGAAACGAATCGCTGCAAAACGGAGTTCACGCAGTCTTGTCTGTGTTTACGTATTTATTTTGTATTTTCATGCAAACGATTTATTAATAGCTGTCATACATCAGACATTTTATTTATTTCAAAGAATTAGTTCAAGAGCGAGCGAAGCGAGCTCGGGATTTTAGGACACCCTGACACGGATAGGTTAGGTTCGAAGGGGGCGAGTGAACTCAGATCCCGTCATCTACTTCGTGTTAGGTTACTTTAGACCCTGCAGACAGAAATAGGAGCCCGGGGCAGATTTTTTTTTTCAAGTTGCTGTTTTAAACATTTGTATTCGTCCACTGTTTCTCTCTTACTTAGTATTTTGATATGCATATAAAATAAATATTATTTCGGCTATGTGTAACATCGGTAAAAAGTTTTTCGACCAAATGAAACGTCGGAGTAACGAAAAAAATCGAATTGAAAATAGGTCAACTGAGACGTGACTTCGATGAAGTAAAAAAAACCAAACGATAATAGTTGAAAAGTTTTAGGAGAAATGAAATTCGGTCAAACGTTTTTCGAACTTATGATAGGTAACCTGTATGTAGGGTAGATATGTAGCCAGTTGACGGGAGCGAAGCCGCGTGGGAAAGCTAGTTATAAATATTTTCTTAAATCTAATTCCGGCACAAATACGCACATATCAAGAGTTACTCGGGTATGTTTATTCTACAGGTGCACATACAATGGTTTTAGAGACACACAATTCTGCAAAACGTTAGGTACTCCAGAAGGAAATGCAATATCTAGACAACCTGATGACGCACCAATTACATTTTAGGCGCACATTCTTGCTCAACTATAAGTTATTTGTCCATGCACAATATTTCTCATTCCGGTCATTCGTTTAGATTTTTTCTGCTGGAACAGCGTTACTCCAGCAGGAATCGTATTTGTCAAAAACGACGACACGCACTATTTTTTTATGTAGCGCACATTCACAGCAGATTACGCACTAATTATACGTTCCACTCATATCACTCTAGGAGCCACTTTCCTGTTGGGATAACGTACACTATTTTGTACAGCGTTGCCAGAACGTAACTTTTGTTACATTTTACGTAACTTTTTACCTTCTCATGTAACCTCCATGTAACACGACTCAAAATGTAACTTTTACGTAACTTTTAGGACTTAATAAAAATATCGAAATATTTTCCAGCAAATAAAAAATAATCGTGAAACGGAACGCATCTAAGAAAGTTTTCGTTCGTCGGGTTGTCGCACCTGATTTTGTGACACACAAATTGACGTTTTGCTTATTTCCTCACTCACTCACGTATTTTTTTAAATCTTCCATCCCGCTTACTCCGGCGAGCGAGTGAGCGTCTAATACGCTTAGCACGCACTGCGATTTTTATTCGCGTGATTTTTTCCGCCTATTCTGCGACCTATGGAATTATATGAAGCTGCGGTAAAAAATTAGCGCGGAAATAATACCGCAAGAAAGCCATGTTTTGCCACAGAATCCACCGCAACGCGGATTAAATTCGCGCGATCATTATGAACTGTATGAACAGTTGGAAAAAGACAATAATCGCCCGGAATTCCATCAGCAGTGCGTGTTAGTCAGATTCAGTACGCGCGACAAAAAATCGTGCGAAAAAAAATCGCTATGCGTGTTTAGCCTTAGTGTCATTTTCCACATAAAATAAGGCCACGTAACTTTTCTCATGAAAATGTAACTTTTTGAGATGTATCATGTAACATTTGACTATCTGTTAAACCCACGGATAGTTGTGAACCATACTTTAAAAGTTATAAGATTTTAACATTACCTTGTCTATACATACTAGAGGTAGCTGTGTTTGTGAAGGCAAACCCGAGTCGTTTCAGACGCATAGCTGACGTGTTTCCCCGCAATAGACGCGACAATAGCTTGCTTTGTCAGGAGCCAGCTAAGACAGCACTCATGCGCAAAAGTGTCTACTGCATGGCTCCAGTTATTTATAATCACTTGCCTAAGAGTTGGAAAGGGCTTCCAGTCCATTTATTTAAAAAAAGACTTCGTAGCTTTTTAGTGGTGAAAGCTTATTATAATTTAAGTGAATACCTTACTGAGAAAGATTTTTTAAGTTAGAATAATGTTTATTTTGTGTACCTACTTTTTCGTGTAATGTTTTTTTAATTCTACCTACTATCTAGTTATAAGTTGATGTTCTACATCTTTTGCATGCCTACGTGGTAAAATATGGCTGAACTTTCAATATGTTTTTTTTTTGTCACCATTTAATGTTACCCATGTTTGCAAAATAAAATTATCTTTATCTTTATCTTTATCTTTATCTTTATCTGTCACTGGCAACACTGATTTTGTAAGGTTACAAAAATATACTAACTTTGTTGGTCTCAAATAAGTTATAATAATGTAACATACATAATGTATGAAGTGAACACGTCTGGATTTTAATTAGTGTATCGTCATAATTTTCCTGGATGTGAAAGTGTTCAATAAAAAGAACAATCTTTCGTAATACAGTAACTTGAGATTAGACCATCATTCAAAGTCTGCACTGTATATTGTTCTTCAGTATTTTCCTGGTAGTTACAAATTGCAATAGAGTTATCTAATTTCATCAAATCATCAATAAACTCCTCTGCTTCAGTAGTACATAATAAAACTGACTGAATAGATATGAGAAAGCCAATGAGGTAGGAAAACTATGGAGATGGCATATTCTACTATATGAAGAATAGTTATACAAATATCTATAATATCGACACACGCATGTCAAAAACCGTTTTGTCTCTTTTTAACTAACCAAGAGCTGCATATGAAAAGAGAGACATCTAAATGTTTGTCAAGGACTAAACTTGGTTACACTTTTGAGTGACGTCAACATCATGTCTATGCGTGACCGGTCGCCATGTTGATTGCCGAGTAAAATTGGTAGTTGAACATTTATCTGTGTAGTTGTGCTGTCAAACAGTTGCAAATGGCCTACCTCATTGGCCAAAGGGCAGCCATCTTAATTGCCTGATTTTTGTAGGTATGCACGCTAATTTCGTAGGTATGGCAAGTCCATAGGTTTATAAGTCAGTGTGAGAAACCAGTCTTTGATTATATTGCTTGCATTTTTATTTTGTTTCTGAGAATTACAAAAACCCTTAAATTCGACACGTCTTTGTTTACTTTAGCGATCTTAATAGCCAGCCATTGACCATTATACTGTTCCAGATGTGGATACTGTTGCCTATTCAAATTGTTCGATACAGCTGTCAGTAACGAAAGCGTGAGGCAAGGCAATTTGAAGAGATATTGTAACGAGTAACGATACGTTTGTAACGAGTACTTTGTTTTACTTTTTATCGTTACTTTCACAGCTCTACACAGCATAGAAATAGAAACTATATCTATGGTGCACAGGCACACTGCACAGTCGTTTGGGACGCGGCTTGCGGACGCGTCCTTGCGCTTATTCCATAGACAATATAGTTTATTCAACGAAGATTATGTTTACTAGAAACATGCCGAGTAGTAAAAGCGAGGACGCAATTCTCTGCTAGAAACACACGACAAAATACACTCGATAAAATTTTCTTCCATTTTTATTAATAATCTCACACGCACGTGCGTGATATCGCGTAGTCTGATTTGTTTTGACGCTCGGACGCGTCCCGTACCCCGTGCACACCGTCCGCGGACGTTTTCAGCTGACACAATGAAATATCCAGCGGGCCTGATCTTTATCGGACGTCCGATAGTTTGCACAATGTAATGTTTATTCATTACACAGATACAGTCGTGGCTGTCAGTCGCGTCCGTCAGCCGCGTCCGATAATTTGTTCCCAGCTTTAGGGTGGAAACATACTATTAAAACCCTACCCAACGCCACGCCACCCGACGCCTTCTGACCAGTGCTGCCAACTCGTCTAAGCAAAAACGCGCTGTTAGGTCTTTAAAAAAGCGCTAAATGGTCGCCAAATCTCAAAAACATGTAAAAAAATCGCTGTGTTCGTCACCAAATTCAATTAAAACGCCCAACAATTTGAGACTAGGGCTTTATAAACGTATTTTTTATTTTTTTATTGAATCAAAATTTAAAGTTTATAAGAGTTACTTACATTATAGTACTCATTTAGTAAAAATATAATAAAGTAATAACTCAAATTATGTTAGTGTAATTATTTTATAAAATAAAGGAATAAAATTAATTCAGATTTGTCTGATTCTACCACATTTGCTTCTGCCGCCGAATTATATGGTAAGTCTTGATCAGTTTTGGACTTGAATTTATTTAAATCTGTGGATGAAATTTTCCACAACACGTCGTTTGGAAGTTGATAGTTTGCGCAGTTACTTCTTTTTAAAGAAATATCAAAGTTTCCTCTATTTCCGAGAGGGTGACTGGCAGTCCCAGGGTGGTGTCGGCTTTATCGTCCACAAGTCCCTTGTGAACAACGTGGTGAAGATCGAGAGTTTGTCGACCAGGGTGGCGTACCTTATACTCAGAATATCCGCAAGATATTCGCTGAAGGTCATACAGGTCTAAGCGTCGACCTCGGCACACCCCGACTACTAAGTAGAGGCCATGTATGAGGATATCTCTAGAGCCATGCATGGTGTCAAAACTCACTTCACCATTTTCATGGGGGACTTCAACGCGAAACTGGGCAAACGAGACGAGGATGAGCTGCAAGTGGGGCAATTTGGAGTTGGATGTCGGAACCACCGGGGTCACCTACTGGCCAGTTTTATGGAGAAGGAGGGCCTCTACTTGATGAACACCTTCTTCAGAAAGCGTGAGCACAGGAAGTGGACCTGGCAAAGCCCCGATGGTGCAACTAAAAACGAGATCGACTTCATCATGTCAACCAAGAAGCAAATGTTCAATGACGTCTCTGTAATCAATTCGGTGAAAACCGGGAGCGATCACCGCATGGTATGAGGTACATTGAACATAAAAGTTAAGCTTAAAAGGTCTCGACTGATGAAGTCCACGCTCCGTCCAGCACAGATCCAGATCCAAAACCCCGAGAGCTTATAGCTCGAACTCCAGAATCGTTTCGAGTGCCTAGGGAGCTCCGTGGACGAATACAGCGATGGGTTCGTGGAAGCTGTCCATACGGTCGGGTCTAAGTTTTTCAAGACCCACCGTACAGATAAGAACAAAAAGCTCTCTGATCCTACTCTCAAGCTCATGAAGGAGAGGCGTGAGATGACAGTCTTCAGACGATGCGGTAAAATACCGGCAGCTAAATGGACGGATCTCAAAGTCCTTGAAAAGCTACCTCCACCGCTTTAATACCGAAATTATTAAAGACGTGATTGAGCGGAATAAGGGCTCCAAGGTCTTTGCAAGAGATCTGTCTATTGGGCAGAGCCAGCTCACGGCACTGAAGACCGATGATGGCAGGGTCGTGTCCGCCAAACCAGAGCTTCTGAGGGAGATCTAGAGATTTTATGGGCAGTTGTACACGTCAACCAGTAAACCCGTCGCGAATCTAGCGAATGACTCAAGAGCTAGATTGACCCGCTACTACACCGAAAACATTCCGGACGTCAGACTGTATGAGATTAGGATGGCTCTGAAACAGCTTAAGAACAACAAGGCACCGGGTGATGATGGAATTAAGGACGAACTAATGAAGGCGGGTGGAAAACCAGTACTAAAGGCCCTTCAGAAGCTGTTTGATTCCGTCATACTCTAGGGGAAAACGCCACAGGCATGGTGCAGGGGTGTGGTGGTGCTCTTCTTCAAGAAGGGTGACAATGCCCTACTGAAGAACTATAGGCCCATCTCACTTCTTAGCCATGTCTACAAGCTGTTTTCAAGAGTCATCACGAATTGTCTCGCGCGCAGGTTTGACGATTTCCAGCCTCCCGAATAAGCCGGATGCCGTAAAGGCTTCAGCACCGTAGACCACATACATACGCTGCGGCAGGTTATACAGAAGACCGAAGAGTACAACCTGTCTCTCTGTTTAGCGTTTCTGGACTACGAGAAAGCCTTCGATTCGATCGAGACTTGGGCTGTACTGCAGTCTCTCCAACGGTGCCAAATTGACTACCGGTACATCGAAGCGTTGAAGTGTTTATAAAAAAACGCCACCATATCAGTTCGACTTCGGGATCAGACCTCGGAACCCGCAGCGAGGTTTGAGACAGGCAGACGTCATATCTCCGAAGCTGTTTACCGCTGCACTGGACGATGTCTTCAAGGTTCTAGACTGGAGAGGGCTAGGCATCAACTTCAATGGCGAGTACATCACTCACCTTCGGTTTGCCGACGATATAGTGGTTATGGCCGTGACCATGGAGGATCTCAGTACAATGCTCGATGATCTCAGTAGAGCTTTCGAAAGAGTAGGTCTTAGGATGAACATGGACAAAACCAAAGTGATGTTGAATGCCCATATTACACCCACTCCTATCAAGGTCGGAGACTCTACACTCGAAGTTGTGGGCAACTATGTCTACCTGGGACAAACGATCCAACTGGTTAGGGCCAACTTCGAGAAAGAGGTCAACCGTCGAATCTGACTCGGCTGGGCAGCGTTCGGAAAGTTGCGCGGTATCTTCTCGTCCAAGTTACCACAGTGTCTCAAGACGAAAGTCTATGACCAGTGTGTGTTGCCAGAGATGACATATGGGTCTGAGACGTGGTCGCTTACAATGGGCCTTATCAGAAAGCTTACAGTCACTCAAAGGGCAATGGAGAGGGCTATGCTCGGAGTTTCCTTGCGTGATCGAATCAGAAATGTGTAGATCAGCAAGAGAACCAGGGTTACCGACATAGCCCGAAGAATTGCCAAACTTAAGTGGCAGTGGGCAGGGCACATTGCTCGCAGAACGGATGGCCGATGGGGCAGAAAGGTTCTGGAGTGGCGACCGCGAACCGGAAGACGTTGCGTTGGAAGGCCTCCCACCAGGTGGACGGATGACCTGGTGAAGGTTGCGGGGATCCGCTGGTTGCGAGACGCACGGGACCGTTCTATGTGGCGACGCTTGGGGAAGGCCTATGTCCAGTAGTAGACGTCTTTCGGCTGATATGATGACCAAAGTTTCAAATAACGCTAGATTTAGCGCTAGGCGCTAGAACGCACTATTGAACAAAAAAGCACTAAGTTTGCAGCACTGCTTCTGACGCGTTGAAGTACTAATCTATCCCATATAGGTCAGAAACACATAGTCAACACGCCATGTGACGACACGCAATCACACGCAGCAACACCCAGTCGGTTTGGATCAGCGTGTTGCCGGGAGAGGGGGCACACACGCCACCCGACGCTTCGCATACAGTGTGTTTCTAGTTAACACCTGACGCCACGCGTCAGTCAGTCGAGAGCATTCCTGGCATAAAGATATTCTTTGTATGTTTTCATTTAAAATGTCGGCGATGAACAATTAATAGAATTAGTGACTCAGTATTATATGATATGATGTCAGGCCAATACCGTAGGATTAGAAATAATACTAGAAACAAAGCTACGATATGATCAGTGGTGCCAACTTAGGGTAATTTACTCTAATTTAGAGTAAATTTTAATCAGCAGGGTTATTTTTAGGGTACAAACTCGACGAGGGTAATTTTTATGTTTACGCTATAATAGAAGTTATTAACTTATTTGAGTCAAATTTGTAATGAAATGGACTTAAGTTTAAATATTTCCCTTGAACCCACAATCTCTTAAAACTTATTTTTCGATACGCCTATCATAGTCTCAATGAATTAGTCAAGTACTTGGTACAAATTCCAAAATCACCAGATTTTTTTAATGGTTGGAATATTCTTATAGTAAAACTGGTCTGTAATAATATCTTAGATTGCGATTTAAAAAAAAAAGTTATTTTTTAATTTAACTTAAAATCTAGGGTAAATTGAGATCAGACTTGGGATAAAACAAAAACGAGACCTGGCTCTGATACTAGCGAAGCGTGTTGTAGCATCACGTGGGGTGTTGTATATGTGCACGGTTCGCGTCGGGTGGCTTCGGGTCGTATGTTTCCACCTTTAGAGATACTACTTATATCTGCACATTCTGCACCACAGATGACAATAGAGAGTCACAAAAAAAACACCCTGTTTTAAAATGTACTCTGTGGTCACAAAAGAGTTATACAACACCAGAGACATTGTAATACCTAGACGGAACGTATTTACGACGAAAAAGAAACTGTCAATTCTTTCGTTCTTGCTTATAGAGAAACTCTATGAAAAAGAAAGAGACAAACATAGACAAACGCTACCATCCTAAACGTCAAAGAGACCACTTTTTAGTCACTGTTGTAACCCATCGGTTAGCAGCTCTAATCAAAGTTTTTCGCTGTTTTCAAGCCTTTGTATCGTTTATATCAGGAAGAATTTTGTTGTTTAATTATCTGCATGAACCATGTCGTGTGTGGCTATCGGTTGCAAGAGTAGAATGAGTGTATTAACAGAACATAATCAAAGGATATCTTTCCACAGGTGAGTTATCGACTAGCATACTGAAATTATTGTGCAGGGAATACATTTCATAGGCTGTCTGGAATAAAGGTATCTAAGTTCTAAATACGTCAAGGACGTATAGTATCATTTAAACCATTCTATTTAGTGCAATAATTAACTTTTATACGTTCGCTGATAGAGCTATGACAGTTCACGTACTTACGATCTGATGTTAGAGATGTGACAAAAGTCATGAGAAAGATTTATCGATACTGTATTTTTATTTTACTTACTTTAATTTATTTCATAAAGTTTATTTGCTATTGTGATTATTAATCTAATATCGATTGTGCACAGGTTTCCTAAGAGTACTTATTTAAGAAATAAGTGGATCAAGAATATAAAACGAGCTAACTGGACACCTTCACTATATTCTCGCTTGTGTTCACTGCATTTTAATGAATCATGCTATCGCTATCCCTTGACCCATTTATGGACACAGGTTGATGAATCATGTTAATTTTTACATATTACTGTTTTAAATTAAATTATTATATTTAAACAACATTGTTATTTTTTTTTTCCTTTTATATACATACTCGTCTGTAAACTTTCTTTTCAGTCTTCATCAGTATATCGATCAGTACATGTCTGTACAGTCGTACGAGTGTACCAAAATCTGTCACTTGGATCTCATGATGTACCTCGTTTTTGCGCAAGGTATGAATAAACATTATTATACAACTCGTATAATGCGCAGAAAAAATACGTAAGAATGGAATTGTACTCTTACAATGGCTGATAAGTTCACTCTTTGTACGAGTACACATTCACTCTTTAAATAATTATAAAGATTCCCTACAAAAAAACGTAAAATTAGCCGCAGTCAGGGACGATTCTTACAGACATTTGACCAAATTTGTAGATCGCTCCAAAACTAAACTCAATAATATCGATATGACAGTGGCACAGATCTAGTACTGATATATGTCTATAGATAAGTATCTATAGCATACTCGGCCACACTGGCACAAAAGATGGCATAGACAAAAGTATATCTATCTCTTTTTGCTTATGACGTTATCTGTGAGTGCGAAAGTGAATACCGATATTAAAATTGCGTCTTAAACACGTTCCGTCTAGGTATTACAATGTCTCTGTACAACACAAACAACACAGAGGGATGGTGCGTATATATTGGTACAGGTATAAACACCCAGTATGAGTTTACCAGTACGCAGACCGAGTATGTACAGCAGAGACCCGGTCCGTACCCGATAGGTATAATGTCGAGCTACGCGCCGAACTAAATAAATCGGACTCGCCGCCAGCCGTCGCCTCGTGCGACCTCTCGCTGCCGCTCTGCTCGCCCTCACCGCGTGCCCCGCGCCCCGCTCTCCACCTCGTCGCGCCCCTGCGTGACGTCACTGCGGCGGTCGTGTCTCCGCACGCCACCGTTACCAGGTGTCGCTACTAGTAACTTAGGTTACTAGTAGTGACAGTTCGGCCCGGCCCGTTTCAGGGAAGGGAAGGACACCTATAGGCCCCTTCTGGGCAAAAACCACGACTTAGTGGTCCATGGCGGAAACCTAACGGTGTTAACTAAGCCAGCTGGGGTGTTGTCCCCCGTGCACCCGCTAAGCCCCCTCAGGGTACGGCAGTTAGTTGGAGTCGGGAGCAGGATGGCCTTCGTAGATAGCCTAGTCAACCCCTGTCTCTGTTCCTCAGCATTCACCTAGCACGGTCGGGTGTGTCTACCCCGACGTGCCAGACTCGTGGTACACAAGAGGAGGGTGGCCCACCTTCTGTGGGCTTACCGGTACCGTAAGACCCCTGTCGCCCAATAAGATTGGTGACAGGTGCATCATAGCTTAGGGCTAACCCTAGGTACACACCTCCCAGTCTTACCCGACTGGGAGGGTAGGCTTTCAAAGATCCCCGGGCCCACCCACCCGGGGAAGATACTCTACCGGCTTCACCGGAAATAGTTGTCTTCGACAATGTCGTTCGCGACAGTAGTCGAACTCCTTCAAGAGATGGTGGAGATGGTCTCAAACAGAAATATGCCGTAAATGAGGCCTTAGCCTCTTACGTGCCCGTTTCGACTGGGGCCCCTAGACCTAGCAATGCCCTCGTGCCGGTTCAGGACTCGCCAAGGTCACCCTCCGCACCTGTCAGGTCTACTACAAGGCCTAGTTCGTCCACCCCATCTCATGGTGATGCACAGGTCATTAAGCCTGCTGCACAACCCTCAAGGAGAGATCCCATCTCTCCTAAGCCCCTGACTCCAGCCGTAGAGCCTAATCCATGGCCATCATGGAGGGATCCTCCATCCGCTAAACAGTACAAGGACTACAAGGTGTCGCGAAGTGTGGTTCGCGAAGTAAACAGGTAACAGAGTCAAATTAATATTGTTAGAGCGAAACGTGTAACAAACTAGTCAAACATAACAACATGAGGTGATCTGCTGGCAACACCGAACCCATTGAACGATCACCAGATAAAGAGTATTTATAGTTTATGGTTATGACACTTTAATAATATTTCTGGATAGTCTATGGCGTTTGCCGCTTCATTTTGAGTCATTTGAAGTACCCCAAATGTAACTTAGCTAATTCAACAAGTGCAAAGTAAAAGTGATTAGTGTTTGATGGAGACATCCAGCATGGTGGCTGCTCATCAGAGAGATATATAAGCTAAGTGGTAGCACTAAGACAATAGTGTAGAGGTTCCCCACCTAAATGTTTAAACTCTAGATTTTCCTAGTTAACTTTATTAAAGTTTCTGATGCTCTTGGAAGTCGGTTACATTAAGAGGTCTTTCGATACTTCAATGCGAAAACCTCGATAGAATTGGACTGGGCGAAAGGCCGTGATCAGTCCGTTAGAGGAGACCTTCGGTGCTGCAATACGAAGTCTCCCTAACAAAGTCAATCTGCAGACGTGGCTGCGGTTGATTATTTAATACCCAAATATTATGATAAATAGTCCTGTTGTATACACAGAGATAGTGAGAGGTCAATTGGCAGACGTGGCTGCTGTTGCCTCTTTAATACCTAAATTGAAAGAGATTAATCTGCAGACGAGGCTGCAGTTAACTCTAACACACAGATATAACAGGAGGCAGACGTGGCTGCAATTAACTCCTTAATATAATGCCCAACAAACTACGATGACTTATATCTCGTAGAGCGTGTAACTGAATGATTAATCACATAAGACACCAGAAACATTTAAGTATGTAATTATGTATATCACAATGTATAGAATGGTGGGAATCAATTTACTTTAAACCAACAGATGGCGAGCTGAATCATGGTGCGAGCTAGTAAGAAGTGATAGCCGATTAACGCGAAGCAAACCTCCCAATATATTGAAGATTCCTCTCAGAACAAACCCCAGGTACATATAACTAACTAATAATAACAAAAATCTTTTCTAATCGCCCCGTCGCTGCGTCTCTGCGTTGCGTTATCCGGAACCTGGCCGGACGGATGTGCCTGGCCAGCTCGAACGTCCTGGTAGGGCGGATAGCGTAGCGGTGGAGCCGCTGAGGCGGCGGCGCGACATGGTGGAGATGCTGGGATCTGAGAGGAAAAATCAATAACAAAATTATGTAAACAAGATTAAACTGGTTGAAATAAAATTTAGAGTTCTTACTAGTGCTGCCATCTGTGAGCTCTGTGTATAACTTATCGTGTCAAAGGTAACTTGAGAGAAATTATGCTAAAATGTTGAATAGACTTGATACACGTTTCGCTGATATTGACTCTGATATTATAAATAAATATTATTGAATATTATCTTTAAAATTATCTTAGAATTAAGTATCACAGGTAAATAAGTAAGTGTTGTGAACATTTGAGGTGATGGATCGGTGCGACAAATATACAAGATGGCGTTACTTGTTGTTGAAATGAAAGTCGACACAAGTTTATTTCTTTGTTTTGCGAAATAAAATAAGCAATGTTGTTTATTTATTCGTTTCATAAATTATTTAAGGGATTCTATAATTAATATTCATTGGTTTACAAGGATATGTAATAAATCTGCGGATTTATTATAAACCGGAAGTGGAACAAACATGACTAGACAGAGACAATAAATTCCCCTTGCCATTTTGTTGTGCTCTGCCTTCCTGTGCGAAAAGTTTCTCTGTGTTTCAAAAAGTTGTGACGGCGCCAAAGTTTGTGAGAACAAAAATATCTACGGCTTATTGATTTACCCCACGTCGGGAATAAAATTAAGTGTGCTTGGATTAATAAAAGGTCAGTACAGTTTAGATGTGTGTTGATTACAATTTCGAATTTGTGATCACAGTTCTTGGAATACTTTATGTGAAATTAGAAAATACTCTGTTAAATCTAGATTTACATGTAATCTGTAAATCTACCCTATCTCTCGGCGATAGGTTTAACATGATGCGTGAAACGTGAGATTATCCTTAAGGATTATTAGAATTTAAAATATGGTCCGCCATAATATCAAATTAATGGCGGTAGGTATAGCGTCCTACGAAAAACAAACTCATTTATAAGAGAATGCCTACAACCAGTGTAATAAAATTAAAATCCTTTGTATAGATTGTGCTACTACCTATGAGGCTTCTTCACCATATAACAGTCTACATGATACAATAGGAAAATTATATAAATTATGTGCAGTAATAAGTCGGTATACCTACGTGATAAAACCTGTGCACTTATCCTTTCAACAGGACCAGAATTATTAGTTATTGGAGGTAATTGGCTCCGAAAAAGGGAGATTAAATTAAACTGCCTACAGCTAAAGAAATAGCTATTGGAGTTATAACTGAAAACAACATCTCAAGTGAGTAATAGTTTATAATCTTATATTTTGACATTGGATGAGTATCCATGCTACCTTATTTACAATAAATAAATACTTGAGTGGACATCTCTCGCATGACCATTTGGTCCCAGATTGACCGACTAAGCCGGTATTGAGGATCTCGGTAGACAATACATACTGTGAATGTGTACTTCAGGTACACATGACAAACTCAAACATTTGTCTAGGATGCAAGCAGAAGCACTGCTGACTAGGCAGCGGTGTCTTCAATAATTAAAAATAAATAATTTTAGAGAGATTATTTATTCTTGTACTCTGTAAGTACCTAGTAGTGTTTGTTAGCTGAAGGCACACTATATAAGAAGAATGATATTTCCTTGCCATAACCATTATCTATTCTATGATTAATTATGTGCACTCGGTGATTGAGTATTTATGTTAGGAGTATTCTAAAAGTATTAAGTGGCATTTACTTACCTGTACAGGGTGACCTAACTAATTCTGAATAGAGATTATTATCTCCACGATAGTGAACAAAGTTCCCTGAAAGAGAAGTTGAATTTCTGAAATTTTATTTAAGGAAAGTAGGTAATTAAAGTTTTAAATATCCTCTATGTATGAAGTGTGATCTATTGCAATTAAATTATGGGTTTTTTGTAATCAAATAATCCATCAAAATTATTTCAGTGAATAATACAAACATCAATTTCGTATTCCCTATTTTAAAATTGGGTAGTTATAATTAAAACATACTACATCATAATTACATTTTTATAACAAATTAGAACTTGTCATGTCATGAACTGTGCATGTGATTGTGTAATATTATATTACATTTCAGAACGTCATTATGGAGGAAGCCATACTCCTTATTGTTCGCAGTCTGTGTGATAAGATAAAAACTCTGTCCGAATGTGCTCGAAATGCAACTAGCAAACTCACTAATGAAATGAATGACTTAACCTTGCATGAAGCAAAGGTAGTATCCTCTAAACTTCATACCTGTCTCCAACGATTGGAGAGGGAACTAAATAATTATTTTCGACTCGTTAACGAACCGCAAGTGGATGAGATCTCTGCCATCTCTGCAATTCAGCTGGAAGCTGAAGAAAACTGCTGCGAACTTAAAGTAAAAATTGAAGAATGTGAAAATTCAATGACAAATAGCAACAAGAACGAAGAACGTTTCTTATCTGGAAAGCTACCAAAATTAGAGTTACCACAGTTTGAAGGTAACATTCTCCAGTGGCATCAATTTTGGGACCAATTTAGTTCCAATATACACAATCGGAATTTGCCAGACGTTGACAAATTATTATATCTAAAGAATTCTTTAAAGGGAGAAGCCAAGGGAGTGATAGACGGGTTAGATATTACACATAAAAATTATTCCATAGCTATACAATCTTTGAAAGATAGATATGGGAAACAAACTCAAGTGGTTGATGCACACTATTCTTCACTCTACAGAATAAAACCAGCCAACAAAACCGTATCAGATTGTCGAAGAGTTTTAACTGAAATTGAAATACATTTGAGAGTTTTGGATTCTATGGGTGAAAATATTAACCATAACCACTTGAGGTTCATGGTAATGGAAAAATTTCCAGAAGATATAATCTATGAAATGAAATTGAAAATAAAGCAAGAATCAATTGAAGAGATAAGGAAACATCTGGAATTTATTATAACAGCACGTGAAGATGCAAATAGACTAACCATAGAGAAAAACCTAAATGAGAAAGAATATTACACTGTAAAGACACTTCATTCCACTGGGAATGGTGATCATACAAATCAGAAAAGAAGAGAGGACCAAAGGAGGCAACAGAAAGTAAACTACGAAAACAATCAGGAAAAGGCTCGATACTACCCTACACAGAACAAAGGAAATACTTCCCAGAGGAACTATGGGATCAAGCAAAAATATGCAAGTTTTCCTGGAAAAAACCAGAGAAAGGAAGGGCCACCCAAGAAGAAGTCTAAATTTAATTGTATCTTCTGTAAGGAGTCACACTACAATGAAGAGTGTACTAAATTCAAGGAAATAAAAGAAAGAAAATCCCTATTGAAAAATAGATGCTATGGTTGTCTTAAAATAGGACATTCTTATGTAAACTGTAGAAATAAAAGAGAATGCTTTCATTGCAATAAATTAGGTCATAACCGTGCTTTATGTCCTACTAAATTCTCAAGTGTACACAATGATAAGTCAACGACAACCAATGTCCTGTACACAAGAGATAAGGGACTCACCGTTCTACAAACAGCAGTAGTTACTGCTAATAAAATAGGAGATTTTTCTAAGGAAATTCCATGCAGAGTTCTATTAGACTCTGGAAGCCAAAGAACATACATCACACAGAAATCTGCTAGAAACCTTAACCTAAAAATTGAGGAAGAAAGTACACTAACTGTATTCACATTTGGATCAATGACTCCTCAAGAAATAGACAGTCCCGTGGTTAGAGTACAGTTGAGGACAAGAGTGGATAAGACAATCACTCTATTTGCTAATGTGGTACCAGTGATATCACATAGTGTCCCATATCCTCATAAAGACCTCAGCCACTGGAAAGATAAATCAGAACTAGCTGATGATGGTTCTCTACAAGATCAAGTGGACATTCTGATTGGCAATGATTATTACTTTTCACTTATCTCGGAACAGAAAATAAAACTAAAGGAGAACTTGTATTTGGTACAGTCTGACCTCGGATGGATACTTAGCGGGAAAATGGATTCCAGTCCTATTCATGAACTATCGGTAGTGACATACCTCCAGTCTAATATGGACATGTTATTCAACGAACCTGACCTGCCACTGATCGAGACTAACATGAAGAGCTTATGGGAACTTGAATCCATTGGCATAACCGATTCTCCGAGGGAAAATCGAGAAGATGAGGCTATAAAAAGATTCAATGAAACAACTGAATATATAGATAACAGGTACTCCGTATCCTGGCCCTGGATTGAGTACCCTCCTGCTCTGAATGTGAACTTTGGGTTGGCTTATGGTCGACTCGTTAATTTATTGAAACGGCTAGATACATCCACATTATTGGCATATAAAGACACATTGAAGGATCAAATGATGAAGGGAATAATTGAAGTCGTACCTGATCTGAGAGATCAAGCAGCAGGACATCCAGTTCATTACCTTCCACACCATGGGGTAAAAGTACCTGGCAAACCTATGAGAATTGTCTATGATGCGTCATCTAAAACAAAAGATAATAAAAGCTTAAATCAATGCTTGTATTGTGGACCCATGATGTTGGAAGATCTGATTGGATTACTTATAAAGTTCAGATGTCGACCAATAGGTATATGTGCAGATGTCGAAAAGGCATTCTTACAGATTGCACTCAATAAACCGGATCGGGATGTAACTCGATTCCTATGGTTAAAGGATACAAAGAAACCCGCTACAGAAGATAATCTACTTCACTTAAGATTTACAAGAGTTCCATTTGGCGTTATATCAAGCCCATTTTTGCTAAATGCAACAATCAGATTACACTTACAAAGTTCAGATAATGAACAAGTTCAGAAATTAACTAAAGACATATACGTGGATAATGTCGTCACTGGAACAAAAACCGTGAAAGAAGCACTTCAACTTTATAAGAATTCTAAAGAGATATTTAACCAACTATCCATGAATCTTAGAGATTGGAGTTCCAACTCAGAAGAATTTATAAAACAAGTACCTGAATCTTGCAAAGAGGATAAGATCAAGGTTCTTGGACTAAACTGGAAACTGAAGGAAGACACGCTTCAATTAAAAGATAAGGTTATTAGTGAACCTAAATTTACAAAAAGAGATGTCTTAAGGGTCATAGCGTCAATCTACGATCCGTGTGGATTTGCAGTACCGTCACTGTTGTCTAGCAAACTGTTCATACAAAATCTGTGGAAAGAAAAAGTAAAATGGGATACACCATTTTCTGAGACATTAAAAACCGATTGGTCAAAAATATGTAACGAATTAGATGAGGTTCGAGACATATCTTTGGCTAGATGTTACTTCAGTGACGCTACTGCAAGTACTTGTCAAATTCACTGCTTCACAGACTCTTCTTCGAAGGCCTATGCAGCTGTAATCTACATAGCTAACGGCAAGGAGGTAAAGTTTGTCCTAGGTAAATCAAGACTAGTTCCTTTGAAGGATCAAGACGATCTGAAAATACCACGGTTGGAATTACTAGGCGTATTAATTGGAACTAGGTTGATCAAATATGTATGCCAATTTTTACAATTCAACATCACAAGTCAAACGTTGTGGACTGATAGTCAGATTGTTATCGACTGGTGCAAGTCAGACAAACTTCTTACACCGTTCGTAGCCAGAAGAGTAGAAGAAATTAAAAGGAATAAAAACCTAACAATACGACATGTTCCATCAGATCTAAATCCAGCTGATATTGCCACAAGACCACTCAGCTCTAAAGAAGATAGAGTAAGATGGCTGACTGGCCCCCAGTTTCTATTACAACAACCGGATTCCTGGCCGTCAGGAATCAAAGATATTTCTTGTCTTTATGCGGGGGAGGGTCTCCCGAAAGAGTCACAAGAATATACAATGGATAAAGAAAATAAACTCCATGTGAAAAATCAAGAAGCCAGTACAAGTAATCAAACTAAGATGGATGTAGACATAAGTGAAGAAAAGGGTGACAAAATTAAGCAGCTTGAGAAGCTACAAGCCGAACACTTTCCAAGAGAACTAGAAGGGAAAGAAACAAGCTTAAAAATTAATCTTGGACTATTTCTGGACGTAGACGGTCTTTTGCGTTGCAAAGGACGTTTAAAGAACACGGATTGGTCGTATGATCAACGTTATCCAATACTTATCCCAAAAGATTGTGATTACACTAACAGAATTATAACCCAGACTCATAGCGACAATCATCATGTAGGTGTTAACCATACCCTCGCTATAATTCGTCAAACCTTTTGGATTCCACATGGAAAACGCCAAGTCCAGAAGATTATAAGGAAATGTCCTAGATGTCAGAAACACGGAGGGGGACCATTCAAGCTACCACCAACCCCTGCGTTACCCACTGAAAGAGTAAATTACACTTCACCTTTTACATTTACAGGCCTAGACTACATGGGCCCTGTACTAATTAAACATGGAAATGAAACAAGTAAACGTTGGATAGCACTTTTCACTTGCCTAGCAGTCAGGGCGGTGCATTTAGAGGTTGTTCAAGATCTCACAGCAGAAGAAGGACTTCATGCTTTGAGAAGAATGATATCTACAAGAGGTGTGCCACGAATGATCACATCAGATAATGCTACAAATTTTAAGCTTATGTCAGAAATACTATCAAATTCCTATTGTATTAAACACGAAATTCGTTGGAGGTTCATACCCCAACTGGCTCCCTGGTTCGGGGGATTTTACGAACGATTAATTGCAATAGTGAAGAATTGTATGAGAAGAACATTGGAAAAGCACATGCTGACAGATAGTCAATTGGTTACATTAGTAAAAGAAATTGAAGCAACTGTTAATACAAGACCGTTAACATGTGTCGATTCAGAATTGGTACATATTTTAAAACCGTCTGATTTCTTAACTATGGGAAAATGCATAACGATGGAAGGTTCAACCGAAGAATTTTTAGTACAAGGCACTACGACAAAATCCGACCTTATCAAGGCTTGGAAAAGAGGTTTAGTTATCCTCAATGAATTTAAGGACATGTTCACGAATAGATACTTACAAAGTCTGCGTGAACGGTATGGACATTCTGTTAAAGAACCTAGAATCACGGCAAAGTTAATCCCAAAGGTAGGACAAATTGTGCAGATAAAGGGAGATAGTAAAAATCGAGAAGAATGGAAAATAGGAAAAATTACTTCATTGGTCAAAGGTTCCGACGGACTTTGCAGAGTTGCGAAGGTCGAAGTTGGAAATAAGGAGTTTGTAAGATCTTTAACTCATTTATATCCATTGGAAATGGAGGACAATGAAGAGGTAGAATACGATGCGAACGCATTAGAAAGAGAAAGTGAGATACCACGGAATATAACGGTACACGAATTGACACCATTGGTAGAGAAAGTCACAAATTCAAAGGATACATCAGATAGCTCAAATAACGAAAAGGAAAGCACAGAGTCGATAATACCAACGGAAAAGAGTATGTTGGAAGACTTTGATAATGTATCAGAGAGCACGGACAGAGAGAAAATATTGAGTCAGAAAGAGGATGAACCTGATAAGATAGTACAAGTAAACAACGAGGTTAAACAAAGAAGAGGCGCGGCCACCAGAGCTCTGGAGAAAATTGCTGAGTGGACGCGTAACTTACTAACCCTGCTTTAAGAATATTCCGGCGGGAGTGTCGCGAAGTGTGGTTCGCGAAGTAAACAGGTAACAGAGTCAAATTAATATTGTTAGAGCGAAACGTGTAACAAACTAGTCAAACATAACAACATGAGGTGATCTGCTGGCAACACCGAACCCATTGAACGATCACCAGATAAAGAGTATTTATAGTTTATGGTTATGACACTTTAATAATATTTCTGGATAGTCTATGGCGTTTGCCGCTTCATTTTGAGTCATTTGAAGTACCCCAAATGTAACTTAGCTAATTCAACAAGTGCAAAGTAAAAGTGATTAGTGTTTGATGGAGACATCCAGCATGGTGGCTGCTCATCAGAGAGATATATAAGCTAAGTGGTAGCACTAAGACAATAGTGTAGAGGTTCCCCACCTAAATGTTTAAACTCTAGATTTTCCTAGTTAACTTTATTAAAGTTTCTGATGCTCTTGGAAGTCGGTTACATTAAGAGGTCTTTCGATACTTCAATGCGAAAACCTCGATAGAATTGGACTGGGCGAAAGGCCGTGATCAGTCCGTTAGAGGAGACCTTCGGTGCTGCAATACGAAGTCTCCCTAACAAAGTCAATCTGCAGACGTGGCTGCGGTTGATTATTTAATACCCAAATATTATGATAAATAGTCCTGTTGTATACACAGAGATAGTGAGAGGTCAATTGGCAGACGTGGCTGCTGTTGCCTCTTTAATACCTAAATTGAAAGAGATTAATCTGCAGACGAGGCTGCAGTTAACTCTAACACACAGATATAACAGGAGGCAGACGTGGCTGCAATTAACTCCTTAATATAATGCCCAACAAACTACGATGACTTATATCTCGTAGAGCGTGTAACTGAATGATTAATCACATAAGACACCAGAAACATTTAAGTATGTAATTATGTATATCACAATGTATAGAATGGTGGGAATCAATTTACTTTAAACCAACAGATGGCGAGCTGAATCATGGTGCGAGCTAGTAAGAACTGATAGCTAATTAACGCGAAGCAAACCTCCCAATATATTGAAGATTCCTCTCAGAACAAACCCCAGGTACATATAACTAACTAATAATAACAAAAATCTTTTCTAATCGCCCCGTCGCTGCGTCTCTGCGTTGCGTTATCCGGAACCTGGCCGGACGGATGTGCCTGGCCAGCTCGAACGTCCTGGTAGGGCGGATAGCGTAGCGGTGGAGCCGCTGAGGCGGCGGCGCGACACAAGGAGCGTATAGCCTCTCTGACAAAGTCCAAGTCCAAGACCAAGTTAATTTAAGTCTGAAATAGCCAAGTCAGAGGCCTGTGGGATTCCCAGAGGTGGCTTAATTAACTCTGACACCAGAGGTGGCCACACCTCACACGAAAGAAGAAGAAGAAGTCCAAGTCCAAGCCCAATTTATGGGTTGATGATGAGTATGACTCTCCCATGGAAGAGGCAACAGCCCTCAGCACTGATGATGAATGGGCATTAGCTAATCAAGATGACACAGTTGCTGACCTCGAAGACCCTGATTTCTCTGATAGGTCAGACGACTATGACACCGTCTCCTCCGATGGTGACTCCATAGTTTGCACTGCGGATCAAATTCCGCGCGATTTTTGTCGCCTTCTACCTGTTCATAGAGTACAAAATAATGTCGCGAATTTAATCCGCGCCGCGGTGCGGTGGATTCTGTGGCAAAACATTGATTTCTTTTGGTATTATTTCCGCGTGATTTTTTTTCCGCAATGCCTGCAGTTTCATACAATTATATAGGTCGCAGAATGCGCGGATAAAAATCGCGCGAATAGAAATCGCAGTGCGTGCTAAGCCTAAAACGCACCTGCATTCTGCTTTGACAAAACCCTAGTGGCCAGGATAATAAGTACTCCAAAAAAATTGACGTGACGTCTCGTTGTCGACCAATGAGGTAGGAAAACTATGGAGACGGCATATTCTACTATATGAAGAATAGAGTCTGGCCAACGAAAGCTGTCCAAGGAAAAAGGCGGGAATTTTAAAAAATCTAGAGCTTACAACCCTGACTATACACTGCTTAAACGCTGTTGATACTATTTATTATTCTATCATATTATGCGATATTTACATCAGTATTTCAGATTTATATACTAAGACCATAATAAGGTTATTAATGGTTACCAGTTTGAACATATAAAAACAAAACAAATAACAAGGTTATTACCCCTGGCATATGAAATTTTTTTACTTCTGCGCACATTGAAGTTCACAGATCCAACTTACCTGGCACGGCATTATATAGAAAAGGTTGAATTAAAGAAAAAGTTATTACTATAAGTTTATATAATATAATGCAGACACTGATGTAATGACACAATAAAATCAACACAAAACCATAACCCCTATGGGTTATGAGTCATAGTCGAAATCGGATTCCAACATTTCTACACCTGACAATATTGAATCAGCTTCATTGCTTTCTTCACTGCTACTACTACTACTGTCATATTTTTCTGTAAGTAAAGCCCGTTCATTTCTATTGGTTTGAAAGTCAAACCCGTTCTTATGTAAAAATTTTCTAAGGGTTTCACAGCATCCCATAAATCCAATGGCTTCCTTCAGCTCATTGTGCAGGCTTCTCAGGGTTGGGACTTGTTTTTTCACTCCATAAAATTCGTTTATTTTGTTTCTTATAGCCGAAATATCCAAATTGGAAACTTTTGCTGAATGTGGACGTTTTTTCCCCAGAGTATTCCACTGTCCTTGATTTTTAGAGCCTTCAATTTTAATTCTTCTTAAGGTCTTCACACTTACACCTGAAGAGAACAAATACAATGAATTATGTAACAGTGTTATAATATTTACCAGATACTTTTATTTTAAGTCTTTGGTTAGTGCACTCAGTCATAAAAAACAAAAACCGGAATAAAATACAAAGACTGTGAAAGTGACTGTTATACCTATAATTTCTGAATTATTATGAACAGGTACCTGTCATTGAAGATATCTTTTCTAAATAATTTGTTTCACAAGTCGACAATTCATTTTTTTCGAGAGTTATCAATTTCTTTACTGTTTCCACAATTCTAAGTTTTGTCTCCTCGTCGTTAGTACTTCCTGAAAAGTAGATAAACCGTGAATAGTTGTGCCATTTTTTTATAAATAAAAAAGTATCAAGATGTTATAAGAGAAATTCAAAAAACTAACCTAAAAGTGAAATGATTGAATCCAGTTGTCGTATTTTCTCTGCAGATTTCTAATTCAAATCACTTTTTATGTCTTTATATTTGTCAATCATAGTAAATAGTAGCTTCCTCGTCGAGCTTTTGATTGTTTTCGGCATTATTTTAAACAGAACCAACGAAAAATACGAAAATAAGATGCACGTAAACACAAGATGACTCAAGTACGAAACGTCAATGTGACAATTTTGACAGCCCTAAATAATTGCCATCCTAAAAGTTTAGAAATTAATTCGTGGACAGCTTTCGTTGGCCAGACTCTAGTTATACAACTTATACAAATATCTATAATATCGACACACGCATGTCAAAAAGCGTTTTGTCTCTTTTTAACTAACCAAGAGCTGCATATGAAAAGAGAGACATCTAAATGTTTGTCAAGGACTAAACTTGGTAACACTTTTGAGTGACGTCAAAATCGTGTCTATGCGTGACCGGTCGCCATTTTGATTGCCGAGTAAAATTGGTAGTTGTGTGCCGTATATGTACGTTTATCTGTGTAGTTGTGCTGTCAAACAGTTGCAAATGGCCTACCTCATTGGCCAATGGGCAGCCAGTACCAGAAGTCCATAGGTTTATAAGTCAGTGACTGTCAACAACACTGACTTATAAACCTATGGATTTGCCATACCTACGAAATTAGCGTGCATACCTACAAAAATCGGGCACTTAAGATGGCTGCCCATTTGCACCCGTTTAGTTAGTTAAAAAGAGATAAAACGCTTTTTGACATGCGTGTGTCGATATTATAGATATTTGTATAACAATTCTTCATATAGTAGAATATGCCGTCTCCATAGTTTTCCTACCTCATTGTTGACAGTACTTGACAGTTGACATTGACAGTCAATCAGTGACAGTGAGTCAAGCGTCTGGCAAACCTCAAATACATAGACAATAGACATATAAATAGTAAACATTAATCATGTTTTGTTCGTGATTATTATTGATCGTGGAATTGTTTACTGATTAACCGCTTGTATTTATGCCGTAATTAAAAAAGCTATGTGTCTTGCTTGGAGTCACGATTTAGAAACTCAAGTAGTTAATTACTGAATGTGTATAAAAATTGCTGCGGATGCTCTCCTCAAGAATTAAAAACATAAAGTTACTAAAATTTATTAACGTAAATTTTATTGAATCTTAACTACGATCTGCAGATAAATTTTAAGTGTAGCTCTCTAGGCATGCCCCGGTGTTGGCAGTTGGTGTGATTAACTAAGATCCACGAAGGTAGCACACACGATATTTACCAAGCTATTATTAGGAGAAAACCTTTTGTTGATTACAAAAAAAGTTCTATAGTAGGTTACTATAGGTCAGCAGTAATTATTATATGAAGATGGCAAAACTGTCAATGTGTAGGATGTGTTTAGTGCAGAATGTTAACATGTTTGTGGTGACAAACAAGAACCTTCAGGAAATATATGAAAAGCTGACTGATATTCGAGTAAGTAAAAAACTTTTAAAAGGGCATTATCTTTCTCTTCCTTTTGGCTCACACCATCATCATCAATACATATAATAAATCTGTACAAAAACCATTAAAGTACATCGAAAATATTTCCAAAAAAAAAAAGTCAGTGTGGTAAAAGGATAACCAACAGAACCCTTTTCCAGCATTTATGGAATTTTTTACTGTTTGTCTGTTTAATGAAATGTATGAAACCTATGTAGATAACTATTATACTTAAAAACACTTTTTAACAAAAAATCAAACCAACTTCTAAAACAGAACACTTCAAAGCGAAAAATAACTGTCGTTTGTACCCATTGTATATGACGCAAAGTTGACTGAGAACCGGCGCAGAAAGGACATTGTCTGCACAAAATCATCCTTTAAAACCTGTTTTGCAAATCGCTTCTTCTGCTATCAGGGCTGTAATCTATATAACAAAATAAATAGGCTCATGTCAATTTACTCTCTTTCTAAAAACAAATGTAGCGCTGTAGTAAGGGACTGGTTGCAGACACAGGACTACATGTCCACAGAGAAACTTTTGCAGTAGTCATTATCGTTTGATAGCTAGGTAAAATCGCACACTCATTTCTTTATCACCACACACAATCACATAAACACACATACCAAACAGTCATACATACATCCACACACAACACACACCCATTCCATGCAAACTATTTGCTGAATCATTTATTTGCTGAATCTGTCTCCTTGATTTACCAGATAGTTTTAGTTTATAAGTTCCATCAAACGTTTGTCTATTTAATTAAATAAAATGTATGTTATACCTATTGTTCATGGGGTGACTGCAAAATGTTTACTTCTAAATTGAATTTATAAGTTGTTCCTTAAGGTCATGTTTTGGTGAAGAGAAATAAAGATTATGATTATGGTCATTATGATTGTTTTCTGTTATTCAACACCAACTTCGGCAAATATTTTACTAAGTCGGTTTGATTTTTTGTTAAAAAGTTTTTTATTTTCCTCTTTTTAGTTTTGGTAGGTACCTACAATTAACATGAAAATCATTTATAGCCAATGTGTATCATATATGCCAATGACGATTCCAATAAGCCTAAACACAACTTGGATACATTGTTCTATTTCGGAGTTGCAGTGGCCATTGTGGTCTTCTTCATCAGTTCCAGTGTGCAAATGATTGCATTATTGATGAAAATACCAAAATCGCTATATGTATGCCTATAATATTTGAGGAGTTCCCTCGATTTCTATAGGATTCCATCATCAGAACCTGGTTTCCTATCATGGTACCACTCTTGGGATATCTACTTTCCAACAAAAAAAGAATCATCAAAATCGGTTCATGAACAATGAAGTTATCCGTGAAAACACATAAAAAAAATTGAGAAACCTCCTTCTTTTAGGGAAGTCGGTTAAAAATTGTGCATGAAAATCACAGCTAGTCCATACTAAAATTATAAATGCGAAAGGAACTCTGTCTGTCTTTCTGTTACCTTTTCAAACTTAAACCACTGAACCAATTTAGATGAAATTTGGATGGAGATAGTTTGATACCCTGGGAAGGACGTATGAGAGTTTTTATCCCAGTAATCATCCTAAAGGAGGGTGGAAGTTTATAAAGTGAACTAATAATGTCTCAAGTATGGCAGCCCAAACACTAACAATATTATTGTGCGATATAAACAATAGGCTATTCGACGCTACGCAGACGAAGTCGCAGGCAACAGCTAGTTATCTATAGTTCGTTTTCAATTTTCCTTGCGCCACGACTTCGGGTGGGGCAACGGACCTCCCCGAGTCTGTCGCCCCTGGACCCATTTAGGGGAGCTGTAAGAGGGCGTTTCCGCCCTCCACCGACGCCCGGCGCGTCTGCTATGGATCAGATGAGTGTATAAAATCTCCCTCTCCCGTTCCGCAGCCTCCTAAGAAAGATACCAACGCGTCCAAGGTCTCCTCACAGCCGATCACAGACTCGACTACGGCCCGCAAGCAACAGGCCACTGCCTATTTCAGATATGAGGGCACGACGCGGCTCCTCCCAAGTGGCACACTCTGCCAGCGTATGCCACGCCGTGTCCTCCCGGCAGTCGACGCAGTTGTGACACCGGGCGTCCGGCTCCCTGTTAATGCGACACAAGTACTTTACGAAGCAACCATGCCCCGAGAGCACCTGCGTCACCCGAAACGACAGGGAGCCGTGCCTCCTCCCGAGCATTATAGTAGAAAAAGTTCCACAGCTAGATCGCGGGTAAATAAAGTCACTTTTCTGTTCCGATCACTATCGCACACAGAATATAGAGGTAGGAAGGGTACCGTCCTTGGTAGCACGTGGCAGACGTGGGGACCTGTTCAGCGCAGGCTCAGCAGTAGCCCGGACTGTAACGGCTAGGGGTGCGCAGATTCCCCTCCGGTGGGTTCCCGCATTGTCGAGCCGGGGGCCTCAGTAACCGTGGCTTGGTCACCCATGGTGCAGCGAATAGGAACCCGAGGAGGGGCCGCTCGTCAGGGCTTTTGCCAATTAAGCCGACGACGTAGCAGCCAACTAGTAGGGTGCGGTGCCACTTGGTAACAGGCGAAATTGCAACTGTGGCGGGCCGCGATGTCTTATGGAGCGTCCCAGGTCCCATACGATGTCGCGGCTGAGGATTGGAGGCCGCAGCGGGAGAGGAGTGACGGTATTGCGGTGCTCTGCTCGCCCTACCTTCCGCGGCCTGGACGGAGGGTCCGATGACGAACATCCGTAGCGGGTTCGCGGTGAGTGCTAACCCGTGCTCGTGTTCCCGCCATAAGCGGCACAGGAGGACATCGTGGAGTTTTAGTGGGTTAGAGTCCCACATAACTGCACTATCTCCCCGTGGTACTGCAGTATGCATGAGCATTTCTCCAGGCAAAAAAATAAAACAAAAAAGGGTAGCGCAGGGTAGTTTGCGCAGACCGCTACGTCCTTGGGTAGAGCACCGGCTCGCGTGGAGGTAGGCCGCAGGTAGGCAGGCGAAGACCTGGGCAGCGTGCAACAGTGGGCGACGGGTCTTGCCCTCAGCCCGTACGGTGAACCCTGGAAGCACCATAGGGTGCGCATGTTAGATGCGGTGCAATTAGCAGCAAGCCGCTTGCAATGTACCAGCTTCTTCCCCTTTTTTTAAGCCAAGGAACGGTGTGGGAAGCATTGTAGGTGAAACCTCTGCATATCGCAGCGGTTTACAGGCAAATCGTTTGCAAACATAGCGAGCACATTGACAGATGCAAAATTAGGTTAAGTATGAACACGCGAGCATAACAAAGTAAGAGTGATCATAGCAGATGGCACACATCACTTACAATAATACGCACTACACCACCTCGATGCAGTAGAAATCCATACATATTACAATCTCCTGTGCGCTGGATAACTCCTACCGCGTTATTAGTGATGTGATTAGGAACTTACTAATTGTGATATTTTAGCATCACTCGACTATTTACAGTTGAGATTCTCACAACGCTACACTCCCATATGTCGCTGCATCGGCCCTTCGCCCCGCGCCCGCGCTTCCTCTCGCCACCGATACAGTATCCGGCCAGTACACAAACCGCCTCATAGGAGATCGTGCGATACCCTCTGATGACTCTGACGGCCATCGCTCTCTGCGGCTCACCACCTGTGAGGCCGCAGCCGTCACCAGCAACGTTGCCTCCCTGTACGAACTCCCCCGGGCGGTGCCCAGTGTATCGTGCGCGTAACATTACGTTTTCATTCACTATTTTTTTTTGTACATACCAAAACGCCATTTTCGCGCTGGATTTGAACTTAGCTGCCATAGAATGAAATATAGTACGCGCCAAGAGCTTTCATATCTTTCATCACTGTTGCACAATTTTGAAAAGTGGGCCCAGTGTTTATACAAAAGTGCCCATGGTCCTTTCATAAAAATAACACATTAGTACAAATTCCCAGCTACCATTACAGCTATGCAATTAGTTATTTATATAATAATTTGAAGACTATAGTTTTTTTACAAATAAGCAGAGTCAACAAATTCTGAAAGTCACGTCTATAAGCAGATGAAAAAAATGCTCCAAATTATGAGTACCCTTTGACATCTGCTCTTCTCTCAAGATCACATATTGATCAGTCCTGTGCTAGTCTCATCCATTGAATACCTGTGCCTGTGGCCAGGTCATCTGTCCACCTTGAGGACCTTACGAACACTGCATCGCCACTGCTCTACAAATTTTTGACTTGATGTCGACAATACATTAATTATGGCATTCGAAGTATGGTAATAAACATATAATTTTCTCTCGTTTTATTGCAGTTTTGTACTGAAGACAGACGACCAATGCTCGTTTGTTTCTTCTGCTGCACTAAACTGCAGCAATGCTGCCGATTGCAGAGAAAATGCCTGGAAGCTGAGAAGCTGTTTGCTCAGATGTTGAATAAAGACTATAAGGTGAGGAGTCTTCACCATACAACTGTTCACATAACATAAGGTCGATTTCTGGGTGAATCTGTAACAGAATTATCGGATATCACCACAAAATTCGGCCGATAGCAAAGCCAAAGGTCTTATTAACACAAGATACACAGTTGAAAGATGCGGCACACTATGAATAAATTGTAGTTCTAAAAACTAAAAAAACACGCTTTAATGGTAAATTGAACTAAAAAGTCGCTAATCCTGAAGATCCTAGTAAGGATAATGGGATAAACTCTTTAAATTATTGCATTGTCATCGGTCCTTCATAAGTGTGCAAAGTTTCAAATCAATCTTACGTTTTGAAGGGGGTGGAAATCACGTTCAAAGATTCCTTTACATTGATACATAGATACATGCATACTAAGCTAATAAAAGCGTGTTAAAATCAAACGTCAATAGTATTCTGTTGAACAAAGGTTACATTTAACTTAAGCTTTTTAACACATTCAAAGGCAGGCCAAGAAAAGAGGGTGATAGTTTGTTGTAGAAGCGGATACCAAGCCACACAATTGAGCCCTGCTGGACCTCACAAATACGGTGGGCAGGTATTTGGCGCTTGTTTCTGTATATTTGTTGAGCTAGCACTATTAACAACTTTTTACAGACAAAACCTCTACTAAACCATGACCAGTTAGAGTTCAGTAGATACATTATAAGTCCAACACAAAACTTCAGCATGCCTGTTGAGTATCAAACAGAAGGCATTGTTATCAAAGAAGAATTACCAGACGTTTGTGAGGGACAAAATAATGAAAATTCAGCTGGTACGTTCTTAATTTTAATCAAAGATATTATGAAGAGCTTTTTTTTTAATTGACTTCGGTCAACAAGAAAAATAAACACCACTGATGCTCTTGACTGTTTTTGTTTCTTCACAGAGTTAGACCATGAATTTCAACACATAGAAAATGTAAATGTACAATCCTACCTGGAAATTAAAATTGAGACGGAAGAAGATGAAGAAGTAGTCAAGAAGAAACGAAAAGCGAACAACACGATAAGTAAGTATTGCTGGGGACACGGTAGTTAAAAAAATATATGTCATTAAAATAAAAATGACATAAGTTTTTAAATTTTAAGTTAAGTAGTGTACAATTTCTATTGAGGTTGCCCTAGACGATCATTCTTCCATACAAACGTAGTATGGAGATTACTCCACTGTTTGTCGGTGTACGTTCAAAATAAAAAAATATATCAATTTGTCTCATCATTATCTAGCCCTGTATGGAAAAAAAGCAAGCAAAATAAAAATGTATTTGAAAGTTATGAGCGTCGAAAGTTCCATATTTCAACACTAATTTTAACGCATCTTTGGGTGGCAATAAATACCATAAGAAGAAGAAACATTGCAAAACAGTCACCATACAGGGATAGATTAGTAGTTCAACAATGCAAATAGTTTTATTTTGAACAGATACATTTAGTAGATTTTTCGTGATATCCATATTCCCAAAGCTCAGTTTATAAAATTTCGCGTGCTCGTTTTCGTCCTAAATCCCCTTTTCACAAAAAATTTGCAAAAGTAGATATTCGTACGCGAACTAGCTTCTTACTGCTCATCACAGCAGCTATCTCTTTCGCACGTGTTGTAGGATGAGATAGCATGCATTTTAACCCCGCGTACAAAACGGCAATCTTAAGGCTTAAAGAATAATTTCTTTATAAATAACTAGCTTCTGCCAACTTGAGCCTTCCCCCGCGTGAAAAGTGTTTTATCATCCCAAGGGAACATTATACCGGAATATAAAGCCTATATGCTATTCCAGAATATAACCAAAGTCAAAGTCAAAACGTTTATTGCGAACTAAGTGTTTAATCTAACTCTGTGCCAAATTTCACCCATATCCGTTCAGCCGTTTTTAGAATCAGAATCAGAACTTTATTTATAAAACATAGGTGACACAGCAGTGTGTGGGGTGTTACACAATGAAAGTATATTCAAAATGCTTTGTGCGTATGGGTGGGATATCCACCATGTACTGATGGCGCATTGCCGTACGTCTTGTAGTCCGATGATGGAAAGGGGTAGGCTGAATCAAATTATGCAGTTCCATCGCACTCTCCGAAATGTAACCGATAGAAAACCGAAAGGCTGGCAACTCGTCGTCGGTGTTCAAGGCTCTGGAGCTTTCGACCAGCGCATCGTTGCCGATAAGTCTCTTGGCCCGTCTGTCAATCGACTCAAGTGCATCAAGTTGGTACCTGGCAGATCCGTCCCAGAGGTGAGAGCAGTACTCTATGCATGACCGAACTTGCGCTTTATACAAGTTGAGCAGCTGTTCAGGCGTGAAGTACCGTCTCACCTTCGCAAGGATGCCCAACTTTTTTGCAGCCAATTGAGCCTTTGCCTCAAAGAATGGACCAAAATTGAGGGTCGATGTCAACGTAACACCAAGAAGGTCGAGATGGTCCGTTATCGGCACGGTTACTCCACGGAAGGATGGAGCCGGGTGGAATTGGCTCTTTTTTGCGGCAAAAGACACGCCTGGGTCTTAGCAGCATTGAAACTGACTAGATTGGCATTGCCCCATTCGGAGACTGCCTCCAAAGACAGGTTCAAGCGCTCAACCATGGCCTCCCGAAGAGACCGGACTTGAGGCCCGGTAGCCCGTGCGCCAGACACTTATCTCTCAGCAACAGTGCTGTCGTCTGCATACCCAAAGGTTCCGGGTTTTAGCAGGTCATTAATGTGCAGCAAGAACAATGTTGCCGAGAGCAGTGACCCCTGAGGGACTCCGGCGTTAATACCTAACTGATCGGACGAGCAGCCATCAATAACCACTCGGATGGACCGATCCCTCAGGAAGTCTGCAATCCAGTCACACAGACCACTAGGCCGACCGAAGGAAGCAAGCTTACCAATAAGGCTGTTGTGCCAGACTCTATCAAAAGCCTTCTATATGTCAAGGGAGACAGCAAGCGCCTCCCCGTGCTTCTCGATGGCCTCAATTCATATGTGGATGGCATACGCTAGAAGATCCCCAGTTGACCGGTTTCGGCGGAAGCCGTATTGGCGGTCACTAAGGAGGTCGTTGTCTTCTAGGTATGCCAGGAGTTTATTATTCAATACATGATCCATACTCTTACAGAGGATGGACGTTACTGATATGGGTCTGTAGTTGGCCGGTTCAGCTCGACTACTCTTCTTGGGCACGGGCTGAACGTTAGCTTGCTTCCAAGCCTTCGGCACTTTTCCAGTCACCATCGAAAGGCGATATAGGCGTGTCAAGATAGGAGACAATTCAGGCGCACAAGTTTTAAGTACAATTGCTGGTATCCCGTCCGGGCCACTAGCCTTGTTCACGTCAAGGTTACGCAGCACCCTACAGACCTCGCTCTGATGGATGTGAATGTCCGACATACTCGTCTCACATCGAACAGCAGAAGGAGGGGGCCGCGTGCCATCAGTATTCAGACACGAAGATTTCCGAAAAGAGGACGGCAAAAACGTTTGCCTTGTCCTCAGTGGAGTGAGCCAGCGACCCGTCGGGTCTCAGCAGTGGTGGTAGTGAGGGGCGACAGAAGTTTGATTCAACCGATTTAGCCAGGGACCAAAACGCCTTGCTACCTGCGGGGTGTGAAGCAAGTTTGTCCCCGATCCTGCTAATGTAGTCAAACCGTGCCCTTCGCATCGCCTTTTTGCAGGACTTGGTAGCCCTGTTGAAGGCTCTCTTCTTCTGACTCACGTCCCTTGCCTTGCGCACACGGGCGTCGACCCATGTTAGGTACGCCTTGTGTTTAATCACGTTTGCGCGGTCACACTGGGCACCAAATACAATTGATTACGGTTACGGGTGTAGTGTCCTTACACTCTTGAATTGTTTTAATAAAATGAAAATGCTTCCATAGCTATTTAAAATACTTTAATTTAAAATATACATGACCTTAGTCGGTGGCTTCCAAGATGGTTCCTTTTTTTCCGGATATTCGAAAAGACAAGAGACTTGTGAACATAGATATTCAATTTGTGTTGCCATACTTATATTCTAAATACACTACAATACCCACCTCTTAGTCCTTTACAAGTTTAATCTTTCAGGAGCCTTAACTGTTCTTGAAGATCTCCTCAAAGAGGATTGAGGTACTGGTTGAGCCTCCTGAGATACACTCATATTGCTTTTATCCTTAAAACTACAATTACTATCATCATTAGAACTATCTATAACTTCAGGCGTTACATCTTTGAAATCATCACATTTATAATTATCATTACTGTCAATTATTTCCTTATTGAAATCTCTGAAATCTTTAGCCACCTGATCTTCAAAGTTATTAGGTTTCGTAAAAGCATTATTATTACTTATACTAATAGGAATATTTATTTCCTTAGAGATTTCAGGGTTTTCACAAGGCAATGAACGTATTATCTGATTGAGATGTCTTTTCCAAATCAAATTTTCATTTAAAATTTTACACAAATAGGTTCTTTTACCTAACACCTCATCTATCATAGCTTTAACAAAAACTTTCTTATTTGGATTTCTATAATCTCTACAATACACATATTCTCCCTCTGTAAATGTTTCTTCTCTCATATTACTATACTTATTTATATTATCTTTAGTCTTTTTCTCTTTTAAAATATCTAATCTAGTCCTTAATTTCCTTTGAAACATTAATTCAGCTGGGGTGTTACCCGTTATAGTATGAATTGAATTTCTGTAATGAAAAAGGTATCTGTTCATTAATGTTTCAAAGTTAACATTATTGTTTTTCTTATCTTTTAGTGCTTTACTCATACAAAATTTGAAGTTTTTTACAGCATTTTCTGCAAAACCATTAGTTGCAGGGTGAAAAGGAGGTGATGTTTCATGTCTTATTCCATTTTTTGATAGAAAATCTGAATATTCCTTTGAGCAAAATACTGCTGCATTATCTGTTACAACTACTTTAGGTAATCCGAAACGACTGAAACATTCCCTAAATTTTTCCACAGTGTTATTAGCATTTGTATTTTTCATAATAAAGGCCTCTGGCCATTTATAATAGGAATCAATGATAATTAAAATCATTTTACCATCAAATGGTCCCAGAAAATCAGCATGAACCCTTTCATGCTGAGTTAGTCTTTGGCCATGAAATAATGTTTGCCTTTTTAGGTTCTGGCCTAGCTGCCATACAAATGTTGCAATTTTTAACAAAGTTTTCAATAGATTGATCTAAATTAGGCCACCAAAAATATGATCTAGCATTGGTCTTCATTTTAACAATTCCTTCATGTGTGGTATGCAACTCTTTTAATAAATTTTGCTGTAACTTATCAGGAATAACAACTCTATATCCCCACATGACAACACCTTGATCAACATATAATTGGTCCCTTTTTTGTGCAAATGGTTTCAAAACTTCATCTTTAACATTTTTAGGAAATCCATATCTTATCATATTAAAAACAGAACTTAAAAGTGGATCCTTTCTAGTCTCAGACCTTACAACATTTAAATCTATAATATTTTGTTCCTCAACAAAGTTAATGTAGTCAAACTCAGAATGATTAGTTAATACAGACTGTTCATACTCTAATGGAATCCTTGACATACAATCAGCTTGATTATTGTTACAACCTTTAATGTGCTTAAAAGTATAGTCAAATCCTGCTAAATACAAAGACCATCTCTGTAATCTACCAGCTGCCATTTGTGGTAGGCTTTTATGCTCACCAAACAAAGCTTGTAAGGGTTTGTGATCTGATAACAATTCAAATTTTGTCCCAACCAAGTATTGATAAAATTTTTGTACTGCCCAATAAATAGCTAACGCTTCTTTGTTTATCATTGAGTAACCTTTTTCTGCTTTGTTAAATACTCTAGAAACAAAACTTATTGGCCTATCTGTACCATCGGGCATAACATGACTCAGTACAGCACCTATTCCATTTTGAGATGCATCACATGTTAATCTTAAAGGTTTACACCGATCAAAATGTACTAAGACATTGTCAGAAATTATATCTTTCTTAATATTATTAAAACTTTGTTGACAATCAGATGTCCAATTAAATTTGTTATCCTTTTGTAATAATTCATACATAGGTTTAAGTTTAATAGAAACATTGGGGATAAATTTAGAGTAATAATTAACCATTCCAATCCATGATCTTACCTCAGTTACACTTTTGGGTGCAGGGGCTTTGGTAATGGCTTCCAATTTCGAAAGATCCTTCTTTAAACCTTCTTTTGAAATAATGTGTCCTAAATATTTAACTTCGGACTGAAAAAATAAACACTTATCTTTGTTTAATCTAATTCCCACATTAGCAAATCTTTTTAAAACCTCTTTTAAATTTTCTAAATGTTCTTTGTCATTGGCACCCGTTACCAAAACATCATCAATGAAATTTACTACTCCCTTGGTCCCCTGTAAAACTTTTTCCATCTTTGCCTGAAATATTGCCGAAGCAGGCTTGGTACCATAAGGTAACCTAGTTAATTTGTAAATACCTTTAGGAGTTGACCACGCCAGTAATTGTCCTGTTTCATTATCTAGCAATAATTGATTGAAGGCATTTCTCAAGTCAAGTTTTGTAAACTTCTCTCCCCCCTGTAAAGCTGTAAAAATATCCTCAATTCTGGGCAAGGGATGGTTTACATCTTTTAAATGTTTGTTCACAGTTATTTTATAATTAGCACATAACCTAAGCTTTCCATTTTCTTTAACAACTGGAACTAATGGAGTTCCCCACTTGGAGTTCTCTATTTTTACAATAACACCTTCCTTTTCTAATTTTTGTAACTCTTGGTCAACTTTATCCTTAAAAGAATGCGGAATGGGGTGGGGCTTCAAAAATATGGGTTTTACATTATTGTCAACCTCTAATCCTACTTCCTCCCCTTTAATTACTCCTAATTCTGGCTTAAACACCTCTGAATACTGTTCTAAAACATTTTGTAGTGACAGTTCTTCTACTGTATTTAATGACAATAAATGTTGAATATTAAATTTTTTAATCAAGTCTCTCCCTAATAAACTTTTTAATCCATTTTCTACAACTAACAAAACACATTTTAATTCCTTAGTTTTAATTTTTAATAAAATTGAAATTTTACCTTTTGGTTTCATAATCTCACCACTATAGGTTTTAAGTTCCACATCAGCTGGCTGTAATTCTACATCTGAAAACAAACTCTTGTACGTAGATAATGGAACACAAGAAACTGCTGCTCCAGTGTCCAATTCCATCTGGAATTGTTTACCATTTCCTGTACAGTTCAGAAAAAATGGAGAAACATAGTTAACACCGCTGTTGTGTACTGAAAATATGTCAACATTATCTTCATTGACTTCCACGCTGTGTGTATTCTTCTTGTTTTTGCAGATTTCTGCTAAGTGTCCAATTTTATTACAGATTTTGCACTTATATGTTTTATATTTGCATTTTGAAAAACTGTGGTCTGGCTTGCCACAATGTACACATGTAAGTTTTGTACTGGAACTTGGAGTTTTCTGTGACTTTTGAAACGTCTTTACCTTGACCACTTTGTTAACCGTTCCACTGCTGTTTCTATCTTTTATAGCCGATTCCTTGTTCAAAGCTGTTTCTAGCAGTTCCTCTGTGGTTTTGGTGATACTCTCCTCACACAGTCGCTCCTGTATTGGGCCTGATAATAGTCCCGTGACGAATTTAGTTTTAATAATTTCCTCCATGTGCGTTTCGAAATTACACTCTGATGCCATTTCTCTTACTCTTGCATAATATTGTGCGATTTTTTCACCCTCATTTTGCCTGAGTCTATCAAATTCAATTCGTTTTCTGAAATATGATACTCTGCGTTTAAATCTAAGTTTCAGTGCGGCTCGTAATTCATCAAATGATTTGGTGGAGGGAAGTGCCGGATGCAATACGCTTTTTAAAATTTTATATGTAGTTTCATGCAGTGATACTATTAATGTTGAAGCCTTTCGCTCATTTTCAATTTCTGCTGCAATAAAATATTGTTCCAGGCGTTCCAGGAAACACGTTATGTCGTCACCTTCTTCAAAAGGTTTTATCACGAAGTTCGATGTTCTCGTCGCCATTTTGTAGTGTCCTTACACTCTTGAATTGTTTTAATAAAATGAAAATGCTTCCATAGCTATTTAAAATACTTTAATTTAAAATATACATGACCTTAGTCGGTGGCTTCCAAGATGGTTCCTTTTTTTTCCGGATATTCGAAAAGACAAGAGACTTGTGAACATAGATATTCAATTTGTGTTGCCATACTTATATTCTAAATACACTACAACGGGTATCCGCAGATCTTTGTGGATCAGATGTGGCGGCGACTCCTGGGAGAAGCCTATGTTCAGCAGTGGACGTCTTTTGGCTGAAATAATGATGATGATGATGAGAAACAATGTAGTCAAGTAGTGGAAGTTGATTTACCCAACAGATTAGTGATCGGATATACTAATTTGTTGTATTCAATACAAGCAGAAGATTGAAAAATATTAAGCTTTGATTTATTGAGGTGCCCAAGCCAGTAAATTTAAAATAAAGTTTACTCGTTCCGAAACAGCCCCCTCAAAAGAATGAAAAACTATCTTAGCATTCATCATCATCATTGTCATCGTCATTTCAGACGACAGATGTCCACTGCTGAACATAAGCCTTCCCAAAATCTCGTCACATTATCCGATCCCGTGCGTCTCAGATCCAGTGGATTCCCGTAACCAATGAAAATATAATTGTTAGAACGGGTTGTATGAAACTTTGTGAGATGAAACTGAAACTTTACAACGAGAATTATAAGAATAAGACAAGTAAATAACTTGAGAACTTTAAGACTTTAAAGGTAACATTTTTAGCAATCTCGGGACTGTAAATCCGGATTTCATCAAGGCACATATATTTTTTTCATGAAGTGAAGTTTAAGTAACTAAGCGCCCGATTAGTGAACAGATTAAGCGAACACTGCTAATCACCGTAATCAACGTGCTTAACCGCGCTTTCTCATTCAACGCTTCACAAGGAGCTAAAATAAGATATTTTTCTGATACCGAGATTCCTATATTGGATCGCTCAGTAGCGGAATTGAAATATCGGTAATTTCGTTCCGAGATACCGGGATTCCGATATTCATGCCCTAGTCGCTAGTGATAAATATTCACAAAACTTTGTTTTTTTTTTCAAAGTAATATCAATTTGTTTCTTTCTAGGTGGTATATTCGGCGAAGAGGGACCTACAAAGCGCTCGCTTTCGGGTAATCTCTCGACAGGCTCAGGCCATTATGAGGTTTGTGTCCCAGTGGTTGATGGTTCGTGATCGTGAACGATAACGATATCCTCTCATAAATAATCTATTAACACTAGTACATAATTCTAATACAATCTATACTATATATACTATATATAATATTATAAAGCTGAAGAGTTTGTTTGTTTGAACGCGCTAATCTCAGGAACTACTGGTTGGAATTGAAAAATTATTTTGTATTCGATAGTCCATTTATCGAGGAAGGTTATAGGCTATATAACATCACGCTACTACCAATAGGAGCGGAGCATAAATTAAAAATGTTGCAAAAACGGGAAAAAATATTCCTTTTTGAGAGCTTTCGTTGCGTGCGCTGCGTAAACGGTTTAAGTTACGCAAATATCATGTATGATGGAATTGTTCCTCTTTAAAAGTTCTAAAAAAAAGTCCGCGACAGCATATGTCTATCTTTTAAGATTGACTCACAATAGCAGCTTTTATGTTATAAATTTTTATAAGATCGCCGCCGCCGGTAGAAACAAAAGTTGACAGGTTACATTCGTATCGTAGTAAGGGTAGGTAGGGTAGATAGGGTAGGTGGGTAGGGTAGTTACGGGAAATAAAAAAATTAGGGTAGGTAGGTAGGAGGTAGGTAGGTAGCCAGTTGACGGGAGCGATGCCGCGGGGGTCAGCTAGTCTTTATATAATGAGAAACCTCCTTAGCTGGAATTCATGCTGATGTCCCGACACTTTAGCACTGAATGACCTCTGTTAGATAAAATAAACCTCTATATCTGGGAACTGAGACTATATCTTTAAGAACACTTTTGCAAAATTGTTTCTTTTTAATTTTGTAGGTATTGAACTCTGTAACTGAAATAACGTCAATTTATTATGTCTCTAACTCGGACTTTATTGCAGATAAATATCTGTTTTGTGTATTATGTAATTCTTAGTCTACCCGCAAATTCCGCACTTGGCTAATTGTGCCTAAATGACCTCCTGTTTCAATTTGATTGCGATCGTCCGGATGTTTATTTGCAAAATGCCGAAACGAAGGTTTCAGTCTTTATCAATTCGTGCTAAACTAAAGTTAATATTATTTTATGAAAGTGGAAAGACACGCGATGTAGTCATGTCGAATTTAATGTGCCAAGCTCTTCTCTTTGTAGAATAATTCAGAGTATAGAAAAAAATATATCTCAATGTTCTTAAGGACAAGGAAAACTTAAACGTGCACACATTTACAGAATATCCTTAATTTGATAATACTTTTTTTTTATAATCGCAACCTCTTCGCACCTCTATTAATGGAACCCTGTGTAAATGAGACCGATATTTATTTATAACTGGATGTCTGAGAAACTGGATAAGTGGAATACCTCGTCAAGTGAGACAAATTTGCAGGTCCCTCCAAAGTCCCAGTTATCCAGGTTTCACTGTATAAATAAATTCTAATAGTAGACTTTCAACATGTAAAATAATGCCCAAATAACCATAGGTAATGCAGTCAGACAGAGTTAGCGACGACGTCGACCTTCCCGAACCCAGCACTTCCCAACGTGTGGTATGTTGCTAATAGGAATTTACTTTTTTTTTTTAATTAATTTAGGAATTCTAACATGTAAATAACTTTTATTATCTTTTTGTAGGATCAAGAAAGGCATCCCGATGATGACAATTATGATTGGCAGCCTAGTCAAAGATCTCGTGACTTTGATATGTCTATTTCCGAGGTAGATATAAACTACTTTTTAACCAACTTCAAAAAAAGGAGGAAGTTATTCAATTGGATGCATATTTTTAGTCTCTCCCTATCATTATCATCTTTCTGCCCTTGTCGCACGGGCATGTTGGGACCGTTACAACACGTTTTCCTCTTCGATACCGTCCTGTCCCACGTGTCTTTCATATCACTCCTCACCCAGTCCATCCATCTTTTCTTTGGCCGTCCCTTCCCTCTCCATCTATCCACATTTACATTCATATCTCCCTCTGATTAATCATAAATTAATATGTATATTATATCACATTATCAACGGGAAGAATCATTGATGGGTATTTGTTATTGTAGATATTCGCTGGGTCTTTAGGTAAGGAGTTAAGATTGGACGCGGGCAGTGAGGGAGAGGAGGATCCTATGTTGCTGGAGGAGCGTCGAGCTATCCTGGCTGAGACAGCGGAAGAATCTGTGGAAGACGATCCTAAAGAATACGAGAGGCTATCTGAATCTTTCAATTGGTCAAGTGACTACACTACATTTAAAAGTCAGCCGGAAGATTATTCTCAGCCAGACAAGACCGGTTCCAATATTGAGGGAACCGATCCTTTAGAGCTGTTCACTCATGTTTGGGATCACGATATAATGAATAGTATTGTGGCAGAGACCAACCAGTATGCCTGGCAAACACTTCTGCGAGCATCCGGGTCGTCAGACGGTATCGCGTACCATTCCCGATTGAACGGTTGGGTAGCAACTTCAATTGATGAGCTTTACATGCTCTTTGGTATAATGATTTTTATGTCACTGACTGTCAGAGCACGTGTGACTGAATACTGGAGTACCGGTATACTGGGCATGCCCGATTTTCGTAGTCTTATGAGTCAAAAACGGTACTGGCTCCTCATGCGTTTCCTACACTTTGTCGATAATAATACCATCAGTATTCGTGATTCTAACCGCGATGTTGCTGAGATACAGCCCATTATTGACCATTGCAACAGAAAGTTTAATGGCATGTACACGCCTCGCAGAGAAATAAGTATTGACGAGTCGTTGCAAGGACGCTCGAGCTGGATCCAGTGCATCCGATCAAAAGCAGCAGGATTCGGTATCAAGTTTTATGAACTTTGCGAGGCGATTACAGGATATCTTCTCAAATTTGAGGTTTACGCGGACAATAAATCTCCACATGCAGGGGACTCTGCGGAGCAATCCGTGTATGGTTTTACGGGCGCAAATGCGAAAGTGGTGTTAAGGCTCATGCAAGGATTTCTTCACAAGGGTCACTGTCTTGTAATGGAGAACTATTATAATTCAATCACTTTGACACGGTTTTTAAAGTTGAACAAGACCGATGTCATTGGAACTCTGAACAGACGAAGAATAGGAATACCGAGGGACATACAGACCATCGACGAAAAGAGTCTTCAAGAGGGAGCAGTGGTAGCTAGGCACTGTGGTGACATATCCGTCTTATCTTGGAAAGATGTTAATTTAGTAACCACAGTTTCAACTTACCACAATGCGGATATGATAATTGGAAAAAGAGCAGGACAACAAATACAGAAGCCTGTGGTTGTGCAAGACTATAATAAGTACATGGGCGGTGTAGATATTAAAGAACAAAAGCTATCGATGTACTTAATGGAACGCGATAGAGGGATAAAATGGTACTTGAAAGTGTTCGAACGGCTATTAAACATTAGCATTTTGAACACTTACATCATACACTGTCAGAACAGCAGAAATCCGCTCAGCCATAGGCAATTCAGATACAAATTGGCGGAGCAACTAGTTCAAAGATACCCAAAATGTATCATACCCCGTGTAATAAATCCTACTTCTATTCTCCGCTTAGATGGTAATGATCACTTCCCTTCGTATGCAAATTCCTTAGAGAATAGAGCAGGTAGCAATAGAAATAAAATACTAAGAAAACGCTGCGTTCGTTGCTCTGTGAAAAAAATACGGAAGGAAGTAAACACCATGTGCCAGAAGTGTCAGCTGTTCCTTTGTCTCGGTCAGTGTTGGATTGACTATCATACTGTCGAAAATTTATAATGAATAATTAATTCATCAAAATGTTGTCGTTAAATTCACTTAATGCCTTTTACGTTTTTTCTCGTTTGATTCCATTACTTCTGAATTTTGCGAGCCTTGTGTTGTAAGCCATATAAATAAAACAAATGCGTGTCGGGTCACGCGCAGTACCTAATAGGGTTCCGTAGTTGCACAATAGTGCAGACTAAGAAGAGGGCTTTTTGTTGCTTCATGAATATTTAAATGGTTTCGGCGCCTCACACATACATTTTATAAGTTGGTCTACTATTCGAGACTTATAAAGCCTACCTACTTAGCTGTGATAGTTTTCCTTTTAATTTCGTTATAATTAATGTCATGAACCAAGTGATTAATCAGGGCATTATATATAATGCTCGGGCATTATGAAGTAACGGTTGGGCAATTAGATAATTATGGTCAGTGAATTTGTCCAAGAGCGAACGAAGCGAGCTCGGTAGCTTAGGGCTTCACCCCGCCACGAATAGGTTAGGTTCTATGTTTGGTTAGGTACTTTAGACTCCTTGTAACTTATGCAATCGAGTTCCGTGATCGAGATACATGTAAAACAACAAATCTTAAACAAAATAAATGTGATGTGGCCGTGCTTAAACCTCAAAATATTTTAAATAAAAATTAAGTTCAAATCTAAAGCTATACTTTTTAGAGAGTGATTTTTTTTTGGGTATGGAGCCCTATTCGGGTGAAGGCCTCTGACTTCTTCCATGCGTGTCTGTGTTTGCCAACTATCTGTCAGTCCTTACCTGCTATTTCCTCTGCGTCATCTCCACCATTTTTTTGGCCTGCCTATCTTCTTTTTTCCTTGTTGGGCCCTTCCATTGTGTTGTTTAAGTGTCCACTACTGTCGTGTACCCAGCTCATTGCCACTCCAGTAAACATCGATACATTAAGGATTTTCATTACTTGAGTTAACTTTATTTCTATCTTACCAATACAAAGCGACAAAAAAAAACTGATCTAGCAATATTTATAATTCAGAAGGAATGAAAGGAAAAGTTACTAGATTGTTGTTAAGGATGGCGAAATAATATTTTGTTAATAATTTAATAAATAAAAAAAAATCAATTTTGTACCTACCTACATGTTTTTTATTTCTAATACAGCATTCGTTTTTTCACCAATAGAAATAAGCAAATAACAACAACAGGCAGCCGGTTGTATTTGGAATCAAAAAATTAAATTTAAAAAACACCTGACATAAAAACTTCTGAAAAGCAAAAAATAATCCTCGTACTCGCGTCGGGGAACCGCAAACGTTTTACAGCAGTTTATTTTATATACTTAGCGGTGTTTTTGTGTCGGGGATACTTTTTTTTTTTGCCAACTCCTTGGTTTTTTTTTGGGGATCCCGAGGTTTTAGGAATACTGTTTTCCTGTGTACCTAATGTGAAATAGCATTCCCAGGAATCAATACATATAATAAATCTGTAGAAAAGTAATTTATGTGGGTACATCGAAAATATAAAAAAAAAAAAATAGCCAGGGTGTTATAGGATAACCAACAGAACCTATTAGACCAGGGTCGATAATTTTTAAAACCAAAAAAAATAATAGTAGGATGAAACCCATTAGAAAAGGAGGGGAATATTATAAAAATTAAAGGAAAAATAATTTACGGGCGATCTGAGGTCGGGAAGGGGATGGGGGTGAGTTTTTAAGGGTAAAAAACGGTTTTTCTCGATTTCCGGCAAAACTACAAGTCCTATGGAAAAAAGTCAAATCGTAAAGTTGTAGGTAATAAAAAGATCTAAAACTTTTGTTTTTACACTTTTTTCACATAACCTCGAAATTTATGTGAAAAATTCAAAAAACTAAGTTTTTGGTTTTTAATTTTTATCTTTTACAAACATTTTTTTTTTGGTGAAAACGCACCTTTTTATGTCCCAAATACGCTGTAATTTATTTGATTAAAATACTAATTTTTTCACCTTATTTTGAATTAATATCGAAAAAGCACCCTAATTTTCAATCGAAAATTCAATGTGCATAACTCCAGCTTCCTCATATGTGATAGAATTTTTTTATCTATGCCAATAATAAAGGCATAATAACAGCAATCAAAGTTCCGAGTCTTAATTTAGGTGCCACAAAAACTTCGTTAATATGAGTCGTTTAGTATGTGTTAGCTGGAGTGACGTCACCCCAGCTTCCTCATTCAATACAGGCAAACCAGTGAGGTTAGGGTTTTGGACTATAGTCAAAAAAATAAGGCATAATAGCTGCACATGGAAGGAAAGAACTGAACGACAATACTTAAAAAGTGATGAAACTATGATAAAAAAACGTGTGTGTAAGCTGGAGTGACGTCACCCCAGCTGCCATGTCATATCTTCCGAACAAAAGAAGATATGATTATGTACCATAGCTCAAAAATTGAGGCAGAATAGCAGCCATTGGCAGAAAATTTTTCAGACCTCTGGTCAAAATACTCTATAAGTTATTAAACCGACAAATATGTGTAAGCTGGAGTGACGGCACCCCAGCTGCTCATGTCATATCTTCCGAACGAAAGAAGATATGATTATGTATTATAGCTTAAAACATAAGAAATAATAGCTGCCACAGGCAGAAAAAAATTCAAATCTCTAGTTCTTGTAGTTTCCACGAAGTAAACAAAAATATAGTTTCCGCGCCAAAAAGATCAAATTATTACTTCGGAGGAGGTACGGAGCGGCGTTGCCATTCCGTGCGCTACATAATTGCAACCAAGTTTGCACTTAGTAAGCATACCATTAGAAGTCATTTTAACTTGCGCTCAAAATTTTTTATTTAAGATATAGACTGAGAGCCGACTGAACTTTAATAGAACTATGAATGTAATATTAAAAAGTGGATTCTTATCAACTTTAGACGACGAGAGAACTACTTATATTGTTTTTTTTTTGAGACTTGTTCTCTGTAGTTCGGTTAAGGTGGATGCACAAAGTTAGCCCGCGAAATTAATATTTTGTTACGTTTTTTGCAATTTACAGGTCACTGTTAGGTTGTCTTGTCATTCTCTTGTAGTTTCCACGTAGTAAACAAAAATATAGTTTCTGCGCCAAAAAGATCAAATTATTACTTCGGAGGAGGTACGGAGCGGCGTTGCGTTCCGTGCGCTGTATTATCAGTTTGAGGTTGTTTAAACTAGATTATAGACTGGGAGCCGACTACACACTTTAATTGTAGGTACTATGTAAGTATTCAGATTTTTATAGTTATATTTTTTGTTTAAACATAGGATGAAATAAAATTCAAAAATCTAAGTGTAACAATTTCGTATATTTTTGTTACAAATCACATTTTTGGTACAATTTACACTCTATGAAATCAGATAAAATATGATTAGTATAAATCACAATTATTCATTAGAATCATGTGAAATTTCGCGGGGTAACTTTGTGCATCCACCTTAACCGAACTACAGAGAACAAGTCACAAAAAAAAACAATATAAGTAGTTCTCTCGTCGTCTAAAGTTGATAAGAATCCACTTTTTAATATTACATTCATAGTTCTATTAAAGTTCAGTCGGCTCTCAGTCTATATCTCTAAATAAAATATTTTGAGCGCAAGTTAAAATGACTTCTAATGGTATGCTTACTAAGTGCAAACTTGGTTGCAATTATGTAGCGCACGGAATGGCAACGCCGCTCCGTACCTCCTCCGAAGTAATAATTTGATCTTTTTGGCGCGGAAACTATATTTTTGTTTACTACGTGGAAACTACAAGAACTAGAGATTTGAATTTTTTTCTGCCTGTGGCAGCTATTATTTCTTATGTTTTAAGCTATAATACATAATCATATCTTCTTTCGTTCGGAAGATATGACATGAGCAGCTGGGGTGCCGTCACTCCAGCTTACACATATTTGTCGGTTTAATAACTTATAGAGTATTTTGACCAGAGGTTTGAAAAAAAATCTGCCAATGGCTGCTATTCTGCCTCAATTTTTAGGCTATGGTACATAATCATATCTTCTTTTGTTCGGAAGATATGACATGGCAGCTGGGGTGACGTCACTCCAGCTTACACACACGTTTTTTTATCATAGTTTCATCACTTTTTAAGTATTATCGTTCAGTTCTTTCCTTCCATGTGCAGCTATTATGCCTTATTTTTTTGACTATAGTCCAAAACCCTAACCTCACTGGTTTGCCTGCATTGAATGAGGAAGCTGGGGTGACGTCACTCCAGCTAACACATACTAAACGACTCATATTAACGAAGTTTTTGTGGCACCTAAATTAAGACTCGGAACTTTGATTGCTGCTATTATGCCTTTATTATTGGCATAGATTGAATTTTTCTATCACATATGAGGAAGCTGGAGTTATGCACATGAAAATTCACCCGTCAAAATATCAGCTTTTTTCAAAAAGTTGGTATGTTTTCTGTTCGTTGAAATCTCTACTTTCCGATGGTGAAAAAAAAATATTTGTTACTATTGTAAATCTTCTCAGAAAATGCAAAAAATCGAAAAAAACTCGGATTCGAATTTTCTTTTTAATTATTATATACAATTTTGAGCTACTTAAATTAAAATTTACACTTTAATTACTCGAAAAACGTAAGATTCCATGTTACATTGATAAAAAAAAATGCAAATCAAAATATACTACTGTATTTTAAGATAACTTATATACCTGAGTGACCTACGAAAAATTCTAGCCCATCAAAAGGTATTTCATAGAGAAGTGGGGAAGGGGCTAGGCGGGTCTGGGTCTTACTACATACATACCTACTATTTCGTAGCAGCTATTACAACCGCTAGGCTAACTAGCCAGTATTCGAATTTATTATATATAAATTATTAAAAATATATTTTTATTTTTAGCTATGTTTTTTATGTCTTTTAAGATATATTTTGAATGTATCTAAAATATATTTAAAATATATGAAATATACATGAAAATCGGCCAAAAGTTAGTTATTAAAAATATATATTTACGATATATTTTTTATAGATTTTTAATATATTTTTTATGTATTTTGAAATACATTTTTTTTTTCATGGGATTAACTAAATTTGTTTGTGCAAAATTAAGGAGATTATTATTTTTTACTCTTGTACTAAAATATTATTCAATTTTAATCTTTAGGTTATGTTACGTTAAGAATACTATTTTTTAAAGAAAATATTACTATTTTTATGTTTGAGTTGATTGATACAGATAAAAATAGAGATAGTATTTACCTTCCTATGCAAATTCGAAAAGTTTTTTTTTTAAGTAAAGTTGTCACAATTATTTTCAAGAAACTCAGCGGGCACTGGTATTCCGAATACTGGCTAGGCTAACGGTTGTAACAGCAGCTACGAAATAGTAGGTATGTATGTAGTAAGACCCAGACCCGCCTAGCCCCTTCCCCACTTCTCTATGAAATACCTTTTGATGGGCTAGAATTTTTCGTAGGTCACTCAGGTATATAAGTTATCTTAAAATAGTTATAAATAGGCATCTACGCATATAATTTAAAGAAGATTCGACAACTTTCTCCAAATATTGTAGATGTCTTATTAAATATAAATTTTATTAACTTATTTGTTTGTTAATTACAGTAGTATATTTTGATTTGCAATTTTTTTTTATCAATGTAACATGTAATCTTACGTTTTTCGAGTAATTAAAGTGTAAATTTTAATAAATAGCTCAAAATTGTATATAATAATTTAAAAAAAAATCGAATTTGAGTTTTTTTCGATTTTTTGCATTTTCTGAGAAGATTTACTATAGTAACATATGTTTTTTTTTCACCATCGGAAAGTAGAGATTTCAACGAACAGAAAACATACCAACTTTTTGAAAAAAGCTGCTATTTTGACGGGTGAATTTTCGATTGAAAATTAGGGTGCTTTTTCGATATTAATTCAAAATAAGGTGAAAAAATAAATATTTTTAATCAAATAAATTACAGCGTATTTGGGACAGAAAAAGGTGCGTTTTCACCAAATTTCGTGAAAACTAATGTTTGTAAAAGATAAAAATAAAAAACCAAAAACTTGGTTTTTTTGAATTTTTCACATAAATTTTGAGGTTATGTGAAAAAAGTGTAATAACAAAAGTTTTAGATCTTTTTACTACCTACAACTTTGCGATTTGACTTTTTTCCATAGGACTTGTAGTTTTGCCGGAAATCGAGAAAAACCGTTTTTTACCCTTAAAAACTCACCCCCATCCCCTTCCCGACCTCAGATCGCCCGTAAATTATTTTTCCTTTTATTTTTATAATATTCCCCTCCTTTTCTAATGGGTTTCATCCTACTATTTTTTTTTTCACTTTTTATTATTTTTAAAGGCCTACCCTGGTCTATATTGCCAGCATTTTTGGATTTTTTGTTTGTTTCTCTGTTTATTTGTGCACGCATCACGTGAAATGTACGAAACCAAAGCAAATAACTTTTATACATAAAAATTGTGCGTAACTTGAAGAATTACTTAGTTTTTATTTCATCGCAATCGGTTCACTTTATCAAAAGTTAGATGAATTTAAAGTGTTCAAGAAGTAAAATTATCACAACACACGCAATTCAGATATTCGGACAGTTGAACTCGATATTCGATAGATGGAGTTGTGCATTTGAAGTCATTTTCTGAATGGCGGTGATATTATTCGCCGCGAATGAATTATGACTATAGAAACAAAAATGGTAGGTAGGTAAGTAGGGTAGGCAGGAAGGTAAGTAGGGTAGGGTTGGCAGACAGATGACGGGCGCGAAGCCGCAGGCACAGCTAGTAAATAATATAAGTTTTTGACTTGTGTTCGGTGAATGGGGCGAAGGTCGTGAAGAAGAATAATAATTATTTTTTATGTGATGGAGCAGATGTTAGCACATCTGCATATAGTTTGGAGATTGGGGGATGTAGCAGTGGCGACGCTTCAGCATACGACACGCAGTTAAGGGCCATATTTTTTGTTGGCGTAATGAATGCCATCGCAATGACAGCATTTACTGTCACTTTCTTCTCTAATTCTACAAGGGTCAGCAGAATGCCTCTCCCCACACTTGAAGTACTGAGGGTTCGGCCTAAATTGTACCAATTGTAACTTTGTATGACCAAAATGACAACAATTAAAACATTGAATTGTTGGGAATGTATACAATTATACTGGCATGTAATTGTAACAACAAAACACACGTTTGACCGTCAAAGGTGAGCACGAGAAAGTTGCACGGGATAGTTTCCAAACAGAGATCGGTTCGTGAACTTTATAGATAAGACGCCTTGCCTTAATAACTTTCCCGCCTCCAGTGGGAACAGTCACATTTTCCATTATTTCTTCGGGAGACAATTCGGTAGGTACTATCTTCTTGTCGCTGGCACGACAGTCTTAAATTTGTTTGGCCCAAAACATAGCCACCTCCACGACTTCATCTGTGGCAGCACATAGATTACTCTGGTTGCATGTTTTGGGGCACAGAGGACACAGGACAGGAGGTGGAGCATGGTTTGCGACTCAGCATCACATGCACACCCTGCCACTGTTCCGTCGAGGTAACCTTATTTTGGCGAGGCTGGCGTTACACCTTTTTATCTGGGTTCTGAGGCGGTTCAGGTACATCCATGTAGACCACGGAAGGTTAGATCCTGCGGAAGATGCTCACTTGGAGGTAAATAATGTATTGGTGGGGGAAAAGTATTCTACCCCAGACTGCAGTGGGAGTGGGCCGGGTCTCCTGACATGGGAACCATCATTTTCAGGAAGCTGTGTCTGTTTTCCAGCCTTTGCGTTGGTAGTTGTGCACCGAATAGTGGGCGTCTGGCACTGACCTCTAACATACAGTACTTATATATTAGAGGTCAGTGGTGTCTGGTGTCACGCTCCTGCTTTTGATTCTCGACTGCACTCGCAACTTCCCTTTGGACGCGTAGAAGTGCTATCCCGGCTGTGTGGTACAGTACGGGGTTGGTTTGAGGTAGCCGGTAATTGTATTGTACGGCATGTGTGGTAAAGAAAGAAAGAAAAAATATTTATTTGTGACCCGCACAGGAGACACGAGAAAAAGCTTAAAATTAAACAATAATAAAAATAAAAACCCTGTGCTAGAAAAGGCTCCTATCTCAGCATATCCAGCGAAAAAAAGGGAACATCTACTTCCTTGACGTGGGCGGAACGGTGGTTGTTGGTTGATGTTAGGCGTCTGAGTAAATTGGTCCCGCAACAATTTACTCAGACGCCTACGTCTGAGTAAATTGTTGCGGGACCCGATTTATCACACAATAGAATTAAACATAAGAAATAAGAATAAAAAACACACGTTATTTGAATCGTAGTGTATCACGTGTCACGTACATTTCATACCACATAGTCTCCTTCCAGTCTTAACATTTTCATAAATAATAATAAAAATATATGAATATCGGCATTCTGTTATTAATCTCTTAATTCCGGAATTGAAATAACTATCAGAAGAATTGTTACGGAATTTCGGGATGCATGATAGTAGAAAGATACAAAAATCACGCGGAAATTTATCCGCAGTGCTGGCCTGTGCTGGCTAGTTAGATTCAGTACGCGGACAACGGACAAAAATCCGCGCGGCTAAAAATCGAAATGCGTGTTAAGTTTAGTTTTCCACATAAAATTAAAGGTAATGTAACTTTTCTCATGAAAATGTAACTTGATGTAACTTTATGAGATGTCTCATGTAATATTTAACTATTTGCCACTGGCAACTGGCAACACTGACTTAGTGTTTCTGTTTATTGATCGTGGAATTTGGAATTGTTTACTGACCTTTATTGTAAATATTATTGAATCCTAAATACGACCTCGACCTGCAGAATTGCAGATTTATAATAAGTGTAGTGTTTAATGTAGTTTATCATAGCTCTCTAGGCCTGCCCCGGCAGATAGCCTGACTTGACTTACCACCACGACAGAAGGAAGCCATCACTTATCCACTAAGAAAGCAAACACAATAATTACCAACCTTTTATTAGAATACCTTTGTTCCTAGATTATCTACAAGAATAAGATGTTCTAAAAGACAGCATTTTTTTATGAAGATGGAAAAACTGACAATATGCAGAATGTGTCTAGTGCAGAATGTTACCATGTATGTGGTCGCTAACAAGAACCTGCAGGCAATATATGAGAAGCTGACGGATATTCCAGTAAGTGTATCCTGCCCTACTAATATAATAAATGTGAAAATTTGTGAGCACGGATGGTTCTTACTCATACACACTAAAACTTGATTCAAAGTACCTTTAAAAAAAACAGACCTTATATATCTCAATAGCACAGGCTTTAAGGTCTAAATTTATATTTAGTACAAATTCCACATGGGCTGCTGTTAGTTACATAATTATTTGAAGACCACAATCAAATAAGCAGATGAAACAAATGCCTAAAATGACTCTTTGAATTCCGCCCATCTATCAAGTGTCACCACACTCATCGGTCCTGTGCTAAACACATCCAGTGAATTCCTGTGACCCTCACCAGGTTATCTGACCACCTTGAGGGCCTTACGCATGCTGCAATGCCTTTTGACTTTATGTGGACAGTTATACAATGGTTTTATTGCAGTTTTGTACTGAAGACAGACGACCAATGCTTGCTTGTTTGTTGTGCTGCGCTAAACTGCAGCAATGCTGTCGATTGCGGAGAAAATGTCTGGAAGCTGAGAAGCTGTTAGCTCAGATGTTGAATGAGGATTATGAGGTGAGGATAGACTGGTTGAAGGTGTAGTTCAACATACAACGTTATACATATCAAACTAGAATTAGTTTCTTGCGGAAGGCTGATTCAAACTTGGGCTGATAGCGAAGCCAAAGGTCTAATTAACCTGAATTCAACTAATTATATATTGAAAAAATAGTATGCCCTCAAACATAGTAAGTTTTTAGCTTTCTAGTGCTTCAGGAAGTTCCCTAGAGGTTTTGATGATGATCAGTGAGTGAAAAAGCTTATTCAAAACTGTTGAAAAGAATAAACTTTAGCCTTAAATGCATCATGCATTCAAAGACAGGTCAAGAAAAGAGAGGGGCAGTTTATTGTATAAGTTGATAGCGAGCCAAATGAGACATGGACCTTACGAACACGGTGGGCAGGTATTTTGTGTTTATTCTGCGTATTTGTTGAGCTAATACTGTTAAAAACCTTTTACAGATAAAACCTCTGCTAAACCGTAACCAGTTAGACTTCAGTGGGTACATTATAAGTCCAACAGAATACTTCAGCTTTCCTGACGAAAATCAAACTGAAAAAAAAATTATCAAAGAAGAATTACCAGATGTTTGTGAGGGACAATTTGATGAAAATCCAGCCGGTACGTTCTTAATTTTTTTTAAAGATATTAAGATCAGATTAGTGACATGAGATGCGTTTTAATTTATGACATTTTATACCATTTTTTTAATTATTGGTATTTAACACCGTTTGTTTATTTTAATTTAGGACATTGGATTTGTTTTAGTTTTTTTTTATTTATGTCATTGTATATGTTTTAATTTATGTCTGACATACATTATAATTTTTTATTTATGACATATAAATTCAAATTGTAAATTTAATTTAGGTAATTTTTAACATTGTATTATTTTAATAATTTTTGTAATTTTAATTTTGCATGCCTAAATTGGTGGAACACGGTTGACTGCTCATTCGCCTGACATCTGGAAGTGTATTTTTTTTGTGCTGTGTTGAGCAATAAATGAATTTGAATGATTAATTATGTTGAAAATGGTCATACAAGCTTTATTACATTTATTAACATATATACAATTGAATATTCTAAAAACTAAACAAACCTATACAAAATGGAGACGAAAAAGATCATTGTGTATCAAAAAATTCGTCCACATCGATGTCATGATCTACAAGAAAAAACAATAGCTATACAGGATGTCACCGAAACCGACGCGAAAAGAAGCACCATGGATTCAGTACATGATTCTAAATGTTATTAAATAAATAAATTATTAATTATAAAATCTATTTTTAAAACAAGTCTTTTTCGTATTCTTCTCAGCAAACACTTTCATTTGATACCCGTATCATGGGAGTGCACAAAAATTTACTGGTCCGCCATCATAGGCCGTCCGCCATATTGGATTTGTAATGACGTCACTTAGCTAACCATGCATTGTCATTAAATGATAAATGATTTTATTTCTGTAAGTTGGTTTGTACAAACACTTTTACATGTCGATCATATTTTTAAAACTAGATGAGGTCTGATTCAAACTTAACATGTATGCAAAACTTCATCTTAATCAGTGGAGGATAACTGCTTTAAATTTAAAATTCAGTTACAAGATTTGACCCGAACACACTTAGATACACACATACATACATTGCAAGTTATAAAAGCTTGTAAAATAAACACCGCTGAGACAGAAAATGTTGCTCTTGACTTGAGTATTTTTGTTTCTTCACAGATTTTAAACATGAATTTAGAGACATAGAAAATGTAAAAATACAACCCTACCCTTCTAAATCAGAAGATGACGTACCATTGATGGCAATTAAAACAGAGATGGAAGAAGAACAAGAAGTGCCCCAGAAGAAACGAAAAGCTAACAATACGATGAGTAAGTATCTCTGCCAATACGAGCGAAAGAAGCGGGGCACTACCAACTTTTTCTCGAAACATTTGGTCGTATTTTCAAAACCTCATTGTTTCGGTCTGGTCTAATAGTATATATCCCTTTTTGCAGGATAAGATGTAGTTAGCGGACTCATCAAACACACATAGATTTAATTGCATTAGAGTTATCAATACCATCTTTCACTCAATCACTGATGATCATTAAAATGTCTAGGGAACGCCCTAAAGTTTTAGAGAGCTGAAATTTTGAGACCGTCGCGGTCGGGTGGCTGGACCAAACAAAAATTTGTCTTTGCAATTATGGACGATGTTATGATGACGAACAACTACCGGAAAGGAAATACATTGTAAAGAACGGCACGGTTGACATCTGTCGGGCATGTCACCGGCCGGGGCATAGATTTATGTTTTTTTTGCTACGCAAGGCCGGGGGAACCTATCCGTCACATTATCTCCGGTTGTTCTAGTCTAGCTAACGGACACTATTTGAATAGACACAACCTTATAGCCAGGATTATCCATCAGCAACTTGCTCTTAAATACAATCTTGTGGAATCGGAAGTGCCTTACTATGAGTACGTGCCCGACCCAGTTCTCGAAAATGGTAATGTCAAGTTATATTGGGACGGTCCATCATCACTGACAGGACTATTGTTGCCAATAAACCTGACATAGTGGTGTTAGACCGACTAGAGCGTCGCGCAATGATTGTTGCTATAGCGGTCCCCCATGACGAGAACCTCGTGGAGGCTGAGAGAGGTAAGAAAAGTATCTTGATCTGGCTCGTGAGGTTGTCGACATGTGGGATGTAAATACAGCAGTCATTGTGTCGGTAGTCGTGACGGCCAATGGCATAATAGCCAAGAGCCTCGACGAACATCTGAAGAGGCTCTCGTTGGGCAGCTGGATCAAGAGCTTGGTCCAGAAAGTGGAACTCCTGGACACGGCACGTATAGTCAGGTGGTTCCTCAGGTGAGCCCTGACCACCGGTAGCTTGGACCCTGTTCCCTATACCGGTGCGGTGGGCTACTATTTTTGTATTTTTATGTAGTTAACTTTTAGTGAAAAAGATCACCTGTTTCCTGTAATATTTATAGAAAACTGTATGACAGGAGACAGGCCCTTCCGTTTACAATGAGACAGCGTATAGGCAGTACATGTATGCCGATGTTTGTTGGAAATAGCTAGTTATGTAATAAGGAATACATGCAAAAGTAGGAACAAGTTGGTAATTAAAAGAAAATTACTGTAGGTGTGGGTGTACTGTGTAGGCGTATTGTGTATATGTGTTGTGTGATGTGTGTGTGCGTGTGATTGCTCGTGAGTGTACAGATTTCACTGTAGTATATCGGTTGTACAAGATGGCTTTCGGTATCACTATATGAGAGTTTCAACAGCCATACACGCAATAGTAGCTTACACTTTGAGAACGAATGCTCGTTATTTTTGAGTACCTAGTTTGTTCGCTTTGTTGTAAAGACGAGGACCGAGAACATAGAAACGAAATTGAATAGGTACATGAGACCATGTGCACTGTTTAATTCCTATTTTACTATTTACTTACTATAATGAAATATTTGCTACCTTTGCGTTAAGAAAATCAAAGGATTAAAGTAGTCAAGACATTTTGACGGCAAGTTGGCTGACTTCTTCCAAGTTTTCATAGTTTTAGCGTATAATTTCATTAACCGCATTGTTAATGTAAATATATACTACCTGTTTGCTACCATAACATATATTTTTTAAATAACTTTATGAAGCTCCTATAAAAAGTTATGAGTTAACGTTAGTTTAGAAAGTGCCTGCAAAACCATGCTGTCTGTATGTCACCAGGCTGTATCTCATGACCTTGATAGCTAGACAGTTGAAATTTTCACAGATTATGTATTTCTGTTGCCGCTATAACAACAAATACTAAAAACAATATATTTAAGTAGGTACAACAAATGTAATTTTTTTTGGCGATTTTTGCGATAATGGTACGGAACCCTACGTGCGCAAGTCCGACTCGCACTTGCTTCATAAACCTACAATTCTAAAAAGCTCTATTCTATACAGTATATACTTTTATACGAATAAGTTTGAGTCTTTACCTTAACCTTAAAGTTTTCGTTGCCGCTCGCAACGAAAACTTTAAGGTTACACTAGTCGAAATTTTTTCCATACAAACTTAGTCTAGGGATTAATCCACTATTTGACGATTTACGTTCAAAATAAAAAACGATATCAATTTGTCTCATCAATATCTAGCCCTGTATGGAAGCAAAAAAGTAAAAAAATAAAATATTTGAAAGTTATGAGCGTCGAAAGTTCCACATTTCGACACTAATTTTAACGCATTTTTGGGCGCAAATAAATACCATAAGAAGACGGAAAATTGAAAAACGGCCACCATACAGGGATAGATTAGTAGTTCAACGATGCAAATAATTTAATTTTGAAAGATACGTTTAGCCGTTTTTCATGATATCCAGACTCCCAAAGGTCTGATTATAAAATTTCGCGCGCTCGGTTTCGTCCTAAATCATTATCCATTTCGCTACAAGTTAGGCAAAAGTGTGTATTCGTACGCGAACTAGCTTCCTACTGCTCATCACAGCATCTATCTCTTCCGCACGTGTTGTCGGTTGATATAAAATGCATTTTAACCCCGCGCACAAAATAGTTCGTGCCGTCGACTAGTGTAACCTTAATTCACATTTCAAAGATTATTTGAACGAATCATTTAAAAATGATTGCAATAGATGGCGTGGTTTTATATTTCTGAGGCATGCCACTCCATTTTTAAAAATTTGTGTTGTAACACATTTTGGTACAATGAAACTGTAAAAACGTGCAAAAAAATACTATAAATCAAATCGTCACTGTATTTAAAGAAAAAATAGACACGAACTTAGAAAACCTTTTTACTTGCAAGTCACTGCTAACACCATCTATAGCCGTGGAACACATCCGAACGTGATCGAATTACCTATAAGAATAATCATCTTAATCAGACAGAAAACGCTAGTAACTTCGGCATGGTTTCTTTGTATGGGATGAGACATCTGTATGTAAGTAATATATTATCTGTGGTAGTGCACACAAAAATAACGATAAAATTGTGAAATATGTAAGTGTCACCCTCGAACCGCATACGACAGTAAATGTCGCGTTTGATTGATGCTAACGGATACCCGATGACGGGTTTGTTAATACTAGATGTTAAAAAATCTTTTTTACTTGAACATAACCGGTGAAATGAGACGAGAGTGTACAGTTCACCTTAGTACAACTAGGGTGAACTGTACACATCTGCGTACCCCTTAAGAGCGTACTGGCGTGATGTTATGTTATAAAATGGTATAAACAATAAACAGGCATGCGATTGCAGCAAACCCGATGGTTTTGCCGTTATTTATTGAAGAGTTCCATTGTATATCTTCGAAGTTCATCATCAGATCTTCACCAAATTAAAATGGGACTAATTTCGGAACATACTCTATCAAACAAAACAATTGAATAATTGTCTAAATCGGTCCACAATTGACGGAGATCAAACTGAAACTCGAACATAGAACCTCCTTTTTGGAAAGTCGGTTAAAATAAAAGCGACACCATTTCGACTTTCATTCCCAAGTCCCAGGGAATACATTGTGTTGTCAGAGCTGGTCTTGAATTGCCCCTGTCCTCTCATATAAGTCTCGCAGATATAGTTCTCGCCAAACTTCTTGGCCGCCCTGAAGTTGGCTACAATGGCTGCGCAATAGAACATCTCATACAAAAACAGCACCGTTTCGTGCCTCGCGCATCCGGTAAACCAACTTCTTGGCCGCCCTGAAGTATAGACCAAGGAGAGTCAATTGACGTGCTTTCATTTCGCTCTCCACAATTATCAGTTCCCCTTGCGCAAGCAGCCCTCTCACGTTCTGGTGCTCACTCTATGTTGAGTGCGGATCGTCATGTTATTAGCAGGTCTTGCGGTGCTAGTCGAAAGGTTCTCACGTAGTACGATCCTTCGCATCGGTATCATCAACATCATCGGTAGCTGATTTCACACGTACCAGCCCGGGTAATGGTAGGCGCCGAGATTCAGTAGGATCGCATGACAAATCGCATTAATTATTCTTGCTTGATTCCAAGATTAGGTTTTCTTGGCAGATTCATTGTGCTGGGTTGAGCGTCCTTCCACATCAGTATTTTTGACTGGCGACCTAGGTATCAGCACAGTCTGCAATCTGTTTGATTTGACGTAAGATATATAGATATTAAGACAAGCATACAAATTGTGAAACACTAGCTTCTAATCTCGGCTTCGCCACCGTGATAGTAGTTTATAGAACTGTTGCATAATAATAGTGTTAACACACACTCGAATTTGGTACGGCCGGACCACGGATTTGTGGGCGGGGTTAGTCCGGCCGTACCAAATCCGAACGTGTGTTAGCACTATAAGGGGTATTAAAACATGAGTGTGTGTGTTTCTTTTTCTAATTTGGACACTCGTCTTTTGGCAGTGTGTTTATTTGCACTCAGAAAAATTACGTTGAATATACTGTTAATTGAAATAATAACTAAACATGGACTTTGAAAATATTACTTACCGAAAACCAAGCAGAGCTAGTTCTTTGGGTGACATAAGCAATATTCATTCGATACGACAATGATGAGTTTACCAAACATTGCACGACTTAAATGAAAAAATTAACACATCAACAGATGATCTTCTAAGCGCTAACCATGAGATTGAAAACCTAAACTCAGAGAATATTCGCTTGAAAGCAGACCTCCAAAACTCTTTAAAATTATAGACTAATATAAAAGATTAACACTACATTTTATAGAAAAAGTTTAACACCCAAACTTGGAGGAAATTAATTCAGAAAAAGACCTTACAAAGTCCTACAGTGTTTCCAGAATCAAATAACTCCAATCAAAACTTAAATAATGCCTTAAGTCCTGCAGCCGAATTGCGTAAGTATATTATCCAAAGCAAAAGAATCGATTCTTTCCCAAAACCGACTTTACGTAGTGCATATTGATACGAAAAGTCGTTTTTGGGAAGGAATCGATTCTTTTGCTTTGGATAATATACTTACGCAATTCGGCGGCTGAACCACATGGATCTACACAGAATATGTTATGGGATCACAGCTCAAAAACGTCACCCCCATCTGATGAACCTCTGGAACCGCTTGTTTTATCTCGATACAAAAATGGTTCATTACTGAAAGGCGATCTATGAAGATAATGCGATAATGAAGAGCAGATACAAAACTAATAAAAAGGCTACTAAATCTGAAAGAAGAAGAATTATTATTTTGGCAGTTAACCAATGCTATGAAAAATTAAGATCAAAAATTTCTTTATTCAATTATTATTTCGTTTATTCAAATATGTACACATTTTAAATTTACATTTTTAAATATTTCTTTATAAAAACAAATCATAAAAAAAAAACATTTAAAAATATAAAAAATAATGGTTGTCCGCCGGCATCGGGAACAGGGTCCAAGCTACCGGTGGTTAGGGCTCCAGAGACAGGAACCTCCTCACAATGCGAGCCGTATCGAGGAGTACTGCCTTCTGTATCAGACCTTTGATCCAACCGCCCAATGACAGCCTCGACAGATGGTCGTCGAGGCTCTTGGCCATCAGGCCGTTGGCCGTAACGACAATCGGCACAATGATCGCCGAGTCCACATTCCACATGTCGACAACCTCGTGTGCTAAGTCAAGATACTTGATTTGTTTCTCTTTCTCAGCTTTCACGAGGTTCTCGTCATGCGGGATGGTGACATCGATTATCATTGTGCGGCGCGCTAATCGGTCTATCACCACTATATCTGGCTTATTGGCAACAATAGTCCTATCAGTGATGATAGACCGATCCCAGTACAACGTGACATGGTCATTTTCGAGAACTGGGTCGGGCACATACTTGTAATACGGTACCTCCGATTCCACTAGATTGTACTTTAAAGCAAGTTGCTGGTGAACAATCTTGGCCACTTGGTTATGCCTGTGTAAGTACTCGCCGTTAGCCAGACGAGAACAACCAGAGATAATATGTCTGATGGATTCACCCGGACGGTGGCATGCCCGACATATGTCAACCGTCCCGTCCTTCATTAAATGTCTCCGGTAGTTATTCGTCAGGATAACTTCGTCCATAATTGCACAGACAAAACCTTCAGTTTCCCCGAAAAGGTCGCCGAAACGTAGCCAGGATACGGACGCTGGGAAATCTACATCGGGCCCATGAATAGCCCGATAGAAGCGCCCGTGTAGCTCCTTGCCTTGCCATACCTCTTTGCGTTCATCAGTCGATAGTATTACAGGCTTGCGCCAGTTCTCTTTAGCCATGGACAACGGGGTGAGTCCCTTGTCCACTGCGACCACATCCCGGTGCATACCCACTTCAGCTTTTGAAAAGTATTCTCTGAGGCTGCACACCTCGCGGTTGTGAAGAGTCTTGGCGTTTAAAAAGCCTCGACCCCCACACTTCCGCGGGATGTACAGTCTCATCACCGATGATCGTGGGTGATGCATCCGGTTTGCAGTCAGCAGTGTCCGGACCCTCCTGTCGAGGGCGTCAAGCTCGGTCTGAGTCCATTTGAGTATGCCGAAAGAGTACATCAAAACCGGCATGACCCAACTGTTGAAGGCGCGCACCTTATTGCCGCCCGACAAAAGGCTATTTAATACCTTTTTCAGGCGGCCAAAAAAACGCTCCTTCAGCAGTTGCTTCATGTCAGTACTGTTGATGCCCAACGCTTCCGACATACCCAATCGGTCGAGGAGAGGTGTCTAAGGTGTATGGAATCAGAGAGTTGAATTCCCTCGGATTCCATAATCTCCCCTTGCTTTACATGCATGACTGCACATTTTTCCACACCAAATTCCATCCTGATGGAGTTACTGAAGTTTTCAGTTACCTTCAGTAGCTCCGTCAGTTGGAATTTATTGGGGGTAAAGAGTTTCAGATCATCCATGTAAAGGAGGTGAGATATGACCTGACCACCTCTTCTCAACCGATAGCCCAGTCCTGAATCCTCCAGCAGTGTACTTAGAGGATTATTAGCATTAGCAGCAGCAAAACCCGAAATAAAAAAATTGAATAGTAGTGATTTTATAGTTATATACTTGAATGAACTAATGATAAAAACCCTCATGAGCTTTAGTTTTCCCTTAGGCGCAGGCCACACAGAAAAAGTTGTCGGGCGCGGACTTGGCACGGGCGGCTTCCTATTCCATTAAAATTAAAAATAAAGTGCAATTTAGGACACACAGTATGTCGTTGCTCAGACGTGGTTATGACGACATACCGTGTGTCCTAAATTGCACTTTATTTATTACAGGATTTTGTGATATCAGTACCCAAACTGACTTGGTAATTGAGACTGACATGGTTATTTGTACCAGAATCATCTAGTGAATATTTTCGTCTGCAAAAAAATTTGAATACTGCACCAAAATATTAACGGTCTGATAAACAAATCAGATTTATTACTTGCATCATTAAAATCATTGGAAAGTGTACAAGATATAAAAGTGTTGGGCATAAGTGCATAACTGAGCACAACATGTCTAGTAGTTACTTATTTTCTCTAAACTTTCCGAATTACTCTGTGGGCTCGGTGTTTAATCGCAAGAAGCGTCGAGGTGGATCTTGTATTCTCGTTCATAACTCACTAGAATTTGTTCTTATCAACGATGTAAAAAATTATTCAATTGAGGGTGTTTTTGAATGCTCAGGTGTACATTTGACTGACCATAAATTTTATATTTTCTGCATTTATAGACCACCCAAGGTCAATGCTGAACACATTAATAAGTTCTTCACAGCACTTGACTCTCTGTTGAATCGGTTCTGTCTTGGTAAAATAAGGTTATGCTCTGTGGTGATTTTAAAAGTAAAGAATCTACTGAGCTTTATCAAATAATGTCTTCATTTAACCTTAAATTAGGAATTAAAGTACCAACCAGGGTGGTTAGTGGCACATGCATTGACAATTTCATGATTAACATACGCGGCTGCGAAGCAAATGTCTTAGAACTCGCATTATCTGACTACACCGCGCAGATACTCACATGTCCAGTAAACCCCAGTTACTCTCTAAAATATTGGTTCATTCAAAAACGGGACTACACCAAAGAAAATATGGATTTTTTTTATGAATGTATACCTAAATGCCTTAAGTTTCAATGATGTGTTTGATAGTGATGACCCAAATATAGCGATCGATTATTTTTATGACCTGTTCGGTCTATTTTATAACTTATGTTTCACGCCATGCAAATTTAAAAAGCATATTAACAAATTACAAATTAATTAATTATACACAGTTTCAAGGAAATAAGGCAATGAATTACAGGAGAAAATGTCAGGCATACAATACTTTATATTATTACAATTAAAAGAAATAAATAGATCAATACATGTCAAACAGTGCAAAAATAGATACATGTACGATTAGATTAACAACTATTATTATTTTTCTACGTATTTTCTTTAGTTTATTTAAAAAAATATTATTGTTAGAAATTTCGTGTAAGTAATTAGGTAAATGATTAAACATTGCGTGGAGAAATGCTCATGCATACTGCACTACCACGGGGAGATAGTGCAGTTATGTGGGACTCTAAGCCACTAAAACTCCACGGTGTCCTCCAGTGCCGCTTATGGCGGGAACACGGGCACGCGTTAGCACTCACCGCGAACCCGCCGCGTGGGAGTACCCCCCATCACCGGCGCACAAGAACACACTGTACGCCGTGACCACCTTAGGGACCAATTCAGCACATAGGTGCCAGACGACCCCGTGTATGGCACCCTTGGTCCCACTGTGACGGGTCAAGGTCAATGGCCCCGCCACCTATCATTTTGCGGCCGCAGAGGATAGGGAGAGCGGCTAACGCTATACCGACACTCCTTCTCCCCTGCGGCCCCACCGCGTCCGCCATCAGACGGTGGCGACCCCGTCTAGGTCGCGGCAAGTAGGGAGAGCGGCGCACCGCAATACCGGCACTCCTCTTCCGCCGCGGCCTCCAACCCTCAGCCGCGATATCGTATGGGACCTGGGAAACTCCATAAGACATCGCGGCCCGCCTCAGTTGCGATGTCGCCTGATAACAAGGGGCACCGCAACCTACTATTTGGCCGCTACGTCGTCGGCTTAATCGGCAAAAGCCCTGACGAGCGGCCCCTCCTCGGGTTCCTCTTCGCTTCACCGTGGGTGACCAAGTCACGGTTACTGAGCCCCCCCGCCTCGACAAAGCGGGAACCCACCGGGGGGGGGGAAATGATTAAACACTCTAGGAATCATACAAAATACACTATTATTCAAAAGTGCAGTTCTATTAGAAATAAAGCTTAATTTAAATCGGTGCCTCTGACTTTTTAATTTAATAAAAGAACCGCTTTTATTTCTGACAAACATAATCATGTCCAATATATATAGTTGCCCCAGAACATGACACCATACATTAATAATGGGTTAACATAACCATGATATGCTGTTAGAACTGCGGTCGTATTAACAGTTTCCGATAACATGTAGATAGCATATGAATATTGACAAGAACCTTGCTACATTTACTTGTTAAATTTTTGTGTCTATGTATGTATTGTGTCAATTTCTTTTAAGGACGCTATTACATTTTTCTACAAATAACAGTGCTTTTCAGGTACCATTTTAATGTATATGCAATCATAGATGTGATGATATCATGGTCTTAATTTAAAGATAATTTATTCAACTCCAGATTGGCATCAGAAAAATTGTATGACATCATACAAAATTTTCGCACAAATACGTTTTCCCCATCACAATAATCGCAAAAACATTAAAAAAGTAGGGTCCGAATAGGTCCCAGTTTAGGTAAATTTACAGCATATTTTATCTTTAAAATTATAAGAAATTGCGGTATATATAGTCCTTTGCAGGTTCAGCTAATTATTTTTTACCTAAATCCTTATATTTTTTAATTATTAGCTAAAATAAAAACACTTGCCGACGTCTTCATACATTTTGCTCTAAGGGTTCATCATTCCGCGCTCAGAAGCGCTCGTGGAAGGACGGGCGTATCGCTCTGTCGCAAAAAATAAATACGATAAAAGTAACAGAAATATTGTAGTGTGCATGCGTTTGAGTACCTCCACGCGTCGTTTGTCGTGATCAAAAGGAGTTGATATTTTATCGTAACGAAAAAAAAGTATGTTTGAGTTTCCTATTATTATGAATGTGATTTAGAAATTATGTTGGGTAAGATCGGGATTTGGATAAGTGGTGTTAAGCAGTTGTTGACAAGGTTGACAAATGGATGGGTGGGGCAGCTCTTAGTAAGGTTAAGATTTGGATGGGTCAAGCTGTCGGCGGTGAAGTTTAGAAGTGGATGGGTGGGAGGATGGGTTATGATTTTAATCGATTTGTGTGTAGGTATGTATGTATAACGAATACGGGGCCAAAACCAAAACCAAAGATGGCGCCGAAAAAAAATAGGTAAATTTTCGTCATGGGTGTCATTTTCATGGATTTTGGGGTCGCTTAGATCGAATACGGGGTCAAAACCAAAATACAAGATGGCGCCGACGAAAATTTGACATCTTTTTGTCATGGGTGTCATTTTCAAAGTTTTTGGGGTCGCTTATATCGAATATGTGGTCAAAACCAAAATACAAGATAGAGCCGATAAAAAAATTACAACTTTTCGTCATGGATGTCATTTTCATGGTTTTTGGGGTGGCTTAGATCGAATATGGGGTCAAAACTAAAAATACAAGATGGCGCCGACGAAAATTTGACATCTGGCTTAGATCGAATATGGGGTCAAAACCAAAAATACAAGATGGCGCCGACGAAAATTTGACATCTTTTTGTCATGGGTGTCATTTTCATGGTTTTTGGGGTCGCAATCGAATATGTGGTCAAAACCAAAATACAAGATAGAGGCGATAAAAAAATTACAACTTTTCGTCATGGATGTCATTTTCATGGTTTTTGGGGTGGCTTAGATCGAATATGGGGTCAAAACCAAAAATACAAGATGGCGCCGACGAAAATTTGACATCTTTTTGTCATGGGTGTCATTTTCATGGTTTTTGGGGTCGCTTATATCGAATATGTGGTCAAAATACAAGATAGAGCCGATAAAAAAATGACAACTTTTCGTCATGGATGTCATTTTCATGGTTTTTGGGATGGCTTATATCGAATATGGGGTCAAAACCAAAATACAAGATGGCGCCGACGAAAATTTGACATCTTTTTGTCATGGGTGTCATTTTCATGGTTTTTGGGGTCGCTTAAATCGAATATGTGGTCAAAACCAAAATACAAGATAGAGCCGATAAAAAAATTACAACTTTTCGTCATGGATGTCATTTTCATGGTTTTAGGGATGGCTTAGATCGAATATGGGGTCAAAACCAAAATACAAGATGGCGCCGACGAAAATTTGACATCTTTTTGTCATGGGTGTCATTTTCATGGTTTTTGGGGTCGCTTATATCGAATATGTGGTCAAAACCAAAATACAAGATAGAGCCGATAAAAAAATTACAACTTTTCGTCATGGATGTCATTTTCATGGTTTTTGGGATGGCGCCGACGAAAATTGGACATCTTTTTGTCATGGGTGTCATTTTCATGGTTTTTGGGGTCGCTTATATCGAATATGTGGTCAAAACCAAAATACAAGATAGAGCCGATAAAAAAATGACAACTTTTCGTCATGGATGTCATTTTCATGGTTTTTGGGGTGGCTTAGATCGAATATGGGGTCAAAACCAAAATACAAGATGGCGCCGACGAAAATTTGATATCTTTTCGTCATGGGTGTAATTTTCATGGTTTTTGGGTAGTACATCATTAGCAGCTGCTCATTATGTAATGCTCCAAAAAAATTTGGATGATAATATTTTATATGTTCCATGTAATGCAAAATGTTCAAGTCATTTTTTTATGCTAGTGACCGGCAATTATTTCGTTTTAGGTATCTACTTATATCACGTGGCGTTTTTTTTTAAATACCTACTTATTACAACAAAGAGAATAATATTGGGTATACTAAATACATCTGTTTACCCCCTAAAACCGTACAAGCGTGATATTATATTATGGTATGGTGAAAACAATTCATGAACATACGATCACAGTAATCGCAGGTCATTTACTGTTTGTTATTGAAGAGTTACCTTTTCTATCTCCGAAGATCTTTATCAGATCCTAATATACACACATCAACACGGTCTAGGGATATTTTAAAAAAAGTGAATTACTATCAATGTGTTAATTATTTATATGACATGTATATATTCAAAAGATACGTTATTTAATATTCCACCATTTTTTAATAATGGTTAAGGTTCGTACCTCGATTAAAATTTCAGGATTTTATGGAAAAAAAATGAAGCATAGACGGAAACCGTACATGAATTAACTTTTAATTTATGAGTAAAAACTGAAAAAAATCATTTAATCTGTGTTTATAAACTTGAAGTTAGTAGTCTGAGAAAGCGCCCAGGATGTTCATACCACATCGGCAACGATTCGGCATGCTCAGAACAAGGTTGTCAATGTCTTGCTGCGGAATATTGTCCCATGTCCTTCTGAGGTGCGCAAAAAGTTGATCTTCTGTAGCCAGATTTTCAGGAACTTCCTTCAGAGCTCTTCTTTGCAGCATATCCCACGCATGCTCAATGGGATTTAGATCTGGCGATTGAGCAGGCCAGTCTAAGGCCCTAACATTGTGTGTATGTAACCAAGCTGCTACCGTTCTCGCCGTGTGTGCCCGGGCATTGTCGTGCATGAGCAGGTAATCTTGCCCCATTTGTGTTCTGTGGGGCAAGATTACGGGCTCCAGCACCTGTTGGACGTATCGTTCTGCCGTCATATTGCCCCGCACCCAAACGAGATCCGTCCGTCCTCCAAGATAATTCCTGCCCAAACCAAAATTGTTCCTCCTTGTTATGGGTGAACTTCCTGAGGGTTCTGAAGACGGCTCCATCGTCCAGGAACTCGCCAAACACGCGTCCTTCGTGAATCTGGATGGAAGCCGAACCTGGATTCATCCGTGAACAGCACATTGGACCATTGCTCACGGCCCCAGTCCACGTGGTTCCGAACCCATTCTAATCGTCGCACAGAGGGGTATTAGACCCTAAAACGTGGCCAAAATTATTTAACAATATTTTAAGAATATTTTGGTGCTTAAATAGCCTAATTAATTGATAAATCATGATTCAAAACCCAGTTGATGGCAAAATATCAATTGGAAAGGAATATAGGTGTTTGGAAAATTGAAAAGAAAAAAATATGTCAAATTCTTACATTTTTATTTTATTAAACATAAAAAACAACTATAAAACGGTAGGTTATATACTCCTAATCTTCTATAAATAAGGTGTGTTTGACAGAAACTTCGAGTCCAGCACTTGTTAATTTGGTAGTATCCAAATCTTTAATTTGGTCTTCAAAATGCTTAATTTATTCTTTCGTTATTTCGGGCGTTTCTTTGATAAATCTTATCCTCATGGGCCTGCAAAATCTGTGTGAAGATGGAGAGTTGTTGCGCCAAATGACATTTGCATTTGTCTTATCTGAGCTATGGTCATTATTGCGCTTGGAAACTATTTTAACAGGGACCAAACTTGACTGAAATATATTAGCATCTGTATTGCTTGAATTTTCAAACTTTTGCTTATATTCAGCTTGTTGTGATCCATCACATCCCCACTTATATATAAGTTCAAGTGTTGACAACTCCTCTACTGAAAAAGTAGAAATAACTTCCTCTAAATATAGTATCAATCGCTTAGCTGTGTGGTCCAGCAAAGCTTTCAGTTTTATTTCAGCACAGGTCTCAGATATGGTAATGCTTTCAGGATCTGGATAGCATTTATTTTTTCTTTTTGGAGGATGGTGTAGCTAGCATAGAACTTTTTATTTGTCTCACGCACTATATCGTACTGTCTCCTTGTTAAATTAGCTTCAACGAAAATGGATAACGCTGCAGTCGGTGTTATTTGTGTTGCTGGTAATGATTGCGTGTCACGTTTACGCAAGGCGATGCGGTACTCATGTCCACGGCCACGTGTCGATGTTTCTATAATTTTCTTTACAAAATTTGCTCCATCAGTATCTCCACGCTCTCGAAGTGCCATTTTTCCGGCATATAATAGCTCTCGAGCTTCGTGGCTTCCACGACGATTCTTAGTTTTTCTGCGTTTGCTTCGTTCAGACAAATCGTCAAAGTATTTTTTTGGGCGCCCTGCACCACCGCTAGAAAGTCTTTTCCGAGGTATTTCAAGAGTGCCTAAAAGCCATTGTTCGTAACTTTTTTTAAATTTCTGTTTAGTCCTGTTTGCTGCTTGCCATCTTGACTTAAAATCATGCTTAAATGTCGCAAATTTACGACGAAAAGCTTCTTTTTTTTCAACATCAAAAGAAGAGTCATTTGTTAACTCTTCTTCAAGTTCATCAAGTTTTTTAATCGTAAATCCATCAGAAGAATTATCGATTATGTTGTAAATATCCATTCGCGTCAACACTCGAGCCCCTGACGTTCCTACAACAATTAAAATCAAAAAATAAAATCACAACCGCAAAACAAACTTTGTTTTATGGAGATCTTAAAACATAAAAATAAGAGAAATCCATTTAAGAGGCAAAAAGTGGCAATGTTTCTTTCTATATAATATATCACAAATATATTTCCTACAAAACAATAAACTAGATATAATCCAATAACGCCCGATTATCTTACTTTAAGCTTTTTCTAAATTTGTTTGTGAGAATGATTAGTGAAAAATGACGCAGTTATACAAAAACACTATAACTCTACATAAAAACAAGCTATTTTAGAAATAACAATTTATTTGAATAAAACATACCTGGTTCTGCATTATCCATATTGAAAATATTCGCTAGAAACTCAATTTATAAATTTTATCAATTGATGAAAACTCGAAACTTTGCAAATACTCACTACAAAAATAAACGTGCAACCAACAGCGCAGTTGAAACTCGTCTGAGTACATGTGTTCTGACAAGAATTCGGTAAAAAATATGGCCGCCCATTGTTCCTTTATCACTTGGGAATCAGTAGATAAGGCTAATTACTAGGAAGCGGGACCTTTTTAAAATTGACTTATGGCCACGTTTTAGGGTCAAATACCCGTCTGTGCGTCGTCCACGATTGCCTCTCCGTAAAGGTGGGACCCGGAGTGGTCTACGAGAGCGTAGATTGCTTTCATGCAGTCGCCTTCTTACAGTTTGGTCACTCACAAGCACTTGGTGTTCTACTCGCAGCCTTTGGACCAATTGAGTCGCCGTTGCATTTGGTTGAGCTCGCGCAGTAATTTGCAAAAATCGGTCTTGTCTGGGGGTAGTGATGCGACTTGGCCCCCGGTGCCTCTCCGCTACTTCACCTGTGGCACGATAGCGTGTCCACAATCTTGAAATTACATTTTGGTGGGTCCCTATGGCCTCAGCAACATTACGCTGAACAGACCCAGCTTCCAGCATTCCCACAGCTCGTAACATCTCCGCCCTCGTCAAATATTGGCGTTGCATGGCTACAATACCTCAATTTTAACTTTATCTTTCGTTTAAAAATGAAAAAAAAACTGTAACTAAACGTAATTCGTATTGTTTTCCAAATTTCGTACAAATGAAAATTCCCTCTCCTACACATCAAGACATTTTTATGCCACCGAAACAAAAGAATTTTCAAAATTTTGAATTTGGAATTAGTCTGAGATAAATTACAAACAAATCGGTGTATAAAAGATTCCAATGCGGCCAGTACTTTTCGAGTTATTTAATTGAGTATGAAATATCCCTAGGCCGTGTTGATGTGTTTATTACACAATAAAACCTTGCCTGATAACACATACATTTATCGACGAAAACCCAATCAATCAGTAACCGGATCAGTAGTTTTTAAGAAAATCGCAGATACATACGGGTCGAATAAATAGAGAACCTCCTTTTTTTGAAGTCGGTTGAAAATAATAACAACTAACCTTCCTGAATCAACTTCAATAAAATTAAAAAATAATATCAAGGACCAACATTATTTGAGTGATGTATAAAATCGAGCGCTCAGTAGTTTCAATGAGTGCGTACGCGTAATGTTGCTGTGTGCGACTAGATACCTAAATTTGAGTTCGACGAAAATGTAACAGCGTCCTTAATGTATCAACTCTATTTCGAAACGTCATTAATTTTGTTTTGCTTAAATTTATTATTAAATTATTTAAGGTTAGCCATTTAATATTTTTGTCTAAGGTATTATTTATCTCTATTTGCATTTGTTTTTTGTCTCTTCCAGTAAATATAACTGTACTGTCATCAGCAAAAAGAACAGTATCATTAAACGTTAGTCCGTGTAGGTCATTTATATATATAATAAATAATAATGGCTCCAATACACTACCCTGTGGTATCCCAAAATTATTATTGTTGTAATTTGATTCGTAAGGAGTAAATGTTTTAGTTGAATTATTAAATTTTGTGATGTGTGTGTGTGAAACGTGGTAAATATCCCACTTTTAATGTTAGTGACCATGACAGTTTAAAAACTTATACTTGCATACCCACCCATATTCTGCAAATAAAAGATTTGAATTTGAATGAGTTTCATGCACTAATTTATCTACACTCATACATTGGGATTGAACCTACTAAATAAAAGAAAAAAGTCAAAAGAGTAAGAAACATCAGTACAGCAAAACGAATGGCGCCAAAACCCAGCACATCACCGCATTAACCGCGCATGCGCTAAAGCGGGCATTGCCACAGACAAGTCAAAAATGTTTTTTTTTTATATAGTTACTATAAAAATGGCGCGCCCCGCATATGCTTTCCATTACAAAAAAATAATTGATGTAAACTCCTTGGTGATATTAACTTCTTGGATTTGCTCTGTATCGTAATAGAAAAATATTGTTTTATAGCATTATTTTGCTAGAGAAAAAGTGTTATAATAAGATTTTATTTTTAAATTTCGTCATTGTGTTTATAAAGTATGTCAATATAAACTAGTTTTGAGTTTATAATTCGAATATTACGACATGAGAGTAGATATAAGTGTTTTATAATCCCAAGGGATTACTATACTGGGATAAAAAAGTAGCCTTTGTGCTATTATAGACTACAGTCTATTTCATCCAGATCCGTTCAGCCAATCTGGCGTGATTGGGTAAGAAACATACATCGATCTATTCATCCAAACTGTCGAATTTATAATATTAGTAGGTAATTAGTAAAAATATGTATTATTCTTTTTGCATCCACCAACAACTTAAACTTTAGTACTTACCATATTATTTATGATCACAGGGGCAACCGATGCAATGAACTCAGAAATAGATACTCAAAGAACAAAACTAGAAGATACAATTACAGCCCAGAAAAAGAAAACTGAACAACCGCATATGAAGAATACAACACCCAGCATTAGTAAAAGCATTATTATTACTCCTGTGGAAATAAATTGCTGTAATAATAGTGAAAAAGGTAAAGACAGTAATGATATACATTGTATAAAAGACAAACCGTTTAAATGTGAAATTTGTCAGCGTAGTTTTCCCGTAAACAGTCAATTAACAAATCATATTCGTCTACACACGGGGGAAAAACCTTATAAATGTGATATATGCCAGAGAAGGTTTTCAGTAAAAACTGCTTTAACAAAACATGTTCGTGTACACACGGGGGTAAAACCTTACAAATGTGATATATGTCAAAGTAGTTTTTCAGTAAAAACTACTTTAACAAGGCATATTCGCGTACACACTGGGGAAAAACCTTACGAATGTGATATATGTCAGCGTAGTTTTTCGGAAAAGAGTCATTTAACAGATCATATTCGTGTACACACGGGGGTAAAACCTTATAAATGTGATATATGTCAAAGTAGTTTTTCAGTAAAAACTTCTTTAACAAGTCATATTCGTGTACATACGGGGGAAAAACCTTACAAATGTGATATATGTCAAAGTAGTTTTTCAGTAAAAACTGCTTTAACAAGGCATATGCGCGTACACACTGGAGAAAAACCTTATGAATGTGATATCTGTCAGCGTAGTTTTTCGGAAAAGAGTCATTTAACAGATCATATTCGTGTACACACGGGCGAAAAACCTTTCAATTGTGAAATATGTCATCGTAGTTTTTCAGTAAAGTGTCATTTAAAAAATCATATTCGTTTACACACTGGGGTAAAACTTTATAAATGTGAAGTATGTCTGCGTAATTTTATTCATAGAAGTTCGTTAACAAAGCATATTCGTGTACACACGGGGGAAAAACCTCACAAATGTGATATATGTCAGCGTAATTTTTCAGTAAAGAGTGCTTTAACAAAACATATTCGGGTACACACGGGGGAAAAACCTTTCAAATGTGAAACATGTCATCGTAGTTTTACTACTAAATGTGTTTTAACGAAGCATATTCTTATACACACTGGTGATAAACCTTACAAATGCGAAATTTGTCAGCGTAGTTTTGTTCAAAAATATCATTTGACAAGGCATATTCGTGTACATACTAGGGAAAAGCCTTTTAAATGTGAAATATGTTCTCGCTGTTTTAGTGATAAGAGAGATTTAAAAAAACATATGCATTTGCACACTGGTGAAATACTTTAAAAATGAAATTAAAAACAAATATGTTTTGCACGAAAATCATAGTTGAAACAATTTTTTTTTTTACACTGAGATGCTTAGAACCTAAGGGTCTAAGGTTTTATGCATATCACTGCCTAGAATTGTTGTGACTTGACGGTTCTAAGCAGAGTTAATCAGATTTAAGTGTTGCGTTATTAAAGGAATTTTGCAAAAACATTAAATGGTAAAATAGTGTCAATTTTATAAGTATAAATATGTGTTTATTATAAAATAGGCCTTTACAATATACTGAATTTTAGTATAATTAGTAGGTATAATTTATTTATTTTCTCGGAACCCGGTAGGTTCAGCGCCAGAACATAGTGTAGTGTAAACAGAGACGACTATCAGTGACGTTATAAAGTGTGATAAACAATGGTAAATTTTTAGTGTAAACAAACACGTCTAACTGTAATATAGGCCGACCGCTTAACTGAGAACATTTTGAAGTATCTGTGCGGTACGAAAGGGGTGTATATATTTATTAAAACTTCATGCAACATAAAAGTAAACAGGCGGTAGTGTCACCGCGAGTGTCGTGATCTATCGGACGATAGATCGCTGATGGGTATGAACATCTCTCTTGCTACCGGGTCTCAGTTAAGCGGTTAAGCGGATAGTCTAATTAGACATGTTTAGCACTTTCAATAAGTAACGTTTGTCTCTTGTCTCGTAAGTTGTAAATAAGATCTCTACTTTGTTTGAATCTCATAAGTCTAACAAGACTACTAGTCCATTTAGTATGTAATGTTTATATATTCCAGTTGGAATCTAGCTATAAACCCTGAAAATTGTAAACAGAACCCTAGCGAGAGGCCGTAATTTCATCTGGAATTGCTAAATTATTTGAACGACACAAAGGGTAATGTGGTTAATCGCTGTGATTGGCCAATGCGAATTTGTGGGCGTGGCTTCTTTTAGCAATTAAACTGTAAATTAAGCGCCATTTTGTACGAATAACAGTGCCCTGGCTGAAGGCTCTAGTTAGTTTCAAAGGAAAGCCCGGAGAAGCAGTAGCCAAACACTCTGCTTGAAGAGCGACACGACATTGAAAAAATATACACATTATAATAATAAACAGTCTGTTGTCAATCGTCGTGTAAGAAACTTGAAAAATAAAAGAAGTTCTCTTGTCAAGATGTGTTTTTTTTTTCATTCTGGCCTGGTGTTCACTTCATACGCGCGAAAAACATAACCCTTTCCTTGCATTCGGGTAATAAATAATCATATTTGAGATTCTCGCAAGCCCATACATTTGAATTTGATATATCACGATATACAAGCTTGCATTTTTTTTTCTTAATTTTCTAGAAAAATTAGTCCCATGTTTAGAATTCATTTATTTACGTTACACGGCCGTCTTGGGGTCACCGACTTACAAATGTGTACTGGACAGACAGGCAGACAAACAACGAAGTTATCCTTGGGTTTCGTTTTTAACCCCCCACGGAAAAAGAGGGGCAATTCGCGGGGAGGGAGGGGGAAATTCAGTCTGTGGCATCATAGTCCTATACAGATGAACCGATGACCGAAAATAAATTAGGTAGGTGTTATTTATTATTATTTTATATTTATTTTCCTGTATTATCCCACTGCAGGGCAAAGGCCTCCCTTTCCTCATGCCATTTCGCCCGGTTTTGAGCAAGTGTAGACCAGTCCTTTCTGTAGATGTCAAGCTAGTCCCGTCATCTTCCCTTTGGTCTGCCGCGATGTCGCCGTACATTTTCAGGGGAAGTACGCCCTATGTCAAGCACTTCTGGTCGTACATCTCTAACCGAAAGAAAGGTTCTGGAATCCCAGCTAACATGCAGTACAAAAATAAATCATCCAACTGCCCCGCTGAAATATGTTCACTGTTTTCTTCCTTCTTCAACTCGGTATACGAGTCCTCAACTTTTGACCCTTAAACCTGGACACCCCCAGAACCCCTTGACGAGAATTCTGTATGCATTCCGGATATCTACCTCGAAAAGAGTGTCATACTTAAGGCACTCACTTCATTAGACTTAACTAAGGGAGCTGGACCGGATGGCCTGCCCCCTTCTTTCTTTAAGAACACTGCACAAACCATCTGGGTACCGTTATACATACTATTTAATAAATGTCTCAGGGAAGGGATTTTCCCTTGTGTTTGGAAGAGGGCGTTCATTACGCCCATTCACAAAAGTGATGACAAAGGTAACGTTGAGAATTATCGACCCATATCCATCTTGTCCACCTTGTCTAAGCTCTTTGAGGGTCTAGTGCACGGCCACTTATTTCCACAGTTAAATCACCTAATTGTACCCGAGCAACATGGTTTCGTTAAATCCAAATCTACCACCACAAACTTAATCATTTTCACTCAATTCTTATTTGAAAACATGGACATGCGCATGCAGGTTGATGCTGTGTACACTGATTTTCAGAAAGCTTTTGACAAGGTGGACCATAAATTGCTTCTCGATAAAATTGCTTTCAATGGCATAACTTACTCAGATGGTTTGCTTCATATATATTTAATAGGACACAAAAGATTGTTATTAATGGATTCGAGTCTGAGTATGTGGTTGTCTAATCAGGTGTGCCTCAAGAATCTGTCTTCGGCCCATTGCTTTTTATCTTATTTATAAACGATATAAAATCCTATAAAGTCAACTCTGAATTTTTAATGTACGCCGATGACATTCAAATCTATAAGGCTTGTGCAAACTCTCGGGACTATTTGCTACTACAAGAGGACTTATGCAGGCTTTCACAATACTGTCTGGTTAATAAACTTCATCTTAGTCTTCCAAAATGTCACTTCATTTCTTTTACCAAAAACAAAAATACTATCAACTTCCTACCTTGAACGATATACAATTGAAAAAAACTGAGTGCACACGTGATCTTGGCGTACTGCTTGATTGCAAATTACACCTAGACACCCATATCTATAACATAATTAACAAAGCCTTTCAGATGTAGCCTTCTACTTTTCTCTTCTTATATAAAACACTAGTCCGTTCACAATTGGAATACGCGGTACCCATCTGGTGCCCGTATTATGATAAATATAAGCACGCAATAGAAATGGTTCAGAAAAAATTTCTTCGTGCCACGCACTTCAAATGCTTCCGTACTAGGATTCCCTATGCGGACTTGCTAAAGCATTATAAGGTATTGAGCTTGGATTCCAGACGTTTATTGATCATGGTTGTGATGCTGTACGGTATATGCAATAACAAATACAATTGTACTGAGCTGACGAATGGATTATGTTACGTAGTACCAAGAACTGTTTTTCGACGGGAGGTGCAAGCACCTCGACTATTCTACACTGCGCGATGTAGAACGAATGCTGGGGTGCGGGCCCCTCTCCGCCGACTTTTAGAAACATATAACTCACATTTTCTGATTTTGACATTTTCGCGCTATCGCTATAAGATGTAGGCTCATGTCATCCGCTTCCTTCGATTCGTGTATGCAGTGTTATACTGCAAAATTTTTTTTTTACTCATTTAACATGCGTTCGTTGTCATACTCCGATGTCACTTCGTGGACAATAGTGTGGGTTATACGTTTTCTCGACTGTATTGTAACTACTTTTTCTATTGCTGTACTGTATAACTGTTTTTGTCCCAAATAAATATAATAAAATAAAATGTCACATTTTAAATCCGCTGACAATTTGTTACAAATTAGCCAGTCGTCATTTGTCAGTGGGTTTCTCAAAACCAATATGGAGTATATTATTTTTCAACACACTTGCTCATAAAGTGGCTCTTATTTCACCGCAATTAGACACATAATGATACCTGTTATCAAACTGTGACTTTTTCATTGCTATTATTCACAAGTGAGTTATAGAGTTTTTTTTTAAATTCATTGGTTGAGTTGCTTTGTTCTTAAAAAAGTCTCGATACAAAAAAGATCGTGCTCAATAGTACAAATAAATTAATGTACCTATTGTTTGCTCATTTCATGCAACTTCGTATTTAAATAATTTCAACTTGTACGTGCTTAATAAATAAAACTTTCCCTCAAATATAAATTTTATTTACTCAGTAGTAAAGAAAAAATTAAATTCCCTATTTTGTACGTGGCCAAAACACTATCCACGAAAAGCCAAAAAAAAGGAAACCTCATTCTTTTAGTCTATGGCCGACCGCCATTGTTAAATGCGCGCGCATAGGAAAACTGATTAATTATGCCCGCCATTGTGAAAAAAAATTCACAACTCGTTTGTACTGTTGAAAATGATTTTTAGTATTATTTTCTTCACAAGTGTGTTGAAAAACGTCGTATGATACACGTGTGTATTGATGATTACCGTCCTCGGCTCTCTTAAGACCCTCACCTACGGCTCGGGTCTCAATGGCGCCTCAGCGGTAATCACCAACATTGCACACTTGTACCATAATGTACTAATACCATGCTCAAAACTTCATCATCGAAAAATTACCTCATTTGCCACAATTAATGAATGCCTTAAATTTGTTTTTCAACACACTTGCTCATAAAGTGGCTCTAATTTCACCGCAATTAGGCATATAATGATACCTGTAATCCAACTGTGACTTTTTCATTGCTATTATTCACAAGTGAGTTATAGTTTCTTTTTAATGGTTTCCTGGCTTCATTTTAAATACTTTTAAATTAAACTAATTTTAAAAGTGTCATAAATCAAGCCAATGAAAATTAATAAAATAAGTAATTAATTTTAATCCAGTTAAAATTGAAGTATTTTCAATATAATAAATGTAACACTGTTAATCAATTAAAAGTGTCCCATTCGACATTTTTATTTTTTTATTTTTTTTTTATTTGTAATGGGTTTGCTTTTGACTCTAGTCTAGGTCATAGGTGACAGAGACAGAGTCTACGATGGAGTGAGCTTACCCAGAAGAAGCCTGTTCACTCTAACTTTGAAGAGATTCGGGTTGAATGCGTTCGGAAACACAGACGCAGGCAGTGAGTTCCACTCATTCGCTGTGCGCATTATAAAGGCTTGAAATTCCCCATTTTGTACGTAGCTAAAACGCTATCCGCGAAAAGCTATGGCCGATCGCCACTGTTAGATGCGCACGCATAGGAAATCTGATTAATTTCTGGAGTCTGGTGTTTCCCGATAGCTACAATCTAGGGGTCTTTAAGTCAAGAGTGAATGGTTTTTTTCTAGGCAAGCGTGCTTCACCGTCGACCACATCATCGCTTACCATCAGGTGAGATAGTGGTCAAGTGCAAGCCTATAGGAAATAAAAAAAAATAAAAAATAAAATTACCCCGCCATTGCGAAAAATCTTTCACAACTCGTTTTGACTGTTGAAAGTATTTTTTTGTATTATTTTCTTCACAAGTGTGTTGAAAAACGTCGTATGATACACGTGTGTATTGATGATTACCGTCCTCGGCTCTCATAAGACCCTCACCTAAAGGCTCGGGTCTCAATGGCGCCTCAGCGGTAACCACCAACATTACGCACTTGTACCATAATGTACTATTTTCTGGCTACCCTAGAAGAGTGCATTCCGTTCATTCTCAAAAACAGCTAAAATATAACGTAATCTTAAGCGATAAACAGTTTTAGTTTCCGTTCCACGCATTCTTAGCACCTTAGCACACATAAGATTGTCTCTTTCGCTCGCTTATGAATGACATATCTATAAATCCGCAACTTGGACCTGGAATGCGGCGACAAATACATATTTGTTGTCATAACCCACTGACTTATAAACCTATGGACTTGCTATACCTACGAAATATGCGTGCATGCCTACACAAATCGGGCAATTAAGATGGCTGCCCATTTGCCAATGAGGTAGGCCATTTGCAACTGTTTGACAGCACAACTACACAGATAAACGTATATATACGGCACACAACTACCAATTTTGTCGGCAATCAACATGGCGACCGGTCACGCATAGACATGATTTTGACGTCACTCAAAAGAGTTACCAAGTTTAGTCCTTGACAACTATTTAGATGTCTCTCTTTTCATATACAGCTCTTGGTTAGTTAAAAAGAGACAAAACGCTTTTTGACATGCGTGTGTCGATATTACAGATATTTCTATAACTATTCCTCATAAAGTAGAATATGCCGTCTCCATAGAGTCCATAGTTTTACTACCTCATTGTATTGGGCAAAATGTAATCTAACTAATGATTACTAACTACGACTACATAAAGTAATTAGTAATCATAACTACAAACTACATAAAAAAATGTAGTTAAAAATTTTGACTACTTACTACTAATTGTAGTTGCAATCACGATTACTTGTTATAACTACATACTTAAAATGATGTTGTGTCATTAAAAAAGCAAACACGCGCGATAGTCATTCATGTAAGTATAGTCCTCGCCAAACTTCTTGGCCGCCCTGAAGTTGGTTTACCGGATGCGCGAGGCACGAAACAGTGCTGTTTTTGTATGAGATTTACTACTGCGCAGTCATTGTAGCCAACTTCAGGGCGGCGAAGAAGTTTGGCGAGAACTATATATGAACGACTATCGCGCGTGTTTCGACTTGTCGTTTGGTAGGTAGTTTTTAGAGCATCGCGTTGTAGTCGCGTGTGTTAGAGCAAGAGCGCACTATAGCACGCTCTCGCTCGCTTTTAACAAAGATGACTTTTTTCAATTTGATAGCTCTTCTTCAGATACTGAGGAAGATGTATGCCGAGTCCAGAGGTCAAAAGCAGATCTGATTGTTTCTTGTTATTTATCAGATATGGATCGAGAACTAAATTGTCTTCATAGATATCCAGAAGTGAAAAAAGTATTCATAAAATACAATACTCCATTATCCTTGTTCGGCTCCAGTGGAAAGACTGTTTTCATACGTAACTATGATAAACCATCCCAAATCCCACAGGCTATCGGATGAAATGTTCGAAAAACGTGTAGTACTAAAAGCTAATTTAAGACTGCGCCGAGCAAAATAATCCAAAACGATCGTCACAGTTATAGGGATATAATCAATATTATTACCATAAAAAATATGTAATGAACACCACAATGAATGTGTTAACGATTCTATGTTGGCAAAAACAACAAATATTGTTTAGTTTAAATAACAAAAATACGTAAAGTTGGACAAAAATATTAAAATAGCATGCTCGTGTTTTATTGAATATTGATAGTAAACTGTTGAATTTTTTCACAAACTTTAATTCATATCAATCTCTAATTGTCATAGTATAATTTATAGTTTTAACATTTTCGAAATGTCACTCGGTTATTTTAGTTTTCTTTTTTTCTTAATTGTTGCGCTGTTTTGAATCATGCGAAACGTAAACCGATCGGCAATTCGGTTTTCCACGAGAGCTCGGAGAGTGGTCACGTCTCATCGTGGAGCGACGCGCCGATAACGATAATTCGCGATCTATTGTGTACGTATACCTTGCTGCAAATAGTTGAATAAGGTAAGTTATATATTTTGTTTTTTGAGTATGACTTTTTATGCATAACTAACACTAACTTTTTGTTTTTTTTTTTAATATTTGTTTTAGTAATAATGGGAAAGTCAAAGTCAAAGCACTTTATTTCAAGTAGGCCAGTTACAGGCACTTTTGAATTGTCAAAAGACAAAATAAAATATTACAAAATTATGGTGCTACAGTCCCAGTCACAAGACATAATAACTGTGAAAGTACCGTAGATGCCCATTCCAAGGCGTAGATCTCTATGGAGAAGAACGGGCAAGAAACTCCATGGACACTCTTTTTCAATTAGGTAATTATTACAAATCATTTGTTACATCATTCATGTTGAGATTACACATTATGTGAGAACGATGTAGAAAGTTAAAAGTGTCCATAGTAAATATAAAAAGACAATTCAGAAATAAAATTAGAATCAATTAAAATAAACCATGGCAGCTAAGAGATGACCAGTCCCAACCGACAGCGCCCGTTCACGAACATGACACATGTATCAGCACCATTCAGCTCAACCATTTTGAAGGGAGCTAAATGATCCGACACACGCGCCACCATCGGCGAGACATTTGAGTGAGCATGACATACTCTCAACCACCGGAGTCATTCAAGTCAATAGAAGACGTAGGTATCTAGACAATGATAGCTCTGAAGTACATGGTACTCACACAATGCTGGCTATGCTGCTATATAATACTAGAAAGATTGACTCTATATAATGCAAAGATAGTAGCAATCTTCATCAGCTCCGACAATAACAGTAAACGATACCTACGACAGTCCTACCAAAAAATAAAATTTATAAAAATAAAGTTCTAAAGGGGTACGCAGATGAATACAGTAAACCCTGGTACACTCTAATTTCATTCAGGCTATAGAACTTGCCCATTATAAACACAACTAAAAAGTGTAAAATAAAAACTTTTGTGCCAAAAAAACAACCAAATTCCAAATCAAAACACTACAATATGTAAAATCAATTCATTTTCGCCAGTCAGTGTCAAAAAACGAAGAATCGAAGAATCAAAAACAGGAACACCGACTTCCAAAATTTAATTTATTTTCACTTTGTAGTATTTTTGTTTGAATGACGGTTGTATTTTTTTGTTATAAAAAACTATCGAACATAATGGCGCATGTAATCGTTTTTTTTTTCCAATTGGTTCTCAAACATTCGATATGGGTATCGTGTAATGGGTTTTTGGGGATGCCGATTGCAAATCTGACATTCTCTTTAAAATCCAAGATGGCGGGTGTAACTTTTTCTCAAACATTCGATATGGGTATCGTGTAATGGGTTTCTGGGGATGCTGATTACAAATCTGACATTATTTTTAAAATCCAAGATGGCGCATGCAACTTTTTCTCAAACATTCGATAGGGGTATCGTGTAATGGGTTTTTGGGGATGCTGATTGCAAATCTGACATTCTTTTTAAAATCCAAGATGGCGGATGCAACTTTTTCTCAAACATTCGATATGGGTATCGTGCAATGGGTTTTTGGGGGTGCCGATGCCGATTGCAAATCTGACATTCTTTTTAAAATCCAAGATGGCGGATGAAACTTTTTCTCAAACATCGATATGGGTATCGTGTAATGGGTATTTGGAGGTGCCGATTGCTATTCTGACATTCATTTTAGAATACACGATGGAAGATTTTTTTTTTTGGCCTTTTTCAGTGATGTCCAAGATAAACTTGGAAAGTATAAATTAATTTGAAAAAGACGCATTGTCTGGATTTGAACCCAGAACCTCAACACGCACGAGAATTGAGGCCAAGGGGTCACGACGAAATTTTAAATTCATTATACTTATTTTTTTGCCAGTGTTTGCTGGCAAGTCTTTCACATGGGAAAATATTTATGTATTATGTAAACTATGTTTATTTTAGTCTGTTCACAACATTTTAAGAGTAAGGTTGATAATACATCTGATAACTACGCCAATTTAATAATTTTATTAAATAACTTACAGTAACTATATTTTATTACGTTTTTAGGAAATGCTGACCAATAAAGATCCTTGCCCATACGTTGGTGAAAATCCTTTAGTTAGTGATGATATTCCATTCAACAATCACGATGTAAGTTAATTGTTCTTAGATACATTTTTAAATGTGTCTTAGTACTAGTTTCTGCCCGTGGCTTAGGGACTACTTACAATTATCTTATTTTATTTCAGGATTATTCAAAAAATACGGATTCATATTCAAACATTTTGGTAGAAGAAGAAACTGAAGACAAAGACGAGATCATCATAAATGGCAATAGAATAATGAATTTCGCACACCTCTATAAACAACTGCAATAAATCGTATGAACACGTAACACATTCTTCCATAATGCACCAGTGATTGAAAATAACAATCATGTTTTATATGAGATTTATAGTACCCTTCTTGTCTCTTTTCCATTTCCATTAGTTTTTGGGAAATGCCTTTGACTTCCCTGGAGATAGTTGTTCATTTACAGAATTAGAAGCAATTTTTAAAAATACGACGTTTCTGTTACACTCTGTATAAATATACCACGTTTCCTCGGGTTTTGTGTAACATTTTGTAAAATGAAAAAACACGCAAGGTAAATTACATTAGGTAAATAAAGATTTTTTATTAAAGACTGGTTTTACTATACAATACACCTACCCATCTAACTTACTTATCAACTTACCTAGCCTACCTACTTACCCAGTAAAATTCTCGGGCGTACAATCCACAACGCCAAAATTTCATCGCAATCGGATGAATATTAACGGAACGGATAATGTATTACTATAGTACAAACAAACATTGTTTTCTATATAATATAGATTATTAGATTTAATTATGGGCTTTATGTACCTACATAAACATCTAAATAATCAATATTCGCCTTTTCGAGTCACTCAACACAACGCCGCAAATTTAAATAATCCTAAGTTACCAACTTTTGTCGTGCAACTGCAAGCGGGACTCGAGCGAACTTGTGATTGTGTGTGTGACGACGCACACGACTAGTGCGTTGTAGCAAATACCTAATTGCCGCGCGCCTCGTTCGCTCGGCGCAGTCTTAAATGATTAACCCAATCAACCTTTTTTGTTGATTTATTTGATTCGCAAATAATTTGAATTAAGTTAATGTTTGCTGAGTTTTTTTTTTTTTTTGGTGTTTGGTATTTATTTATATATGTACATGTTTTTTTAATTGTTTTGATTACATGCCAATCAAAAGTAATTAAGATCTGATAAGTATAGGTACATAATAAACAAAATAAACATAGGTATGTGCAACGTTTTTTTTTATGCAGCCATAATCCAAAACATATATTACTACACATTACATGTTTATTTAATTGCAAAATATAAGTTCATAATACTTAAATAATCAGTAGTTATAATTACTAGATTGCAGCAATCAAATTAACAACTACTTAATGTAGTTTGATTACTGTAGTTAAGTTACATGTAATCATAACTACATGTAGTTAACTACTTTTAATCGTAATTAGTAATTACGATTAAATTGTACACGGGAAATGCGCGTGCCTCGATCATGAAGCGAAAGTATCTGATTGCCTCATATAGGTATTGCCAACAGCTCTGATCGTACGGGCTGTACTTCTTCTGCGAAGGGCTGAGCTACCTAAAAAAGAATGCCAGTGGCTGCTATTCTACCTTGCTGCGCTGCTGCAGTACTGCTCCGATTGCGGTATCAGAAGCATCCGTCAACATGTTTACGAACAGCACTGGTGTCACGTTGACTGGATGCGATCCCTTGACTTTGGGACCTGCGAGAAAACTGTTGAGAGGTGCCTGTTTGAAGCTGCTCCTGGAATAAATCGGCAATAAAACTTGATTCCAAGGAATCGCAGTTCCATGACCGTCTGAGGCGCCGGGAAGTCTTGAATGGCTTGGACCTTTCAGGCAGGAGGCTGAGTACCTGACGCGGAGACTTCACCAGTCACACACACACACACACTTAGATCAACACAATAGAAGGGCCCAACATGGAAAAGGAAGGTAGGCAGGTCTAAGATAAGTTGGGCTGATGATGTAGAGGAAATAGTAGGAAAGGACTGGCAGACTGTTGGCAAAGACAGAGACGCATGGAAGAAGTTAGAGGAGGCCTTTACCCGAAGAGGGGTCCATACCCAAAAAACTAATCCGCAGTAACATTAAGATAAGTGAAACTATTAACAAACAACTACTAACAACATTTGTAATGTAATATGAGGGTATGGAAATAAAAGGCATTTTTATTTTTTTATCAAACGGTGGAGGGTACCTAGGCATACCTAGACTGTATGCCAATGACATATTTTAAGACCACGACAGTCGCCAACGACCTTGAGGGAACAAAACGCGCACACGTTTCACACCCGCGCGTCCCAAAATTCAGTAGTTTTTTGTACTTTCCTTATTATTCATAGACTTAAAAATAAAGTTCAGATCAAAATGTAGATAACTAAATTGTCTTTGCGATGGTAACAATTTCATTAAAACACGCCCGGCGGTTTTGGTGCGATTATCCGTATTAGACATAACTTTACAAATTCTTCTTCTTAGCGTGTCGATAGCAAAAATTGTCTCTAAATATTGTGTTTGGCCCAGAATTCTGCCACAGCAATACCAACCGGTGACGCAACCTTAAGGTCTTCATATGCACAGGTGACAGGGCAGGCCACGCATGCCGAAAGGTGAACCATGGTCTGCGGGGAGACACCGCACAAACACTGGAGGTTGGAGCCATCCGAGAATCCCCACCTGTGGAGGCCAAACCAGCACCTGTGCAACCTGCCCTGTGGCACCTTTACAAATTAATATAACGGTTTACGGTTTAAAATTCTTTATTTCTCAAAGATTACAAATCACTTATGAGGAGAAATAAAATATAAAACAAAACTTAAGCAATTTAAAGTACAGATGCGCATAGAAGGTAGGTATTCTAAAACAATAAAAATAAAATAAGAAAATTACATTTCTGGGTTAGTGGGTAATTTGAGTTAACTTTGTCATTCGTGTTAACTAATGCGGGCGACAGCTTTTGAGCAGATAAGAGGAACGGTTTACATGGAGTTACTACGATAATAATATTGGACTCGGACAGATTTAATTTTTTGTGATGCCTTTGAAAATATGTTGTTTTAATAACTTTTTGAATAGAGACATTAACTTAGTATCTTTTATATGTAAACACTATGATATATGAATAAAACTCAAAATTTTATTAGATCAATGGTCTAATGTAACATATATTTTTATTGTGATTCTCATTTTAAAATCAGCTACTGATAAATGATAAATATGATAAATGATTTTATTTCTGTAAGTTGGTTTGTACAAACACTCATGTCGATCATATTTTTTAAAACTAGATGAGGTCGGCGTTTCCTATCTGACTAATCTGAGAAAAAAAGCCGAAACAAACTTCTGAGGTCAGTCTCTTTTAAAGTACTGAGGGTATCTGCGCCTTTACGCTATCCTTTTAGTGCCACACATGGCACTCACTGCTCGTTTCACATCAAAAATAGGTGAAGGTCACTCAGAAGCGCGCGAGCGTGCACCGGTACAGGCAGTGCAAGCGCGCTGTGCCGGTCATGAAACATTGTTTGCGATCGTGATAAATGTATGAAATTAAAAGTTACCTACCTACTTCACAATGGAAATATCAATACTCGAATATCGAGTACCTACAAAGTACAAATATACGCAATGTGTTGACAATTTACGGAGAGATTATACGCTGCACCTAATCATAATCTCGAATGTTACGCAACCGAGGTATGATGAACCCGCAAGTGCCAGGACTGTAAGTTATTTTAGCCTATCCCCAACGCAGTTGCAACCAATTGAATTCTGGTTTAAGCATTCAGGTAAAAACGAATACTTAGCAACGTATTGCATTTCTTTTATCCGTGTAAATTTAAAATATAAAACAACTACGTAATTGCTTGGACCTCGCAAAGGCCTCTGACACGGTCTCCGTCCCACTGTTAATGAATAAATTGGAGAACATTGGTGTACGGGATATGCAACTAAACCTTTTCTCAGACTATCTCACTAATCGATTGCAGAGGGTTAAAGTTGATGAGTGGACTAGTAATAATCTTACTGCCATTCATGACGTTGCGCAGGGTAGCATTATCGGTCCCCTTTATTCCTGGCTTTTATCAATGACCTCTTTGAGCTCAGGATGCCCAGTGGTAGGATTATAACTTTCGCTGACGACACAGCGCTGTTGTTTGAGGCTGACACTTAGCCTGAAGTTTATAACTGTGCGCAGATTGGGCTAAATTTAGTTTTATCTTGGCTGGCTAAGAATAGACTCGCTCTGCATGTCGAAAAGACGAAGTACATTTCTTTTTATATTAAAAAAACCAACTTGCTCCTTAGATAATCTCAAGATTACTGCTCATTCACCCTCGTGCTTGTTGAAATGTTGACTCAGATCACTCACAGCATTGGCATCTTTTTATTTTATGAGCAAATTGAAGTGTTAACTGTGCGCCCACTTTTCATTTACACACGGTTCTGCGCAAACACTCGCTCCTTACCTATAATCCTAACTTATTCAAGGGTAAGTGACGTTAACATGCAGTCTGTCCCACAATGCGCTTTCATACAACTTTCGCCCATCGACATTTAGGATTCCTCGGTAACTATCTGTACAATAGAATTAGAATGTGTCCGTGGCATCAACATTGGGCCCTATCAGAATATCAGCGCAGCGTTATTTTCTTTTTGATATCGTTGCTCATGCTGAGATAGGAGCCTTTTTGGTCTCGCACGGGGTAATTTATTTTTATTTTTTATTATTGTTTGTGTTTTTCTTATCTCGTGTCTCCTGTGCGGGTCACAAATAAATATTTTTCTTTCTTTCTTTCTTTCTTTATCACTTTATGCCCTTCCCAAACAGCTTTGCAAAAAAAAAACACTCAGCCTGGTTACAAAAGTTGGATTACGATGCCACATGCTCATTGTTCCCTGGTAGAATGTTAGTATCTTACCATCATGCCTATAATTATCGACCATACATTCACACGCTCATGATAACAACATCATACAAATTTTCCAAAGACATTTTATCTGCACACACTTATAAGCATCACTATCACATCGATTCAAAATTGCAGTGGGGCGCGCACATTAGAACTCTTTCGGGCAGGTTAAGTTCGGCTGCCTATGCAGTAAGGAAGATAAGGCAGTTAACCGATGTAGCCACAGCTAGACTAGTATACTATGCTTATTTCCACAGTATTATGTCTTATGGCATTCTGCTGTGGGGGTCAGCAGCAGACGTTGACTCAATTTTTATCTTGCAAAAGAGGGCAATCCGCGCGATCTATAAAATGGGTCCTCGCGAGTCCCTCAGAGAAAAATTTAAAGAGATCGATATACTGACTCTACCTTCACTTTATATTTTGGAATGTATTTTGTATGTCCGCAAAAATCGAGGGCTTTTCAAAACTAGAAGTGACTTCCATAATTTAAATACACGCAGTAAGCACGAAATTGTAATACCCAAATTCAGATTAACGAAAACTAGCAAGTCTTTTCTTATAAACAGTATACGCTTTTATAACAAGTTGCCTAAGTCAGTTATAGAACTGACCGATGGAAAGTTCAAAAACTACATCAAACGTGTCCTTGTTAAAAAAGCATATTATAAAATCAAGGACTACGTTGAAGATAAAAAATTTGGCTTTGACACCCTCTGCGCATGCGGCTTCCCTGGTAACTCATAAACGGCACAAATATATGGATATCTCTAACTATTCTCAATCTCATTTTTTTTTCTCTTTTAATTAGACTTTTTACAATATTTTTCAATCATCATTATAGCCCTTAGCTAAGAATAGTTACAGCACTGATTACAGTATTTGTGCCACATGTTAAATTTAGAGTTGTGTTTTTTTTTTTTTTTTTTTTTACCTTTGTATAGATTCTTTTACCTATTGTGAATGTGTGAACATTGTAGGCTTTCTAGTTTTCTAGATGATTGTTAACATTTGTTAACTTTTTATTTCGTGCATTATTATTTTTTTTTTTTCTCAATTTCGTACGACTTATTGTCGGGCCTACGTTGTCCCCCCATATCCAAGTACTAATGCTGTAACATGGAAATATTGTAAACAAAACAATTTAAAAGAGTAACCATGGAGTTTCTTGCCGGTTCTTCTCCATAGGAAACGACTAACCCGAACCGTGCACCTTTTGTCGACGTTTTATAAGTGCCCATGTAGGCCTATGTAAAATAAAAATATTTGATTTTGATTTTGATTTTGATTTTTGACTTGATATTTGATTAAGGCTGCTAAATTTTATTTTATTTTCTGTTTGTACATTAATTTGAATAGGTATCATGTATGTTTCCCTTTTTTATATATTCTTGCAGTTTTGTTTGGTTTAGAATATCTCCTCTTGATTTATTTTGTGAATTGTTTAGATATTATTATAGAAATAATTAGACATAGACGCAGATTCGGGGTGAGGGCCTGGTGATCGGTCACACAGGATATCCTAGTATGGACCCCAGTCTATCACATCATCATCGGATCATATTTTTTAAGCATTTTCTTTGTTTTTAATTTTTTTATATGTAGTATGTAAGTATATACTGATGTGAACTTTTGTGAAGAGTGAAATAAAAAGGCTTTATTATTATTATTCTCGGCGTTCTTGAACAAAAATTCTTGCACATACTAATTCAGAACATGACCTTATGATGAATTAAACCAGATATTTTTCATTTGCAGTCGTAGCTCAAACAATGTATGGGTTTCTGCCATAGTCCTTTGACAATCTGGGTCTCAGGAGGATATATCACATATTTAAGTTTTTTCTCGCATGTGTACACGTATATGCCTTGTTAAATTAATCTTTTGCGTAAAACTATGCTGGCATATTGCACATTTGTAGGGTTTTTCCCCCGTGTGTAAACGAATATGATCTTTTAAATTACTCATTCGCGTAAAACTACTTTGGCATATTTTACATTTGTAGGGTTTTTCTCCCATGTGAACACGAATATGATTTGATAAATCACTCTTTTGCTTAAAACTACGATGACAAATATCACATATATAAGGTTGTTCCCCCGTATGTACACGAATATGTTTAGTCATCTGTCTCTTTACTGAAAAACTACGCTGACATATTTCACATTTGTAGGGTTTTTCCCCAGTGTGTACAAGAATATGATCTGTTAAAATAATCTTTTGCGTAAAACTACGGTAACATATATCACATTTATAAGGTTTTTCTCCCGTGTGTAAACGAATATGAGTTGTTAAAACATGGTTTTGATTAAAACTACGGTGACATATATCACATTTATACGGTTTTTCCCCAGTGTGCACACGAATATGATCTTTTAAAATATTTTTTTGCCTAAAACTACGATGACATATATCACATTTATACGGTTTTTCCCCAGTGTGTACACGAATATGCTCTGTTAAAACCTTCTTTTGCTTAAAACTCCGGTAACATATATCACATTTAAAAGGTTTTTCCCCCGTGTGTGAACGAATATGATTTTTTAAAGTACTCACTCGCGCAAAACTACGTTGGCATATTTCACATTTGTAGGGTTTTTCCCCCGAGTGTAAACGAATATGCCTCGTTAAATTACTCTTAATTATAAAACTACGCTGACATATATCACATTTGTAAGGTTTATCCCCCGTGTGTACACGAATATGAATTGTTAGCTTACTCTTTTCTGAAAAACTACGCTGACATATATAACATTTGTAAGGTTTTTCCCCCGTGTGTACACGAATATGCCTTTTTAAATTACTTTTTTGTATAAAACTACGTTGACATATATCACATTTGTACGGTTTATCTTTTATACATAATCTTGGATATTTAATTATATCATTACCGTCTATACCTTTGTCACTGTTATTACCGCTTGGTTTAGTATTCTTTGAGTGCGGTTGTCCAGTTTTCTTTTGCTGGGTTGTAATTGTATCTTCTAGTTTGGTTCTTCGAAATCGTTTCTTTGCAACAGTTGCCCCTGTAATTATAAATAAGGTAAGTATTAAATCCAAGGTTGTTGGTGGATGCAACATTAATCAAAATTAAAAGGGGTATGATATTTCATATTTTATATACCTACTATTTGAAATCACACCAAATCGAAAACATTGTAGACGTGTGCACTGATTTGTCGCCAGACAGAAACACTGAAGTGGAAGGACTCGGGAACTCATCACAATTAATCTCCCAAGAAAAACTCATCCATTGACACTTTTGGCGTCTGCGAGATTCACATGAGAGGACAAGGGCACTATAAGACCAGCTCTGGCAACACAACATATTTCCTGGGGCTTGAGAATGAAAGGTGAAACGATGTCTTGTATATTTTAACACCTACAAAATAGCCCTACCTGCATAACCCTATACGGTTGGAGGGTGACATGCATACCGTGGCGTTTTAGAAGTATTAAAAAGATCCACTCAATGTACCCGACATGAAATCGACCGAATGTTTGCAACTTAAAATGTACCTATTTTTTATAATCTGCACTTATTAGGTACCGATATAGGATATCATACACAACTTATTTTGAGTTTTTATTAAGTAAAATCTTTCTGACGGTACTTGGAATTAAGTAAACTATTACATCAATGCGATCATCATTGGGTGTCCTCGCAGCATCGCTAAAGTGGATTATACAACTTTGCCACCTGTTCTATTCAACGGTACGATTGTTCCGTTTAGCACTGACATGAAGGACCTTGGCTTGCGCATCGATATTGCTCTTAACTGGCGTACTTAAGTTGCTAGAGCCAGTCAGAAAAAATGATCACTGGAAAATTGCGTGTTCTCTATTGTTAAAAAAATATATTAGCTTCGAACACGAAAACAATGCTTGGCGACGTGTGCTATTATGACCTGAAGGCAAATCTTCTCAAATTACTGCATTAAAAATACTACCGACTTCCAGATAACAAAACTACAAAGTGAAAAATTACTTTCTTTTTGGAAGTCGGTGTCCATAACGAAAAAAATTGGTACCACACAATAGTTAGTATTTTTTTGTAATAAAGTTTTTTTTTTTATTTTACACTTTTACTAATAGGCAAGTAGTTACGTAAGGTACTTATAATGCCAGAATAGATTACCCGAATATCATGAAAGTGAACATAATAAGAGTGTACCAAGCAGAGGCGGCTGTACTTTAAGTTCACTCGTGCACTGAACTGCCAGATTTAAAAAGGTTTAGAAATAAAATAAAAATGTTTAATAATATCTGATTAACGATCTATTCAATATTTACGAAATTATGACGAACAAATTTAAGCTCTTTGCTAAAGTAATATGACGTATATTGCTGTAAAAAATACTCCCCGTGCGCTAGGCTAAAGCGCACGGCGAGAGTTCATACAATTCTATGAGAAACAAGCGAAAACGCCTGGCGCGTGAGACAGAGATAGTTCAATAGAAAATGTACGGCGAAATATGACCATTCTCGTGCGCCGCACCAGCGAACCGAAGATTACCGAGAGCGGGCGAGGTTTGACGAACGAAATTTATCTTAGGGTCGAGTACCAACATTAAAAGTTGTACAACGACGTAACTAGATGGCGTTGGCGTCGAATTAGAAGTCGCTAGCGAGATGGTTTGCCGATTTACATAGGCTCCTGTGAATTTTAGCAAATCTAACACAATTACCCAGTGAGACGGCAAAGTGCACTACCACTACTATGATCCACCAGCCGCCACTGGTACCAAGGTGAACTGTACACATCTGCGTACCCCTAAAGGGGTACGCAGATGTGTACAGTTCACCTTGGTACCTAAAGAGCGAAGAGCTATCTAAAGAGCGTCTGGCATGATGTTATGAAATGATATAAACAATAAACAGACATGCGATTGCAGCAATCCCGAGAGATTTTCCGTTATTTATTGAAGAGTTCTGTTGTATAAGTAAGTTCTTCATCAAATCTTCACCAAATTAAAATGGGACCAATTTCGGGACATACCCTTTCAATCAAAAGGAGATATAGGTGAACATACATAAAAAAAATGCTGCAAAGGAACATGGCATCAATGATAACACATGCAACTGGATTGACTATATGCTAAGAAGCAGAATAGTTAGATCGGAACTCATGAGGAGACAGACTTAGCGCAAAAACAACAAAAGGTTGTCCGCAAGGCGGAGTGCTGTCACCATTATTGGTAGTAGACTAGCTACTTACCAAACTCAATACCGGACCATTCTACACAGTAGGCTATGCAGATGACACAGCTATAATGGTTAATGGTATTAAATTGCCGAACATACTCTCTGGATTATTTCAACAGGCATGTTTCTCGGAAAAACGGGTGCTTTCAGGTCAACACATACGGCAGCAATAGAAAGATACCTCAACATCCCTCCTCTGCATCATATGCAGGTTGAACTCGGGCAAGGAAAACATTACATCGCCTTGTTGTTGCTGGACTGGAATTGGATGCCTTTAAGCCAAAGACTAACCATACAAAATTCGATGGAAATGAGGACCTGGATCGGATAACAAGCATGATAGTAAGTATAAAGGTATTTCAAGGTCCAAATCACAAAAATAAAGGACTGGACGAAGGGACTTGATCCACCAGAACAAGATAGTCTGATGTGTGTGGTACACTGATGGATCCAGTTATAGGAGCAGTAATATACGCAAAAGGTTACAAATGTAGTAAAAGCTTAGGGAAGATGGCAACTGTATTCCCAACAGAAACATATGCCATAATAACCTGTGCTCAAGAGAATATAGATAGAGGAACCAGAGGCAAATCCATATATATTCTTAGTGACAGTCAAGCTGCAATCAAAGCCATCCTACAAAGTGGACTCCAAACATGTTCTGGATGCTATCCAAACCCTAAACAGACTTGGGCAACATAGGGCATAAAGGAATCCATGGTAACGAAATGGCAGATGAACTGGCAAGAGAGCGCTCAGCAAATGAGCAAATTTCGACGTGTCTCGTGAAAGTCACATTCAGGGAGTTTGCAGACCACAGTCAACAAACACATTAGCTGTCTAATACCGGTCTGGAACACTCCAAGAAATTCCTGGACTCTACTATCAAAGCACGGGAATACACTTGGAATATGAGCAGGGAACGAATCCGCTTCCTCCTTGGAAGGCCCCCACTGGCCACTTTGGAACCAACGACATGCTCTTGAAGATGGGTCTATCCGCGGGGAACATATGGAACGCATAGAGCTCCTTCTGACTGCAAGCGATTGAGTCTCCTAGGAGTAGGATATCCAAGGCCAGAAGCTATTGGCTCATATCTCCTAATCTCGTTGTAAAACTCATGAAGGTTTTCAACGAGATTGGGGAGGAGTAACTTATGTATTACTTCATGCACACAAACGTTCAGAGGCGGATATAAAGCCTTAGGCATTTTCTACCAGTAAACCTTTGGGTGTATGTATTTATGTATGTATGTAAGTATGTATGTAAGTATGTATGTATGTTTGTTTGTTCCTATGTGGCGTTCCAGAGACCAAACGTGTTGGCCGATTTTGATGATTCATACGTCAATCGATTCGTCTTAATCTTGCGAGTGTCACTGGCAACATTAACATTACAAAACAGAAAAATTGCGGCTTTAGGGCGCCATGTTGTGGGGGCCAAATATATTTTTTTCACCCAATCCCATCGTGTGGGATATCAAATTAAAGGGTTTTAAGAGTTGATTTCAAAAATATACAACACTTGTATGTTAAAATGTACCTAATTCTAATAAAAAAATGTGAACTAAAAAGTTAAAAATAAAAAAAAGTTAATTAAAAAAATCCAAAAACCCGACTGCTTTAAAAAGCGAACTAAAAAGACGTAAACAAGAAGAAAATCATGCTGTGCAGTCGGAGGATACATCTGGTTTGCTTACGAATATGTATCCTCCGACTGCACAGCATGATTTTCTTCTTGTTTACGTCTTTTTAGTTCGCTTTTTAAAGCAGTCGGGCTTTTTCATCTGAAGGTTTAAAAAAGATCCACCAGAATATGATCCTGCACATAAGAAAAGCATTATGATATATTGAACATACAATTTATATCATTGAATGTTTGCCAACATTTATCTTAGAGCGAGAGATTGATTGCGAAGAGAGAGAGCGATGGGTTCGTGGAAGCTGTTAAGTTATATAAGTTTTTCAAGACCAGCCGTACAGATAGAAACAAAAAGCTTTCTCATCCTACTCTCAAGCTCACGAAGGAGAGGCGTGAGACGATGCTGCAGTTCAGACGATGTGTTGAAATACGGGCTGCTAAATAGACGGATCTCCCTTCGGGGCGCGGACTTGCTAAGCTCTTTGTGAGGATAGAGCGTGAAAGCGAGATTATAACACTCTAGATTTCGTGAGTGAGTTTATGTACCTGGGCTCCATGATCAGCGATCAGGGGGGCTGCGATAGGGATATTCGGAGGCATACACAGATGGCCAAACTGCTATGAGCAAATTTCGAGGATAAGAAAGATAGGAACATCTCTAATATTACCAAGAAGAGACTCGTTAGAACCCTGATAATCTCGATTTTACTTAACGGCTCCGAATCTTGGGCAATTCGCTCGATGGATCGAAGAATGATTGAGGCTTTTGAGATGTGGTGCTTGTCGGAGACAAAAGCGGCACCGCCCGCTGCTGCGACTACTGGAGGGCGACGGCGGCGAGAGGGGAGCGCGGGACGAGACACCAACCGCCGAGCGCCGCGCGCCGCTGACCTGCACCGCCACTTACTCAAATAGCACGGACCAGATAACGCGCGTTCTTACGTCCAATATACGGAACCATTCCTTTTATAATTACAGTCCGCTATTTTATTTCTACCACCTCGAAGAATCCCGACAGTGCAGGACAAGAATGTTCCGCACACCGTAGACAGAAAAACGCACTAATATGTCCATTCTCGACCAGTTTAAATCAAAAACAGATTCTCTACGATCGGCTAAATTAATTTGATCACATCACCCGGAGACTACCTGATCATCTGGTGAAACTGGTTGTTGTTGGAAAGTGGATAGAATAGGCCACGCAGTCGCTCACCCACTCGATGGTCAGACCAGATCAGGACGATTACCTGAGAAGAGCAGAAGACAGAGTGGCTTGGAAGCAGCTCTTCAATAGCTCCATCAAAGCTTTCTAAGACAGGTACGAACTTCAGTAATGAATGTAGAAAACGGAATGTTTGAGTGAGTGAAAGGCATGAATGTATCGGGAGTGAGGGAGCGAGACGGACGTAAAGAAGATGGCGAGAGACGATAAGACTGTAGCGACTCCATTAATTGTTTATTAATAGAATACATATTACTTTAGGGAACTTGCATATAAATAATATTTTAAGTTAACTGTTAATTACCGTTTAAGGATTCTCACGGCCTGCGCGCAGATTTTATTGCATGTTATAATAGGTTATTGTAATGTGCAAGGGACCCTCCTTTGGAACAATGAGTTTAAATTATCTTAGTTTTAAGAATTTAGCTAAGGTTTCTGTGTGATGCCGACGGTTCTTTTGTTAATGTATAACTTTCTATATTTATTGTGCAACCCATTATAGCTGTAAAAACCTTTGTGTAACGTGCCGCCCGACCAGATCCTAGCTTTCCACAATTGTGTAGAAGCATATTCATTCAGTCATTCAGTCTTATTCGGTCTAGGGTAGCGGTCGGTCGGCACTCTTATTCTTTGTAATTTATCTTGAATAAACTAACTCCAACACGAAGTTAACCAAGTATTCATTTCGCGATTCACGTAACGCCGATATAGCTAAGTAACGATACGTTCCCGAAAAGACACTAAGAGGTGTGCTAGGACTTTATATTCGAAATAAATTGAGTCTTCTGTTGTTTCACTCATAGCTCACATTCCCATATGAAGACCATGGATAAGAAGAAAAAGAGCGAAAGAGTCAGTAACAAAGTCGACGAACAATATATCACGAGAATTGAACGCGATGATTTCGATTATTTATTTACCTATTTCACCCCAATACCCCTAATTCCCGTGATATATTGTTTTTCAATTATGAAACGCGGCAATTTTAAAGTTAATATAACAAAGTCGACGTAGGTATTGACAATTCTAAAACCGTACAGGCTAGACAAATGAAACTTTACGTGTTTGATGAGTTCGCTAACTTTATCTTATCCTGCAAATTTGGGATGTCTAGATTTATCCAGACCGAAACGATCAGGGTTCGAAAATAGGACGAAACGCTTCAAGGAAAAGTAGATAATGGTTCGCTTCTTTGCCTCGTCTTGGCGGGGACAGGGTAGTGATATATAGAGATACTTACTTATCGTCTTGTTAGCTTTTCGTTTCTTCTTGGACACTTCATGTTCTTCTTTCATCGCAGTTCGCATTTCCATCAAAGGTACCTCATCTTCTGATTCAGAATGGTAGGATTTTATATTTACATTTTCTATGTGTTGAAATTCATGGTCTAACTCTGTGAAGAAACAGAAACAGTCAAGAGCACTCTTTTTAGCCTCAGTGGTGTTTATTTTTATTTATAATACTACACAGATATACGAGAGCCGTTTGATAAGTCCGTGAATTTTTTGTTTTCTCGCGCAGTATTTTTTATGGCAACACTACTTCTGTAAACTACCATCTTTTAATAGGCTACTGTAGAAATATGGGCAAGCTACGTTATTGGGTTTGTATTTGCCAGCCATTTAAAGCAGGCAACCTCGGGAATTGCCACGAAAATGGGAAAAAATGAATTTCGTGTGCTAATCAGACACGAAAGGAATCTAATCTGCAGCATTATTTTGATCGTAAAAACCATCATCGAAATCAAGGAAAGGCTTGATAAACATTACGGGGAGTCTGCACCATCAATTTTTCTGTTAAGGTTACACTAGTCGAAAATGTTTCCATACAAACGTAGTCTAGGGATTATTCCACTGTTTGACGATGTACGTTCAAAATAAAAAGTGATATCAATTTGTCTCATCATTATCTAGCCCTGTATGGAAACGAAAAAGTAAAAAAAGAAAATGTTTGAAAGTTATGAGCGTCGAAAGTTCCACATTTCGACACCAATTTTAACGCATTTCTGGGCGCAAATAAATACCATAAGAAGACGGAAAATTGCAAAACGGCCTCCATACAGGGATAGATAGTAGTTCAACAATGCATATAATTTTATTTTGAACAGATAGATTTAGTCGTTTTTTCATGATATGAAAAACTGCCAAAGGTCTGTTTATAAAATTTCACGCGCTCGGTTTCGTCCTAAATCATTATCCATTTCGCTACAAATTTGCAAAAGTGTGTATTCGTACGTGAACTAGCTTCCTACTGCTCATCACAGCATCTATCTCTTCCGCACGTCTTGTCGGTTGATATAAATGCATTTTTACCCCGCGCACAAAATAGTTCGTGCCGTTGACTAGTGTACCCTTAAGAAGTGGTTTACTTAGTTCCGTTGTGATCGTACCAACACAAATGACGTTGAACGTTCAGGTCACCCAAAAAAGGTCGTCACGCCAGAAATCGTCGATAAAATCCATGGAATGATATTGGACTATAGGAGAATGAAAGTGCGTGAGGTGGCTGAGGCTGCAGGCATTTCCACTGAGCGGGTACATCACATTTTAAGTGAACATGAAAAAGCTATCCGCGTGATGGGTGCCGCGATTGCTCACACTCGACCATAAGCGCAACCGTGTGACAACTTCGAAGGAGTGTTTGGGGATGTTTACTCGCAATTTGAACGAGTTTTTGCGCCGTTTCGTAACCGTGGACGAAACATGGATCCATAACAACACACCAGAGACCAAGGAACAATTAATTATGTAATGTTCGACACAATGTAAATTGTTTGAGAATAAATAAATGCAAATGAAACAATCAAGACAGAGTTTCTACGAGTGAACGTGCACCAAAGAAGGCAAAATTCGGTCTATCGGCCAATAAGGACATGGCCACAGTTTTCTGAGATGCGCGCGGTGGTTGATATGATTTAAATCAGTGATTTAAATCGCGATTAAAATCAAGTGACTTTTTTATAAAAATCGATGATTTAAATCAATACTTGATGAAAGCCTTGCAATTTTTGCAAGAAAATTTATGGAATCAGTTTAATGAGTAGCATTATTCGTTTGAATGCAAAAGTTGAGCCTTTCACGGAAGTGTTATTCGATATACAAGTCATACAGAAAACTACCCCTGTCCCCTACTGATTGGTGGGTAGCAATAAATAATATGACAAAATGTATAACCGAAGAAGAATTGGATATAATCAAGCAACTGCTATGTACAGTTGCTTCTTCCGCTGGGGTCGAAAGCATATTTTCGGCATTCAATTTAGTGCAGAGCAAAATAAGAAATAGATTAGGCACCGAGAAGGCAGATAAATTAATCTTCCTTTTGAAAAAAACTAATTATTATTTGCCTTGTTCATTAAAATTACAGTGTTTTTTAAAAAGTGATTTGGATTTAGTAAAACTTTTTGTTTTTTGCTAGGTATTTTTTTAATATTTTTTGTAACTTAAGCCAACAATTTATTTAAATATAATGTTTTTTGTTAATTTTATTAATAATTGTTTTTAAAAAAACATGTTGTGTATTTTTAAAATAATAACTCGCTTCAAAATTAAAAAAGATAAGAATGTAAAAAAATCCAATTAAAATCAAATAAATCTGATTTAATTCAAATAAATCCGATTTTTGTTTTTTTTTTATAAAATTATGATTATTATCAACCCTGTCGCAGTGTGATTCATATCGAATACCCTTAAAAGGGTAAAACAATCACCAGCGAATATTATGTGTTATTTAAAACACAGGTGTTGAGTTTGTAGTAAGCTGTCTGTAAATATGCCTTTACATGGTGATCTATGGGTAAAAACTTACCAAATTGTCCATGGTTATATACCTGTCTCTTTCCCTCCAGCAGCGGCGCTCATGAGAGTGACGTTGACGGATGCATTATCTGTCAACTTCATAGCGTTTGTAAATTTTTGCCGGTAAAGACGGAAAATTTTCAAAGTTAAAAAAAGTGTGGAAATACGATAAATTATTGTATTAAATTAACACACGGTGTCTTTTTAGAATACGTGTCAGTGTTTTTCAGTTGTGTTTTAGCATTCTTTGATGATTACGGACAATATTGTCCCGGTAAGTGTGGGAGGTGACCAAAGTTCGAATAGATATTATTAATATTCGAACAGGCGATCTGACTCTGGACTGAAGAGTCCAGAGGACATATTCATCCCCAGAGGATGAGGGCATTGTATCACCTCCGGCCGAAAAAGACGAAAATGCTTCACGTAAGTACAAGTCTGTACAAGTATGAAGGTTGACACTTTGTTCGGATTATGCGGCACTGAGTGCGTAAAAATTTATTCAACATTTCTTCATAGTAAACTTATACTAACGATTGACTATTAATAAGTTGAGTGATTCGACTTCATACTTGCCGCATTTTATGTAAAATACCTATGACACGTTTAGTGAACTTTCTTTGAGTACCTACTTACAAAGTTAAGAATAACCAATTAAATATTTTAGTAGTAATATGCCAAATCACAATTTTAAGAAAGAAATTTGGTTCTTCTATAATGGAAGGACAGTCTTTACAAGAAAACTTTGTATAATCTTGTATTTGTATAAAATTTAAGAAAGAGTTGTGATATTTTGGCAAAAACAAAGATTATTTTGGATGCCGCTGACTAACTGAGCATTTATTATTAGGAAACTATATTTGGATCAATAGCACTATCCAAGTCAACAATAATCTGTCAACTATACAAGACAACTGGGCTTATACTGATAAGTCTGTTTATGACAACTCAAATGAAATTAATGCTCACATACATGTCCTTCAAGGTTAAAGACCTCAAAGACTACAATGCTAAATATATTGTGAGCAATAAATAGGCTGTATGCGCAGGGTTATATTTGAAGATATTGGAAATCAAAGACAATGATAAGAAAATCTTCTCAACCAGAGACCTTGCAACCAGCTACAGCTTCTTTAGGTTGAACGGACCTTAAACATATTTATTTGTTGTTCTAAAACAATATATCAATAAACTCTTAAGAGTCAAGAAATTTAGACAAAGTTGTCCTTTTATGACAACAACAGGAAGAAAATAAGGTTACTAAATTAAAATATTGAATAATTTGATTATTTATATTTTATTAATAAAATAGGCTGCTTTTCATTCATAAAGATACCCGATTTTTAATATTCACACAACTATTTGTAAAAAGTATCAGGTACTTAAGATAATAAAGAACAACCCACCATGTTCTTCACATTATCCTTCACCTACAACAGAAGAGAAATATAAGAGACCACTTATATCCTCAATGCAGACATTCTATAATGAATGTACTAAATATAACTTGGAGATTGTAATATACCCCTTTTTTGACCTCGGAGGTCTCAGGTGGTTTTTGTTAGTGAAACATGTTCATTCAATTTCAAAAGCAGGTATGGTCAATTTTTTCTCTTTTGTAGGTAGCTTTATGATGATTTGAAATTAAAATGTAAGTGAAAAAAGCTAATTTCATGAGCCTACTGGAGATGCCTCCAGAGTGTTTTCATATGCACAATTATAATTAACAGCATTTCTTAGAAGAAGCTTAATGTTTTAGCACCATCAACTTAATGATGTGAGACAAAAAAAAAAAAAAAAAAAAAAAAAAAATAGGTTGGATTGCGGAAATCCTATGAGACCTATTTCCCTGTTTACGGAGACACTGAGAACATTGTTAACTTTTGATCAACATAAGATTATAATCACACCTTTTTTCTCTCAGGGAATAAGCAGGGATGTGCTTATAGTTGTAATTCTTCCAGTTATGTTTAACTCTTAGATTCCCATGTGAGGAGAGCAATGAAACAGTGACTCCATATTAAGCTCAGAGCTTTTTAATAGATTTACATGTTAACTACTGTCACAGAAAACTAAACTTTTAAAATTGTTCTATCAGAACAGAAAGAAATACTCCCTCTCTCCCTATTAAACAAACCTCAAATCGCGATTAAAAGCTGTAGACTACAGTTCTACACTGTTAGTAAAGTATAAGTCATTTCCTGACCATGGCCGTACCAGACTTAGAGTAATCCACCCTTGCGCAATAAATAGTCCGTAGTCGTCTATCTGAGAAATGAGCGCCATTTAAATAAATTCTAACATTCAGAATTAAAAGGAATGTGGACATGCTGTATGCAGTCATAAATAGTCAGCGGATGACTTCACTGCCACTCTAATTAAAAATTAGTCAGGAAGGATATTGAAGAAAATTGAGTTACATATAGATTCGGAATCTTAATAATGATCTAACCTCATAAATGACTGAGGTGCACACATTTTATTTACAGTCCGACAACAGGATTTTTGTTACATATCTCAGAAACTGGAGGCGGAGAGAGGGGGGGGGGTGACAATCCCTTCACTAATCTAATAAGGCCTACAAACGTGCTCCTAAAACTTGTAGAGCAGTTATACTTAACACTCTTAGCCACTTACCTTCCGAGTAGTTTAATCAAAATCGGATTGCCTTTCAAGGAGTCGCAAAGTAGCTAGTAAGTACATTATAGAATGTGGCAACGTTTGTCCCAGGCCGCGGAGGTTGTATTCAATTCAAAATGTGGGACTTCTGGCCCAGGCCGCGGAGGCTATGTTCAATATGTCGGGCGTAGTACATTATAGCATATGGAAACTTTTGTCCCAGGCCGCGGAGGCTGTATTCTATTCAAAATGTGGGACTTCTGGCCCAGGCCGCGGAGGCTATGTTCAAATTGTCGGGCGTAGTACATTATAGCATATGGCAACTTTTGTCCCAGGCCGCGGAGGCTGTATTCAATTCAAAATGTGGGACTTCTGCCCCAGACCGCGGAGGCTATGTTCAAATTGTCGGGCTAATACATTATAACATATGGCAACTTTTGTCCCAGGCCGCGGAGGCTGTATTCAATTCAAAATGTGGGACTTCTGCCCCAGGCCGCGGAGGCTATGTTCTAAATGTCGGGCGTCCCAGACGTAGATTCTTTCGCGTCAAGAAAGATGGCTGTCGTACCAAAGGATTCCAGTGATGGTTCTGCGACATTTTCAGCCTAAATTGGGACTATTAGCCAGGCTGGGCATTCTACCCACTCAGCTTAATACTAGCTCACTGGAAAAGTGACAAAATGGAATGTAGGTCCCAATAACAAGGGTCATAGCAGAGCCAAAACGAGACAATTAGCTGGGCTGGGCATTCCACCCACTCAGCTTATGACTAACTCACTGGAACAGTGACAAAGAGGAATGAATATCCTAAAAACACCAATGTGGACCAGAAGTTTTCTGGTTGCCCAATCTGCGAGCGAGGGTCATAGCAGAGCTAACTCCGATAAAGAACATGCGGAAGGTTTTAGTAGCTCGGGCTACATGCGACAGAATTCACCCTAGTCCACCAGTTGGGCTTAAAAAATCGGAGGAGGGCTAACCAAATAGCTCACTGGACCAGACAGAAGTTGTTAAGAAGTAACTGGCGGACAGCAACTTTAACAACATAATATGTCTTAGGTTCCAATAAAAGAGGTTTATTCTGGTGTGATTCCATTAAATTTACAACCCAAAAGCATCTTAAGGCCAAGCAAGCACCTGCTAGATTATTTGGTACTTATAGAACTATTTTCTTGCATACATTTGCTGTTTTAACTACATCAGCAGTTATAATTTCAAAACATTTTTTCCTTTCACTACCTTAACAAAGTATTGAATAAATTCAAGTTCATTACTTGAAATCACTAGCTGTACAATTATAGTATTATTGTTGGCTTCAGGTTCTAAGATTTATAATCTTACTATTCTAGAAAAGAACGATGAAAATCTAATGTCTGTGGAAGATAAGATGACATTGTGGCCAAAGTTTTTATCAAAAGGCAGATAGATATAAATAGACAGTCAGGTAGGTTGTTGCGGAAACACCCAGACCATTGTGTCTTTATTGTCAAACACATGTACCGTCATAAGTTCATTTACTTGTCTGTCAGGAAATATTAAACCTGCTACGAGTACTTCTAGTATATTGCAATTTGTGTGGGAATAGATTAATAAAGCTACCAACAAAGTTAACCCACCGGGCAGTACCTATTAGGTCAACTGTGGCTTTTAGAGTAGCCTGGAAGTATGTTTAGAAAGTAGATCTGAACAGGAAATTAACTGAAAAGTAAAAAAATAAAACTTAACGTTAAGTATTGTATCCAGTAAATAATTCAATATATTAACAGCTTGCATTCAATGTTGGCTGAACTTAAAAAACTTTTTTATATTTTTGTGGAAAACTATAAGAATTAATTAATTGACAGAATTATTCAGAATTAATTTTCTGATTTTCTGTTGATTTTGCAGAAATTTATTGTTATTGTTTATATTAACATGAATGGTATAAGTGTATAATAAAACTGATTATATTTCAGAACAGTTCAGATTGTTCATCATAGCGTTTGTGTTTATCACCAGCAGATACCAAACAGGTCTACAAACTCAACACCTGTGTTTTAAATAACACATAATATGACTGTTTTGCATTACAACAAAACAGGTATTATGTGTGGATAAAACACAGGTGTTGCAGCAATTCTCTTGCTGGTAAGTTGAAGACCCTATGAAGTTGACAGATAATGCATCCGTCAACGTCACTCTCATGAGCGCCGCTGCTGGAGGGAAAGAGACAGGTATATAACCATGGACAATTTGTTAAGTTTTTACCCATAGATCACCATGTAAAGGCATATTTACAGACAGCTTACTACAAACTCAACACCTGTGTTTTATCCACACATAATACCTGTTTTGTTGTAATGCAAAACAGTCATATTATGTAGAGCTTTTGGACAGATTCGATATTGATTTGAAGCATAAACGACCGCATTTGGTGAAGAAATAGTGTTGCTACCTCATGCAGCATTTTCACCAGATTTGGCCCCCTGTGACTTTTTCCTGTTTCCAAATCTGAAAAAATAGTTGGGTGGAAGAAGATTTGGCTCCAATGAAAAGGTCATTACTGAAACAAACGCCTATTTTGAGGGCCTTTATAAAACCTAATAGTTGAAAGTTTTGTTTTTAACACGCTTTTATTAGCTTGGTATGTAACTATATATTAATGTAACGGAATCTTTGAACGTGATTTTCACCCCCTTGAAAACGTCGGATTGATTTGAAACTTTGTACACCTATCAAGGACCGATGACAATGCAATAATTTAGTCAAAGTCAAAGTCAAACTACTCAATTAGGCCAATAAGCGGCACTTTTGAAAGTCAAACAAAAATTAAAATTTACTATATTAAAAGTTGATTCTACCGTGCGCGTTTAAATTGTTTGTCCCATTAGCCTTTTTTTTTTGTGATGGGTTTACTCTTGACTCTAGTCTAGGTCAGAGGTGACAGAGACAAAGTCGACGATGGAGTGAGCTTACCCAGAAGAAGCCTGTTACCAAGATCTTCAGGATTAGCGACTTTTTAGTTCAATTTACCATTAAAGCGTGTTTTTTAGTTTTTAGAACTACAATTTATTTGTTGTTAGGTTAAATGAATTGAGCTAAAAGAAGACTGTGTTAGGAAATGAAATGCTTATTGGAGAAAAAAAAATAGTTTTTCAAAAAGTCTGACTTACCAAACTGCCCTCGTATTTTTTTTTTTTCTTGTTAACCAAAGTCAGTTAAAAAATAATGGGATATTTTTAAATGCACATTTGTATAATTTTTCAGCACATTAGGTAACTCCACTAATTAACTGAATGCATACTAGAATAATGAATGCTGTGCAAAAAAACCAATTGATTAACTAAACATGTCCTACAAAAAAAACACACAAAACGAGATAACATTTTTTATCGAATTCACACCAAAACATACATCCTCATTCGTACATCGGATATAATTATGATATATAAATTAAAAAAAAATACGAATTGTTTATCAAAAATACGAACTTGCACTCTAAATAGTGAAAAATTTCTGCGAGCAACTTGGAAGTAGCGCTCGCCGGCCGCTGCCGGGGCACCGCTCGCTTCGCTTGCTCGGCTCGCGCGCGGTTTGTCACATTTCTAACCTAACCTATTCCACCCGGTCAAAATAACGACTAACTGGGTGGAATAGGTTAGGTTACGTTAGAGCAGTGGTGGCCCAGTGGTATCGGCCGCGACTTACAAGTTGTAGGTCGTGGGTTCGAGCCCAGGCAGGCGCTTTACCTTGTGTAAATTATTTCATCACCACTGCTCTCAAAACGGTGAAGGAAAACATCGTGAGGAAACCGGCATGTCCTAGAACCAATTACAACATTAATAGGCTGTCGATGTGATGTGACGTTAGTACTGTCACCATTCACCAACCGCACGCCAGCCGAGCGAGCGAAGCGAGCGGTGCCGCAGCGGCCGGCAGCGCTTGAAAACGAAAATTATATAAAGATGACTGATTAAATTGGGGGTTATTTAGAATAAACGATGATCCTAAAAGTAAATTAGGTGATGGTTTTCCTTAAAAAAGTTTTAATATGTTTGTTAAACAAAGGAATTGTTAGAGATGAACGTTATTCGTTCAGTAAAGCAGTTCTGCAAATACCATTAAATACTCGTAGTATATTTAATTTGATTTATTTAGTTTGCATAATTTGTTTGCAAGTTAGTATTTGTGGTTTAACTTTGAAATTAATGTTCGAAAATTGCCAAAAATAATCTCTTGAGCATCATGATAATATCTTTAATTAAAATTAAAAACGTACCAGCTGAATTTTCATCATCTTGTCCCTCACAAACGTCTGGTAATTCTTCTTTGATGACATCGCTTTCTGTTTGACATTCATCAGGAAAACTGAAGTATTCTGTTGGACTTATAATGTATCTACTGAACTCTAACTGGTCATGGTTTAGTAGAGGTTTTGTCTGTAAAAGGTTGTTAACAGTATTAGCTCAAATATACAGAAACAAGCACATAATAGTTGTCCACCATCTTCATGTCAGCTGTCCATTTGTGGGGTCATACCGACAAAATACATAAAAAACTTTCTTTTCCGAAGTCGGTGTCGAAAAACGGAAAACAATGGGTACAAAAGACACCGACTTCGGAAAAGAAAGTTATTTTTCGCTTTGTAGTGTTTTGTTTTGGAAGTCGGTTTGATTCTAAACCGACTTCAAAAAGTAGGAGGTTTCTCAATTCGGCCGTATTTTTTTTAAGGTCCATCCACACATATCAGGGCCGTGCCCGGGACGTGACAGGGCTGGCCCCAGTCATTGAAGCTCTGTCACTGACCCGTTCCACGGACGTGTGTGAACGATTTCATATAAAATGTACGCACCGATATTTTTTTGAGTCCCTGACAGGGCACGGTCCGGCCACGTCCCGGGCACGGCCCTGATATGTGTGGATTGAACTTAAATGTGTTTTCGCGGATAACTTCGTCGTTTATGAACCGATTTTGATTATTCTTTTTTTGTTGGAAAGGAGATATCTCAAGGGTGGTACCATGATCTGATGGTGGGCTCCTAGAGAAATCGAGTGAAATCCTCGAATATTGTAGGCATACATATAGCAATTTTGGTATCTTCAACAATAATGCAATCATTTGCACTCAGAAAGTATAATTTGGTGAAGTGGAAATGATGAAGAAGACCACAATGGCCACTGGAGCTCCGAAATAAAACAATTTATCCTAGTCGTGTTTGGGCTTATTGGAATCGTCATGAGATGTTCTTTGGCTATAAATGATTTTCATGTTACTTTTATGTACTAGACCAGGGTAGAAGCCTTGAATAATAATAAAAAGTGAAAAAAAATAATAGTAGGATGAAACCCATTAGAAAAGGAGGGGAATATTATAAAAATGAAAGGAAAAATAATTTACGGGCGCTCTGAGGTCGGGAAAACTAATGGATAAGTGATTAGAATTGAAGATAAGGTATTTATGAATGATAAGATTAATGTGTTTAAAAATATTGTAATGAATAACGTAATCAGAATAAAGCATCTACATTTAATAGTACGATTTACATTTATATTTATATATAATGAGATTTTCTATGACATAAATGTAATTAGCATTAAATAAATCAACTTTTTAATTGAAACAAATTGCAGCAATCACATTTTTTAGATGAAATTATTAATAATAATTAAGAAAAAAATGTCGAATTCAAGTTTTTTTTGATTTTTTGCATTTTCTGAGAAGATTTACTGTAGTAACATATATTTTTTTTCACCATCGGAAAGTAGAGATTTCAACGAACAGAAACCATACCAACTTTTTGAAAAAAGCTTATATTTTGACGGGTGAATTTTCGATTGAAAATTAGGGTGTTTTTTTGATATTAATTCAAAATAAGGTGAAAAAATAAATATTTTTAATCAAATAAATTACAGCGTATTTGGGACATAAAAAGGTAAGTTTTCACCAAATTTCGTTAAAAAAAAAAAAATTTGTAAAAGATAAAAATAAAAAACCAAAAACTTGGCTTTTTGGATTTTTCACATAAATTTTGAGGTTATGTGAAAAAAGTGTAAATACAAAAGTTTTAATCTTTTTATTACCTACAACTTTGCCATCTGACTTTTTTCGATACGACTTTTAGTTTTGCCGGAAATCGAGAAAAACCGTTTTTTACCCTTAAAAACTCACCCCCATCCCCTTCCCGACCTCAGATCGCCCGTAAATTATTTTTCCTTTCATTTTTATAATATTCCCCTCCTTTTCTAATGGGTTTCATCCTACTATTATTTTTTTTGGTTTTAAAAATTATCGACCCTGGTCTATACCTACTAAAAGTAAAAATAAACTTTTTGCGATATCTCATTACCAACAAAAAAAACAATCATCAAATTCGATTCATAAACGACAAAGTTATCTGCGAACACACATAAAAAAAATATAAACGATCGAATAGAGAAACCTTCTCCTTTTTGGGAAGTCGGTAAATTAGGACGTTTGGTCGCTGAGTTAAACACAGTAGACTATAAGAAACAAAATGAATAAAGGAAAAAACATATTAAGCATGTGGTTCTTCAGGAGTATAAAACAGAGCCAATACAAGCAACTTCAGTATTTGTGCAAGATAAACTAGGGTCTATTAAATTATCGGCTGTATACTGTCCACCAAAGCACACCTTAAAGGAAGAAGCATTCACAAGCTACTTCAAAACCCTTGGGCATAGATTCATATGTGGAGGCGAATGGAACGCCAAAAACGTTTATTGGGGATCTAGACTTACTTTGCCCAGAGGCCGCGAAATGAAAAGAAGTATAGACAAGAACAAAATATATGTACTAAGTACAGGTGAACTCTCGTACTGGCCTACAGACCCAAATAAACGCTAGATCTGCTGGATTTCTTCGTGTACAAAGGATTCTAAAACTATAACTTAAGTGTGGAGACTTATCTGGATAGTATCTTATCTAACCATACATCAGTAATAGCCACAATAAGCACCACCATAATAGAAAGACCAGTGAAAGAGCGACTCTACACCAAAAATACTGATTGGGATACATTCAGAGACTACATTGATGAAAACCTCAACTTGAAGGTGATGCTTAAAACTAAAGAAGACATCGAAAAATATGCAAAAACTTTGACATATTTAATACAAACAGCTGCATGGAAATGTACACCGGCTAGCACATTAAAACAAGGTAGAAAGAGCATACCCAAGGACATAAAAACAAAAAATTTAGAAAAGAAACGGCTCAGAAGGTCTGGCACTAAGCAGGCCTACTGCTTTTCAAAATGAAGAACCAACTTCCACACAACTTCTACTTGTTGTGAAAACCTTATCTGGAAGATAGAATCATCATCATCAGCCTATTAATGTTCCCACTGCTGGGACTGGGACACAGGCCTCCTCTCTGTGAGAGGGAATGGGCCGTAATCCACCACGCGGGCCCAGTGTGGGTTGGTGGATGTCACATGTCTTCGAATTTTTGGTTCTAGGACATGCCGGTTTCCTCACGATGTTTTCCTTCACCGTTTTGAGAGCAGTGGTGATGAAATAATTTACACAAAGTAAAGCGCCTGCCTTGGGCTCGCACCCACGACCTACAAATTGTAAGTCGCGGCCGATACCACTGGGCCACCACTGCTAAAGAATCTATCAAGATAGAATATTTAGAGTAAAAATCAATGATACCTACTCTGCCTTTCATGATATAAAAGCTGGGGTACCGCAAGGATCCGTGTTGGGCCCTACTTTATATCTTATGTACACTGCAGATATACCCACAACAGAAAATGTCCTGTCAGCCACATTTGCTGATGACACTGCAGCACTTTGCAACCATGTAAACCATAGTGTGGCGTCGTTAATGTTACAGAGTCACCTTAACAAAGTTAACGCATGGATGGAAAAGTGGCATATCAAGGCCAGCTCCAACAAATCAGTGCATGTCACCTTTACTTTAAGACAGGACAATTGCCCCGCAATTAAACTCGGCAATGACGTTCTACCACACCAAGATTCAGCAAAATATTTAGGAATGCATCTTGATAGGAAACAAACATGGAAAATGCATATTCAAAAAAAACGCGACGAGTTAAATTTAAGGCTCAGAAACCTAAACTGGCTAATAGGCAGAAGATCACATGTCACCATGGAAAATAAGATACTTATTTATAAAACCATAATCAAGCCGGTTTGGACGTATGACATTGAGCTGTGGGGATCAGCAAAGAACTATTTTACAACGGTTCCAGAACAAAACACTCAATATGATAACAAATGCACCTCTGTTTATCAGAACCACTGAATTGCATGAGTACACAGAAATGAAAACCGTTGCAATAGCATCACATCACATCATCAGCCTATAGCAGTCCACTGCTGGACATAGGCCTCTCCAATTGCACGCCATTTGCTTCGATTTTCGGCAACTCTTATCCAGTTGCTACCAGCCACCCCACGAAGATCTTCACTCCACCTAGCCTGAGGGCTTACGTTTTCCAATTCGCGGTCTCCACTCAAGAACACGTCTACCCCAACGGTCATCGGTTCTACGACTTATATGGCCGGCCCATTGCCACTTCAGCTTGCTTATTCTGTGAGCTATGTCAGCAACTTTGGTTCTCTGCCGGATAACCTCGTTTCGGATTCGATCCCTTACAGAGACTCCGAACATAGCCCTTTCCATAGCTCGTTGAGCAACTTTGAACCGATGAGCCAGCCGTATTGTGAGTGTCCATATCTCGGCGCCATAGGTCATAACATGTAGGACGCCTGGTTGAAGACTTTGGTCTTCAGGCTCTGTGGAATACGTGACGAGAAGACTCAACGAAGTTTTCCAAACGCCGAGCAAAAGCATACAAAGACCGTAAAAAAGCTCATACCAACACCCTAGCAACAGCATTATGTGAACCTATAAGTGACAGAAGGCTGAAAAGACAACACATATGGGACTTTATTCACTAACAAATCCTAATTTAATAAGAGACAGCTTCCTCAGTGGAGGAACAGTTCCTTCCTGACAATAACTCCTACAACAGATCTGTTAAGGGCTTGTGAAGCCGATTGCAGGGTAAAAATCACAAAAAATAAATAAAAGGGTTAACTAGACCTTTAGCTTCACTATTGGCCAAAGTTGATAGAGACAGCCGAGCCATAAAATGTACCTACTGTAAGAAACTAATTCAAATTATGATATGTGAACAATTTTATGATGAAGACTCATTCAATCCAGTCAATCCTCACCTCATTCAACATCTGAGCAAAAAGCTTCTCAGCTTCCAGACATTTTCTCTGCAATCGGCAGCATTGCTGTAGTTTAGTGCAGCAAAAGAAACAAGCGAGCATCGGTCGTCTGTCTTCAGTACAAAACTGCAACAAAACAAGAGAAAACTAGTACTTGTTTATTTTTGATAAATACTTCCAATGTCATAAATTGTTATAGGTATTGTCCACATCAAGTCAAAAGGTTCTGGACTGGTGGCAAAGCAGCATGAGTAAGGCCCTCAAGGCAGACTGATAACCTGGTGACGGTCACAGGAATTCACTAGCACTGGACTAATGTATGTGGGGACTCTTGCGAGAAGGGTGGAGGTTCAAGCGTAATTTTCAGGTATTTGATTCATCTGTGTAAATGTTAAAAACTGGTCTTCAAATTATTATATAACTACCAGACGCCCAATCCACTAGTAGATTTAGTGTGAATGAGTAAGAAACATTCATGCTCACTAACATTCACATTTAGTAAGATATATATAGGACATATAATATTAGTTGGATAGGATACACTTACTGGAATATCTGTCAGCTTCTCATATATTGCCTGCAGGTTCTTGTTAGCAACCACATACATGTTAACATTCTCCACGAGACACATCCTACACATTGACAGCTTTTCCATCTTCAAATAAAAATTACTGCTGACTTTTAGAACAACTTCTTCATGTAGGTGATTTCTACCAAGGTATTCGCCTGATAAAAGCTTGCTAAATATAGTGTTTGCTTCCTTACTAGATCTCAGTAAGTGATGCTATCGGCCGGGGCAGGCCTAGTGTGCTACACAATTACAATAAAATTATCTGCAGGTCGTAGTGAGGATTCTATAATATTAACAAAAAATTTATGATAAACTTTATGTTTTTATTTCTTGAAGGAGAGCATCCAACTAGTATTTAACCAGCGAATTTTCGTAACATTCAAATAATCAGCAAACAATTCTACGATCAATCACATTATCAAACACAACACAAAACTTAAAACTTTGACAGTTTGACAAGCACAGACAAGCACACAGTCCATCATAGAGGAACTGGAGGAAAATGATAGTCAAAAAGTTTTTTTTTTTTTTTTTAACAATTTTATTGGCATGGAGTCAAAAAGTAAAAATAATAATAGGAAGGTTTATAAGTCAGTGTAGGACACAGACACAGACCAGAGACTGGACACAGAAACAAAGGCTAAACGGTATTCAGCACCCTAAACTCTAATTTAGACTTGTGTAATAACTCTTAGGAAGTTAGGGTTCTCAAAATATCGACCTTATTTAAGGGCTTATTATTTTTTGTACACTACACGGTATTCAGGGCCTTAAACCCGAATTTAGGGTGGTGTAATAAATGTTTAGGCGTTAAGGTTCCCAAAATATCAATCTTATTGACACGGTATGGTGCAGTGACCCGGTATTCAGCGCCCTGAATACCGTGTAAGCCCATAACTTAACTTTTTTTATAAACAAACCCGTATTACAATTTTTTCCTACAGTTTTAGCAATGAATAAAGGTTTAAAATACAAAGATTCTGAAAAAAAATGTTTGAAAATCGTTCCTATGCTTTTCGCGCGTATTTGGATGTATGTATGTTTTGTTTAAGTATGTATGTATATAATATTCTTTATTACCTCGTATCTTTCAAACCACTTGACGGATCTATTAATTAATACATCGATAGATAGGTCTTGGCCGCCCAAGTGTTCTTAAATAAGTTCCGTTGAAAAAAAGGGCACATGGCGGCTTTTGAGCGGCATAAATGTGATGCAATACTGTTTTTCTTCGAAACCCGTTGAGCGGGATGTCAAAATGAAGGGTTTTTAGAGGTGATTACAAAAATATATACCACTTATATGTTTAAAAGTCATTCGAAAAAAAGAAGTATAACTAAAAGTTGTAAATCAAAAAAGTTAATAAAATCAAAAGAGGATATTTATAGTTTTGGTCAGCCAGCTCGCGAATATGTATCCTCCGACTGCACAGCATGATTTTCTTCTTGTTTACATCTTTACAGGCGGGTTTTTTGATTTTATTTACATTTTTTTTTCTACACTTTGTAACTCTGACTAGTGTCCGATCGAAACTGGTTTGTACGACCGAAACCGAAACCGAATTTCAGCATCAGTCTCAGTTTCGTCAGAAACAGAAAACCGAAACCGAAACTTCCTAACAAGGATAATGTTTTGAGGGAAATATCTTTATTTTTTTTTATCTTATTAACACATAGCTATGCGGTCTTCGACATTTTCACTTATTGGTATGATAATTAACATAATAATCACACCTTTAAAAAAAAATTGCGCCTTAAAATACTCAAAATAGGTGAACACCTCACCTATTTTGAGTATTTTATGGCACAATTTTTGTTTGAGTAATAAGATTCCTCTTTTAAATATTATGCATGATTTCTTTATATTAAACATAAAATTACCAACTGAAGTTGTTACCGAATGTCACAATAGGTACATAATATTAAAGTAACAAACGAAACATAATAAATCACTTTTATCTAAAGGATAAATCAACTTCTTCTAAACTTATTCGCCATTTTCTATGACACATCAGTAAAAATAAAATGTATCATGAATTTTATTGCACTCGATTTTAGTTTGGGGGTAGGTAATAATGTTTCAAAAATCTAAAAACAGAAATGAAATATTAATTTTATCATACGGATACTGAGATATGTACCTATGTAAGTACCTACTGATTTAATTATAACTGTGTTAAATAAAAAATAAACAATTAGGGACGCAGGTAAGTATTTAACTGTACTTGCCACTTGAGTACCTTGGTAATAAGTATTAAAATGAGTTTTGAAACCCTGAAGCCATAATATTATCACCACTAATGAACGATAGAAAGTACCAAGTACCTAACTAACGTTTGTTTAGGTATATCATTAGCGAGAGAGTTAAATCAACCAAAATATATTTAGATAGTTAGGTTAAACTTGATTCTACTATAATCTATGTATTAGTTTGAAATAATCAATTATGTTTTAATTTTTACTACCTACTCTTATGCTATATCACGTAATAAAACTTACCAATTCAAAATAAATTATACAAAACTCACAACAAACTAAAGGAACTGCAAACACAAGCTAGTCACGACATGATTAGGCACGTGGACACGGCAAAATGTCTTCGTTGCTTACTCGCTTGGATGGAATTTAACGCGCCGAACAGCGTGAGAACTCAGGAATGCAGTTTCGGTTTCGGTCGCAGTTTCGGCAGGTTGTCCGCCGAAACCCAAACTAAGCCGAAACTCGTTTTTTTTCCGAAACTCAACCGAAACCGGACTTTCGGTTGGACACTAACTCTGACACTAAAGGGCTTATTACACTACACGGTAATCAGGGCCCTGAATACCGGATCACTCTTCCATTCCGAGTCAATAAGGTCGATATTTTGGGAACCCTAACTCCCTATCAGTTTTTTTTTATTTAATGGGACAATCCCACCGCACTATTCCCAACCACTGCAACTCCTGAAAGCCAGAATCAACAGTGGTGACCACCAGAAAAGCGCCGAGGCAATGAAGCTCGACGAAGTCCCGGAGAATGAAATTAATCAGAAAAGAATAACGGAGGAGTAGGAAAAAGTACAAATTTCCACTTTCCTCCATATCAAGCAGGAGACAGAACAAACAAGACCAATAGGCACAAAGGGTCGTTTACAACTGGGATAAGCCCAGTTGTCTAGCACCACGGATAAAAATTAGCATTAATATTAATGGATCCTACATTGTGAGCTGCTATATTTGTTTCCAATACGAGTAATAGGTATGGCAAAAACGCTTGAACGCATGGAAATTTGTTATAGTTTCCACAAGGTCCGTATAGTAAACAACTCCGGATGCAGCCTATACATTATTCTACATAAAATTGCATACATTCTGCCAAATAATACACTCCCATAAGATATGATGTGCAGATTGGACATATTTGTGCTGGACGTAGCGAGTTCATTGGCCCCGAGAAAAGAAGGGCGTAAACCTTCTGGCCATTGCCGCTGAACGCCTCTATCACACCACGAAGACAAGGTTCTTGGATGCCTGGCTGCAGCAGCGACGTAAGGTTGCAAATCGACTCTAACGATTCAACGATGTGTTGGCTATACTCGAGTTATTTCCAGGTTCTGGGTTGCCTACTTCTGGATCAGCACTCCTGGTGTCCAGGTCCCGAGGTTCAGCTCGACAGGATCGAAAAGGGGTGTCTTCATAAGGGTTGAAGTTGATGAATTAAATGAAACACTAAGTTATTCAGTACACGGCACGATTCTAGGGCTCTCAACAATTTCTGAGACTTGATTCTATATAAGAATTACTTCTTATTTACTAAGACAAGTACAAGCGACTAGCTTTGGATGACTACAAATTCTATTTGGGCCCGGGGGGTGTATATACCCTCGGACCGTGCCATTATTGAGAGCCCCGCAAATTCTCGCCGAAAATAATTTTTATTTCTGTAAAAAACCCTTATCAACATTTGGTAAATAGGGTTACCGCACCCCTTCCACGGTGCTATCAATAGCTGGATTTCTTCGTACTGTAACACAGTAACGCCCCCTATCTCTGTAACTAATCCATATACCTAATTTCCAGGTATTGATAGCTTCCCTAGACTAATACCATGAAATAAAGGAACAATTTCCTTTATTTCTCAGTTAAAACCTTAATAGCTTTTAACCTAGCCTAAGGATATCTATAGGTTGGGTTGACCTGCTGGTGCCAATAGCAGGCTGTCTGTTGACGTCTAGAAAAAGCTTATTTTCGGGAATGTTCTATGGGATATCATCCCTTATGTAATGAATCTATAAATTCCTAAGTCATTTCACCGACTTTAGGACTTCCTACTTAGGCTAACCAGACAATCACCGCCTATTATGGGGATTCTGGTAGCCGATAGACCACACTTTACATTTCTAGTGTTCATATAAGTCTATCTAGGCTATATGCACATAAGGTGCCTCGATATGTACAAACTCGATAGCTGGTCACTTTCTTTGCGCCCAGCTATCAGAGAAACTATTCATAAAACCCTAACAAGATTGGGACGACACGATGGTGCGTTTTCCGGGCCATCGGGAGGTCCCCAAAAATTCCTTATTTTCGGAATTCCCAGGGGTGTATAGTCCCGGGGAATGCCAGAAACTGACTAAAAATTACATTTCCAGAAACCTATTTTCTGGAATTGTACTTAAACTACTTGAGCGATTTTCGCTCCAAAGTGATGGCTTGGTAGCTAGTCCAGCAAGCCATCAGAAAGTACTTACACCATGAGTACATCTATTCCCTTCAGGGAGTTATTCCACCTGAAGGGTCTACAAATTTCAACGTTTTACGTTGTTTACATTTTTCACGACTGTTTATCTCGCTGACTATCCAAGCGATTCTTCCCATCTAGAAACCGCCTGGAAGCCCTTTTAACAAGCTTTCCAATGGTAGTACTTTTACCAGTACACCTATATGTTTTCTAGGTACTTAGGGCACCTAAACCCGTAAGAATTTGCCGAAAACCAGATAAACAGCAGTTTTCTATTATATACCGACTTGATATCTCAAGTAAATGGGCTTTATATAAAAGACTACGCTAACTATGAGGTGTATATAGGTTTCCTGTCTCGGTCTAGGTCTCCCATATACCCTAAAATGACCTAAAACCATATATTCGGTGTTTGAGATATCAAGTCAATATTCATATTTACATAGCAGAAACTATGTGGTTTTCACATAGTTTCATCATTATGTACTGATTTCATGTCCAGTACATAGGATAAGCCCTTAAAAACATGATTTTAATTACTATATTTTTTCCAAAAAACTCCAAAAGTATTTATACCGGGTGGGGCCACCTCGCGGGCCATTCGGAACTAATCCGTCGTCGAGCAATGACGTATCGTACGACAGAAATTTATGTTTTTTGCTATGATAACTCTTATCAGTATGCTTTCTAACGCTTTTACTCTATTAAGGGTGAACTATTGAACCCTACAACATACTGACAAATACTAAAAACATCATACTAGTTACTATCTCAAAAAATGTAGGTAAAATTTTAGTATAAATATGAAAGTGCCTCTAAAAATCATTTCAGTATTAGATGGCGCGCCGTGGTGAGCAGATATGTCTACACATACAAACTTTAACTTTTATGAACCATTTAGTATGGTTGATGACGCTTCGTCGCGAACAATATTCGTAGTCAGACGTAGAACACTGACTTAAAGGTGAGGCAACGAGCTTGAAGGAAAATAATTTACTTTTAAAGTTACCATGCCCTGTGAGAAATTGGGCAACACAGTGATCCATCTCCAGCCACGTCCTGGCTAGCCGCACGCGAACGGATGGCAAGAATTGGTGGAGGTGTCGGCCCTTGATGGAATTAGCCCACCTACATTGCCATTCGGATAAAAGCACCTCCCAGACGTCAATATGTGGTTTAAATAATCTAGAGATTTTCTCACGGTCACAGCGAGTTAAAAAGTCCGCGTCCATGGTCTCTCGTGCGGAATAGTACATTGCAGCACGTCGCTGCACTTCAAGGTCGACCGGAAGTACGACAGCAAGTACCGGTAAGGCACCCTAAACTCCCTATCAGTTATTACACCACCCTAAATTATAGATAAGGGCCCTGCATTCCGTGTAGTGTAATAAAGGGCTTATTACACTACACGAAATTTAGGGCCCTGAATACCGGGTCATAGACCGGGTATACCGGGAGTATTTTTTCTAAATTTCCCTAAATATCCCTAAATTGAATTTTATATGTACCTAAATACTTATTTAGTACCTAATTTATTTCGTAGCTCATAAAACAAAACGTTACATATTAATTTAGTCAAATATTTTAAATGAATAAATTCAATCAAGCAAAGTTGTTGTTGTTATTAAGTTGTTGCCTCCCACCAGGTGGACCGATGACCTGGTGAAGGTTGCGGGGTCCGCTGGTTGCGAGACGCACGGGACCGGTCAATGTGGCGACGCTTGGGGGAGGACTATGCCCAGCAGTGGACGTCTTTCGGCTGATATGATGATGATGATGATGAAAAACTGCCCCTACCTGCACCCCCCCTTGGCGAAGCCCTTGGTCAGAGTTTCAAAGTGTATGCGATAAGGAAGTGCCGAACGATTTGCAAACAATTTTATCAGAATAATTGTTTCTAAAATTGTTAAATTAGGCTAGAAGTTTATCCATGGCCGTTAAATAAATTAAAAATAACACTGTGTGCATGTCAAAGTCAAATATTACTATACTTCGAGTTCGCGCAAGATAAGTCTGCGCGCGGCGAAAATTGGAACTAATCGTCTGTCATTTATGTCAGGTGTCAAGAGAGTGTATTGTATTTCGTGTTTTTATTCGTTTTACGATGAAAATAATCGCCATCATTACTACGGCCTACGGTACCGTTTTACAAAGATAGAGCTCGCGTTTCTTATTTGACAGGTAACTCTTAGGGATACCATTATAATAAAATATCCCTAAATTTTCGTACTACCGGTGCCGCAGGATTGGCATCATGTAATATAATGCACCATTGTTATTTTGCACCGTCACCCAAATAACTGAAGAGGCTTATGTGGCAGCAGCTTTTTCAAAAATCGTTGATGAAGAAATTAAAAAGAGTTGAAAAGGACGGTAGTAGCCACTGATGGACCATTATTAGACCAAATTTAACAGAAGGTACTAATAAGTATTCAATAAAAGATTTACAATAATTTCATGAAGCTTTTATCATCATATTCTATGCAAGTAGAAAAAGCTAGTAAATTATGCTTAACTTAAATTACTTTGTTTCGAGCAGGGACCGAAAACCGTTATGAATTACGGTACCGGTATCTAAGAATTTTGGTTACCTCTACGATTTAGGTAACCGCTATCTGGGTAACCCAACAAGAAGAAAAAGGTTACCTTTATATAGGTTACCATTTTAATACCGGTTACCTAAAAAGGACCTTGATTAGAAAGAAACAGAATATTGCAATGCCGACAATTTGTTAGCATTACATTACCAGGGAGATTGTCGTGCGTGCTGTAGTACGTATGTGTGCGTCTGCACGCAAGTACTGTTTACGTTTATTTAGTTCGCCTTTTTGTGGCGTATTTGAGTTAAAGTAAAAAAAAAGGACATAAACCAAGTTACAAGTAAGATAATATTAAATTGTAAATTGGTAAAATAGCATTTGGTTATGGCCTAACCATGGACGGTAGGGCTTCGAAGAGCATTTCGAGCGCTTGGTCCCCCGCGTTGGTAGGCCAGTGGGTGCTTTGAATAGATTAGTGCCTATTATCGGCGGACTTCGGGCAAAAGTACGCCGCCTCTACGTGGATGTAGTGCGATCGATGGAAGTTCATGGGGTAATTTATGGAGCGCCTGTTTGGTCAAACTGACTGTCATGTGTCCGAAGCTGCAGCACTTAAATCTATCTGCAGTGGAAAATACTTGAACGAATCACACGTAGAAACAGGGAGCACTTATGCTACAGGCTCACTCAGATACTAACCGGGCACGGGTGCTACGATAGCGATAAGTACCTGAATAGGATTGGTCTAGAGGCCACAGCAAATTGCCACCACTGTGTAGGTGACCTAGATTCTGCACAGCACATTGTGCACGCTGTCCGCCCACGGAGTAATCTCAGGAAAGACGGTCACTGTGCTACACCCCCAAATTTTTCCCATAAGTCCAGGCGCCTCTTGACGGTTCCCTACGATAGCAAAAAAAGATGGAATTCCCAGCAAACGAGTTTAGGTCTTGGCTAGGTATTCCTCTCGCTTGCCGCTATTATTATAGAGCGCCATTTCTATATGTAATAAATTATCGAGGCTGTATTTTTAATGCCCGAGTATCTTCCACTTCTCATTTTTATTTAACACCATGGTTAACCTTTCTGTTATTCTAATGTTGCAAGAAGATGTACTATCGCTCATCACAGCATTCTCTTTGGCTTCGGATTCGAATTCAGACTTATTTTCAATTCTCAATTACATAATTTTAAAAATAAAATTTGAATTAATTAGTTTCGAAATTTAGGGATGCCTATTTCGAAATTAAGAAGCAGGCAAATATGGTCCGAAAATTCGAAACAATGAAATTTCGAAATTACGGAATGCAAGTCCTAACTAAAACCCTTTGGTGAAATAATCCCGAATTAGAGTAAGAAAGGAACAGCTTACATATCGGCCACTTTAGTATTCTTTTTTTAAGACTTTTTTGGTCATTGCCCACGAATTAAAAAATCAAATAAAAATCAAATATTTTTATTTTACATAGGCCTACATGGGCACTTATAAAACGTCGACAAAAGGTGCACGGTTCGGGTTAGTCGTTTCCTATGGAGAAGAACCGGCAAGAAACTCAATGGTTACTCTTTTAAATGTTTTTGTGTTTACAATATTTCCATGTTACAGCATTAGTACTTGGATATGGGGGGACAACGTAGGCCCGACAATAAGTCGTACGAAATTGAAAAAAAAAACAAACAAACAAAAAAAAATTATGTACGAAATAAAAAGTTAACAAATGTTAACAATCATCTAGAAATCTAGAAAGCCTACAATGTTCACACATTCACAATCGGTAAAAGAATCTACACAAAGGTAAAAAAAAAAAAAAAAACAACACTAAATTTAACATGTGGCACAAATACTGTAATCAGTGCTGTAACTATTCTTAGCAAAGGGCTATAATGATGATTGAAAAATACTGTAAAAAGTCTAATTAAAAGAGAAAAAAATTAGATTGAGAATAGTTAGAGATATCCATATATTTGTGCCGTTTATGAGTTACCAGGGAAGCCGCATGCGCAGAGGGTGTCAAAGCCAAAATTTTTATCTTCAACGTAGTCCTTGATTTTATAATATGCTTTTTTAACAAGGATATGTTTGATGCAGTTTTTGAACTTTCCATCGGTCAGTTCTATAACTGACTTAGGCAACTTGTTATAAAAGCGTATACTGTTTATAAGAAAAGACTTGCTAGTTTTCGTTAATCTGAATTTGGGTATTACAATTTCGTGCTTACTGCGTGTATTTAAATTATGGAAGTCACTTCTAGTTTTAAAAAACCCTCGATTTTTGCGGACATACAAAATACATTCCAAAATATAAAGTGAAGGTAGAGTCAGTATATCGATCTCTTTAAATTTTTCTCTGAGGGACTCGCGAGGACCCATTTTATAGATCGCGCGGATTGCCCTCTTTTGTAAGATAAAAATTGAATCAACGTCTGCTGCTGACCCCCACAGCAGAATGCCATAAGACATAATACTGTGGAAATAAGCATAGTATACTAGTCTAACTGTGGCTACATCGGTTAACTGCCTTATCTTCCTTACTGCATAGGCAGCCGAACTTAACCTGCCCGAAAGAGTTCTAATATGCGCGCCCCACTGCAATTTTGAATCGATAGTAATCCCCAAGAATACAGTTTCCGTTATTATTTCAAGATTTTTGCCGTCAAGATTTAGATTTAGGTCACGTTGAGGTACATTTGGTAAAGAGAACTTTAGACATTTTGTTTTTTTCGCATTCAGTAAAAGATTGTTAGCTGCGAACCATTCCGAGAGAACAATCACACTTTCGTTGACATGTAAGACATCCGTATCTTTCCTATCTATTTTAAAAATTAGCGAAGTATCATCAGCAAATAGAATTAGATCCGATAATTTGGCCATCATAAAAGGGAGTTCATTTATGTAAACAAGAAAAAGGAAAGGGCCGAGAATTGAACCTTGGGGCACGCCCATTTTGACTAGAGACCCGGAGGACGTCGCCCCATTAACATTTACTTTTTGCTGTCTGTTTGATAAATAGGAAAGCACAAGATCAGCAGCTTGTCCTCGAATCCCGTAGTGTTGTAATTTACAGATCAGTGTGTTGTGGTCGACGCAGTCGAACGCTTTTGACAGATCACAGAAAATGCCAATGGCATCCTGGGACTTCTCCCAAGATTTTATTTTTTTATTTTTTTTATTTGTGATGGGTTTGCTCTTGACTCTAGTCTAGGTCAAAGGTGACAGAGACAGAGTCGACGATGGAGTGAGCTTACCCAGAAGAAGCCTGTTTACTCTAACTTTGAAGAGATTCGGGTTGAATGCGTTCGGAAACACTGACGCAGGTAGCGAGTTCCATTCATTCGCTGTGCGCATTATGAAGGATGTTTGGAAGCGTTTGGTGCGAATTGGTGGAATGGCAACAAGGTAAGGATGATAACTTGCAGTACGTCTAGATGTCCGATGGTAGAAGGGGGCTGGTGGGATGAGGTCGTGGAGTTCTTCAGCACACTCACCGAAGTACAGTCTGTAGAAGACCGACAAGCAGGCAACCTTGCGGCGATGAGCCAAGCTGTGAAGCCTGGCACCCGCCAGCTCAACGTCGCCAATGAGCCTCCTGGCTCTGCGTTCCACCGAGTCAAGCGCGGCAAGCTGATATTTAGCTGAGCCATCCCAAAGGTGACTGCAATACTCCATGCAGGATCGGACTTGCGCTTTGTATAGGGTTAAAAGCTGTCCAGGCGTAAAGTATCGCTTCACTTTATTTAGGATGCCTAGTTTTTTGGCCGCAATTTGGGCTTTGTACTCAATGGAGGCGCCAAAGTTGAGACTGGATGTCAACTCCATGCCTAGGAGCTCGAGCCGATCAGTCACAGGAACAGACGCACCCCGAAAGGTAGGAGTTTGATCGAAAAGACTCCTTTTAGCGGTAAAAAGACACGCCTGTGTTTTGGTGGCGTTAAAAGAGACCAGATTGTCATCACCCCACTGGGAGACAAGGCTTAAGGTCAAATCTGTCCGCTCCACCATAGCCTCTCTCAAGGAACGAACTTCATCCGCGCTGGTTTTTGCGCTGGACAAGTATCTCTCTGAAACAGTACTGTCATCAGCGTACCCAACAATACCAGGCTGAAGAAGGTCATTGATGTGCAGCAGGAAAAGAGTTGCAGAGAGAACAGACCCCTGAGGAACTCCGGCATCAATAGCCATAAGGTCAGAGGAGCAGCCGTCAACGACTACTCGGATCGACCGTTCACTGAGGAAGTCTGATATCCAGCTACAAAAACCAGCAGGGATGCCATAAGCAGGAAGCTTACTAAGTAGACTCGCGTGCCAGACCCTGTCAAAGGCCTTCGAGATATCAAGCGATACAGCAAGTGCTTCGCCGTGTCTCTCGATGGCTTCGCCCCAGCAGTGCGTGACATACACAAGAAGATCGCCAGTTGACCGTCCCCGGCGAAAGCCATATTGACGGTCACTGAGGAGATTATTGTCTTCAAGGTAGGTCAGCAACTTGCTGTTCAGTACCCTTTCCATAACTTTGCACAGAATGGAGGTAATGGCGATCGGACGGTAATGGGCAGGGTCTGCACGGTTGCCTTTTTTGGGCACTGGTTGCACATTTGCAAGCTTCCAGGATTTCGGCACCGTTCTTTTTACAAGAGAGAGGCGGAACAAGCGTGTCAATACAGGAGACAGTTCAGGCGCACACTGCCTCAGCACTCTCGCTGGAATGCCGTCAGGCCCGCTGGCCTTATTCACGTCTAGACTGGACAATACTCTCCGGACCTCTTTGGTGTGCACAGCGATCTCCGGCATCGAAGAGTCACAGTGAGGTATAGTAGGTGGTTGCTTGGAGCCAGCCTCCAGACGCGAGTTGCTAGCAAAGAGAGATGCGAATAAATTTGCTTTCTCACTCGCAGAGTGAGCCAGCGACCCATCAGGTTTCAGCATTGGAGGTAAAGTGGGACGACAGAAATTCGCTTCAACCGCTTTAGACAGGGACCAGAACTGTTTACTACCCGGAGGGTGCGATGCCAGCTTGGCCCCAATACGTCCAATATGGTCAAAACGTGCCCGACGCAGAACCCGCTTGCAGAACTTGGCGGCAGAATTAAAGGCTCTTTTCCTCGCGCGAACCCTACGTGCTCTTACTTTGCGGTCACGGGCCCCGACCCAGGCTTGGTAGGCAGACTCTTTTCGGGCATCAGCGTGGGCGCATTCTGCATTATACCAAGGGCGGGATTTGTGACCGAGCGGAATGTCGGAAAAAGGAATGAAATACTCCATTCCCTGTCGAATCACATCCGCAACCGCGTCGGCACAGCTCGAGGGGTCACTCGAGGAGAAGCACACATGCCGCCAAGGATAAGACGCAAAAAAGTGCCGCATCTCGTCCCAGTCTGCTGACTCGTATCGCCATACTCGCCTCGTGCCTCTAGGGCTCTGATCTGGAGGAGAGCAAGTCGATATGGATTTCACCAGACAGTGGTCAGACGTTCCCAGCGGGGCTGAGACCGACACCGAATGACTGTCCGGATCAGTTGTCAGGAGAAGGTCCAAACAGTTGGGTGTATGGCCGTCAACATCCGGTACCCGCGTTGCCACATTCACCAGCTGGGTTAGATCTAGCGATAGAGAAAACTTGCGCGCCTCTAACCCGGCATGGTCAGTTTTCCGGTACGGGTACAGCCACTCTTTATGATGGGCGTTAAAGTCCCCCAGAAAATTAAGCTTCGCTGTTGGGTACCTTTGCTGGGCCATATCAGCCGACTCCACGAGGCAATTAAAGAGCGCTGTCGTCTCCTGGTCACCGGCGTGCGATCGGTAGACGCCGATGTAGAGAGATTTCTCCACGCCAGTGTCCACAAGCAGCCATATGGCAGAAAATCCCGATTTTTCAAAGCAACGGAGACGACGACAACAAATGTCATCGCGGACGTACACACAGACCCCAGCTTGCTTCTTGAACTTGTGTTCAAGAGCGTAACCCGGGTAGTTGAGGTACGCCACGTCCGACGGGGTTGTTATCTTCGTCTCCGTTAGGAAAAAACAGGTGCGGCTTCTCGGTCTCAAGGTGGTGGTGGACCGGATCGAGATTAGAGTGCAACCCCCTGATGTTAGTGAGGTGCACTTTTAGTGGGAGGAAGTGCAGCCGTTGTTTCACCTTATTCTTCATTTTTTTGCTCATTTTTGTGTTAGAGTTTGCTGGGGAAGAAGTCGAACTGTCGAGGCGCTGCTCAGTGAACCAAGTGGAACACTAGAGATAACCCAACCTATGGAGAACCCATTTGGAGACTGCGGGGACGCCCGAACCCCCCCGGATATGGCCACCGGGTCCTCCCATCCAGTCGCCAGCTGGCACGGTGGAGCATACCGGGATTTTTCGCGAGTTGGCGGGGCAGCCTTTGGCACGTGGCTGGCGTGCTACTTGGGCCCCCTACTGACTGCGGTCGGCCAACGGCTGGCACCGTGCTTCGGATCCCGCTACCCTCCAAAATGAGTTATCCGGCGAGTTTTTCCCAGAGACCAAGACCGGTTCTGAACAGCGCAACTGACATCCTCCTTCTCCCCCAAAGGCACTGGCAGTCCCACACACCGACGGAACACAGCAAGCTGTTTGGCGCCGGACTCCGGTGGGATGGTGGTCGCGAGCCAGGCGGCCCCTTGCGGAGCCTACCACCGCTTAAGTGGGATCGTTCAGCCGTACCACAGGCAAGCCTGTGGTGCCGTTGCCCGGGGTGGACCGCTAGGAGGTAGATCCCATACCCACCCCGACGACGAGATTCCAAGATGTGGCTGATGATGAATGCATTGCATTTTCATGTTAGGTGCAATTTATTTACACCAATTAGTAAAGTTAAATTAAGGAGTTATAACACATCGATTCGTATTATTTACCACTGGGATACGTAGTATCACTAAGTAGTCTGTGCTATTGGTCAAAGTTTTGTGTTGTTACAACAAGTGGTCTCGAACCTACCGATGTTTCGGTATTTCTACCGATATGGGCTCAGGGGGGTGACCATAAGCTCTTAGAGCGATATCAATTTGAGATTGAGTAAGTGACAGATGTATACAAGTCATATACATCTGTCCTTTTGTTCTACCGAAATACCGAAATATTGCTACCGATTTTTCTACCGATTTTTCACTTTTAAGTTGGCAACTCTTTTCATTTATGTGTAATGTTATGAGGAAGCCCTCAATAGTAAGTAGGGATGGACCTAGTGCATAATGTTCCATATATTTTGGGGAATACCCTAGTGTCCTACAAATTGATGTTATAAGGGGCTTCCCGCTCGGGAATTTACCTGTCTAGTCTATATAAACAGGAATTCGATTTTATATTTTTCATTAATTTTAGAAACTTTCCTAAAGAGTGCCTACAAAATAACATCATAAAGTTAAGTCAAAACAGCGAAATAGGCTGTCTACTGAATCACTCACTGGTCTATTACATGCAAAACGACTCTTTAATACAGCTAATTGTTATGATTTCTAAATTAATTCGAAGATGACCGCGGCTATGGCCTTTGAATATTGGTATAAAAATAATTATACTTACGTATGATTGTTATAAATTAGTTAAGTTAAGTTAAGTTAAGTTAAGTTAAGTTAAGTTATTAGTTAAGTTTTTTTTTCAATAAATAAATGAATTTGATTGAATCTTGTATTTTTTTATTAAATACCGATTTTGGGTACAAATATACCGATTTTAGCTGGCAACTCTACTCGCTCTATGACGTTCGAGACCACTGATTACAACAAACTCTCTGGTTTTCACACTGACCTCTATCATACAAGTACGCTGGACTAAATATATTAGATGAAATGACAGTTGATTTTTGTGCCGAATCAAAGCGCCCCACTCGAGGTTCTCAGGAACTAAGATTGACACATTTAGAGATAGGTTAATACCGATATTTCTCAAGATAGGTAATACTAATATATTCACCTGGAAATATTATATTATTTTAACTAATACGAGTATATGAGTATTAGTAATATTCTTAAATTACACTAATATCAAAATAGTAGACTTGGCAAGGCGTATCACTCATCTACTGTTTTGACTTCTCATATTATGTTGCAACTAAATATCTCATGTTGGTATTAGTGATGAATGTTATATGAATGCCTAATAATCAGTAATAATATGTTAAAAAGCAATGTGTAATACTAAATTCTGGAATCATCATCATGATCATCCACAGTCCGACTTCGCCCACTGCTGAGCACAGGCCTCTCTCTTCTTGTATCAATCACCTCGTTCCTGTCTGGTATTAATTCTGGAATAATATCATGATAATTATAATTGTATTAACAAATGTTTTGAAGTCAAACAATTTATATCTGCATCTGAAACAGAGTTGAAAACTGATATAAGTCTTCACGTCGCTGGAATGCGATGTCACTCTTATTTGCACCTTAACACTACAGAGACAGGATCTCAGCGATGAGAGCGAGAAATATGTCCGTTGTATGTAAATTATTATCCATCTCATTCGTACGCAAATATTTGTATGAATGATGTACCAACCGAGTGAATCCAAACTATTGTGAATGTAAGTATTAACTAACTAGTATACTTGAGCGAGCAGATACTTGCGCAAATATACTAGTTTTAAGGATAAGTTGTTAGCCTATCCCCATATTTAAATCTCACTGATCTGACAGTAATGCGCTATAACTTTAGTAGCACGCTATCCACTAGTTTATAGCTTGCAATCTGATTGAAAGTATTTTTCAGTTAACCTTTACAGCAAGTTTTCTATTACTTAGAAATGAATCTCAATTAAAATAATTGGGATTTTCTTTTTCTCTTACGTATTAAATTATTCTCACGTATTTTTATACCGAAGGCTATGTCCCATCTCTAATATTAGTTCCATGGAATCTCACGTTAAGTCACGTTGCTATCAGCGCCAAAATGGCGAAAATTAAATGTCTTAATTTTGTCATCGATAATATGAAGTCCAGCGTACTTGTATATTATAGTGTTAACACACGTCCGGATTTGGTACGGCCCGACCACGGATTTGTGGGCGGGGTTAGTCCGGCCCCAACCATATCCGAGCGTGTGTATAGTGTTAACACACGCTCGAATTTGGTACGGCAGGACCGACTCCGCCCACAAATGCTTTCTCGCTTACACACGCTTGTTTGGACCGAGACGGAATCAATTTAATAATAATAATGTCCGCGGACCACTCTACACACGCTCGGATATGGTCGGGGCCGGACTAACCCCGCCCTCAAATCCGTGGTCGGGCCGTACCAAATCCGGACGTGTGTTAACACTAGTAGAGTGGTCCGCGGACATTATTATTATTAAATTGATTCCGTCTCGGTCCAAACAAGCGTGTGTAAGCGAGAAAGCATTTGTGGGCGGAGTCGGTCCGGCCGTACCAAATTCGAGCGTGTGTTAACACTATTAGAGGTCAGTGGGTTTTCAATAACTTGACCAAAGAGTAAACTAATATATACAGAAAAACTTGACTCTAGAAAATTAGAGATGCACATTGTGCACAAGATGTGCCAAGCCAAACTCCTCCGCCTCCGATGTGGATTAAAAAATAAAAAAATAAACTCTCTGGTTAGTTGTGATTTGAATGTTTGAAATTTGAATGTTAATAATATTCGCTGGTTAAATAAATACTATAATATTCTCCTTCAAGAAATAAAATCATATTTTTGTAAATGTTATAGAATTCCACTGACCTCTATTAAACAAGTTGTATGTTAGAGGTCAGTGTTGAATCCTCACTACGACCTGCAGATAATTGTAAGTGTAGCACACTAGGCCTGCCCCGGCCGATAGCATGACTTACTGAGATCTAGGAAGGAAGCAAACACTATATTTACCAAGCTTTTATTAGGAGAATACCTTTGTAGAAATCACCTACAAGAAGTTATTCTAAAAGCCAGACAGTAAAAGTCAGCAGTAATTTTTATTTGAAGATGGAAAAGCTGTCAATGTGTAGGATGTGTCTCGTGGAGAATGTTAAAATGTATGTGGTTGCTAACAAGAACCTGCAGGCAATATATGAGAAGCTGACGGATATTCCAGTAAGTGTATCCTATTCTACTAATATTATATATCATTTAAATATCATCATAATAAATATGAAAGTTAGTGAGCATTAATGTTTTTTACTCATTCACACTAAATCTACTAGTGGATTGGGCGTCTGGTAGTTATATAATAATTTGAAGACAAGTTTTTAACATATACACAGTTAAAACAAATGCCCGAAAATGACCCTTGAACTTGCTTCTTGCAATAGTCCCCACACACATCAGTCCAGTGCTAGTCACATTCAGTGAATTCCTGTGACCATCACCAGGTTATCGGTCTACCTTGAGGGCCTTACTCATGCTGCATTGCCACCGGTCCAGAACATTTTGACTTGACGTGGACAGTATAACAATTATCTATGGTATCGGAAGTACATATTTATCAAAAATAAACAAATAGTTTTCTCTTGTTTTATTGCAGTTTTGTACTGAAGACAGACGACCGATGCTCGCTTGTTTCTTCTGCTGCACTAAACTGCAGCAATGCTGCCGATTGCAGAGAATATGGCTGGAAGCTGAGAAGCTGTTTGCTCAGATGTTGAATGAGGACTGTGAGGTGAGGATTGACTGGATTGAAATAATAATTTGGGTTCAATGCCCGGGTCAGGCAAACTATATTGTGTTTGAGCTAAATGCTTTTAACAACAAATGACAACTAGACAGCTTAGTTTAGTTTATTCTCGACGGGCTGTTTCCGCAACTCCACGACCAAGCGCGTATTTTGCGTACGGGTGGGATTCAGTCACATCATTCGATCCACCCCAGCTCCTCGGGAAAGGCCAGCAGCGCCCTGGTGCTGCCAACTATCTTCTGCAGGGTACCTGGGTCGCCGAAGTATTTGGCCCTGTAGCCAGCGATTACAGGGCAGCTTAGGAGCAGGTGTGCCGCTGTCATTATGTGCCATTATGCAAGCTCTGCAGAGTGGGCTGTCCGTGATTCCTATGACATATAGGTGCTTATTTAAGGTCCCATGTCCAGTTGTTACGGCAGTAACTGCACGCAACTGTGGCTTTGTTAGTCGTAGGTCCTTTTTTGTGAAGCAGCCGGCAATGAGGGGTGGTGCCGCCTTGGCCTGCCTACATTCGCTAAGATCAGTCCATAGCTTGCTGTGTTGATCCCTGGTGCGTTTTCTTACCAGAACGCGTAGATACCCGAAAGGTAAGGGCACTATGGGCTCCGGGCCCACCGGTGAGTCCCTCCGGGCCCACCGGTGATTTCCCTTCGGGCGAGCTCATCCGCAGCGTCGTTCCCTCGGGAGTCGCTGTGTCCTTTGATCCATTGAATGGTTACTTTGTTATGCATACCGACCTGGTTTAGGCGCCGATGACACTCGTAAATCAGCCCTGAGTTGACCGTGTGGCTGTTTAGTGCTTGCAGGACGGCCCTGCTGTCCGAAAGTATACGTATAGGGAAGTCCTTTACCTCCCTAGCCAGGACCGCAGAGGCCGCCATGGAGATGCCCAAGCATTCGGCCTGGAACATCGTGTTGTGGATCCCCAGTGGCGCGGCCAAGCGGATATTTAGGTCCTCCGAGAAGACTCCTGCACCCGTGCCTGTACCTGTTGTGGATCCGTCCGTGAAGATTCGCAGTTCATCGGGGCGTAGCCCCTCGCAGCGGTTATCTTCGTGTAGCTGGATTCTGTATTTTTATCGAAAATGACTGTCTTGGGTATCCGGACATTTATGGCTTTTGCTATTGGGGTTTTGTGTTGGAGACCCTCGAGCAGAGCGGTGTGTTGAGTCTCTCTCTTACCCCAGAGATCCAGTGTCTTTAGACGTACAGCTGCCATTGTCGCTTCCTGTTGTATAAATAGATGCAGAGGGGGAAGTCCCAGCATAGCCTCGAGCGCTACGGTCGGCGTAGTCCTCATGCAGCCCGTTGACGCCATGCAGACCAGTCTCTGCATACGCTGTAGCTTATTCACGGCTGTAGTTAGTTTAGTGCGAGGCCACCAAACCACGGCTCCAAAGGTGATCATGGGCCGGATTATCGCGCTGTACAGCCGGAGTATAATCTTGGGGGATAGGCCCCACTTCTTACCTATCATTTTCCTGCATTGCCAAGAAGGTGATGCAAGCCCTGTTCAGCTTATTGTCTAAATGACTGCTCCAGTTCAACTTACTGTCAAGAATGACTCCCAAATACTTGACCTCGATGGAGAGCTGGAGCTCTGTATCGAACAGCTTAGGCAGGCGGAAGGGGCCTAGTGCCCTTTTCTGGGTGAACATGACCAATTCAGTTTTAGTGGGGTTTACTGATAGTTCGTACTCCCTGCACCATCGTTCCACTATACGTAGCGCTTGCTGAGTAAGGTTGCAATTTGTACCAGTCACCTTCCCGGGTACGAGGATTGCGAGGTCGTCTGCATACCCTATTGTATAATAACGGTGTTCGTTTAGTCTGGTGATGAGATCGGTTATTACCAGATTCCAAAGAAGGGGTGAAAGCACCCCTCCTTGCGGGCAGCCTCTGGCTATCAAGGCCTGCTGCTGCTCTCCTTCTAGACGAACTGCTCGTTTGCTGAGCATATTAGTAATCCAGTCAATCAGCACCTGCTCTACGCCATGTTTGGAGAATGCAGCAGCGATGCTGGAGAAATTTGTCTTGTCGAAGGCCCCCTCGATGTCTATAAAGGTGCCCAGGCAGGTACCTTTCTGATTAATTGCTTCCTCTATTTGGCTTACCACCAAGTGAAGAGCGGATTCAGTGGACTTACCCGAGCTGTAAGCGTGTTGGTTACCATGTAAAGGTAATGTAATTAGAGCGCCGTCTCGAAGCTACTGGATTGATACGACTGGATTGAACAAGTCTTTATCTTAAAACTGTTCACATATTATAATTTGCGTTAGTTTCTTACAGAAGGTACATTTTATGGCTGAAGCCATAACCAATTTATCGGCTGTCACTGCAAACTTTGGCCGATAGTGAGCCAAAAGTCTAATTCACCCTAAGGAACTCAGTTCAAGATACACAGTTAACTGAATGGACTAACCGTTGCGGTGCGAGGATACGCCGCGCCCCCGAGACGCGCCATACTACTTGTCCTTAGGCTAGAGCGCGAGTTCGCGAGCAAGACCGAGACCACCAGATTTATTATCATCAAAGATTTTGAACCATTTATTAATTGTTAGTTTGTTTATAACCAATCTTTTTTAAGTTTTATATTAATAATATAAACATATCATCGTATTCTTTGTCCTGCAAAAGTATCTGACAACCTGACTTCCCATTACAATGTGGCATAATAATTTTCAACAATATAACTAAAACGTCTCGCGGAGACCGTGACATGTGTCGCGCGTCTCCTGCCTCGGTCTCGCGTCGCGGCACAAATTCGCACCTTTAGTAACCAGTAACCCTATTCACTGGCCTGTATACAGGGTTACTCGTAACTAGATTACCAGCAGGATGTGATTGTTTGTTTATAACAATTAAATAATCATCTCAAAAATTTCTGTACAAGGGTTTGAACTTTTGCTATGTTTTGAAAGTTGAGGCAAACTATGAAAAATGAAAAGTCATTCATTCAAATTAGGCAGAAAGCCAGCACTTTGTGAACATAGTAACTCCTTATCATGAAAATAGCCTCTGATAAATTAGTATGCCTTCGAACAAAGTTAGATTTAACTTCAGCTTTCATTGCATTGAAAAGCAGGTCAAGAAAAGAGAGAGGTAGCTTGTTGTAGAAACGAATACCGACTCCACAAATGAGCCCTGAACCTTAAGAAGATGGTGAACAGCTAGTTTGTGCTTGTTTCTGTATATTTGAGCTAATACTGTTAACCAACTTTTACAGAAAATACCTCTACTAAACCATGACCAGTTAGAGTTCAGTGGGTACATTATAAGTACAACAGAACACTTCAGTATTCCTGATGAATGTCAAACAGAAAACAATATTATCAAAGAAGAATTACCAGATATTTGTGAGGGACAAGATGATGAAAATTCAGCTGGTACATTCTTAATTTTAATTAAATATAATATTATGGTTATGATCAAGAGATTATTTTTTATTTGACTTTGGTCAACAAGAAAAAAATATGTTATATATATATATGTGTAGTAGTTATCATCATAAATGAAAATAAAATAAAAGTAATAATATAAGTAACTAGCATTTCGCCCGCGACTAAGTTCCCGTGACTTCGTTCCCGTAATCCGTATTTTATCCTACTCCAGACTTTTTAGATCACGTTCTTAAAGGTTTAATTTCCAAAAATCCCTTCTTAGTGCTCCCCTTCATCATTAAAAGCAGCCATGTAACATAAAATTCTTCAAAAATCTTTAACACCCCCTAAAAAGTCGTTTTCGTCGTCTTTATATTTACTTAAGTTAGTATTTATGCCAAGTTTCAAATATGTATGTGGGTAGAATTTCCAAAAACCAATAAATACATGAATTCTTTTTATTAAGCAAAAGCATAAATCTTTAACTTCGCGTAAACTTACAGCGTAGAAATTTCACACACACAACCCCTTTTTTAACCTCCTTGGGGGTGGAATTTCCCAAAACTATCAACAAATAGTATAAATCTAATAGTTCAGGTGTTCAACTTATAAACTGTAGAAATTTTATACAAACTTTCAACCACTTTACGCGTGGAATTTCCAAAAACCAATAAACGCATGAATTCTTTTTATCAACGCATAGTGTAAATGTAAAATTTCACGTGTCCTATTTACAAACTGTAGCAATTTGAAACACACTTTCAACCCCCCCTTTTCTCTCCCTTACGGGTGCAATTTACAAAAACAATAAATACATGAATTCTTTTTATCAATTAAGAGCATAAACCTAAAATTTCACGTGTTCAACTTACAAGCTGTAGAAATTTCATACAAAATTTCAACCTCTTTACGGGTGGAATTTTCAACAACCCATATATACATGAACTCTGTTTATCAATCAAGAGCGTAAATGTAAAATTTCACGTGTCCCATTTACAAACTATACAAATTTCAAACAAACTTTCAACCCCCTTTGTACCCTCTTACGGGTGGAATTTCCAAAAAACAATTTACACTTGAATTCTTTTTATCAAGTAAGAGCATAAACCTACAATTTCACGTGTCCAACTTACAAACTGTAGAAAATTTATACAATACATGAATTCTGTTTATCAATCAACAGCGTAAATGTAAAATTTCACGTGTCCCATTTACAAACTGTACAAATTTCAAACAAACTTTCAACCCCCTTTGTACCCTCTTACGGGTGAAATTTCCAAAAAACAATTTACACTTGAATTCTTTTTATCAAGTAAGCATAAACCTACAATTTCACGTGTCCAACTTACAAACTGTAGAAATTTTATACAAGCTTTCGAGCCCCGTTTTACCCCCTTAAGGGTGGAATTTCCAAAAATCCTTTCTTAGCGCGCACTCACGTCACTTGAGGAATCGCCCTGCCAAATTTGAACTTTATACGTCAAGCCGTTTTCGATATTTCGTGATAGGTCAATGAGTGACCTTTCAAATAAAAATAAGTGTAGTGTGTGTCACATTTCTTAATACATGCCTGACAAGGCCTCTTCGAGTTGGCTTCGGCTCCTCACTCGCCTTTCAAAGGACCGGGACCCTAGGGTCCCGAGATTGTCAAAGAAAATAAAAATAAACACTACTGCTAAAAATAGTGCTCTTGATTGTTTTCGTTTCTTCACAGAGTTAGACAATAAATTTCAACACAAAGAAAATGTAAATATACAATCCAACCATTCTGAATCAGAAGATGACGTACCTTTGATGGAAATGAGAATGAAGAAGAACAAGATGGAAAAAGGACAAGAAGTGTCCAAGAAGAAACGAAAAGCTAACAAGACGATAAGTAAGTATCTCTGTATATCACTACCCTGTCCCCGCCAAGACGAGGCAAAGAAGCGAACCACTATCTACCTTTCCTCGAAGCGTTTCGTCCTATTTTCGAACCCTCATCGTTTCGGTCTGGATAAATATAGACATCCCAAATTTGCAGGATAATATAAAGTTAGCGAACTCATTAAACACAAAGTTTCATTTGTCTAGCCTGTACTGTATTAGTGTTGTCAATACCTAAAATACGTTGACTTTGTTACTGTCTCTTTCGCTCTTTTTCTTCTTATCCGTTGTCTTCATGTGGGAATTGTCTGAGTGAAACAACAGAAGAATCTGCTAACTCAATTTATTTCGAATATAAAAGTCCTAGCACACCTCTTAGTGTCTTATCGTCTCTCGCCATCTTCTTTACGTCCTCTCGCTCCCTCACTCCCGATACATTCATGTGTTTCACTCACTCAAACATTCCGTTTTCTACATTCATTACTGAAGGTCGTGCCTGTCTTAGAAAGCTTTGATGGAGCCATTGAAGAGCTGCTTCAAAGCCACTCTGTCTTCTGCTCTTCTCAGGTAATCGTCCTGATCTGGTCTGACCATCGAGTGGACCATAGAGTGCGTGGCCTATCCACTTTCCCACAACAACCAGTTTCTCCAGATTATCAGGTAGTCTCCGGGTGATGTGATCAAATTAATTTAGGACTCGTTGGTAGCAGATGGCAGATCGTGGAGCAGATTCTCCACGATCTGCCATCTACTACCAACGAGTTTTGATTTTAAACTGTTGTTCGAGAATGGACATATTAGTGCGTTTTTCAAATCAAATCAAAATGTTTATCTGCCAGAAATACAAAGTTTTGAAGGGAAGATGTTAAAGCCTAAAAGTGCCTGTATTCAGTCTGCAGGAAAGCGTGCAAATTATTTATAATAAATTTTAATCATTAAATTAAAAAGAAAACATAACAACATGCATGCATTCCAATACATTAAATTACAATTGTCTATATAAGAACAATTACCAAAAAAATATATGAAATAGTATTTAAAAAATAATGAGGAGCTCGTGGCTAAATAATAACAGCCGCACGGGTCGATCATCAAGGTTAAGCAACGCATGACGAGGTCGGTCCGTGGATGGGTGACCATTTCAGCATACCGAGTTTCCTCCGTGCCTCGGAAAGCACGTTAAGCCGTTGGTCCCGGCTGTCATTTGAAGGTCTTTGACAGTCGTTATAAGTAGTCAGAAGCTTAAGATCTGACACCAGTCTTGCCAAGGGGTACCGTGTTACCCAGTTACTGGGTTGTGGAGGTCAGATAGGCAGTCGCTCCATGTAAAACACTGGTACTCAGCTGAATCCGGTAAGATTGGAAGCCGACCCCAATATAGTTGAGAAAAGGCTAGGCAGATTGATTGATTGATTTTAGAAATGATATTAAAAAACGAATGCCATAAATTAAAATCCATAAAATAAATTAAAATAAAAAGCCATAAAATAAATTAAAATGTCAAAACTAAAATTTAAATATTTTTATAAAATACTGACATTTCTCTTTGAGGAATTTATAGAACATGGAAATTATGGTTTAATCCATTATTTCCATGTTCTATGAATTCCCTAACACTATAAAAACAAAACTTTAGTATCCACTCTGTCAATTTTGTTTTAAATAAATTACCCTGTAACAATTTAAATTCATTTGGTAAGTTATTATAGATTAATTTAGACATATTAAACATATTTTTCTTATAAATATCTTTATAACAAGGTGGATGATACAGTAAGTTGCAAAACTTTGCCTTTTTCTGTCATGTAAAAATATAGATATCTCTTATATAAATACAGGGCAGTGGAAGAATTTTACATTTTTGAATGAGAGGTTTGCAACTATCCAAGAACCACGCCTTGTTCATAACTCTGACGCAACGTTTCTGGAGCTTGGAAGCTCTGTCGGTGTCGGTCGAGTTGCCCCACATGATAAGTCCATGGCTTAGGACAGATGACACGTAACCATGGTAAGCCGAAAGAGCAGCTTCGACAGAAGCGTTTTGTCTTAACTTTTTCAAGGCAATCACAAACTTAACAAGTTTTTGACAAATATTAGGTCCTTACCTATGAAATTGGCGTTTTGTCGTACGGGGCCACTTTGATCTCAAATATCTCTTCTTTGGTTTGGAATTCCAATTTTAAATTTATACAGCTATACTCATGCTTTTGTGTTTGGAAAACCGTAATTCATTTGTTTTTTCCTCTTTTGGTTTTTTCTTTGCGCCAGTCAGTTTACAAAATAGAAAACTATTATTATTATTTTTATTTTCAATATATATGTACGTGTTTTTTGCCTATTTTAGTATGTTATAAAATAACTGGTTTCATTTTTATTATTAAACAATGCACCTGCCATGTTATCTCTTCAGCACCCTTGGTTGACTGGTAGAGAATGCCTAAGGCATTAAGTCCGCCTTTGTACCTTTTGTGCATGAAGTCTAAATAAATAAAACTTGAAATATCGCGTTATTTACGAGTACGAGTTCCATCGTAGCACCAGTGCTGCAGAAATGGCTCGAAGGATTAATGATGTGTATGGCGACGGTGTCGCAAAAGAAAACACAGTGCGTTTTTGGTTCCAACGTTTTCGTTCTGGAAATTTCGACCTTCAGAACAAGCCCCGTGAGTA